>CM060967.1:101118875-102407890 GCA_030765045.1 Tenodera sinensis
AACTTCTCTGCTACGTAAAGCAGAGGAAGTATTGTATTCCAACCAAAAATTCGATGTCGTAATTTCACCGGAAATATATGTTTTGAGGCCCCCTGAATCCAAAAAAGATAAGTTTTAAAAAAAAAAAGTCCGTGTCTATGTCTGTGTGTCTGTGACACTGTGGACAGTATAACTCAAAAACGAAAAGTCAGTTAAAAACCAAAGTTGCTACTTAGTTTCAATGTCTTTCAAGGATGCGACAACAAGAATTTGAATAAAATTCCTCCACCTAAACTACCCGTTACATCGAAAAATTTTCGAAAATTTGGATTTTCCTGAAAATGGCTCTCACGATTTTGATTAAAATGCCATATGTTTGAGATATTTTTATGGCAAGTGAAATGTATGAATTGAATTTACTGGCTATAGCCCATGTATTTATCCTGGATGACTTTTTCATAACTGCTAAAACGTAAGAGATAGACCAAATCTTACTATATAAAAGTGTAGATATTACTAAAACACAATTTATCTCCAAATAAATTTTCTTGTAGAATGAAGTATTTCGTAGATATTCCTTGTTATTTGTGTAAGTTTTGGAGAATTTGCACTTTTGTCAAATGGAACATCGTTATTTGCTTCTTTATATGTTAACCGCGCAAAGAGAACAGAATCCCAAAGCTTTAAAAGATTTGACTGTCGCTCAAAGGCTACTGTATTCTAATATTCCCTTTGTATCTACAAAGAAATTAGTAATTAGATATTTTGTACAAATGTTTATCTCAACCAATATGAAGAAGATTTAGGAATAAGAGTTTGTAACAATGGTTGGTACAAGAGTAGAGAAATTCATGTGAGAGCAACACATCAGAATTTTGTGGTAGTATTTAACGCCCACTTTAGCTACATAAGGCACCGCAGGTGGTGACACTAATGATACACTGAATGAAAATGGAGCACCGATGGAATGAGATGCTGGGGGAAACTGGAGAACCCGGAGTAAACCCGCCCCAGCACCGCTTTGTGCACCATGAATCCCACATGCGGTTCCCTGGGATCGAACCCGGGCCGCTTTGGTGAGAAGCAAATGGTCTAACCATTTGGCTACGGCGCGGCCACTAAAGATAACCTAAACAGGTTACTAAGTTTCACTAAACCTATGTGACTCACACGAGGAAGTGGATGGTTTTAATATTATACATAGTTTCATTTCCAGGTAAGACAAGTCCCTGGCCCTTCCCGTATACTCACAAAGTCTGCATAGAGGAAAACCACACCAAGCATTTCAGTGTCTGCTTCGTGAGTGAGTGTCACGAGAAACTTTATGCATGCCAAAGTGAAGTAGAGCAACACACCTTCATATTGAAACATATTTCAAATACAGCATCGAATAGGAAGCGAAATGAAGCCACTGTTAGACCAAGGAGTTTATGCTGCAAGTATAAAGTGTATACGTAACACACAGAATGGTAACTCCAGTTTGCAAAAGTGTACCCTTAATGTTAAGAGGGACACGGTGTCAAGGCCGGCTAAGAAGTTCCACAACACAGGTAAGTTGCCTAAAGAATCCCGGTGGTGACCGAAAGTGTGTTGTTTTTGGATCTCAGACAGAAGCTGTGTACAAATTCATTCAATCATTAAAATGTACAGAAAGCCACAATTGCACATCTCAACCAAATGGACGTTGAGATTCTAAGGCTTTCACGGCTGGTATCAATACTAGAAATAATATATTCGCCGCCACTGATGATGTCCGCCGCAGTCGCAGACGAAACGTCTGGGAAGAAGAAGAAGCCCAGTATACCACGACCCATAAGCCCGGAATATATTGTTTCTAGTATGAAATGGACGTTGTTATTCACCAAATGAGCTCAAAATAAAAAACTATGGCACATGTTCAATGTCAAAGTTGAAGTACACCTTTAAGTTTGAGAATCATTTTTCAGGAATAACTTTAATGTTGATTACAACATTGGATTTGGAAGTCCTATGAAAGATGAATACTCAAAATATTTGGAGTATAAAGAACGAATAAGCAATGAAGAGGATGCAAAACGAAAGAGCCAATTGTTTTTATAGTTTCCTGAAACAGCCTCACTCAAATGTATTGACGTATAGCTGGACTGCTAAAAAAAGAAGTTTGTACTACCTGGAGTACCCGACCAAGCAGCTTATTGTTCTCGACAGCAGTATATAAGTTTACTGTAGTTCATGGATGTTCCCATGCGAGGCTTAATCTTGAAACGGTTAGAACACATACTTGACTGAAAATAAATACAGCGAAGGGTCTAATGCATTAGCAGTGTATCACACGTTATACTGTGCTAATATTACCGAAAACAAAACTATGATTCACCTTTTAGCTGACGGTTCTGGTGGACAAAACATTGGTAGGTATGTTGATAAAATGGTTGTCAACAGCTCCACCGAATGTACAGAAGATTGAAATGCCAGGTCATAGTTTTCTTCCAACAGAGTTTTTGGCAACATAGAATGACAGCTAGAGAAGATGCCTACATCATAAATCCAGAGGAATGCAATGACGTTTTCTCCTCATTTGGAAAGGTTTTTAATTTACGAGCAGATTTTTCGGCGTATGACTGGTTACCAATGTGAAACGTGTTAAACTCGCCAGCACAGTGGCATCTTAAATTCAACTTGGCAATGAAAATTTCCATTAGACGCTGGCGTGGTAATGCATTAGTAACTGGTCAGCAGTTTTAAAGAACTGATTCCTTATCCGTGTGTAAAGTGCAACTAAAGTGGAAAAAAAAAGAAAAAAAAAGAAGAAAAAAAAAAAAAAAAGAAAGAAAAGAAAAAAAATGTTAAATACAAAAAAGAGTAATTCCAGGAGAGAGTGTTAAACTTAAAGAAGAAAAGGTGCATGAGGTTGATAAGCTTTTTATTCAACACTTTGGAAATGACGTGAAGCAAACCGTGACCCTGGTGCTCTACAAGAATATACTAGAGTCAAGACGAGGAGTCCCCATCAGCTGAAGAATTGATCTGTGAACCTTATGAAGAAAGTGAAGATTTACACGTCTGAAAACATTGCTTTCAATATCTGTTGCTATCAAAGTGAGTTATTTCCATACTTGAAATGAATATGTTCACGGTTTATATAAATATAGGAATTCAAAGCTGCAGTTCAATTGAAAATTGTACACATAAGCAACACAACAATGACAAAGTATACATCTGTATGTTATCAATTTGCACCAAATAATACGTTTTATTGTTATTGTCAAAATTACCTGGAATAGAAAACTAGACCTCTCGAATAAGCAAACGCTTATAGCAAAGGAAAATTTTATTTATACCAAAATACATCCATCTATAATACCTAAACGTTGGGTATATTTTACAGTCCGAACTATACGGGTGCTGGCATGTTTTATATTCTTCTGAGAATGAAGAGAACAAATGAATGTTTAAGAAACGATGTAAACATGACGACAGTTTAAAAAGCTTAGCCTCCCATGACATATGAGAGAGCTGAACGACAGTTGGAATGGCCTCTACCAGAAAATGTCACCGGCCGCCGATATTGAACAAGTGTCTACAACCCTACGGAAAAGAAATTGTAAGATTGATTCGTCCACGTATTCTTGTTTATGTGAATTTGTTGTCATGGGTCATGCAGTGAAAGCCTGGTCGCTGAAGATAATGCCGACCCTAGACATAGTACTCAGATTCACGCATGCGCTGAAGATTCGCAGCAACCCTCCTAAGTAAGGAACAGGTAAATCATTTTGTAAAGTATTCTGGTCGTTCTATGACAAATGTCTGGGGGTGAACAGCCCTCCTAAGAAACCGAACGATGATCCTTCTTAGTCTCAACTATTCCGAACATTCCCCTATGAAAGACTGCTAACGCACTCATTACAAAGAAAGGAACAGTGATCCATGTATGTCCCCATTTTCTTAACTATTATGAACGTTCCATTATGAATGTGTGATAATGGTCTCTGTACAAAGAAGGAACAGTGATTCATGTATGTCCCCATTTTCTAATCTATGATGAATGTTCCATTATGAATGTCTGATAATGGACTCTCTACAAAGAAAGGAGCAGTGATTCATGTATGTTCCCATTTTCTAAGCTATTATGAACGGTCCATTATGAATGTCTGATAATGGACTCTCTACAAAGAAAGGAACAGTGATTCATCTATGTTCCCATTTTCTAAACTATTATGAACGTTCCATTATGAATGTCTGATAATGGACTCTCTACAAAGAAAAGAACAGTGATTCATGTATATCACCATTTTCTAAACTATGATGAATTGTCCATTATGAATGTCTGATAATGGACTCTCTACAAAGAAAAGAACAGTGATTCATGTATGTCACCATTTTCTAAACTATTATGAACGTTCCATTATGAATGTCTGATAATGGACTCTCTACAAAGAAAGGAGCAGTGATTCATGTATGTTCCCATTTTCTAAGCTATTATGAACGGTCCATTATGAATGTCTGATAATGGACTCTCTACAAAGAAAGGAACAGTGATTCATCTATGTTCCCATTTTCTAAACTATTATGAACGTTCCATTATGAATGTCTGATAATGGACTCTCTACAAAGAAAAGAACAGTGATTCATGTATATCACCATTTTCTAAACTATGATGAATTGTCCATTATGAATGTCTGATAATGGACTCTCTACAAAGAAAAGAACAGTGATTCATGTATGTCACCATTTTCTAAACTATTATGAACGTTCCATTATGAATGTCTGATAATGGACTCTCTACAAAGAAAGGAACAGTGATTCATGTATGTTCCCATTTTCTAAACTATGATGAATTGTCCATTATGAATGTCTGATAATGGTCTCTCTACAAAGAAAGGAACAGTGATTCATGTATGTTCCCATTTTCTAAACTATGATGAATTGTCCATTATGAATGCCTGATAATGGACTCTCTACAAAGAAAAGAACAGTGATTCATGTATGTCCCCATTTTCTAATCTATGATGAGTGTTCCATTATGAATGTCTGATAATGGACTCTCTACAAAGAAAAGAACAGTGATTCATGTATGTTCCCATTTTCTAATCTATGATGAGTGTTCCATTATGAATGTCTGATAATGGACTCTCTACAAAGAAAGGAACAGTGATTCATGTATGTTCCCATTTTCTAAACTATGATGAATTGTCCATTATGAATGTCTGATAATGGACTTTTTACAAAGAAAAGAACAGTGATTCATGTATGTCCCCATTTTCTAATCTATGATGAGTGTTCCATTATGAATGTCTGATAATGGACTCTCTACAAAGAAAGGAACAGTGATTCATGTATGTTCCCATTTTCTAAACTATGATGAGTGTTCCATTATGAATGTCTGATAATGGACTCTCTACAAAGAAAGGAAGAGTGATTCATGTATGTCCCCATTTTCTTAACTATTATGAGCGTTCCATTATGAATGTCTGATAATGGACTCTCTACAAAGAAAAGAACAGTGATTCATGTATATCACCATTTTCTAAACTATGATGAATTGTCCATTATGAATGTGTGATAATGGACTCTCTACAAAGAAAGGAACAGTGATTCATTTATGTTCCCATTTTCTTAACTATTATGAACGTTCCATTATGAATGTCTGATAATGGATTCGCTACAAAGAAAAGAACAGTGATTCATGTATATCACCATTTTCTAAACTATGATGAATTGTCCATTATGAATGTGTGATAATGGACTCTCTACAAAGAAAAGAACAGTGATCCATGTATATCACGATTTTCTAAACTATGATGAGTGTTCCATTATGAATGTCTGATAATGGACTCTCTATAATGAAAGGAACAGTGATCACACCATTTTCTAAACTATGATGAATGTTCCATTATGAATGTCTGATAATGGACTCTCTACAAAGAAAAGAACAGTGATTCATGTTTGTCACCATTTTCTAAACCAGTCTGGGTTTTCTGTGATGAATCCCTTTCAGTGCACACGTCCAAATAAAGGAAACGTTAATACGTATATGACTCTATTTCCTCAACTATCCTAGACATTCCGTTGTGAATGTAAGTGCATGCACACCCCACAAAAAATTAATGATCCATCAGCTTTTGCCATTGTTTTATGCATTCCTTTATGAATATCTGTGGGTGCACAACTCCATAGAAAGGAGCCAATGATGTATGTCACATGTTGTCAGCTATTCTGCACATTCTGTGATGTATGTCCACGGATGCCATATTTATATATAGCTCACCGGGAAAAGAATGATTCACCCTTACAGAAACAGTTGTTGTGAATCACTTTGCCCATCTAAAAATATCTCCTAAACACTGCAGTATTTCTTGTGTCTGCAAAAGAGTGAGTAAATGCATATTTCCAATTACTACACGGTTATTGATTTATGGAATTATAGAGTGCAACATTGCAGATATTTTCTAAGTTTGAGCAGTTTTATAATTAACCAAAATAAATATACTTAATCCCATGACATAGGCCATAAGCTGACATTAAGTGATGAAGATCGGTCAACAGTGAATACCCTTCGAAAAAAAGTCAACCATTTTGACAAACAGAACAAGAGCGTATGATTACCAGGGCAACAGTTGCTGGTGCCATACAGAAATTAAGGCGGACTGGATCAAGTAGGGAAGAAAATGAAATGAGAGGCTTGCAGTTATAAAAATTCACATGTGTTGCACTTGCATGATTTTTTCCACTCTTGTACTAGGCACTCTTACAAACTCTTATTCTTCCATCTTCTTCAAATATTTGCAGAAATTATCTTATTGCTTGTTTTCTTGTACCTGCAACGGGAATAAGGGAATACAGTAGGCTTTGAGCGTGTTCAAGTTCAAGTTATTTATTGTAAAAGTATTGGCCTGGTGCCGGTACATTGGGCCCGGCTTACAGGCTATATTTACATTGATTTACAGTTGACTTTGTTCATATTTACAGTTTTCGCTATATACAAAAACCCATACGGTGACCATCTGTAGGTCACGAAGAATAGTTTTCTTTTGTCTTTTGTCTGTTTCGTCTTTGGGTTATATATACATATGTACATATTTACAAATTATATACAGACACATACACGCACGCATTCACCCACACACACACTCGTACACACATACACACACATCTTCACTGGGCACACCAGAAATATGCGTCCCAGCGCACTACACTATTTACAGTTTTGACACTATATACACTGTCCCGCGGTGGCAGCTCCTGAATAGTTTCCGAGGTGAAGGCCTCTGCCGGAACATGTATGTGGCTTAGGGACGAGGTTGCGTGGACGCGCATTAGTCGGCGAGCCGAGCCGCTTCTAGAACATTTTTATCCTAGTATGCTTGCGGTGCTTCGGCTCACCTTTGCCGATGTTAGCGATCACGTCATTTTCGTGGTTCCTAATGCGCGTCCATGCCGCCATTGCTCTTTTGTCTATTGCCTCCGGGATGAACGGGATATGAGTTTCGAGGTGAAGAGTTTGGGTGGTGGTGAGGAGTGGAGCAGAGAGGATTTTTCTGAGGGAGAGGTTTTGGAGGGTTTGGAGTTGTTTGAGGGCAGTTTTGGAGGCATTAGCCCAGGCCACACATGCATACAGGACCACCGAGAGAATAAATGACCTATATAGTATAAGTTTTGACTTTATTCGCAACTGTTTACTACGGAAGATGGGGGCGCACAACTTTAGCCGCTGTCTGCCTTTATTGGCGCTATTTTTTATGTGGGTGGACCAACACATTGTGCGGTCCAAGGTGACACCTAAGTATTTAACTTGCTGACGGCAGTGCAATATTTGACCACCGACCGTTAGGTCCGTTGCCAAAGTGTGACGCCGCTTAGAAAAATGCATCAGCTGGCATTTGTCGGGATTAATTTTGATTTTCCAGTCATGTTGCCATGAGAGGAAGTTGTTCACATAACGTTGCATTTCTGCAAGGCCGAAACGTGGATTTCTATGGTGGTTGTATATTGCAGTGTCGTCAGCATACATGGCGACCTTGCATCTGGCGTCCACTGGGAAATCATTGGTGAATAATATATACAGAAAAGGGGACATTATTGCCTCTTGTGGGACGCCAGCCCACATCACTCGCTCCCGTGAGGAGGAGCGGCCCACTTGGAAGTAAAACTGCCGATTTTCTAGAAAATTGTGCAGCAAGTATAGATAATTTTTAAGAGCCGGGAAATTGTGGTGCAGTTTATAAATAAGGCCATTGTGCCAGCACCGGTCAAATGCAGCTTCTACGTCCAGAAATAGCGCCAACGTTGAAGCCCCATTGTTAAATTGCTCTGTTACGTCATCAGTTAGTCTGAGGAGCTGTAGTTCAGTGGAATGTCCTTTTCTAAAACTAACTGTGAATTTGAGAGTTCATGTGTTGCCGAGACTTGTTTTTGAAGTCGAGAAAGGATACATTTTTCCAGCAGTTTACCAATAGTAGACAATAGACCGAGCCGGGCCGGGCCGGGCCGGGCCGGGCCGGGCCGGGCCGGGCCGGGCCAAGCCGGGCCAAGCCGGGCCAAGCCAAGCCGGGCCAAGCCAAGCCAAGCCAAGCCAAGCCAAGCCAAGCCAAGCCAAGCCAAGCCAAGCCAAGCCAAGCCAAGCCAAGCCAAGCCAAGCCAAGCCAAGCCAAGCCAAGCCAAGCCAAGCCAAGCCAAGCCAAGCCAAGCCAAGCCAAGCCAAGCCAAGCCAAGCCAAGCCAAGCCAAGCCAAGCCAAGCCAAGCCAAGCCAAGCCAAGCCAAGCCAAGCCAAGCCAAGCCAAGCCAAGCCAAGCCAAGCCAAGCCAAGCCAAGCCAAGCCAAGCCAAGCCAAGCCAAGCCAAGCCAAGCCAAGCCAAGCCAAGCCAAGCCAAGCCAAGCCAAGCCAAGCCAAGCCAAGCCAAGCCAAGCCAAGCCAAGCCAAGCCAAGCCAAGCCAAGCCAAGCCAAGCCAAGCCAAGCCAAGCCAAGCCAAGCCAAGCCAAGCCAAGCCAAGCCAAGCCAAGCCAAGCCAAGCCAAGCCAAGCCAAGCCAAGCCAAGCCAAGCCAAGCCAAGCCAAGCCAAGCCAAGCCAAGCCAAGCCAAGCCAAGCCAAGCCAAGCCAAGCCAAGCCAAGCCAAGCCAAGCCAAGCCAAGCCAAGCCAAGCCAAGCCAAGCCAAGCCAAGCCAAGCCAAGCCAAGCCAAGCCAAGCCAAGCCAAGCCAAGCCAAGCCAAGCCAAGCCAAGCCAAGCCAAGCCAAGCCAAGCCAAGCCAAGCCAAGCCAAGCCAAGCCAAGCCAAGCCAAGCCAAGCCAAGCCAAGCCAAGCCAAGCCAAGCCAAGCCAAGCCAAGCCAAGCCAAGCCAAGCCAAGCCAAGCCAAGCCAAGCCAAGCCAAGCCAAGCCAAGCCAAGCCAAGCCAAGCCAAGCCAAGCCAAGCCAAGCCAAGCCAAGCCAAGCCAAGCCAAGCCAAGCCAAGCCAAGCCAAGCCAAGCCAAGCCAAGCCAAGCCAAGCCAAGCCAAGCCAAGCCAAGCCAAGCCAAGCCAAGCCAAGCCAAGCCAAGCCAAGCCAAGCCAAGCCAAGCCAAGCCAAGCCAAGCCAAGCCAAGCCAAGCCAAGCCAAGCCAAGCCAAGCCAAGCCAAGCCAAGCCAAGCCAAGCCAAGCCAAGCCAAGCCAAGCCAAGCCAAGCCAAGCCAAGCCAAGCCAAGCCAAGCCAAGCCAAGCCAAGCCAAGCCAAGCCAAGCCAAGCCAAGCCAAGCCAAGCCAAGCCAAGCCAAGCCAAGCCAAGCCAAGCCAAGCCAAGCCAAGCCAAGCCAAGCCAAGCCAAGCCAAGCCAAGCCAAGCCAAGCCAAGCCAAGCCAAGCCAAGCCAAGCCAAGCCAAGCCAAGCCAAGCCAAGCCAAGCCAAGCCAAGCCAAGCCAAGCCAAGCCAAGCCAAGCCAAGCCAAGCCAAGCCAAGCCAAGCCAAGCCAAGCCAAGCCAAGCCAAGCCAAGCCAAGCCAAGCCAAGCCAAGCCAAGCCAAGCCAAGCCAAGCCAAGCCAAGCCAAGCCAAGCCAAGCCAAGCCAAGCCAAGCCAAGCCAAGCCAAGCCAAGCCAAGCCAAGCCAAGCCAAGCCAAGCCAAGCCAAGCCAAGCCAAGCCAAGCCAAGCCAAGCCAAGCCAAGCCAAGCCAAGCCAAGCCAAGCCAAGCCAAGCCAAGCCAAGCCAAGCCAAGCCAAGCCAAGCCAAGCCAAGCCAAGCCAAGCCAAGCCAAGCCAAGCCAAGCCAAGCCAAGCCAAGCCAAGCCAAGCCAAGCCAAGCCAAGCCAAGCCAAGCCAAGCCAAGCCAAGCCAAGCCAAGCCAAGCCAAGCCAAGCCAAGCCAAGCCAAGCCAAGCCAAGCCAAGCCAAGCCAAGCCAAGCCAAGCCAAGCCAAGCCAAGCCAAGCCAAGCCAAGCCAAGCCAAGCCAAGCCAAGCCAAGCCAAGCCAAGCCAAGCCAAGCCAAGCCAAGCCAAGCCAAGCCAAGCCAAGCCAAGCCAAGCCAAGCCAAGCCAAGCCAAGCCAAGCCAAGCCAAGCCAAGCCAAGCCAAGCCAAGCCAAGCCAAGCCAAGCCAAGCCAAGCCAAGCCAAGCCAAGCCAAGCCAAGCCAAGCCAAGCCAAGCCAAGCCAAGCCAAGCCAAGCCAAGCCAAGCCAAGCCAAGCCAAGCCAAGCCAAGCCAAGCCAAGCCAAGCCAAGCCAAGCCAAGCCAAGCCAAGCCAAGCCAAGCCAAGCCAAGCCAAGCCAAGCCAAGCCAAGCCAAGCCAAGCCAAGCCAAGCCAAGCCAAGCCAAGCCAAGCCAAGCCAAGCCAAGCCAAGCCAAGCCAAGCCAAGCCAAGCCAAGCCAAGCCAAGCCAAGCCAAGCCAAGCCAAGCCAAGCCAAGCCAAGCCAAGCCAAGCCAAGCCAAGCCAAGCCAAGCCAAGCCAAGCCAAGCCAAGCCAAGCCAAGCCAAGCCAAGCCAAGCCAAGCCAAGCCAAGCCAAGCCAAGCCAAGCCAAGCCAAGCCAAGCCAAGCCAAGCCAAGCCAAGCCAAGCCAAGCCAAGCCAAGCCAAGCCAAGCCAAGCCAAGCCAAGCCAAGCCAAGCCAAGCCAAGCCAAGCCAAGCCAAGCCAAGCCAAGCCAAGCCAAGCCAAGCCAAGCCAAGCCAAGCCAAGCCAAGCCAAGCCAAGCCAAGCCAAGCCAAGCCAAGCCAAGCCAAGCCAAGCCAAGCCAAGCCAAGCCAAGCCAAGCCAAGCCAAGCCAAGCCAAGCCAAGCCAAGCCAAGCCAAGCCAAGCCAAGCCAAGCCAAGCCAAGCCAAGCCAAGCCAAGCCAAGCCAAGCCAAGCCAAGCCAAGCCAAGCCAAGCCAAGCCAAGCCAAGCCAAGCCAAGCCAAGCCAAGCCAAGCCAAGCCAAGCCAAGCCAAGCCAAGCCAAGCCAAGCCAAGCCAAGCCAAGCCAAGCCAAGCCAAGCCAAGCCAAGCCAAGCCAAGCCAAGCCAAGCCAAGCCAAGCCAAGCCAAGCCAAGCCAAGCCAAGCCAAGCCAAGCCAAGCCAAGCCAAGCCAAGCCAAGCCAAGCCAAGCCAAGCCAAGCCAAGCCAAGCCAAGCCAAGCCAAGCCAAGCCAAGCCAAGCCAAGCCAAGCCAAGCCAAGCCAAGCCAAGCCAAGCCAAGCCAAGCCAAGCCAAGCCAAGCCAAGCCAAGCCAAGCCAAGCCAAGCCAAGCCAAGCCAAGCCAAGCCAAGCCAAGCCAAGCCAAGCCAAGCCAAGCCAAGCCAAGCCAAGCCAAGCCAAGCCAAGCCAAGCCAAGCCAAGCCAAGCCAAGCCAAGCCAAGCCAAGCCAAGCCAAGCCAAGCCAAGCCAAGCCAAGCCAAGCCAAGCCAAGCCAAGCCAAGCCAAGCCAAGCCAAGCCAAGCCAAGCCAAGCCAAGCCAAGCCAAGCCAAGCCAAGCCAAGCCAAGCCAAGCCAAGCCAAGCCAAGCCAAGCCAAGCCAAGCCAAGCCAAGCCAAGCCAAGCCAAGCCAAGCCAAGCCAAGCCAAGCCAAGCCAAGCCAAGCCAAGCCAAGCCAAGCCAAGCCAAGCCAAGCCAAGCCAAGCCAAGCCAAGCCAAGCCAAGCCAAGCCAAGCCAAGCCAAGCCAAGCCAAGCCAAGCCAAGCCAAGCCAAGCCAAGCCAAGCCAAGCCAAGCCAAGCCAAGCCAAGCCAAGCCAAGCCAAGCCAAGCCAAGCCAAGCCAAGCCAAGCCAAGCCAAGCCAAGCCAAGCCAAGCCAAGCCAAGCCAAGCCAAGCCAAGCCAAGCCAAGCCAAGCCAAGCCAAGCCAAGCCAAGCCAAGCCAAGCCAAGCCAAGCCAAGCCAAGCCAAGCCAAGCCAAGCCAAGCCAAGCCAAGCCAAGCCAAGCCAAGCCAAGCCAAGCCAAGCCAAGCCAAGCCAAGCCAAGCCAAGCCAAGCCAAGCCAAGCCAAGCCAAGCCAAGCCAAGCCAAGCCAAGCCAAGCCAAGCCAAGCCAAGCCAAGCCAAGCCAAGCCAAGCCAAGCCAAGCCAAGCCAAGCCAAGCCAAGCCAAGCCAAGCCAAGCCAAGCCAAGCCAAGCCAAGCCAAGCCAAGCCAAGCCAAGCCAAGCCAAGCCAAGCCAAGCCAAGCCAAGCCAAGCCAAGCCAAGCCAAGCCAAGCCAAGCCAAGCCAAGCCAAGCCAAGCCAAGCCAAGCCAAGCCAAGCCAAGCCAAGCCAAGCCAAGCCAAGCCAAGCCAAGCCAAGCCAAGCCAAGCCAAGCCAAGCCAAGCCAAGCCAAGCCAAGCCAAGCCAAGCCAAGCCAAGCCAAGCCAAGCCAAGCCAAGCCAAGCCAAGCCAAGCCAAGCCAAGCCAAGCCAAGCCAAGCCAAGCCAAGCCAAGCCAAGCCAAGCCAAGCCAAGCCAAGCCAAGCCAAGCCAAGCCAAGCCAAGCCAAGCCAAGCCAAGCCAAGCCAAGCCAAGCCAAGCCAAGCCAAGCCAAGCCAAGCCAAGCCAAGCCAAGCCAAGCCAAGCCAAGCCAAGCCAAGCCAAGCCAAGCCAAGCCAAGCCAAGCCAAGCCAAGCCAAGCCAAGCCAAGCCAAGCCAAGCCAAGCCAAGCCAAGCCAAGCCAAGCCAAGCCAAGCCAAGCCAAGCCAAGCCAAGCCAAGCCAAGCCAAGCCAAGCCAAGCCAAGCCAAGCCAAGCCAAGCCAAGCCAAGCCAAGCCAAGCCAAGCCAAGCCAAGCCAAGCCAAGCCAAGCCAAGCCAAGCCAAGCCAAGCCAAGCCAAGCCAAGCCAAGCCAAGCCAAGCCAAGCCAAGCCAAGCCAAGCCAAGCCAAGCCAAGCCAAGCCAAGCCAAGCCAAGCCAAGCCAAGCCAAGCCAAGCCAAGCCAAGCCAAGCCAAGCCAAGCCAAGCCAAGCCAAGCCAAGCCAAGCCAAGCCAAGCCAAGCCAAGCCAAGCCAAGCCAAGCCAAGCCA
Organism: Tenodera sinensis; assembly: GCA_030765045.1. Taxonomy (NCBI): domain Eukaryota; kingdom Metazoa; phylum Arthropoda; class Insecta; order Mantodea; family Mantidae; genus Tenodera; species Tenodera sinensis. The sequence continues at coordinate 101,132,254 of CM060967.1, forward strand.
AGCCAAGCCAAGCCAAGCCAAGCCAAGCCAAGCCAAGCCAAGCCAAGCCAAGCCAAGCCAAGCCAAGCCAAGCCAAGCCAAGCCAAGCCAAGCCAAGCCAAGCCAAGCCAAGCCAAGCCAAGCCAAGCCAAGCCAAGCCAAGCCAAGCCAAGCCAAGCCAAGCCAAGCCAAGCCAAGCCAAGCCAAGCCAAGCCAAGCCAAGCCAAGCCAAGCCAAGCCAAGCCAAGCCAAGCCAAGCCAAGCCAAGCCAAGCCAAGCCAAGCCAAGCCAAGCCAAGCCAAGCCAAGCCAAGCCAAGCCAAGCCAAGCCAAGCCAAGCCAAGCCAAGCCAAGCCAAGCCAAGCCAAGCCAAGCCAAGCCAAGCCAAGCCAAGCCAAGCCAAGCCAAGCCAAGCCAAGCCAAGCCAAGCCAAGCCAAGCCAAGCCAAGCCAAGCCAAGCCAAGCCAAGCCAAGCCAAGCCAAGCCAAGCCAAGCCAAGCCAAGCCAAGCCAAGCCAAGCCAAGCCAAGCCAAGCCAAGCCAAGCCAAGCCAAGCCAAGCCAAGCCAAGCCAAGCCAAGCCAAGCCAAGCCAAGCCAAGCCAAGCCAAGCCAAGCCAAGCCAAGCCAAGCCAAGCCAAGCCAAGCCAAGCCAAGCCAAGCCAAGCCAAGCCAAGCCAAGCCAAGCCAAGCCAAGCCAAGCCAAGCCAAGCCAAGCCAAGCCAAGCCAAGCCAAGCCAAGCCAAGCCAAGCCAAGCCAAGCCAAGCCAAGCCAAGCCAAGCCAAGCCAAGCCAAGCCAAGCCAAGCCAAGCCAAGCCAAGCCAAGCCAAGCCAAGCCAAGCCAAGCCAAGCCAAGCCAAGCCAAGCCAAGCCAAGCCAAGCCAAGCCAAGCCAAGCCAAGCCAAGCCAAGCCAAGCCAAGCCAAGCCAAGCCAAGCCAAGCCAAGCCAAGCCAAGCCAAGCCAAGCCAAGCCAAGCCAAGCCAAGCCAAGCCAAGCCAAGCCAAGCCAAGCCAAGCCAAGCCAAGCCAAGCCAAGCCAAGCCAAGCCAAGCCAAGCCAAGCCAAGCCAAGCCAAGCCAAGCCAAGCCAAGCCAAGCCAAGCCAAGCCAAGCCAAGCCAAGCCAAGCCAAGCCAAGCCAAGCCAAGCCAAGCCAAGCCAAGCCAAGCCAAGCCAAGCCAAGCCAAGCCAAGCCAAGCCAAGCCAAGCCAAGCCAAGCCAAGCCAAGCCAAGCCAAGCCAAGCCAAGCCAAGCCAAGCCAAGCCAAGCCAAGCCAAGCCAAGCCAAGCCAAGCCAAGCCAAGCCAAGCCAAGCCAAGCCAAGCCAAGCCAAGCCAAGCCAAGCCAAGCCAAGCCAAGCCAAGCCAAGCCAAGCCAAGCCAAGCCAAGCCAAGCCAAGCCAAGCCAAGCCAAGCCAAGCCAAGCCAAGCCAAGCCAAGCCAAGCCAAGCCAAGCCAAGCCAAGCCAAGCCAAGCCAAGCCAAGCCAAGCCAAGCCAAGCCAAGCCAAGCCAAGCCAAGCCAAGCCAAGCCAAGCCAAGCCAAGCCAAGCCAAGCCAAGCCAAGCCAAGCCAAGCCAAGCCAAGCCAAGCCAAGCCAAGCCAAGCCAAGCCAAGCCAAGCCAAGCCAAGCCAAGCCAAGCCAAGCCAAGCCAAGCCAAGCCAAGCCAAGCCAAGCCAAGCCAAGCCAAGCCAAGCCAAGCCAAGCCAAGCCAAGCCAAGCCAAGCCAAGCCAAGCCAAGCCAAGCCAAGCCAAGCCAAGCCAAGCCAAGCCAAGCCAAGCCAAGCCAAGCCAAGCCAAGCCAAGCCAAGCCAAGCCAAGCCAAGCCAAGCCAAGCCAAGCCAAGCCAAGCCAAGCCAAGCCAAGCCAAGCCAAGCCAAGCCAAGCCAAGCCAAGCCAAGCCAAGCCAAGCCAAGCCAAGCCAAGCCAAGCCAAGCCAAGCCAAGCCAAGCCAAGCCAAGCCAAGCCAAGCCAAGCCAAGCCAAGCCAAGCCAAGCCAAGCCAAGCCAAGCCAAGCCAAGCCAAGCCAAGCCAAGCCAAGCCAAGCCAAGCCAAGCCAAGCCAAGCCAAGCCAAGCCAAGCCAAGCCAAGCCAAGCCAAGCCAAGCCAAGCCAAGCCAAGCCAAGCCAAGCCAAGCCAAGCCAAGCCAAGCCAAGCCAAGCCAAGCCAAGCCAAGCCAAGCCAAGCCAAGCCAAGCCAAGCCAAGCCAAGCCAAGCCAAGCCAAGCCAAGCCAAGCCAAGCCAAGCCAAGCCAAGCCAAGCCAAGCCAAGCCAAGCCAAGCCAAGCCAAGCCAAGCCAAGCCAAGCCAAGCCAAGCCAAGCCAAGCCAAGCCAAGCCAAGCCAAGCCAAGCCAAGCCAAGCCAAGCCAAGCCAAGCCAAGCCAAGCCAAGCCAAGCCAAGCCAAGCCAAGCCAAGCCAAGCCAAGCCAAGCCAAGCCAAGCCAAGCCAAGCCAAGCCAAGCCAAGCCAAGCCAAGCCAAGCCAAGCCAAGCCAAGCCAAGCCAAGCCAAGCCAAGCCAAGCCAAGCCAAGCCAAGCCAAGCCAAGCCAAGCCAAGCCAAGCCAAGCCAAGCCAAGCCAAGCCAAGCCAAGCCAAGCCAAGCCAAGCCAAGCCAAGCCAAGCCAAGCCAAGCCAAGCCAAGCCAAGCCAAGCCAAGCCAAGCCAAGCCAAGCCAAGCCAAGCCAAGCCAAGCCAAGCCAAGCCAAGCCAAGCCAAGCCAAGCCAAGCCAAGCCAAGCCAAGCCAAGCCAAGCCAAGCCAAGCCAAGCCAAGCCAAGCCAAGCCAAGCCAAGCCAAGCCAAGCCAAGCCAAGCCAAGCCAAGCCAAGCCAAGCCAAGCCAAGCCAAGCCAAGCCAAGCCAAGCCAAGCCAAGCCAAGCCAAGCCAAGCCAAGCCAAGCCAAGCCAAGCCAAGCCAAGCCAAGCCAAGCCAAGCCAAGCCAAGCCAAGCCAAGCCAAGCCAAGCCAAGCCAAGCCAAGCCAAGCCAAGCCAAGCCAAGCCAAGCCAAGCCAAGCCAAGCCAAGCCAAGCCAAGCCAAGCCAAGCCAAGCCAAGCCAAGCCAAGCCAAGCCAAGCCAAGCCAAGCCAAGCCAAGCCAAGCCAAGCCAAGCCAAGCCAAGCCAAGCCAAGCCAAGCCAAGCCAAGCCAAGCCAAGCCAAGCCAAGCCAAGCCAAGCCAAGCCAAGCCAAGCCAAGCCAAGCCAAGCCAAGCCAAGCCAAGCCAAGCCAAGCCAAGCCAAGCCAAGCCAAGCCAAGCCAAGCCAAGCCAAGCCAAGCCAAGCCAAGCCAAGCCAAGCCAAGCCAAGCCAAGCCAAGCCAAGCCAAGCCAAGCCAAGCCAAGCCAAGCCAAGCCAAGCCAAGCCAAGCCAAGCCAAGCCAAGCCAAGCCAAGCCAAGCCAAGCCAAGCCAAGCCAAGCCAAGCCAAGCCAAGCCAAGCCAAGCCAAGCCAAGCCAAGCCAAGCCAAGCCAAGCCAAGCCAAGCCAAGCCAAGCCAAGCCAAGCCAAGCCAAGCCAAGCCAAGCCAAGCCAAGCCAAGCCAAGCCAAGCCAAGCCAAGCCAAGCCAAGCCAAGCCAAGCCAAGCCAAGCCAAGCCAAGCCAAGCCAAGCCAAGCCAAGCCAAGCCAAGCCAAGCCAAGCCAAGCCAAGCCAAGCCAAGCCAAGCCAAGCCAAGCCAAGCCAAGCCAAGCCAAGCCAAGCCAAGCCAAGCCAAGCCAAGCCAAGCCAAGCCAAGCCAAGCCAAGCCAAGCCAAGCCAAGCCAAGCCAAGCCAAGCCAAGCCAAGCCAAGCCAAGCCAAGCCAAGCCAAGCCAAGCCAAGCCAAGCCAAGCCAAGCCAAGCCAAGCCAAGCCAAGCCAAGCCAAGCCAAGCCAAGCCAAGCCAAGCCAAGCCAAGCCAAGCCAAGCCAAGCCAAGCCAAGCCAAGCCAAGCCAAGCCAAGCCAAGCCAAGCCAAGCCAAGCCAAGCCAAGCCAAGCCAAGCCAAGCCAAGCCAAGCCAAGCCAAGCCAAGCCAAGCCAAGCCAAGCCAAGCCAAGCCAAGCCAAGCCAAGCCAAGCCAAGCCAAGCCAAGCCAAGCCAAGCCAAGCCAAGCCAAGCCAAGCCAAGCCAAGCCAAGCCAAGCCAAGCCAAGCCAAGCCAAGCCAAGCCAAGCCAAGCCAAGCCAAGCCAAGCCAAGCCAAGCCAAGCCAAGCCAAGCCAAGCCAAGCCAAGCCAAGCCAAGCCAAGCCAAGCCAAGCCAAGCCAAGCCAAGCCAAGCCAAGCCAAGCCAAGCCAAGCCAAGCCAAGCCAAGCCAAGCCAAGCCAAGCCAAGCCAAGCCAAGCCAAGCCAAGCCAAGCCAAGCCAAGCCAAGCCAAGCCAAGCCAAGCCAAGCCAAGCCAAGCCAAGCCAAGCCAAGCCAAGCCAAGCCAAGCCAAGCCAAGCCAAGCCAAGCCAAGCCAAGCCAAGCCAAGCCAAGCCAAGCCAAGCCAAGCCAAGCCAAGCCAAGCCAAGCCAAGCCAAGCCAAGCCAAGCCAAGCCAAGCCAAGCCAAGCCAAGCCAAGCCAAGCCAAGCCAAGCCAAGCCAAGCCAAGCCAAGCCAAGCCAAGCCAAGCCAAGCCAAGCCAAGCCAAGCCAAGCCAAGCCAAGCCAAGCCAAGCCAAGCCAAGCCAAGCCAAGCCAAGCCAAGCCAAGCCAAGCCAAGCCAAGCCAAGCCAAGCCAAGCCAAGCCAAGCCAAGCCAAGCCAAGCCAAGCCAAGCCAAGCCAAGCCAAGCCAAGCCAAGCCAAGCCAAGCCAAGCCAAGCCAAGCCAAGCCAAGCCAAGCCAAGCCAAGCCAAGCCAAGCCAAGCCAAGCCAAGCCAAGCCAAGCCAAGCCAAGCCAAGCCAAGCCAAGCCAAGCCAAGCCAAGCCAAGCCAAGCCAAGCCAAGCCAAGCCAAGCCAAGCCAAGCCAAGCCAAGCCAAGCCAAGCCAAGCCAAGCCAAGCCAAGCCAAGCCAAGCCAAGCCAAGCCAAGCCAAGCCAAGCCAAGCCAAGCCAAGCCAAGCCAAGCCAAGCCAAGCCAAGCCAAGCCAAGCCAAGCCAAGCCAAGCCAAGCCAAGCCAAGCCAAGCCAAGCCAAGCCAAGCCAAGCCAAGCCAAGCCAAGCCAAGCCAAGCCAAGCCAAGCCAAGCCAAGCCAAGCCAAGCCAAGCCAAGCCAAGCCAAGCCAAGCCAAGCCAAGCCAAGCCAAGCCAAGCCAAGCCAAGCCAAGCCAAGCCAAGCCAAGCCAAGCCAAGCCAAGCCAAGCCAAGCCAAGCCAAGCCAAGCCAAGCCAAGCCAAGCCAAGCCAAGCCAAGCCAAGCCAAGCCAAGCCAAGCCAAGCCAAGCCAAGCCAAGCCAAGCCAAGCCAAGCCAAGCCAAGCCAAGCCAAGCCAAGCCAAGCCAAGCCAAGCCAAGCCAAGCCAAGCCAAGCCAAGCCAAGCCAAGCCAAGCCAAGCCAAGCCAAGCCAAGCCAAGCCAAGCCAAGCCAAGCCAAGCCAAGCCAAGCCAAGCCAAGCCAAGCCAAGCCAAGCCAAGCCAAGCCAAGCCAAGCCAAGCCAAGCCAAGCCAAGCCAAGCCAAGCCAAGCCAAGCCAAGCCAAGCCAAGCCAAGCCAAGCCAAGCCAAGCCAAGCCAAGCCAAGCCAAGCCAAGCCAAGCCAAGCCAAGCCAAGCCAAGCCAAGCCAAGCCAAGCCAAGCCAAGCCAAGCCAAGCCAAGCCAAGCCAAGCCAAGCCAAGCCAAGCCAAGCCAAGCCAAGCCAAGCCAAGCCAAGCCAAGCCAAGCCAAGCCAAGCCAAGCCAAGCCAAGCCAAGCCAAGCCAAGCCAAGCCAAGCCAAGCCAAGCCAAGCCAAGCCAAGCCAAGCCAAGCCAAGCCAAGCCAAGCCAAGCCAAGCCAAGCCAAGCCAAGCCAAGCCAAGCCAAGCCAAGCCAAGCCAAGCCAAGCCAAGCCAAGCCAAGCCAAGCCAAGCCAAGCCAAGCCAAGCCAAGCCAAGCCAAGCCAAGCCAAGCCAAGCCAAGCCAAGCCAAGCCAAGCCAAGCCAAGCCAAGCCAAGCCAAGCCAAGCCAAGCCAAGCCAAGCCAAGCCAAGCCAAGCCAAGCCAAGCCAAGCCAAGCCAAGCCAAGCCAAGCCAAGCCAAGCCAAGCCAAGCCAAGCCAAGCCAAGCCAAGCCAAGCCAAGCCAAGCCAAGCCAAGCCAAGCCAAGCCAAGCCAAGCCAAGCCAAGCCAAGCCAAGCCAAGCCAAGCCAAGCCAAGCCAAGCCAAGCCAAGCCAAGCCAAGCCAAGCCAAGCCAAGCCAAGCCAAGCCAAGCCAAGCCAAGCCAAGCCAAGCCAAGCCAAGCCAAGCCAAGCCAAGCCAAGCCAAGCCAAGCCAAGCCAAGCCAAGCCAAGCCAAGCCAAGCCAAGCCAAGCCAAGCCAAGCCAAGCCAAGCCAAGCCAAGCCAAGCCAAGCCAAGCCAAGCCAAGCCAAGCCAAGCCAAGCCAAGCCAAGCCAAGCCAAGCCAAGCCAAGCCAAGCCAAGCCAAGCCAAGCCAAGCCAAGCCAAGCCAAGCCAAGCCAAGCCAAGCCAAGCCAAGCCAAGCCAAGCCAAGCCAAGCCAAGCCAAGCCAAGCCAAGCCAAGCCAAGCCAAGCCAAGCCAAGCCAAGCCAAGCCAAGCCAAGCCAAGCCAAGCCAAGCCAAGCCAAGCCAAGCCAAGCCAAGCCAAGCCAAGCCAAGCCAAGCCAAGCCAAGCCAAGCCAAGCCAAGCCAAGCCAAGCCAAGCCAAGCCAAGCCAAGCCAAGCCAAGCCAAGCCAAGCCAAGCCAAGCCAAGCCAAGCCAAGCCAAGCCAAGCCAAGCCAAGCCAAGCCAAGCCAAGCCAAGCCAAGCCAAGCCAAGCCAAGCCAAGCCAAGCCAAGCCAAGCCAAGCCAAGCCAAGCCAAGCCAAGCCAAGCCAAGCCAAGCCAAGCCAAGCCAAGCCAAGCCAAGCCAAGCCAAGCCAAGCCAAGCCAAGCCAAGCCAAGCCAAGCCAAGCCAAGCCAAGCCAAGCCAAGCCAAGCCAAGCCAAGCCAAGCCAAGCCAAGCCAAGCCAAGCCAAGCCAAGCCAAGCCAAGCCAAGCCAAGCCAAGCCAAGCCAAGCCAAGCCAAGCCAAGCCAAGCCAAGCCAAGCCAAGCCAAGCCAAGCCAAGCCAAGCCAAGCCAAGCCAAGCCAAGCCAAGCCAAGCCAAGCCAAGCCAAGCCAAGCCAAGCCAAGCCAAGCCAAGCCAAGCCAAGCCAAGCCAAGCCAAGCCAAGCCAAGCCAAGCCAAGCCAAGCCAAGCCAAGCCAAGCCAAGCCAAGCCAAGCCAAGCCAAGCCAAGCCAAGCCAAGCCAAGCCAAGCCAAGCCAAGCCAAGCCAAGCCAAGCCAAGCCAAGCCAAGCCAAGCCAAGCCAAGCCAAGCCAAGCCAAGCCAAGCCAAGCCAAGCCAAGCCAAGCCAAGCCAAGCCAAGCCAAGCCAAGCCAAGCCAAGCCAAGCCAAGCCAAGCCAAGCCAAGCCAAGCCAAGCCAAGCCAAGCCAAGCCAAGCCAAGCCAAGCCAAGCCAAGCCAAGCCAAGCCAAGCCAAGCCAAGCCAAGCCAAGCCAAGCCAAGCCAAGCCAAGCCAAGCCAAGCCAAGCCAAGCCAAGCCAAGCCAAGCCAAGCCAAGCCAAGCCAAGCCAAGCCAAGCCAAGCCAAGCCAAGCCAAGCCAAGCCAAGCCAAGCCAAGCCAAGCCAAGCCAAGCCAAGCCAAGCCAAGCCAAGCCAAGCCAAGCCAAGCCAAGCCAAGCCAAGCCAAGCCAAGCCAAGCCAAGCCAAGCCAAGCCAAGCCAAGCCAAGCCAAGCCAAGCCAAGCCAAGCCAAGCCAAGCCAAGCCAAGCCAAGCCAAGCCAAGCCAAGCCAAGCCAAGCCAAGCCAAGCCAAGCCAAGCCAAGCCAAGCCAAGCCAAGCCAAGCCAAGCCAAGCCAAGCCAAGCCAAGCCAAGCCAAGCCAAGCCAAGCCAAGCCAAGCCAAGCCAAGCCAAGCCAAGCCAAGCCAAGCCAAGCCAAGCCAAGCCAAGCCAAGCCAAGCCAAGCCAAGCCAAGCCAAGCCAAGCCAAGCCAAGCCAAGCCAAGCCAAGCCAAGCCAAGCCAAGCCAAGCCAAGCCAAGCCAAGCCAAGCCAAGCCAAGCCAAGCCAAGCCAAGCCAAGCCAAGCCAAGCCAAGCCAAGCCAAGCCAAGCCAAGCCAAGCCAAGCCAAGCCAAGCCAAGCCAAGCCAAGCCAAGCCAAGCCAAGCCAAGCCAAGCCAAGCCAAGCCAAGCCAAGCCAAGCCAAGCCAAGCCAAGCCAAGCCAAGCCAAGCCAAGCCAAGCCAAGCCAAGCCAAGCCAAGCCAAGCCAAGCCAAGCCAAGCCAAGCCAAGCCAAGCCAAGCCAAGCCAAGCCAAGCCAAGCCAAGCCAAGCCAAGCCAAGCCAAGCCAAGCCAAGCCAAGCCAAGCCAAGCCAAGCCAAGCCAAGCCAAGCCAAGCCAAGCCAAGCCAAGCCAAGCCAAGCCAAGCCAAGCCAAGCCAAGCCAAGCCAAGCCAAGCCAAGCCAAGCCAAGCCAAGCCAAGCCAAGCCAAGCCAAGCCAAGCCAAGCCAAGCCAAGCCAAGCCAAGCCAAGCCAAGCCAAGCCAAGCCAAGCCAAGCCAAGCCAAGCCAAGCCAAGCCAAGCCAAGCCAAGCCAAGCCAAGCCAAGCCAAGCCAAGCCAAGCCAAGCCAAGCCAAGCCAAGCCAAGCCAAGCCAAGCCAAGCCAAGCCAAGCCAAGCCAAGCCAAGCCAAGCCAAGCCAAGCCAAGCCAAGCCAAGCCAAGCCAAGCCAAGCCAAGCCAAGCCAAGCCAAGCCAAGCCAAGCCAAGCCAAGCCAAGCCAAGCCAAGCCAAGCCAAGCCAAGCCAAGCCAAGCCAAGCCAAGCCAAGCCAAGCCAAGCCAAGCCAAGCCAAGCCAAGCCAAGCCAAGCCAAGCCAAGCCAAGCCAAGCCAAGCCAAGCCAAGCCAAGCCAAGCCAAGCCAAGCCAAGCCAAGCCAAGCCAAGCCAAGCCAAGCCAAGCCAAGCCAAGCCAAGCCAAGCCAAGCCAAGCCAAGCCAAGCCAAGCCAAGCCAAGCCAAGCCAAGCCAAGCCAAGCCAAGCCAAGCCAAGCCAAGCCAAGCCAAGCCAAGCCAAGCCAAGCCAAGCCAAGCCAAGCCAAGCCAAGCCAAGCCAAGCCAAGCCAAGCCAAGCCAAGCCAAGCCAAGCCAAGCCAAGCCAAGCCAAGCCAAGCCAAGCCAAGCCAAGCCAAGCCAAGCCAAGCCAAGCCAAGCCAAGCCAAGCCAAGCCAAGCCAAGCCAAGCCAAGCCAAGCCAAGCCAAGCCAAGCCAAGCCAAGCCAAGCCAAGCCAAGCCAAGCCAAGCCAAGCCAAGCCAAGCCAAGCCAAGCCAAGCCAAGCCAAGCCAAGCCAAGCCAAGCCAAGCCAAGCCAAGCCAAGCCAAGCCAAGCCAAGCCAAGCCAAGCCAAGCCAAGCCAAGCCAAGCCAAGCCAAGCCAAGCCAAGCCAAGCCAAGCCAAGCCAAGCCAAGCCAAGCCAAGCCAAGCCAAGCCAAGCCAAGCCAAGCCAAGCCAAGCCAAGCCAAGCCAAGCCAAGCCAAGCCAAGCCAAGCCAAGCCAAGCCAAGCCAAGCCAAGCCAAGCCAAGCCAAGCCAAGCCAAGCCAAGCCAAGCCAAGCCAAGCCAAGCCAAGCCAAGCCAAGCCAAGCCAAGCCAAGCCAAGCCAAGCCAAGCCAAGCCAAGCCAAGCCAAGCCAAGCCAAGCCAAGCCAAGCCAAGCCAAGCCAAGCCAAGCCAAGCCAAGCCAAGCCAAGCCAAGCCAAGCCAAGCCAAGCCAAGCCAAGCCAAGCCAAGCCAAGCCAAGCCAAGCCAAGCCAAGCCAAGCCAAGCCAAGCCAAGCCAAGCCAAGCCAAGCCAAGCCAAGCCAAGCCAAGCCAAGCCAAGCCAAGCCAAGCCAAGCCAAGCCAAGCCAAGCCAAGCCAAGCCAAGCCAAGCCAAGCCAAGCCAAGCCAAGCCAAGCCAAGCCAAGCCAAGCCAAGCCAAGCCAAGCCAAGCCAAGCCAAGCCAAGCCAAGCCAAGCCAAGCCAAGCCAAGCCAAGCCAAGCCAAGCCAAGCCAAGCCAAGCCAAGCCAAGCCAAGCCAAGCCAAGCCAAGCCAAGCCAAGCCAAGCCAAGCCAAGCCAAGCCAAGCCAAGCCAAGCCAAGCCAAGCCAAGCCAAGCCAAGCCAAGCCAAGCCAAGCCAAGCCAAGCCAAGCCAAGCCAAGCCAAGCCAAGCCAAGCCAAGCCAAGCCAAGCCAAGCCAAGCCAAGCCAAGCCAAGCCAAGCCAAGCCAAGCCAAGCCAAGCCAAGCCAAGCCAAGCCAAGCCAAGCCAAGCCAAGCCAAGCCAAGCCAAGCCAAGCCAAGCCAAGCCAAGCCAAGCCAAGCCAAGCCAAGCCAAGCCAAGCCAAGCCAAGCCAAGCCAAGCCAAGCCAAGCCAAGCCAAGCCAAGCCAAGCCAAGCCAAGCCAAGCCAAGCCAAGCCAAGCCAAGCCAAGCCAAGCCAAGCCAAGCCAAGCCAAGCCAAGCCAAGCCAAGCCAAGCCAAGCCAAGCCAAGCCAAGCCAAGCCAAGCCAAGCCAAGCCAAGCCAAGCCAAGCCAAGCCAAGCCAAGCCAAGCCAAGCCAAGCCAAGCCAAGCCAAGCCAAGCCAAGCCAAGCCAAGCCAAGCCAAGCCAAGCCAAGCCAAGCCAAAGCAAACCCAAGCCAAGCCAAGCCAAGCCAAGCCAAGCCAAGCCAAAGCAAACCCAAGCCAAGCCAAGCCAAAGCAAACCCAAGCCAAGCCAAGCCAAAGCAAACCCAAGCCAAGCCAAGCCAAAGCAAACCCAAGCCAAGCCAAGCCAAAGCAAACCCAAGCCAACCCAACCCAAAGCCAACCCAAGCCAACCCAACCCAAAGCCAACCCAAGCCAACCCAAACCAAAGCCAACCCAACCAACCAACGAACGAACGAACGAACGAACGACGGATGGAACCTACCAACGAGGGAGGGAGTGAGTGAGGGAGGGGGCGGGTGGGTAGGTCAATAAATAAATAAGTAAATAAATAAATGAGTAAGTAAATAAATAAATGAGTAAGTAAATAAATAAATGAGTAAGTAAATAAATAAATGAGTAAGTAAATAAATAAATGAGTAAGTAAATAAATAAATGAGTAAATAAATAAATAAATAAGTAAATAGATAAATAAGTAAATAAATAAGTAAGTAAGTAAGTAAGTAAGTAAGTAAGTAAGTAAGTAAGTAAGTAAGTAAATAAATAAATAAATAAATAAATAAATAAATAAATAAATAAATAAATAAATAAATAAATAAATAAATAAATAAATAAATAAATAAATAAATAAATAAATAAATAAATAAATAAATAAATAAATAAATAAATAAATAAATAAATAAATAAATAAATAAATAAATAAATAAATAAATAAATAAATAAATAAATAAATAAATAAATAATTAAATAATTAAATAAAGAAATAAATAAATAAATAAATAAATAAATAAATAAATAAATAAATAAATAAATAAATAAATAAATAAATAAATAAATAAATAAATAAATAAATAAATAAATAAATAAATAAATAAATAAATAAATAAATAAATAAATAAATAAATAAATAAATAAATAAATAAATAACTAAATAACTAAATAAATAACTAAATAAATAAACAAACAAACATACACATAAATAAATAAAGAAACACGCAGACGCAGAAAAACAGAAAAACACACACACACACAAATAAATAAATATGTGGAAAAAATGTTCAATCCAAGGTAGGGTGGAGGAATTTCCTTCAAAATCTTCATATTGCATGCTTGAAAGACATTAAACTTAAATATCAACTTTGGTTTTTAACTGACATTTGGTTTCTGAGTTATGCTAACCACATACCTATAGACAGACACACAGTCTCATACACGGGACCTTTTTCTAAAAATGCCTTTTTTGGATTCAGGAGACTTCAAAACATGTTTTCGGTGAAATCTCCACATTGAACTTCTGGGTGGAATACAATACTTCTTGTACTTTACTAAATGCAATAGAGAAAGTAACAAAAATGAGGATAACTCGATAATGCTAAAAAGCAAGCGAAACAGATAGCTGATAGCAGAAGAAATGCAAGCTGAATGTAAGTTACGATAAGGAAATATCTGTTAGCGCTTCAAGGGAACCACTTTTTTCGCATATTGTCGACTTAATAGCATGAGAGGCAAAACTTTTCAAAATATTTAATTGCTTCAACCCTGGCCTGGTTCTTGAATCTGTGGCTATGTTGCCCTCTTTCACAAGTTGGTTGTTTCTCTCAAATCACCGCTTAAATTCGCTGGCTTAACTTCAATCATTGATTCCAGCTAATTCAATAAAACGTACAGTAAAACTAAATATTTGATACACAAACCTCTTCCATTTCAAGTATCTGGGTTCTAGTCGCATTCAGTGCCGCCTCCACAGCTTCCTTTTCTTTACGGTGCTTCCCTAATGCTTGAGTGGATTTGAGTTTCTCTGCGCTTGCTTCTTCCAATTGGTTCTTGTAGTCCTTAAGCTGTCTGACAAGAAACTGCGAGTGGTTCTTGTAGTCCTCAAGCTGTCTGACAAGAAACTGCGAGTGGTTCTTGTAGTCCTCAAGCTGTCTGACAAGAAACTGCGAGTGGTTCTTGTACTTAGACAGTTCGGAGTTTAGAAGTTTGATCGCCTCCTGATGACTGCTTACAGTCAGATGGTCTTGTGGCAGTGTTGATGTCAGGTTCTTCACTTCCTGCTGGGATTCCTTCAACTGCGCCTGAAGCAACTCACAGCGAAAATGTTCAGTCTCATACGCTTGCTTCTGATGCACCAGTTCCTCCACTGCGAGTTTACATCTGTTACCGACTATATGAGGTTGCAGCTGCACGAGAAGCTGCAAGAACAGCAGCTGCGTTTGCGTGGAGTTGGCAAGCATGGCTTGAGAAGTGTCCAGATTTGGTTGGTGAATTGGTAGATTCGTCATCTGGAATCAGAAAAGAGGGAAATACAGTAATCTGATGGTATCTTCTGTCACCCAGGCGTCTCGCCCGGGAACAGCTTTGTCAAACATGAACACGGGAGTACACACATGGTCCTTTGTGACCAGAACTCCAGTTGAAGGTCGGTCTTGTATATTGTGTTTATTTGGTGAAAAGAAGAATGGCGTATAATAATAGCAATAATACTACAAATTTACTCCATATTGTTTTTTCTTAGAGCGCAAAAGGTGTAATGAAAATATTTATATGCGTTTTTTTGAAAATGATAAATTCGTATGCACGGGCTTTTATTACGGTTATGTTTAACAGGAAGAGGAAGAGAATAATTCCGGTACACAGTACCGATGCTTCTGGAAATCTCCAGGAGGAACAGTTGAGAGGCGACAGATGTGTTGCTATATCGGTGGCCCAGCTCTTCTCCAGGGTTTTCTCTGAGGGCGCGAAATTGAAATTGCATTTTTATTGATGGACGCTCCTTAATTACTGTGGTTCTCAGGTCATATTCTATACTATTGGTTATGAAAAACACTTAATTTTGCTCACAGGCCTCTTTATCAGTCTTGAAGTTCTTTTAGGTGCAGTAAATCTACAACACGGGACCACCGGCTCTACTTCCCTTCCGAAGGAAGTCATGCTAAGGATTTCCCATCGCTCTCGGGCGGGTTTGAACCAGAGGCTAGTGTGTTATCCTTAGAGCATGGAGAATGACCCTCTCAGTCGAGATAAACATCTGCAGAAGTTATTGCTAGTATTCTTGTAGGTGCAAGGGGAATATGGGAGAAAATGCAGTAGTTGGGTACATGTCCTATTTTAGGGTTGTCATAAAGACACGTCTCCTAATAGATGTGTAGAAAAAAGACACTTTTTAGTATGAATGATAAAGGATAAAAATCGTATAATGTAAAAATGTTTGATAACGTTTAATAATGTACAAAATTATTATAAAATATGGAAACAGGACAGCTAACCAGTTTAGAACTATTTATTTGTTTAATTCAGTGTAGTATACAGATGATTGTGTCAAATGAACAAAAAACACGGATAATGTGTAAATCTTCTAAAACAATTATAGTTCAATGCGTCGGAACAAATTAACAGTAAATTTAGTAATCTGTTCACTCCACGAGCACCAAAATGTAGAACAATCAATTCGCGATTTGAAATGTATTTCTCTTGTAAATAAGTTCTTTTTTCCCCCCTTGTCAGCCTCCTTAATTTGGTCTAGATTTTTCAAATCGGATTTTCGGCTCAAGCATTAGTCCCCTGTTTGGTTGTCTGATGCCAATTACGTGTATTCTTTCATAAAAATAAGATTAGAAAATGTGTTGTCAACGTAAATATCGCCATTTCCAAATCATCGCAAGGAATACATTTCAAGTGAGTGACTGAATGAGTGGTGTTTAAGGGCCCGTCGACAACTAGGTCAGGACCCAAAGTACAAAGATAAAAACAACTCAACTTAACTGTTAAAACCTCACACCTCATAAGCTAAAAAAGGAAAGTTAAATAGGTACAAAATTAAAGTTAAAATAGCTAAAATTTAAAACAGGTAAACGTAATTTGGTATAAACGTGAGTGTTAAGACGTTTTAAAAGGGTAAAAAAGAGAAGGAAAAGACCCTAAAGTTAAAAAATCTATAAAATAGAAAACACCTTGCACTTACCAAAACCTATATTGGCAACAAATCGCAGTACTGTATTTCAGCTACTGGGTCGTTGCCTAAAACGGAGCACAGTGTAAGACCCAGGCCAATGGACTGGCGCTCGCGAATGTATCGCGGACATGTATCAGAGAGTGGAACGTCGCATGTCGCACAGACGGACACCGGATCACCACGCAAAAGGTGTGCAAGGGTGGCTCGGGTGTGGCCTATCCTCAAGTGGATTAAAAGCATCTCTTACCGCCTGGAATCCCTACAAGAGCTCTGCCAGTGCTCGGGTGTGGCCTATCCTCAAGCGGATTAAAAGGATCTCTTCCCGCCTGGAATCCCTACAAGAGCTCTGCCAGTGCTCGGGTGTGGCCTATCCTCAAGCGGATTAAAAGCATCTCTTCCCGCCTGGAATCCCTACAAGAGCTCTGCCAGTGCTCGGGTGTGGCCTATCCTCAAGCGGATTAAAAGCATCTCTTCCCGCCTGGAATCCCTACAAGAGCTCTGCCAGTGCTCGGGTGTGGGGTGTGGCCTATCCTCAAGTGGATTAAAAGCATCTCTTACCGCCTGGAATCCCTACAAGAGCTCTGCCAGTGCTCGGGTGTGGGGTGTGGCCTATCCTCAAGTGGATTAAAAGCATCTCTTCCCGCCTGGAATCCCTACAAGAGCTCTGCCAGTGCTCGGGTGTGGGGTGTGGCCTATCCTCAAGTGGATTAAAAGCATCTCTTACCGCCTGGAATCCCTACAAGAGCTCTGCCAGTGCTCGGGTGTGGGGTGTGGCCTATCCTCAAGCGGATTACAAGCATCTCTTCCCGCCTGGAATCCCTACAAGAGCTCTGCCAGTGCTCGGGTGTGGGGTGTGGCCTATCCTCAAGTGGATTAAAAGCATCTCTTACCGCCTGGAATCCCTACAAGAGCTCTGCCAGTGCTCGGGTGTGGGGTGTGGCCTATCCTCAAGTGGATTAAAAGCATCTCTTCCCGCCTGGAATCCCTACAAGAGCTCTGCCAGTGCTCGGGTGTGGGGTGTGGCCTATCCTCAAGCGGATTAAAAGCATCTCTTCCCGCCTAGAATCCCTACAAGAGCTCTGCCAGTGCTCGGGTGTGGGGTGTGGCCTATCCTCAAGCGGATTAAAAGCATCTCTTCCCGCCTAGAATCCCTACAAGAGCTCTGCCAGTGCTCGGGTGTGGGGTGTGGCCTATCCTCAAGCGGATTAAAAGCATCTCTTCCCGCCTAGAATCCCTACAAGAGCTCTGCCAGTGCTCGGGTGTGGGGTGTGGCCTATCCTCAAGCGGATTAAAAGCATCTCTTCCCGCCTAGAATCCCTACAAGAGCTCTGCCAGTGTTGTACGGAGTCTCATTGTCCGCAATTGAGTGCCAATTAACCTTTCCTAAGATCCCTGCTAGACAGCAAATAGATGGCGACGGAAGTACTTTGCACACGCACGCGCACACGCACATGCACGCGCACACCCACACACACACATATATCATCATATTTACTTTCTCTGGTAAGGACTGGTAAGTAGAGGCAGTATTGTATTCCACCCAAAATTTCGATGTCGAGATTTCACCGGAAATATATGTTTTGAGGCTCCTTGAATCCAAAAAAAGCATTTTAGAAAGAGGTCTGTTTGTTTGTGTGTGTGCGCTTGCGTGCGTGTGTGTGTGTGTGTGTGTGTGTGTGTGTGTGTGTGTGTGTGTGTGTGTGTCAGCCTGTGGACAGCATAACTCAAAATCGAAGAAAAATGTTTAGAAAAAATTGATTTCCTTGAAAATTGTTCTAACGATTTTGATTAAAATTACATAGGCATGTTTGATATCATTTTATAGCAAACGAAATGTACATTTTGAATTTTCTGGCTATACAACTTGTAGTCCAGTTTACTATAATTCATAAACCGCAAGAGATAGACAAAATCTTACTATACAAAAATGTAGATCCTGCTAAAACGCACAATGTATGTCTGAATAAATTGTTTGTAGAGTGAACCATTTCGGAGATATTCCTTGCTTCTTGTGTGAGCTTTGGAATGCTTAAACTTTCGTCAAGTGGAAGAACGTTGTTCATTTTTTTATATCTTAGCCGTGCATTTTAATAAAGTTCAAAACCTACTGCATTCTCATATTCCTCTTGCACATACAAGGAAATAAACAATAAGATAATTTCTGTAAATGAACACGAGGAAGATATAGGAATAACAGTTTGTAAGAATGGTTAGTATAAGAGTAGAGAAAGTCATGTGAGTGCAACACATCAGACTTCTCTAACAGGGCTTACCTTTAGGATTCAGGGGTCTTTAAAACAGGTGTTTGTATTGAAATCGAGGTGTCTAAGTTTCTCGTGTTATAGAATACCTGGTCTACCTACGTTTGTGGTATAGAAGGTAAACTTGTATATTTCGATAAAACACAATTATTTCACACTTAGAATTCTTTCAACTAATAAATCTGAGGTCTTTATCTCGTGGTTATTCAAAGAGCATGGAATTTTAAAGCCATCGCATAGAGATCTGTTATTACTTTACATGGAAACTTTTTCAAAAATATTGATTCACTTAACAATGAGTCAAAAGACGCTGAATAAGATTGCAGATGTTTAAGATATTTTCACGACAACCGAAACACAGATGTTGAATTTGCTGGTAATAGTCTGCGAAGCGTTCTTCATTAGGAAGCAATTTTGTATATCTAATGTTGTATAACTGATATACCTACGTTAAGCGATAGAGGGAAATGTACTATACAAAAATAAGACTTGTTTCAAACACATTACGTATTTCAAATAACTGTTATGTAGCATAAGCCATTTTCCACGTATCCGTTATTAATGGTTTAAATTGCTCAATAGAAAATCATTATCTGGATTTGTGTAGTGCAAAAACTCCTTCCCCATAAGTCCATTGCTATTTAATGTCACCAGCCGTGAGAGTTTACCAGCATAAAACATTCAGCTGTTAAACAGTTGACTATCACTTTTGTCTGTGTCCATAAACAAATGTGTAATGTAGCTATTTCTTAAACTTAAATAACTGCTAAAAATAAACTTTCCTGAAATGACTGTGTATAACGGGTAATAAGAGAAGAAACTCATATAAATGTGAGAAATAAGAATCTTTTAAACATTTGACTCTCACTTTATCCGCTATATCTTCTTTATACACACAAAGAAATGCTTTAATGGAGGTCCATGTGGATTAAGAATATTTATGACTTAAAATATGAAATTCTGAACTAGTAATGCTAGCTCTTTTAAATTTATACCACAGGAAAGCATGTTAAGGCAAAGTTCATTCATTTTGATCTAAAACTTTATAAATCATGATGTTCTCCTCCTTCGTCTGATTATCCTGCCCGTATGGAGGAGAATGCAAGCGAAATGAATGAATGGAAAGGTGATGATGGAGAAGTTAGTGGAATGAGTGGTGTCGGAAACGGAGAACCCGTGAGAAATCCGCCCAGACGCCACTTCGTCCACCACGAATCCCACATGCGGGTCTCTGGGATCGAACCTGGACCGCCTAGGTGGCATGCAAACGGTGTAACCGCCCAGTCAAGGCGCCGCTTGATATTTTAATTCTAGGTACAAAATACATCTACTTTATTAAAATTATGCTAGGTTTCTCCCTCTCTCCTTTAATTTTGGCTACAACATTCTTCAAACTTACAAATCTGCTTTTTGCCTAAAAACTGAATTTCAAAAAATCTGATATGTTGCACTCACATAACTTTCTCTGCTCTTGTACTAATCATTCTTACAAACTCTTATTCCTATATCTTCTTCGTGTTAGTTGAGATAAACATTTGTACAAATTATCTTATTGCTTATTTCCTTGTAGGTGCAAGGGGAATATTAGAATACAGTAGACTTTGTCCGATAGTCAAATCTTTTAAAGCTTTGAGGTTCCGTTCTCTTTGCACACTTAACACATGAACAAAAAATGAACAACGATGTTCTATTTAACGAAAGTTGTTTTCCGAAACTCACACACATAACGAGGAATATCTCCGAAATGCTTCACCCTACAAGAAAAATTATTTGAACATAAGTTGTGTATTTTAACAAGATATACATTTTCTGTATATTATGATCTGGTTTATCTCTAACGGCTTACCAATTATGCAAAAGTCGTCCAGATTAAACACGACTACAGCGGCTATAGCCAGAAAATTCATAATATACATTTTATTTGTTATAAAAATGTCTCAAGTATATGACATTTTAATCAAAATTCTTAGAGCCATGTTCAAGAAATAAAAATTTTCGAAACACTTTCCATGTAAAGGGTAGTTTAGGGTGGGGCTATTTTCCTCAAAATCTTCGTGTAGGATCCTTGAAAGACATTAAACTTAAATACCAACTTTGGTTTTTAACCTACTTTTCGTTTTTGAGTTGTGCTGTCCACAGACTGACAGACACACAGACCTTTTTCTGAAAATGCTTTTCTTGGATTCAGGGGGTCTCAAAACATATATTTCTGGTGAAATTTCGACATCGAATTTTTGGGTGGAATACAATACTTCCCCTACTTACCAGTAGAGAAAGTAAAAACATATGCTTAGATATAATCTGACAATAAGACCTACAGATGTCAATTTTTCCTTTCTCTACTGGTAAGTAGGGGAAGTATTGTATTCCACCCAAAAATTCGATGTCAAGATTTCACCGGAAATATATGTTTTGAGGCCCCCTGAATCAAAAAAGAGCATTTTTAGAAAAAGGTCCGTGTGTGTCTGTTTGTCAGTCTGTGAACAGCATAACTCAAAAACGAAAAGTCGGTTAAAAACCAAAGATGGTATTTAAGCTTAATGTCTTTCAAGGATGCGACACGAAGATTTTGAAGAGCATAGCTCCACCCCAAAACTACCCTTTACATGGAAAATTTTTCGAACATTTTGATTTTCTTGAAAATGGCTCTACCGATGTTTGAGACATTTTTAAGACAAACGAAATGTATATCTTGAATTTTCTGGCTATAGCCCCTGTAGTCGTATTTACTCTGGACGACTTTTGCATAACTGGTAAACCGTTAGACATAGACCAAATCATACTATACAAAAAATGTGGATCTTGCTAAAATGCACAATTTATGTTGAAATAAATTTTCTTGTAGGGTAAACCATTTCGGAGATATTCCTTGTTATGTGTGTGAGTTTCGGAAAACTTGGAACTTTCGTGAAATGGATCATCGTTGTTCATTTTTTTATATGTTAAGTGTGCAATGACAACAGAATCTCAAAGCTTTAAAACATCTGACTATGGCACAAAGCCTACTGTATTCTAACACTCCCCTTGCACCCACAAGGAAATAAGCAATAAGATAAGTTGTACAAATGTTTATCTTAACTAACACGAAGAAGATATAGGAATAAGAATTTGTAAGAATGGTTAGTACAAGAGTAGAGAAAGTCATGTGAGTGCAACACCAACACATCAGATTTTTATTAGTTATGTCTCTGGGAACATGTGTGGCCAATTTCATTAGTGCAATACAAAAACTGCTGCACACGGAACATTTTACAGGAAGAGAATGCTGAAAATGTCAATAGTGTGCAAATAGTGATAAAAATATGCATTCGTACCTCATACTAAAATCCACGTGACACTTAAATATGCAGCAGCGCAATTAATAATGGCGTCTGGAGACAAATAATGTATTTCTCACATTCAGGAATGTCTCAATTATTTTATAGAATTCGTCGAATTTTATGAAGTTTTAGTCATGCATATCCTTATTTTTACACAGAAGCATAAGCTCTTGTGACAATAGCGTATAGAAGAGTGAATGGAGAAAGCCATGTGAATGCACTAACGTGATTATGGCTAGCATTAATTGAAGCTTGTACACTCACTTCCATTTTTATTTCTACTGGCCTTCACAGGTAGCGTATATATCTGTTTACCTTTTCATGCATCGTGTGTTAGGTGCACAGTTCTGCATTATTCACATACGAATATATAACTTCAAGTAATATCTTCAAATAAAAAGCTGTCTTCCCACATTCCCACAATGCAGCTCCGTAATATCTGTATACATCACATCACTTACAGTTAAGGGACACTGGGGTTCAAGTTTGCAATTCGTTTCTCAATTTTACATCTGTTTACTTGGAAATTGGCACACCTATTGTGAATAAATAAAGAAATGGCTGCGAAAGCTCAATTTAGTAGCTCAAACAGGTTCTGAATGAACAGAATTGATTACTTATAATTACAGAAAATGTTATTTTTTTAAAAGTGCTCCACACACAACTATGTACTGGGAAGTTTGGTAAAATGTACCGT
Source organism: Tenodera sinensis (assembly GCA_030765045.1). Lineage (NCBI taxonomy): Eukaryota > Metazoa > Arthropoda > Insecta > Mantodea > Mantidae > Tenodera > Tenodera sinensis. The sequence continues at coordinate 101,153,209 of CM060967.1, forward strand.
GGGGCAGTGGTGATGGTATATATTGAACCAAGGATACTTACGTTACGCTGCTCAGAAGTTGCACTTATGCTGCTGTTATGAAGTCCTTTGTAAATGACCTCTGGCTTTCGTGCAATTTATATACTCTTGTGCTTGAGGAAAACGCGCATTTAATCAAGGATATGTGCGCGGGGTCATAAGGTCACATCTGCAAATCTTGGCAATAATTTCCTGTTTACATCATTAAAAAGTGTATCATATAAAGACAGAATTAGAGAAAATAACGATGGGTGATATATGGCAAGAAGGAGAACGAAATGTAGAAGCAAGACGTGTGGCGGAACCTGTTTTACAAGAGATCATTAGATACATATTTAAAAACGAAGAAACATTGGGGAATACAAAATGATATAGATACGTATATGCGACAAGGAGAGGTGAGAGGGTTTAGCCTGGGCTCTAATGAGAGGGGGTTACCTAACAACTGTGTACTATATGGAGAAGAAATAAGTGTGGAACACTGCTTGGGACAATGCAAAGAGTTAGGAAATCGGAGAACAGAAATGTGGGGAAAAGTGGGAGAATAAAACTAAACTTTTAGTAACATGGAAGATGCTTACGGTAAAAGATGAAGAAAAGAAAAGGTTTACGGAGAGAGTTAAGGGAAAATGGTTAAGAAGGATACAGCAATTTAGTGAGTGAGTGAGTGAGTATTGTTTAAGGGCCCATCGACAACTAGGTCATTAGGGCCCTAAGTTCACAGAATAAAACAAGCCAACAATAAAACCTCACCCTAAAAAGCTAAAAGGTGAAAGTTAAAATAACTTAAAAAAGGTTAAAAAGTCTAAAACCGAGAGCTAAAACAGTTAAAAGTTAAACAACTGGTAAAAACGTAGACTTATAAAACTTAAAACTGATAAAATCTTTAAAAGGTAAAAACCAGAATAACATCCAAAGTAAAAACAACTAAAAGTCAATATCCGCCAATATCAAAGCACCTTACACTTGCTTGCAAAAATCAATCTTGGCAACAAACCGCAGTGCTGTATTGACAGCTACTGCGTCGTTGCCTAAAACAGAGCACAGTGTAAGGCCCAGGCCTAGGGACTGACGCTCATGACCGTATTGCGGACAATCAAGAAGGACATGTGCGACGGAGAGTGGAACATTGCACGTCGCACAGACAGGCTCCGGATCACCACGCAAAAGATGTCCATGCGTGGCTCGAGTGTGGCGGGTTAAAATCACTTCCTCACGCCTGGAATTCCTGCAGCTGGTCTGCCAGGGTTGTACAGTGTCCTTTATTGTCCGTAACTGAGTGCCAGCTAACGCTTCCCAAGATTGCTGCCAGTGGGTAAATAGATGGCGGCGAAAGTATTTCTGCACATCTACATAGGGTAGCGCACGGGTGGAGTATTCCGGGAGGCGGCATGCAGACTTTGCAGCCGCATCCGCCGCCTCGTTGCCCGGAGTACCCACATGGCCTGGGATCCACGTAAAAACAAACTGGTATCCGCGAGACAGTAGTTGCGAGATCAACGTCTGAATTTTAATAATCAATGCCGAGGTGCCGATAAACTGTTGCAGGGCCTGGAGGGCGCTAAAAGAGTCGGAACAGATAATAAAACTTCCAGGACCTGAACTGGAGATAAAAAGCAGGAAATAAAATATGGCAAACAGCTCGGCGGTAAATACTGAACTGGCGTCTGGAAGGCGGTACTTGCGAACGTCGCCATGGTATACAAAAGCGGAACCCGTCGCACTACCCATCCGTGAGCCATCAGTAAATACCGGAGTATGAGTCCGGTATCGGCCCAGAACTGCGGTGAAAAGTTGGTGAAACACCGAGTGAGGGGTAGCTAACTTCGCACTGCTCGACAGCTCCAGGTCAAAGCGTGCACGCTGGAGCTGCCATGGAGGGTATCGGCCATGCGAATGCCGCTCTACGGCTGGCAAGCGTAGATCGTGTGCGGTCAGAAGTTCTCGAAACCTGATGCCGCTTGGACGGGAGATAGTTGTATTCCGCGTATAACGGTACACTAGGTCTGGACGCAATACAGGTGGAAACGAAGGATGACCTGGATGAGCGGCCAACCTTGCCACGTAGGAACATAGTAACAACGAGCGTCGGGCAGACAGTGGGGGTTCGCCAGAATCAGCATACAGACAGTCCACTCTACTTGTACGGAAAGCCCCAGTAGCGAGACGGATACCAGTGTGATGTATTGTATCTAAAAGGCGGAGTTTAGAGGCGGATGCGGAGCCATAGATAAAACAGCCGTAGTCTAGTTTGGACCGGACCAGTGAACGATACAACCTCAACATGACCGTGCGATCGCCGCCCCAAGATACCCCAGATAAAACCCGGAACACCCGAAGCGAACGATCGCAGGAAGCACGCAGATAACGAATATGGTGCTCCCATGTAAGTTTGCTGTCGAGGTGTAAGCCCAAGAATTTCAGGTGCGGAACAAATGGAAGACGCGTGCCACGCAAATAAAGATCAGGGGCCGGGTGTACGCCACGAAGTCGATGGAAGTGGACACATTGTGTTTTCGTAGGGGAGAACTGAAAGCCGGTGCGAAATGCCCACTCGGCGATGGATGTTATAGCTAGCTGCAGTTGACGCTCGATGTGCTCTAAACTATGAGAGCGATAGTATATCGCAAAGTCGTCAACATACAGTGACATTGGTATTCCCCTACGAACAACACTGGCAATGCCGTTGATGGCCACGGCGAAAAGTGTTACACTCAGAATCGACCCCTGGGGTACACCATTCTCCTGGATTCGTTCTTGTGAAAGCGTATGGCCAATGCGGACACGAAATCGGCGAAGTTGTAAAAAATTAAGAACAAAGAGAGCTAGATGGCCACGTAAACCGTAGTCGTGTAAACTACGGAGGATACCATAGCGCCATGTAGTGTCGTAGGCCTTCTGCAGGTCGAAGAACACCCCCACGACATGCTGCTTCATGAGAAAGGCATTCTGGATGTAGGCCTCCATGCGAGTAAGGTTATCGACACTCGAGCGATGACGACAAAAGCCGCACTGAACGTTGCTCAGCAGGTTATTCGTCTCTAGCCACCACACTAAGCGAGTGTTAATCATTCGTTCCATGGTCTTACAAACGACACTCGTCAGGCAGATAGGACGGTAGCTAGAGGGAAGTGTCCGGTCCTTCCCCGGCCGAGGGATAGGGATGACAGTACCCTCGCGCCAGGAAGAAGGGAAAACCTGCTGAAGCCAGATGCGGTTGTACATGTTCAGCAGGAAGGTCAACGCCTCAGGTGGAAGATGAAGCAGCATTTGTCGGTGAATGTCATCAGGCCCAGGAGAAGAGTCCTTCGCGAGAGACAAAGCATGGGCTAGCTCCGCCTCCGTAAAATGAGCGTTGTACGGTTCACTAGAGTCACTTTTAAAATTGAGGACTACCCGCTCCGCAGATTCCTTGACGGGTAAAAAGGTAGTGTGGTAGCTTTGGGTTTGGCTATCAGCAGCGAAAGCGTCTGCGAGGGCGTCGGCGATATCCTGCTCGTGGGTGTAAGAGCGTCCCTGCACGGCAAGACCGGGTATTATCGTCCGGCGACACTTGCCGTACATACGCCGAACCGCAGTCCACACCCTTTGTGTTGAAGTGCCTCGAGAGATGGAAGAGACGTAAGTTACCCAGGATGTGCGTTTTGCACTGCGAAGTACAAAACGCGCCCGGGCACGCACTCGCTTAAAGGTAATAAAGTTCTCTTCCGTAGGATGTGCACTGAAAACTCGCAAGGCCCGTTTGCGGGCTTTAACAGCCAAACGACATTCCTCGGACCACCAAGGCACAGGAATATGACGAGGTGTAGTAGAACCGCGAGGAATGCTGGAATTTGCTGCAAGCAGGACAGAACATGTAAAATACTCCACCATGTTGTCGATGGTGGTAAACCCATCGTCGGTAAGGTGAATGAGGGAACGAAATTTCCCCCAGTCAGCCTTGGAAATAATCCAGTGAGGGTGTCGTGTTTTTTTTTTTTTTTGAATATGGCTTTAGGGCGCTCAACTGCTATGGTCATTAGCGCCCAAACAACACTAAAAGCATTAAAGAGTAAAAACTAGACAATCACGTCTACAACTAAAAACAATAAAAACATTAAAACCGTCACCAATAGTGTCAGCAACTGCACATTTAGCGAAAACGGAAGCGCAGGATCACATTAATTGATAAAATCTCGCATCATCACCCAAATATAAAAACACAAATGATCCGTATCAGTCATACACGAGAGCACATTCCGCTGAAACGCATAAAACGTAACACACGCTCCACAGCACCTGTATTGTCTGCCAGCACCTCAGCCAGGGTGGCTGGCAGGCCCAGTGAGTCACGGAGCTGGCTTGAATGCTGACACTGAATTAAAACATGCCGCACCGTCAGAGGCTCATGACAATGAGCACAGAGTGGTGCAGCGTCAGAGGATAAAAGGTGACCATGGCTAAAACGGCAGTGCCCGATACGCAATCTAGCTAAAATCACTTCCTCGCGGCGGGAGGCACGCGAGGAAGTCCTCCAGGTAACAGGGAGCGATTTCACCTCCCGAAGTTTATTCCCCTGAACATCATGCCAGGTACCACTCCACCGTGAGAGGAGGGCCTGACGTAAAAAGGCGCCAAAATCGTCAGAGGGAACGGAAGAGCTAAAAATCCTGGGTGCTAAAACTGCTGCCTTTGCCGCAGAATCGGCAGCCTCATTTCCCTGCAAGCCTACGTGTCCAGGTACCCACACAAAGGAGACGATAGTGCCAGCACTGGCGAGGGCATGAAGGTAGTCCTGGACACGCTGCACCAAGGGATGGTAACTGTACAGCGTCCGTAGGCTTTCAAGAGCACTTAAAGAATCAGAACAAATAATGCAGCGCCGGAAGGCCTGCCGATGAACATATAAAACAGCTTGGTAAATACTAAAAAGCTCTGCCGTAAAAATCGAGCACTGCGGTAAAAGACGAAATCTAAAACTCTCGCGGCCATGAATAAAAGCACATCCTACTCCCCGATCGTCCTTGGAGCCATCAGTGTAAATAAAAGTACCGGGTCCTAACTGCGCCTGCACGTGTAAAAAGGCCGAACGAAGAACTGAATCTGGCGTCGACGACTTCGGCATGGACAGCAAACCTAGGTCAATGTGCGTCACCGGACGAAGCCACGGGGGAAATCGGGTTTCTCCCTTGGGATATGTCGCCGGTAAATCTACGTCCAACAGCCGAAGCAATAAACGAAATCGAACGCCAGGAGGGAGCAGGGCCAGGGAGCTCGATGAGTATTGGCGGTCCAAAGTATCATTAAAAAACGAACTAAAAGACGGGTGTTCTGGCAGACTAGAAAGTCTGCAAGCGTAGTTGCAGAGAAGAACATCCCGCCGATAAGAAAGCGGGGGTTCCGCAGCTTCCGCACATAGGCTGAGAACCGGGCTTGTAGGAAAGGCGCCAATACTCAGTCGTATACCACGGTGGTGAATGGGATCAAGACGTTTTAAAACGGACGGCCGAGCTGATGAATACACAATACAACCGTAATCAAGTTTAGATCGGACCAAAGAACGATATAATCTTAAAAGAACAGTCCGATCAGCTCCCCATGATGTGCCACTTAAAACACGTAAAACACTAAGAGAACGGTCACATCTGGCCTTCAGATATGATATATGAGAAGACCAGCTAAGCTTCCTGTCAAACACCAATCCCAAAAATTTCGCCTCGTCTGCAAAAGGGAGAACATCTGGACCGAGGTGAAGAGAAGGCGGGCGAAAGACCTTCCGGCGCCAGAAGTTCACGCAGACGGTCTTCTCGGCGGAGAACCTAAAGCCGTTTTCCACACTCCAAATAAAGAGGCGATCAAGACAGAGTTGGAGGCGCCGCTCAAGAAGATGAGTCCGCCGAGAATTAGAGTAAATGGCGAAGTCATCCACAAACAAGGAAGATGACACACCAGCAGGAACGCACTCCACAATGGGATTGATGGCAATAGCAAATAGTGTGACGCTGAGTACCGAGCCCTGCGGTACTCCGTTCTCTTGATTAAAAACACGAGATAAAACTGAACCCACCCGTACGCGAAAGACTCTATCCCGAATGAACTCCCGAATAAAAAGGGGCAGTCGGCCACGAATGCCCCATCTATGGAGGGTGCGAAGAATGCCATACCTCCAGCACGTGTCATAGGCCTTCTCTAGATCGAAAAATACAGCAACCGTTTGGCTCTTCCTCAGAAAACCGTCCATGATGTGCGTGGATAGTGAGACTAAATGGTCGACCGTTGAACGGAAGCGACGAAAACCGCCCTGAACATTGGACAGCAAATGTTGGGATTCAAGCCACCACGTCAATCGTCCGTTGATCATGCGCTCCATCACCTTGCAGATCACACTGGTGAGGGAGATCGGACGATAGCTGGAAGGTAGATGGCGATCCTTCCCAGGTTTTAAAATCGGGACGATGGTGGCTTCGCGCCAAGCACATGGAAATGCTGCTGTACGCCACATACGGTTATACACATCTAAGAGGAAGAGTTTGCCAGCTGATGACAGGTGCTGCAACATTAAAAGATGGACACCATCCGGCCCAGGAGCGGAGGGTTTGGAGGAGCCCAAGGCCCGCTCCAACTCCGGCATGGTGAAAAAGGCGTTGTAACTCTCCCGGTTGGTAGAGTTAAAGCAAAGGTTATGAGATTCCACGCTATTTTTGATGGGTAGAAAATCCGGGTGGTAGTGTGAAGAGCCTGACACATCAGCAAAGGCGTTGCCCAGAGTGTCAGCGACAGCTCTAGGGCAAACAATGGTGGTGTTCTGGATCCGTAGGCCAGGTACGGTAACCGACAAAGCTTTGCCGGCCACACGGCGAAGCTTATCCCAAACGACAGACGAGGGCGTGGATGGATTAAATGACTCAACAAAACGGAGCCAGGATGTCCTCTTACTCGCCTGGATGATGCGACGAGCTCTGGCGCGAGATCGCTTAAAAGCGACCAGATTCTCAAGTGTAGGGTGGCGCCGAAACACCCTCAAAGCCGCCCGTCGCGCACGAACGGCCGCTCGGCATTCGTCGGTCCACCAAGGGACCGGCAAACGTCTCGGGTGCCCAGACGACCGAGGCATGGCACGCTCGGCCGCGGCAACAACGACGGATGTGAGGTGGGCCACCATCTGGTCAATGTCTGCGAAGAAGCGATCGTCAAAAACAGCCAAACGAGTATAAAGGGGCCAGTTCGCTCTGTTCAGTCGCCAGGATGGTACACGTGGCGAAGATACGTGGTGCGACAGGAAGCTGATACTACATGGAAAATGGTCGCTGGAGAAGGTGTCAGAGACGACGTTCCACTCAAAACGATGTGCAAGCTGAGCTGAGCAAATTGAGAGGTCCAGGTGGGAGAGAGTGCCAGTAGAATCAGAAAGGAAAGTAGGTTCACCAGTGTTTAGAAGAGACAGAGATTTCTGTGTGAAAAAATCGACTAGGACGGTCCCCCTTGCGCACGCCCGAGGTGAACCCCAAAGAGGGTGGTGGGCATTAAAGTCTCCCAAGAGAAGATAGGGTGTTGGGAGCTGGGACACTAGATGGGACAGGTCCCCTATAGCGAAGGGGGAGCAAGGCGGTAGATAAAGGGAACAGAGAGTAAAAGAAAAGCCAGGTAATCTCAGAGTAACAGCAACAGCTTGCAATGGAGTGGTGAGCATGACTGGCTGGTAAAAAACGTCGTTGCGAACGAGGAGCATGACACCTCCATGTGCAGGAGTACCGGGTTCCGGTGGGAGGTCATAACGCACCGGAATAAACCCAGAAAACGTGAAAGAGTCTTGCTGGCGAAGCTTGGTCTCCTGCAGGCACAGAATAGTAGGGAACAGCGAATTACAAATTGATGTTAAGTCAGCTCTACGCGCACGTATGCCACGTATATTCCATTGAATAATGGACATCCTAGGACAAATGGGATAAGCTGTCGTCTAGGGTCACTTGACCGACGGTTGGCGCTTTAATTTGCCCTTCTGGCAGCGCGTGGGGCTAGGGCTCTTTGGAGCAGGTGGTTCTTGCTCCATGGGCTCTTCGGACGGAAGAGGCTCTGTGTCACCAGTAGCAGAAGATAGGACTGTGTACCGGTTGCCTACGGTAACGGGAGTTGGTGAGACCCGTGGCACCCGACTACGCCCTCTGGTGTCCTGAGAGCATGAGCGCCGGGGAGGAGAGGGGGAAGTGGCAGGAAGAGCACACTTCCCACTGGCAGAGGTCGTTGGGTCTTTGAGAAAGTCACTGCGTTTAGGTTCAATTCGGAACTTACGGGTTTGAGGGCTAGTAGGGATAGTCTTGGAGCTGGTACTGGTTGAGGCTGTAGCTGTGGATGGTGCACGAGAAGGTGTGTTGGTGGTGCTGGCTATAGGGGAGGTTTGAGTACCTACATCCCGCTTTGGTACTGGGGTGGACACTACTGAACTAAAAGTACCAAATTTGAGTATCGACGGCTGCCGAGCAAGGTGGCGTTTGCGGGCCTCAGAGAACGATAAGCGCTCTTTGACCCGCAGCTCTTGAATAGCCTTCTCGTCCAGGTAACGTGGACAATCGCGGGAAGTCGCCGGATGGGCACCTCTACAGTTAACACAGCTAGGAGCAGATGGACACGCTCCTTCGTGGGCATCTTTGCCACAGGTGACACAAACAGGAACAGAGGTTTTACAAGAGGTCTGAGTATGGCCATATCGTTGGCATTGGAAACACCGCATAGGGCGGGGGATATACGGTCGAACGTTAATGACCTCATAGCCAGCCTTTATCTTCGGAGGGAGATCGAGTCGGTCAAAGGTAAGAAAAAGCGTACGGGTATCTACTAGCGCTCCGTCACGCTTTGTTCGGACTCGAGAAACAGAGGTTACTCCCTGATCAGCCAGGTAACCCTGAATCTCTTCCTCCGGCATACCGTCCAACAAGTGGGTGGTAATGACGCCCTTGGAAGAGTTAAGGCTCCGGTGCTTCTCGACACGGATCGGGTATCCGTGGAGTAGTTTTGCCTTCAGCAACTTGTCGAACTGGGTGGACGTGTAAGTTTCAACAAGTAGTGATCCTGATCGAATACGGGTACATGACTTGACTGGACCGGCTATTTTATCTAGACCTAATTGGATGACAAACGGGTTCACCTTCAAAAAAGACTGTCCCTCTTCCGTCCTATTGATTACTAGGTAACGAGCTGTGGACGCTACGCATACCTCTTTTTCATCGTTAACCTGTCGTTTTCTTTTAATGTTTTGGTGTGCCATAGAAAAAAGGCTATAAATTTCATCCCCCAGTGCTCCCCACCCACCACGGAGCCCAACAAGGGGTCATCCCACTGGGATGACAGGGCTACACAGGGGATATAGCGGGCTCGCCGTCCCACTCACCCTGGAGTTCGGTGCAATACCTAGTCCTGGCCGATTGACTAGGGGTGGGTTAGTCCCTAGCCTCCCGTTTAGGTGAAGCAGAAACCAAAGCAGTGTATCGGAAATGCGCACCCTCCCCAGATTCAGAAAAAACTGTCCCGAGCTCAGATACGCACCCCTCAACCACCAGGATAAACCTTTCCACCGACACGGGTTTCCACGCACGGCCTACACGTGGGTGGGCGATTTGACTGACTCCCTCACCACGAAGAGGAGCCCACACCGAGGGAGTCAGTTGGCTCGGGGCCCCGGGTGCGCCAAACCCGGACCTACCGTAGTAGGTCCCCCTGGGGGGGGTGTCGTGTTGGAATAGTATGGAAACCAGATATGTGAATGTTAATGGGAAAATGATCACTGCCAAAGAGGTCGGAGAGCACCGACCAATCAATGAGTGGTACCAATGACGGGCTACAGAAGCTAACGTCTAAGGCGGAGTACGTACCATAGGCAGATGATAAAAAGGTAGGGGCACCAGTGTTCAACAAAAGGAGGCCGGACATATCGCAAACGTCTCCTACAAGGCATCCGCGAGCATCGTCAGTGTCGGAGCCCCATGAAGAGTGTTTGGCATTCAGATCACCAAGGAAGATAAAGGGTGGCGGAATCTGAGCCAAAAGAGCTCGAAGGTCGTTCTCGTGTACAACACTGACCGGTGGCAGATAGACATTGCAAATTGACAGACTTAAGCCCTGCAACTGGACACGCACAGCCACAGCTTGCAGCGGCGTGTTTAGCGGGATGCTTGTGGCAGAGATGGTATGCGCCACCAAAGTAGCAACTCCTCCGCTTGCTCGTCGATCAGCTGCAGAGTCATGCCTAAAAGCCGAAAAAACCACGAAGATGTAATGCGTGATTAGGGTGCAAATGTGTTTCTTGTAGGCAGACGATTGATGGAGAGCGTTGCGCAACGAGATGCTGTATGTCCGGAACACGTGCCCGGAACCCATTAACATTCCACTGGATTATTTCCATGGTAAAGAAGAATTAGTGATTCGTCTTCATCTTTTTCTTTTTCATCTTTACCTTAACCGACTTTGGACGGGGTAGGTTAATTTCGTCATCCCCTAGTGACTCCTCGGATGTACGGGAGTCTGAAGATCCCCTGCGGCTCGCGGAACGGGAGCGGGAGCGGGACTTCATTGATGACGTGTGGCTGCTGGCGCGAACATCAGGCCTAGAGGAATGGCTATCAACAGGCTGGCTACGACTTGTGGACGCCTTGTGAGCTGGTGTCTGCACGGCTGTAGATGTTGTAGCTTTTGCAGGTGTGGCACGAGACAGTGGAACAATACTCGCTGGTAGGTCTGTCTGTGTGGAGGCATCTGATACAGGGACATGCTGTATCGCTACGGTGTTAACAGGAGCGCGTCGGGCAGCCAAGGCATAACCTGTGGTGGTCGCAGGTTGCAGCTGCTCAAAGCGACGACGCGCCTCTGGAAATGTAAGATGTTCTTTCACGCGTAGCTCCTGTATACATTTTTCATCCAGAAACTTCGCACACTGACGCGAGCTAGATGGATGACCGGCTCCACAGTTAACACAATGAGGGTCACGGGTACAAGCCGTGCCCTCATGAGGTGATAGGCCACAACGCTCACAAACGGCAGGATGGTTGCACGCGGTCTTAGTATGTCCGAACTTCTGACACTGAAAACAGCGCATAGGGTTCGGGACATATTGACGTACGGCGGCACGCTCGTACCCGCAGAAGATGTATTCTGGCAACTGTGTGCCCTTAAAAGTGAGGAAAACCGTACGTAAATCAATCACTTTACCATCCTGCTTTCTTGTCAGACGGTACGCTTGACACACACGCTGGTCAGAGAGGCAAGTAACAATCTCCTCGTTTGACAGACCGTCCAGACTGGATGTGGTGACAACTCCTCTGCATGAGTTTAGAGATTTATGTGGGGCTACCCGGATGGGGTAGGAGCCCAACAAAGTGGCTTTCAACAATTTCTGGCACTGGTCTGCGGTGGTCACTTCTACCAAAAGCGTACCGTCTCGTACTCGGGTGGCGTTTTTAACAAGGCCACAGATCCTGTCGAGTTCTTTCTTTATGTAAAAGGGGCTAAGATCCTTCATCGTTTTCCTTTCACTGGCCAAGGTCAAGACTAGAAAACTGTCGAAATGAGAGGGTTTGCGCGGATGCATGTTGAAATCGGACCCCCATCCGGAACCGTCGGCGTCAGCCTGCCATCCGGGGGTCAAAGAAAAGAAAGACACCAAAATCTCCACGGTCTGTGCCGCCATGGAGACCCCTCCATGACTGACCTCAAGGCGTACTTCAGAGGAGCTACCCTCCGATCTCCACTGCTTGTCCGCATGGGTAAACCGTTCACCACGTGACACCCCGGTTTTATGCCCCCACCACAGGAATAACCGCCTGTGGCTCCCCGCTTTAGCACACGCTGCCTCAACGGAGTCAGCGTGGATTCAGGGGACTTCGGGTTGATTACACCGGGGCTCCGTCAGCGGTAACACGTCCGGCCGGTGATACTAACCCGACGGAACGCGGCCATCGGGAGATTAACACCGGCCGTGCCCTCAAGGAGCTACGTGGGTGTACATGACGTGTGGACGGGCTCCGCACCTAAGGCTACACATGGGGGCAGTGTGAAGGGTCCGCACAACCTTCGCGCCTGAGACCTCCGAAGAGCACACAAGTCGGGGGCCGCGCAAAAAACCGTGGGACAGGACCACGCAGATAGGAAAGATCCCTGCTGGTGAGACAGGAGTTATAAATCTAGGAACTTACAAACTAATAATCAGAATAAGCCTAGAAGAGGAAGAGGGTGATATAAAGGCAACATAAAAGCTGCACGTGGCACAGTTAATGACTATGAAGGGGTGAAATGATGGTGAGCAGCTCGGGGCCCCGGGTACGCCAAACCCGGACCTACCGTGGTAGGTTCCCCTGGGGGAGTTTGATTTCGGAGTCCTCTTCTCCTAGATGAGTTGTCAACCAAGACTAACGAGCCTCATCTACCCGTTGGAATGTTCTTAGCTTCCCCTCACCTCTTGCCTACCAGTGGTCACGAAGACTCACTTAGTAGGCCGTCTGGATCGGGTACTGAGCCCCTCCGCCACGACAAGGCGACACTCCTTCGGAGGGGGGGGGGGGGAGATGGCCGTGAGTGGCTCGTGTGTGACCTATCCTCAGGCGGGTAAGGATAACTTCAGCCTGCCTGGAATCCCTGTAGGAGGTCAGCCAGGGCTCCACGCTGTCTTTAATTATCCGCAGGTGTGTGCCAGTCAACGCTTCCCAAGACTGCTGCCAAACCGATAGAAGCTGGCGACGGAAGTACCGCTGAGCATCCCTATAGGGTATAGTGTCGGTAGAAGACTGCGGCAGACGGCATGCAGACTTAGCTGCCGCATCCGCAGCTTCATTACCCGGAATGCCCGTATGGCCTGGGATCCATGTAAACACTAACTGGTATCCGCGTGAGAGCAATTGAGATATGAGTGTCTGAATTTTAAAAACGAGTGTAGACGTACCGAGGAACTGCTGCAGGGTCTCCACTGCACTCAGAGAGTCGGAGCAAATTATAAAACCTCCAGGGACTAAGTTGGAAATAAAAAGTAAGCAGTAAAATATAGCACGCAGTTCGGCCGTATAAACAGAACTGTAGTCCGGGAGGCGGTATTGATGTGGCTCACCGTTATAGACAAAACTACATCCCGTAGCACCACCCAACTGGGAACCATCGGTGAATACCGGAGTGTAAGTCCGGTAACGTCCCAGTAGTTCGGTGAAAAGTTGACGAAACACCGACTGGGGGGTGGCCACCTTAGCGCAGCCTGAAAGCGCAAGGTCAAACCGGGCTCGATGAAGTTGCCAAGGCGGAGAGCGGGAGAAGGAAAAACGCTCTACAGCAGGCATTCGGAGCTCATGAGTGGCGAGTAGTTCGCGAAATCGAATGCCGCTTGGACGGGATATAGTCGCATTCCGAAGATAACGGTGGGCGAGTTCGGGGCGCAATACAGATCTAAAGGAAGGGTGACCAGGGTGAGCTGCCAACCTGGCCACGTAGGAAGTTAATAAAATCGAGCGCCGAATAGACAGTGGAGGTTCCCCGGAATCAACATACAGACACTCAACACGACTAGTACGGAAGGCTCCAGTAGCTAGACGGATACCAGAATGGTGGACAGTGTCTAAAAGGCGGAGTTTAGTGGCGGATGCCGCGCCATAGATAAAACTGCCGTAGTCCAGTTTGGACCGCACCAGCGAGCGATAAAGCCTCAACATAACAGTGCGATCGCCACCCCAAGAGGCCCCAGATAAGACCCTGAGTACCCGAAGTGGACGATCGCAGGAAGCCCGAAGCTGACGAATATGGAACTCCCAAGTTAGCTTGCTGTCGAGGTGAAGGCCCAGAAACTTAACGTGCGGAACAAACGGCAGACGTGTACCATGCAAATAAAGATCAGGTGGAGGGTGTACACCACGGAGTCGATGGAAGTGGATACATTGCGTTTTCGTAGCGGAGAACTGAAACCCGGTGCGAAGGGCCCAGTCAGCGATGGAGGTTATGTTCAGCTGCAGTTGATGCCAGATCGATAAAAGATGTCGACGGAAATGGCGCTGCACATCGACATATGGCACACTGTGTGTGGCAACATCCGGCAAACGGCAAGCAGTTTTAACAGCCGCATCCGCTTTCTCATTGCCGGGTATACCCACATGGCCTGGGGTCCAGGTAAAAAGCAACTGGTATCCGCGCGAAAGCAGTTGCGAAATGAGAGCCTGTATTTTTAAAACGAATGCTGAGGTGCCGATAAACTGGTCCAAGGCGTGAATGGCACTCAGAGAGTCTGAACAAATGATAAAATTGCCGGGAGCTGAGTTAGAAATAAAAAGTAAACAATAAAATATAGCGAACAGCTCGGCAGTAAAAACCGAACTATGGTCCGGAAGTCGGGACTGGTGCGCCTCGTCGTTACACACGAAACTACATCCCGTAGCTCCACCCACCTGGGACCCATCGGTAAAAACCGGGGTGAAAGTCCGGTGGCGGCCCAAAAGTTCGGTGAATAGTTGTCGATACACCGATTGCGGGGTGGAAAGCTTAGCATACCCTGAGAGCTCCAGGTCGAATTGCGCGCGTCGGAGTTGCCAAGGAGCAGAGCGTCCTAGAGAGAATCGCTCTACAGCAGGCATGCGGAGATCGTGTGTGTCAAGTAGTTCGCGGAACCGAATACCGCTTGGGCGCGATATAGTTGTGTTGCGTAGATAACGGTGAGCAAGGTCGGGACGCAGGACACATTTAAAAGAAGGATGAACCGGATGGGCTGCCAACCTTGCCACATACGAACACAATAAAATCGAACGACGGACCGACAGTGGTGGTTCTCCAGACTCAGCATACAGACACTCAACTCTACTGGTGCGGAACGCCCCAGTGGCAAGACGGATACCAGCATGGTGTACAGTATCTAAAAGACGGAGTTTAGAGGCGGACGCCGCGCCATAGATAAAACTACCGTAGTCTATTTTTGACCGCACCAGTGATCGATACAATCGTAGCATAACTGTACGATCACCGCCCCAAGAAACTCCGGATAAAAGGCGGAGTACTCGAAGTGAGCGATCGCAGGAAGCACGTAGTTGGCGAATATGGTACTCCCACGTCAGCTTACTGTCGAAGTGCAGGCCAAGGAACTTGAGGTGCGGGACAAACGGTAGACGTGTGCCACGCAAATAAAAATCAGGAGGAGGGTGTACGCCGCGAACTCGATGGAAGTGGATACACTGAGTTTTCGTAGGTGAGAACTGAAAGCCGGAGCGAAGGGCCCAGTCTGCGATTGATGTTATGGTCAGCTGCAGTTGACGCTCAATGTGCTCGAGATTATAAGAGCGATAGTAAATTGCAAAGTCGTCAACATACAGTGACATCGGGATTCCGCTACGAACAACATCAGCGATTCCGTTGATTGCTGCGGCGAAGAGCGTGACACTCAGGATGGACCCCTGAGGCACACCATTCTCCTGAATCTTTTCCTGTGACAGGGTATTACCAATGCGGACACGAAATTTCCGAAGTCGTAAAAAGTTTAAAATGAACAGCGCTAAGTGACCGCGTAAACCGTAACCGTGCAGAGCACGAAGGATTCCATAGCGCCAGGTGGTGTCGTAGGCCTTCTCTAAATCAAAGAAAACACCCACGACATGCTGCTTCAGCAGAAAGGCATTCTGGATGTAAGCCTCTAAGCGTGTCAGATGGTCGACGCTAGAGCGATGGCGACGAAAACCGCACTGAATGTTGGTGAGCAGGTTATGCGTCTCTAGCCACCACACTAAACGAGTGTTAATCATCCGTTCGAAGGTCTTACAAACGACACTCGTTAGGCAAATAGGGCGGTAACTAGAGGGAAGTGTCCTGTCTTTTCCAGGTCGAGGGATGGGGATGACAATACCCAGTCGCCAGGAGGACGGAAAGACCTGCTCGTGCCAGATACGATTATAAATACCAAGCAGGAAAGACGAAGCCGAAGGTGGAAGGTGAAGCAGCATTTGTCGATGGATGTCATCTGGACCAGGAGAGGAATCTTTAGCAAGTGACAAAGAGTGCTCTAACTCCGCTACGGTAAAGGGTGCGTTGTACGGTTCAGTACAGTCACTACTAACAGGAAGAACTATCCGCTCGGCAGATTCCTTGAGAGGTATAAAAGCTCTGTCGTAACTACTCGTTTGGCTAGTAGCAGCAAACGAAGTAGCAAGGGCGTCGGCGATATCCTGTTCGCTGGTGTAATGCGATCCGCTTATGGCAAGGCCGGGAATGATAGTCCGACGACACTTGCCATACATGCGGCGAACAGCAGTCCACACCCTCTGTACCGGAGTGCGACGGGACAGAGAAGAGACAAAAGTTTCCCACGATGTGCGTTTTGCACAGCGGAGGACAAATCGAGCCCTGGCACGGGAACGCTTAAAAGCTATGAAGTTCTCCTCCGTAGGATGTGAACTGAAGACACGCAGAGCACGCTTCCTTGCTTTAATAGCCAAACTGCATTCCTCGGACCACCAAGGCACAGGAACGTGACGAGGTGTAGTAGAACCACGAGGAATGCTGGAATTCGCTGCGAGCAGGACAGAACAAGTAAAATATTCCACCAGTTCATCGATGGTGGGGAAGACATCGTTGTGAAGGTGAATGAGGGAACGAAATTTCCCCCAGTCAGCCTTGGAAATAATCCAGTGAGGATATCGTGTTGGCACAGGATGGAGAATAGATATGTGAATGCTAATGGGAAAATGATCACTGCCAAAGAGGTCGCTGAGCACCGACCAATCAAGGAGTGGCACCAGTGACGGGCTACAGAAGCTCACGTCTAAAGCGGAGTAGGTACCGTAGGCAGATGATAAAAAGGTAGGGGCACCAGTGTTTAATAGAAGTAGGCCAGACATATCACAAACGTCTGCTACAAGGCAACCACGAGCATCGTCAGTGTCGGAGCCCCACAAGGTGTTTTTGGCATTCAGATCACCTAGAAGGAGAAACGGTGGCGGAATCTGTGCCAAGAGAGCCCGAAGTTCGTTCTCGTGTACGACACTGACCGGTGGCAGATAGACATTACAGATAGAGAAAGAAAGGTTCTGCAGCTGTACACGTACCGCTACAGCTTGGAGCGGCGTGTTTAGTGGTATGCTGGTGGCATGGATGGTATTCGCCACCAGAATAGCAACACCACCGCTTGCCCGTCGATCAGCTGCAGAATCATGTCTAAAGGCCACAAATCCACGAAGATAGAGTGCGTGATGAGGTTGCAGATGGGTTTCCTGTAGACAGACGATAGATGGACAGCGTTGAGAAATTAGATGCTGTATGTCCGGAACACGTGCCCGGAACCCATTAACATTCCACTGGATTATTTCCATAGTGAAAAAGGATTAATGGCTAGTCTTCATCTTTTTCTTCTTTTTCACCTTGGCTGACTTAGGTCCAACTATGTGGAAGTCGCCGTCCTCTGGCGATTCCTCGGAGGTGTGCGAGGCAGAGGATCCCTTACGACTCGCAGAGCGAGAGCGGGATCTCTGAGAGGACGTGAGACTACCTGCGCGAACTTTATGTCGCGAACGACTTCCATCGATAGGATCCTTACCGCTTCCTAACGGCTTGGAAACTGTGGTCTGCACGGCGGAAGATGTTTTAGACACTGCACTTTTTCGACTAACTGTTGGGGTGCTCTCTGGAAGGTCAGTCTGTGTCGAGGCATTTGCAACGGTGACATGTTGCAAGCCGACAGTAGCAACAGGAGGGCGCCGAGCTGCCGACGAATAAGCTAAGGTGGTGGCAGGCTTCAGTTGTTCGAAACGCCGACGCGCTTCTATAAATGTCAGGCGCTCCTTTACCCGCAACTCCTAAATACTCTTTTCGTCCAAGAACTTAGGACACTGACGTGAGCTAGATGGATGGTTACCCCCACAGTTCACACAGCATGGGTCTCGAGTGCAAGCCGTGTCTTCGTGTGCCGGTAAGCCGCAACGTTCACAAGCTG
This sequence comes from Tenodera sinensis, assembly GCA_030765045.1. Lineage (NCBI taxonomy): Eukaryota > Metazoa > Arthropoda > Insecta > Mantodea > Mantidae > Tenodera > Tenodera sinensis. The sequence continues at coordinate 101,171,135 of CM060967.1, forward strand.
CAGGATGGTTACACGATGTCCTAGTATGCCCGAATCTCTGGCACTGAAAACAGCGCATGGGATTCGGGACATACGGTCGTACTGCAGCACGCTCGTAGCCACAGTAGATGTATTCTGGCAGCTGAGTGCCCTTAAACGTAAGGAATACCGTACGTAAGGCACACTCTTTCCCATCCTGTTTCCGAGTTAATCGGTATGCTTGGCAGACTCGCTGATCAGAGAGGCAGGTGACAATTTCTTCGTTGGAGAGATCGTCGAGGCTGGAAGTGGTTACTACTCCTCTACACGAGTTGAGGGTCTTATGTGGGGCTACCCGGATAGGGTAGGAGCCCAACAAACTCGCCTTCAACAGCTTCTGCGACTGATCTCCATTCATCACCTCGATCAATAACGTGCCATCTCTCAATCTGGTTGCGTTTTTAACCGGACCACAGATCCTATCGACTTCCTTTTTAATATAGAACGGGCTAATGTCCTTCATCGTCTTACCTTCACATTGCAAGGTCAGCACCAAAAAACTGTCAATGAGGGAGGGTTTGCGCGGAGACATGATTATTTGGACCCCCATCCGGAACCGTCGGCGTCAGCCTGCCATCCGGGGGTCAAAGGATAAAAGACACCAAAATCTCCACGGTCTGTGCCGCCATGGAGACCCCTCCATGACTGACCTCAAGGCGTACTTCAGAGGAGCTACCCTCCGATCTCCACTGCTTGTCCGCATGGGTAAACCGTTCACCACGTGACACCCCGGTTTTATGCCCCCACCACAGGAATAACCGCCTGTGGCTCCCCGCTTTAGCACACGCTGCCTCAACGGAGTCAGCGTGGATTCAGGGGACTTCGGGTTGATTACACCGGGGCTCCGTCAGCGGTAACACGTCCGGCCGGTGATACTAACCCGACGGCACACGGCCGTCGGGAGATTAACACCGGCCGTGCCCTCAAGGAGCTACGTGGGTGTACTTGACGTGTGGACGGGCTCCGCACCTAAGGCTACACATGGGGGCAGTGTGAAGGGTCCGCACAACCTTCGCGCCTGAGACCTCCGAAGACCACACAAGTCGGGGGCCGCGCTGAAAACCGTGGGACAGGACCACGGAGATAGGAAAGATCCCTGCTGGTGAGACAGGAGTTATAAAACTAAGGCCTTACAAACTAATAATCGGAATAAACCTAGAAGAGGAAGAGGGTGATATAAAAGCAACATAAATCGCTGCACGTGGCACAGTTAATGTATATGGAGGGGGTGAAATGATGGTGCGCAGCTCGGGGCCCCGGGTGCGCCAAACCCGGACCTACCGTGGTAGGTTCCCCTGGGGGAGTTTGATTTCGGAGTCCTCTTCTCCTAGATGAGTTGTCGACCAAGACTAACGAGCCTCATCTACCCGTTTGGAATGTTCTTAGCTTCCCCCCACCTCTTGCCTACCAGTGGTCACAAAGACACACTTAGTAGGCCGTCTGGATCGGGTACTGAGCCCCTCCGCCACGACAAGGCGACACTCCTTCGGAGGGGGAGTGTGTGAGTGAGTGAGTGTGTGAGTGAGTGAGTGACTGAGTGAGCGAGTGAGAATGGTTACCTGTACTATTGCCAACTTGTACAATGTTTTACATATTACACTTTATCTATCAAATATTTTTACATTATACAATTTTTGGTACTTTATCATTCGTATTTGACTACCTCCGTAGCGCAGTTGGTAGCACGCTTACCTCTGGTGCGGATGACCCGGGTTCGATCCCCGGTACCAGCATGGAAAATTTTGTTCCCTCTGGGAGATCTGGCACGGGGTGCACTGAGCCTCGTTAAGTCTCGGAGGAGCCATTTGACAGAAAAGTAGCTTCCCCAGGTCGTGAAGAGCGCATAACTGGCCGGGAGGGATCGGAACGTTGATTGTGTCCCACCCTCCAATACTGCACTCCACGCCTGCAGGCTGTTAATGGGCTGTAGTGCTGGAGCTTAGTATCATTCGTATTTAAAATTATCTTTATCTACAGATCTGATAGCAGGCGAGTCTTTATGGCAAACCATATTCCCCTTGCACCTACAAGAATACCCTGCAAATGTTTATCTCAACCAACATGAAGAAGATATTGGAATAAGAGTTTGTAGAAATGCTTAATTCAAGAGTAGAGAAAGTCATGTGAGTGTAACACAGACTTTGTTTCCAGCATTGCCATGACTTTTCTCTTTACCCTACGTTCTAGATAACCTACATACACGCTTGCTAAAAAACATCTCTTCCTCAAACTATTCCTAAATAAATCTGATATGTTGAACTCCCATTACTTTCTCCGCTCACAACTGTTTTTAAAACACCTATTCCTTTATCTACTTCATGCTAGTTGATATAAAAGCGTTAGTGGAAATATTTCCTTGTACGAGGGCCACGCTATTTTCATGAAAAATTACACAAGGATTAGTTTTTAAAACTTAAATGACTTTACTGTTTTTCAAAATATTCCTGTTTAACATAAATACATTCATCTAGTGACGAAATGTGATTCCATGCATATTATTTTTAATTTCTTGAAACATAATCACAAGTTGCTAGGTCAGGGTCCATGACGGTGACCTTTAGGTCTTCCAGATACTCAGAAGTCTGTTTTATTATATGAGTTTTCATGATGTACAGTTCTATAGCAGCAATATGGCCCGTTTTAGATATAAAAGTGATGTGTTGCACTTTCTCTACTCTTGTACCAATAGAGTATAACAGTACGACTATCTTCTGATTCTATAGCAGCAATATGCCCCTTTTAGAGAGAAAAGTGATGTGTTGCACTTTCTATACTCTTGTACAAATACAGTGTCACAGTACGTCCATCTTCTGATTCTATAGCAGCAATATGGCCCTTCTAGATAGAAAAGTGATGTGTTGCACTTTCTATACTTTTGTACCAATAGAGCGTAAGAGTACGCCTATCTTCTGATTCTAAAGCAGCAATATGGTCCTTTTAGATTGAAAAGTGATGTGTTGCACTTTGTATACTTTTGTACCAATAGAGTCTATCTTTTGATTCTATAGCAGCAATATGGCCCGTTTTAGATAGAAAAGTGATGTGTTGCACTTTCTATACTCTTGTACAAATACAGTGTCACAGTACGTCCATCTTCTGATTCTATAGCAGCAATATGGCCCTTTTAGATTGAAAAGTGATGTGTTGCACTTTGTATACTTTTGTACCAATAGAGTCTATCTTTTGATTCTATAGCAGCAATATGGCCCGTTTTAGATAGAAAAGTGATGTGTTGCACTTTCTATACTTTTGTACAATTGAGTGTAAGAGTAGGTCTATCTTCTGATTCTATAGCAGCAATATGGCCCTTTTAGATACAAAAGTGATGTGTTGCACTTTCTATAATTTTGTACCAATACAGTGTAACAGTACGTCTATCTTCTGATAGTATAGAAGCAATATGGCCCTTTCAGATAGAAAAGTGATGTGTTGCACTTGCTATACTTTTGTACCAATAGAGTGTAACAGTACGTCTATCCTCTGATTCTATAGCAGCAATATGACCCTTTTAGATAGAAAAGTGATGTGTTGCACTTTCTATACTCTTGTACCAATAAAGTGTAAGAGTACGTCTATGTTCTAGTTCTATAGCAGCAATATGACTCTTTTAGATAGAAAAGTGATGTGTTGCACTTTCTATACTTTTGTACCAAAAGAGTGTAACAGTACGTCTATCCTCTGATTCTATAGCAGCAATATGACCATTTTAGATACAAAAGTGATGTGTTGCACTTTCTATAATTTTGTACCAATACAGTGTAACAGTACGTCTATCTTCTGATAGTATAGCAGCAATATGGCCCGTTTTAGATAGAAAAGTGTTGTGATGCACCTTCTTTACTCTTGTACCAATAGAGTGAAACAGTACGTTTTTTTTCCTTTCTATAGCAGCAATATGGCCCGTTTTAGATAGCAAAGTGATGTCTTGCACCTTCTATACTCTTGTACCAATAGAGTGTAAGACTACGTCTATCTTCTGATTCTATAGCAGCAATAAGGCCCTTTTAGGCAGAAAAGTGATGTGTTGCACTTTCTATACTTTGTAAGAATTGAGGGTAAGAGTACATCTATCTTCTGATTCTATAGCAGCAATATGGCCCTTTTAGATAGAAAAGTGATGTGTTGCACTTTCTATACTTTTGTACCAATAGAGCGTAAGAGTACGCCTATCTTCTGATTCTAAAGCAGCAATATGGTCCTTTTAGATTGAAAAGTGATGTGTTGCACTTTGTATACTTTTGTACCAATAGAGTCTATCTTTTGATTCTATAGCAGCAATATGGCCCGTTTTAGATAGAAAAGTGATGTGTTGCACTTTCTATACTCTTGTACAAATACAGTGTCACAGTACGTCCATCTTCTGATTCTATAGCAGCAATATGGCCCTTTTAGATTGAAAAGTGATGTGTTGCACTTTGTATACTTTTGTACCAATAGAGTCTATCTTTTGATTCTATAGCAGCAATATGGCCCGTTTTAGATAGAAAAGTGATGTGTTGCACTTTCTATACTTTTGTACAATTGAGTGTAAGAGTAGGTCTATCTTCTGATTCTATAGCAGCAATATGGCCCTTTTAGATACAAAAGTGATGTGTTGCACTTTCTATAATTTTGTACCAATACAGTGTAACAGTACGTCTATCTTCTGATAGTATAGAAGCAATATGGCCCTTTCAGATAGAAAAGTGATGTGTTGCACTTGCTATACTTTTGTACCAATAGAGTGTAACAGTACGTCTATCCTCTGATTCTATAGCAGCAATATGACCCTTTTAGATAGAAAAGTGATGTGTTGCACTTTCTATACTCTTGTACCAATAAAGTGTAAGAGTACGTCTATGTTCTAGTTCTATAGCAGCAATATGACTCTTTTAGATAGAAAAGTGATGTGTTGCACTTTCTATACTTTTGTACCAAAAGAGTGTAACAGTACGTCTATCCTCTGATTCTATAGCAGCAATATGACCATTTTAGATACAAAAGTGATGTGTTGCACTTTCTATAATTTTGTACCAATACAGTGTAACAGTACGTCTATCTTCTGATAGTATAGCAGCAATATGGCCCGTTTTAGATAGAAAAGTGTTGTGATGCACCTTCTTTACTCTTGTACCAATAGAGTGAAACAGTACGTTTTTTTTCCTTTCTATAGCAGCAATATGGCCCGTTTTAGATAGCAAAGTGATGTCTTGCACCTTCTATACTCTTGTACCAATAGAGTGTAAGACTACATCTATCTTCTGATTCTATAGCAGCAATAAGGCCCTTTTAGGCAGAAAAGTGATGTGTTGCACTTTCTATACTTTGTAAGAATTGAGGGTAAGAGTACATCTATCTTCTGATTCTATAGCAGCAATATGGCCCTTTTAGATAGAAAAGTGATGTGTTGCACTTTCTATACCTTTGTACCGATAGAGAGTAACATTACGGCTATATTCTGATTCTATAGCAGCAATAAGGAACTTTCAGATAGAAAAGTGATGTGTTGCACTTGCTATACTTTTGTACCAATAGAGTGTAACAGTACGTCTATCCTCTGATTCTATAGCAGCAATATGGCCCTTTTAGATAGAAAAGTGATGTGTTGCACTTTCTATACTCTTGTAACAATAAAGTGTAAGAGTACGTCTATGTTCTAGTTCTATAGCAGCAATAGGGCTCTTTTAGATAGAAAAGTGATGTGTTGCACTTTCTATACTTTTGTACCAAAAGAGTGTAACAGTACGTCTATCCTCTGATTCTATAGCAGCAATATGGCCCTTTTAGATACAAAAGTGATGTGTTGCACTTTCTATACTCTTGCACCAATAAAGTGTTGGAGTACGCCTATGTTCTAGTTCAATAGCAGCAATATGGCCCTTTAAGATAGAAAAGTGATGTGTTGCACCTTCTATACTCCTGTACCAAAAAAGTGTAAGAGTATGTCTATGTTCTAGTTCTATAGCAGCAATATGGCTCTTTTAGATAGAAAAGTGATGTGTTGCACTTTCTATACTTTTGTACCAATAGAGTGTAAGAGTACGCCTATCTTCTGATTCTAAAGCAGCAATATGGCCCTTTTAGATTGAAAAGTGATTTTTTGCACTTTGTATACTTTTGTACCAATAGAGTCTATCTTTTGATTCTATAGCAGCAATATGGCCCGTTTTAGATAGAAAAGTGATGTGTTGCACTTTCTATACTTTTGTACAATTGAGTGTAAGAGTAGGTCTATCCTCTGATTCTATAGCAGCAATATGGCCCTTTTAGATAGAAAAGTGATGTGTTGCACTTTCTATAATTTTGTACCAATACAGTGTAACAGTACGTCTATCTTCTGATAGTATAGTAGCAATATGGCCCTTTCAGATAGAAAAGTGATGTGTTGCACTTTCTATACTCTTGTACCAATAAAGTGTAAGAGTACGTCTATGTTCTAGTTCTATAGCAGCAATATGACTCTTTTAGATAGAAAAGTGATGTGTTGCACTTTCTATACTTTTGTACCAAAAGAGTGTAACAGTACGTCTATCCTCTGATTCTATAGCAGCAATATGGCCATTTTAGATACAAAAGTGATGTGTTGCACTTTCTATAATTTTGTACCAATACAGTGTAACAGTACGTCTATCTTCTGATAGTATAGCAGCAATATGGCACGTTTTAGATAGAAAAGTGTTGTGATGCACCTTCTTTACTCTTGTACCAATAGAGTGAAACAGTACGTTTTTTTTCCTTTCTATAGCAGCAATATGGCCCGTTTTAGATAGCAAAGTGATGTCTTGCACCTTCTATACTCTTGTACCAATAGAGTGTAAGAGTACATCTATCTTCTGATTCTATAGCGGCAATATGGCCCTTTTAGATAGAAAAGTGATGTGTTGCATTTTCTATACCTTTGTACCGATAGAGAGTAACATTACGACTATCTGGTGATTCTATAGCAGCAATATGGCCCGCTTTAGATAGAAAAGTGTTGCCTTGCACTTTCTTCACTCTTGTACCAATAGAGTGTAACAGTAGGTCTCTCTTCTGATTCTATAGCAGCAATATGGCCCGTTTTAGATACAAAAGTGATGTGTTGCACTTTCTATAATTTTGTACCAATACAGTGTAACAGTACGTCTATCTTCTGATAGTATAGCAGCAATATGGCCCTTTTAGATAGAAAAGTGATGTGTTGCACTTTCTATACTCTTGTACCAATAAAGTGTAAGAGTACGTCTATGTTCTAGTTCTATAGCAGCAATACGGCTCTTTTAGACAGAAAAGTGATGTGTTGCACTTTCTATACTTTTGTACCAAAAGAGTGTAACAGTACGTCTATCCTCTGATTCTATAGTAGCAATATGGCCATTTTAGATACAAAAGTGATGTGTTGCACTTTCTATAATTTTGTACCAATACAGTGTAACAGTACGTCTATCTTCTGATAGTATAGCAGCAATATCGTCCGTTTTAGATAGAAAAGTGTTGTGATGCACTTTCTTTACTCTTGTACCAATAGAGTGTAACAGTACGTTTTTTTCCTTTCTATAGCGGCAATTTGGCCCGTTTTAGATAGCAAAGTGATGTCTTGCACTTTGTTTACTCTTGTACCAATAGAGTGTAAGACTGCGTCTATCTTCTGATTCTATAGCAGCAATAAGGCCCTTTTAGGCAGAAAAGTGATGTGTTGCACTTTCTATACTTTGTAAGAATTGAGGGTAAGAGTACATCTATCTTCTGATTCTATAGCAGCAATATGGCCCTTTTAGATAGAAAAGTGATGTGTTGCACTTTCTATACCTTTGTACCGATAGAGAGTAACATTACGGCTATATTCTGATTCTATAGCAGCAATAAGGAACTTTCAGATAGAAAAGTGATGTGTTGCACTTGCTATACTTTTGTACCAATAGAATGTAACAGTACGTCTATCCTCTGATTCTATAGCAGCAATATGGCCCTTTTAGATAGAAAAGTGATGTGTTGCACTTTCTATACTCTTGTAACAATAAAGTGTAGGAGTACGTCTATGTTCTAGTTCTATAGCAGCAATATGGCTCTTTTAGATAGAAAAGTGATGTGTTGCACTTTCTATACTTTTGTACCAAAAGAGTGTAACAGTACGTCTATCCTCTGATTCTATAGCAGCAATATGGCCCTTTTAGATACAAAAGTGATGTGTTGCACTTTCTATACTCTTGCACCAATAAAGTGTTGGAGTACGTCTATGTTCTAGTTCAATAGCAGCAATATGGCCCTTTAAGATAGAAAAGAGATGTCTTGCACCTTCTATACTCCTGTACCAAAAAAGTGTAAGAGTACGTCTATGTTCTAGTTCTATAGCAGCAATATGGCTCTTTTAGATAGGAAAGTTATGTGTTGCACTTTCTATACTTTTGTACCAATAGAGCGTAAGAGTACGTCTGTCTTCTGATTCTAAAGCAGCAATATGGCCCGTTTTAGATAGAAAAGTGTTCCCTTGCACTTTCTAAACTCTTGTAAAAATAGAGTGTAACAGTACGTCTATCTTCGATTCTATAGCAGCATAATGCCCCTTTGGATAGAAAAGAGATGTGTTGCACTACCTATACTTTTGTACCTATAGAGTGTAACAGTACGTCTATGTTCTGATTCTATAGCAGCAATGTGGCCCGTTTTAGATACAAAAGTGATGTGCTGCATTTTCTATACTCTTGTAACCAGAGATTGTAACAGTCCGTCTATCTTCTTATTCTATAGAAGCAATATGGCCCTTATAGATAGAGTGAGTGAGTGTGTCGGGTTTAAGGGCCCGTCGACAACTTGGTCATTAGGGCCCCGAGTCCAGAAGTAAAAATTACATACCGTCAAGTGTTAAAACATCACCCATTAAAAACTAAAAATCTACGGTTAAAATAGATAAAAAACCTCTAAACAACTATTAAAACGTTTCATTTAAAATGTTAAAAACAGAAAGTTAAAATTGCTACAAAATAAAAAACACTAAAACGTTAAAAAAAAACCCAAAAATACCGTAATCCAAAAGGCTAAAATCTCTGAAATAAAATAACCTTACACTGACTTCATAAAATCAATTGTGCGACAAAACCGCAGCACTGTATTTACAGATACTGGGTCGTTGCCTAAAACTGACGACAGTGTAAGGCCCAGGCCAACGGACTGGCGCTCACGAGCGTATCGCGGACAATCAAGAAGGACATGTGCGACGGAGATTGGAATATTACACGTCGTACAGACAGGCTCCGGATCACCACGCAAAAGGTGTCCATGCGTGGCTCGGGTATGGCCTATCCTCAGGCGGGTTAAAACCACTTCTTCCCGCCTGGAATTCCTGCAGCTGGTATGCCAGGGTTGTACCGTGTCCTTGATAGTCCGTAATTGAGTGCCAGATAACGCTTCCCAAGATTCCTGCCAAAGAGCAAATAGATGGCGACGGAAATATTTCTGCACATCTATATAGGGGAGCGTACGGGTGGAATACTCCGGAAGGCGACATGCAGACTTTGCAGCCGCATCCGCCGCCTCGTTACCCGGAATACCCACATGGCCTGGGATCCACGTAAAAACAAACTGGTATCCGCGAGACAGTAGCTGAGAAATCAACGTCTGGATTTTAACAACCAATGCCGAGGTGCCGATAAACTGTTGCAGGGCCTGGAGAGCGCTAAAAGAATCGGAACAAACGATAAAACTTCCAGGACCTGAACTGGAGATAAAAAGGAGGAAATAAAATATGGCAAACAACTCGGCGGTAAATACTGAACTGGCGTCCGGTAGGCGGTACGTATGAGCGTCACCGTTGTATATAAAGGCGCAACCCGTCGAACTACCCATCTGGGACCCATCGGTAAATACCGGACAGGAAGTCCGGTATCGCCCCAGTAGTTCCGTCAATAGTTGGCGAAACACGGAACGAGGGGTAGCTATCTTAACACAGCCCGACAGCTCCAGGTCAAAGCGTGCGCGCTGGAGTTGCCAGGGAGGACATCGGCCACGTGAATGCCGCTCTACGGCTGGCAGTCGAAGGGCGTGTGCAGCAAGCAGTTCACGAAACCGGATACCACTTGGACGGGAGATGGTTGTATTTCGCATATAACGGTGCGCGAGGTCTGGACGCAACACGGGTGGAAACGAAGGGTGACCTGGATGGGCGGCCAGCCTTGCCACGTAAGAACAAAGTAATAAAGAGCGTCGAACAGACAGTGGAGGTTCGCCAGAATCAGCATACAGACAATCGATTCTGCTGGTGCGGAAAGCCCCAGTAGCGAGACGGATACCAGTGTGATGTACTGTGTCTAAAAGCCGGAGTTTAGACGATGACGCCGCGCCATAAATAAAACAGCCGTAGTCTAATTTGGACCGGACCAGAGAGCCATATAACCTCAACATGACGGTGCGATCGCCGCCCCAAGATTCCCCAGATAAGACCCTGAGTACCCGAAGCGAACGATCGCAGGAAGCACGAAGATAGCGGATATGGTGCTCCCATGTGAGTTTACTGTCGAGGTGTAAGCCCAAGAACTTAAGGTGCGGTACAAAAGGAAGACGTGTGTCGCGCAGATGAAGATCAGGAGGAGGGTGTACTCCTCGCAGTCGGTGAAAGTGTAGACACTGTGTTTTCGTAGGGGACAGCCGAAAGCCCGTGCGTAATGCCCACTCGGCGATGGAGGTTATGGTCAGCTGTAGTTGACGCTCGATGTGCTCCAAACTATAAGAGCGATAGTAGATCGCAAAGTCGTCAACATACAGCGACATCGGGATACCGCTACGAACAACACTAGTGATGCCATTAATGGCAACTGCGAAAAGTGTGACACTGAGGATGGATCCCTGGGGTACACCATTCTCCTGGATCTTCTCTTGAGACAGCGTGTTGCCTATACGGACACGAAAACGGCGAATGAGTAAAAAGTTAAAAAGGAAAACGGCTAAGTGACCGCGCAAACCATAACCGTGTAGAGTACGGAGAATGCCATAGCGCCAAGTAGTATCGTAGGCCTTCTCCAGGTCAAAGAAGACACCCACGACATGCTGCTTCAGGAGAAACGCATTCTGTATGTATGCCTCCATGCGCGTCAGGTTGTCGACACTGGAGCGATAGCGACGAAATCCGCACTGAACATTGCTCAGCAGGTTATTCGTCTCTAGCCACCACACTAAGCGAGTGTTAATCATCCGTTCCAAGGTCTTGCAGACGACACTCGTCAGGCAAATAGGGCGGTAGCTAGAGGGAAGTGTCCGGTCTTTTCCTGGTCGAGGGATAGGGATGACAATGCCCTCTCGCCAGGAAGACGGAAAAACCTGCTGATGCCAGATGCGGTTATACATGCTCAACATGAAGGAAACAGCTGCAGGTGGAAGATGAAGCAGCATTTGGCGGTGGATGTCATCAGGACCGGGAGAAGAATTCTTTGCTAGGGACAAGGAATGCGCTAGCTCCGCCTCGGTAAATGGTGCATTGTACGGTTCACTTTGGGCACTGTTAAAACTAAGGCCTATCTGCTCCGCAGATTCCTTGATAGCTAAAAACGCTCTATCATAGCTTTGGGTTTGGCTAGTACAGGCAAAATACTCGGCAAGGGCGTCGGCGATGTCCTGCTCGCTGGTGTAACGGGAGCCCTGTACGGCAAGGCCGGGGATGGTCGTCCGGCGACACTTGCCGTACATTCGCCGAACAGCAGTCCACACCTTTTGCGCCGAACTTCGACGGGAAAGAGAAGACACATACTTTTCCCACGATTTGCGTTTTGCGTCTCGAAGTATAAATCTTGCCCTAGCACGAGCACGCTTAAAAGCGACAAAGTTCGCCTGCGTAGGATGTAATGTAAAGATACGCAATGCACGCTTGCGTGCTTTAGTAGCCAAACGGCATTCCTCGGACCACCAAGGCACAGGAACGTGACGAGGTGTAGTGGAACCACGAGGAATGCTGGAATCCGCTGCACGAAGGATAGAGTAAGTAAAATACTCCACCATGTCGTCAATGGTGGTAAAACCATCGTCGGTTAGGTGAATGAGGGAACGAAACTTCCCCCAGTCAGCCTTGGAAATAATCCAGTGAGGAAAGCGTGTTGGCACAGAATTGTGGCCCGATAAGTGAATGCTAATGGGGTAATGATCACTGCCAAATAAGTCGGAAAGTACCGACCAGTCGAGTAGAGGTACCAGTGACGGACTGCTAAAAGAAACGTCAAGTGCGGAGTGTGTACCATAGGCAGATGATAAGTAAGTAGGCACGCCAGTGTTTAATATGACTAGGCCGGACATATGGCAAACGTCTGCTACAAGGCACCCACGGGCATCGTCAATGTCGGAGCCCCAATGAGAGTGCTTGGCATTCAGATCGCCAAGAAAGATGAACGGTGGCGGAATCTGTGCCAAGACAGCCCGAAGATCGTTCGTGTGTACGACACTGACCGGTGGCAGATAGACATTACAAAGGGAGAAACAGAGGCTCTGCAGCTGCACACGCACCGCTACAGCTTGCAGCGGCGTGTTGAGTGGCACACTGGTGGCAGAGATATCATGCGCCACCAGAATAGCAACACCCCCGCTTGCTCGCCTATCAGCTGCAGAGTCATGTCTAAATGCCGAAAAACCACGAAGTTGTAATGCGTGGTTAGGGTGCAAGTGCGTTTCTTGTAGACAGACGATTGATGGAGACCGTTGCGAAACGAGATGCTGTACGTCCGGAACACGTGCCCGGAACCCATTAACATTCCACTGGATTATTTCCATGGTAAAGAAGAATTAGGGATTCGTCTTCATCTTTTTCTTTTTCATCTTTACCTTAACCGACTTCGGACGGGGTAGGTTAAATTCGCCATCGTCTGGTGACTCCGCCGACGTCCGGGAGTCTGAAGATCCCCGGCGGCTCGCTGAACGAGAGCGGGAGCGGGACTTCATGGACGATGTGCGACTGCTGGCGCGACCAGAAGGCCTAGAATAATGGCTGTCAACAGGCTGGCTGCGGCTAGTTGTCTTGTGAGCTGGTGTCTGCACGGCTATAGATGTAGTAGCAGGTGCAGCTGTGGCACGAGACAGTGAAGGGGTATTCGCAGGTAGTTCAGTCTGTGTAGAAGCATCTGACACAGGAACGTGCTGGATCGCTACGCTGTTGGCAGGAGCGCGTCGGGCAGCCAAGGCATAACCTGTGGTGGTAGCAGGTTTCAGCTGCTCAAAGCGACGACGCGCTTCTGGAAACGTGAGATGTTCTTTCACGCGCAATTCTTGTATGCACTTCTCATCCAAGAACTTCGCACACTGACGCGAGCTGGATGGATGCTTCCCTTCACAGTTCACACAGAGGGGATCCCGTGTACATGTCGGGTCCTCATGGGCTGCTAAACCACAGCGCTCACATATAGCAGGATTATTACACAGGGTCTTAGTATGGCCGAACCGTTGGCACCTAAAACAACGCATGGGGTTCGGCACATACTGGCGTACGGCGGCACGTTCGTAGCCACAAAAGATGTACTCGGGCAATTTAGTTCCTCTGAACGTCAGAAACACCGTACGCAAAGGCACATCCTTGCCATCCTGCTTTTTGGTAAGACGGTAAGCCTGACACACACGCTGGTCGGAGAGACAGGTGGTAATCTCATCGTTCGACAGATTGTCCAGACTGGAGGTGGTGACAACTCCCCTACATGTGTTGAGCGATTTGTGTGGGGCTACCCGAATTGGGTAGGAGCCCAACAAACTCGCCTTTAAAAGTTTCTGGGTCTGGTCTGCCGTGTTGGTTTCGATCAACAGCGTACCGTCTCGAACTCTGGTCGCGTTCTTAACCGGGCCACATATTCTGTCGACTTCTCGTTTTATATAAAATGGGCTAAGGTCCTTTATCGTTTTCCCGTCACATGCCAAAGTCAAAACCAAGAAAGGGTCAAAGGAAGAGGGGTTGCGCGGAGACATGATTATTTGGACCCCCATCCGGAACTGTCGGCGTCAGCCTGCCATCCGGGGGTCAAAGGATAAAAGACACCAAAATCTCCACGGTCTGTGCCGCCATGGAGACCCCTCCATGACTGACCTCAAGGCGTACTTCAGAGGAGCTACCCTCCGATCTCCACTGCTTGTCCGCATGGGTAAACCGTTCACCACGTGACACCCCGGTTTTATGCCCCCACCACAGGAATAACCGCCTGTGGCTCCCCGCTTTAGCACACGCTGCCTCAACGGAGTCAGCGTGGATTCAGGGGACTTCGGGTTGATTACACCGGGGCTCCGTCAGCGGTAACACGTCCGGCCGGTGATACTAACCCGACGGCACGCGGCCGTCGGGAGATTAACACCGGCCGTGCCCTCAAGGAGCTACGTGGGTGTACATGACGTGTGGACGGGCTCCGCACCTAAGGCTACACATGGGGGCAGTGTGAAGGGTCCGCACAACCTTCGCGCCTGAGACCTTCGAAGAGCACACAAGTCGGGGGCCGCGCTGAAAACCGTGGGACAGGACCACGGAGATAGGAAAGATCCCTGCTGGTGAGACAGGAGTTATAAATCTAGGAACTTACAAACTAATAAGCAGAATAAGCCTAGAAGAGGAAGAGGGTGATATAAAAAAGGAACATAAAAAGCTGTACGTGGCACAGTTAATGAAGGTGGAGGGGGTGAAGTGATAGTGAGCAGCTCGGGGCCCCGGGTGCGCCAAACCCGGACCTACCGTGGTAGGTTCCCCTGGGGGAGTTTGATTTCGGAGTCCTCTTCTCCTAGATGAGTCGTCGACCAAGACTAACGAGCCTCATCTACCCGTTGGAATGTTCTTAGCTTCCCCTCACCTCTTGCCTACCAGTGGTCACAAAGACACACGTAGCAGGCCGTCTGGTTCGGGTACTGAGCCCCTCCGCCACGGCAAGGCGACACTCCTTCGGAGGGGTTTTTAGATAGAAAAGTGGTGTGTTGCGCTTTCTATACTCTTGTACCAATAAAGTGTAAGAGTACGTCTATCTTCTAATTCTATAGCAGCAATACGGCCCTTTTAGATAGAAAAGTGATGTGTTGCACTTTCTATACTTTTGTATCAATAGAGTGTAAGAGTACGTCTATCTTCTGATTCTATAGCAGCAATATGGCCCGTTATAGATAGAAAAGTGATGTGTTGCACTTTCTATGCTTTTGTACCAATAGAGTGTAAGAGTACGTCTATCTTTTGTGTCTATAGCAGCAATATAGCCCTTTTAGATAGAAAAGTGGTGTGTTGCGCTTTCTATACTCTTGTACCAATAAAGTGAAAGAGTACGTCTATCTTCTAATTCTATAGCAGCAATACGGCCCTTTTAGATAGAAAAGTGATGTGTTGCACTTTCTATACTTTTGTATCAATAGAGTGTAAGAGTACGTCTATCTTCTGATTCTATAGCAGCAATATGGCCCGTTATAGGTAGAAAAGTGATGTGTTGCACTTTCTATACTTTTGTACCAATAGAGTGTAAGAGTACGTCTATCTTTTGATTCTATAGCAGCAATATAGCCCTTTTAGATAGAAAAGTGATGTGTTGCACTTTCTATACCTTTGTACCAATAGTGTGTAAGAGTACGTCTATCTTCTGATTCTAGAGCAGCAATATGGCGTTTTTGGATAGAAAAGTGTTGTCTTGAACTTTCTATACTCTTGTTCCAATTGAGTGCAGCAGTACGTCTATCTTCTGATTCTATAGCAGCAATATGGCCTTTCTAAACAGAAATCAGATGTGTTGCGCTTTCTATACTTTTGTACCAATAGTGAAACACTACGTCTATCTTCTAATTCTATAGCAGCAATATGGCCCGTTTTAGATAGAAAATTGATGTGTTGCATTTTGTATACTCTTGTACCAATGGAGTGCAAAAGTACGTCTGTCTCTTGATTCTATAGCAGCCATATGGCCAGTTTTATATAGAAATGTGTTGTGTTGCACTTTCTATACTCTTGTTGCAATAGAGTATAGCAGTATGACAATCTTCTGATTCTATAGCAGCAATATGGCCCGATTTAGATAGAAAAGTGATGTTTTGCACTATCTATACTCTTGTACCAATAGAGTGCATGAGTACGTTTATCTTCTGATTTTATAGCAGCAATATTGCCCTTTTAGATTGAAAAATGATGTGATGCACTTTGTATACTTTTGTACGAATAGAGTCTATCTTTTGATTCTATAGCAGCAATAGGCACGTTTTAGATAGAAAAGTGATGTGTTGCGCTTTCTATGCTATTGTACCAATAGAGTGTAACAGTACCTCTATCTTCTGATTCTATAGCAGCAACATGGCCCTTTTAAACAGAAAAGTGATGTGTTGCACTTTCTATACTTTTGTACCAATATTGTAACAGTACGTCTATCTGCTGATTCTATAGCAGCAATATGGCCCGTTTTAGATAGAAAATTGATGTGTTGCACTTTCTATACTCTTGTACCAATGGAGTGTATGTCTTTCTTTTGATTCAATAGCAGCCATATGACCAGTTTTATATAGAAATGTGTTGCCTTGCACTTTCTATACTCTTGTTCCAATAGAGTATAACAGTATGACAATCTTCTGATTCTATAGCAGCAATATGGCCCGTTTTAGATAGAAAAGTGATGTGTTGCACCTTCTATACTCTTGTACCAACAGAGTGTATGGGTGCGTCTATCTTTTGATTCTATAGACGCAATATGGGCAGTTTTTTATAGAAAAGTGTTGTGTTGCACTTTCTATACTCTTGTACCAATAGAGTGTAACAGTACGGCCATTTTCTGATTCTATAGCACCCATATGGCCCGTTTGAGATAGAAAAGTGATGTTTTGCACTTTCTATACGCTTGTACAAACACAGTGTAGGAGAACGTCTCTCTTCTAATTCTATAGCAGCAATATGGCCCTTTTAGATAGAAAAGTTATGGTTTGCACTTTCTATACTTTTGCACCAATAGAGTGTAATTGTACGACTCTCTTATTATTCTATAGCAGCAATATGGCCCTTTTAAACAGAGAAGTGATGTGTTGCACTTTTTATACTTTTGTACCAATAGTGTAACTGTACGTCTATCTTCTGATACTATAGCAGCAATATGGCCCGTTTTAGATAGAAAAGTGATGTGTTGCACCTTCTATGCTTTTGTACGAATTGAGTGTAAGAGTAAGTCTATCTTCTGGTTCTATAGCAGCACTATGGCCCTTTTAGATACCAAAGTGATGTGTTGCATTTTCTATACTTTTGTACCAATGCACTGTAACAGTACGTCTATCTTCTGTTTGTATAGCAGCAATATGGCCCGTTTTAGATAGAAAAGTGGTGTCTTGCGCTTTCTATACTCTTGTACCAATAGAGTGTAAGAGTACGTCTATCTTCTGATTCTATAGCAGCAATATGGCCCTTTTAGCCAGAAAAGTGATGTGTTGCACTTTCTATACTTTTGTAAGAATTGAGTGTAAGAAAACATCTATCTTCTCATTCTATAGCAGCAATTTCGCCTTTTTTAGATAGAAAAGTGATGTGTTGCGCTTTCTATATTCTTGTACCAATAGAGTGTAACAGTACGTCTATCTTCTAATTCTATAGCAGCAATATGGCCTTTTTTAGATAGAAAAGTGATGTGTTGCACCTTCTATACTTTTGTACCAATAGAGTGTAAGAGTACGTCTATCACCTGATTCTATAACAGCAATATTGCCCTTTTAGATTTAAAAGTGATGTGATGCACTTTGTATACTTTTGTACCAATAGAGTCTATCTTTTGATTCTATAACAGCAATAAGGCACGTTTTAGATAGAAAAGTGATGTGTTCCACTTTCCATGCTTTTGTACCAATAGAGTGTAACAGTACCTCTATCTTCAGATTCTATAGCAGCAATAAGGCCCTTTTAGATGGAAAAGTGATGTGATGCACTTTGTACACTTTTGTACCAAATATGTCTATCTTTTGAATCTATAGCAGCAATAATACACGTTTTAGATAGAAAAGTGATGTGCTGCACTTTTATGCTTTTGTACCAATAGAGAAACAGTACCTCTATCCTCTGATTCTATAGCAGCAATATGGCCCTTTTAGGTAGAAAAGTGATGTGTTGAACTTTCTATACTTTAGTAACAATTGAGTGTAAGAGTACGTCTATCTTCTGATTGTATAGCAGCAATATGGCCCGTTATAGATAGAAAAGTGATGTGTTGCACTTTCTATACTTTTGTACCAATAGAGTGTAAGAGTACGTCTATCTCTTGTTTCTATAGCAGCAATATAGCCCTTTTAGATAGAAAAGTTATGTGCTGCACTTTCTATACCTTTGTACCAATAGAGTGTAAGAGTACGTCTATATTCTGACTCTATAGCAGCAATATCGCCCGTTTTAGATAGAAAAGTGGTGTGTTGCGCTTTCTATACTCTTGTACCAATAAAGTGTAAGAGTACGTCTATCTTCTAATTCTATAGCAGCAATACGGCCCTTTTAGATAGAAAAGTGATGTGTTGCACTTTCTATACTTTTGTATCAATAGAGTGTAAGAGTACGTCTATCTTCTGATTCTATGGCAGCAATATGGCCCGTTATAGGTAGAAAAGTGATGTGTTGCACTTTCTATACTTTTGTACCAATAGAGTGTAAGAGTACGTCTATCTTTTGATTCTATAGCAGCAATATAGCCCTTTTAGATAGAAAAGTGATGTGTTGCACTTTCTATACCTTTGTACCAATAGTGTGTAAGAGTACGTCTATCTTCTGATTCTATAGCAGCAATATGGCGCTTTTGGATAGAAAAGTGTTGTCTTGAACTTTCTATACAATTGTTCCAATAGAGTGCAGCAGTACGTCTATCTTCTGATTCTATAGCAGCAATATGGCCTTTCTAAACTGAAAACAGATGTGTTGCGCTTTCTATACTTTTGTACCAATAGTGAAACACTACGTCTATCTTCTAATTCTATAGCAGCAATATGGCCCGTTTTAGATAGAAAATTGATGTGTTGCATTTTCTATACTCTTGTACCAATTGAGTGCAAAAGTACGTCTATCTTTTGATTCTATAGCAGCCATATGGCCAGTTTTATATAGAAATGTGTTGTGTTGCACTTTCTATACTCTTGTTGCAATAGAGTATAGCAGTATGACAATCTTCTGATTCTATAGCAGCAATATGGCCCGATTTAGATAGAAAAGGGATGTGTTTTACTATCTATACTCTTGTACCAATAGAGTGCATGAGTACGTTTATCTTCTGATTTTATAGCAGCAATATTGCCCTTTTAGATTGAAAAATGATGTGATGCACTTTGTATACTTTTGTACGAATAGAGTCTATCTTTTGATTCTATAGCAGCAATAGGCACGTTTTAGATAGAAAAGTGATGTGTTGCGCTTTCTATGCTTTTGTATCAATAGAGTGTAACAGTACCTCTATCTTCTGATTCTATAGCAGCAACATGGCCCATTTAAACAGAAAAGTGATGTGTTGCACTTTCTATACTTTTGTACCAATATTGTAACAGTACGTCTATCTTGTGATTCTATAGCAGCAATATGGCCCGTTTTAGATAGAAAATTGATGTGTTGCACTTTCTATACTCTTGTACCAATGGAGTGCATCAGTATGTCTTTCTTTTGATTCAATAGCAGCCATATGGCCAATTTTATATAGAAATGTGTTGCCTTGCACTTTCTATACTCTTGTTCCAATAGAGTATAACAGTATGACAATCTTCTGATTCTATAGCAGCAATATGGCCCGATTTTGATAGAAAAGTGATGTGTTGCACTTTCTATACCCTTGTACCAATAGAGTGCATGAGTATGTCTATCTTTTGATTCTACAGGCGCAATATGGCCAGTTTTTTTATAGAAATGTGCTGTGTTGCCCTTTCTATACTCTTGTACCAATAGAATATAACAGTACGACTATCTTCTGATTCTATAGCAGCAATATCGCCCGTTTTAGATAGAAAAGTGGTGTGTTGCGCTTTCTATACTCTTGTACCAATAAAGTGTAAGAGTACGTCTATCTTCTAATTCTATAGCAGCAATACGGCCCTTTTAGATAGAAAAGTGATGTGTTGCACTTTCTATACTTTTGTATCAATAGAGTGTAAGAGTACGTCTATCTTCTGATTCTATAGCAGCAATATGGCCCGTTATAGATAGAAAAGTGATGTGTTGCACTTTCTATGCTTTTGTACCAATAGAGTGTAAGAGTACGTCTATCTTTTGTGTCTATAGCAGCAATATAGCCCTTTTAGATAGAAAAGTGGTGTGTTGCGCTTTCTATACTCTTGAACCAATAAAGTGTAAGAGTACGTCTATCTTCTAATTCTATAGCAGCAATACGGCCCTTTTAGATAGAAAAGTGATGTGTTGCACTTTCTATACCTTTGTACCATTAGTGTGTAAGAGTACGTCTATCTTCTGATTCTATAGCAGCAATATGGCGCTTTTGGATAGAAAAGTGTTGTCTTGAGCTTTCTATATTCTTGTTCCAAGAGAGTGCAGCGGTACGTCTATCTTCTGATTCTATAGTAGCAATATGGCCTTTCTAAACAGAAAACAGATGTGTTGCGCTTTCTATACTTTTGTACCAATAGTGAAACACTACGTCTATCTTCTAATTCTATAGCAGCATTATGGCCCGCTTTAGACAGAAAAGTGATGTGTTGCACTTTCTATACTCTTGTACCAATAGAGTGTAAGGGTACGTCTATGTTTTGATTCTATAGCAGCAATACGGCCAGTTTTATATAGAAGTGTTGTGTTACACTTTTTATACTCTTGTACCAATAGAGTATAACAGTACGACTATCTTCTGATTCTATAGCAGCAATATCGCCCGTTTTAGATAGAAACGTGGTGTGTAGCGCTTTCTATACTCTAATACCAATAGAGTGTAGCAGTGCGTATATCTTCTAATTCTATAGCAACAATATGGCCCTTTTAGATAGAAAAGTGATGTGTTGTACTTTCTATACTTTTGTATCAATAGAGTGTAAGGGTACGTCTATCTTCTGATTCTATAGCAGCAATATGGCCCTTTTAGATTGAAAAGTGATGTTATGCACTTTGATAACTTTTGTACCAATAGAGTCTATCTTTTGATTGTATAGCAGCAATATGGCCGGTTTTAGATAGAAAAGTGATGTGTTGCACCTTCTATGCTTTTGTACGAATTGAGTGTAAGAGTAAGTCTATCTTCTGGTTCTATAGCAGCACTATGGCCCTTTTAGATACCAAAGTGATGTGTTGCATTTTCTATACTTTTGTACCAATGCACTGTAACAGTACGTCTATCTTCTGTTTGTATAGCAGCAATATGGCCCGTTTTAGATAGAAAAGTGGTGTCTTGCGCTTTCTATACTCTTGTACCAATAGAGTGTAAGAGTACGTCTATCTTCTGATTCTATAGCAGCAATATGGCCCTTTTAGCCAGAAAAGTGATGTGTTGCACTTTCTATACTTTTGTAAGAATTGAGTGTAAGAAAACATCTATCTTCTCATTCTATAGCAGCAATTTCGCCTTTTTTAGATAGAAAAGTGATGTGTTGCGCTTTCTATATTCTTGTACCAATAGAGTGTAACAGTACGTCTATCTTCTAATTCTATAGCAGCAATATGGCCTTTTTTAGATAGAAAAGTGATGTGTTGCACCTTCTATACTTTTGTACCAATAGAGTGTAAGAGTACGTCTATCACCTGATTCTATAACAGCAATATTGCCCTTTTAGATTTAAAAGTGATGTGATGCACTTTGTATACTTTTGTACCAATAGAGTCTATCTTTTGATTCTATAACAGCAATAAGGCACGTTTTAGATAGAAAAGTGATGTGTTCCACTTTCCATGCTTTTGTACCAATAGAGTGTAACAGTACCTCTATCTTCAGATTCTATAGCAGCAATAAGGCCCTTTTAGATGGAAAAGTGATGTGATGCACTTTGTACACTTTTGTACCAAATATGTCTATCTTTTGAATCTATAGCAGCAATAATACACGTTTTAGATAGAAAAGTGATGTGCTGCACTTTTATGCTTTTGTACCAATAGAGAAACAGTACCTCTATCCTCTGATTCTATAGCAGCAATATGGCCCTTTTAGGTAGAAAAGTGATGTGTTGAACTTTCTATACTTTAGTAACAATTGAGTGTAAGAGTACGTCTATCTTCTGATTGTATAGCAGCAATATGGCCCGTTATAGATAGAAAAGTGATGTGTTGCACTTTCTATACTTTTGTACCAATAGAGTGTAAGAGTACGTCTATCTCTTGTTTCTATAGCAGCAATATAGCCCTTTTAGATAGAAAAGTTATGTGCTGCACTTTCTATACCTTTGTACCAATAGAGTGTAAGAGTACGTCTATATTCTGACTCTATAGCAGCAATATCGCCCGTTTTAGATAGAAAAGTGGTGTAGTAGTAGTAGTAGTAGTAGGGCTTTAGGGCGCACAACTGCTACGGTCATTAGCGCCCATTCAGAACTAAATGACTAAAACAACTGAGACACAAAGTCCCTAAATCTAAAACATTAAAAAGGTTTAAAAGTCACCAACACAGTGCCAGAAGCCGTAAAAGTAGAGCAGAACTAACACAAGAACCTGTTACGGGATATAACAAACCGCACCACCAACTAAAGTAAAGAATAAAACCAGTGAGTTAAACTCGGTCGCCCAAACCGCTAAGGCGGATAAAATGCAATAAATGCTCTACGGCACTAGATGTATCTGCCAGCACTTCAGCAAGTGTGGCCGGCAGACCCACAGACAAACGTAACTGAGCTAAAAACTGGCACTGAATTAAAACGTGTCGCACCGTCAATGGCTCATGACAGTGAGTACACACCGGTGCAGCATCGGATGATAAAAGGTGACTATGGCTAAAACGACAGTGCCCGATACGCAATCTACTTAAAATCACTTCCTCGCGGCGAGAAGCGCGCGAGGAGGTCCTCCAGGTGACAGGGAGGGGCTTCACCTCTCTGAGTTTGTTCCCCTGAATAGTAGACCACTCCTCCGTCCAACGACGAAGGATAGAAGTGCGCAAACTCGCTCTAATATCAGCAGAGGGAGCGTGAGAGCTAAAACACCTGGGAGCTAAAACCGCTGCCTTTGCGGCAGCATCGGCAGCCTCGTTTCCCGGTAGGCCTACGTGTCCAGGCACCCACAAGAAAGACACGCTAGCGCCAGCACTAGCGAGGGAATGTAGGTTGTCCTGGATACGCTGCACTAGGGGGTGGTAGTTGTACAGCGATCGTAGGCTCTCCAATGCACTCAAGGAATCCGAACAGATAACCCAGCGCTGCAAGGCTTGCCGACGAATGTATAAAAGAGCTTGGTAGATACCAAAAAGCTCAGCGGTAAAAATCGAGCACTGCGCTAAAAGTCTAAAACTAAAACTTTGGCGACCATGTATAAAGGCACATCCTACTCCCCTATCGTCCTTCGAGCCATCCGTGTAGATAAAAGAGCTGTCAGCAAACTGTGTCTGAATTTCTAAAAAGGCTGAACGGAGCACAGAAACTGGTGTCGTGGACTTCGGCATGGACGTTAACCCCAGATCGACGGGGGTTGCTGGTCGGAGCCATGGCGGGAACTGCGTTTCTCCTATGGGAAACGCCGCCGGTAAAGTGATGTCCAATGTACGAAGGAGAGAGCGAAAACGAACACCAGGAGGGAGTAAAGCTAGGGAGCTCGTTGAGTATTGGCGGTCCAAGGAGTCGTTAAAGAAAGGACTAAAAGTCAGATGACGCGGCAAACCAGAGAGTCTGCAGGCGTAGCTGCACAGAAGTACGTCCCGCCGATGAGACAGCGGGGGTTCAGCGGCTTCCGCACAGATGCTGGTAACGGGGCTTGTTGGAAAAGCGCCAATACTCAAGCGGAGACCA
The DNA here is from genome assembly GCA_030765045.1 of Tenodera sinensis. Classification (NCBI taxonomy): domain Eukaryota; kingdom Metazoa; phylum Arthropoda; class Insecta; order Mantodea; family Mantidae; genus Tenodera; species Tenodera sinensis. The sequence goes on from CM060967.1 coordinate 101,194,946, forward strand.
CGGTGATGTGTAGGATCAAGACGTTTCAAAATCGACGGACGAGCCGACGAATACACAATACAACCGTAGTCCAGTTTAGATCGGACCAAAGAGCGATACAACCTTAAAAGTACAGTCCGATCAGCTCCCCAGGATGTGCCACTTAAAACGCGTAAAACACTAAGAGAACGGTCACATCTGGCCTTCAAATAGGATATATGAGAGGCCCAGCTGAGCTTCCTGTCAAACACCAATCCCAAAAATTTCGCCTCGTCTGCGAAAGGGAGAACATCTGGGCCTAGGTGAAGGGAAGGGGAAGGAAACGCCTTCCGGCGCCAGAAGTTCACACAGACGGTTTTCTCGGCGGAGAACTTGAAACCGTTTTCCAGACTCCAAATGAACAGGCGGTCAAGGCAGAGTTGGAGGCGCCGTTCTAAGAGATGAGTATGCCGAGAACTGCAGTAAATGGCGAAATCATCCACAAAAAGGGAGGATGAAACACCAGCGGGAACGCACTCCACAATGGGATTGATGGCCACAGCGAATAAGGTGACGCTGAGTACCGAGCCCTGCGGTACTCCGTTCTCTTGAGTAAAAGCACGAGATAAAATAGAACCAATCCGCACTCGAAACACTCGATCCCTCATAAATTCTCGGATAAAGAGGGGCAGGCGACCCCGAAAGCCCCATTTATGGAGGGTACGAAGAATACCGTACCGCCAGCAAGTGTCATACGCCTTCTCAAGATCAAAAAACACAGAGACCGTTTGACTCTTCCTCAGAAAGGCATCCATGATGTGCGTCGAAAGCGAGACTAAGTGGTCGACCGTTGAACGGAAGCGACGAAAACCGCACTGAACGTTGGCTAGCAGATGATTAGATTCAAGCCACCACGTCAGTCGCCCGTTAATCATGCGCTCCATCACCTTGCAAATGACACTGGTGAGAGAGATCGGGCGATAACTGGAAGGGAGATGACGATCCTTCCCAGGTTTTAAAATTGGAACGATGGTGGCCTCACGCCAAGTGGATGGAAAAGTACTGGTACGCCAGATGCGGTTATACACCTCCAAGAGAAAGAGTTTACCAGCGGAAGAAAGGTGCTGTAACATTAAAACATGAACACCATCCGGTCCTGGAGTCGACGGTTTGGAAGAAACGAGGGCCCGCTCCAGCTCCGTCATGGTAAAAACGGCGTTGTAACACTCGCGGTTAGAAGAGGGAAACAGAATTTCGTGCGACTCAGCCCGGGTCTTGAGGGTTAAAAATCTTGGATGAAAATTCGAAGAACTGGAAACGCCAGCAAAAGCATTGCCCAGAGTGTCAGCAACAGCTCTAGGGCAAGCGATGGTGTCATTATTAATCTGCAGCCCAGGTACTGTGGAAGCTGGTATTTTGCCAGCCACACGGCGGAGCTTGTCCCAAACAACAGATGAAGGGGTGTGGCAATTGAAGGATTCCACAAACCGGAGCCAGGATGTCCTTTTACTGGCCTGTATGATACGACGGGCTCTAGCGCGCTGTTGTTTGAAGGTGACCAGATTCTCTAGAGTGGGATGGCGCCGGAAAACTCGAAGTGCAGCCCTGCGTCCACGGATTGCGGCCCGGCATTCGTCGGTCCACCAGGGAACCGGTAGTCGTCGCGGTTGAGAAGACGACCGAGGGATTGCACGCGAAGCAGCGGAGATAATAACGGATGTAAGGTATTCCACCATCTGGTCAACATCATTGAACAGGTGGTCTTCGAAAACAGCGCAGCGACAATAAAGAGGCCAGTTTGCTTTGTTTAATTGCCAGGTGGGTACACGTGACGGTGGAGAGTAGTGCGATAACAGGCTAATGACACAGGGAAAATGATCGCTCGAGAAGGTGTCAGAGACAACGTTCCACTGAAAACGATGTGCAAGCTGTGCTGAGCAGACAGATAAATCCAGGTGGGAAAGGGTGCCAGAAGAATCAGACACAAAAGTGGCTTCACCAGTGTTAAGGAGAGAGAGGCAATTCTGGGTGAAAAAATCAGCTAGGTAGGTTCCCCTTAGGCATGCCCTAGGTGAGCCCCAAAGAGGATGGTGGGCATTAAAATCTCCCAACAGAAGATAGGGCGCTGGGAGCTGGACAACAAGAGCTGCTAGGTCCGCAACCGCGAAGGGAGAACCAGGTGGAAGATACAAGGAACACAGGGTGAAACTAAAGCCGGGTAAACTGAGGGTGATAGCTACAGCTTGCAAGGTAGTGGTAAGCGTGATAGGTTGGTAAAAAACGTGGTCTCGAATCAAAAGCATTACACCACCATGTGCAGGAGAACCAGGTTCCGGTGCAAGGTCGAAGCGCACCGGAATAAAGCCAGGAAAGGTAAAAGGGTCCTGTGGGCGAAGTTTGGTCTCCTGTAAGCACAAGACAGTAGGAGAGAGCGATTTGGTTAAAATCTGTAATTCGGCTCTATGTGTGCGTACGCCACGTGTATTCCACTGAACGAGGGACATCCGGAGGGAAAGGGAGTGAGCTGTTTAAAATCACTTGGGCTGCGTCTGACGCTTCAACTTGGCCTTCAGCTGGAGTGTGGGACCAGGGCTTGTAGGAGGTGGAGGCTCCTCCTCCATTGGTTCTTCCGAAGGAAGAAGCTCAGCTGCGCCGGAGACGGAAGACAGTGCTGCAAAACGATTGCCCGTACTCAAGGGAGGAGAGTGACCCTTGGCTCGACTGCGCCCCCGGGAATCCTGGGATAGGGATCTCCGAGGAGGCGAAGGAGAACTAGCTTTTACAGTACATTGGTCATTGCCTGAGGTTTTAGGATCTTTCAAAAAGTCGGTGCGCTTTGGCTGCGTTTTAAATTTACGAGGTTCAGTACCAACAGATATTGTTTTGGAAGCGGCGGAACCAGAAGTCGATGCTGTAATAGTAGGAGAAGCGACTGCAGTTAGAGGTACAGGAGTAGTTTGTGTACTCATATCCCGCTTTTGGACCTGGGTTTGCACCACTGAGCTAAATGTGCCAAATCTCAGGATAGAAGGCTGGCGAGCTAGATGGCGTTTGCGGGCTTCATTGAAAGACAAGCGTTCTTTCACCCGCAGCTCTTGGATGGCCTTCTCGTCCAGAAAGCGTGGGCAATCGCGGGAAGTCGCTGGATGGGGACCCCTACAATTTACACAGAAAACCGATAAACAAGCTCCGTCGTGGGCATCCTTTCCACACATTGCGCAAACAGCCGTTTCAAGTTTGCAAGATGCCCTAGTGTGACCAAAGCGTTGGCACTGAAAACAACGCATTGGGCGTGGTATATATGGCCGAATATTTATAACTTCGTACCCCGCCTTAAGTTTCGATGGGAGATCAAGCCGATCGAACGTAAGGAACAGAGTACGGGTAGGCACCTGCGCACCATCGCGTTTGGCTTTGACGCGATAAACCTCAGTAACACCTTGGTCCGACAGATAACCCAAAATTTCTTCTTCCGACATATCATCCAAAAGAGAGGTTGTGATGACTCCCTTGGATGAGTTCAAGCTACGGTGCTTCTCGACACGGATAGGATATCCGTGGAGTAGTTTGGCCTTTAGCAATCTGTCGAACTGGGTGGCTGTAAAAGTCTCAATCAATAGTGAGCCATTTCTAAGACGGGTGCAAGACTTCACAGGACCGGCGATCTTATCTAGGCCCGCCTGAATTATAAAGGGATTCACTTTCAGAAAACTCTGTGACTCTTCCGTTCTAGTAACCACTAGGTACCGAGCTGCTGACACTGCGGTGACCTCTTTTCCATCGTTGACTTGTCGTCGTCTTTTCGGAGTGTTGGTAGCCATAAAAGCATAAAAATAATTTCATCCCCCAGTGCTCCCCACCCACCACGGAGCCCAACACGGGGTCATCCCACTGGGATGACAGGGCTACACAGGGGATATAGCGGGCTCGCCGTCCCACTCACCCTGGAGTTCAGTGCAATACCTAGTCCTGGCCGATTGACTAGGGGTGGGTTAGTCCCTAGCCTCCCGTTTAGATGAAGCAGTAACCAAAGCAGTGTATTGGAAATGCGCACCCTCCCCGAATTCAGAAAGTAACTGGACCGAGCTCAGATACGCATCCCTCAACCACCAGGATAAACCTTTCCACCGACACGGGTCTCCACGCACGGCCTACACGTGGGTGGGCGATTTGACTGACTCCCTCACCACTAAGAGGAACCCACATCGAGAGAGTCAGTTGGCTCGGGGCCCCGGGTGCGCCAAACCCGGACCTACCGTAGTAGGTCCCCCTGGGGGGGAAAAGTGGTGTGTTGCGCTTTCTATACTCTTGTACCAATAAAGTGTAAGAGTACGTCTATCTTCTAATTCTATAGCAGCAATACGGCCCTTTTAGATAGAAAAGTGATGTGTTGCACTTTCTATACTTTTGTATCAATAGAGTGTAAGAGTACGTCTATCTTCTGATTCTATAGCAGCAATATGGCCCGTTATAGATAGAAAAGTGATGTGTTGCACTTTCTATACTTTTGTACCAATAGAGTGTAAAAGTACGTCTATCTTTTGATTCTATAGCATCAATATAGCCCTTTTAGATAGAAAAGTGATGTGTTGCACTTTCTATACCTTTGTACCAATAGTGTGTAAGAGTACGTCTATCTTCTGATTCTATAGCAGCAATATGGCCCTTTTAGATAGAAAAGTGATGTGTTGCACTTTCTATACTTTTGTATCAATAGAGTGTAAGAGTACGTCTATCTTCTGATTCTATGGCAGCAATATGGCCAGTTATAGGTAGAAAAGTGATGTGTTGCACTTTCTATACTTTTGTACCAATAGAGTGTAAGAGTACGTCTATCTTTTGATTCTATAGCAGCAATATAGCCCTTTTAGATAGAAAAGTGATGTGTTGCACTTTCTATACCTTTGTACTAATAGTGTGTAAGAGTACGTCTATCTTCTGATTCTATAGCAGCAATATGGCGCTTTTGGATAGAAAAGTGTTGTCTTGAACTTTCTATACAATTGTTCCAATAGAGTGCAGCAGTACGTCTATCTTCTGATTCTATAGCAGCAATATGGCCTTTCTAAACTGAAAACAGATGTGTTGCGCTTTCTATACTTTTGTACCAATAGTGAAACACTACGTCTATCTTCTAATTCTATAGCAGCAATATGGCCCGTTTTAGATAGAAAATTGATGTGTTGCATTTTCTATACTCTTGTACCAATTGAGTGCAAAAGTACGTCTATCTTTTGATTCTATAGCAGCCATATGGCCAGTTTTATATAGAAATGTGTTGTGTTGCACTTTCTATACTCTTGTTGCAATAGAGTATAGCAGTATGACAATCTTCTGATTCTATAGCAGCAATATGGCCCGATTTAGATAGAAAAGTAGTAGTAGTAGTAGTAGTAGTAATGTTTTAGGGCGCACAACTGCTGGGGTTATTAGCGCCCGGACAACACAAAAACTTAAAAAGTACAGGTGGATAACCTGTTGTCTAAAATGTTACGGGAATTAAAAAGTCACCAAGACAGTGCCAGTAATGCTAAAAGTAGAGCTAAAATTAACACTAAAACCCACATGTAGCTACTGAAGTAGCAAACTGCACATGTGATCAACTAAAAACAACATAAAACTAGCGGTTTAAACACGACCTCCTATACCACTGAGACGAATAAAACTTAAGAGACGCTCTACAGCACTGGAATTATCAGCCAGAACCTCGACCAGGGTAGCCGGCAGTCCTAAGGACACGCGAAAGTGAGATAAAAACTGGCACTGAATTAATACATGGCGTACCGTCAAAGGCTCGTTACAGTGATCACAAAGCGGCGCCGGGTCAGAAGATAAAAGGTGACCATGACTAAAACGACTGTGCCCGATACGAAGTCTAGCTAAAATTACTTCCTCGTGGCGACCAGCGCGAGAGGAAGTCCTCCAGGTAACCGGGAGGGGCTTAACCTCCCGAAGTTTGTTCCCCTGAACAGCACTCCACTTAGCATGCCACCGCGAAAGGATCACAATACGTAAAACGGTGCGAAAGTCTTCATAGGGAACACAAGAACTGTAACACCTGGGACCTAAAACTGCTGCCTTCGCAGCAGCATCGGCAGCCTCATTCCCTGTAAGGCCTGCGTGTCCAGGCACCCATGCAAAGGACACGCTAATGCCAGCACCAGCGAGTGAGTGCAGGCTGTCCTGGACACGCTGCACGAGCGGATGGTAGCTGTACAGCATCCTCAGGCTCTGCAAAGCACTCAGGGAGTCGGAACAAATAACCCAGTGCTGCGAGGTTTGCCGATGAATATATAAAAGAGCTTGGTAAATACCAAACAGCTCAGCTGTAAAAATCGAGCACTGTGCTAAAAGACGAAAGCTAAAACTCTGCCGATCATGGATAAAAGCACATCCTACTCCGCGATCATCCTTAGAGCCATCAGTGTATATAAAATTGCAGTGAGCAAAATTCGCTCTAAGAGAGGAAAAAGCCGAGCGAATAGACGATGCAGGCGTCGTCGACTTCGGCAGGGACAACAACTCCAGATCCACGGTAGGCGGCGAACCACGCCAGGGTGGAAATCTGGTTACTCCTCTGGAAAAGGTAGCCGGTAAGGTCATGTCCAATGCTCGAAGCAGGCAGCGGAACCGAACGCCTGGAGGGAGTAGGGCCAGGGAGCGAGCCGAGTATTGACGGTCCAAGGATTCGTTAAAAAACATGGTATAAGACGGATGTCCCGGCAGACTAGAAAGACTGCAAGCGTAACTACAAAGAAGGACATCACGCCGAAAAGAAAGCGGAGGTTCGGCAGCTTCCGCACACAAGCTAATAACTGGACTCGTTGGAAAAGCACCAATACTCAACTTGATACCACGGTGATGAATCGGATCGAGACGCTTTAGAATAGACGGCCGAGCCGACGAGTAAACAATAGAACCATAATCAAGTTTCGATCGGACAAGAGAGCGATATAACCGTAAAAGAACAGTCCGATCGGCTCCCCAGGATGTGCCACATAAAACGCGTAAAACACTAAGAGAACGCTCGCACCTTGCCTTCAAATACGAAATATGAGAGGACCAGCTGAGTTTCCTGTCGAAGACCAACCCTAAAAATTTCGCCTCGTCTGCGAAGGGAAGGACGTCCGCACCGAGATGGAGAGAAGGTGGGAGGAACGCCTTCCGCCGCCAGAAGTTAACACAGACGGTTTTCTCGACGGAGAACTGAAAGCCATTCTCAAAAGCCCAGGTGTAGAGGCGGTCAAGACAAAATTGAAGACGGCGCTCTAACAGACAAGTCCGTCGAGAACTACAGTAAATAGCGAAATCGTCGACGAATAACGAAGCAGAAACTCCAGCAGGAACACACTCCACAATGGAATTGATGGCAATAGCAAACAAGGTGACGCTGAGTACCGAGCCCTGAGGTACTCCGTTCTCTTGGGTAAAAACACGAGATAAAATCGAACCAACGCGAACTCTAAAGACCCTATCCCTCATAAACTCGCGAATAAAAAGATGGATGGATGGATGAATGGAGTTTAGGGGCCCGTCGACAACTAGGTCATTTGGGCCCTAGGTCAGAAAATAAAAAATCTAAAACTCGCCTAAAAACTGAAGTTTAAAATGGCAACTAAAAACGCAGACCGATAAAAACACCAAACGGCACATGAGTGCGCTAAGTTAAAACTTGGTAAAACCATTCATTAAAATGTGTAAAAGATCGAAGCTAAAACACATTAAAACTAAGCACTTAAAACACTAAAACGTAAAACACAAAAACCTATGTTAAAAGGCTAAAAAAAAAATTCACACACTAAAAACACGTTATACTTGCTTTGCGAACCCAATTTGTGCAACGAACCGCAGCGCCTTACAGGCAGATACAGGGTCGTCACCCAAAATTGAGGCAAGCGTACACCCCAGGCCAACCGACTGGCGCTCACGAGCGTATTGCGGACAGTCTATAAGGATATGGGCCACAGAAAGTTGGATGTTGCACGTAGGGCAGACAGGCGCAGGATCGCCACGCAAATGGAACCCATGTGTCGCCCGTGTGTGACCTATCCTCAGGCGGGTGAGGATAACTTCAGCCCGCCTGGAGTCCCTGCAGGATGTCATCCAGGGATCTACGCTGTCTTTAATGGTCCGCAATTGAGAGCCAGAGAATTCCTTCCATGATTGCTGCCAGATCGATAAAAGATGTCGACGGAAATGGCGCTGCACATCGACATATGGCACACTGTGTGTGGCAACATCCGGCAAACGGCAAGCAGTTTTAGCAGCCGCATCCGCTTTCTCATTGCCGGGTATACCCACATGGCCTGGGGTCCAGGTAAAAAGCAACTGGTATCCGCGCGAGAGCATTTGCGAAATGAGAGCCTGTATTTTTAAAACGAATGCTGAGGTGCCGATAAACTGGTCCAAGGACTGAATGGCACTCAGAGAGTCTGAACAAATGATAAAATTGCCGGGAGCTGAGTTAGAAATAAAAAGTAAACAATAAAATATAGCAAACAGCTCGGCAGTAAAAACCGAACTATGGTCCGGAAGTCGGTACTGGTGCGCCTCGTCGTTACACACGAAACTACATCCCGTAGCTCCACCCACCTGGGACCCATCGGTAAAAACCGGGCTGAAAGTCCGGTGGCGGCCCAAAAGTTCGGTGAACAGTTGTCGATACACCGATTGCGGGGTGGAAAGCTTAGCATAGCCTGAGAGCTCCAGGTCGAATTGCGCGCGCCGGAGTTGCCAAGGAGCAGAGCGTCCTAGAGAGAATCGTTCTACAGCAGGCATGCGGAGATCGTGTTTGTCAAGTAGTTCGCGGAACCGAATACCGCTTGGGCGCGATATAGTTGTGTTGCGCAGATAACGGTGAGCAAGGTCGGGACGCAGGACACATTTAAAAGAAGGATGACCCGGATGGGCTGCCAACCTTGCCACATACGAACACAATAAAATCGAACGACGGACCGACAGTGGTGGTTCTCCAGACTCAGCATACAGACACTCAACTCTACTGGTGCGAAACGCCCCAGTAGCAAGACGGATACCAGCATGGTGTACAGTATCTAAAAGACGGAGTTTAGAGGCGGACGCCGCGCCATAGATAAAACTACCGTAGTCTATTTTTGACCGCACCAGTGATCGATACAATCGTAACATAACTGTACGATCACCGCCCCAAGAAACTCCGGATAAAAGGCGGAGTACTCGAAGTGAGCGATCGCAGGAAGCACGTAGTTGGCGAATATGGTACTCCCACGTCAACTTACTGTCGAAGTGCAGGCCAAGGAACTTGAGGTGCGGGACAAACGGTAGACGTGTGCCACGCAAATAAAAATCAGGAGGAGGGTGTACGCCGCGAACTCGATGGAAGTGGATACACTGAGTTTTCGTAGGTGAGAACTGAAAGCCGGAGCGAAGGGCCCAGTCTGCGATTGATGTTATGGTCAGCTGCAGTTGACGCTCAATGTGCTCGAGATTATAAGAGCGATAGTAAATTGCAAAGTCGTCAACATACAGTGACATCGGGATTCCGCTACGAACAACATCAGCGATTCCGTTGATTGCTACGGCGAAGAGCGTGACACTCAGGATGGACCCCTGAGGCACACCATTCTCCTGAATCTTTTCCTGTGACAGGGTATTACCAATGCGGACACGAAATTTTCGAAGTCGTAAAAAATTTAAAATGAACAGCGCTAAGTGACCGCGTAAACCGTAACCGTGCAGAGCACGAAGGATTCCATAGCGCCAGGTGGTGTCGTAGGCCTTCTCTAAATCAAAGAAGACACCCACGACATGCTGCTTCAGCAGAAAGGCATTCTGGATGTAAGCCTCTAAGCGTGTCAGATGGTCGACGCTAGAGCGATGGCGACGAAAACCGCACTGAATGTTGGTGAGCAGGTTATGCGTCTCTAGCCACCACACTAAACGAGTGTTAATCATCCGTTCGAAGGTCTTACAAACAACACTCGTTAGGCAAATAGGGCGGTAACTAGAGGGAAGTGTCCTGTCTTTTCCAGGTCGAGGGATAGGGATGACAATACCCACTCGCCAGGAGGACGGAAAGACCTGCTCGTGCCAGATACGATTATAAATACGAAGCAGGAAAGACGAAGCCGAAGGTGGAAGGTGAAGCAGCATTTGTCGATGGATGTCATCTGGACCAGGAGAGGAATCTTTAGCAAGTGACAAAGAGTGCTCTAACTCCGATACGGTAAAGGGTGCGTTGTACGGTTCAGTACAGTCACTACTAAAAGGAAGAACTATCCGCTCGGCAGATTCCTTGAGAGGTATAAAAGCTCTGTCGTAACTATTTGTTTGGCTAGTAGCGAATAAAAAGAGGCATGCGTCCACGAATGCCCCATTTATGGAGGGTTCGAAGAATACCGTGCCTCCAACAAGTGTCATACGCTTTCTCAAGGTCAAAAAAGACTGCAACCGTTTGACTCTTCCTCAAAAATCCGTTCATGATATGTGTGGATAGTGATACCAAGTTGTCGACCGTTGAACGGAAGCGACGAAAACCGCACTGGACGTTGGACAGCAGAGTTTGAGATTCAAGCCACCACGTCAATCGCCCGTTAATCATGCGCTCCATCACCTTGCACATGACACTGGTGAGGGAGATCGGACGATAACTGGAAGGTAGATGGCGATCCTTACCAGGCTTCAAGATTGGGACGATGGTGGCCTCGCGCCAAGCGGATGGAAAGGTACTGGTGCGCCAGATGTGGTTATACACTTCCAAGAGAAAGAGTTTAGCAGCCGAAGAAAGGTGCTGCAGCATTAACACGTGAATACCATCAGGCCCAGGAGCAGACGATTTGGAGGAGGCCAGGGCCCGCTCCAGCTCCGGCATGGTGAAAAAGGCGTTATAACACTCGCGATTGGAAGAGGGAAAGGATATGGCATTCGATTCGGCCCGGTGCTTAAGGAATAAGAAAGCCGGGTCAGAACGCGAAGAACTTGAAATTGCAGCAAAAGCAGTGCCTAGTGTATCAGCAACTTCTTGAGGGCTAACGATGGTGTCATTATTAACCCTAAGCCCAGGAACCGTTGACGGTGAAACTTTGCCAGCCACCCGACGAAGCTTGTCCCAAACGACAGATGCAGGAGTAAAACAATTGAAGGACTCCACAAAATGGAGCCAGGAGGTCTTCTTACTGGCCCGTATGATGCGACGAGCTCTGGCGCGCTGTTGCTTGTAGATGACCAGATTGTCGAGTGTAGGATGTCGGCGAAACACTCGGAAAGCAGCTCTGCGTGTACGAACGGCTGCCTGGCATTCGTCAGTCCACCAGGGGACCGGTAATCGTCGTGGTTGTGGCGACGATCTAGGGATAGTACGTTTGGCAGCGGAGATAATGACGCAAGTAACGTGGTCCACCTTCTGGTCAACATCATCGAACTCGCGGTCGTCGAATACAGCCAAGCGAGAATAAAGCGGCCAGTTCGCCTTGCTCATCTGCCAGGTGGGTACACGTGGCGAGGGCTTGTAGTGTGAAAGCATGGTGATAATGCAGGGAAAATGATCGCTAGAAAATGTATCAGAAACGACGTTCCATTCCAACCGATGTGTGAGCTGTGCTGAGCAAACAGACACGTCCAAGTGTGAGAAGGTTCCGGTACTATCAGATATAAAAGTAGGTTCACCAGTGTTGAGAACGGAGAGGTGGTTCTGTGCGAATAACTCGGCAAGATGGATTCCTCTTGCACATGCCCGACTCGAGCCCCAAAGAGGGTGATGGGCATTGAAATCTCCCAGCAAAAGGTAGGGCGCTGGGAGCTGGGATACTAAGGCTGCAATATCAATGTCCGCAAGCGGGAGCGGACAAGGCGGGATATACACAGAACAGATGGTGAATGAAAAGCCAGGTAGACAGATGGTAACAGCAACAGCTTGCAAGGTAGTGGTAAGCATGACTGGTTGGTAGAAAACGCCGTCTCGAATCAAGATCATGACACCCCCATGCGCAGGAGAACCAGGTTCCGGTAGAAGGTCGAAACGTACCGGAATAAAACCAGGAAAGTTGAAGGAGTCCTGTTGACGAAGTTTGGTTTCCTGTAAGCACATGATAGTGGGAGACAGCGATCTTGCGAGTAACTGCAATTCGGCCCTATGTGTGCGAATGCCACGTGCATTCCACTGAAGAATGGACATCTGGAGGTAAAGGGAACAAGCTACGGTTACTTGAGCGCCGGCTGGCGCTTCAATTTGCCCTTACAGTTTCGCGAGGAACTAGGGCTTTTAGGTGGTGGTATTTCCTGTTCCATTGGTTCCTCTGAAGGAAGAGGCTCACTACCAGCAGAAGGAAGTGCCTGGAAACGATTGTCCGTAAGCACAGGAGAATCACGAGGATCTCTGCTGCGCCTTTGGTCTTCCTGTGAACGAGATCTCCGAGGAGGTGAAGGAGAATTATCATTCCGTCCACATCGGCTACTGGCGGAAGTCTGAGGATCTTTTAGAAAGTCACTTCGTTTTGGCTGGATTTTAAATTTTCGTTGTTCAGTACCAACAGTGATCGACTTAGATGTAACGGATGCAGGAGCAGCTGGTAGGGTAGGGGTAGCGACGGCATCGGAGATTACAGGTAGAGTCTGCGTACTCATATCCCGCTTTTGCACTTGCGTTTGTACCACGGAACTAAAGGTACCAAATTTAAGAAGAGAAGGCTGGCGAGCGAGATGGCGTTTGCGGGCTTCACTGAAAGATAAACGTTCTTTCACCCGCAGCTCTTGTATGGCCTTCTCATCCAAAAAGCGGGGACAGTCGGGGGATGTCGCTGGATGGGCGCCCCTACAATTCACGCAGCAAATAACTGATTGACAAGCTCCGTCGTGGGCATCCTTACCACACTTTACACAAACAGGAATTGCAAGTTTGCAAGAAATCTTTGTGTGGCCAAAGCGTTGGCACTGAAAGCAACGCATAGGACGGGGAACATATTGTCGTACAGGGATCACTTCGTATCCCGCCTTAATTTTCGAAGGTAGGTCAAGCCGATCGAATGTGAGGAACAGGGTACGGGTAGGCACCTGCACACCATCGCGTTTAGCCCTGACTCGGTAGACCTCAATGACTCCTTGATCCGATAAATAGCCCAAGATCTCTTCCTCCGACATGTCATCCAACAGGGGTGAGGTGATGACCCCCTTTGTAGAGTTTAGACTACGGTGCTTCTCGACACGAATAGGATATCCGTGGAGTAGTTTGGCCTTTAACAATTTATCAAACTGGGCTGAGGTAAATGTCTCAATAAGAAGAGAACCGTTCCGGAGTCTGGTACATGACTTTACAGGACCGGCTATTTTATCAAGACCGGCCTGGATGACGAAAGGGTTAACTTTCACAAATGACTGAGCCTCTTCTAATCTACTGATAACCAGGTACCGAGCTGATGACACTGCGGTTACCTCCTTTACTTCTTGCACTTGACGTCGTCTTTTAGGTGTATTTGTAGCCATAAAAGGGTTACTTAAAATTCATCCCCCAGTGCTCCCCACCCACCACGGAGCCCAACGAGGGGTCACCCCACTGGGATGACAGGGCTACACAGGGGATATAGCGGGCTCGCCGTCCCACTCACCCTGGAGTTCAGTGCAATACCTAGTCCTGGCCGATTGACTAGGGGTGGGTTAGTCCCTAGCCTCCCGTTTAGATGAAGCAGTAACCAAAGCAGTGTATTGGAAATGCGCACCCTCCCCGGATTCAGAAAAGAAACTGTCCCGGGCTCAGATACGCACCCCTCAACCACCAGGATAAACCTTTCCACCGACACGGGTCTCCACGCACGGCCTACACGTGGGTGGGCGATTTGACTGACTCCCTCACCACGAAGAGGAGCCCACACCGAGGGAGTCAGTTGGCTCGGGGCCCCGGGTGCGCCAAACCCGGACCTACCGTAGTAGGTCCCCCTGGGGGGTTTAGATAGAAAAGGGATGTGTTTTACTATCTATACTCTTGTACCAATAGAGTGCATGAGTACGTTTATCTTCTGATTTTATAGCAGCAATATTGCCCTTTTAGATTGAAAAATGATGTGATGCACTTTGTATACTTTTGTACGAATAGAGTCTATCTTTTGATTCTATAGCAGCAATAGGCACGTTTTAGATAGAAAAGTGATGTGTTGCGCTTTCTATGCTTTTGTATCAATAGAGTGTAACAGTACCTCTATCTTCTGATTCTATAGCAGCAACATGGCCCTTTTAAACAGAAAAGTGATGTGTTGCACTTTCTATACTTTTGTACCAATATTGTAACAGTACGTCTATCTTGTGATTCTATAGCAGCAATATGGCCCGTTTTAGATAGAAAATTGATGTGTTGCACTTTCTATACTCTTGTACCAATGGAGTGCATCAGTATGTCTTTCTTTTGATTCAATAGCAGCCATATGGCCAATTTTATATAGAAATGTGTTGCCTTGCACTTTCTATACTCTTGTTCCAATAGAGTATAACAGTATGACAATCTTCTGATTCTATAGCAGCAATATGGCCCGATTTTGATAGAAAAGTGATGTGTTGCACTTTCTATACCCTTGTACCAATAGAGTGCATGAGTATGTCTATCTTTTGATTCTACAGGCGCAATATGGCCAGTTTTTTTTATAGAAATGTGCTGTGTTGCCCTTTCTATACTCTTGTACCAATAGAATATAACAGTACGACTATCTTCTGATTCTATAGCAGCAATATCGCCCGTTTTAGATAGAAAAGTGGTGTGTTGCGCTTTCTATACTCTTGTACCAATAAAGTGTAAGAGTACGTCTATCTTCTAATTCTATAGCAGCAATACGGCCCTTTTAGATAGAAAAGTGATGTGTTGCACTTTCTATACTTTTGTATCAATAGAGTGTAAGAGTACGTCTATCTTCTGATTCTATAGCAGCAATATGGACCGTTATAGATAGAAAAGTGATGTGTTGCACTTTCTATGCTTTTGTACCAATAGAGTGTAAGAGTACGTCTATCTTTTGTGTCTATAGCAGCAATATAGCCCTTTTAGATAGAAAAGTGGTGTGTTGCGCTTTCTATACTCTTGAACCAATAAAGTGTAAGAGTACGTCTATCTTCTAATTCTATAGCAGCAATACGGCCCTTTTAGATAGAAAAGTGATGTGTTGCACTTTCTATACCTTTGTACCATTAGTGTGTAAGAGTACGTCTATCTTCTGATTCTATAGCAGCAATATGGCGCTTTTGGATAGAAAAGTGTTGTCTTGAGCTTTCTATATTCTTGTTCCAAGAGAGTGCAGCGGTACGTCTATCTTCTGATTCTATAGTAGCAATATGGCCTTTCTAAACAGAAAACAGATGTGTTGCGCTTTCTATACTTTTGTACCAATAGTGAAACACTACGTCTATCTTCTAATTCTATAGCAGCATTATGGCCCGCTTTAGACAGAAAAGTGATGTGTTGCACTTTCTATACTCTTGTACCAATAGAGTGTAAGAGTACGTCTATGTTTTGATTCTATAGCACCAATACGGCCAGTTTTATATAGAAGTGTTGTGTTACACTTTTTATACTCTTGTACCAATAGAGTATAACAGTACGACTATCTTCTGATTCTATAGCAGCAATATCGCCCGTTTTAGATAGAAACGTGGTGTGTAGCGCTTTCTATACTCTAATACCAATAGAGTGTAACAGTACGTATATCTTCTAATTCTATAGCAACAATATGGCCCTTTTAGATAGAAAAGTGATGTGTTGTACTTTCTATACTTTTGTATCAATAGAGTGTAAGGGTACGTCTATCTTCTGATTCTATAGCAGCAATATGGCCCTTTTAGATTGAAAAGTGATGTTATGCACTTTGATAACTTTTGTACCAATAGAGTCTATCTTTTGATTGTATAGCAGCAATATGGCCGGTTTTAGATAGAAAAGTGATGTGTTGCACCTTCTATGCTTTTGTACGAATTGAGTGTAAGAGTAAGTCTATCTTCTGGTTCTATAGCAGCACTATGGCCCTTTTAGATACCAAAGTGATGTGTTGCATTTTCTATACTTTTGTACCAATGCACTGTAACAGTACGTCTATCTTCTGTTTGTATAGCAGCAATATGGCCCGTTTTAGATAGAAAAGTGGTGTCTTGCGCTTTCTATACTCTTGTACCAATAGAGTGTAAGAGTACGTCTATCTTCTGATTCTATAGCAGCAATATGGCCCTTTTAGCCAGAAAAGTGATGTGTTGCACTTTCTATACTTTTGTAAGAATTGAGTGTAAGAAAACATCTATCTTCTCATTCTATAGCAGCAATTTCGCCTTTTTTAGATAGAAAAGTGATGTGTTGCGCTTTCTATATTCTTGTACCAATAGAGTGTAACAGTACGTCTATCTTCTAATTCTATAGCAGCAATATGGCCTTTTTTAGATAGAAAAGTGATGTGTTGCACCTTCTATACTTTTGTACCAATAGAGTGTAAGAGTACGTCTATCACCTGATTCTATAACAGCAATATTGCCCTTTTAGATTTAAAAGTGATGTGATGCACTTTGTATACTTTTGTACCAATAGAGTCTATCTTTTGATTCTATAACAGCAATAAGGCACGTTTTAGATAGAAAAGTGATGTGTTCCACTTTCCATGCTTTTGTACCAATAGAGTGTAACAGTACCTCTATCTTCAGATTCTATAGCAGCAATAAGGCCCTTTTAGATGGAAAAGTGATGTGATGCACTTTGTACACTTTTGTACCAAATATGTCTATCTTTTGAATCTATAGCAGCAATAATACACGTTTTAGATAGAAAAGTGATGTGCTGCACTTTTATGCTTTTGTACCAATAGAGAAACAGTACCTCTATCCTCTGATTCTATAGCAGCAATATGGCCCTTTTAGGTAGAAAAGTGATGTGTTGAACTTTCTATACTTTAGTAACAATTGAGTGTAAGAGTACGTCTATCTTCTGATTGTATAGCAGCAATATGGCCCGTTATAGATAGAAAAGTGATGTGTTGCACTTTCTATACTTTTGTACCAATAGAGTGTAAGAGTACGTCTATCTCTTGTTTCTATAGCAGCAATATAGCCCTTTTAGATAGAAAAGTTATGTGCTGCACTTTCTATACCTTTGTACCAATAGAGTGTAAGAGTACGTCTATATTCTGACTCTATAGCAGCAATATCGCCCGTTTTAGATAGAAAAGTGGTGTGTTGCGCTTTCTATACTCTTGTACCAATAAAGTGTAAGAGTACGTCTATCTTCTAATTCTATAGCAGCAATACGGCCCTTTTAGATAGAAAAGTGATGTGTTGCACTTTCTATACTTTTGTATCAATAGAGTGTAAGAGTACGTCTATCTTCTGATTCTATAGCAGCAATATGGCCCGTTATAGATAGAAAAGTGATGTGTTGCACTTTCTATACTTTTGTACCAATAGAGTGTAAAAGTACGTCTATCTTTTGATTCTATAGCATCAATATAGCCCTTTTAGATAGAAAAGTGATGTGTTGCACTTTCTATACCTTTGTACCAATAGTGTGTAAGAGTACGTCTATCTTCTGATTCTATAGCAGCAATATGGCGCTTTTGGATAGAAAAGTGTTGTTTTGAACTTTCTATACTCTTGTTCCAATAGAGTGCAGCAGTACGTCTATCTTCTGATTCTATAGCAGCAATATGGCCTTTCTAAACTGAAAACAGATGTGTTGCGCTTTCTATACTTTTGTACCAATAGTGAAACACTACGTCTATCTTCTAATTCTATAGCAGCAACATGGCCCGTTTTAGATAGAAAATTGATGTGTTGCATTTTCTATACTCTTGTACCAATTGAGTGCAAAAGTACGTCTATCTTTTGATTCTATAGCAGCCATATGGCCAGTTTTATATAGAAATGTGTTGTGTTGCACTTTCTATACTCTTGTTGCAATAGAGTATAGCAGTATGACAATCTTCTGATTCTATAGCAGCAAAATGGCCCGATTTAGATAGAATAGTGATGTGTTGCACTATCTATACTCTTGTACCAATAGAATATAACAGTACGACAATCTTCTGATTCTATAGCAGCAATATCGCAAGTTTTAGATAGAAAAGTGGTGTGTTGCGCTTTCTATACTCTTGTACCAATAAAGTGTAAGAGTACGTCTATCTTCTAATTCTATAGCAGCAATACGGCCCTTTTAGATAGAAAAGTGATGTGTTGCACTTTCTATACTTTTGTATCAATAGAGTGTAAGAGTCTGTCTATCTTTTGATTCTATAGCAGCAATATAGCCCTTTTAGATAGAAATGTGTTGTGTTGCACTTTCTATACTCTTGTTGCAATAGAGTATAGCAGTATGACAATCTTCTGATTCTATAGCAGCAATATGGCCCGATTTAGATAGAAAAGTGATGTGTTGCACTATCTATACTCTTGTACCAATAGAGTGCATGAGAACGTTTATCTTCTGATTTTATAGCAGCAATATTGCCCTTTTAGATTGAAAAATGATGTGATGCACTTTGTATACTTTTGTACGAATAGAGTCTATCTTTTGATTCTATTGCAGCAATAGGCACGTTTTAGATAGAAAAGTGATGTGTTGCGCTTTCTATGCTTTTGTACCAATAGAGTGTAACAGTACCTCTATCTTCTGATTCTATAGCAGCAACATGGCCCTTTTAAACAGAAAAGTGATGTGTTGCACTTTCTATACTTTTGTACCAATATTGTAACAGTACGTCTATCTTCTGATTCTATAGCAGCAATATGGCCCGTTTTAGATAGAAAATTGATGTGTTGCACTTTCTATACTCTTGTACCAATGGAGTGCATCAGTATGTCTTTCTTTTGATTCAATAGCAGCCATATGGCCAGTTTTATATAGAAAAGCGTTGCCTTGCGCTTTCTATACTCTTGTTCCAATAGAGTATAACAGTATGACAATCTTCTGATTCTATAGCAGCAATATGGCCCGATTTTGATAGAAAAGTGATGTGTTGCACTTTCTATGCCCTTGTACCAATAGAGTGCATGAGTATGTCTATCTTTTGATTCTACAGGCGCAATATGGCCAGTTTTTTTATAGAAATGTGCTGTGTTGCACTTTCTATACTCTTGTACCAATAGAATATAACAGTACGACTATCTTCTGATTCTATAGCAGCAATATCGCCCGTTTTAGATAGAAAAGTGGTGTGTTGCGCTTTCTATACTCTTGTACCAATAAAGTGTAAGAGTGCGTCTATCTTCTAATTCTATAGCAGCAATACGGCCCTTTTAGATAGAAAAGTGCTGTGTTGCACTTTCTATACTTTTCTATCAATAGAGTGTAAGAGTACGTCTATCTTCTGATTCTATAGCAGCAATATGGACCGTTATAGATAGAAAAGTGATGTGTTGCACTTTCTATGCTTTTGTACCAATAGAGTGTAAGAGTACGTCTATCTTTTGTGTCTATAGCAGCAATATAGCCCTTTTAGATAGAAAAGTGGTGTGTTGCGCTTTCTATACTCTTGTACCAATAAAGTGTAAGAGTACGTCTATCTTCTAATTCTATAGCAGCAATACGGCCCTTTTAGACAGAAAAGTGATGTGTTGCACTTTCTATACCTTTGTACCAATAGTGTGTAAGAGTACGTCTATCTTCTGATTCTATAGCAGCAATATGGCGCTTTTGGATAGAAAAGTGTTGTCTTGAGCTTTCTATATTCTTGTTCCAAGAGAGTGCAGCGGTACGTCTATCTTCTGATTCTATAGCAGCAATATGGCCTTTCTAAACAGAAAACAGATGTGTTGCGCTTTCTATACTTTTGTACCAATAGTGAAACACTACGTCTATCTTCTAATTCTATAGCAGCATTATGGCCCGCTTTAGACAGAAAAGTGATGTGTTGCACTTTCTATACTCTTGTACCAATAGAGTGTAAGAGTACGTCTATGTTTTGATTCTATAGCAGCAATACGGCCAGTTTTATATAGAAGTGTTGTGTTACACTTTTTATACTCTTGTACCAATAGAGTATAACAGTACGACTATCTTCTGATTCTATAGCAGCAATATCGCCCGTTTTAGATAGAAACGTGGTGTGTAGCGCTTTCTATACTCTAATACCAATAGAGTGTAACAGTACGTATATCTTCTAATTCTATAGCAACAATATGGCCCTTTTAGATAGAAAAGTGATGTGTTGTACTTTCTATACTTTTGTATCAATAGAGTGTAAGGGTACGTCTATCTTCTGATTCTATAGCAGCAATATGGCCCTTTTAGATTGAAAAGTGATGTTATGCACTTTGATAACTTTTGTACCAATAGAGTCTATCTTTTGATTGTATAGCAGCAATATGGCCGGTTTTAGATAGAAAAGTGATGTGTTGCACCTTCTATGCTTTTGTACGAATTGAGTGTAAGAGTAAGTCTATCTTCTGGTTCTATAGCAGCACTATGGCCCTTTTAGATACCAAAGTGATGTGTTGCATTTTCTATACTTTTGTACCAATGCACTGTAACAGTACGTCTATCTTCTGTTTGTATAGCAGCAATATGGCCCGTTTTAGATAGAAAAGTGGTGTCTTGCGCTTTCTATACTCTTGTACCAATAGAGTGTAAGAGTACGTCTATCTTCTGATTCTATAGCAGCAATATGGCCCTTTTAGCCAGAAAAGTGATGTGTTGCACTTTCTATACTTTTGTAAGAGTTGAGTGTAAGAAAACATTTATCTTCTCATTCTATAGCAGCAATTTCGCCTTTTTTAGATAGAAAAGTGATGTGTTGCGCTTTCTATATTCTTGTACCAATAGAGTGTAACAGTACGTCTATCTTCTAATTCTATAGCAGCAATATGGCCCTTTTTGTTAGAAAAGTGATGTGTTGCACCTTCTATACTTTTGTACCAATAGAGTGTAAGAGTACGTCTATCACCTGATTCTATAACAGCAATATTGCCCTTTTAGATTTAAAAGTGATGTGATGCACTTTGTATACTTTTGTACCAATAGAGTCTATCTTTTGATTCTATAACAGCAATAAGGCACGTTTTAGATAGAAAAGTGATGTGTTCCACTTTCCATGCTTTTGTACCAATAGAGTGTAACAGTACCTCTATCTTCAGATTCTATAGCAGCAATAAGGCCCTTTTAGATTGAAAAGTGATGTGATGCACTTTGTACACTTTTGTACCAAATATGTCTATCTTTTGATTCTATAGCAGCAATAATACACGTTTTAGATAGAAAAGTGATGTGCTGCACTTTTATGCTTTTGTACCAATAGAGTAACAGTACCTCTATCCTCTGATTCTATAGAAGCCATATGGCCCTTTTAGGTAGAAAAGTGATGTGTTGAACTTTCTATACTTTTGTAAGAATTGAGTGTAAGAGTACGTCTATCTTCTGATTGTATAGCAGCAATATGGCCCGTTATAGATAGAAAAGTGATGTGTTGCACTTTCTATACTTTTGTACCAATAGAGTGTAAGAGTACGTCTATCTTTTGTTTCTATAGCAGCAATATAGCCCTTTTAGATAGAAAAGTTATGTGCTGCACTTTCTATACTTTTGTACCAATAGAGTGTAGGAGTACGTCTATCTTCTGATTCTATAGCAGCAATATGGCCCGTATTAGACAGAAACGTGATGTGTTGCTCTTTCTATACTCTTGTACCAATAGAGTGTAAGAGTACGTCTATCTTTTGATTCTATAGCAGCAATACGGCCAATTTTATATAGAAGTTTTCTGTTGCACTTTCTATACTCTTGTACCAATAGAGTATAACAGTACGACTATCTTCTGTTTCTATAGCAGCAATATCGCCAGTGTTAGATAGAAAAGTGGTGTGCTGCGCTTTCTATACTCTTGTAACAATAGAGTATAAGAGTACATATATCTTCTCATTCTATAGCAGCAGTATGGCCCGTTTTAGTGAGTGAGTGAGTAGGGTTTAAGGGCCCGTCGACAGCTAGGTCATTAGGGCCCCAAGTCAGAAGATAAAAGCAGGGAAAAACTCACCACCACCTAACAATGAATCAAATATTAAAACGGGGAGTCTAAAAGAAAGATAAAAGCTAAAACAGTTCAAATGTAAAAACTGGTCTAAAAGGATAACATAAAAACAGTTAACACCTCAAAACTGATCTTAAAATGTACACAGATAAAAATGCGAAGGTTAAAAATAAAATCACAAAGTAAAATACAAGTTAAACCTGCTTAATGTAAGTGTTTGGTCTTCATCTTTTTCTTTTTCAGTCTTATCTTGACCGACTTAGGACCTGGTCTGTTCAAGTCGCCATCCTCAGATGAGTCTGAAGAGCCCTGTCGGCTTGTTGAGCGAGAGCGGGACTTCTTTGATGATGGACGACTACGCACCCGGTCTTTAGGTCGCGAATGGTGAGCGTTTCCAGGTGAAACGGTGTGGCTTCTGCTTGTGGATGGCTGGTGAGCAGGTGTCTGCACGGCGGAAGATTTAGTTGCCGGTGCAGGTGTATCACGGGACGGTGGAGAGGGAGAGGCGCTCGTTGGTGAGTCAGTCTGCGTGGCAGCATCAGCGACTGGGACGTGCTGAATGGCCGCAGTGTGAGCAGGAGTGCGGCGGACTGCTGACGCGAAACCTAGGGTTGTCGCAGGTTTCAGCTGTTCAAAGCGGCGACGTGCTTCCAAAAAGGTGAGCCGTTCTTTCACGCGCAACTCCTGTATAGCTTTCTCGTCCATAAATTTAGTACACTGACGCGAGCTTGATGGATGGCTCTCTCCACAATTCACACAAAGAGGATCACGTGTACATGCCGAGTCTTCATGGGCTGGTGATCCACAACGCTCACAAATAGATGGATTATTACAGGAAGTCTTAGTATGGCCGAACCGTTGGCACCTGAAACAACGCATTGGGTTTGGCACATACTGGCGTACAGCGGCACGTTCTAATCCACAAAAGATGTACTCAGGTAATTTCGTGCCTTTGAATGTTAGAAATACTGTACGCAAAGCTAACTCCTTGCCATCCTGTTTTCGTGTAAGGCGATAGGCCTGACATACACGCTGGTCAGAGAGAGAGAGGTGACAATCTCCTCATTCGACAGGTTGTCTAGACTTGAGGTGGTGACAACTCCCCTACAGGTATTAAGCGTTTTGTGTGGGGCTACCCGAATTGGGTAGGATCCCAACAACTTCGCTTTCGAGAGTTTCTGCGATTGCTCTGCCGTTTTGGTCTCGATTAACAGCGTACCGTCACGTAGTCTTGTCGCGTTCTGCACCGGGCCACATATTCTATCTACCTCACGTTTAATATAAAAAGGGCTAATATCCGTAATCGTGTTCCCTTCACACGCCAATGTCACAACAAGAAAAGAGTCAAAATGAGAGGGTTTGCGCGGATGCATATTGAAATTGGACCCCCATCCGGAACCGTCGGCGTCAGCCTGCCATCCGGGGGTCAAAGAAAACAAAGACACCAAAATCTCCACAGTCTGTGCCGCCATAGAGACCCCTCCATGACTGATCTCAAAGCGTACTTCAGAGGGGCTACCCTCCGATCTCCACTGCTTGTCCGCATGGGTAAACCGTTCACCACGTGACACCCCGGTTTTATGCAACCACCACAGGAATAACCGCCTGTGGCTCCCCGCTTTAGCACACGCTGCCTCAACGGAGTCAGCGTGGATTCAGGGGACTTCGGGTTGATTACACCGGGGCTCCGTCAGCGGTAACACGTCCGACCGGTGATACTAACCCGACGGCACGCGGCCGTCGGGAGATTAACACCGGCCGTGCCCTCAAGGAGCTACGTGGGTGTACTTGACGTATGGACGGGCTCCGCACCTAAGGCTACACAAGGGGGCAGTGTGAAGGGTCCGCGTAACCTTCGCGCCTGAGACCTCCAAAGAGCACACAAGACGGGGGCCGCGCCGAAAACCGTGGGACAGGACCACGGAGATAGGAAAGATCCCTGCTGGTGAGACAGGAGTTATAAAACTAAGGCCTTACTAACTAATAATCGGAATAAACCTAGAAGAGGAAGAGGATGATATAAAAGCAACGTAAATCGCTGCACGTGGCACAGTTAATGTATATGGAGGGGGTGAAATGATGGTGCGCAGCTCGGGGCCCCGGGTGCGCCAAACCCGGACCTACCGTGGTAGGTTCCCCTGGGGGAGTTTGATTTAGGAGTCCTCTTCTCCTAGATGAGTTGTCGACCAAGACTAACGAGCCTCATCTACCCGTTGGAATGTTCTTAGCTTCCCCTCACCTCTTGCCCACTAGTGGTCACGAAGACTCACTTAGTAGGCCGTTTGGATCGGGTACTGAGCCCCTCCGCCACGGCAAGGCGACACTCCTTCGGAGGGGTGGCCCGTTTTATATAGAAAAGTGTTGCCTTGCACTTTCTATTCTTTTGTACCAATATAGTGTAACAGCACGCCAATCTTCTGATTCTATAGCAGCAACATGGCTCTTTTAGATTGAAAAGTGATGTGCTGCACTTTCTATACTCCTTTAAGCATACAGTGTAACAGTACGTCTATCTTCTTATTCTATAGAAGCAATATGGCCCTTTTAGATAGAAAAGTGGTGTGTTGCACTTGCTATACTTTTGTACCAATTGAGTGTAACAGTACGCCTATCCTCGGATTCTATAGCAGCAATATGGCCCTTTTAGATAGAAATGTGTTGTGTCGCACTTTCTGTACTCTTGTGCCCATAGAGCGCATAAGTACGTCTATCTTCTGATTCTATAGCAGCAATATGGCCCGTTATAGATAGAAAAGTGATGTGTTGCACCTTCTTTTCTCTTGTACCAATAGAGTGTAAGAGTGCGTCTATCTTTTCATTCTATAGGCGCAATATGGCCAGTTTTTTTATAGAAATGTGTTGTGTTGCACTTTCTATACTCTTGTACCAATACAATATAACAGTACGACTATCTTCTGATTCTATAGCAGCAATATCGCCCGTTTTAGATAGAAAAGTGGTGTGTTGCGCTTTCTATACTTTTGTATCAATAGAGTGTAGGTGTACGTCCATCTTCGAATTCTTTAGCAGGAATATGGCCCTTTTAGATAGAAAAGTGATGTGTTGCACTTTCTATACTCTTGTACCAATAAAGTGTAAGAGTACGTCTATCTTCTAATTCTATAGCAGCAATACGGCCCTTTTAGACAGAAAAGTGATGTGTTGCACTTTCTATACTCTTGTATCAATAGAGTGTAAGAGTACGTCCATCTTCGAATTCTTTAGCAGGAATATGGCCCTTTTAGAAAGAAAAGTGATGTGTTGCACTTTCTATACTCATGTACCAATAAAGTGTAAGAGTACGTCTATCTTCAAATTCTATAGCAGCAATACGGCCCTTTTATATAGAAAAGTGATGTGTTGCACTTTCTATACTCTTGTACCAATAGAGTGTAAGAGTACGCCTATCTTTTGATTCCATAGCAGCAATACGGCCAATTTTATATAGTAGTGTTGTGTTGCACTTTCTATACTCTTGTACCAATAGAGTATAAACGTACGACTATCTTGTGATTCTATAGCAGCAATATCGCCCGTTTTAGATAGAAAAGTGGTGTGTTGCGCTTTCTATACTTTTGTACCAATAGAGTGTAAGAGTACATATATCTTCTCATTCTATAGTAGCAATATGGCCCGTTTTATATAGAAAAGTGTTGCCTTGCACTTTCTATTCTTTTGTATCAATAGAGTGTAAGAGTGCGTTATCTTCTGATTCTAGAGCAGCAATATGGCCCTTTTAGATACCAAAGTGATGTGTTGCACTTTCTATACTTTTGTACCAATGCACTATAGCAGTACGTCTAACTTCTGATTGTATAGCAGCAACATGGCCCGTTTTAGATAGAAAAGTGTTGTGTTGCACTTTATTTACTCTTGTACCAATACAGTGTAACAGTACGTTTTTTTCCGATTCTATACCAACAATATGGCCCGTTTTAGATAGAAAAGTGGTGTCTTGCACTTTCTATACTCTTGTACCAATAGAGTGTAAGAGTACGCCTATCCTCTGATTCTATAGCAGCAATATGGCCCGTTTTAGATAGAAAAGTGATGTGCTGCACTTTCTGTACTCTTGTAACCACAGAGTGTAACAGTACGTCTATTTTCTACTCTATAGCAGCAATGTGGCCCTCTTAGATTGAAAATTGATGTTTTGCACTTTCTATACTTTTGTACCAATTGAGTGTAACAGTACGTCTATCCTCTGATTCTATAGCAGCAATATGACCCTTTTAGATAGAAAAGTGAAGTGTTGCACTTTCTATAGTCTTGTACCAATAGAGTGTAGGAGTACGTATATCTTCTAAATCTATAGCTGCAATATGGCCCTTTTAGATAGAAAAGTGATGTGTTGCACTTTCTCTACCTTTGTACCAATAGAGTATAACAGTACGACTATCTTCTGATTCTATAGCAGCAATATGGCCCTTTTAGATAGAGTGAGTGAGTGAGTGAGTGGGGTTTAAGGGCCCGTCGACAGCTAGGTCATTTGGGCCCTAGGTCAAAGTTTAAAATTTAAAAACACTCATTAACTTTTCTGGCTAAAAGTTGAACCTTAAAATAACAACTAAAAACTGTGAACACCTAAAAACCTCAGCCTACAAAGTAACACGATAAAATAAAACCCTGAAGGGCAACGTACTAAAAAGAGGTGAAGTTGAAAGCTAAAAAAAACTAAAATACAAAATTGTTAAAACATTGAAAGGTAAAATGTATCCCAGTTAAAAACAGGGTTAAAACCTATAAAAGGAATTAAAAAAGTGTTACACTTGCGTAGCAAATCCAATCTGGGTAATGAACCGCAGAGTTTTGGCCACAGAAACTGGGTTGTCACCCAAAATTGAAGCTAATGTAGATCCCAGACCAACTGACTGGCGCGCATGAGCGTGTCTTGGACAATCCAAGAGCACGTGTGGGACGGTGAGGCGAACATCGCATGTCGGACAGACAGGTGCCGGGTCACCACGCAGAAGATGGCCGTGAGTGGCTCGTGTGTGACCTATCCTCAGGCGGGTAAGGATAACTTCAGCCCGCCTGGAATCCCTGTAGGAGGTCAGCCAGGGCTCCACGCTGTCTTTAATTATCCGCAGCTGTGTGCCAGTCAACGCATCCCAAGACTGCTGCCAAACCGATAGAAGCTGGCGACGGAAGTACCGCTGAGCATCCCTATTGGGTATAGTGTCGGTAGAAGACTGCGGCAGACGGCATGCAGACTTAGCTGCCGCATCCGCAGCTTCATTACCCGGAATGCCCGTATGGCCTGGGATCCATGTAAACACTAACTGGTATCCGCGTGAGAGCAATTGAGATATGAGTGTCTGAATTTTAAAAACGAGTGTAGACGTACCGAGGAACTGCTGCAGGGTCTCCACTGCACTCAGAGAGTCGGAGCAAATTATAAAACCTCCAGGGACTAAGTTGGAAATAAAAAGTAAGCAGTAAAATATAGCACGCAGTTCGGCCGTATAAACAGAACTGTAGTCCGGGAGGCGGTATTGATGTGGCTCACCGTTATAGACAAAACTACATCCCGTAGCACCACCCAACTGGGAACCATCGGTGAATACCGGAGTGTAAGTCCGGTAACGTCCCAGTAGTTCGGTGAAAACTTGACGAAACACCGACTGGGGGGTGGCCACCTTAGCGCAGCCTGAAAGCGCAAGGTCAAACCGGGCTCGATGAAGTTGCCAAGGCGGAGAGCGGGAGAAGGAAAAACGCTCTACAGCAGGCATTCGGAGCTCATGAGTGGCGAGTAGTTCGCGAAATCGAATGCCCCTTGGACGGGATATAGTCGCATTCCGAAGATAACGGTGGGCGAGTTCGGGGCGCAATACAGATCTAAAGGAAGGGTGACCAGGGTGAGCTGCCAACCTGGCCACGTAGGAAGTTAATAAAATCGAGCGCCGAATAGACAGTGGAGGTTCCCCGGAATCAACATACAGACACTCAACACGACTAGTACGGAAGGCTCCAGTAGCTAGACGGATACCAGAATGGTGGACAGTGTCTAAAAGGCGGAGTTTAGTGGCGGACGCCGCGCCATAGATAAAACTGCCGTAGTCCAGTTTGGACCGCACCAGCGAGCGATAAAGCCTCAACATAACAGTGCGATCGCCACCCCAAGAGGCCCCAGATAAGACCCTGAGTACCCGAAGTGAACGATCGCAGGAAGCCCGAAGCTGACGAATATGGAACTCCCAAGTTAGCTTGCTGTCGAGGTGAAGGCCCAGAAACTTAACGTGCGGAACAAACGGCAGACGTGTACCATGCAAATAAAGATCAGGTGGAGGGTGTACACCACGGAGTCGATGGAAGTGGATACATTGCGTTTTCGTAGCGGAGAACTGAAACCCGGTGCGAAGGGCCCAGTCAGCGATGGAGGTTATGTTCAGCTGCAGTTGATGCCAGATCGATAAAAGATGTCGACGGAAATGGCGCTGCACATCGACATATGGCAGACTGTGTGTGGCAACATCCGGCAAACGGCAAGCAGTTTTAACAGCCGCATCCGCTTTCTCATTGCCGGGTATACCCACATGGCCTGGGGTCCAGTTAAAAAGCAACTGGTATCCGCGCGAAAGCAGTTGCGAAATGAGAGCCTGTATTTTTAAAACGAATGCTGAGGTGCCGATAAACTGGTCCAAGGCCTGAATGGCACTCAGAGAGTCTGAACAAATGATAAAATTGCCGGGAGCTGAGTTAGAAATAAAAAGTAAACAATAAAATATAGCGAACAGCTCGGCAGTAAAAACCGAACTATGGTCCGGAAGTCGGTACTGGTGCGCCTCGTCGTTACACACGAAACTACATCCCGTAGCTCCACCCACCTGGGACCCATCGGTAAAAACCGGGGTGAAAGTCCGGTGGCGGCCCAAAAGTTCGGTGAATAGTTGTCGATACACCGATTGCGGGGTGGAAAGCTTAGCATTCCCTGAGAGCTCCAGGTCGAATTGCGCGCGTCGGAGTTGCCAAGGAGCAGAGCGTCCTAGAGAGAATCGCTCTACAGCAGGCATGCGGAGATCGTGTTTGTCAAGTAGTTCGCGGAACCGAATACCGCTTGGGCGCGATATAGTTGTGTTGCGTAGATAACGGTGAGCAAGGTCGGGACGCAGGACACATTTAAAAGAAGGATGACCCGGATGGGCTGCCAACCTTGCCACATACGAACACAATAAAATCGAACGACGGACCGACAGTGGTGGTTCTCCAGACTCAGCATACAGACACTCAACTCTACTGGTGCGGAACGCCCCAGTGGCAAGACGGATACCAGCATGGTGTACAGTATCTAAAAGACGGAGTTTAGAGGCGGACGCCGCGCCATAGATAAAACTACCGTAGTCTATTTTTGACCGCACCAGTGATCGATACAATCGTAGCATAACTGTACGATCACCGCCCCAAGAAACTCCGGATAAAAGGCGGAGTACTCGAAGTGAGCGATCGCAGGAAGCACGTAGTTGGCGAATATGGTACTCCCACGTCAGCTTACTGTCGAAGTGCAGGCCAAGGAACTTGAGGTGCGGGACAAACGGTAGACGTGTGCCACGCAAATAAAAATCAGGAGGAGGGTGTACGCCGCGAACTCGATGGAAGTGGATACACTGAGTTTTCGTAGGTGAGAACTGAAAGCCGGAGCGAAGGGCCCAGTCTGCGATTGATGTTATGGTCAGCTGCAGTTGACGCTCAATGTGCTCGAGATTATAAGAGCGATAGTAAATTGCAAAGTCGTCAACATACAGTGACATCGGGATTCCGCTACGAACAACATCAGCGATTCCGTTGATTGCTGCGGCGAAGAGCGTGACACTCAGGATGGACCCCTGAGGCACACCATTCTCCTGAATCTTTTCCTGTGACAGGGTATTACCAATGCGGACACGAAATTTCCGAAGTCGTAAAAAGTTTAAAATGAACAGCGCTAAGTGACCGCGTAAACCGTAACCGTGCAGAGCACGAAGGATTCCATAGCGCCAGGTGGTGTCGTAGGCCTTCTATAAATCAAAGAAAACACCCACGACATGCTGCTTCAGCAGAAAGGCATTCTGGATGTAAGCCTCTAAGCGTGTCAGATGGTCGACGCTAGAGCGATGGCGACGAAAACCGCACTGAATGTTGGTGAGCAGGTTATGCGTCTCTAGCCACCACACTAAACGAGTGTTAATCATCCGTTCGAAGGTCTTACAAACGACACTCGTTAGGCAAATAGGGCGGTAACTAGAGGGAAGTGTCCTGTCTTTTCCAGGTCGAGGGATGGGGATGACAATACCCAGTCGCCAGGAGGACGGAAAGACCTGCTCGTGCCAGATACGATTATAAATACCAAGCAGGAAAGACGAAGCCGAAGGTGGAAGGTGAAGCAGCATTTGTCGATGGATGTCATCTGGACCAGGAGAGGAATCTTTAGCAAGTGACAAAGAGTGCTCTAACTCCGCTACGGTAAAGGGTGCGTTGTACGGTTCAGTACAGTCACTACTAACAGGAAGAACTATCCGCTCGGCAGATTCCTTGAGAGGTATAAAAGCTCTGTCGTAACTACTCGTTTGGCTAGTAGCAGCAAACGAAGTAGCAAGGGCGTCGGCGATATCCTGTTCGCTGGTGTAATGCGATCCGCTTATGGCAAGGCCGGGAATGATAGTCCGACGACACTTGCCATACATGCGGCGAACAGCAGTCCACACCCTCTGTACCGGAGTGCGACGGGACAGAGAAGAGACAAAAGTTTCCCACGATGTGCGTTTTGCACAGCGGAGGACAAATCGAGCCCTGGCACGGGAACGCTTAAAAGCTATGAAGTTCTCCTCCGTAGGATGTGAACTGAAGACACGCAGAGCACGCTTCCTTGCTTTAATAGCCAAACTGCATTCCTCGGACCACCAAGGCACAGGAACGTGACGAGGTGTAGTAGAACCACGAGGAATGCTGGAATTCGCTGCGAGCAGGACAGAACAAGTAAAATATTCCACCAGTTCATCGATGGTGGGGAAGACATCGTTGTGAAGGTGAATGAGGGAACGAAATTTCCCCCAGTCAGCCTTGGAAATAATCCAGTGAGGATATCGTGTTGGCACAGGATGGAGAATAGATATGTGAATGCTAATGGGAAAATGATCACTGCCAAAGAGGTCGCTGAGCACCGACCAATCAAGGAGTGGCACCAGTGACGGGCTACAGAAGCTCACGTCTAAAGCGGAGTAGGTACCGTAGGCAGATGATAAAAAGGTAGGGGCACCAGTGTTTAATAGAAGTAGGCCAGACACATCACAAACGTCTGCTACAAGGCAACCACGAGCATCGTCAGTGTCGGAGCCCCACAAGGTGTTTTTGGCATTCAGATCACCTAGAAGGAGAAACGGTGGCGGAATCTGTGCCAAGAGAGCCCGAAGTTCGTTCTCGTGTACGACACTGACCGGTGGCAGATAGACATTACAGATAGAGAAAGAAAGGTTCTGCAGCTGTACACGTACCGCTACAGCTTGGAGCGGCGTGTTTAGTGGTATGCTGGTGGCATGGATGGTATTCGCCACCAGAATAGCAACACCACCGCTTGCCCGTCGATCAGCTGCAGAATCATGTCTAAAGGCCACAAATCCACGAAGATAGAGTGCGTGATGAGGTTGCAGATGGGTTTCCTGTAGACAGACGATAGATGGACAGCGTTGAGAAATTAGATGCTGTATGTCCGGAACACGTGCCCGGAACCCATTAACATTCCACTGGATTATTTCCATAGTGAAAAAGGATTAATGGCTAGTCTTCATCTTTTTCTTCTTTTTCACCTTGGCTGACTTAGGTCCAACTATGTGGAAGTCGCCGTCCTCTGGCGATTCCTCGGAGGTGTGCGAGGCAGAGGATCCCCTACGACTCGCAGAGCGAGAGCGGGATCTCTGAGAGGACGTGAGACTACCTGCGCGAACTTTATGTCGCGAACGACTTCCATCGATAGGATCCTTACCGCTTCCTAACGGCTTGGAAACTGTGGTCTGCACGGCGGAAGATGTTTTAGACACTGCACTTTTTCGACTAACTGTTGGGGTGCTCTCTGGAAGGTCAGTCTGTGTCGAGGCATTTGCAACGGTGACATGTTGCAAGCCGACAGTAGCAACAGGAGGGCGCCGAGCTGCCGACGAATAAGCTAAGGTGGTGGCAGGCTTCAGTTGTTCGAAACGCCGACGCGCTTCTATAAATGTCAGGCGCTCCTTTACCCGCAACTCCTAAATACTCTTTTCGTCCAAGAACTTAGGACACTGACGTGAGCTAGATGGATGGTTACCCCCACAGTTCACACAGCATGGGTCTCGAGTGCAAGCCGTGTCTTCGTGTGCCGGTAAGCCGCAACGTTCACAAGCTGCAGGATGGTTACACGATGTCCTAGTATGCCCGAATCTCTGGCACTGAAAACAGCGCATGGGATTCGGGACATACGGTCGTACTGCAGCACGCTCGTAGCCACAGTAGATGTATTCTGGCAGCTGAGTGCCCTTAAACGTAAGGAATACCGTACGTAAGGCACACTCTTTCCCATCCTGTTTCCGAGTTAATCGGTATGCTTGGCAGACTCGCTGATCAGAGAGGCAGGTGACAATTTCTTCGTTGGAGAGATCGTCGAGGCTGGAAGTGGTTACTACTCCTCTACACGAGTTGAGGGTCTTATGTGGGGCTACCCGGATAGGGTAGGAGCCCAACAAACTCGCCTTCAACAGCTTCTGCGACTGATCTCCATTCATCACCTCGATCAATAACGTGCCATCTCTCAATCTGGTTGCGTTTTTAACCGGACCACAGATCCTATCGACTTCCTTTTTAATATAGAACGGGCTAATGTCCTTCATCGTCTTACCTTCACATTGCAAGGTCAGCACCAAAAAACTGTCAATGAGGGAGGGTTTGCGCGGAGACATGATTATTTGGACCCCCATCCGGAACCGTCGGCGTCAGCCTGCCATCCGGGGGTCAAAGGATAAAAGACACCAAAATCTCCACGGTCTGTGCCGCCATGGAGACCCCTCCATGACTGACCTCAAGGCGTACTTCAGAGGAGCTACCCTCCGATCTCCACTGCTTGTCCGCATGGGTAAACCGTTCACCACGTGACACCCCGGTTTTATGCCCCCACCACAGGAATAACCGCCTGTGGCTCCCCGCTTTAGCACACGCTGCCTCAACGGAGTCAGCGTGGATTCAGGGGACTTCGGGTTGATTACACCGGGGCTCCGTCAGCGGTAACACGTCCGGCCGGTGATACTAACCCGACGGCACACGGCCGTCGGGAGATTAACACCGGCCGTGCCCTCAAGGAGCTACGTGGGTGTACTTGACGTGTGGACGGGCTCCGCACCTAAGGCTACACATGGGGGCAGTGTGAAGGGTCCGCACAACCTTCGCGCCTGAGACCTCCGAAGACCACACAAGTCGGGGGCCGCGCTGAAAACCGTGGGACAGGACCACGGAGATAGGAAAGATCCCTGCTGGTGAGACAGGAGTTATAAAACTAAGGCCTTACAAACTAATAATCGGAATAAACCTAGAAGAGGAAGAGGGTGATATAAAAGCAACATAAATCGCTGCACGTGGCACAGTTAATGTATATGGAGGGGGTGAAATGATGGTGCGCAGCTCGGGGCCCCGGGTGCGCCAAACCCGGACCTACCGTGGTAGGTTCCCCTGGGGGAGTTTGATTTCGGAGTCCTCTTCTCCTAGATGAGTTGTCGACCAAGACTAACGAGCCTCATCTACCCGTTTGGAATGTTCTTAGCTTCCCCTCACCTCTTGCCTACCAGTGGTCACAAAGACACACTTAGTAGGCCGTCTGGATCGGGTACTGAGCCCCTCCGCCACGACAAGGCGACACTCCTTCGGAGGGGGAGTGTGTGAGTGAGTGAGTGTGTGAGTGAGTGAGTGACTGAGTGAGCGAGTGAGAATGGTTACCTGTACTATTGCCAACTTGTACAATGTTTTACATATTACACTTTATCTATCAAATATTTTTACATTATACAATTTTTGGTACTTTATCATTCGTATTTGACTACCTCCGTAGCGCAGTTGGTAGCACGCTTACCTCTGGTGCGGATGACCCGGGTTCGATCCCCGGTACCAGCATGGAAAATTTTGTTCCCTCTGGGAGATCTGGCACGGGGTGCACTGAGCCTCGTTAAGTCTCGGAGGAGCCATTTGACAGAAAAGTAGCTTCCCCAGGTCGTGAAGAGCGCATAACTGGCCGGGAGGGATCGGAACGTTGATTGTGTCCCACCCTCCAATACTGCACTCCACGCCTGCAGGCTGTTAATGGGCTGTAGTGCTGGAGCTTAGTATCATTCGTATTTAAAATTATCTTTATCTACAGATCTGATAGCAGGCGAGTCTTTATGGCAAACCATATTCCCCTTGCACCTACAAGAATACCCTGCAAATGTTTATCTCAACCAACATGAAGAAGATATTGGAATAAGAGTTTGTAGAAATGCTTAATTCAAGAGTAGAGAAAGTCATGTGAGTGTAACACAGACTTTGTTTCCAGCATTGCCATGACTTTTCTCTTTACCCTACGTTCTAGATAACCTACATACACGCTTGCTAAAAAACATCTCTTCCTCAAACTATTCCTAAATAAATCTGATATGTTGAACTCCCATTACTTTCTCCGCTCACAACTGTTTTTAAAACACCTATTCCTTTATCTACTTCATGCTAGTTGATATAAAAGCGTTAGTGGAAATATTTCCTTGTACGAGGGCCACGCTATTTTCATGAAAAATTACACAAGGATTAGTTTTTAAAACTTAAATGACTTTACTGTTTTTCAAAATATTCCTGTTTAACATAAATACATTCATCTAGTGACGAAATGTGATTCCATGCATATTATTTTTAATTTCTTGAAACATAATCACAAGTTGCTAGGTCAGGGTCCATGACGGTGACCTTTAGGTCTTCCAGATACTCAGAAGTCTGTTTTATTATATGAGTTTTCATGATGTACAGTTCTATAGCAGCAATATGGCCCGTTTTAGATATAAAAGTGATGTGTTGCACTTTCTCTACTCTTGTACCAATAGAGTATAACAGTACGACTATCTTCTGATTCTATAGCAGCAATATGCCCCTTTTAGAGAGAAAAGTGATGTGTTGCACTTTCTATACTCTTGTACAAATACAGTGTCACAGTACGTCCATCTTCTGATTCTATAGCAGCAATATGGCCCTTTTAGATAGAAAAGTGATGTGTTGCACTTTCTATACTTTTGTACCAATAGAGCGTAAGAGTACGCCTATCTTCTGATTCTAAAGCAGCAATATGGTCCTTTTAGATTGAAAAGTGATGTGTTGCACTTTGTATACTTTTGTACCAATAGAGTCTATCTTTTGATTCTATAGCAGCAATATGGCCCGTTTTAGATAGAAAAGTGATGTGTTGCACTTTCAATACTCTTGTACAAATACAGTGTCACAGTACGTCCATCTTCTGATTCTATAGCAGCAATATGGCCCTTTTAGATTGAAAAGTGATGTGTTGCACTTTGTATACTTTTGTACCAATAGAGTCTATCTTTTGATTCTATAGCAGCAATATGGCCCGTTTTAGATAGAAAAGTGATGTGTTGCACTTTCTATACTTTTGTACAATTGAGTGTAAGAGTAGGTCTATCTTCTGATTCTATAGCAGCAATATGGCCCGCTTTAGATAGAAAAGTGTTGCCTTGCACTTTCTTCACTCTTGTACCAATAGAGTGTAACAGTAGGTCTCTCTTCTGATTCTATAGCAGCAATATGGCCCGTTTTAGATACAAAAGTGATGTGTTGCACTTTCTATAATTTTGTACCAATACAGTGTAACAGTACGTCTATCTTCTGATAGTATAGCAGCAATATGGCCCTTTTAGATAGAAAAGTGATGTGTTGCACTTTCTATACTCTTGTACCAATAAAGTGTAAGAGTACGTCTATGTTCTAGTTCTATAGCAGCAATACGGCTCTTTTAGACAGAAAAGTGATGTGTTGCACTTTCTATACTTTTGAACCAAAAGAGTGTAACAGTACGTCTATCCTCTGATTCTATAGTAGCAATATGGCCATTTTAGATACAAAAGTGATGTGTTGCACTTTCTATAATTTTGTACCAATACAGTGTAACAGTACGTCTATCTTCTGATAGTATAGCAGCAATATCGTCCGTTTTAGATAGAAAAGTGTTGTGATGCACTTTCTTTACTCTTGTACCAATAGAGTGTAACAGTACGTTTTTTTCCTTTCTATAGCAGCAATTTGGCCCGTTTTAGATAGCAAAGTGATGTCTTGCACTTTGTTTACTCTTGTACCAATAGAGTGTAAGACTACGTCTATCTTCTGATTCTATAGCAGCAATAAGGAACTTTCAGATAGAAAAGTGATGTGTTGCACTTGCTATACTTTTGTACCAATAGAGTGTAACAGTACGTCTATCCTCTGATTCTATAGCAGCAATATGGCCCTTTTAGATAGAAAAGTGATGTGTTGCACTTTCTATACTCTTGTAACAATAAAGTGTAAGAGTACGTCTATGTTCTAGTTCTATAGCAGCAATAGGGCTCTTTTAGATAGAAAAGTGATGTGTTGCACTTTCTATACTTTTGTACCAAAAGAGTGTAACAGTACGTCTATCCTCTGATTCTATAGCAGCAATATGGCCCTTTTAGATACAAAAGTGATGTGTTGCACTTTCTATACTCTTGCACCAATAAAGTGTTGGAGTACGCCTATGTTCTAGTTCAATAGCAGCAATATGGCCCTTTAAGATAGAAAAGTGATGTGTTGCACCTTCTATACTCCTGTACCAAAAAAGTGTAAGAGTATGTCTATGTTCTAGTTCTATAGCAGCAATATGGCTCTTTTAGATAGAAAAGTGATGTGTTGCACTTTCTATACTTTTGTACCAATAGAGTGTAAGAGTACGCCTATCTTCTGATTCTAAAGCAGCAATATGGCCCTTTTAGATTGAAAAGTGATTTTTTGCACTTTGTATACTTTTGTACCAATAGAGTCTATCTTTTGATTCTATAGCAGCAATATGGCCCTTTTAGATAGAAAAGTGATGTGTTGCACTTTCTATAATTTTGTACCAATACAGTGTAACAGTACGTCTATCTTCTGATAGTATAGTAGCAATATGGCCCTTTCAGATAGAAAAGTGATGTGTTGCACTTTCTATACTCTTGTACCAATAAAGTGTAAGCGTACGTCTATGTTCTAGTTCTATAGCAGCAATATGACTCTTTTAGATAGAAAAGTGATGTGTTGCACTTTCTATACTTTTGTACCAAAAGAGTGTAACAGTACGTCTATCCTCTGATTCTATAGCAGCAATATGGCCATTTTAGATACAAAAGTGATGTGTTGCACTTTCTATAATTTTGTACCAATACAGTGTAACAGTACGTCTATCTTCTGATAGTATAGCAGCAATATGGCACGTTTTAGATAGAAAAGTGTTGTGATGCACCTTCTTTACTCTTGTACCAATAGAGTGAAACAGTACGTTTTTTTTCCTTTCTATAGCAGCAATATGGCCCGTTTTAGATAGCAAAGTGATGTCTTGCACCTTCTATACTCTTGTACCAATAGAGTGTAAGAGTACATCTATCTTCTGATTCTATAGCGGCAATATGGCCCTTTTAGATAGAAAAGTGATGTGTTGCACTTTCTATACCTTTGTACCGATAGAGAGTAACATTACGACTATCTGGTGATTCTATAGCAGCAATATGGCCCGCTTTAGATAGAAAAGTGTTGCCTTGCACTTTCTTCACTCTTGTACCAATAGAGTGTAACAGTAGGTCTCTCTTCTGATTCTATAGCAGCAATATGGCCCGTTTTAGATACAAAAGTGATGTGTTGCACTTTCTATAATTTTGTACCAATACAGTGTAACAGTACGTCTATCTTCTGATAGTATAGCAGCAATATGGCCCTTTTAGATAGAAAAGTGATGTGTTGCACTTTCTATACTCTTGTACCAATAAAGTGTAAGAGTACGTCTATGTTCTAGTTCTATAGCAGCAATACGGCTCTTTTAGACAGAAAAGTGATGTGTTGCACTTTCTATACTTTTGTACCAAAAGAGTGTAACAGTACGTCTATCCTCTGATTCTATAGTAGCAATATGGCCATTTTAGATACAAAAGTGATGTGTTGCACTTTCTATAATTTTGTACCAATACAGTGTAACAGTACGTCTATCTTCTGATAGTATAGCAGCAATATCGTCCGTTTTAGATAGAAAAGTGTTGTGATGCACTTTCTTTACTCTTGTACCAATAGAGTGTAACAGTACGTTTTTTTCCTTTCTATAGCAGCAATTTGGCCCGTTTTAGATAGCAAAGTGATGTCTTGCACTTTGTTTACTCTTGTACCAATAGAGTGTAAGACTGCGTCTATCTTCTGATTCTATAGCAGCAATAAGGCCCTTTTAGGCAGAAAAGTGATGTGTTGCACTTTCTATACTTTGTAAGAATTGAGGGTAAGAGTACATCTATCTTCTGATTCTATAGCAGCAATATGGCCCTTTTAGATAGAAAAGTGATGTGTTGCACTTTCTATACCTTTGTACCGATAGAGAGTAACATTACGGCTATATTCTGATTCTATAGCAGCAATAAGGAACTTTCAGATAGAAAAGTGATGTGTTGCACTTGCTATACTTTTGTACCAATAGAATGTAACAGTACGTCTATCCTCTGATTCTATAGCAGCAATATGGCCCTTTTAGATAGAAAAGTGATGTGTTGCACTTTCTATACTCTTGTAACAATAAAGTGTAGGAGTACGTCTATGTTCTAGTTCTATAGCAGCAATATGGCTCTTTTAGATAGAAAAGTGATGTGTTGCACTTTCTATACTTTTGTACCAAAAGAGTGTAACAGTACGTCTATCCTCTGATTCTATAGCAGCAATATGGCCCTTTTAGATACAAAAGTGATGTGTTGCACTTTCTATACTCTTGCACCAATAAAGTGTTGGAGTACGTCTATGTTCTAGTTCAATAGCAGCAATATGGCCCTTTAAGATAGAAAAGAGATGTGTTGCACCTTCTATACTCCTGTACCAAAAAAGTGTAAGAGTACGTCTATGTTCTAGTTCTATAGCAGCAATATGGCTCTTTTAGATAGGAAAGTTATGTGTTGCACTTTCTATACTTTTGTACCAATAGAGCGTAAGAGTACGTCTGTCTTCTGATTCTAAAGCAGCAATATGGCCCGTTTTAGATAGAAAAGTGTTCCCTTGCACTTTCTAAACTCTTGTAAAAATAGAGTGTAACAGTACGTCTATCTTCGATTCTATAGCAGCATAATGCCCCTTTGGATAGAAAAGAGATGTGTTGCACTACCTATACTTTTGTACCTATAGAGTGTAACAGTACGTCTATGTTCTGATTCTATAGCAGCAATGTGGCCCGTTTTAGATACAAAAGTGATGTGCTGCATTTTCTATACTCTTGTAACCAGAGATTGTAACAGTCCGTCTATCTTCTTATTCTATAGAAGCAATATGGCCCTTATAGATAGAGTGAGTGAGTGTGTCGGGTTTAAGGGCCCGTCGACAACTTGGTCATTAGGGCCCCGAGTCCAGAAGTAAAAATTACATACCGTCAAGTGTTAAAACATCACCCATTAAAAACTAAAAATCTACGGTTAAAATAGATAAAAAACCTCTAAACAACTATTAAAACGTTTCATTTAAAATGTTAAAAACAGAAAGTTAAAATTGCTACAAAATAAAAAACACTAAAACGTTAAAAAAAAACCCAAAAATACCGTAATCCAAAAGGCTAAAATCTCTGAAATAAAATAACCTTACACTGACTTCATAAAATCAATTGTGCGACAAAACCGCAGCACTGTATTTACAGATACTGGGTCGTTGCCTAAAACTGACGACAGTGTAAGGCCCAGGCCAACGGACTGGCGCTCACGAGCGTATCGCGGACAATCAAGAAGGACATGTGCGACGGAGATTGGAATATTACACGTCGTACAGACAGGCTCCGGATCACCACGCAAAAGGTGTCCATGCGTGGCTCGGGTATGGCCTATCCTCAGGCGGGTTAAAACCCCTTCTTCCCGCCTGGAATTCCTGCAGCTGGTATGCCAGGGTTGTACCGTGTCCTTGATAGTCCGTAATTGAGTGCCAGATAACGCTTCCCAAGATTCCTGCCAAAGAGCAAATAGATGGCGACGGAAATATTTCTGCACATCTATATAGGGGAGCGTACGGGTGGAATACTCCGGAAGGCGACATGCAGACTTTGCAGCCGCATCCGCCGCCTCGTTACCCGGAATACCCACATGGCCTGGGATCCACGTAAAAACAAACTGGTATCCGCGAGACAGTAGCTGAGAAATCAACGTCTGGATTTTAACAACCAATGCCGAGGTGCCGATAAACTGTTGCAGGGCCTGGAGAGCGCTAAAAGAATCGGAACAAACGATAAAACTTCCAGGACCTGAACTGGAGATAAAAAGGAGGAAATAAAATATGGCAAACAACTCGGCGGTAAATACTGAACTGGCGTCCGGTAGGCGGTACGTATGAGCGTCACCGTTGTATATAAAGGCGCAACCCGTCGAACTACCCATCTGGGACCCATCGGTAAATACCGGACAGGAAGTCCGGTATCGCCCCAGTAGTTCCGTCAATAGTTGGCGAAACACGGAACGAGGGGTAGCTATCTTAACACAGCCCGACAGCTCCAGGTCAAAGCGTGCGCGCTGGAGTTGCCAGGGAGGACATCGGCCACGTGAATGCCGCTCTACGGCTGGCAGTCGAAGGGCGTGTGCAGCAAGCAGTTCACGAAACCGGATACCACTTGGACGGGAGATGGTTGTATTTCGCATATAACGGTGCGCGAGGTCTGGACGCAACACGGGTGGAAACGAAGGGTGACCTGGATGGGCGGCCAGCCTTGCCACGTAAGAACAAAGTAATAAAGAGCGTCGAACAGACAGTGGAGGTTCGCCAGAATCAGCATACAGACAATCGATTCTGCTGGAGCGGAAAGCCCCAGTAGCGAGACGGATACCAGTGTGATGTACTGTGTCTAAAAGCCGGAGTTTAGACGATGACGCCGCGCCATAAATAAAACAGCCGTAGTCTAATTTGGACCGGACCAGAGAGCCATATAACCTCAACATGACGGTGCGATCGCCGCCCCAAGATTCCCCAGATAAGACCCTGAGTACCCGAAGCGAACGATCGCAGGAAGCACGAAGATAGCGGATATGGTGCTCCCATGTGAGTTTACTGTCGAGGTGTAAGCCCAAGAACTTAAGGTGCGGTACAAAAGGAAGACGTGTGTCGCGCAGATGAAGATCAGGAGGAGGGTGTACTCCTCGCAGTCGGTGAAAGTGTAGACACTGTGTTTTCGTAGGGGACAGCCGAAAGCCCGTGCGTAATGCCCACTCGGCGATGGAGGTTATGGTCAGCTGTAGTTGACGCTCGATGTGCTCCAAACTATAAGAGCGATAGTAGATCGCAAAGTCGTCAACATACAGCGACATCGGGATACCGCTACGAACAACACTAGTGATGCCGTTAATGGCAACTGCGAAAAGTGTGACACTGAGGATGGATCCCTGGGGTACACCATTCTCCTGGATCTTCTCTTGAGACAGCGTGTTGCCTATACGGACACGAAAACGGCGAATGAGTAAAAAGTTAAAAAGGAAAACGGCTAAGTGACCGCGCAAACCATAACCGTGTAGAGTACGGAGAATGCCATAGCGCCAAGTAGTATCGTAGGCCTTCTCCAGGTCAAAGAAGACACCCACGACATGCTGCTTCAGGAGAAACGCATTCTGTATGTATGCCTCCATGCGCGTCAGGTTGTCGACACTGGAGCGATAGCGACGAAATCCGCACTGAACATTGCTCAGCAGGTTATTCGTCTCTAGCCACCACACTAAGCGAGTGTTAATCATCCGTTCCAAGGTCTTGCAGACGACACTCGTCAGGCAAATAGGGCGGTAGCTAGAGGGAAGTGTCCGGTCTTTTCCTGGTCGAGGGATAGGGATGACAATGCCCTCTCGCCAGGAAGACGGAAAAACCTGCTGATGCCAGATGCGGTTATACATGCTCAACATGAAGGAAACAGCTGCAGGTGGAAGATGAAGCAGCATTTGGCGGTGGATGTCATCAGGACCGGGAGAAGAATTCTTTGCTAGGGACAAGGAATGCGCTAGCTCCGCCTCGGTAAATGGTGCATTGTACGGTTCACTTTGGGCACTGTTAAAACTAAGGCCTATCTGCTCCGCAGATTCCTTGATAGCTAAAAACGCTCTATCATAGCTTTGGGTTTGGCTAGTACAGGCAAAACACTCGGCAAGGGCGTCGGCGATGTCCTGCTCGGTGGTGTAACGGGAGCCCTGTACGGCAAGGCCAGGGATGGTCGTCCGGCGACACTTGCCGTACATTCGCCGAACAGCAGTCCACACCTTTTGCGCCGAACTTCGACGGGAAAGAGAAGATACATACTTTTCCCACGATTTGCGTTTTGCGTCTCGAAGTATAAATCTTGCCCTAGCACGAGCACGCTTAAAAGCGACAAAGTTCGCCTGTAGTAGTAGTAGTAATGTTTTAGGGCGCACAACTGCTGGGGTTATTAGCGCCCGGACAACACAAAAACTTAAAAAGTACAGGTGGATAACCTGTTGTCTAAAATGTTACGGGAATTAAAAGGTCACCAAGACAGTGCCAGTAATGCTAAAAGTAGAGCTAAAATTAACACTAAAACCCACATGTAGCTACGAAAGTAGCAAACTGCACATGTGATCAACTAAAAACTTAACATAAAACTAGCGGTTTAAACACGACCTCCTATACCACTGAGACGAATAAAACTTAAGAGACGCTCTACAGCACTGGAATTATCTGCCAGAACCTCGACCAGGGTAGCCGGCAGTCCTAGGGACACGCGAAAGTGAGATAAAAACTGGCACTGAATTAATACATGGCGTACCGTCAAAGGCTCGTTACAGTGATCACAAAGCGGCGCCGGGTCAGGAGATAAAAGGTGACCATGACTAAAACGACAGTGCCCGATACGAAGTCTAGCTAAAATTACTTCCTCGTGGCGACAAGCGCGAGAGGAAGTCCAAAGTTCGCCTGGGTAGGATGTAATGTAAAGATACGCAATGCACGCTTGCGTGCTTTAGTAGCCAAACGGCATTCCTCGGACCACCAAGGCACAGGAACGTGACGAGGTGTAGTGGAACCACGAGGAATTCTGGAATCCGCTGCACGAAGGATAGAGTAAGTAAAATACTCCACCATGTCGTCAATGGTGGTAAAACCATCGTCGGTTAGGTGAATGAGGGAACGAAACTTCCCCCAGTCAGCCTTGGAAATAATCCAGTGAGGAAAGCGTGTTGGCACAGAACTGTGGCCCGATAGGTGAATGCTAATGGGGTAATGATCACTGCCAAATAAGTCGGAAAGTACCGACCAGTCGAGTAGAGGTACCAGTGACGGGCTGCTAAAAGAAACGTCAAGTGCGGAGTGTGTACCATAGGCAGATGATAAGTAAGTAGGCACGCCAGTGTTTAAAATGACTAGGCCGGACATATGGAAAACGTCTGCTACAAGGCACCCACGGGCATCGTCAATGTCGGAGCCCCAATAAGAGTGCTTGGCATTCAGATCGCCGAGAAAGATGAGCGGTGGCGGAATCTGTGCCAAGAGAGCCCGAAGATCGTTCGTGTGTACGACACTGACCGGTGGCAAATAGACATTGCAAAGGGAGAAACAGAGGCTCTGCAGCTGCACACGCACCGCTACAGCTTGTAGCGGCGTGTTGAGTGGCACACTGGTGGCAGAGATATCATGCGCCACCAGGATAGCAACACCCCCGCTGGCTCGCCTATCAGCTGCAGAGTCATGTCTAAATGCCGAAAAACCACGAAGTTGTAATGCGTGGTTAGGGTGCAAATGCGTTTCTTGTAGACAGACGATTGATGGAGACCGTTGCGAAACGAGATGCTGTACGTCCGGAACACGTGCGCGGAACCCATTAACATTCCACTGGATTATTTCCATGGTAAAGAAGAATTAGGGATTCGTCTTCATCTTTTTCTTTTTCATCTTTACCTTAACCGACTTCGGACGGGGTAGGTTAAATTCGCCATCGTCTGGTGACTCCGCCGACGTCCGGGAGTCTGAAGATCCCCGGCGGCTCGCTGAACGAGAGCGGGAGCGGGACTTCATGGACGATGTGCGACTGCTGGCGCGACCAGAAGGCCTAGAATAATGGCTGTCAACAGGCTGGCTGCGGCTAGTTGTCTTGTGAGCTGGTGTCTGCACGGCTATAGATGTAGTAGCAGGTGCAGCTGTGGCACGAGACAGTGAAGGGGTATTCGCAGGTAGTTCAGTCTGTGTAGAAGCATCTGACACAGGAACGTGCTGGATCGCTACGCTGCTGGCAGGAGCGCGTCGGGCAGCCAAGGCATAACCTGTGGTGGTAGCAGGTTTCAGCTGCTCAAAGCGACGACGCGCTTCTGGAAACGTGAGATGTTCTTTCACGCGCAATTCTTGTATGCACTTCTCATGCAGGAACTTCGCACACTGACGCGAGCTGGATGGATGCTTCCCTTCACAGTTTACACAGAGGGGATCCCGTGTACATGTCAGGTCCTCATGGGCTGCTAAACCACAGCGCTCACATATAGCAGGATTATTGCACAGGGTCTTTGTATGGCCGAACCGTTGGCACCTAACACAACG
The DNA here is from genome assembly GCA_030765045.1 of Tenodera sinensis. Taxonomy (NCBI): domain Eukaryota; kingdom Metazoa; phylum Arthropoda; class Insecta; order Mantodea; family Mantidae; genus Tenodera; species Tenodera sinensis. The sequence continues at coordinate 101,239,597 of CM060967.1, forward strand.
CATGGGGTTCGGCACATACTGGCGCACGGCGGCACGTTCGTAGCCACAAAAGATATACTCGGGCAATTTAGTTCCTCTGAACGTCAGAAACACCGTACGCAAAGGTACATCCTTGCCATCCTGCTTTCGGGTAAGACGGTAAGCCTGACACACACGCTGGTCGGAGAGACAGGTGGTAATCTCATCGTTCGACAGTTTGTCCAGACTGGAGGTGGTGACAACTCCCCTACATGTGTTGAGCGATTTGTGTGGGGCTACCCGAATTGGGTAGGAGCCCAACAAACTCGCCTTTAAAAGTTTCTGAGTCTGGTCTGCCATGTTGGTTTCGATCAACAGCGTACCGTCTCGAACTCTGGTCGCGTTCTTAACCGGGCCACATATTCTGTCGACTTCTCGTTTTATGTAAAATGGGCTAAGGTCCTTTATCGTTTTCCCGTCACATGCCAAAGTCAAAACTAAGAAAGGGTCAAAGGAAGAGGGGTTGCGCGGAGACATGATTATTTGGACCCCCATCCGGAACCGTCGGCGTCAGCCTGCCATCCGGGGGTCAAAGAAAAGAAAGACACCAAAATCTCCACGGTCTGTGCCGCCATGGAGACCCCTCCATGACTGACCTCAAGGCGTACTTCAGAGGAGCTACCCTCCGATCTCCACTGCTTGTCCGCATGGGTAAACCGTTCACCACGTGACACCCCGGTTTTATGCCCCCACCACAGGAATAACCGCCTGTGGCTCCCCGCTTTAGCACACGCTGCCTCAACGGAGTCAGCGTGGATTCAGGGGACTTCGAGTTGATTACACCGGGGTTCCGTCAGCGGTAACACGTCCGGCCGGTGATACTAACCCGACGGCCGCGCAGAAAACCGTGGGACAGGACCACGGAGATAGGAAAGATCCCTGCTGGTGAGACAGGAGTTATAAATCTAGGAACTTACAAACAAATAATCAGAATAAGCCTAGAAGAGGAAGAGGGTGATATAAAAGGCAACATAAAAGCTGCACGTGGCACAGTTAATGACTATGGAGGGGTGAAATGATGGTGAGCAGCTCGGGGCCCCGGGTACGCCAAACCGGGACCTACCGTGGTAGGTTCCCCTGGGGGAGTTTGATTTCGGAGTCCTCTTCTCCTAAATGAGTCGTCGACCAAGACTAACGAGCCTCATCTACCCGTTGGAATGTTCTTAGCTTCCCCTCGCCTCTTGCCTACCAGTGGTCACAAAGACACACTGAGTAGGCCGTCTGGTTCGGGTACTAAGCCCCTCCGCCACGGCAAGGCGACACTCCTTCGGAGGGGTTATAGATAGAAAAGTGATGTGTTGCACTGTCTATACTCTTGTAGCAATAGAGTGCATGAGTACGTTTATCTTCTGATTCTATAGCAGCGATATGGCCCGTTTTACATAGAAAAGTGATGTGTTGCGCTTTCTATACTCTTGTACCGATAGAGTGTACCAGTACGTCTATCTTCTAATTCTATAGCAGCAATATGGCCCGTTTTAGATAGAAAAGTGGTGTGTTGCACTTTCTCTACGCTTGTACTAATACAGTGTAGGAGTACGTCTATCTTCTGAATCTATAAAGGCAATATGGCCCTTTTAGATAGAAAAGTTATGGCTTGCACATTCTACACTTTTGTACCAATAGAGTGTAAGAGTACCTCTCTCTTCTGATTCTATAGCAGCAGTAAGGCCCTTTTAGATAGAAAAATGATGTGTTGCACTTTCTAAAATTTTGCACCAATAGAGTGTAACAGTACGTCTATCTTCTAATTCTATAGCAGCAATATGGCCCGTTTTAGATAGAAAATTGATGTGTTGCATTTTCTATACTCTTGTTGCAATAGAGTATAACAGTATGACAATCTTCTGATTCTATAGCAGCAATATGGCCCGTTTTAGATAGAAAAGTGATGTTTTGCGCTTTCTATACTCCTGTACCAATAGAGTGTAACAGAACGTCTATCTTCTAATTCTATAGCAGCAATATGGCCCTTTTAGTTACAAAAGTGATGTGTTGCACTTTGTATACTTTTGTAACAATAGAGTCTATCTTTTGATTCTATAGCAGCAATTAGGCACGTTTTAGATAGAAAAGTGGTGTGTTGCACTTTCTATGCTTATGTACCAATAGAGTGTAACAGTACATCTATCCTCTGATTCTATAGCAGCAATATGGCCCTTTTAGATAGAAAAGTGATGTGTTGCACTTTCTATACTCTTGTACCAATAAAGTGTAAGAGTACGTCTATGTTCTAGTTCTATAGCAGCAATATGGCTCTTTTAGACAGAAAAGTAATGTGTTGCACTTTCTGTACTTTTGTACCAATACAGTGTAACAGTACGTCTATCTTCTGATAGCATAGCAGCAATATGGCCCGTTTTAGATAGAAAAGTGTTGTGATGCACTTTCTTTACTCTTGTACTAATAGAGTGTAACAGTACGCTTTTTTTCCTTTCTATAGCAGCAATATGGCCCGTTTTGGATAGCAAAGTGATGTCTTGCACTTTCTGTACTCTTGTACCAATAGAGTGTAAGACTACGTCTATCTTATGATTCTATAGCAGCAATAAGGCCCTTTTAGGCAGAAAAGTGATGTGTTGCACTTTCTATACCTTTGTACCGATAGAGAGCTACATTACGGCTATCTTCTGATTCTATAGCAGCAATAAGGAACTTTTAGATAGTAAAGTGATGTGTTGCACTTGCTATACTTTTGTACCAATAGAGTGTAACAGTACGTCTATCCTCTGATTCTATTGCAGCAATATGGCCCTTTTAGATAGAAAAGTGATGTGTTGCACTTTCTATACTCTTGTAACAATAAAGCGTAAGAGTACGTCTATGTTCTAGTTCTATAGCAGCAATATGGCTCTTTTAGATAGAAAAGTAATGTGTTGCACTTTCTATACTTTTGTACCAAAAGAGTGTATCAGTACGTCTATCCTCTGATTCTATAGCAGCAATATGGCCCTTTTAGATAGAAAAGATATGTGTTGCACTTTGTATACTCTTGTACCAATAAAGTGTAAGAGTACGTCTATCTTCTAATTCTATAGCAGCAATACGGCCCTTTTAGATAGAAAAGTGATGTGTTGCACTTTCTATACTTTTGTACCAATAGATTGTAAGAGCACGTCTATCTTCTAATTCTATAGCAGCAATATGGCCCGTTTTAGACAGAAAAGTGATGTGTTGCACTTTCTATACTCTTGTATCAATAGAGTATAACAGTACGACTATCTTCTGATTCTATAGCAGCAATATGGCCCGTTTTAGATACATAAGTGATGTGCTGCACTTTCTATACTCTTGTAACTATAGAGTGTAACAGTGCGTCAATCATCTTATTCTATAGCAGCAATATGGCTCTTTTAGACAGAAAAGTGATGTGTTGCGCTGTCTATACTCTTGTACCAATAGAGTGCATGAGTACGTTTATCTTCTGATTCTATAGCAGCGATATGGCCCGCTTTAGATAGAAAAGTGAAGTGTTGCGCTTTCTATACTCTTGTACCAATAGAGTGTAACAGTACGTCTATCTTCTAATTCTATAGCAGCAGTATGGCCCGTTTTAGGTAGAAAAGTGTTGCCTTGCACTATCTATACTCTTGTACCAATAGAGTGTTACAGTACGTCTATCCTCTGATTCTAAAGCGGCAATATGGCCCTTTTAGATAGAAAAGTTATAGCTTGCACTTTGTACACTTTTGTACCAATAGAGTGTAAGAGTACGTCTCTCTTCTGATTCTATAGCAGCAATATGGCCCTTTTAGATAGAAAAATGATGTGTTGCACTTTCTATACTTTTGTAAGATTTGAGTGTAACAGTGCATCTATCTTCTGATTCTATAGCAGCAATATGGCCCGTTTTAGATAGAAAAGTGATGTGTTGCACCTTCTATACTCTTGTACCAACAGAGTGTATGGGTGCGTCCATCTTTTGATTCTATAGACGCAATATTGACAGTTTTTTATAGAAAAGTGTTGTGTTGCCTTTTCTATACTCTTGTACCGATAGAGTGTAACAGTACGACCATTTTCTGATTCTATAGCACCCATATGGCCCGTTTTAGATAGAAAAGTGATGTTTTGCACTTTCTATACCCTTGTACAAACACAGTGTAGGAGCACGTCTGTCTTCTAATTCTATAGCAGCAATATGGCCCTTTTAGATAGAAAAGTTATGGTTTGCACTTTCTATACTTTTGCACCAATAGAGTGTAATTGTACGACTCTCTTATTATTCTATAGCAGCAATATGGCCCTTTTAAACAGAGAAGTGATGTGTTGCACTTTCTATACTTTTGCGAAAATAGTGTAACAGTACGTCTATCTTCTGATACTATAGCAGCAATATGGCTAGTTTTAGATAGAAAATTGATGTGTTGCACTTTCTATACTGTTGTACCAATGGAGTGCAACAGTATGTCTTTCTTTTGTTTCTATAGCACCCATATGGCATGTTTTATATAGAAATGTGTTGCCTTGTACTTTCTATACTCTTGTACCAATAGAGTGTAACAGTACGTCTCTCTTCTGATTCTATAGCAGCAATACGGCCCGTTTTAGATAGAAAATTGATGTGTTACATTTTATATACTCTTGTACCAATGGAGTGCAACAGTACGTCTATCTTTTGTTTCTATAGCAGCCATATGGCCAGTTTTATGTAGAAATGTGTTGCCTTGCACTTTCTATACTCTTGTTCCAATAGAGTATAACAGTATGACAATCTTCTGATTCTATAGCAGCAATATGGCCCGATTTAGATAGAAAACTGATGTGTTGCACTGCCTATACCCTTGTACCAATAGAGTGCATGAGTACGTTTATCTTCTGATTCTCTAGCAGCAATATGGCCCGTTTTTGCTAGAAAAGTGATTTGTTGCACTTTCTATACTCTAGTTCCAACAGAGCGTAAGGGTGCGTCTATCCTTTGATTATATAGACGCAATATGGCCAGTTTGATATACAAAAGTGTTGTATTGCACTTTCTATACTCTTGTACCAATAGAGTATCGCAGTACGACTATCTTCTTAATCTATAGCAGCAATATGGCCCTTTTAGATGGAAAAGTGATGTGTTGCACGTGCTATACTTTTGTACCAATTGAGTGTAGCAGTACGCCTATCCTATGATTCTATAGCAGCAATATGGCCCTTTTAGGTAGAAAACTGATGTGTTGACTTTCTATACTCGTGTACCAATAAAGTGTAGGAGTACGTCTATCTTGTAATTCTGTAGCAGCAATACGGCCCTTTTAGATAGAAAAGTGATGTGTTGCACTTTCTATACTCTTGTACCAATAGAGTATAAATGTACGACTATCTTTTGATTCTATAGCATCAATGTGGCCCTTTTAGATAGACAAGTGATGTGTTGCACTTTCTATACTTTTGCACCAATAGAGTGTAAGAGTACGTCTATCTTCTGATTCTATAGCAGCAATATCGCCCGTTTTAGATAGAAAGGTGGTGTGTTGCGCTTTCTATACTCTTGTGCCAATAAAGTGTAAGAGTTCGTCTATCTTCTAATTCTATAGCAGCAATACGGCCCTTTTAGATAGAAAAGTGATGTGTTGCACTTTCTATACTTTTGTACCAATAGAGTGTAAGAGTACGTCTATCTTTTGATTCTATAGCAGCAATATAGCCCTTTTAGATAGAAAAGTGATGTGTTGCACTTTCTATACCTTTGTACCAATAGTGTGTAAGAGTACGTCTATCTTCTGATTCTATAGCAGCAATATGGCGCTTTTGGATAGAAAAGTGTTGTTTTGAACTTTCTATACTCTTGTTCCAATAGAGTGCAGCAGTACGTCTATCTTCTGATTCTATAGCAGCAATATGGCCTTTCTAAACTGAAAACAGATGTGTTGCGCTTTCTATACTTTTGTACCAATAGTGAAACACTACGTCTATCTTCTAATTCTATAGCAGCAATATGGCCCGTTTTAGATAGAAAATTGATGTGTTGCATTTTCTATACTCTTGTACCAATTGAGTGCAAAAGTACGTCTATCTTTTGATTCTATAGCAGCCATATGGCCAGTTTTATATAGAAATGTGTTGTGTTGCACTTTCTATACTCTTGTTGCAATAGAGTATAGCAGTATGACAATCTTCTGATTCTATAGCAGCAAAATGGCCCGATTTAGATAGGAAAGTGATGTGTTGCACTATCTATACTCTTGTACCACTAGAATATAACAGTACGACTATCTTCTGATTCTATAGCAGCAATATCGCAAGTTTTGGATAGAAAAGTGGTGTGTTGCGCTTTCTATACTCTTGTACCAATAAAGTGTAAGAGTACGTCTATCTTCTAATTCTATAGCAGCAATACGGCCCTTTTAGATAGAAAAGTGATGTGTTGCACTTTCTATACTTTTGTATCAATAGAGTGTAAGAGTACGTCTATCTTTTGATTCTATAGCAGCAATATAGCCCTTTTAGATAGAAATGTGTTGTGTTGCACTTTCTATACTCTTGTTGCAATAGAGTATAGCAGTATGACAATCTTCTGATTCTATAGCAGCAATATGGCCCGATTTAGATAGAAAAGTGATGTGTTGCACTATCTATACTCTTGTACCAATAGAGTGCATGAGAACGTTTATCTTCTGATTTTATAGCAGCAATATTGCCCTTTTAGATTGAAAAATGATGTGATGCACTTTGTATACTTTTGTACGAATAGAGTCTATCTTTTGATTCTATAGCAGCAATAGGCACGTTTTAGATAGAAAAGTGATATGTTGCGCTTTCTATGCTTTTGTACCAATAGAGTGTAACAGTACCTCTATCTTCTGATTCTATAGCAGCAACATGGCCCTTTTAAACAGAAAAGTGATGTGTTGCACTTTCTATACTTTTGTACCAATATTGTAACAGTACGTCTATCTTCTGATTCTATAGCAGCAATATGGCCCGTTTTAGATAGAAAATTGATGTGTTGCACTTTCTATACTCTTGTACCAATGGAGTGCATCAGTATGTCTTTCTTTTGATTCAATAGCAGCCATATGGCCAGTTTTATATAGAAAAGTGTTGCCTTGCGCTTTCTATACTCTTGTTCCAATAGAGTATAACAGTATGACAATCTTCTGATTCTATAGCAGCAATATGGCCCGATTTAGATAGAAAACTGATGTGTTGCACTGCCTATACCCTTGTACCAATAGAGTGCATGAGTACGTTTATCTTCTGATTCTCTAGCAGCAATATGGCCCGTTTTTGCTAGAAAAGTGATTTGTTGCACTTTCTATACTCTAGTTCCAACAGAGCGTAAGGGTGCGTCTATCCTTTGATTATATAGACGCAATATGGCCAGTTTGATATACAAAAGTGTTGTATTGCACTTTCTATACTCTTGTACCAATAGAGTATCGCAGTACGACTATCTTCTTAATCTATAGCAGCAATATGGCCCTTTTAGATGGAAAAGTGATGTGTTGCACGTGCTATACTTTTGTACCAATTGAGTGTAGCAGTACGCCTATCCTATGATTCTATAGCAGCAATATGGCCCTTTTAGGTAGAAAACTGATGTGTTGACTTTCTATACTCGTGTACCAATAAAGTGTAGGAGTACGTCTATCTTGTAATTCTGTAGCAGCAATACGGCCCTTTTAGATAGAAAAGTGATGTGTTGCACTTTCTATACTCTTGTACCAATAGAGTATAAATGTACGACTATCTTTTGATTCTATAGCATCAATGTGGCCCTTTTAGATAGACAAGTGATGTGTTGCACTTTCTATACTTTTGCACCAATAGAGTGTAAGAGTACGTCTATCTTCTGATTCTATAGCAGCAATATCGCCCGTTTTAGATAGAAAGGTGGTGTGTTGCGCTTTCTATACTCTTGTGCCAATAAAGTGTAAGAGTTCGTCTATCTTCTAATTCTATAGCAGCAATACGGCCCTTTTAGATAGAAAAGTGATGTGTTGCACTTTCTATACTTTTGTACCAATAGAGTGTAAGAGTACGTCTATCTTTTGATTCTATAGCAGCAATATAGCCCTTTTAGATAGAAAAGTGATGTGTTGCACTTTCTATACCTTTGTACCAATAGTGTGTAAGAGTACGTCTATCTTCTGATTCTATAGCAGCAATATGGCGCTTTTGGATAGAAAAGTGTTGTTTTGAACTTTCTATACTCTTGTTCCAATAGAGTGCAGCAGTACGTCTATCTTCTGATTCTATAGCAGCAATATGGCCTTTCTAAACTGAAAACAGATGTGTTGCGCTTTCTATACTTTTGTACCAATAGTGAAACACTACGTCTATCTTCTAATTCTATAGCAGCAATATGGCCCGTTTTAGATAGAAAATTGATGTGTTGCATTTTCTATACTCTTGTACCAATTGAGTGCAAAAGTACGTCTATCTTTTGATTCTATAGCAGCCATATGGCCAGTTTTATATAGAAATGTGTTGTGTTGCACTTTCTATACTCTTGTTGCAATAGAGTATAGCAGTATGACAATCTTCTGATTCTATAGCAGCAAAATGGCCCGATTTAGATAGGAAAGTGATGTGTTGCACTATCTATACTCTTGTACCACTAGAATATAACAGTACGACTATCTTCTGATTCTATAGCAGCAATATCGCAAGTTTTGGATAGAAAAGTGGTGTGTTGCGCTTTCTATACTCTTGTACCAATAAAGTGTAAGAGTACGTCTATCTTCTAATTCTATAGCAGCAATACGGCCCTTTTAGATAGAAAAGTGATGTGTTGCACTTTCTATACTTTTGTATCAATAGAGTGTAAGAGTACGTCTATCTTTTGATTCTATAGCAGCAATATAGCCCTTTTAGATAGAAATGTGTTGTGTTGCACTTTCTATACTCTTGTTGCAATAGAGTATAGCAGTATGACAATCTTCTGATTCTATAGCAGCAATATGGCCCGATTTAGATAGAAAAGTGATGTGTTGCACTATCTATACTCTTGTACCAATAGAGTGCATGAGAACGTTTATCTTCTGATTTTATAGCAGCAATATTGCCCTTTTAGATTGAAAAATGATGTGATGCACTTTGTATACTTTTGTACGAATAGAGTCTATCTTTTGATTCTATAGCAGCAATAGGCACGTTTTAGATAGAAAAGTGATATGTTGCGCTTTCTATGCTTTTGTACCAATAGAGTGTAACAGTACCTCTATCTTCTGATTCTATAGCAGCAACATGGCCCTTTTAAACAGAAAAGTGATGTGTTGCACTTTCTATACTTTTGTACCAATATTGTAACAGTACGTCTATCTTCTGATTCTATAGCAGCAATATGGCCCGTTTTAGATAGAAAATTGATGTGTTGCACTTTCTATACTCTTGTACCAATGGAGTGCATCAGTATGTCTTTCTTTTGATTCAATAGCAGCCATATGGCCAGTTTTATATAGAAAAGTGTTGCCTTGCGCTTTCTATACTCTTGTTCCAATAGAGTATAACAGTATGACAATCTTCTGATTCTATAGCAGCAATATGGCCCGATTTAGATAGAAAACTGATGTGTTGCACTGCCTATACCCTTGTACCAATAGAGTGCATGAGTACGTTTATCTTCTGATTCTCTAGCAGCAATATGGCCCGTTTTTGCTAGAAAAGTGATTTGTTGCACTTTCTATACTCTAGTACCAACAGAGCGTAAGGGTGCGTCTATCCTTTGATTATATAGACGCAATATGGCCAGTTTGATATACAAAAGTGTTGTGTTGCACTTTCTATACTCTTGTACCAATAGAGTATCGCAGTACGACTATCTTCTTAATCTATAGCAGCAATATGGCCCTTTTAGATAGAAAAGTGATGTGTTGCACGTGCTATACTTTTGTACCAATTGAGTGTAGCAGTACGCCTATCCTATGATTCTATAGCAGCAATATGGCCCTTTTAGGTAGAAAACTGATGTGTTGACTTTCTATACTCGTGTACCAATAAAGTGTAGGAGTACGTCTATCTTGTAATTCTGTAGCAGCAATACGGCCCTTTTAGATAGAAAAGTGATGTGTTGCACTTTCTATACTCTTGTACCAATAGAGTATAAATGTACGACTATCTTTTGATTCTATAGCATCAATGTGGCCCTTTTAGATAGACAAGTGATGTGTTGCACTTTCTATACTTTTGCACCAATAGAGTGTAAGAGTACGTCTATCTTCTGATTCTATAGCAGCAATATCGCCCGTTTTAGATAGAAAGGTGGTGTGTTGCGCTTTCTATACTCTTGTGCCAATAAAGTGTAAGAGTTCGTCTATCTTCTAATTCTATAGCAGCAATACGGCCCTTTTAGATAGAAAAGTGATGTGTTGCACTTTCTATACTTTTGTACCAATAGAGTGTAAGAGTACGTCTATCTTTTGATTCTATAGCAGCAATATAGCCCTTTTAGATAGAAAAGTGATGTGTTGCACTTTCTATACCTTTGTACAAATAGTGTGTAAGAGTACGTCTATCTTCTGATTCTATAGCAGCAATATGGCGCTTTTGGATAGAAAAGTGTTGTTTTGAACTTTCTATACTCTTGTTCCAATAGAGTGCAGCAGTACGTCTATCTTCTGATTCTATAGCAGCAATATGGCCTTTCTAAACTGAAAACAGATGTGTTGCGCTTTCTATACTTTTGTACCAATAGTGAAACACTACGTCTATCTTCTAATTCTATAGCAGCAATATGGCCCGTTTTAGATAGAAAATTGATGTGTTGCATTTTCTATACTCTTGTACCAATTGAGTGCAAAAGTACGTCTATCTTTTGATTCTATAGCAGCCATATGGCCAGTTTTATATAGAAATGTGTTGTGTTGCACTTTCTATACTCTTGTTGCAATAGAGTATAGCAGTATGACAATCTTCTGATTCTATAGCAGCAAAATGGCCCGATTTAGATAGGAAAGTGATGTGTTGCACTATCTATACTCTTGTACCACTAGAATATAACAGTACGACTATCTTCTGATTCTATAGCAGCAATATCGCATGTTTTGGATAGAAAAGTGGTGTGTTGCGCTTTCTATACTCTTGTACCAATAAAGTGTAAGAGTACGTCTATCTTCTAATTCTATAGCAGCAATACGGCCCTTTTAGATAGAAAAGTGATGTGTTGCACTTTCTATACTTTTGTATCAATAGAGTGTAAGAGTACGTCTATCTTTTGATTCTATAGCAGCAATATAGCCCTTTTAGATAGAAATGTGTTGTGTTGCACTTTCTATACTCTTGTTGCAATAGAGTATAGCAGTATGACAATCTTCTGATTCTATAGCAGCAATATGGCCCGATTTAGATAGAAAAGTGATGTGTTGCACTATCTATACTCTTGTACCAATAGAGTGCATGAGAACGTTTATCTTCTGATTTTATAGCAGCAATATTGCCCTTTTAGATTGAAAAATGATGTGATGCACTTTGTATACTTTTGTACGAATAGAGTCTATCTTTTGATTCTATAGCAGCAATAGGCACGTTTTAGATAGAAAAGTGATATGTTGCGCTTTCTATGCTTTTGTACCAATAGAGTGTAACAGTACCTCTATCTTCTGATTCTATAGCAGCAACATGGCCCTTTTAAACTGAAAAGTGATGTGTTGCACTTTCTATACTTTTGTACCAATATTGTAACAGTACGTCTATCTTCTGATTCTATAGCAGCAATATGGCCCGTTTTAGATAGAAAATTGATGTGTTGCACTTTCTATACTCTTGTACCAATGGAGTGCATCAGTATGTCTTTCTTTTGATTCAATAGCAGCCATATGGCCAGTTTTATATAGAAAAGTGTTGCCTTGCGCTTTCTATACTCTTGTTCCAATAGAGTATAACAGTATGACAATCTTCTGATTCTATAGCAGCAATATGGCCCGATTTTGATAGAAAAGTGATGTGTTGCACTTTCTATACCCTTGTACCAATAGAGTGCATGAGTATGTCTATCTTTTGATTCTACAGGCGCAATATGGCCAGTTTTTTTATAGAAATGTGCTGTGTTGCACTTTCTATACTCTTGTACCAATAGAATATAACAGTACGACTATCTTCTGATTCTATAGCAGCAATATCGCCCGTTTTAGATAGAGTGAGTGAGTGAGTGTGTCGGGTTTAAGGGCCCGTCGACAACTTGGTCATTAGGGCCCCGAGTCCAGAAGTAAAATTACGTACTGTCAAGTGTTAAAAACATCACCCATTAAAAACTAAAAATCTACGGTTAAAATAGATAAAAAACCTCTAAACAACTATTAAAACGTTTCATTTAAAATGCTAAAAACAGAAACTTAAAATTGCTACCAAGTAAAAAACACTAAAACGTTAAAAAACCCAAAAATACGGCCATCTAAAAGGCTAAAATCTCTAAAATAAAATATCCTTACACTTGCTTCAAAAAATCAATTGTGGAACAAAACCGCAGCACTGTATTTACAGATACTGGGTCGTTGCCTAAAACTGACGACAGTGTAAGGCCCAGGCCAACAGACTGGCGCTCACCAGCGTATCGCGGACAATCAAGAAGGACATGTGCGACGGAGATTGGAATATTACACGTCGTACAGACAGGCTCCGGATCACCACGCAAAAGGTGTCCATGCGTGGCTCGGGTATGGCCTATCCTCAGGCGGGTTAAGACCACTTCTTCCCGCCTGGAATTCCTGCAGCTGGTATGCCAGGGTTGTACCGTGTCCTTGATTGTCCGTAATTGATTGCCAGATAACGCTTCCCAAGATTCCTGCCAAAGAGCAAATAGATGGCGACGGAAATATTTCTGCACATCTATATAGGGCAGCGTACGGGTGGAATACTCCGGAAGGCGACATGCAGACTTTGCAGCCGCATCCGCCGCCTCGTTACCCGGAATACCCACATGGCCTGGGATCCACGTAAAAACAAACTGGTATCCGCGAGACAGTAGCTGAGAAATCAAAGTCTGGATTTTAACAACCAATGCCGAGGTGCCGATAAACTGTTGCAGGGCCTGGAGAGCGCTAAAACAATCGGAACAAACGATAAAACTTCCAGGACCTGAACTGGAGATAAAAAGGAGGAAATAAAATATGGCAAACAACTCGGCGGTAAATACTGAACTGGCGTCCGGTAGGCGGTACGTATGAGCGACACCGTTGTATATAAAGGCGCAACCCGTCGAACTACCCGTCTGGGACCCATCGGTAAATACCGGACAGGAAGTCCGGTATCGCCCCAGTAGTTCCGTGAATAGTTGGCGAAACACGGAATGAGGGGTAGCTATCTTAACACAGCCCGACAGCTCCAGGTCAAAGCGTGCGCGCTGGAGTTGCCAGGGAGGACATCGGCCACGTGAATGCCGCTCTACGGCTGGCAGTCGAAGGGCGTGTGCAGCAAGCAGTTCACGAAACCGGATACCACTTGGACGGGAGATGGTTGTATTTCGCATATAACGGTGCGCGAGGTCTGGACGCAACACGGGTGGAAACGAAGGGTGACCTGGATGGGCGGCCAGCCTTGCCACGTAAGAACAAAGTAATAAAGAGCGTCGAACAGACAGTGGAGGTTCGCCAGAATCAGCATACAGACAATCGATTCTGCTGGTGCGGAAAGCCCCAGTAGCGAGACGGATACCAGTGTGATGTACTGTGTCTAAAAGCCGGAGTTTAGACGCAGACGCCGCGCCATAAATAAAACAGCCGTAGTCTAATTTGGACCGGACCAGAGAGCCATACAACCTCAACATGACGGTGCGGTCGCCGCCCCAAGATGCCCCAGATAAGACCCTGAGTACCCGAAGCGAACGATCGCACGAAGCACGAAGATAGCGGATATGGTGCTCCCAAGTGAGTTTACTGTCGAGGTGTAAGCCCAAGAACTTAAGGTGCGGTACAAAAGGAAGACGTGTGTCGCGCAGATGAAGATCGGGAGGAGGGTGTACTCCTCGCAGTCGGTGAAAGTTTAGACACTGTGTTTTCGTAGGGGACAGCCGAAAGCCCGTGCGTAATGCCCACTCGGCGATGGAGGTTATGGTCAGCTGCAGTTGACGCTCGATGTGCTCCAAACTATAAGAGCGATAGTAGATCGCAAAGTCGTCAACATACAGCGACATCGGGATACCGCTACGAACAACACTAGTGATGCCGTTAATGGCAACTGCGAAAAGTGTGACACTGAGGATGGATCCCTGGGGTACACCATTCTCCTGGATCTTCTCTTGAGACAGCGTGTTGCCTATACGGACACGAAAACGGCGAATGAGTAAAAAGTTAAAAAGGAAAACGGCTAAGTGACCGCGCAAACCATAACCGTGTAGAGTACGGAGAATGCCATAGCGCCAAGTAGTATCGTAGGCCTTCTCCAGATCAAAGAAGACACCCACGACATGCTGCTTCAGGAGAAACGCATTCTGTATGTATGCCTCCATGCGCGTCAGGTTGTCGACACTGGAGCGATAGCGACGAAATCCGCACTGAACATTGCTCAGCAGGTTATTCGTCTCTAGCCACCACACTAAGCGAGTGTTAATCATCCGTTCCAAGGTCTTGCAGACGACACTCGTCAGGCAGATAGGGCGGTAGCCAGAGGGAAGTGTCCGGTCTTTTCCTGGTCGAGGGATAGGGATGACAATGCCCTCTCGCCAGGAAGACGGAAAAACCTGCTGATGCCAGATGCGGTTATACATGCTCAACATGAAGGAAAGAGCTGCAGGTGGAAGAGTGAGTGAGTGTGTGCGGTTTAACGGCCCGACGACAACGAGGTCATTTGGGCCCACAGTTAAACAATCTAAAACACACTCACATAGTTAAAATGAAAATTAAACGAGATGGGTAAAAATCTAAACTAACACGGTAAAATGTGAGGTATAAAAGATCTAAAATATCATAAAACTGTAAAAATATAAAATCCATTATAAATTAAAAGAAAAACAAGTCTGAGGTTTAAAAAGTCGAGACTTTAAAACATATAAAAGAAATCTTAAGGGGTTAAAATCACATGTCAGACCTGTCTATCGAAGCCAATATCGGCGACGAACTGTAGAGTAGTAGTAATGTTTTAGGGCGCACAACTGCTGGGGTTATTAGCGCCCGGACAACACAAAAACTTAAAAAGTACAGGTGGATAACCTGTTGTCTAAAATGTTACGGGAATTAAAAAGTCACCAAGACAGTGCCAGTAATGCTAAAAGTAGAGCTAAAATTAACACTAAAACCCACATGTAGCTACTAAAGTAGCAAACTGCACATGTGATCAACTAAAAACTTAACATAAAACTAGCGGTTTAAACACGACCTCCTATACCACTGAGACGAATAAAACTTAAGAGACGCTCTACAGCACTGGAATTATCTGCCAGAACCTCGACCAGGGTAGCCGGCAGTCCTAGGGACACGCGAAAGTGAGATAAAAACTGGCACTGAATTAATACATGGCGTACCGTCAAAGGCTCGTTACAGTGATCACAAAGCGGCGCCGGGTCAGAAGATAAAAGGTGACCATGACTAAAACGACAGTGCCCGATACGAAGTCTAGCTAAAATTACTTCCTCGTGGCGACAAGCGCGAGAGGAAGTCCTCCAGGTAACCGGGAGGGGCTTAACCTCCCGAAGTTTGTTCCCCTGAACAGCACTCCACTTAGCACGCCACCGCGAAAGGATAACACTACGTAAAACGGTGCGAAAGTCTTCATAGGGAACACAAGAACTATAACACCTGGGACCTAAAACTGCTGCCTTCGCAGCAGCATCGGCAGCCTCATTCCCTGTAAGGCCTGCGTGTCCAGGCACCCATGCAAAGGACACGCTAATGCCAGCACCAGCGAGTGAGTGCAGGCTGTCCTGGACACGCTGCACGAGCGGATGGTAGCTGTACAGCATCCTTAGGCTCTGCAGAGCACTCAGGGAGTCGGAACAAATAACCCAGTGCTGCGAGGTTTGCCGATGAATATATAAAAGAGCTTGGTAAATACCAAACAGCTCAGCTGTAAAAATCGAGCACTGTGCTAACAGACGAAAGCTAAAACTCTGCCGATCATGGATAAAAGCACATCCTACTCCGCGATCATCCTTAGAGCCATCAGTGTATATAAAATTGCAGTGAGCAAAATTCGCTCTAAGAGAGGAAAAAGCCGAGCGAATGGACGATGCAGGCGTCGTCGACTTCGGCAGGGACAACAACTCCAGATCCACGGTAGGCGGCGAACCACGCCAGGGTGGAAATCTGGTTACTCCTCTGGAAAAGGTAGCCGGTAAGGTCATGTCCAATGCTCGAAGCAGGCAGCGAAACCGAACGCCTGGAGGGAGTAGGGCCAGGGAGCGAGCCGAGTATTGACGGTCCAAGGAATCGTTAAAAAACATGGTATAAGACGGATGTCCCGGCAGACTAGAAAGACTGCAAGCGTAACTACAAAGAAGGACATCACGCCGAAAAGAAAGCGGAGGTTCGGCAGCTTCCGCACACAAGCTAATAACTGGACTCGTTGGAAAAGCACCAATACTCAACTTGATACCACGGTGATGAATCGGATCGAGACGCTTTAGAATAGACGGCCGAGCCGACGAGTAAATAATAGAACCATAATCAAGTTTCGATCGGACAAGAGAGCGATATAACCGTAAAAGAACAGTCCGATCGGCTCCCCAGGATGTGCCACATAAAACGCGTAAAACACTAAGAGAACGCTCGCACCTTGCCTTCAAATACGAAATATGAGAGGACCAGCTGAGTTTCCTGTCGAAGACCAACCCTATAAATTTCGCCTCGTCTGCGAAGGGAAGGACGTCCGCACCGAGATGGAGAGAAGGTGGGAGGAACGCCTTCCGCCGCCAGAAGTTAACACAGACGGTTTTCTCGACGGAGAACTGAAAGCCATTCTCAAAAGCCCAGGTGTACAGGCGGTCAAGACAAAATTGAAGACGGCGCTCTAACAGACAAGTCCGTCGAGAACTACAGTAAATAGCGAAATCGTCGACGAATAACGAAGCAGAAACTCCAGCAGGAACACACTCCACAATGGAATTGATGGCAATAGCAAACAAGGTGACGCTGAGTACCGAGCCCTGAGGTACTCCGTTCTCTTGGGTAAAAACACGAGATAAAATCGAACCAACGCGAACTCTAAAGACCCTATCCCTCATAAACTCGCGAATAAAAAGGGGCATGCGTCCACGAATTCCCCATTTATGGAGGGTTCGAAGAATACCGTGCCTCCAACAAGTGTCATACGCTTTCTCAAGGTCAAAAAAGACTGCAACTGTTTGACTCTTCCTCACAAATCCGTTCATGATATGTGTGGATAGTGATACCAAGTTGTCGACCGTTGAACGGAAACGACGAAAACCGCACTGCACGTTGGACAGCAGAGTTTGAGATTCAAGCCACCACGTCAATCGCCCGTTAATCATGCGCTCCATCACCTTGCACATGACACTGGTGAGGGAGATCGGACGATAACTGGAAGGTAGATGGCGATCCTTACCAGGCTTCAAGATTGGGACGATGGTGGCCTCGCGCCAAGCGGATGGAAAGGTACTGGTGCGCCAGATGTGGTTATACACTTCCAAGAGAAAGAGTTTAGCAGCCGAAGAAAGGTGCTGCAGCATTAACACGTGAACACCATCAGGCCCAGGAGCAGACGATTTGGAGGAGGCCAGGGCCCGCTCCAGCTCCGGCATGGTGAAAAAGGCGTTATAACACTCGCGATTGGAAGAGGGAAAGGATATGGCATTCGACTCGGCCCGGTGCTTAAGGAATAAGAAAGCCGGGTCAGAACGCGAAGAACTTGAAATTGCAGCAAAAGCAGTGCCTAGTGTATCAGCAACTTCTTGAGGGCTAACGATGGTGTCATTATTAACCCTAAGCCCAGGAACCGTTGACGGAGAAACTTTGCCAGCCACCCGACGAAGCTTGTCCCAAACGACAGATGCAGGAGTAAAACAATTGAAGGACTCCACAAAATGGAGCCAGGAGGTCTTCTTACTGGCCCGTATGATGCGACGAGCTCTGGCGCGCTGTTGCTTGTAGATGACCAGATTGTCGAGTGTAGGATGTCGGCGAAACACTCGAAAAGCAGCTCTGCGTGCACGAACGGCTGCCTGGCATTCGTCAGTCCACCAGGGGACCGGTAATCGTCGTGGTTGTGGCGACGATCTAGGGATAGTACGTTTGGCAGCGGAGATAATGACGCAAGTAACGTGGTCCACCTTCTGGTCAACATCATCGAACTCGCGGTCGTCGAATACAGCCAAGCGAGAATAAAGCGGCCAGTTCGCCTTGCCCATCTGCCAGGTGGGTACACGTGGCGAGGGCATGTAGTGTGAAAGCATGGTGATAATGCAGGGGAAATGATCGCTAGAAAATGTATCAGAGACGACGTTCCATTCCAACCGATGTGTGAGCTGTGCTGAGCAAACAGACACGTCCAAGTGTGAGAAGGTTCCGGTACTATCAGATATAAAAGTAGGTTCACCAGTGTTGAGAACGGAGAGGTGGTTCTGTGCGAACAACTCGGCAAGATGGATTCCTCTTGCACATGCCCGACTCGAGCCCCAAAGAGGGTGATGGGCATTGAAATCTCCCAGCAAAAGGTAGGGTGCTGGGAGCTGGGATACTAAGGCTGCAATATCAATGTCCGCAAGCGGGAGCGCACAAGGCGGGATATACACAGAACAGATGGTGAATGAAAAGCCAGGTAGACAGATGGTAACAGCAACAGCTTGCAAGGTAGTGGTAAGCATGACTGGTTGGTAGAAAACGCCGTCTCGAATCAAGATCATGACACCCCCATGCGCAGGAGAACCAGGTTCCGGTAGAAGGTCGAAACGTACCGGAATAAAACCAGGAAAGTTGAAGGAGTCCTGTTGACGAAGTTTGGTTTCCTGTAAGCACATGATAGTGGGAGACAGCGATCTTGCGAGTAACTGCAATTCGGCCCTATGTGTGCGAATGCCACGTGCATTCCACTGAAGAATGGACATCTGGAGGTAAAGGGAACAAGCTACGGTTACTTGAGCGCCGGCTGGCGCTTCAATTTGCCCTTACAGTTTCGCGAGGAACTAGGGCTTTTAGGTGGTGGTATTTCCTGTTCCATTGGTTCCTCTGAAGGAAGAGGCTCACTACCAGCAGAAAGAAGTGCCTGGAAACGATTGTCCGTAGGCACAGGAGAATCACGAGGATTTCTGCTGCGCCTTTGGTCTTCCTGCGAACGAGATCTCCGAGGAGGTGAAGGAGAATTATCATTCCGTCCACATCGGCTACTGGCGGAAGTCTGAGGATCTTTTAGAAAGTCACTTCGTTTTGGCTGGATTTTAAATTTTCGTTGTTCAGTACCAACAGTGATCGACTTAGATGTAACGGATGCAGGAGCAGCTGGTAGGGTAGGGGTAGCGACGGCATCGGAGATTACAGGTAGAGTCTGCGTACTCATATCCCGCTTTTGCACTTGCGTTTGTACCACGGAACTAAAGGTACCAAATTTAAGAAGAGAAGGCTGGCGAGCGAGATGGCGTTTGCGGGCTTCACTGAAAGATAAACGTTCTTTCACCCGCAGCTCTTGTATGGCCTTCTCATCCAAAAAACGGGGACAGTCGGGGGATGTCGCTGGATGGGCGCCCCTACAATTCACGCAGCAAATAACTGATTGACAAGCTCCGTCGTGGGCATCCTTACCACACTTTACACAAACAGGAATTGCAAGTTTGCAAGAAATCTTTGTGTGGCCAAAGCGTTGGCACTGAAAGCAACGCATAGGACGGGGAACATATTGTCGTACAGGGATCACTTCGTATCCCGCCTTAATTTTCGAAGGTAGGTCAAGCCGATCGAATGTGAGGAACAGGGTACGAGTAGGCACCTGCACACCATCGCGTTTAGCCCTGACTCGGTAGACCTCAATGACTCCTTGATCCGATAAATAGCCCAAGATCTCTTCCTCCGACATGTCATCCAACAGGGGTGAGGTGATGACCCCCTTTGTAGAGTTTAGACTACGGTGCTTCTCGACACGAATAGGATATCCGTGGAGTAGTTTGGCCTTTAACAATTTATCAAACTGGGCTGAGGTAAATGTCTCAATAAGAAGAGAACCGTTCCGGAGTCTGGTACATGACTTTACAGGACCGGCTATTTTATCAAGACCGGCCTGGATGACGAAAGGGTTAACTTTCACAAATGACTGAGCCTCTTCTAATCTACTGATAACCAGGTACCGAGCTGATGACACTGCGGTTACCTCCTTTACTTCTTGCACTTGACGTCGTCTTTTAGGTGTATTTGTAGCCATAAAAGGGTTACTTAAAATTCATCCCCCAGTGCTCCCCACCCACCACGGAGCCCAACGAGGGGTCACCCCACTGGGATGACAGGGCTACACAGGGGATATAGCGGGCTCGCCGTCCCACTCACCCTGGAGTTCAGTGCAATACCTAGTCCTGGCCGATTGACTAGGGGTGGGTTAGTCCCTAGCCTCCCGTTTAGATGAAGCAGTAACCAAAGCAGTGTATTGGAAATGCGCACCCTCCCCGGATTCAGAAAAGAAACTGTCCCGGGCTCAGATACGCACCCCTCAACCACCAGGATAAACCTTTCCACCGACACGGGTCTCCACGCACGGCCTACACGTGGGTGGGCGATTTGACTGACTCCCTCACCACGAAGAGGAGCCCACACCGAGGGAGTCAGTTGGCTCGGGGCCCCGGACGACGAACTGTAGAGTCTTAGCTACAGATTCCGGGTCGTCGCCTAGAATAGAGGCTAGTGTAGACCCCAGACCAATAGATTGGCGCTCACGAGCGTATTGCGGACAGTCCAGTAATATATGTGCGACGGACAGTTCGATGTCACATGTAGGACAGACAGGCGCCGGGTCGCCACGCAAAAGGTAGCCATGTGTGGCTCGTGTGTGCCCTATCCTCAGGCGGGTTAGAATAACTTCAGCCCGCCTGGAATCTCTGCAGGAGGTCAGCCAGGGTTGAACACCGTCCTTAATTGTCCGCAATTGAGTGCCAGCCAGCGCTTCCCATGAATGCTGCCATACAGTTAGTAAATGTCGACGAAAGTATCGCCGCACATCTGTAAAAGGCAGTGTGCGCGTTGATAATCCCGGCAAGCGACAAGCAGACTTAGCAGCTGCATCAGCCTCCTCGTTGCCGGGAATACCCACATGGCCCGGGGTCCAGGTAAAAACGAACTGGTATCCGCGAGAGAGCAACTGAGATACGAGTGTCTGTATTTTCAGAATCAATGCCGAGTTGCCAACAAACTGTTGCAGCGCCTGAATAGCGCTCAAACAGTCACAACAGATAATAAAATTTCCCGGATTTGAGCTGGAAATAAAAAGTAAAAAATAAAAGATGGCAAACAGCTCGGCAGTGAAAACGGAACTATAGTCCGGAAGACGATACTGGTGAGCCTCACCGTTACATATGAAACTGCACCCTGTAGCTACCCCCACCTGGGAGCCGTCGGTAAATACCGGAGTATAGCTTCGATAACGGCCCAGGATTTCGGCAAAAAGTTGGCGGAAAACCGAATGAGGGGTAGTTGATTTAGCACAGCCCGAAAGCTCCAGGTCGAAACTGGCACGTTGGAGTTGCCAGGGAGGGTAACGGCCAAGAGAAGAACGTTCTACAGCAGGCAGTTGAAGGGCTTGTGCGGAATGCAGTTCTTGAAACCTTATACCACAGGGGCGGGATATAGTAGTATTTCGTAGGTAACGGTGCGCAAGGTCTGGATGCAATACGCATTGAAAGGACGGATGACCAGGGTTAGCTGCCAAACGGGCTACATAAGAGCAGAGCAGCAACGAGCGACGGATAGACAACGGAGGTTCACCAGACTCAACATAAAGACACTCGACTCGACTAGTTCGGAAAGCTCCAGTGGCAAGGCGGATACCAGTATGATGAACAGTATTTAAAAGACGGAGTTTAGAGGGGGTCGCCGCGCCATAAATAAAACAGCCGTAGTCTAGCTTGGACCGGACCAATGAGCGATACAGCCTCAACATTACCGTGCGATCCCCACCCCAAGATGCCCCAGTTAATACCCGGAGCACCCGAAGCGCGCGATCGCAGGAAGCACGAAGATAGCGAATATGGTGCTCCCATTTGAGTGTGCTGTCGAGGTGAACGCCCAAAAACTTAAGGTGCGGTACAAACGGTAGACAAGTGCCCCTCAAATAAAGATCAGGAGGAGGATGTACACCACGAAGTCGATGAAAGTGGATGCACTGTGTTTTCGCAGGGGAGAACTGAAAGCCGGTGCGAAGCGCCCACTCGGCGATGGATGTTAAGGTCAGCTGCAGTTGACGTTCAATGTGCTCAAGGTTATAGGAGCGGTAGTATATAGCAAAATCGTCAACATACAACGACATCGGTATTCCGCTGCGAACAACACTAGTGATACCGTTAATGGCAACGGCGAAAAGCGAGACGCTCAGAATCGACCCCTGGGGCACACCATTCTCCTGAATCCTCTCCTGTGAGACTGTGGTCCCAATGCGGACACGAAAGCGGCGTAATTTTAAAAAGTTAAAAACAAAAATCGCTAAATGACCACGTAAACCGTACTCATGCAGAGTACGGAGTATCCCATAGCGCCAGGTGGTGTCGTAGGCCTTCTGCAGATCGAAGAAGACACCCACGACATGCTGCTTCAGTAAAAAGGCGTTTTGAATATAAGCTTCCATGCGCGTCAGGTTGTCGACACTGGAGCGATTGCGACGAAAACCGCACTGAACATTGCTCAGCAGGTTATTCGTCTCTAGCCACCACACTAAGCGAGTGTTAATCATGCGTTCCAAGGTCTTACAAACGACACTCGTTAGGCAAATAGGGCGGTAGCTAGAGGGAAGTGTCCGGTCATTTCCAGGACGAGGGATAGGGATGACAATACCCTCTCGCCAGGAAGACGGGAAAACCTGCTGAAGCCAGATGCGATTATATATGCTCAGCAGGAAGGAGATAGCCGTAGGTGGGAGATGAAGCAGCATTTGTCGGTGGATGTCATCAGGACCAGGAGAAGAGTCCTTCGCGAGGGACAAAGAATGTGCCAACTCTGCTTCTGTAAATGGTGCGTTGTACGGTTCAGTACAGTCGCTCTTAAAATCTAAAACTATCCTCTCTGCAGATTCCTTAATAGGGACAAAGGCTCTGTCGTAACTATCCGTTTGGCTAATAACAGCGAAGGCGTCGGCAAGGGCGTCGGCGATGTCCTGCTCGCTGGTGTAATGGGAGCCCTGTACGGCTAGACCGGGGATAGACGTCCGGCGATACTTGCCGTACATGCGCCGGACAGCAGCCCACACCCTTTGTGCCGAACTTCGACGGGAAAGGGAACAGACATATTTTTCCCATGACTTGCGTTTGGCATCTCTAACTACAAATCGTGCCCTAGCACGAGCACGCTTAAACGCTACAAAGTTAGCCTCTGTAGGATGTAAAGTAAAGACACGCAGAGCACGTTTGCGTGCTTTAATAGCCAAACGGCATTCCTCAGACCACCAAGGTACAGGAACGTGACGTGGTGTAGATGAACTTCGAGGAATGCTGGAATCCGCTGCGAGAAGGATAGAACAGGTAAAATACCCTACCATATCATCAATGGTGGTAAAAACATTGTCGGTAAGGTGAATGAGGGAACGAAATTTCCCCCAGTCAGCCTTGGAAATAATCCAGTGAGGATAGCGTGTTGGCACAGAATGGTGGCCGGATAGGTGAATGTTAATGGGGTAGTGATCACTGCCAAATAAGTCGGAGAGTACCGACCAATCGATTAGAGGTACCAGTGACGGAGTACTATAAGAAACGTCAAGCGCGGAGTGTGTACCATAGGCAGATGATAAGAAAGTAGGCACGCCAGTGTTTAATAAGACTAAGCCGGACATATCGCAAACGTCTGCTACAAGGCACCCTCGAGCATCGTCAGTGTCGGAGCCCCAGAGAGTGTGTTTGGCATTCAGATCGCCGAGAAAGATGAGTGGTGACGGAATCTGTGCCAAGAGAGCCCGAAAATCGTTCTTGTGTACGACACTGACCGGTGGCAGATAGACATTGCAAATAGAGACACAGACGCTCTGCAGCTGTACACGGATCGCTACAGCTTGCAGCGGCGTGTTAAGTGGCAAACTGGTGGCAGAGATAGTATGCGCCACCAGGATGGCAACACCACCGCTTGCTCGTCTATCAGCTACAGAGTCATGTCTAAATGCCGAAAAACCACGAAGATGTAATGCGTGGTTCGGGTGCAGGTGCGTTTCTTGTAGACAGACGATTGATGGAGAGCGTTGCGAAACGAGATGTTGTATGTCCGGAAGACGTGCCCGGAACCCATTAACATTCCACTGGATTATTTCCATGGTAGAGAAGAGGTTAGTGATTGGTCTTCATCTTTTTCTTCTTCATTTTTACCTTAACCGACTTCGGACGGGGGAGATTAATTTCGCCATCCTCTGCTGACTCCTCGGATGTTCGTGAGTCTGAAGATCCCCTGCGGCTCGCGGAACGGGAGCGGGAGCGGGACTTCATTGAGGATGTGCGGCTGCTTGCGCGAATAGTAGACCTAGAAGAATGACTTTCAACAGGTTGGCTACGGCTTGTGGACGCCTTGTGAGCTGGTGTCTGCACGGCTGTAGATGTTGTAGCTGGTGCAGGTGTGGTACGAGACAGTGGAACGATACTCGCTGGTAGGTCTGTCTGTGTGGAAGCATCTGATACAGGGACATGCTGAATCGCTACGGTGTTGACAGGAGCGCTTCGGGCAGCCAAGGCATAGCCTGTGGTGGTCGCAGGTTGCAGCTGCTCAAAGCGACGACGCGCCTCTGGAAACGTGAGATGTTCTTTCACGCGTAGCTCCTGTATACATTTTTCATCCAGAAACTTCGCACACTGACGCGAGCTAGATGGATGACTCGCTCCACAGTTAACACATTGAGGATCACGGGTACACGCCGTGCCCTCATGTGCTGACAAGCCACAACGCTCACAGACAGCAGGATGGGTGCACGATGTCTTCGTATGGCCGAACTTCTGGCACTGGAAGCACCGCATAGGATTTGGCACATACTGCCGTACTGCGGCACGCTCGTAGCCGCAGTAGATGTATTCTGGCAGTTTAGTTCCCTTAAATGTAAGGAAAACCGTGCGTAAAGCCAACTCCTTCCCATCCTGTTTTCGCGTCAGACGGTACGCCTGACACACGCGCTGATCTGACAGGCACGTTACTATTTCGTCATTCGACAGATCGTCCAGGCTGGAGGTTGTTACTACTCCCCTGCAGGTGTTCAACGATTTGTGTGGGGCTACCCGAATGGGGTAGGAGCCCAACAAAGTCGCCTTCAGCAACTTCTGTGATTGATCTGCCGTAAGGACCTCTATCAATAGCGTACCGTCTCTTAACCGTGCCGCATTCTTTACCGGCCCACAAATTCGGTCTATTTCTTTTTTAATATAAAACGGACTTATATCCTTCATCGTCTTCCGTTCACATGCCAAGGTCATCACAAGAAAACTGTCGTAGAGGGAGGGTTTGCGCGGTTGCATAATGAAATTGGACCCCCATCCGGAACCGTCGGCGTCAGCCTGCCATCCGGGGGTCAAAGAAAGAAAGACACCAAAATCTCCACGGTCTGTGCCGCCATGGAGACCCCTCCATGACTGACCTCAAAGCGTACTTCAGAGGGGCTACCCTCCGATCTCCACTGCTTGTCCGCATGGGTAAACCGTTCACCACGTGACACCCCGGTTTTATGCCCCCACCACAGGAATAACCGCCTGTGGCTCCCCGCTTTAGCTCACGCTGCCTCAACGGAGTCAGCGTGGATTCAGGGGACTTCGGGTTGATTACACCGGGGTTCCGTCAGCGGTAACACGTCCGGCCGGTGATACTAACCCGACGGCACGCGGCCGTCGGGAGATTAACACCGGCCGTGCCCTCAAGGAGCTACGTGGGTGTACTTGACGTGTGGACGGGCTCCGCACCTAAGGCTACACATGGGGGCAGTGTGAAGGGTCCGCACAACCTTCGCGCCTGAGACCTCCGAAGAGCACACAAGTCGGGGGCCGCGCCGAAAACCGTGGGACAGGACCACGGAGATAGGAAAGATCCCTGCCGGTGAGACAGGAGTTATAAATCTAGGAACTTACAAACTAATAATCAGAATAAACCTAGAAGAGGAAGAGGGTGATGTAAAAGCAACATAAATCGCTGCACGTGGCACAGTTAATGTGTATGGAGGGGGTGAAATGATGGTGCGCAGCTCGGGGCCCCGGGTGCGCCAAACCCGGACCTACCGTGGTAGGTTCCCCTGGGGGAGTTTGATTTCGGAGTCCTCTTCTTTCATGGACGATGTGCGACTGCTGGCGCGACCAGAAGGCCTAGAATAATGGCTGTCAACAGGCTGGCTGCGGCTAGTTGTCTTGTGAGCTGGTGTCTGCACGGCTATAGATGTAGTAGCAGGTGCAGCTGTGGCACGAGACAGTGAAGGGGTATTCGCAGGTAGGTCAGTCTGTGTAGAAGCATCTGACACAGGAACGTGCTGGATCGCTACGCTGCTGGCAGGAGCGCGTCGGGCAGCCAAGGCATAACCTGTGGTGGTAGCAGGTTTCAGCTGCTCAAAGCGACGACGCGCTTCTGGAAACGTGAGATGTTCTTTCACGCGCAATTCTTGTATGCACTTCTCACCCAAGAACTTCGCACACTGACGCGAGCTGGATGGATGCTTCCCTTCACAGTTCACACAGAGGGGATCCCGTGTACATGTCGGGTCCTCATGGGCTGCTAAACCACAGCGCTCACATATAGCAGGATTATTACACAGGGTCTTAGTATGGCCGAACCGTTGGCACCTAAAACAACGCATGGGGTTCGGCACATACTGGCGTACGGCGGCACGTTCGTAGCCACAAAAGATGTACTCGGGCAATTTAGTTCCTCTGAACGTCAGAAACACCGTACGCAAAGGCACATCCTTGCCATCCTGCTTTTTGGTAAGACGGTAAGCCTGACACACACGCTGGTCGGAGAGACAGGTGGTAATCTCATCGTTCGACAGATTGTCCAGACTGGAGGTGGTGACAACTCCCCTACATGTGTTGAGCGATTTGTGTGGGGCTACCCGAATTGGGTAGGAGCCCAACAAACTCGCCTTTAAAAGTTTCTGGGTCTGGTCTGCCGTGTTGGTTTCGATCAACAGCGTACCGTCTCGAACTCTGGTCGCGTTCTTAACCGGGCCACATATTCTGTCGACTTCTCGTTTTATATAAAATGGGCTAAGGCCCTTTATCGTTTTCCCGTCACATGCCAAAGTCAAAACCAAGAAAGGGTCAAAGGAAGAGGGGTTGCGCGGAGACATGATTATTTGGACCCCCATCCGGAACTGTCGGCGTCAGCCTGCCATCCGGGGGTCAAAGGATAAAAGACA
This sequence comes from Tenodera sinensis, assembly GCA_030765045.1. Taxonomy (NCBI): domain Eukaryota; kingdom Metazoa; phylum Arthropoda; class Insecta; order Mantodea; family Mantidae; genus Tenodera; species Tenodera sinensis. The sequence continues at coordinate 101,266,978 of CM060967.1, forward strand.
CCAAAATCTCCACGGTCTGTGCCGCCATGGAGACCCCTCCATGACTGACCTCAAGGCGTACTTCAGAGGAGCTACCCTCCGATCTCCACTGCTTGTCCGCATGGGTAAACCGTTCACCACGTGACACCCCGGTTTTATGCCCCCACCACAGGAATAACCGCCTGTGACTCCCCGCTTTAGCACACGCTGCCTCAACGGAGTCAGCGTGGATTCAGGGGACTTCGAGTTGATTACACCGGGGTTCCGTCAGCGGTAACACGTCCGGCCGGTGATACTAACCCGACGGCCGCGCAGAAAACCGTGGGACAGGACCACGGAGATAGGAAAGATCCCTGCTGGTGAGACAGGAGTTATAAATCTAGGAACTTACAAACAAATAATCAGAATAAGCCTAGAAGAGGAAGAGGGTGATATAAAAGGCAACATAAAAGCTGCACGTGGCACAGTTAATGACTATGGAGGGGTGAAATGATGGTGAGCAGCTCGGGGCCCCGGGTACGCCAAACCGGGACCTACCGTGGTAGGTTCCCCTGGGGGAGTTTGATTTCGGAGTCCTCTTCTCCTAAATGAGTCGTCGACCAAGACTAACGAGCCTCATCTACCCGTTGGAATGTTCTTAGCTTCCCCTCACCTCTTGCCTACCAGTGGTCACAAAGACACACTGAGTAGGCCGTCTGGTTCGGGTACTAAGCCCCTCCGCCACGGCAAGGCGACACTCCTTCGGAGGGGTTATAGATAGAAAAGTGATGTGTTGCACTGTCTATACTCTTGTAGCAATAGAGTGCATGAGTACGTTTATCTTCTGATTCTATAGCAGCGATATGGCCCGTTTTACATAGAAAAGTGATGTGTTGCGCTTTCTATACTCTTGTACCGATAGAGTGTACCAGTACGTCTATCTTCTAATTCTATAGCAGCAATATGGCCCGTTTTAGATAGAAAAGTGTTGCCTTGCACTTTCTATACTCTTATACCAACAGAGTGTAACAGTACGTCTATCCTCTGATTCTAAAGCGGCAATATGGCCCTTTTAGATAGAAAAGTGGTGTGTTGCACTTTCTCTACGCTTGTACTAATACAGTGTAGGAGTACGTCTATCTTCCGAATCTATAAAGGCAATATGGCCCTTTTAGATAGAAAAGTTATGGCTTGCACATTCTACACTTTTGTACCAATAGAGTGTAAGAGTACCTCTCTCTTCTGATTCTATAGCAGCAGTAAGGCCCTTTTAGATAGAAAAATGATGTGTTGCACTTTCTAAAATTTTGCACCAATAGAGTGTAACAGTACGTCTATCTTCTAATTCTATAGCAGCAATATGGCCCGTTTTAGATAGAAAATTGATGTGTTGCATTTTCTATACTCTTGTTGCAATAGAGTATAACAGTATGACAATCTTCTGATTCTATAGCAGCAATATGGCCCGTTTTAGATAGAAAAGTGATGTTTTGCGCTTTCTATACTCCTGTACCAATAGAGTGTAACAGAACGTCTATCTTCTAATTCTATAGCAGCAATATGGCCCTTTTAGTTACAAAAGTGATGTGTTGCACTTTGTATACTTTTGTAACAATAGAGTCTATCTTTTGATTCTATAGCAGCAATTAGGCACGTTTTAGATAGAAAAGTGGTGTGTTGCACTTTCTATGCTTTTGTACCAATAGAGTGTAACAGTACATCTATCCGCTGATTCTATAGCAGCAATATGGCCCTTTTAGATAGAAAAGTGATGTGTTGCACTTTCTATACTCTTGTACCAATAAAGTGTAAGAGTACGTCTATGTTCTAGTTCTATAGCAGCAATATGGCTCTTTTAGACAGAAAAGTAATGTGTTGCACTTTCTGTACTTTTGTACCAATACAGTGTAACAGTACGTCTATCTTCTGATAGCATAGCAGCAATATGGCCCGTTTTAGATAGAAAAGTGTTGTGATGCACTTTCTTTACTCTTGTACTAATAGAGTGTAACAGTACGCTTTTTTTCCTTTCTATAGCAGCAATATGGCCCGTTTTGGATAGCAAAGTGATGTCTTGCACTTTCTGTACTCTTGTACCAATAGAGTGTAAGACTACGTCTATCTTATGATTCTATAGCAGCAATAAGGCCCTTTTAGGCAGAAAAGTGATGTGTTGCACTTTCTATACCTTTGTACCGATAGAGAGCTACATTACGGCTATCTTCTGATTCTATAGCAGCAATAAGGAACTTTTAGATAGTAAAGTGATGTGTTGCACTTGCTATACTTTTGTACCAATAGAGTGTAACAGTACGTCTATCCTCTGATTCTATTGCAGCAATATGGCCCTTTTAGATAGAAAAGTGATGTGTTGCACTTTCTATACTCTTGTAACAATAAAGCGTAAGAGTACGTCTATGTTCTAGTTCTATAGCAGCAATATGGCTCTTTTAGATAGAAAAGTAATGTGTTGCACTTTCTATACTTTTGTACCAAAAGAGTGTATCAGTACGTCTATCCTCTGATTCTATAGCAGCAATATGGCCCTTTTAGATAGAAAAGATATGTGTTGCACTTTGTATACTCTTGTACCAATAAAGTGTAAGAGTACGTCTATCTTCTAATTCTATAGCAGCAATACGGCCCTTTTAGATAGAAAAGTGATGTGTTGCACTTTCTATACTTTTGTACCAATAGATTGTAAGAGTACGTCTATCTTCTAATTCTATAGCAGCAATATGGCCCTTTTAGACAGAAAAGTGATGTGTTGCACTGTCTATACTCTTGTACCAATAGAGTGCATGAGTACGATTATCTTCTGATTCTATAGCAGCGATATGGCCCGCTTTAGATAGAAAAGTGAAGTGTTGCGCTTTCTATACTCTTGTACCAATAGAGTGTAACAGTACGCCTATCTTCTAATTCTATAGCAGCAGTATGGCCCGTTTTAGGTAGAAAAGTGTTGCCTTGCACTATCTATACTCTTGTACCAATAGAGTGTTACAGTACGTCTATCCTCTGATTCTAAAGCGGCAATATGGCCCTTTTAGATAGAAAAGTTATAGCTTGCACTTTGTACACTTTTGTACCAATAGAGTGTAAGAGTACGTCTCTCTTCTGATTCTATAGCAGCAATATGTCCCTTTTAGATAGAAAAATGATGTGTTGCACTTTCTATACTTTTGTAAGATTTGAGTGTAACAGTGCATCTATCTTCTGATTCTATAGCAGCAATATGGCCCGTTTTAGATAGAAAAGTGATGTGTTGCACCTTCTATACTCTTGTACCAACAGAGTGTATGGGTGCGTCTATCTTTTGATTCTATAGACGCAATATTGGCAGTTTTTTATAGAAAAGTGTTGTGTTGCCTTTTCTATACTCTTGTACCAATAGAGTGTAACAGTACGACCATTTTCTGATTCTATAGCACCCATATGGCCCGTTTTAGATAGAAAAGTGATGTTTTGCACTTTCTATACCCTTGTACAAACACAGTGTAGGAGTACGTCTGTCTTCTAATTCTATAGCAGCAATATGGCCCTTTTAGATAGAAAAGTTATGGTTTGCACTTTCTATACTTTTGCACCAATAGAGTGTAATTGTACGACTCTCTTATTATTCTATAGCAGCAATATGGCCCTTTTAAACAGAGAAGTGATGTGTTGCACTTTCTATACTTTTGTAAAAATAGTGTAACAGTACGTCTATCTTCTGATACTATAGCAGCAATATGGCCCGTTTTAGATAGAAAATTGATGTGTTGCACTTTCTATACTGTTGTACCAATGGAGTGCAACAGTATGTCTTTCTTTTGTTTCTATAGCACCCATATGGCATGTTTTATATAGAAATGTGTTGCCTTGTACTTTCTATACTCTTGTACCAATAGAGTGTAACAGTACGTCTCTCTTCTGATTCTATAGCAGCAATACGGCCCGTTTTAGATAGAAAATTGATGTGTTACATTTTATATACTCTTGTACCAATGGAGTGCAACAGTACGTCTATCTTTTGTTTCTATAGCAGCCATATGGCCAGTTTTATGTAGAAATGTGTTGCCTTGCACTTTCTATACTCTTGTTCCAATAGAGTATAACAGTATGACAATCTTCTGATTCTATAGCAGCAATATGGCCCGATTTAGATAGAAAACTGATGTGTTGCACTGCCTATACCCTTGTACCAATAGAGTGCATGAGTACGTTTATCTTCTGATTCTCTAGCAGCAATATGGCCCGTTTTTGCTAGAAAAGTGATTTGTTGCACTTTCTATACTCTAGTACCAACAGAGTGTAAGGGTGCGTCTATCCTTTGATTATATAGACGCAATATGGCCAGTTTGATATACAAAAGTGTTGTGTTGCACTTTCTATACTCTTGTACCAATAGAGTATCGCAGTACGACTATCTTCTTAATCTATAGCAGCAATATGGCCCTTTTAGATAGAAAAGTGATGTGTTGCACGTGCTATACTTTTGTACCAATTGAGTGTAGCAGTACGCCTATCCTATGATTCTATAGCAGCAATATGGCCCTTTTAGGTAGAAAACTGATGTGTTGACTTTCTATACTCGTGTACCAATAAAGTGTAGGAGTACGTCTATCTTGTAATTCTGTAGCAGCAATACGGCCCTTTTAGATAGAAAAGTGATGTGTTGCACTTTCTATACTCTTGTACCAATAGAGTATAAATGTACGACTATCTTATGATTCTATAGCATCAATGTGGCCCTTTTAGATAGACAAGTGATGTGTTGCACTTTCTATACTTTTGTACCAATAGAGTGTAAGAGTACGTCTATCTTCTGATTCTATAGCAGCAATATCGCCCGTTTTAGATAGAAAGGTGGTGTGTTGCGCTTTCTATACTCTTGTGCCAATAAAGTGTAAGAGTTCGTCTATCTTCTAATTCTATAGCAGCAATACGGCCCTTTTAGATAGAAAAGTGATGTGTTGCACTTTCTATACTTTTGTATCAATAGAGTGTAAGAGTACGTCTATCTTCTGATTCTATAGCAGCAATATGGCCCGTTATAGATAGAAAAGTGATGTGTTGCACTTTCTATACTTTTGTACCAATAGAGTGTAAGAGTACGTCTATCTTTTGATTCTATAGCAGCAATATAGCCCTTTTAGATAGAAAAGTGATGTGTTGCACTTTCTATACCTTTGTACCAATAGTGTGTAAGAGTACGTCTATCTTCTGATTCTATAGCAGCAATATGGCGCTTTTGGATAGAAAAGTGTTGTTTTGAACTTTCTATACTCTTGTTCCAATAGAGTGCAGCAGTACGTCTATCTTCTGATTCTATAGCAGCAATATGGCCTTTCTAAACTGAAAACAGATGTGTTGCGCTTTCTATACTTTTGTACCAATAGTGAAACACTACGTCTATCTTCTAATTCTATAGCAGCAATATGGCCCGTTTTAGATAGAAAATTGATGTGTTGCATTTTCTATACTCTTGTACCAATTGAGTGCAAAAGTACGTCTATCTTTTGATTCTATAGCAGCCATATGGCCAGTTTTATATAGAAATGTGTTGTGTTGCACTTTCTATACTCTTGTTGCAATAGAGTATAGCAGTATGACAATCTTCTGATTCTATAGCAGCAAAATGGCCCGATTTAGATAGAAAAGTGATGTGTTGCACTATGTATACTCTTGTACCACTAGAATATAACAGTACGACTATCTTCTGATTCTATAGCAGCAATATCGCAAGTTTTGGATAGAAAAGTGGTGTGTTGCGCTTTCTATACTCTTGTACCAATAAAGTGTAAGAGTACGTCTATCTTCTAATTCTATAGCAGCAATACGGCCCTTTTAGATAGAAAAGTGATGTGTTGCACTTTCTATACTTTTGTATCAATAGAGTGTAAGAGTACGTCTATCTTTTGATTCTATAGCAGCAATATAGCCCTTTTAGATAGAAATGTGTTGTGTTGCACTTTCTATACTCTTGTTGCAATAGAGTATAGCAGTATGACAATCTTCTGATTCTATAGCAGCAATATGGCCCGATTTAGATAGAAAAGTGATGTGTTGCACTATCTATACTCTTGTACCAATAGAGTGCATGAGAACGTTTATCTTGTGATTTTATAGCAGCAATATTGCCCTTTTAGATTGAAAAATGATGTGATGCACTTTGTATACTTTTGTATCAATAGAGTGTAAGAGTACGTCTATCTTCTGATTCTATAGCAGCAATATGGCCCGTTATAGATAGAAAAGTGATGTGTTGCACTTTCTATGCTTTTGTACCAATAGAGTGTAAGAGTACGTCTATCTTTTGTGTCTATAGCAGCAATATAGCCCTTTTAGATAGAAAAGTGGTGTGTTGCGCTTTCTATACTCTTGAACCAATAAAGTGTAAGAGTACGTCTATCTTCTAATTCTATAGCAGCAATACGGCCCTTTTAGATAGAAAAGTGATGTGTTGCACTTTCCATACCTTTGTACCATTAGTGTGTAAGAGTACGTCTATCTTCTGATTCTATAGCAGCAATATGGCGCTTTTGGATAGAAAAGCGTTGTCTTGAGCTTTCTATATTCTTGTTCCAAGAGAGTGCAGCGGTACGTCTATCTTCTGATTCTATAGTAGCAATATGGCCTTTCTAAACAGAAAACAGATGTGTTGCGCTTTCTATACTTTTGTACCAATAGTGAAACACTACGTCTATCTTCTAATTCTATAGCAGCATTATGGCCCGCTTTAGACAGAAAAGTGATGTGTTGCACTTTCTATACTCTTGTACCAATAGAGTGTAAGAGTACGTCTATGTTTTGATTCTATAGCACCAATACGGCCAGTTTTATATAGAAGTGTTGTGTTACACTTTTTATACTCTTGTACCAATAGAGTATAACAGTACGACTATCTTCTGATTCTATAGCAGCAATATCGCCCGTTTTAGATAGAAACGTGGTGTGTAGCGCTTTCTATACTCTAATACCAATAGAGTGTAACAGTGCGTATATCTTCTAATTGTATAGCAACAATATGGCCCTTTTAGATAGAAAAGTGATGTGTTGTACTTTCTATACTTTTGTATCAATAGAGTGTAAGGGTACGTCTATCTTCTGATTCTATAGCAGCAATATGGCCCTTTTAGATTGAAAAGTGATGTTATGCACTTTGATAACTTTTGTACCAATAGAGTCTATCTTTTGATTGTATAGCAGCAATATGGCCGGTTTTAGATAGAAAAGTGATGTGTTGCACCTTCTATGCTTTTGTACGAATTGAGTGTAAGAGTAAGTCTATCTTCTGGTTCTATAGCAGCACTATGGCCCTTTTAGATACCAAAGTGATGTGTTGCATTTTCTATACTTTTGTACCAATGCACTGTAACAGTACGTCTATTTTCTGTTTGTATAGCAGCAATATGGCCCGTTTTAGATAGAAAAGTGGTGTCTTGCGCTTTCTATACTCTTGTACCAATAGAGTGTAAGAGTACGTCTATCTTCTGATTCTATAGCAGCAATATGGCCCTTTTAGTCAGAAAAGTGATGTGTTGCACTTTCTATACTTTTGTAAGAATTGAGTGTAAGAAAACATCTATCTTCTCATTCTATAGCAGCAATTTCGCCTTTTTTAGATAGAAAAGTGATGTGTTGCGCTTTCTATATTCTTGTACCAATAGAGTGTAACAGTACGTCTATCTTCTAATTCTATAGCAGCAATATGGCCTTTTTTAGATAGAAAAGTGATGTGTTGCACCTTCTATACTTTTGTACCAATAGAGTGTAAGAGTACGTCTATCACCTGATTCTATAACAGCAATATTGCCCTTTTAGATTTAAAAGTGATGTGATGCGCTTTCTATACTTTTGTACCAATAGTGAAACACTACGCCTATCTTCTAATTCTATAGCAGCAATATGGCCCGTTTTAGATAGAAAATTGATGTGTTGCATTTTCTATACTCTTGTACCAATTGAGTGCAAAAGTACGTCTATCTTTTGATTCTATAGCAGCCATATGGCCAGTTTTATATAGAAATGTGTTGTGTTGCACTTTCTATACTCTTGTTGCAATAGAGTATAGCAGTATGACAATCTTCTGATTCTATAGCAGCAAAATGGCCCGATTTAGATAGAATAGTGATGTGTTGCACTATCTATACTCTTGTACCAATAGAATATAACAGTACGACAATCTTCTGATTCTATAGCAGCAATATCGCAAGTTTTAGATAGAAAAGTGGTGTGTTGCGCTTTCTATACTCTTGTACCAATAAAGTGTAAGAGTACGTCTATCTTCTAATTCTATAGCAGCAATACGGCCCTTTTAGATAGAAAAGTGATGTGTTGCACTTTCTATACTTTTGTATCAATAGAGTGTAAGAGTACGTCTATCTTTTGATTCTATAGCAGCAATATAGCCCTTTTAGATAGAAATGTGTTGCGTTGCACTTTCTATACTCTTGTTGCAATAGAGTATAGCAGTATGACAATCTTCTGATTCTATAGCAGCAATATGGCCCGATTTAGATAGAAAAGTGATGTGTTGCACTATCTATACTCTTGTACCAATAGAGTGCACGAGAACGTTTATCTTCTGATTTTATAGCAGCAATATTGCCCTTTTAGATTGAAAAATGATGTGATGCACTTTGTATACTTTTGTACGAATAGAGTCTATCTTTTGATTCTATTGCAGCAATAGGCACGTTTTAGATAGAAAAGTGATGTGTTGCGCTTTCTATGCTTTTGTACCAATAGAGTGTAACAGTACCTCTATCTTCTGATTCTATAGCAGCAACATGGCCCTTTTAAACAGAAAAGTGATGTGTTGCACTTTCTATACTTTTGTACCAATATTGTAACAGTACGTCTATCTTCTGATTCTATAGCAGCAATATGGCCCGTTTTAGATAGAAAATTGATGTGTTGCACTTTCTATACTCTTGTACCAATGGAGTGCATCAGTATGTCTTTCTTTTGATTCAATAGCAGCCATATGGCCAGTTTTATATAGAAAAGCGTTGCCTTGCGCTTTCTATACTCTTGTTCCAATAGAGTATAACAGTATGACAATCTTCTGATTCTATAGCAGCAATATGGCCCGATTTTGATAGAAAAGTGATGTGTTGCACTTTCTATACCCTTGTACCAATAGAGTGCATGAGTATGTCTATCTTTTGATTCTACAGGCGCAATATGGCCAGTTTTTTTATAGGAATGTGCTGTGTTGCACTTTCTATACTCTTGTACCAATAGAATATAACCGTACGACTATCTTCTGATTCTATAGCAGCAATATCGCCCGTTTTAGATAGAAAAGTGGTGTGTTGCGCTTTCTATACTCTTGTACCAATAAAGTGTAAGAGTGCGTCTATCTTCTAATTCTATAGCAGCAATACGGCCCTTTTAGATAGAAAAGTGATGTGTTGCACTTTCTCTACTTTTCTATCAATAGAGTGTAAGAGTACGTCTATCTTCTGATTCTATAGCAGCAATATGGACCGTTATAGATAGAAAAGTGATGTGTTGCACTTTCTATGCTTTTGTACCAATAGAGTGTAAGAGTACGTCTATCTTTTGTGTCTATAGCAGCAATATAGCCCTTTTAGATAGAAAAGTGGTGTGTTGCGCTTTCTATACTCTTGTACCAATAAAGTGTAAGAGTACGTCTATCTTCTAATTCTATAGCAGCAATACGGCCCTTTTAGACAGAAAAGTGATGTGTTGCACTTTCTATACCTTTGTACCAATAGTGTGTAAGAGTACGTCTATCTTCTGATTCTATAGCAGCAATATGGCGCTTTTGGATAGAAAAGTGTTGTCTTGAGCTTTCTATATTCTTGTTCCAAGAGAGTGCAGCGGTACGTCTATCTTCTGATTCTATAGCAGCAATATGGCCTTTCTAAACAGAAAACAGATGTGTTGCGCTTTCTATACTTTTGTACCAATAGTGAAACACTACGTCTATCTTCTAATTCTATAGCAGCATTATGGCCCGCTTTAGACAGAAAAGTGATGTGTTGCACTTTCTATACTCTTGTACCAATAGAGTGTAAGAGTACGTCTATGTTTTGATTCTATAGCAGCAATACGGCCAGTTTTATATAGAAGTGTTGTGTTACACTTTTTATACTCTTGTACCAATAGAGTATAACAGTACGACTATCTTCTGATTCTATAGCAGCAATATCGCCCGTTTTAGATAGAAACGTGGTGTGTAGCGCTTTCTATACTCTAATACCAATAGAGTGTAACAGTACGTATATCTTCTAATTCTATAGCAACAATATGGCCCTTTTAGATAGAAAAGTGATGTGTTGTACTTTCTATACTTTTGTATCAATAGAGTGTAAGAGTACGTCTATCTTCTGATTCTATAGCAGCAATATGGCCCTTTTAGATTGAAAAGTGATGTTATACACTTTGATAACTTTTGTACCAATAGAGTCTATCTTTTGATTGTATAGCAGCAATATGGCCGGTTTTAGATAGAAAAGTGATGTGTTGCACCTTCTATGCTTTTGTACGAATTGAGTGTAAGAGTAAGTCTATCTTCTGGTTCTATAGCAGCACTATGGCCCTTTTAGATACCAAAGTGATGTGTTGCATTTTCTATACTTTTGTACCAATGCACTGTAACAGTACGTCTATCTTCTGTTTGTATAGCAGCAATATGGCCCGTTTTAGATAGAAAAGTGGTGTCTTGCGCTTTCTATACTCTTGTACCAATAGAGTGTAAGAGTACGTCTATCTTCTGATTCTATAGCAGCAATATGGCCCTTTTAGCCAGAAAAGTGATGTGTTGCACTTTCTATACTTTTGTAAGAGTTGAGTGTAAGAAAACATTTATCTTCTCATTCTATAGCAGAAATTTCGCCTTTTTTAGATAGAAAAGTGATGTGTTGCGCTTTCTATATTCTTGTACCAATAGAGTGTAACAGTACGTCTATCTTCTAATTCTATAGCAGCAATATGGCCCTTTTTGTTAGAAAAGTGATGTGTTGCACCTTCTATACTTTTGTACCAATAGAGTGTAAGAGTACGTCTATCACCTGATTCTATAACAGCAATAAGGCACGTTTTAGATAGAAAAGTGATGTGTTCCACTTTCCATGCTTTTGTACCAATAGAGTGTAACAGTACCTCTATCTTCAGATTCTATAGCAGCAATAAGGCCCTTTTAGATTGAAAAGTGATGTGATGCACTTTGTACACTTTTGTACCAAATATGTCTATCTTTTGATTCTATAGCAGCAATAATACACGTTTTAGATAGAAAAGTGATGTGCTGCACTTTTATGCTTTTGTACCAATAGAGTAACAGTACCTCTATCCTCTGATTCTATAGAAGCAATATGGCCCTTTTAGGTAGAAAAGTGATGTGTTGAACTTTCTATACTTTTGTAAGAATTGAGTGTAAGAGTACGTCTATCTTCTGATTGTATAGCAGCAATATGGCCCGTTATAGATAGAAAAGTGATGTGTTGCACTTTCTATACTTTTGTACCAATAGAGTGTAAGAGTACGTCTATCTTTTGTTTCTATAGCAGCAATATAGCCCTTTTAGATAGAAAAGTTATGTGCTGCACTTTCTATACTTTTGTACCAATAGAGTGTAGGAGTACGTCTATCTTCTGATTCTATAGCAGCAATATGGCCCGTATTAGACAGAAACGTGATGTGTTGCTCTTTCTATACTCTTGTACCAATAGAGTGTAAGAGTACGTCTATCTTTTGATTCTATAGCAGCAATACGGCCAATTTTATATAGAAGTTTTCTGTTGCACTTTCTATACTCTTGTACCAATAGAGTATAACAGTACGACTATCTTCTGTTTCTATAGCAGCAATATCGCCAGTGTTAGATAGAAAAGTGGTGTGCTGCGCTTTCTATACTCTTGTAACAATAGAGTATAAGAGTACATATATCTTCTCATTCTATAGCAGCAGTATGGCCCGTTTTAGTGAGTGAGTGAATAGGGTTTAAGGGCCCGTCGACAGCTAGGTCATTAGGGCCCCAAGTCAGAAGATAAAAGCAGGGAAAAACTCACCACCACCTAACAATGAATCAAATATTAAAACGGGGAGTCTAAAAGAAAGATAAAAGCTAAAACAGTTCAAATGTAAAAACTGGTCTAAAAGGATAACATAAAAACAGTTAACACCTCAAAACTGATCTTAAAATGTACACAGATAAAAATGCGAAGGTTAAAAATAAAATCACAAATTAAAATACAAGTTAAACCTGCTTAATGTAAGTGTTTGGTCTTCATCTTTTTCTTTTTCAGTCTTATCTTGACCGACTTAGGACCTGGTCTGTTCAAGTCGCCATCCTCAGATGAGTCTGAAGAGCCCTGTCGGCTTGTTGAGCGAGAGCGGGACTTCTTTGATGATGGACGACTACGCACCCGGTCTTTAGGTCGCGAATGGTGAGCGTTTCCAGGTGAAACGGTGTGGCTTCTGCTTGTGGATGGCTGGTGAGCAGGTGTCTGCACGGCGGAAGATTTAGTTGCCGGTGCAGGTGTATCACGGGACGGTGGAGAGGGAGAGGCGCTCGTTGGTGAGTCAGTCTGCGTGGCAGCATCAGCGACTGGGACGTGCTGAATGGCCGCAGTGTGAGCAGGAGTGCGGCGGACTGCTGACGCGAAACCTAGGGTTGTCGCAGGTTTCAGCTGTTCAAAGCGGCGACGTGCTTCCAAAAAGGTGAGCCGTTCTTTCACGCGCAACTCCTGTATAGCTTTCTCGTCCATAAATTTAGTACACTGACGCGAGCTTGATGGATGGCTCTCTCCACAATTCACACAAAGAGGATCACGTGTACATGCCGAGTCTTCATGGGCTGGTGATCCACAACGCTCACAAATAGATGGATTATTACAGGAAGTCTTAGTATGGCCGAACCGTTGGCACCTGAAACAACGCATTGGGTTTGGCACATACTGGCGTACAGCGGCACGTTCTAATCCACAAAAGATGTACTCAGGTAATTTCGTGCCTTTGAATGTTAGAAATACTGTACGCAAAGCTAACTCCTTGCCATCCTGTTTTCGTGTAAGGCGATAGGCCTGACATACACGCTGGTCAGAGAGAGAGAGGTGACAATCTCCTCATTCGACAGGTTGTCTAGACTTGAGGTGGTGACAACTCCCCTACAGGTATTAAGCGTTTTGTGTGGGGCTACCCGAATTGGGTAGGATCCCAACAACTTCGCTTTCGAGAGTTTCTGCGATTGCTCTGCCGTTTTGGTCTCGATTAACAGCGTACCGTCACGTAGTCTTGTCGCGTTCTGCACCGGGCCACATATTCTATCTACCTCACGTTTAATATAAAAAGGGCTAATATCCGTAATCGTGTTCCCTTCACACGCCAATGTCACAACAAGAAAAGAGTCAAAATGAGAGGGTTTGCGCGGATGCATATTGAAATTGGACCCACATCCGGAACCGTCGGCGTCAGCCTGCCATCCGGGGGTCAAAGAAAACAAAGACACCAAAATCTCCACAGTCTGTGCCGCCATAGAGACCCCTCCATGACTGATCTCAAAGCGTACTTCAGAGGGGCTACCCTCCGATCTCCACTGCTTGTCCGCATGGGTAAACCGTTCACCACGTGACACCCCGGTTTTATGCAACCACCACAGGAATAACCGCCTGTGGCTCCCCGCTTTAGCACACGCTGCCTCAACGGAGTCAGCGTGGATTCAGGGGACTTCGGGTTGATTACACCGGGGCTCCGTCAGCGGTAACACGTCCGACCGGTGATACTAACCCGACGGCACGCGGCCGTCGGGAGATTAACACCGGCCGTGCCCTCAAGGAGCTACGTGGGTGTACTTGACGTGTGGACGGGCTCCGCACCTAAGGCTACACAAGGGGGCAGTGTGAAGGGTCCGCGTAACCTTCGCGCCTGAGACCTCCAAAGAGCACACAAGACGGGGGCCGCGCCGAAAACCGTGGGACAGGACCACGGAGATAGGAAAGATCCCTGCTGGTGAGACAGGAGTTATAAAACTAAGGCCTTACTAACTAATAATCGGAATAAACCTAGAAGAGGAAGAGGATGATATAAAAGCAACGTAAATCGCTGCACGTGGCACAGTTAATGTATATGGAGGGGGTGAAATGATGGTGCGCAGCTCGGGGCCCCGGACCTACCGTGGTAGGTTCCCCTGGGGGAGTTTGATTTAGGAGTCCTCTTCTCCTAGATGAGTTGTCGACCAAGACTAACGAGCCTCATCTACCCGTTGGAATGTTCTTAGCTTCCCCTCACCTCTTGCCCACTAGTGGTCACGAAGACTCACTTAGTAGGCCGTTTGGATCGGGTACTGAACCCCTCCGCCACGGCAAGGCGACACTCCTTCGGAGGGGTGGCCCGTTTTATATAGAAAAGTGTTGCCTTGCACTTTCTATTCTTTTGTACCAATATAGTGTAACAGCACGCCAATCTTCTGATTCTATAGCAGCAACATGGCTCTTTTAGATTGAAAAGTGATGTGCTGCACTTTCTATACTCCTTTAAGCATACAGTGTAACAGTACGTCTATCTTCTTATTCTATAGAAGCAATATGGCCCTTTTAGATAGAAAAGTGGTGTGTTGCACTTGCTATACTTTTGTACCAATTGAGTGTAACAGTACGCCTATCCTCGGATTCTATAGCAGCAATATGGCCCTTTTAGATAGAAATGTGTTGTGTCGCACTTTCTGTACTCTTGTGCCCATAGAGTGCATAAGTACGTCTATCTTCTGATTCTATAGCAGCAATATGGCCCGTTATAGATAGAAAAGTGATGTGTTGCACCTTCTTTTCTCTTGTACCAATAGAGTGTAAGAGTGCGTCTATCTTTTCATTCTATAGGCGCAATATGGCCAGTTTTTTTTTTATAGAAATGTGTTGTGTTGCACTTTCTATACTCTTGTACCAATACAATATAACAGTACGACTATCTTCTGATTCTATAGCAGCAATATCGCCCGTTTTAGATAGAAAAGTGGTGTGTTGCGCTTTCTATACTTTTGTATCAATAGAGTGTAGGTGTACGTCCATCTTCGAATTCTTTAGCAGGAATATGGCCCTTTTAGATAGAAAAGTGATGTGTTGCACTTTCTATACTCTTGTACCAATAAAGTGTAAGAGTACGTCTATCTTCTAATTCTATAGCAGCAATACGGCCCTTTTAGACAGAAAAGTGATGTGTTGCACTTTCGATACTCTTGTATCAATAGAGTGTAAGAGTACGTCCATCTTCGAATTCTTTAGCAGGAATATGGCCCTTTTAGAAAGAAAAGTGATGTGTTGCACTTTCTATACTCATGTACCAATAAAGTGTAAGAGTACGTCTATCTTCAAATTCTATAGCAGCAATACGGCCCTTTTATATAGAAAAGTGATGTGTTGCACTTTCTATACTCTTGTACCAATAGAGTGTAAGAGTACGCCTATCTTTTGATTCCATAGCAGCAATACGGCCAATTTTATATAGTAGTGTTGTGTTGCACTTTCTATACTCTTGTACCAGTAGAGTATAAACGTACGACTATCTTGTGATTCTATAGCAGCAATATCGCCCGTTTTAGATAGAAAAGTGGGGTGTTGCGCTTTCTATACTCTTGTACCAATAGAGTGTAAGAGTACATATATCTTCTCATTCTATAGTAGCAATATGGCCCGTTTTATATAGAAAAGTGTTGCCTTGCACTTTCTATTCTTTTGTATCAATAGAGTGTAAGAGTACGTTATCTTCTGATTCTAGAGCAGCAATATGGCCCTTTTAGATACCAAAGTGATGTGTTGCACTTTCTATACTTTTGTACCAATGCACTATAACAGTACGTCTAACTTCTGATTGTATAGCAGCAACATGGCCCGTTTTAGATAGAAAAGTGTTGTGTTGCACTTTATTTACTCTTGTACCAATACAGTGTAACAGTACGTTTTTTTCCGATTCTATACCAACAATATGGCCCGTTTTAGATAGAAAAGTGGTGTCTTGCACTTTCTATACTCTTGTACCAATAGAGTGTAAGAGTACGCCTATCCTCTGATTCTATAGCAGCAATATGGCCCGTTTTAGATAGAAAAGTGATGTGCTGCACTTTCTGTACTCTTGTAACCACAGAGTGTAACAGTACGTCTATTTTCTACTCTATAGCAGCAATGTGGCCCTCTTAGATTGAAAATTGATGTTTTGCACTTTCAATACTTTTGTACCAATTGAGTGTAACAGTACGTCTATCCTCTGATTCTATAGCAGCAATATGACCCTTTTAGATAGAAAAGTGAAGTGTTGCACTTTCTATAGTCTTGTACCAATAGAGTGTAGGAGTACGTATATCTTCTAAATCTATAGCTGCAATATGGCCCTTTTAGATAGAAAAGTGATGTGTTGCACTTTCTCTACCTTTGTACCAATAGAGTATAACAGTACGACTATCTTCTGATTCTATAGCAGCAATATGGCCCTTTTAGATAGAGTGAGTGAGTGAGTGAGTGGGGTTTAAGGGCCCGTCGACAGCTAGGTCATTTGGGCCCTAGGTCAAAGTTTAAAATTTAAAAACACTCATTAACTTTTCTGGCTAAAAGTTGAACCTTAAAATAACAACTGAAAACTGTGAACACCTAAAAACCTCAGCCTACAAAGTAACACGATAAAATAAAACCCTCAAGGGCAACGTACTAAAAAGAGGTGAAGTTGAAAGCTAAAAAAAAACTAAAATACAAAATTGTTAAAACATTGAAAGGTAAAATGTATCCCAGTTAAAAACAGGGTTAAAACCTATAAAAGGAATTAAAAAAGTGTTACACTTGCGTAGCAAATCCAATCTGGGTAATGAACCGCAGAGTTTTGGCCACAGAAACTGGGTTGTCACCCAAAATTGAAGCTACTGTAGATCCCAGACCAACTGACTGGCGCGCATGAGCGTGTCTTGGACAATCCAAGAGTACGTGTGGGACGGTGAGGCGAACATCGCATGTCGGACAGACAGGTGCCGGGTCACCACGCAGAAGATGGCCGTGAGTGGCTCGTGTGTGACCTATCCTCAGGCGGGTAAGGATAACCTCAGCCCGCCTGGAATCCCTGTAGGAGGTCAGCCAGGGCTCCACGCTGTCTTTAATTATCCGCAGCTGTGTGCCAGTCAACGCTTCCCAAGACTGCTGCCAAACCGATAGAAGCTGGCGACGGAAGTACCGCTGAGCATCCCTATAGGGTATAGTGTCGGTAGAAGACTGCGGCAGACGGCATGCAGACTTAGCTGCCGCATCCGCAGCTTCATTACCCGCAATGCCCGTATGGCCTGGGATCCATGTAAACACTAACTGGTATCCGCGTGAGAGCAATTGAGATATGAGTGTCTGAATTTTAAAAACGAGTGTAGACGTACCGAGGAACTGCTGCAGGGTCTCCACTGCACTCAGAGAGTCGGAGCAAATTATAAAACCTCCAGGGACTAAGTTGGAAATAAAAAGTAAGCAGTAAAATATAGCACGCAGTTCGGCCGTATAAACAGAACTGTAGTCCGGGAGGCGGTATTGATGTGGCTCACCGTTATAGACAAAACTACATCCCGTAGCACCACCCAACTGGGAACCATCGGTGAATACCGGAGTGTAAGTCCGGTAACGTCCCAGTAGTTCGGTGAAAACTTGACGAAACACCGACTGGGGGGTGGCCACCTTAGCGCAGCCTGAAAGCGCAAGGTCAAACCGGGCTCGATGAAGTTGCCAAGGCGGAGAGCGGGAGAAGGAAAAACGCTCTCCAGCAGGCATTCGGAGCTCATGAGTGGCGAGTAGTTCGCGAAATCGAATGCCGCTTGGACGGGATATAGTCGCATTCCGAAGATAACGGTGGGCGAGTTCGGGGCGCAATACAGATCTAAAGGAAGGGTGACCAGGGTGAGCTGCCAACCTGGCCACGTAGGAAGTTAATAAAATCGAGCGCCGAATAGACAGTGGAGGTTCCCCGGAATCAACATACAGACACTCAACACGACTAGTACGGAAGGCTCCAGTAGCTAGACGGATACCAGAATGGTGGACAGTGTCTAAAAGGCGGAGTTTAGTGGCGGACGCCGCGCCATAGATAAAACTGCCGTAGTCCAGTTTGGACCGCACCAGCGAGCGATAAAGCCTCAACATAACAGTGCGATCGCCACCCCAAGAGGCCCCAGATAAGACCCTGAGTACCCGAAGTGAACGATCGCAGGAAGCCCGAAGCTGACGAATATGGAACTCCCAAGTTAGCTTGCTGTCGATGTGAAGGCCCAGAAACTTAACGTGCGGAACAAACGGCAGACGTGTACCATGCAAATAAAGATCAGGTGGAGGGTGTACACCACGGAGTCGATGGAAGTGGATACATTGCGTTTTCGTAGCGGAGAACTGAAACCCGGTGCGAAGGGCCCAGTCAGCGATGGAGGTTATGTTCAGCTGCAGTTGACGCTCGAGGTGCTCAAGATTATATGATCGGTAATATATCGCGAAGTCGTCAACATACAGTGACATCGGGATTCCGCTACGAACAGCTCTGGCAATCCCGTTAATGACCACGGCGAAAAGCGTTACGCTGAGAATCGAACCCTGGGGTACACCATTCTCCTGGATCTTTTCTTCTGAGAGGGTATGGCCAATGCGTACACGAAAACGGCGAAGTTTTAAAAAGTTAAAAACGAAGGTCGCTAGATGACCGCGTAAACCGTAGTCGTGCAGATTACGGAGGATACCATAGCGCCATGTAGTGTCGTAGGCCTTCTGTAGGTCGAAGAAGACCCCCACGACGTGCTGCTTCATGAGAAAGGCATTCTGAACATAAGCCTCCATGCGTGTCAGGTTGTCGGCACTGGAGCGATGGCGACGAAAACCGCACTGAACATTGCTCAGCAGGTTATTCGTCTCCAGCCACCACACTAAACGAGTGTTAATCATTCGCTCCAAGGTCTTACAAACGACACTCGTTAAGCAGATAGGGCGGTAGCTGGAGGGAAGTATCCGGTCTTTCCCAGGCCGAGGGACAGGGATGACAATACCCTCGGGCCAGGAAGATGGGAAAACCTGCTGAACCCAGATACGGTTGTACATGCCCAACATGAAGGAGAGAGCCTCAGGTGGGAGATGAAGCAGCATTTGTCGGTGGATCTCATCAGGACCCGGAGATGAGTCCTTTGCAATAGACAGAGCATGGGCCAGTTCCTCTTCCGTAAAAAGAGCATTGTATGGTTCACTACAGTCACTGTTAAAATTGAGGGCTATCCGCTCCGCAGATTCCTTCATGGGTAAAAAGGCGGTATTGTAACTTTGCGTTTGGCTATCGGCAGCGAAAGAGTCGGCAAGGGCGTCGGCAACATCCTGCTCACTGGTGTAAGTGGAGCCCTGTACGGCAAGACCGGGTATTATCGTCCGGCGACACTTACCGTACATACGCCGCACAGCAGTCCACACCTGTTGTGCAGAACTGCGACTGGAAAGAGAAGAAACATAAGACTCCCAGGAGCTCCGCTTTGCACTGCGAAGTACAAAACGAGCCCTTGCGCGACAGCGTTTAAAAGAAACAAAGTTTGCCTCCGTTGGATGTAAGTGGAAGACACGTAGAGCACGCTTGCGTGCTTGAATAGCCAAACGGCATTCCTCGGTCCACCAAGGTACAGGAGCACGTCGTGGGGTAGAGGAACCTCGAGGAATGCTGGAATCCGCTGCGAGCAAGATAGAACAGGTAAAATATTCCACCATTTCATCAATGGTGTCAAAATCATTGTCTCGAAGGTGAATGAGGGAACGGAATTTCCCCCAGTCAGCCTTGGAAATAATCCAGTGAGGAAAACGTGTTGGCACGGAATGGTGGCCGGACAGGTGAATGTTAATGGGGTAATGATCACTGCCATATAAGTCGGAAATTACCGACCAGTCAAGTAGTGGTACCAGTGACGGAGTACTATAAGAAACGTCTAGAGCGGAGTGTGTACCATAGGCAGATGATAAGAAAGTAGGCACGCCAGTGTTTAATAGGACTAAGCCGGACATATCGCAAAGGTCTGCTACAAGGCACCCTCGAGCATCGTCAGTGTCGGAGCCCCAGTAAGTGTGCTTGGCATTCAGATCGCTGAGAAAAAGGAGTGGTGGCGGAATCTGCGCCAAGAGAGCCCGAAGATCATTTTCGTGTACAACACTGACGGGTGGCAGATAGACATTACAAATAGAGAAACAGACGCTCTGCAGCTGTACACGTATCGCTACGGCTTGCAGCGGCGTGTTAAGTGGTATGCTGACGGCAGAGATGTTATGCGCCACCAAAATAGCCACACCACCACATGCTCGCCCATCAGCTGCAGAGTCATGTCTATATGCCGAGAAACCGCGAAGACGGAGAGCGTAGTTAGGGTGCAAATGGGTTTCTTGTAGACAGACGATTGATGGACAGCGTTGAGAAAGTAGATGCTGTATGTCCGGAACACGTGCCCGGTACCCATTAACATTCCATTGGATTATTTCCATAGTAAGAAAGAGATCAGTGGTTTGTCTTCATCTTTTTCTTTCTTACTTTGGCGGACTTTGGACCTACGATGTGAAAGTCGCCGTCCTCTGGAGATTCCTCAGATGTATGTGAGGAAGATCCTCTACGGCTCGCGGAGCGAGAGCGGGACTTCAAAGAGGAAGAGCGACTACCGGCGCGAACAATAGGCCTGGAACGATGTTTTTCAACAGGCTGGCTACGGCTTGTGGACGGCTTAGGAGCTTTGGTCTGCACGGCTGAGGATGTTTTCGCCGATGCAGGTGTGGCACGATTAAGTGGAGGGGTACTTGCCAGTGGCTCGGTCTGGGTACAAGCGTCTGCAACAGGAACGTGCTGTATGGCGACTGTGTTTACAGCAGCGCGTCGGGCAGCAGAGACATAGTCCAAGGTGGTAGTGGGCTTGAGCTGCTCAAAGCGGCGACGCGCTTCTGGAAAGGTGAGGTGTTCTTTCACACGCAGTTCCTGAATACACTTCTCATCCAGAAACTTCGGACACTGTCGAGAGCTCGATGGATGACTTCCTCCACAGTTAACACAGTTCGGGTCACGGGTGCACGCCGTTCCCTCATGTGTCGGTAGGCCACAACGCTCACATACAGCAGGATGGTTACATGATGTTTTGGTATGCCCGAACTTCTGACACTGGAAGCAGCGCATAGGGTTCGGAACATACTGCCGCACAGAGGCACGTTCGTAGCCGCAAAAGATATATTCCGGCAAGACAGTGCCCTTGAACGTAAGGAACACTGTCCGCAATGGTACGTCCTTGCCATCCTGCTTGCGCGTAAGCCGATACGCCTGACAGACTCGCTGATCAGACAGGCAACTGACTATCTCCTCATTACTGAGATTGTCGAGACTAGAAGTGGTGACGACTCCCCTGCAGGTGTTGAGAGTTTTGTGGGGGGCTACCCGAATAGGGTAGGACCCCAACAAACTAGCCTTTAGAATTTTCTGGCTTTGTTCTGCAGTATTGGTCTCTAACAATAGCGTGCCGTCGCGTAGTCTGCTCGCATTCTTTACGGGTCCACATATCCTGTCCACTTCGCGCTTAATGTAAAAAGGGTTCAGGTCCTTAATCGTTTTCCCGTCACATGCCAAGGTCACAACAAGAAATGGGTCAGTGAAAAGGTTTTTGCGTGGATGCATATTGAAATTGGACCCCCATCCGGAACCGTCGGCGTCAGCCTGCCATCCGGGGGTCAAAGAAAAGAAAGACACCAAAATCTCCACGGTCTGTGCCGCCATGGAGACCCCTCCATGACTGACCTCAAAGCGTACTTCAGAGGAGCTACCCTCCGATCTCCACTGCTTGTCCGCATGGGTAAACCGTTCACCACGTGACACCCCGGTTTTATGCCCCCACCACAGGAATAACCGCCTGTGGCTCCCCGCTTTAGCACACGCTGCCTCAACGGAGTCAGCGTGGATTCAGGGGACTTCGGGTTGATTACACCGGGGCTCCGTCAGCGGTAACACGTCCGGCCGGTGATACTAACCCGACGGCACGCGGCCGTCGGGAGATTAACACCGGCCGTGCCCTCAAGGAGCTACGTGGGTGTACTTGACGTGTGGACGGGCTCCGCACCTAAGGCTACACATGGGGGCAGTGTGAAGGGTCCGCACAACCTTCGCGCCTGAGACCTCCGAAGAGCACACAAGTCGGGGGCCGCGCCGAAAACCGTGGGACAGGACCACGGAGATAGGAAAGATCCCTGCTGGTGAGACAGGAGTTATAAAACTAAGGCCTTACAAACTAATAATCGGAATAAACCTAGAAGAGGAAGAGGGTGATATAAAAGCAACATAAATCGCTGCACGTGGCACAGTTAATGTATATGGAGGGGGTGAAATGATGGTGCGCAGCTCGGGGCCCCGGGTGCGCCAAACCCGGACCTACCGTGGTAGGTTCCCCTGGGGGAGTTTGATTTCGGAGTCCTCTTCTCCTAGATGAGTTGTCGACCAAGACTAACGAGCCTCATCTACCCGTTGGAATGTTCTTAGCTTCCCCTCACCTCTTGCCTACCAGTGGTCACAAAGACACACTTAGTAGGCCGTCTGGATCGGGTACTGAGCCCCTCCGCCACGACAAGGCGACACTCCTTCGGAGGGGATCAGAAAGGCATTTTGGATGTAACTTTCCAGGCGTGCTAGATTGTCTACACTGGAGCGATTGCGGCGAAAGCCGCACTGAGCATTGTTCAGCAGGTTATTCTTCTCTAGCCACCACACTAAACGAGTGTTAATCATACGTTCTAAGGTCTTACAGACAACACTCGTTAAGCAAATAGGGCGGTAGCTAGAGGGAAGTGTCCGGTCTTTTCCGGGCCGAGGGATGGGGATGACAACACCCTCGCGCCAGGAAGACGGGAAAACCTGCTCACTCCAGATGCGGTTATAAACGCTCAGAAGGAAGGACAAAGCCACAGGTGGAAGATGAAGCAACATTTGTCGGTGGATATCATCAGGACCAGGAGAAGAGTCGTGGGCGAGAGATAAAGAATGCTCCAGCTCTGCAACGCTAAAAGGTACGTTATACGCTTCACTGCTGTCACTGTTAAAATCTAGGACTATCCGCTCCGCAGATTCCTTGATGGGTATAAATCCTCTATCGTAGCTAATCGTCTGGCTGGTAGCAGCAAAACAATCGGCAAGGGCATCAGCCATACCCTTCTCGCTGGTGTAATGCGAGCCGTTGACGGCAAGACCGGGGATGACCGTCCGGCGACACTTGCCGTACATACGCCGAACAGCAACCCAAACCTGTTGAGCTGAAGTACGACGGGAAAGGGAAGAGGTGTAGGTTTCCCAAGATCGACGTTTTGCGCTGCGCAGTACATATCGTGCTCTAGCGCGTGAGCGTTTAAAAGCGATAAAATGTTCTTCTGTTGGGTGTACAGTAAACACACGCAGAGCACGTTTGCGAGCTTTAATAGCCACACGGCATTCCTCGGACCACCAGGGCACAGGAACGTGTCGTGGGGTGGATGAACCTCGAGGAATGCTGGAATCCGCTGCAAGCAAGATAGTGCAGGTAAAATATTGCACCATTTCATCGATGGTGTCAAAACCGTTGTCATAAAGGTGAATGAGGGAACGAAATTTCTCCCAATCAGCCTTAGAAATAATCCAGTGAGGATGTCGCGTTGCCGCAGGATGGTGGCACGACAGGTGAATGTTAATTGGGTAGTGATCACTGCCAAATAAGCCGGAAAGGACCGACCAATCAAGTAAAGGTACCAACGAAGGACTACAAAAAGAAACGTCTAGTGCGGAGTGTGTACCATAGGCAGATGATAGAAAGGTAGGGGCACCAGTATTTAACAAAAGTAAACCGGACATATTGCAAACGTCTGCTACAAGGCACCCGCGGGCATCGTCAGCGTCGGAGCCCCAAAGGGTGTTCTTGGCATTAAGATCGCCTAGAAAGAGGAATGGTGGCGGTATCTGGGCCAAAAGAGCTCGAAGATCAGTTTGTTGTACGACACTGACAGGTGGAAGATAGACATTGCAAATAGACAGGCTCAGGCCCTGCAGCTGTACACGCACCGCTACAGCTTGCAACGGTGTGTTAAGCGGGATGCTGGTGGCAGAGATGTTATGTGTCACCAGAGTAGCAACACCACCGCTTGCGCGTCCGCCAGCTGCAGAGTCATGTCTAAATGCCGCAAAACCACGGAGGTGTAGTGTGTGATGAGGATTCAAATGGGTTTCCTGTAGACAGACGATTGATGGAGAATGTTGAAAAACTAAATGCTGTATGTCCGGAGTACGGGCACGGAACCCATTAACATTCCACTGGATTATTTCCATATTAAAAAGAGATTAGTGGCCTGTCTTTATCTTTTTCTTCTTCTTCATTTTTACTCTGGCGCACTTAGGACCATATACTCGACGTTCGTCGTTCTCAGGCGACTCCCCTGATGTGCGGGAGTCTGAAGTTCCCCTTTGGCTCACGGAGCGAGAGCGGGACTTCATTGAAGAGGTGAGACTACTAGCTCGAACAGTATGCCTGGAACGAGGGCGGTCATCAGGGGTTGAGGCACTCGTGGACGGTTTGGGATCTGTGGTCTGCACTGCGATTGAAGTCACTGTAGGTGTAGTAGGACGTTGCGCAGGGGGATTCGTCGACCAGTCGGTTTGCGTGGAGGCATCCGAAGCGGGTACGTGTTGCAAACCGACAGTGGCTACAGGAGGCCGGCGTGCAGCTGCTGCATAGCCTATGGTGTTAGCAGGCTTCAGCTGCTCAAAGCGCCGCCGCGCTTCTAGAAAAGTTAGGCGTTCCTTAACGCGTAGCTCCTGTATGCTCTTTTCATCGCAAAACTGCGGACACTGACGAGAGCTTGATGGATGTTTCCCTCCACAGTTCACGCAGCAGGGGTCCCGAGTACAGGCGGTGTCCTCATGTGCTGCCAAACCGCAACGCTCACATATCGCAGGATGCGTGCACGAGCCCCTAGTATGCCCGAACCTCTGGCACTGAAAACAGCGCATGGGATTCGGGACATACGGGCGTACTGCAGCGCGCTCATACCCACAGAAGATGTACTCGGGTAAAGTAGTTCCCTTGAAGGTTAGGAACACCGTTTTTAAGGGAATCTCTTTTCCATCCTGCGTTCGGGATAGGCGGTACGCTTGAATGACCCTTTGGTCTGAGAGGCAGGTGACAATGTCCTCCGTTGACAAATCATCCAGGCTGGAGGTGGTAACAACTCCCCTACACGAGTTCAATGATTTGTGTGGGGCTACCCGGACCGGGTAGGAGCCCAACAAACTCGCTTTTAACAGCTTTTGGGACTGTTCCGCATTGCAGGTCTCAAGCAAAAGCGTACCGTCTCTCAGTCGCGTTGCGTTTTTTTACTGAGCCACAGATCCTATCCACTTCACGCTTAATATAGAACGGGCTTAGGTTCTTCATCGTTTTTCCTTCACATGCCAAGGTCATCACCAGAAAAACATCAGTAAAGGGGGTTTTGCGCGGATGCATGATTGATTTGGACCCCCTTCCGGAACCGTCGGCGTCAGCCTGCCATCCGGGGGTCAAGGGATAAAAGACACCAAAATCTCCTCGGTCTGTGCCGCCATGGAGACCCCTCCATGACTGACCTCAAGGCGTACTTCAGAGGAGCTACCCTCCGATCTCCACTGCTTATCCGCATGGGTAAACCGTTCACCACGTGACACCCCGGTTTTATGCCCCCACCACAGGAATAACCGCCTGTGGCTCCCCGCTTTAGCACACGCTGCCTCAACGGAGTCAGCGTGGATTCAGGGGACTTCGAGTTGATTACACCGGGGTTCCGTCAGCGGTAACACGTCCGGCCGGTGATACTAACCCGACGGCACGCGGCCGTCGGGAGATTAACACCGGCCGTGCCCTCAAGGAGCTACGTGGGTGTACATGACGTGTGGACGGGCTCCGCACCTAAGGCTACACATGGGGGCAGTGTGAAGGGTCCGCACAACCTTCGCGCCTGAGACCTCCGAAGAGCACACAAGTCGGGGGCCGCGCAGAAAACCGTGGGACAGGACCACGGAGATAGGAAAGATCCCTGCTGGTGAGACAGGAGTTATAAATCTAGGAACTTACAAACTAATAATCAGAATAAGCCTAGAAGAGGAAGAGGGTGATATAAAAGGCAACATAAAAGCTGCACGTGGCACAGTTAATGACTATGAAGGGGGTGAAATGATGGTGAGCAGCTCGGGGCCCCGGGTGCGCCAAACCCGGACCTACCGTGGTAGGTTCCCCTGGGGGAGTTTGATTTCGGAGTCCTCTTCTCCTAGATGAGTTGTCAACCAAGACTAACGAGCCTCATCTACCCGTTGGAATGTTCTTAGCTTCCCCTCACCTCTTGCCTACCAGTGGTCACGAAGACTCACTTAGTAGGCCGTCTGGATCGGGTACTGAGCCCCTCCGCCACGACAAGGCGACACTCCTTCGGAGGGGGGAAATATATGTGTTGGACTTACCTAACTTTAGTACCGATAGAGTGTAACGGTACGTCTATCTACTGATTCTATAGCAGCAATGTGGCCCTATTAGATAGAAAAGTGATTTGTTTCACTTTCTATACTCTTGTACAGATACAGTGTAACAGTACGTCCATCTTCTTATTCTATAGCAGCAATATGGCCCTTTTAGAAACAAAAGTGATGTGTTGCACTTTCGATACTTTTCTACCAATAGAGTGTAAGTGTACGTCTAACTCCTGATTCTATTGCAGCAATATGGCCCTTTTTGATAGAAAAGTGATGTGTTGCACTTTCTATACATTTGTACCAATAGAGTGTAACAGACCGTCTATCTTCTTATTCTATAGCAGCAATATGGCCCTTTTAGATAGAAAAATGATGTGTTGCACATTCTATACGCTTGTACCAATACAGTGTAGGAGTACGTCTATCTTCTAATTCAATAGCAGCAATATGGCTCTTTTCGATAGAAAATTGATGTGTTGCACTTACTATACTTTTGTACCGATAGAGTGTAACGGTACGTCTATCTACTCATTCTATAGCAGTTATATGGCCCTTTTAGATAGAAAAGTGATGAGTTGCACTTTGTATACTTTTGTACCGATAGAGTGTAACGGTATGTCTATCTACTGATTCTATAGCAGCAATATGGCCCTATTAGATAGAAAAGTGATGTGTTGCACTTTCTATACGCTATTACCAATACAGTGTAGGAGTACGCCTATCTTCTACTTGTGTAGCAGCAATATGGCCCTTTTAAATAGAAAAGTGATGTGTTACACTTTCTACACTTTTGTACCAATACAGTGTAGGAGTACGTCTATCTTCTATAGCGCGTCTCACCCTTAAAAGACAGTACACGTTAAATGGAGCGCAGTGTTGCAACATGTACTATTTGCGAATCTTTCTCCGCGAGCGACTCGAGGTGGCGTGAGTCCTGTACTTAGTCCTTCAATTGCTGCTTGACGAGACGGGCACTTTTAACTTTGATATCCCTCCACGCCTTTGTTACTGTATGACCTAAATTTACAAATCACTCGTCTGTATAAACAATTGATTTCCCCTGGTCCCTAACCTTTTACGTCTTTTAGATATTTATGTCGCCATCTGATGATATCGATATCGTCTCTTTCTATTAATATGCACTTGTTACCCTTTCTTTCATATTCGAACCCCAAATCAGAGTGGCCGTTGAGAAATTTGGTAGGGTCTCATCACTGTTGAACTGTGACAAAATTATATTCAGCGTGGGTGGAATATTTGCAAACAGTAAAGAATGAACAATTCGCCGCACTCCACCTTGCACTATTCAATCATATTGCGTTTTGTGTAGTCCCGCCCTTTTTGCTTTCTTTTTCTATGGCGTTCTTAGAGGTCCTTTCATTAGTTCCTTTTTAATCATACACACTACTGCTTCTGAACACCCGATAGCCTTAGCTATTTCTTTTACCGCCTTACTTACACGCATTTTACTTAAAAAATAATCTAACACATTCATAATTATTTGGCGTTCCTTACTTCTTTATTTACCAACATATCGTCCCTTCCTAGCTTCACCCTCCATATCTACAAATATTTACAAAAATATTAAACAAATAACGCAATAACAGCTCACAGTTACACACACGGCTTCTTTCGAACTAATGCTAGTGCTGCTCCTTATACTATCTTCTGTGTCAGGCCTGACGCTGAATAGATGAATACCTTTTGTTTCCCTTACTGGATTAAAGAAAGAGGTTACTGCCTTTTGGTTTATTTTAAAAGCTTTCTCCAACCTTCCTCAACATTTGTTCTCGCTGGTTCCCTGATGTAAACTCAATAACAAAAAAGTTTCACACTGCGTAACTTTTGCAGTGCACATATATAACATTTTCCGAAAACATTTAATTTAAAAAATTATAAAACTTAACTGGGTAAACATAGAGAATTCAAAGTAGGCAGGTAGTAGCACTATAGTTTACTCTACCTAATAAAAAAATATGGATGCATTCTAGCAGTTAGTTTGTTAGTTAGTGCGTGATGAGTGTAGAAACAGCAAATATCGGACTTCTATTGAAAAAAAAAACGTTTTCTGAAGAAATTTGGACCTATAGAAATGTATAATGACTGAAAAGGATATAACCTGATACAGAAAAAAATTCTGCATAGGATAATGTGTTCAAACCTGAAATTTATAACAAATGAATATTTATACCATGCTATTAGGAATCTGGCAACAGAGCGAGGGTAGAAAACGACGCGGCTAATGGCAACTTGTATGCGCTAGATAGAGACAGAGATGTCCCATTTAACTCCATACTGTCTTCTAAGAGTGAAACGCTATATAGTTGTGTAGCAGCAATATGGCCCTTTTAAATAGAAAAGTGATGTGTTGCACTTTCTACACTTTTCTACCAATAGTGTGTAAGAGTACGTCTATCTCCTGATTCTATAGCAGCAATATGACCCTTTTAGATTGAAAAGTGAAGTGTTGCACCTTCTATACTTCTGCACCAATTGAGTGTAAGAGTGCGTCTATCTTCTGATTGTATAGCAGCAATATGGCCTGTTTTAGATAGAAAAGTGTTGTGTTGCACTTTCTTTACTTTTGTACCAACAGAGTGTAAGAGTGCGTCTATCTTCTGATTCTATAGCAGCAATATGGCCCCTTTAGATAGAAAAGCGATGTGTGCACTTTGTATACTTTTGTACCAATAGAGTCTATCTTCTGATTCTATAGCAGCAATATGGCCCGTTTTAGATAGAAAGGTGATGTGTTGCACTTTCTATACTCTTGTACCAATAGAGTGTGAGTGTATGTCTATCTTATGATTCTTTAGCAGCAATATGGCTAGTTTTATATAGAAAAGTGTTGTGTTGTACTTTCTATACTCTTGTACCAATAGAGTATAACACTACGACGATCTTCTGATTCTATAGCACCCAAATGGCCCGTTTTAGATAGAAAAGTGATGTGTTGCACTTTCTATACTCTTGTACACATAGAGTGTAACAGTACGTCTATCTTCTGACTCTATAGCAGCAGTATGGCCCTTTTCGATAGAAAATCAATGTGTTGCACTTTCTATACTCTTGTACCAATAGAGAATAACAGTACGACTATCTTGTGATTTTATGGCAGCAATATCGCCCGTTTCAGATAGAAAAGTGAATAGTTGCGATTTCTATACTCTTGTACTAATAGAGTGTAAGACTACGTCTATAATCTGATTCTATAGCAGCAATATGGCCCTTTTAGATAGAAAAATGGTGTGTAGCACTTTTTATACCCTTGTACCAATAGAGTGTAACTGTACCTCTATCTTCTGATACTATAGCAGCAATATGGCCCTTTTAGGTAGAAAAGTAATGTGTTGCACTTTCTATACTTTTTTACCAATAGCCTGTAAGAGTACCCATATCTTCTGATTCTATAGCACCAATATGGCCCGTTTTAGTTAGAAAGGTGATATGTTGCACTTTCTGTACTTTTTGTGCCAACTCAGTGTAAGAGTACGTCAAGCTCCTGATTCTATAGTAGCAATATGGCCGTATTGGATAGAAAAGAGTTGTGTTGCTCTTTCTATACTTTTGTAGCGATAGACAGTAACAGTACGGCTATCTTCTGATACTAGAGCAGCAATATTTCCCGTTTTGGATAGAAAAGCGATGTGTAGCACTTTTTATACCTTTGTAGCAATAGAGTGTAACAGTATGTCTATCTTCTGATTGTATAGCAGTAATATGGCCCTTTTAGATAGAAAAGTGTTTTGTTGCACTTACTATACTCTTGTACCAGTAGACTATAACAGAGCGACAATCTTCTGATTCTATAGCAGCAATATGGCCCGTTTTCAATAGAAAAGTGATGTGTTGCACCTTCTATACTCTTGTACCAATAGGGTGCAAGAGTACGTATATCTACCGATTCTATAGCAGTAATATGGCGCGTTTTAGATAGAAAAGTGATGTGTTGCACCTTCCATATTTTTGAACCAATTTAGGGTAACAGTACGTCTATCTCTTGATTCTATAGCAGCAATATGGCCCTTTTAGATAGAAAAGTAGTGTGTTGAACTTGCTATAGTTTTGTACGAATAGAGCGTAAGAGTACGTCTATCCTCGGATTCTATAGCAGCAATATAGCCCTTTTAGATAGAAAAGTGATGTGTGCACTTTCTATACTTTTGTACCAATAGACTGTAAGAGTACCTCTATCTTCGGATTCTATAGCACCAATATGGCCCGTTTTAGACAGAAAAGTGATATGTTACACTGAATTGGTACAAAAGTATAGAAAGTGCAAGAGTACGTCTATCTTCTGATTCTATAGCACCAATATGGCCCTTTTAAATAGAAAAGTGGTGTGTTGCACTTTGTATACTTTTCTACCGATAGAGTGTAACAGTACGTCTATCTTCTGGGTCTATAGCAGCAATATGGCCCTTTTAGATAGAAAAGTGGTCTGTTACACTTTCTATACTCCTGTATAAATACAGTGTAGCAGTACGTCTATCTTCTGATTGTATAGCAGCAATTTGGCCTTTTTAGATAGAAAAGTGATGTGTTGCACTTTCTATACTTTTTTACCAATAGACTGCAAGAGTACCCATATCGTCTGATTCTATAGCACCAATATGGCCCGTTTTAGTTAGAAAGGTGATATGTTGCACTTTCTGTACTTTTTGTACCAACTCAGTGTAAGAGTACGTCAAGCTCCTGATTCTATAGCAGCAATATGGCCGTATTGGATAGAAAAGAGTTGTGTTGCTCTTTCTATACTTTTGTAGCGATAGACAGTAACAGTACGTCTATCTTCTGATACTAGAGCAGCAATATTTCCCGTTTTGGATAGAAAAGCGATGTGTAGCACTTTTTATACCTTTGTAGCAATAGAGTGTAACAGTATGTCTATCTTCTGATTGTATAGCAGTAATATGGCCCTTTTAGATAGAAAAGTGTTTTGTTGCACTTACTATACTCTTGTACCAGTAGACTATAACAGAGCGACAATCTTCTGATTCTATAGCAGCAATATGGCCCGTTTTCAATAGAAAAGTGATGTGTTGCACCTTCTATACTCTTGTACCAATAAGGTGCAAGAGTACGTATATCTACCGATTCTATAGCAGTAATATGGCGCGTTTTAGATAGAAAAGTGATGTGTTGCACCTTCCATATTTTTGAACCAATTCAGGGTAACAGTACGTCTATCTCTTGATTCTATAGCAGCAATATGGCCCTTTTAGATAGAAAAGTAGTGTGTTGCACTTGCTATAGTTTTGTACCAATAGAGCGTAAGAGTACGTCTATCCTCGGATTCTATAGCAGCAATATAGCCCTTTTAGATAGAAAAGTGATGTGTTGCACTTTCTATACTTTTGTACCAATAGACTGTAAGAGTACCTCTATCTTCGGATTCTATAGCACCAATATGGCCCGTTTTAGACAGAAAAGTGATATGTTACACTGAATTGGTACAAAAGTATAGAAAGTGCAGGAGTACGTCTATCTTCTGATTCTATAGCACCAATATGGCCCTTTTAAATAGAAAAGTGGTGTGTTGCACTTTCTATACTTTTCTACCGATAGAGTGTAACAGTACGTCTATCTTCTGGGTCTATAGCAGCAATATGGCCCTTTTAGATAGAAAAGTGGTCTGTTGCACTTTCTATACTCCTGTATAAATACAGTGTAGCAGTACGTCTATCTTCTGATTGTATAGCAGCAATTTGGCCTTTTTAGATAGAAAAGTGATGTGTTGCACTTTCTATACTTTTTTACCAATAGACTGCAAGAGTACTCATTCCTTCTGATTCTATAGCACCAATATGGCCCGTTTCAGACAGAATAGTGATATGTTGCACTTTCTGTACTTTTGTACCAACAGAGTGTAAGCGTACGTCTATCTTCTGATTCTATAGCAGCAATATGGCCCTTTTAGATAGAAAAGTGATCTGTTGTATTTTCTATACTCCTGTACAAATACAGTGTAACAGTACGTCCATCTTCTGATTCTGTAGCGGCAATATGGCCCCTTTAGATAGAAAAGTGATGTGTTGCACTTTGTATACTTTTGTACAGATAGAGTGTAACGTTGCGTCTATCTCCTGATTGTATAGCAGCAATATGGCCCTATTAGATAGAAAAGTGATGTTTTGCACTTTGTATACTCTTGTACAGATTGTGCTGAGCGCACTTATTTTGTTTTATGGAGGCACCTCCTTTGTTTCGCGACTCTTGTTTTCCCCGCTGGGTTGCGCTAGTGTTTTTTCTATGGGTTTCCTCTCGGTCTGACGGTTGTAGAGACGTTCAGTCGGTGTGCTCCTTTCTCGGCGTGCAGGGTAAGTGGTCCGTTGTTTGGGTTTTTAACTAAGGTTCAGGCCGTGTATTACAGATTGGTTTTCAGGCCGTTACTTGCCTGGGAGGTGCTTCTAATGCGGACGAATTAAATGTAATCTTGTAACAAGTAATTCTTGTAACCCGTAGGATATCCACGCGAAACATTTAGGCATTTTCAGATAGGCTTGAAGACTGCCCGACTCCTCGCTTTGAGAGGGAGTTGAATGGGGTTATGTAAATTGGTTTTGTTTTCACCTGTATTTCTGTTGTGTTTCGGCTTCCATTTCTGTTTAAAGGTTTACAAATGTATAATTTATTGACCCATAAATGTTATAGTTCTTGAAATTTTTAGTGGTCTCTTCTCTTCAGTTCCTTCCCCCCCCCCCTTTCACGATTGTACCTAAGCCCCTATGTTGCAATTAATGGTAGCAGAGCGTGGTTATCTTGTGGTCGAGTGGGGCAGTTAAATTGAGCATTGGGTTATTGTTTTGATTAACCATGTCGAGTGACTTTCAGCTGTTGCGTAAGAACGAAATACTATTTGAGTTGGGGATTCGTGGACGTGATGATTTGTCGTCGGCAGACGTTCCGGCCCTATTAGACGCACTTCGTAGCGTGAAGCATAACGATTATGTTGTGTTGCCGGACAAACATTTATTGGTAACTGAATCACCGTCATTATGTGAGGCCGCACAGCTGGAATTTGAAGAGTTGTTCTCCGAGTCGAGTATTGGCTCAGAGTTTTCGAAAGCGCAGGTGAGGCGTTTGACAGCCAGGATCTTGCATTATGTGCAGCGGATTGAGTATTTCCAAAAATATTGTCCTAAGGTTAAGTTCGGGGTTGACTTAGCCGAGCTGAAGGGGCAGTTTAGGAGATATTTAGAAGTGCTTGCTCAGAAAGGGCATCGGGCCGAGTCGGCTACTGTCACACCAACTTTGACGTCTCAAATGTCGGCCTTTAAACCGCTAAAGTTACTTCATCCCTTACAACAGTTGGTTGAACCTTATCAAGTCTTTAAGGTTGTTGATGTTCTTACAGCTCTTGAATTTCTGAAGTTCCTGGTAAGAGCTAAGGATTGCGCTGAGTTATGCGAAGTTCCCGGTTTGCAGCTGCTTGAAGTAGTGATGTCAAAAGGGGGTGACGCGGTGCGCAGTATAATTGGGCGTATTAAGGGATGTGTTGATCCAGTCTCTGAATTACATGACAGTGTATTGAAGTGTTTCATTCCTCGTCGGGAGCTACATACATTAATTCAAGATCATTATTTGAAACCCCAGGGGTTAGGAGAGCCTTTCTTCGAGTACATTAGCAGGGTTAAGTTGTTTGCGCGTATACTACGGTTGCCAGATAGCGAACGGCAGATCTGTGACGTCATTATTACGGGGTTGACCCCGGAGGTACGTTCTCTTTTGGTATTTAGCTCTTGTCCTGCTACGTTTAAAGATTTAGAGGGGCTATTGCCGATCTTGGCAGAGTATGAGGCGTCAAATGCGGCACGAAACCGCGACTCATTGCAAGTGCCTCTGCATAGTGTTCGATTTGAGCCGCGGCAGACTAACCGAGGAGATTTGGCTCGAGATAGTTTTCGCTCGCCAGGGTCTTGCTTTAGATGTGGTTCTCCTGAGCATTTGGTTAGACGATGCACGGTGGCCAGGAAGCGTGGTGGCGTTTTACTACCCGTGGGTGTAGACGGTCAAAGGCGCCAAGATTTACAACGAGCCCCTTGCGGAATTTCTGCCTGTTGTCGGATATTCCGTCGGATAATAGCCAAGCCCTTTAATTTGTAGCCGACAGTACAGGTGACTGTTGGGAAACGACAGTTAATCGCTCTCCTGGACTCGGGAAGTTCCTGCTCTTTGGTACACGAGGAGTTTTATTATACCTATCTTGGTAAATTCTCGGCCAAACCGCGGCAGTGTAGCGTTGGGTGCGTGTCTGTAAATGGTCATAAATTTCAGGTGAATGCCAAGGTTCTGTTGACCATACGTATTTCGCGTTTTACGTGGAAACACTATTTCTATCTTCTGCCGGACCTGCCATTTCAACTGATTTTAGGCTCGGACTTTATGACTAGAGTCGGCCTAAGGCTTGATTTTCGGGATGGGGAAATCACCTTTGCATTTGCCCCTTCTGAACGAGTTGCATTTCAGTGTGGTCAAGTCATCAACAAACCACCTTTGGAGGAGAGTGGCGGGCTACGTCACCATATATGCGACGTCAGCAATGCTTTCCCCCATTTGACAGAAGAGCAGGGCCGTTCGCTGGAACAACTTTGTGCGAACCATGGGTCATTGTTTGCTGACCGTTTAGGAGTAACAAATTTGGTGGAGTATGATATACAACTAACAGACGACACCCCTGTGAAGTTACCACCCTATCGTGTCACCCCACCTAAAATGGCTATTCTTCGTAAAAAGATCGACGAAATGTTACGAGAGGGAGTGATCAGGCCGTCCACGTCTACTTATAGTAGTCCAGTATTTCTGGTCCCTAAGGGCAAGGACGATTTCAGGGTAGTGGTGGACTACCGGCACTTGAACAAAAAGATAAAGATCGAGGCCCAACCAATGCCACATTTAAATTCGGCGGCGCATTATTTTGCGGGTGCCAAAGTATTTACTAGTTTGGATTTGAATAGCGCCTACTACCAGGTACCCTTATCGGAGTCGTCTAAGCCACTAACGGCTTTTGCTGTCCCATGGAGGCTTTATGAATTTCAACGAGTACCCTTCGGAATTGCTACTGGAGCTCAGGTGTTGTCGCGGTTATTAGACGAAATATTTTCGGACATCAAGTTTAAATATGTGTATCACTATCTAGATGACGTGGTTGTCTACTCGCCCGACTTTGAAACCCATTGCCAACATTTAGCGGAGGTCTTTGACCGGCTCGAGCGCGCAGGCCTTACCTTGCGCAAAGAGAAGTGTAACTTTGCTGCGGGACAGATTTCTTTCTTAGGTCATATTGTATCTCCGGCTGGGATAACGATTGATCCGGAGCGGACCAAAGTTCTACGTAACTTTCCTCCCCCTAAAACCGTAAAGGCATTGGCCAGGTACGTGGGCATGGTGAACTTTTTCAGCAAGTTTATTCCACATTTTGCAGCGCGGGCGGAACCACTGAACCGTCTTCGGCGGAAGGGAACGCCGTTTAAGTGGGGTGAGGAACAGCAGCAGGCCTTTGAAGACCTTAAACAGGCCATAATGAATCCCCCGGTGTTGGCTTTCCCTGATTTTTCACGTAGATTTATCCTTCAGACCGATGCAAGCAGGGGATCGGTGGCTGCTGTTTTACTCCAGGATTTTCCTATGGGGCGTAGGGTTATTGGGTATAGTTCACGTACCCTTACTCCAGCCGAGCGGAAGTATTCAGTTTACGAACTTGAAACTTTGGCTGTGGTATTTGGCTTAGAAAAATACCGCGAATATCTGGAGCATGTTGAGTTTACTCTTGAGTGCGATAACCAGGCGCTAACGTGGTCATTGGCCTCACCGCGATCTACAGGCAGGTTAGCGCGTTGGGGCGTACGCATTTCAGCTTTTAAGTTTGTCCCGATACATATACGTAGTTCAGAAAATTGTGTGGCTGATGCCTTAACGAGAGTATTCGAAGAACCGAGAGAATGTAAATGCGGAAAGGAAAATGTTTTAGCCGTCTGTGAATTTCCGGAGTTGTTCGAGGGTTTGCACACACATCAGAGGAAAGATCCGGATCTGCAGGCCCTTATTGATCGGCTTGAGGCTGGCGAGGTTGTTACTCCTTATTGTTTGAAGGAGGGTGTTTTGATGACCCAGGCTACCTTCGACGGCAAGAACAAGGTTGTTTTGCCACGGGCCTTAATTTCCATGGTGTTTGAATATTTCCATTCATCTCCTGTAGGCGGGCATTTGGGAACAGCCAAGACCAAAGACAAGATTCGGGAATATTTTGTGTGGCCGGGCATGAATAAAGAAATTGCTTCCCGAGTTAGACAGTGTCAACTTTGTGCAATGGCGAAACCCGCGCAATGTACAGTATGGAAAGGTTTAGCATCGGAGGTGGCAAGTAGACCCCTGGAAAAATTATTTGTGGATTTTATCGGCCCTTTTCCTCGTTCAGTCCAGGGGAATACGTATGCATTAGTCGTAGTAGATTCGTTTAGTAAGTTTGTATGGATGTCGGCCTTACCGAAAGCGAATACACGAGGGGTAGTCAAGGTTCTCTCTTCAGTATTTGCGGCTTTTGGAGCCCCTCGTTATTTGGTAACAGACAACGTCACTCAATTTACTTCTTTCGCCTTTAGAAATTTCTGTTTTAGTTGGGGCATTAAAACCATAACTACCACCCCTTATTACCCCCGTCCTTCCCATGCCGAAAGATTTAACAGGAACCTCAAATCAGCATTAATAGCCTTTCATCATGATAATCATACTAAGTGGGACACTAATTTGTCTCGGTTGCAGTTGGCGTTTAATTCGGCTCGACACGAATCACATGGCGTTACCCCTCATCAGCTTATGTTAGCCTATATACCTAACTCTCCGCTGTCTAACCTTTGGCGTTTGGACGATTTGCTTCCCCAGAATATTACTCGTGAGGAAATATGTAGAGTATGGAAGGCCGCTTTTCGGAATTTGAAGAAGTCACTTGCCCAGGTAAAGAAGCGGTATGATGAAAATAAACGGCCTTCACCTTATGCCGTTGGCCAGAAAGTACTGTGTAAGCTGTACACTCAATCTTCTAAGCAAAATGCTTATGCAGCGAAGTTGGCTCCTAGATACGTAGGGCCGTACGAGATTATAAGTATCTTCAAAAATGTTTCAGTGCGCTTAAGGGACCTCCGCACGGGCCAAGAAAGGAGAGCTCACGTCTCACAATTGAAACCCTTCCAGTAGTTTGGTATCTGTTTTCCGTATGTGTATGGGTTTCCTTTGTTTACTCCTGTATGTTTATGTTGTGAATAAAGTGTTTTGTTTGGAATGTGGGTGTTTGTTTATGTTGGAGCGTGCCATGTGTGCGCCGGGCTGTATACCTCTACGGCGCCCCTGTAGTTAGTTTCTGCCGGGCGTGTGGAGTCGGCATTGTGTAGATTTGTTTTCGTGTGTCTTTGTATGGAAGCGGTGTGAGGTGTTTGGTGTGGTATGTTTGGGGAGTATTTGTGGGATGTTTGCTGCGTGCTTGCGGTGTGTGTCTTGTGTAGTAATTATGTGTATTTCGTGTTTGTACTCTTGTGTTGTCTGGCCAGTAGGGATTTTGTTTTATGCGCATTTATTTATACAAGGCCTTGTTTATTTTGTTTAACTTGTATATATATATTATTTAGCCTGTTTTAAATTGTCATTTGGAAGAAATTATATTTAATGTTATTCAAGTTCGTTTAAATTGTTCTTATATTGTTATGTTCATTAAACAGTTTATGGTATGTGATCACGCTTGTTGATTATAAATTGATTCAAATTTTTTAATTTTCTGCTATTTATGTATTTGATGTCATCCACAGTTCTGTAAAAAACTGTCATTCATTCAGTTTGATCTACCCCGAGATGTTATTTTGGGGCAGCAGCCTATTTGAAGCCTGCGTTTTGTTCCCTTTCTGTTGGGTTTGTTCCGTGTTACAGCCTCGCCAGGTCCTGTTCGTAACCTGTCCGGAAAGCACCTAACCACCGCAGTTTGGCATTGTGTAATGTTAAGCCTGGCTGTTACCATCTATCTGGAGTGTTACTGCAGCAGTAAGGTCCGCAATGGAGATTTCTGGAGGCCAGGGAGGTGACGATGGAATATGAAGGGGCTTGTGTGTGGCCCACGTTTTGGGTTTTGGACTTTCTCAACGCAAGATTGCAACGAGAGGGCATCCACAGGCTCAAACCCAGAATTTGTTAATTTCTCTGGAACAACGAGGGATCAGTACGCCCAACGAGCTGTGCATCGTCTCTCCCGTCCCGGAAAAACAGAATTGTGCTCTCTGATGTGACAGTGGCCAGTGATTTGTAGTGACAGTGTTTGGTGCCAGTGCTTTCACAGTGACCTGTACAATGACCGGGCGGTGTAAGGTGTGTCCTTCCTAATATGATACTTCTCATACAATATCAGTCTGTTCCTTTCCAGAATGGCGAGCGCGTGTTGTCAGATGTGGGCGGGAGTATTGTGCTGATCGCACTTATTTTGTTTTATGGAGGCACCTCCTTTGTTTCGCGACTCTTGTTTTCCCCGCTGGGTTGCGCTAGTGTTTTTTCTATGGGTTTCCTCTCGGTCTGACGGTTGTAGAGACGTTCAGTCGGTGTGCTCCTTTCTCGGCGTGCAGGGTAAGTGGTCCGTTGTTTGGGTTTTTAACTAAGGTTCAGGCCGTGTATTACAGATTGGTTTTCAGGCCGTTACTTGCCTGGGAGGTGCTTCTAATGCGGACGAATTAAATGTAATCTTGTAACAAGTAATTCTTGTAACCCGTAGGATATCCACGCGAAACATTTAGGCATTTTCAGATAGGCTTGAAGACTGCCCGACTCCTCGCTTTGAGAGGGAGTTGAATGGGGTTATGTAAATAGGTTTTGTTTTCACCTGTATTTCTGTTGTGTTTCGGCTTCCATTTCTGTTTAAAGGTTTACAAATGTATAATTTATTGACCCATAAATGTTATAGTTCTTGAAATTTTTAGTGGTCTCTTCTCTTCAGTTCCTTACCCCCCCCCCCCTATCACGATTGTACCTAAGCCCCTATGGTGCAAGATACAGTGTAACTGTACGTCCATCTTCTAATTCTATAGCAGCAATATGGCCCGTTTTTGATAGAAAAGTGATGTATTACACTTTCTATAGTTTTGCACCAATAGAGTGTACCAGAACGTCTACCTTCTTATTGTATAGCAGCAATATTGCCCCTTTGGATAGCAAAGTGATTTGTTGCACTTTCTATACTTTTGTACCAACAGATGGTAAGAGTACGTCTATCTTGTGATTCAATAGCAGCAATATCGCCCTTTTAGATAGAAAAGTGATGTGTTGCACTTTTGTACCAATAGAGCCTATCTTATGATTCTATAGCAGCAACATGGCCCTTTCAGATAGAAAAGTGTTGTGTTGCACTTTCTTTACCCTTATACCAATAGAGTGCAACAGTACGTCTATCTTATGACTCTATAGCAGTAATATGGCCCTTTTCGATAGAACATCCATGTGTTTCACTTTCTATTCTTTTGTACCAATAGAGTGTAAGAGTACGCCTGTCTTCTGATTCTATAGCAGCAATATGGCCCGCTTTAGATACAAAAGTGTTGTGTTGCACTTTCTTTACTTGTGTACCAATAGAGTGCAACAGCACGTCTATCTTCTGACTCTATAGCAGCAATATGGCCCTTTTCGATAGAAAATCGACGTGTTGCACTTTCTATACTTTTGTACCAATAGAGTGTCAGACTACGTCTATCTTCTGAATCTATAGCAGCAATATAGCCCTTTCAAATAGAAAGGTGATGTGATGCACTTTCTCCACTCTTTTACTAATAGAGAGCAAGAGTACGCCTATCTGTTGATTCTATAGCAGCAATATGGCCCGTTATAAATGGGAAGGTATTGTGTTGCATTTTCTATTCTCTTGTACCAATAGAGTTCAACACTACGTCTATTTTCTGATTCTATAGCAGCAATATGGCCCATTTAGATAGAAAAGTAATGTGATACATCAATAGAGGGTACGAGTACATCTACCTTCTGATTCTATAGCAGCAATATGGCCCTTTTAGATATTTAAGTTATGTGTTGCACTTTCTATACTCTTGTACGAATAGATTGTAAGAGTACGTCTATCTTTTGATTCTATAGCAGCAATATGGCTAGTTTTATATAGAAAAGTGTTGTGTTGCACTTTCTATACTCTTCCAGCAATAGAGTTTAACAGTGCGGCTATCTTCTGATTCTATAGCAGTAATATGGCCCGCTTTATATAGAACAGAGAAGTGTTGCACTTTCTATACTCTTCCACCAATAGAGTTTAACAGTACGGCTATCTTTTGACTCTATAGCTGCAATATGTCCCGTTTTGCATAGAAAATTGTTGTCTTCCACTTTCTGTACTCTTGTACCAATAGACTGTAACGGTACGTCTGTCTTCGGATTCTAAAGCAGCAATATGGCCCGTTTTAGATAGAAAAGTGATGTGTTGCACCGTCTATACTTTTGCACCAATTGAGTGTAAGAGTACGTCTATCTTCTGATTCTATTGCAGCAATATGGCCCTTTTAGATAGAAAAGTGACGTGTTGAACTTTGTATACTTTTGTACCAATAAGGTATAACAGTACGTCTATCTTCTAATTGTATAGCAGCAATATGTCCTGTTTTAGATAGAAAAGTGTTGTGTTGCACTTTCTTTACTTGTGTACCAATAGAGTGCAACAGCACGTGTATCTTCTGACTCTATAGCAGCTATATGGCCCTTTTCGATAGAAAATCGATGTGTTGCACTTTTTATACTTTTGACCAAGAGAGTGTAAATGTACGTCTATCTTCCGATTCTATAGCAGCAATATGGCCCGTTTTAGACTGAAAAGTGATGTGTTGCACTTTCTATACTCTTGTACCAATAGAGTGTAAGAGTACGTCTATCTTTTGATTCTGTAGCAGCAATACGGCAGTTTTATATAGAAAAGTGTTGTGTTGCACTTTCTATGCTCTTGTACCAATAGAATGGAACAGTATGTCCATCTTCAGATTCTATAGCAGCAATATGGCCCTTTTTGATTGAAAAGTGATGAGTTGCACTTTCTATACTCTTGTACCAATAGAGTATAACAGTACGACCATCTTCTGATTGTATAGCACCCATATGGCCCGTTTTAGGTAGAAAAGTGATGTGTTGCGCTTTCTATACTCTTGTTCCCATAGAGTGTAACAGTACGTCTGTCATCTGACTCTATAGCAGCAATATGACCATTTTCAATAGAAAATCGATTTGTTGCACTTTCTATACTTTTATAACAATAGAGTGTAAGAGTACGTCTATCTTTTGATTCTGTAGAAGCAAAATGGCCAGTTTTATATAGAAAAGTGTTGTGTTGCACTTTCTAAACTCTTGTACCAATAGAGTGCAACGGAACGTCTATCTGATGATTCTATAGCAGCCATATGGCCAGTTTTATATAGAAAAGTGTTCTGTTGCGGTTTCTAACATATAACAGTACGACTATCTTCCGATTCTATAGCAGTAATATGGCCCTTTTCGATAGA
The DNA here is from genome assembly GCA_030765045.1 of Tenodera sinensis. Lineage (NCBI taxonomy): Eukaryota > Metazoa > Arthropoda > Insecta > Mantodea > Mantidae > Tenodera > Tenodera sinensis. The sequence continues at coordinate 101,308,911 of CM060967.1, forward strand.
AAATCAATGTGTTGCGCTTTCTATACTCTTGTACCACTAGGGAATAACAGTACGACTATCTTCTGATTCTATGGCAGCAATTTCGCCCGTTTTAGATAGAAAAGTGATGTGTTGCGCTTTTTATAGTCTTGTACCAATAGAGTGTAAAAGTACGTCTATCTTCTGATTTCATAGCTGCAATATGGCCCGTTTAAATAGAAAACTGATGTGTTGCACTTTCTATACTCTTGTACCAATAGAGTGTAAGAGTACGTCTATCTTTAGATGCTGTAGAGGCAATATGGCCAGTTTTATATAGAAAAGTGTTGTGTTGCACTTTCTATTTTCTTCTACCAATAGAGTGCAACAGTACGCCTATCTTCTGACTCTATAGCAGCAATATGGCCCTTTTAGATAGAAAAGTGATGTGTTGCACTTGCTATAGTTTTGTACCAATAGAGTGAAACAGTAGGTCTATCTTCTGATTCTATAGCAGGTATATATCCCTTTTAGATAGAAAAGCGATGTGTTGCAATTTCTATACTCTTGTACCAATAGAGTGTAAGAGTACGTCAATTTTCTGATTCTATAGAGGCAATATGGCGCTTTTAAATAGAAAAGTGATTTGTTGCACTTTCTACGCTTTTGCACCAATAGTGTGTAAGAGTACGTCTTTCTCCTGATTCTATAGCAGCAATATGGCCCTTTTAGATACAAAGGTGATGTGTTGCACTTTCTATACTTTTGTACCAATAGAGTGTAACAGTACGTTTATCTTCTGACACTATAGCAGTAATATGGCCCTCCTAAATAGAAAAGTGATGTGTTGCACTTTCTATACTTTTGTACCAATTGAGTGTAAGAGTACGTCTATCTTCTCATTCTATAGCAGCAATATGGCCCGTTTTAGATACTAAAGTGTTGTGTTGCACTTTCTCTACTCTAGTACCAATAGCGTGTAACAGTACGTCTATCTTCTGATTCTATAGCAGCAATATGGCCCTCTTAAGTATAAAAGTTATGTGTTGCACTTTGTATACTTTTGTACCAATAGAGTGTAACAGCACGTCTATCTTCTGATTGTATATCAGCAACATGGCCCTCTTAAATAGAAAAGTGATGAATTGCACTTTCTATACTTTTGATGATAATTTCTCGGGCTAACAGCCAGGTCAGGTTAGGCTGTTAGCCCGAGAAATTATCATCAATTATCAACGCCGGGAAAGCTTCAGGTCATTAATTTCTATACTTTTGTACCAATTGAGCGTAAGAGTACGTCTATCTTTTGATTCTATAGCAGCAATATGGCCCGTTTTACATAGAAAAGTGTTGTCTTACACTTTCTATACTCTAATGCCTATAGAGTGTAACAGTACGTCCATCTTCTGATTCTATAGGAGCTATACGGCCCTTTTAGATAGAAAAGTTATGTGTTGCACTTTCTATACCTGTGTACCAATACAGTGAAACAGTTTGTCTATCTTCTGATTCTATAGCAGCAATTTGGCCCGTTATAGATAGATAAGTATTGTGTTGTATTTTCTATACTCTTGAACCAATACAGTGTAACAGTACGTCTATCTTCTGATTCTATAGTAGCAATATGGCCTGTTTTACATAGAAAAGTGACGTGTTGCACTATGTATGCTCTTGTGCCAATAGAGAACAACAGTACGACCATCTTCTGATTCTATAGCACCCATATGGGCAGTGTTATATAGAAAAGTGCTGTGTTGCACTTTCGATACTCTTCCACCAATAGAGTTTAACAGTACGGCTATCTTCTGATTCTATAGCAGCAATATGGCCCGTTTTAGATAGAAAAGTGATTTGTTGCACTTTCTCTACTCTTGTACCAATATAGTATGACAGTACGTCTATCCTCTGATTGTATAGCAGCAATATGGCCCGTTTAAGATAGAAAAGTGATTTGTTGCAGTTTCTCTACTCTTGTACCAATAGAGGTTCACAGTACGTCTATCTTTTAATTCTATAGCAGCAATATGGCCCTTTTAGATAGAAAGGTGATGTCTTGCACTTTCTATACTCTTGTACCAATATACAATCAGAGGATAGGCGTACTGTTATAAGTCTATCCTTTGATTGCATAGCAGCAATATGGCCCGTTTTAGATAGAAAAGTGATGTGTTGCACTTTCTCTACTCTTGTACCAATAGAGTGCAACAGTACGTCGATCTTCTGATTCTATAGCTGTAATACGGCCCGTTTTAGATAGAAAAGTGATGTGTTGCACTTTCTATACTCTTGTACCAATAAAGTGCAGCAGTACGTCTATATTTTGATTCTATAGCAGCTATATGGCCAGTTTTATATAGAAAAGTGCTGTGTTGCACTTTCTATACTTTTCCATCAATAGAGTTTAACAGTACGTCTATCCTCTGATTCTATAGCAGCAATATGGCCCGTTTTACATAGAAAATTGTTGTCCTGCACTTTCTATACTCTAGTACCAATAGAGTGTAACAGTACGTCTATCTTTTGATTCTATAGCAGCAATATGGCCCGTTTAGATAGAAAAGTGACGTGTTGCACTTTCTCTACTCTTGTACCAATAGAGTGCAACAGTACGACCATCTTCTGATTCTATAGCAGCAATACGGCCCGTTTTAGATAGAAAAGTGATGTGTTGCACCTTCTATACTCTTGTACCAATAGAGTGCAGCAGACGTCTATATTTTGATTCTATAGCAGCTATATGGCCAGTTTTGAATAGAAAAGTGCTGTGTTGCACTTTCTATACTTTTCCACCAATAGAGTTTAACAGTACCGCTATCTTCTGATTCTATAGCAGCAATATGGCCCGTTTTACATAGAAAATTGTTGTCTTGCACTTTCTATACTCTTGTACCACTAGAGTGTAACAGTACGTGTATCTTCAGATTGTATAGCAGCAATATGGCCTGTTTTAGTTAGAAAAGTGCTGTATTGCACTTTCTATACTTTTCCACCAATAGAGTTTAACAGAACCGCTATCTTCTGACTCTATAGCAGCAATATGGCCCTTTTAGATAGAAAATCGATGTGTTGCACTTTATATACTTTTGTACCAATAGAGTGTAAGAGTACGTCTATCTTCCGATTCTATAGCACCAATATGGCCCGTTTTAGACAGAAAAGTGATGTGTTGCACTTTCTATACTCTTGTACCCATAGAGTGTAACAGTACATCCATCTTCTGAGTCTATAGCAGTAATATGGCCCTTTTCGATAGAAAATCGATGTGTTGCGCTTTCTATACTCTTGTACCAATAGAGAATATCAGTTCGACTATCTTCTGATTCTATGGCAGATTTATCGCCCGTTTTTGATAGAAAAGTGATGTGTTGCGCTTTTCATACTCTTGTACCAATAGAGTGTAAGGCTACATATATCTTCTGATTCTATAGCAGCAATATGGCCCTTTTAAATAGAAAAGTGATGTGTTGTACTTACTATACTCTTGTACCAATAGAGTGTAAGAGTACGTCTAGCTCCTGATTCTATAGCAGCAATATGGCCCTTTTAGATAGAAAAGTGATGTGTTACACTTTCTATACTTTTGTACCAATAGAGTGTAACAGTACGTCTATCTTCAAATTGTATTGCAGCAATATGGCCCGTTTAAATAGGAAAGTGATGTGTTAAACTTTCTATACTCTTGTACCAATAGAGTGTAACAGTACCTCTATCTTCTAATTCTATAGCCACAATATGACCCTTTTAAATAGAAAAGAGATGTGTGGCACTTTCTATTAGCTTCTACCAATACAGTGTAGGAGTACGTCTGTCTTCTGATTGTATAGAAGTAATATGGCCCTTTTAGATAGAAAAGTGATGTGTTGCACTTTCTACACTTTTGTACCAATAGTGTGTACCAGTATATCTATCTTCTGATTCTATAGCAGCAATAGGGCCCTCAGAAATAGAAAAACGTTGTGTTGTACTTTCTATACTTTTGTACCAATTGAGTGTAAGAGTACGTCTATCTTCTCATTCTATAGCAGCATTATGGCCCGTTTTAGATAGAAAAGTGTTGTGTTGCACTTTCTCCACTCTTGTACCAATAGAGTGCAACAGTACGCCTATCTGCTGATTCTATAGCAGCAATATGGCCCGTTATAAATGGGAAAATATTGAGTTGCACTTTCTATACTTTTGTACAATAGGGTGTAACAGTACGTCTATCTTCTGATTCTAGAGCAGCAATATGCCCTCTTAAATAGAAAAGTGATGTGTTGCACTTTCTATACTCTAGTACCAATAGACCGTAACAGTACGTCCATCTTCTGATTCTATAGCAGCAATATGGCCCTCTTAAGTATAAAACTGATGTGTTGCACTTTCTATACTTTTGTACCAATAGAGTGTAAAAGTACGTCTATCTTCTGATTCTATAGCAGCAATATGGCTCTTTTAGATAGAAAACAGATGTGTTGCACCCTCTATACTCTTGTACCAATAGAGTGTAAGAGTACGACTATCTTTAGATTCTATAGCAGCAATATGGCCCGTTTTACATAGAAAGTGTTGTCTTGCACTTTCTATACTCTAGTGCCAATAGAGTGTAACAGTACGTCTATCTTCTGATTCTATAGGAGCTATATGGCCCTTTTAGATAGAAAAGCTATCTGTTGCACTTTCTATACCTGTGTACTAATACAGTGAAACATTTTGTCTATCTTCTGATTCTATAGCAGGAATATGGCCCTTTTAGATAGAAGAGAGATCTGTTGCACTTTCTACACTTTTGTACCAATTGAGTGTAAGAGTACGTCTATGTTCTCATTCTATAGCAGCAAGATGGCCCGTTTTAGATACAAAAGTGTTGTGTTACACTTTCTATACTCTTCCACCAATAGAGATTAACAGTACGGCTATCCTCTGATTGTATAGCAGCAATATGGCTCGTTTTAGATAGAAAAGTGATTTGTTGCACTTTCTCTACTCTTGTACCAATAGAGTGTAACAGTAGGTCTATCTTCTGATTCTATAGCAGCAATATGGCCCGTTTTAGATAGAAAAGTGTTGTCTTGCACTAACGATACTCTTGTACGAATAGAGCGGAAGAGTACGTCTATCTTCTGATTCTATAGCATCAATATGGCCTTTTTAGATAGAAAAATGATGTGTTGCACTTTCTAAACTCTTGTGCCAATAGAGTGTAACACTACGTCTGTGCTCTGATTGTATAGCAGCAATATGGCCCGTTTTAGATAGAAAAGAATTGTGTTGCACTTTCTCTTCTCTTGTAGCAACAGAGTGCAGCAGTACGTGTATCTTTTGATTCTACAGCTGTAATATGGTCCTTTTAGACAGAAAAGTGATGGGTTGCACTTTCTATACTTTTGTACCTTTAGAGTGTAACGGTACGTCTATCTTCTGATTCTATAGCAGGAATATGGCCCTTTTAGATAGAAAAGTGATGTGTTGCACTTTCTATACTTTTGTACCTATAAAGTGTAAAGGTACGTCTATCTTCTGATTCTATAGCAGCAATATGGCCCTTTTAGATAGAAAAGTGATGTGTTGCACTTTCTATACTCCTATACAGATACAGAGTAACAGTACGTCCATCTTGTGATTCTATAGCAGCAATATGGCCTTTTTAGATAGAAAAGTGATGTGTTGCACTTTCTATACTTTTTTACCGACGGAGTGTAAGAGTACGTCTATCTTCTGATTCTATAGCAGCAAAATGGCCCTTTTAGATAGAAAAGTGATGTGTTGCACTTTGTATACTTTTGTACCAATATAGTGTAAGAGTACGTCTATCTTGTGACTCTATAGCAGCACTATGGCCCTCTTCTATAGAAAATCGATGTGTTGAATTTTCTATGCTTTTGTACCTATAGAGTATAACAGTACGACCATCTTATGATTCTACAGCACCCTTATGGCCCGTTTTAGATAGAAGAGTGATGTGTTGCACTTTCTATACTCTTGTACACATAGAGTGTAACAGTACGTCTATCTTCTGACTCTATAGCAATAATATGACCCTTTTCGATAGAAAATCGATGTGTTACACTTTCTATACTTTTGTACCAATAGAGTGTAAGAGTACGTCTATCTTTTGATTCTGTAGAAGCAATGTGGCCAGTGTTATATAGAAAAGTTATGTGCTGCACTTTCTATACTCTTGTACAAATACAGTGTAAGAGTACGTCTATCTTCTGATTCTATAGCAGCATAATGGCCCTTTTATATAGAAAAGTGATGTGTTGCACTTTCTATACTTTTGTACCAATGGAGTGCAACAGTACCCCTATTTGCTGATTCTATAGCAGCAATATGGCCCGTTATAAATGGGAAAGTATTGTGTTGCATTTTCTATATCCTTGTACCAATAGAGTGTAACAGTACTTCTATCTTCTGATTCTATAGCAGAGACATGGCCCTTTTGAATAGAAAAGTGATGTGTTGCACTTTCTATACTTATGTACTAATAAAGTGTAGGTCTATCTTCTGATTCTATAGCAGCAATATGTTCCGCTTTAGATTGAAAGGTGATATGTTGCACTTTCTATACTCTTATACCAAGAGAGTATAACAGTACGACTATCATCTGATTCTATAGCAGGGATATCGCCCGTTTTAGATAGAAAAGTGATGTGTTGCGCTTTCTATACTCTTGTACCAATAGAGTTTAAGAGTACGTCTATCTTCCGATTCAATAGCAGCATAATAGCCCTTTTAGATAGAAAAGTAATGTGTTGCACTTTCTATAGTTTTGTACCAACAGAGTGCAACAGTACGTCTATCTTCTGATTCTATAGCAGCAATATGGCCCTATTAGATAGAAAAGTGATGTGTTGCACTTTGTTTTCCTTGGCTCTTCCGGTGTAGGCCGCGTCATGTGGGCGTTGGTTGCCGACGTTTCGCAGGTCATGTGTCCTGCTTCCTCTTGGGCTATGTGCGAAGAAAGATTCAAGATTCAAGATTATTTTTATTATGATTTTTGTCTGGTGCTGGTACATTTGGGCCCAGCGCACAGACTTAAATTAGCATGTTTATTACAGTTATTTACATTTATATCAAAATATGTACAGCGGGTTCTTAGGTAACCCATATAGTGACCCTCTTTGGATCACCGAGATCAGTTCCCATTAGTATAGTTCTTGGTTGTTTTTGTATGTTCTTTCTTTGTCTTTTTTCTGTTGGTTTTATATACATATATTTACACACATGCACTCCCGCATTCACTCTGGCATATCACAAGATATGCCCTCATACACGCACACACACATACACACACACTGACGCACAGTGGGCACTTCACGTGAGCGTCCCGCTCGCAAATGTTTGCTGGACACACGTGACTATGCGTCCCAGCAGACAACTAAGCACTATATACACAAATATGTACACAGGATATATACACTTTGTACAGTCCGCAGTTTTCCTGGGCGGCGCAGGGTGCAGCTCCTGACCTGTTCCCTGGGGTGCAGGCCTCGAAGGTAGCGCGTGTGCGGCCTAGGGCCGTGTTTGCGTGGACGCGCATCAGTCGGTGAGCCGAGTTGACGTTTTAAACATTTTAATACGCGCATGCTTCCGATGCTTCGGCTCACCTTTGCCGATATTGGCAATGACATAATTGTCGTGGTTTCTGATGCGCGCCCACGCGGCAGTGGCTCTTTTTGTAATTGCCTCGGGAATGGATGGGGTCTGGGCTTCTTGGTGAAGGGTTTGATTAGTGGTTAGGATGGGAGCAGAGAGGATTTTTCGGAGGGAGAGGTTTTGGAGAGTTTGGATGGTCTTCAGGGCGGTTTTTGAGGCATTTGCCCAGGCCACACACGCGTATAGAACTACAGACAAGATGAAAGCCTTATACAAGACGAGTTTGGACTTCAATTGCAGCTGTTTGCTGCGGAAGATGGGGGCGCACAACTTTAGTCGCTGTCTGCCTTTGTTGGCGCTATTTTTTATGTGGGTGGACCAGCACATTGTGCTGTCCAAGGTCACCCCTAAATATTTAACTTGCCGACGACAGCGCAATACCTGACCACCGACCGTTAGGTCCATTGCCAAAGTGTGATGCCGCTTAGAAAAATGGATCAGCTGGCATTTTTCGGGGTTAATTTTGATTTTCCAGTCATGTTGCCATGAGAGGAAGTTGTTGACATAACGTTGCATTTCTGCAAGGCCGAAACGGGGATTTCTATGGTGGTTGTATATTGCAGTGTCGTCGGCGTACATGGCGACCTTACATCTGGCGTCCACTGGGAAGTCGTTGGTGAATAATATGTACAAAAGGGGTGACATGATTGCCCCTTGTGGGACGCCAGCCCGCATCACTCGCTCCCGTGAGGAGGAGTGGCCCACTTGGACGTAAAACTTCCATTTTTCTAAAAAATTGTGCAGCAAATATAGATAATTTTGAAGAGCCGGGAAATTGTGGTGCAGTTTGTAAATAAGGCCATTGTGCCAGCACCGGTCGAATGCGGGTTCTACGTCCAGAAATAGCGCCAACGTTGAAGCCCCATTGTTAAATTGCTCTATTACGTCATCAGTTAGTCTGAGAAGCTGTAAATCAGTTGAATGTCCTTTTCGAAAACCAAACTGTGAATTTGATAGTTCATGTGATTCCGAAACATGTTTTTGAAGTCGAGAAAGTGTAAGTTTTTCGAGCAATTTACCAATAGTAGACAAGAGACTAATGGGGCGGTAGTTTTGCGGTTGTCTGGTGCTTTTTCCTTGCTTTGGGAGCATAATTACCTTGGCTCGTTTCCAGGTAGAGGGGAAATAGCCTTGCTGCAGACAGGCGTTAAAAATTTTAGTCAGTTGCACCAGGGCTTTTCTCGGGAGATGCTTAAGTTCCTCATTAGTCACTTTGTCTGGGCCGGCAGCTTTCCCATTAGGTAATTTCCTAATGAGCTTGTAGACTTCCTGCGGTGTTATGATGGGTAGTTGTTGCTCTTGCTTCTGCGCCACCCAGGTTTGTACCCATGTCTGTACCTCCCGTTCTATATCGCGGTTGGTAACTGGGTTTTCGCTGAATCTGTCTTCAAGACAGTCAGCGAAGACCTCGGCTTTCTCCTCTTCGGAGAAGTGCAGGCCGCCATGAGTGTGCAGCGCCTCAGTTGCGGAGTTGACGGTCGTGGAGACTTTAAATGCCTTTAATAATTTCCACAAGGAAGAGTCCGAATGGGTGGTACTCAGCATTTTGTTTTCCCACTGTTCAGTTTTGTTGATTTTAATTTGATGCCGAATGATGTTGCGTAGCCATTTTGCTAGCACTTTGTGTTCAGGCTGACGGGTGTACCGCCACAGTCTTGTCAAGCGTCGTCTCCGCGCAATGAGTTGCTCTACCTCGGGGTACGTGCAAAAACCGGGTGGTCTTGTGGTGTAAGTGGTAGCGTTTCTCTTGGCCGTGTGTATCGAGGCAGTAAAGTTTTCAATGGCGACATCTATGTCTGCCTCGCTGTAGTATGACAGCGTGGGTTGCGCCATCCCGTGCATTTCCGTGGTGAACTTATTCCAGTCGGTCTCAGCCCTCCTTCGAGGCCCAGAGGCACCGGCCGGAATGCCACCCTGTATATCGAAGTGCACGGGAAGATGGTGAGAGTCCAGGCTGTGATACACTGTGAAGTTAATTAAAGGCGTCGCATTTTTTGTTAGTAGGAAGTCCAAAATTTCGGGGTCAAAGTGCCCCGATCTGTGCCAAAATGTGGGGTCTGGGGGAAGATGTACCTCTAAGTCGTCATTATCTGTTATAAGTTCAACCAGGAGATTTCCAGCCGCGTTTGCCCGGCGTGAAAACCACCAGGGGTGCCGAGCGTTGAAATCTCCTGCAATTATAACGTGCTCCTCTAAAGCGAGGATTTGTTCGAGGTCATGTATGAAATTTAAGGAGTTGGGGGGGCCGATAGAGCGCTACCAGCATCACCGTTTGATTATTTACACGGGTTTTGAGTGCTGTGCACTCTAACGCTGCCATTGCAGGTAGCGTAACAGAAGCATGAGCAACAGTGTTTCTGAGCAAAATAGCAGTACCTCCCCCCTGTCTGCCAATTCTGTCGTTCCGAAAGATTTGATACCCCTGGAGCCCAAAAGTGTGCTCTTGCTGTAATTTTGTTTCGCAAATGAATGCGACATCAATTTTGTTACGCCGCAGGTAGTTTTCAAGTTCTTGTTGCTTCCTGTGAATGCCATCTGCATTCCACAGGAGTGCGCGACTTAAAGTTATGCCTCCCCTTGAAGTTGCCATTTCCTCGAAGAGAGTGGTTAGCAAGCATATGATGGCTTCCAGCTTCTCCATTGTATCGTTGCAGCTTTTTAATCTTGCGATTATGGGCCGCAACTTTGGTAGTAGTACTGGGAGGTTTAAATGCTTGAAGAGGCTGAAAATTTCTTTCAAACCTCCCAGGTCGCTAGTGGGTGCCTCTGAGGGCTGGGGTTGTGGAGTGGGACCATTTGGCGGTTGCACGGGTTCATTTCGCCCTCCGGCGGCTCCTGCGAAAGAGGTGCCTTTTTGGACCAGGGCCGGGTAGGGGATGGGGCGTGGCCCTGGTTGAGTACCAGGAGAGTTCCTAGCTGCGGCTGCCAGTTGAGGGCGATGGCGTTCCATCTTAAATGTTTCACACCCCCTGTAGCTGGCAGGATGCGCTTCCCCACAGTTCGCATAGTGGGTACAGTGTCTTCCTTGGCCTTTTTTGGGCAGTCAGCTAGGCGGTGGATGCCACCGCAAAGAACACACCGGGAGGGGGGTGAGTGAGTGAGTAGGGTTTAAGGGCCCGTCGACAGCTAGGTCATTAGGGCCCCAAGTCAGAAGATAAAAGCAGGGGAAAACTCACCACCACCTAACAATGAGTCAAATATTAAAACGGGGAGTCTAAAAGAAAGATAAAAGCTAAAACAGGCCAAATGTAAAACAGGTCTAAAAAGATAACGTAAAAACAGTTAAAACCTCAAAACTGATCTTAAAATGTACACAGATAAAAATGCGAAGGTTAAAAATAAAATCAGAAAGTAAAATACAAGTTAAACCTGCTTAATGTAAGTGTTTGATTTTCATCTTTTTCTTTTTCAGTCTTATCTTGACCGACTTGGGAGCTGGTGTGTTCAAGTCGCCATCCTCAGATGAGTCTGAAGAGCCCTGTCGGCTTGTTGAGCGGGAGCGGGACTTCTTTGATGATGGACGACTACTCACCCGGTCTTTAGGTCGCGAATGGTGAGCGTTTCCACGTAAAACGGTGTGGCTACTGCTTGTGGATGGCTGGTGAGCAGGTGTCTGCACGGCGGAAGATTTAGTTGCCGGTGCAGGTTGTTCACGGGACGGTGGAGAGGGAGAGGCGCTCGTTGGCGAGTCAGTCTGCGTGGCAGCATCAGCGACTGGAACGTGCTGAATGGCCACAGTGTGGGCAGGAGTTCGGCGGACTGCTGACGCGAAACCTAGGGTTGTCGCAGGTTTCAGCTGTTCAAAGCTGCGACGTGCTTCCAAAAAGGTGAGCCGTTCTTTCACGCGCAACTCCTGTATAGCTTTCTCGTCCATAAATTTAGAACACTGACGCGAGCTTGATGGATGGCTCTCTCCACAATTCACACAATGAGGGTCACGGGTACAAGCCGTGCCCTCATGAGGTGATAGGCCACAACGCTCACAAACGGCAGGATGGTTGCACGCGGTCTTAGTATGTCCGAACTTCTGACACTGAAAACAGCGCATAGGGTTCGGGACATATTGACGTACGGCGGCACGCTCATACCCGCAGAAAATGTATTCTGGCAACTGTGTGCCCTTAAAAGTGAGAAACACCGTACGCAACTCAATAACTTTACCATCCTGCTTTCTTGTCAGACGGTACGCTTGACACACACGCTGGTCGGAGAGGCAAGTAACAATCTCCTCATTGGTGAGGTTGTCCAGACTAGACGTGGTGACTACTCCTCTACATGTGTTCAACGACTTGTGTGGGGCTACCCGGATTGGGTAGGATCCCAACAAGGTCGCTTTAAGAAGTTTTTGCGCCTGGTCTGCAGAAGTCACTTCGATCAAAAGCGTACCGTCTCGAACTCTAGTCGCATTTTTCACAATGCCACAAATCCTGTCTATTTCCCGTTTAATATAAAATGGGCTCAGGTCCTTTAACGTCTTTCCATCACATGCCATTGTCATTACCAAAAACGAGTCAAATGAAGAGGTTTTGCGCGGATGCATTTTGAATTTGGACCCCCATCCGGAACCGTCGGCGTCAGCCTGCCATCCGGGGGTCAAAGGATAAAAGACACCAAAATCTCCACGGTCTGTGCCGCCATGGAGACCCCTCCATGACTGACCTCAAAGCGTACTTCAGAGGGGCTACCCTCCGATCTCCACTGCTTGTCCACATGGGTAAACCGTTCACCACGTGACACCCCGGTTTTATGCCCCCACCACAGGAATAACCGCCTGTGGCTCCCCGCTTTAGCACACGCTGCCTCAACGGAGTCAGCGTGGATTCAGGGGACTTCGGGTTGATTACACCGGGGTTCCGTCAGCGGTAACACGTCCGGCCGGTGATACTAACCCGACGGCACACGGCCGTCGGGAGATTAACACCGGCCGTGCCCTCAAGGAGCTACGTGGGTGTACTTGACGTGTGGACGGGCTCCGCACCTAAGGCTACACATGGGGGCAGTGTGAAGGGTCCGCACAACCTTCGCGCCTGAGACCTCCGAAGAGCACACAAGTCGGGGGCCGCGCTGAAAACCGTGGGACAGGACCACGGAGATAGGAAAGATCCCTGCTGGTGAGACAGGAGTTATAAAACTAAAGCCTTAATAACTAATAATCGGAATAAACCTAGAAGAGGAAGAGGGTGATATAAAAGCAACATAAATCGCTGCACGTGGCACAGTTAATGTATATGGAGGGGGTGAAATGATCGTGCGCAGCTCGGGGCCCCGGGCGCGCCAAACCCGGACCTACCGTGGTAGGTTCCCCTGGGGGAGTTTGATTTCGGAGTCCTCTTCTCCTAGATGAGTTGTCGACCAAGACTAACGAGCCTCATCTACCCGTTGGAATGTTCTTAGCTTCCCCTCACCTTTTGCCCACCAGTGGTCACAAAGACACACTTAGTAGGCCGTCTGGATCGGGTACTGAGCCCCTCCGCCACGGCAAGGCGACACTCCTTCGGAGGGGCACACCCGGAGGTCATGTGACAATTTTTAAAGGTATGGCCTAATTGTTGGCAGTTAAAACACTGCGTGATGTTCTGGAAGGTTTTTAAGACTTCCACGGTGACCATCATATGGCACACTTCTCTTTCCTGTATGAGCTTTTGGTTATCAGTGGTTCTATCTACGCTTACCTGGTAATTTGAAAGAGGCCTGCCACGGGACACCATTTGTCGCACCTGCGAAGAATAAACTTAAACTTATTTATTGAACTAAAACATTTGCCTGGTGCCGGTACAAAAGGGCCCGGCTTACAGGCTAAAATTAACATTAGTTATAATATTTACAATGTTTCCATGTGAATTCATGTTAGCTGTTTTTTCTTTAAAAACCCATACAGTGGGCAGCTTTAGCCCACCGAGGACAGTTTTATTTTGTATATTCAATGTTTTGTTTGTCTCTTTTTATCGTTTTTTGTTTATGTACACTCATCCACGCGCTCATTCACTCCTGGGCATACCACACATATGTCCCATCACACTCTCACACACACACACACACACACACACACACACACACACACACACACACGCTCGTATATACATATTTACACTCACTACACTATACACTTCACTTATTTACAGTTTTTTCCGCAGTTTTCCTGTGCGGACCAGGTTGCAGCTCCTGACTGGTTCCCTGGGATGCAGGCCTCTGAGGTAGCGTGTGTGCGGCCTAGGGCCCTTCTTTGCGTGGACACACATCAGTCGGTGAGCCGAACAACGTCTAAAACATCTTGATTCTGCTGTGCTTCCGATGCTTCGGCTCACCTTTACCAATATTGGCAATGTCGTAGTTGTCATGGTTTCTGATGCGCGCCCACGCGACAGTGGCTCTTTTCGCTATTGCCTCGGGAATGGATAGGATCTGGGTTTCCTGGTGAAGGGTTCCGTTAGTGGTTAGGATGGGAGCAGAGAGGATTTTCCTGAGAGAGAGGTTTTGGAGTGTTTGGAGAGTTTTCAGGGCGGTTTTTGAGGCGTTTCCCCAGGCCACACACGCGTATAGAACCACCGAAAGGATGAAAGCTTTATACAGTACGAGTTTGGACTTCAATTGCAGCTGTTTACTGCGGAAGATGGGGGCGCATAACTTTAGCCGCTGTCTGCCTTTGTTGGCGCTATTTTTTATGTGGGAGGACCAGCACGTTGTGCGGTCCAAGGTAACCCCTAAGTATTTGACTTGCCGACGACAGTGCAATACTTGACCACCGACCGTTAGGTCCATCGCCAAAGTGTGATGCCGCTTAGAAAAATGGATCAGCTGGCATTTTTCGGAGTTAATTTTGATTTTCCAGTCATGTTGCCATGAGAGGAAGTTGTTGACATAACGTTGCATTTCTGCAAGGCCGAAACGGGGATTTCTATGGTGGTTGTATATTGCAGTGTCGTCGGCGTACATGGCGACCTTACATCTGGCGTCCACTGGGAAGTCGTTGGTGAATAATATGTACAAAAGGGGTGACATGATTGCCCCTTGTGGGACGCCAGCCCGCATCACTCGCTCCCGTGAGGAGGAGTGGCCCACTTGGACGTAAAACTTCCATTTTTCTAAAAAATTGTGCAGCAAATATAGATAATTTTGAAGAGCCGGGAAATTGTGGTGCAGTTTGTAAATAAGGCCATTGTGCCAGCACCGGTCGAATGCGGGTTCTACGTCCAGAAATAGCGCCAACGTTGAAGCCCCATTGTTAAATTGCTCTATTACGTCATCAGTTAGTCTGAGAAGCTGTAAATCAGTTGAATGTCCTTTTCGAAAACCAAACTGTGAATTTGATAGTTCATGTGATTGCGAAACATGTTTTTGAAGTCGAGAAAGTGTAAGTTTTTCGAGCAATTTACCAATAGTAGACAAGAGACTAATGGGGCGGTAGTTTTGCGGTTGTCTGGTGCTTTTTCCTTGCTTTGGGAGCATAATTACCTTGGCTCGTTTCCAGGTAGAGGGGAAATAGCCTTGCTGCAGACAGGCGTTAAAAATTTTAGTCAGTTGCACCAGGGCTTTTCTCGGGAGATGCTCAAGTTCCTCATTAGTCACTTTGTCTGGGCCGGCAGCTTTCCCATTAGGTAATTTCCTAATGAGCTTGTAGACTTCCTGCGGTGTTATGATGGGTAGTTGTTGCTCTTGCTTCTGCGCCACCCAGGTTTGTACCCATGTCTGTACCTCCCGTTCTATATCGCGGTTGGTAACTGGGTTTTCGCTGAATCTATCTTCAAGACAGTCAGCGAAGACCTCGGCTTTCTCCTCTTCGGAGAAGTGCAGGCCACTTTGAGTGTGCAGCGCTTCAGTTGCGGAGTTGACGTTCGTGGATACTTTAAATGCCTTTAATGATTTCCACAAGGAAGAGTCCGAATGGGTGGTACTCAGCATTTTGTTTTCCCACTGTTCAGTTTTGTTAATTTTAATTTGATGCCGAATGATGTTGCGTAGCCATTTTGCTAGCACTTTGTGTTCAGGCTGGTGGGTGTACCGCCATAGTCTTGTCAAACGTCGTCTCCGCGCAATGAGTTGCTCTACCTCGGGGTACGTGCAAAAACCGGGTGGTCTTGTGGTGTAGGTGGTAGCGCTTCTCTTGGCTGTGTGTAGCGAGGCAGTGAAGTTTTCAACGGCGACATCTATGTCTGCCTCGCTATAGTATGACAGCTTGGGTTGCGCCATCCCGTGCATTTCCATTGTGAACTTATTCCAGTCGGTCTCAGCCCTCCTTCGAGTCCCAGAGGCACCGGCTGGAATGCCACCCTGTATATCGAAATGCACGGGAAGGTGGTCAGAATCCAGGCTGTGATACACTGTAAAGTTAATTAAAGGTGTCGCATTTTTTGTCAGTACGATGTCCAAAATTTCGGGGTCAAAGTGCCCCGATCTGTGCCAAAATGTAGGGTCTGGGGGAAGGTGCACCTCTAAGTCGTCATTATCTGTTATAAGTTCAACCAGGAGATTTCCAGCCGCGTTTGCCCGGCGTGAAAACCACCAGGGGTGCCGGGCGTTGAAATCTCCTGCAATTATAACGTGCTCCTCTAAAGCGAGGAGTGAGTGAGTGAGTGAGTGAGTGAGTGAGTGAGTGAGTGAGTGGGGTTTAAGGGCCCGTCGACAGCTAGGTCATTTGGGCCCTAGGTCAAAGTTTAAAATTTAAAAACACTCATTAACTTTTCTGGCTAAAAGTTGAACCTTAAAATAACAACTAAAAACTGTGAACACCTAAAAACCTCAGCCTACAAAGTAACACGATAAAATAAAACCCTGAAGGGAACGTACTAAAAAGAGGTGAAGTTGAAAGCTAAAAAAAAAAACTAAAATACAAAATTGTTAAAACATTGAAAGGTAAAATGTATCCCAGTTAAAAACAGGGTTAAAACCTATAAAAGGAATTAAAAAAGTGTTACACTTGCGTAGCAAATCCAATCTGGGTAATGAACCGCAGAGTTTTGGCCACAGAAACTGGGTTGTCACCCAAAATTGAAGCTACTGTAGATCCCAGACCAACTGACTGGCGCGCATGAGCGTGTCTTGGACAATCCAAGAGCACGTGTGGGACGGTGAGGCGAACATCGCATGTCGGACAGACAGGTGCCGGGTCACCACGCAGAAGATGGCCGTGTGTGGCTCGTGTGTGACCTATCCTCAGGCGGGTAAGGATAACTTCAGCCCGCCTGGAATCCCTGTAGGAGGTCAGCCAGGGCTCCACGCTGTCTTTAATTATCCGCAGCTGTGTGCCAGTCAACGCTTCCCAAGACTGCTGCCAAACCGATAGAAGCTGGCGACGGAAGTACCGCTGAGCATCCCTATAGGGTATAGTGTCGGTAGAAGACTGCGGCAGACGGCATGCAGACTTAGCTGCCGCATCCGCAGCTTCATTACCCGGAATGCCCGTATGGCCTGGGATCCATGTAAACACTAACTGGTATCCGCGTGAGAGCAATTGAGATATGAGTGTCTGAATTTTAAAAACGAGTGTAGACGTACCGAGGAACTGCTGCAGGGTCTCCACTGCACTCAGAGAGTCGGAGCAAATTATAAAACCTCCAGGGACTAAGTTGGAAATAAAAAGTAAGCAGTAAAATATAGCGCGCAGTTCGGCCGTTTAAACAGAACTGTAGTCCGGGAGGCGGTATTGATGTGGCTCACCGTTATAGACAAAACTACATCCCGTAGCACCACCCAACTGGGAACCATCGGTGAATACCGGAGTGTAAGTCCGGTAACGTCCCAGTAGTTCGGTGAAAAGTTGACGAAACACCGACTGGGGGGTGGCCACTTTGGCGCAGCCTGAAAGCGCAAGGTCAAACCGGGCTCGATGAAGTTGCCAAGGCGGAGAGCGGGAGAAGGAAAAACGCTCTACAGCAGGCATTCGGAGCTCATGAGTGGCGAGTAGTTCGCGAAATCGATTGCCGCTTGGACGGGATATAGTCGCATTCCGAAGATAACGGTGGGCGAGTTCGGGGCGCAATACAGATCTAAAGGAAGGGTGACCAGGGTGAGCTGCCAACCTGGCCACGTAGGAACTTAATAAAATCGAGCGCCGAATAGACAGTGGAGGTTCCCCGGAATCAACATACAGACACTCAACACGACTAGTACGGAAGGCTCCAGTAGCTAGACGGATACCAGAATGGTGGACAGTGTCTAAAAGGCGGAGTTTAGTGGCGGACGCCGCGCCATAGATAAAACTGCCGTAGTCCAGTTTGGACCGCACCAGCGAGCGATAAAGCCTCAACATAACAGTGCGATCGCCACCCCAAGAGGCCCCAGATAAGACCCTGAGTACCCGAAGTGAACGATCGCAGGAAGCCCGAAGCTGACGAATATGGAACTCCCAAGTTAGCTTGCTGTCGAGGTGAAGGCCCAGAAACTTAACGTGCGGAACAAACGGCAGACGTGTACCATGCAAATAAAGATCAGGTGGAGGGTGTACACCACGGAGTCGATGGAAGTGGATACATTGCGTTTTCGTAGCGGAGAACTGAAACCCGGTGCGAAGGGCCCAGTCAGCGATGGAGGTTATGTTCAGCTGCAGTTGACGCTCGAGGTGCTCAAGATTATATGATCGGTAATATATCGCGAAGTCGTCAACATACAGTGACATCGGGATTCCGCTACGAACAGCTCTGGCAATCCCGTTAATGGCCACGGCGAAAAGCGTTACGCTGAGAATCGAACCCTGGGGTACACCATTCTCCTGGATCTTTTCTTCTGAGAGGGTATGGCCAATGCGTACACGAAAACGGCGAAGTTTTAAAAAGTTAAAAACGAAGGTCGCGAGATGACCGCGTAAACCGTAGTCGTGCAGATTACGGAGGATACCATAGCGCCATGTAGTGTCGTAGGCCTTCTGTAGGTCGAAGAAGACCCCCACGACGTGCTGCTTCATGAGAAAGGCATTCTGAACATAAGCATCCATGCGTGTCAGGTTGTCGACACTGGAGCGATGGCGACGAAAACCGCACTGAACATTGCTCAGCAGGTTATTCGTCTCCAGCCACCACACTAAACGAGTGTTAATCATTCGCTCCAAGGTCTTACAAACGACACTCGTTAAGCAGATAGGGCGGTAGCTGGAGGGAAGTATCCGGTCTTTCCCAGGCCGAGGGACAGGGATGACAATACCCTCGCGCCAGGAAGATGGGAAAACCTGCTGAACCCAGATACGGTTGTACATGCCCAACATGAAGGAGAGAGCCTCAGGTGGGAGATGAAGCAGCATTTGTCGGTGGATCTCATCAGGACCCGGAGATGAGTCCTTTGCAATAGACAGAGCATGGGCCAGTTCCTCTTCCGTAAAAAGAGCATTGTATGGTTCACTACAGTCACTGTTAAAATTGAGGGCTATCCGCTCCGCAGATTCCTTCATGGGTAAAAAGGCGGTATTGTAACTTTGCGTTTGGCTATCGGCAGCGAAAGAGTCGGCAAGGGCGTCGGCAACATCCTGCTCACTGGTGTAAGTGGAGCCCTGTACGGCAAGACCGGGTATTATCGTCCGGCGACACTTACCGTACATACGCCGCACAGCAGTCCACACCTGTTGTGCAGAACTGCGACTGGAAAGAGAAGAAACATAAGACTCCCAGGAGCTCCGCTTTGCACTGCGAAGTACAAAACGAGCCCTTGCGCGACAGCGTTTAAAAGAAACAAAGTTTGCCTCCGTTGGATGTAAGTGGAAGACACGTAGAGCACGCTTGCGTGCTTTAATAGCCAAACGGCATTCCTCGGTCCACCAAGGTACAGGAGCACGTCGTGGGGTAGAGGAACCTCGAGGAATGCTGGAATCCGCTGCGAGCAAGATAGAACAGGTAAAATATTCCACCATTTCATCAATGGTGTCAAAATCATTGTCCCGAAGGTGAATGAGGGAACGAAATTTCCCCCAGTCAGCCTTGGAAATAATCCAGTGAGGAAAACGTGTTGGCACGGAATGGTGGCCGGATAGGTGAATGTTAATGGGGTAATGATCACTGCCATATAAGTCGGAAATTACCGACCAGTCAAGTAGTGGTACCAGTGACGGAGTGCTATAAGAAACGTCTAGAGCGGAGTGTGTACCATAGGCAGATGATAAGAAAGTAGGCACGCCAGTGTTTAATAGGATTAAGCCGGACATATCGCAAAGGTCTGCTACAAGGCACCCTCGAGCATCGTCAGTGTCGGAGCCCCAGTGAGTGTGCTTGGCATTCAGATCGCCGAGAAAAAGGAGTGGTGGCGGAATCTGTGCCAAGAGAGCCCGAAGATCATTTTCGTGTACAACACTGACGGGTGGCAGATAGACATTACAAACAGAAAAACAGACGCTCTGCAGCTGTACACGTATCGCTAGAGCTTGCAGCGGCGTGTTAAGTGGTATGCTGACGGCAGAGATGTTATGCGCCACCAAAATAGCCACACCACCACACGCTCGCCCATCAGCTGCAGAGTCATGTCTATATGCCGAGAAACCGCGAATACGGAGAGCGTGGTTAGGGTGCAAATGGGTTTCTTGTAGACAGACGATTGATGGATAGCGTTGAGAAAGTAGATTTTGTATGTCCGGAACACGTGCCCGGTACCCATTAACATTCCATTGGATTATTTCCATAGTAAGAAAGAGATCAGTGGTTTGTCTTCATCTTTTTCTTTCTTACTTTGGCGGACTTTGGACCTACGATGTGAAAGTCGCCGTCCTCTGGAGATTCCTCAGATGTATGTGAGGAAGAAGATCCTCTACGGCTCGCGGAGCGAGAGCGGGACTTCAAAGAGGAAGAGCGACTACCGGCGCGAACAATAGGCCTGGAACGATGTTTTTCAACAGGCTGGCTACGGCTTGTGGACGGCTTAGGAGCTTTGGTCTGCACGGCTGAGGATGTTTTCGCCAATGCAGGTGTGGTACGATTAAGTGGAGGGGTACTTGCCAGTGGCTCGGTCTGGGTACAAGCGTCTGCAACAGGAACGTGCTGTATGGCGACTGTGTTCACAGCAGCGCGTCGGGCAGCAGAGACATAGTCCAAGGTGGTAGTGGGCTTGAGCTGCTCAAAGCGGCGACGCGCTTCTGGAAAGGTGAGGTGTTCTTTCACACGCAGTTCCTGAATACACTTCTCATCCAGAAACTTCGGACACTGTCGGGAGCTCGATGGATGACTCCCTCCACAGTTAACACAGTTCGGGTCACGGGTGCACGCCGTGCCCTCATGTGTCGGTAGGCCACAACGCTCACATACAGCAGGATGGTTACATGATGTTTGGTATGTCCGAACTTCTGACACTGGAAGCAGCGCATAGGGTTCGGAACATACTGCCGGACAGAGGCACGTTCGTAGCCGCAAAAGATATATTCCGGCAAGACAGTGCCCTTGAACGTAAGGAACACTGTCCGCAATGGTACGTCTTTGCCATCCTGCTTGCGCGTAAGCCGATACGCCTGACAGACTCGCTGATCAGACAGGCAGCTGACTATCTCCTCATTACTGAGATTGTCGAGACTAGAAGTGGTGACGACTCCCCTGCAGGTGTTGAGAGTTTTGTGGGGGGCTACCCGAATAGGGTAGGACCCCAACAAACTAGCCTTTAGAATTTTCTGACTTTGTTCTGCATTATTGGTCTCTAACAGTAGCGTACCGTCGCGTAGTCTGCTCGCATTCTTTACGGGTCCACATATTCTGTCCACTTCGCGCTTAATGTAAAAGGGGTTCAGGTCCTTAATCGTTTTCCCGTCACATGCCAAGGTCACAACAAGAAATGGGTCGGTGAAAGGGGTTTTGCGCGGATGCATATTGAAATTGGACCCCCATCCGGAACCGTCGGCGTCAGCCTGCCATCCGGGGGTCAAAGAAAAGAAAGACACCAAAATCTCCACGGTCTCTGCCGCCATGGAGACCCCTTCATGACTGACCTCAAGGCGTACTTCCGAGGAGCTACCCTCCGATCTCCACTGCTTGTCCGCATGGGTAAACCGTTCACCACGTGACACCCCGGTTTTATGCCCCCACCACAGGAATAACCGCCTGTGGCTCCCCGCTTTAGCACACGCTGCCTCAACGGAGTCAGCGTGGATTCAGGGGACTTCGGGTTGATTACACCGGGGCTCCGTCAGCGGTAACACGTCCGGCCGGTGATACTAACCCGACGGCACGCGGCCGTCGGGAGATTAACACCGGCCGTGCCCTCAAGGAGCTACGTGGGTGTACATGACGTGTGGACGGGCTCCGCACCTAAGGCTACACATGGGGGCAGTGTGAAGGGTCCGCACAACCTTCGCGCCTGAGACCTCCGAAGAGCACACAAGTCGGGGGCCGCGCCGAAAACCGTGGGACAGGACCACGGAGATAGGAAAGATCCCTGCTGGTGAGACAGGAGTTATAAATCTAGGAACTTACAAACTAATAATCAGAATAAACCTAGAAGAGGAAGAGGGTGATATAAAAGCAACATAAATCGCTGCACGTGGCACAGTTAATGTATATGGAGGGGGTGAAATGATGGTGCGCAGCTCGGGGCCCCGGGCGCGCCAAACCCGGACTTACCGTGGTAGGTTCCCCTGGGGGAGTTTGATTTCGGAGTCCTCTTCTCCTAGATGAGTCGTCGACCAAGACTAACGAGCCTCATCTACCCGTTGGAATGTTCTTAGCTTCCCCTCACCTCTTGCCCACCAGTGGTCACGAAGACTCACTTAGTAGGCCGTCTGGATCGGGTACTGAGCCCCTCCGCCACGGCAAAGCGACACTCCTTCGGAGGGGCTAAAGCGAGGATTTCTTCGAGGTCAGGTATGAAATTTAAGGAGTTGGGGGGCCGGTAGAGCGCTACCAGCATCACCGTTTGATTATTTACACGGGTTTTAAGTGCTGTGCACTCTAACGCTACCATTGCAGGTAGCGTAACAGAAGCATGAGCAACAGTGTTTCTGAGCAAAATAGCAGTCCCTCCCCCCTGTCTGCCAATTCTGTCGTTCCGGAAGATTTGGTAACCCTGGAGCTTAGAAGTCTGCTCTTGCTGTAATTTTGTTTCGCAAATGAATGCGACGTCAATTTTGTTACGCCGCAGGTAGTCTTCAAGTTCATTTTGCTTCCTGTGGATGCCATCCGCATTCCACAGGAGTGCACGCGTTAAAGTTATGTCTCCCCTTGAAGTTGCCATTTACTCGAAGAGAGTGGTGACTAAGCATATGATGGTTTCCAGCTTCTCCATGGTATCGTTGCAGCTTTTTAATCTTGCGATTATGGGCCGCAACTTTGGTAATAGTACTGGGAGGTTTAAATCCTTAAAGAGGTTTAAATCCTCAAACCTCCCAGGTCACTGGTGGGTGCGTCTGAGGGCTGGGGTTGTGGAGGGGGACCATTTGTAGGTTGCTCAGGTGCATTTCGTCCTCCGGCGGCTCCTGCGAAAGAGGTGCCTTTTTTGACCAGGGCCGGGTTGAGGATGGGGCGTGGCCCTGGTTGTGTACCAGGAGAGTTCCTGGCTGCAGCGGCCAGTTGGCGGCGATGACGTTCCATTTTGAAGGTCTCGCACCCCCTGTAGCTGGCAGGATGCGCCTCCCCACAGTTCGCACAGTGGGGTACAGCGTCTTCCTTGGCCTTTTTAGGGCAGTCAGCTAGGCGGTGGAGGTCACCGCAAAGGACACACCGGGAGGTCATGTGGCACATTTTGAATGTGTGGCCCAGTTGTTGGCAGTTAAAACATTGAGTTATATTTTGGAAGGTTTTTAAGACCTCCACGGTGACCATCATATGGCACACTTCTCTTTCCTGTATAAGCTTTTGGTTTCCGGTAGTTCATTCAAGACTCACCTGGTAGTTTGGAAGAGGCCTGCCGCGGGACACCATTTGTCGTACCTGGACGCCGGTGTATCCCTTCTGCTCCAGGTCCTCCTGTATGTAGGCCACCTGCAGATCTGCAGGCAGGCGTTTAATTACAAAGGGGAGGGGCTGGTCGCTTCTAGGTGTGAAGCTGTAGCTCTCTACACCGGCGTTCGTCAGGAGCTGCACGGTTGGAATGGCGTCCTGCTTCCTCTGGAGAAAGAGTTTCAGGCAGTCCCTCGTGGTTTGGATCTTGTATGTGCCGGTCGGTAATCGGTTGCGGAGTAATTCGAGGACCTTCACTGCTTGCTTGGTGTCCGGTATTATTGTCCGTGGCGGCTTTTGGTTGTCTTGTGTTGCTGTTGTTGACTGAGCTGTTGGTGTGGCTGCTGAGGTGGAGGGAACAGGGTTTGAGGGGAGGGGAGAGGGGCGGGTTTTTGTTGCTGGTTTATGTTGTACTATGTTCTTTGGTTTAGGTTTGGGAAGTTGTGGAAATGAATCTTGTGCGTTTGTTGGCAGTGAGAGGTCCTCTGTGACCTCGCGTTCTGCTGTTTCCAGGGCGGAGAAAGAATTCTTCAGGGTGAGGGGGTGTGGCGGCGTGGACTGCCTCGGGATCCTTTTGTTTACTGTGAGTTGGCCGGGGCGTTCACTGTCCGAATCACTCTCCCGGCCATTGTCACGGGAGCGTTTCTTCTTGTATGAGGCAGTCTTCCACCCCTCGTTCATCCTCACTAATTCTCTCTTCTTAACAGCGTAGTCTTTATAGCAAAACGCGAGGTCCTGCGTAAATTTGTAGAACTTGTCCGAATCGGCATCCATGTTTGTCAGTATGTTGGTGTAGTAGGTGATCTCTGATTTTATGTCGTCAACCTCCTTCTGTAATTTTTGCAGGGACTTTGCCCTACGCTCTTCCTCCATAGTTGTTGTCTGGTCTATGTCCATTCGTGACTGCGTCGAGCCGGCGGCCAGTAGTGCTGTGGTGGGCTGGAGTAGTGGCGCTCCAGCTGGGGTGGCCAAGTCTATAAGTACTGGTGCTAGCACGCCCCTCTCGCCCAGTTCGTTGCCGGCCGTCGAATCAGCTGCACGTCTTAATTTATACTTTCCTCGCTCCGCCCACCAGCGTTGCTATTGGTGGTGGGAGGGCCAGTGACGTCATAGGTTAAAAGTGGGTGCCATATAGAGCTCAGGGCTCTTCCGTTATCACGGTTCAAATTATTTTATGTTTTAAAATTTCTATACTCTCACGGATTGTTCTGTGAGAGTAGTTGTCAGAGATGGCTAAAACTTTTATTCCGTCGAAGTCGATGTGATGACGGGTGACAAATGCATGTTCTGTCAATGCAGATTTTTCTGGCTGGTTGAGTTTTAAACTTCGGATGTGTTCTTTTCTTCTGGTGGCTATGGATCTCCCCGTTTGTCCGATGTAAGATTTTCCGCAGTCACAACTTATGTTGTATACCCCAGCATTAAGGAGTATATCACTTTTGTCTTTAACATTTGGCAGGAATCCCTGAATCTTTTTTACGGCACTGTACCGGGTTGCAATGTTTTGTTTTCGTAAAGTTTTTGCTATTTTGTCGGTTACTCCTTTGATGTAGGGGAGACACGCCCACTTTTTATCCTTTTTGTCTTCACATGTCTTTGACTTCTTATTACGACGAATAAGGTCACGGATGACTTTAGAGGAGTAACCATTCGCTCTTAAAACTTCACAGATCCTGGAGTTTTCGTGTATTAAAGTCATCCGTGACCTTATTCGTCGTAATAAGAAGCCAAAGACATGTGAAGACAAACAGGATAAAAAGTGGGCGTGTCTCCCCTACATCAAAGGAGTAACCGACAAAATAGCAAAAACTTTACGAAAACAAAACATTGCAACCCGGTACAGTGCCGTAAAAAAGATTCAGGGATGCCTGCCAAATGTTAAAGACAAAAGTGATATACTCCTTAATGCTGGGGTATAAAACATAAGTTGTGACTGCGGAAAATCTTACATCGCACAAACGGGGAGATCCATAGCCACCAGAAGAAAAGAACACATCCGAAGTTTAAAACTCAACCAGCCAGAAAAATCTGCATTGACAGAACATGCATTTGTCACCCGTCATCACATCGACTTCGACGGAATAAAAGTTTTAGCCATCTCTGACAACTACTCTCACAGAACATTCCGTGAGAGTATAGAAATTTTAAAACATAAAAATAATTTGAACCGTGACAACGTTTTTTTTTTTTTTTTTTTTTTTTTTTTTTTTTATTTTAAAACTTAACTAATTTACTTCTGTGGTGACTCTGTTTATTTTTAATTTTTTTTACAGTGGTGGAGTTGGTCCGGTACCGCCGAAGCAAACCGGATGATTGTGGGTCCTGAGCTCTATATGGCACCCACTTTTAACCTATGACGTCACTGGCCCTCCCACCACCAATAGCAACGCTGGTGGGCGGAGCGAGGAAAGTATAAATTAAGACGTGCAGAACCGGCTAACCTACGCGGTCAGCGCCGTGGCGTAGCACTACACTTTGCCCGAAGTAAACCCGGGAGGAATCAAAGTGTAGTGCTTTACGCAACCGTGCCAAGGCACTGGAAATCCAATTCCCGTGTTACACCCGGGAGGATAGTGTACAGTTTTGTTTACCCGTGTTACACCCGGGAGGAGATAGTGGTGCTAACTAAAGTGTTAATCAGTGATAATTTTAGTGCCAGTGTTTTGCTTTTTTATTTTTGTTTATTTATGTACTGTGACAGTGACACGTTTTTAGCGAGTGTTTTTAGTTTATTAAGTCCGCGTGGGGCACGCTCAGCGTTCCCCCGCGCATACAAGGAATGGCGTCCGCCACAACGCTTCCTACCACATCGACGGCCGGCAACGAACTGGACGAGAGCGCCAGACGCCAGACGCCAGTTCGAGTCGAACGGAGGTGAGGTGAATGTTCCTCCGGTCGAGTGTCTTTACCGCAGTACCTAGCCGTCATACGGCTTTACCTGCGCGATGGTTTTGACGGTGTCACTACAGGGATGTTTTCACTGGGAAATTTGTTGGAACAGGGGTTTTTATAGTAACGGGAGGGATTGTAGGCAGGGATTGGTTCGCAAGTGAGCTGTGCGCGAATTTTACGCGCTAATTCCTACCAGGGTTCTGGCCGTCAGTCACTCGCTGAGAGGTGAACTGAACTGGTGATTCGCTCTGTTTTGAGTACAGATTGCATTTTCGCCTTTCCCATCTTGAGATTAGATCGCCGGACTTAAGATGTCCTTCGGCAATCTTTTGGATGGTAGTCGGCGCGGCTGTCTCTGGTCGTATTGGCCCAGGGTATTCACCAGAGGGTTAGGGTGGTTCTGGAGTTTATTGTACATTGTTCGAGCGCGAGTTTTGATCACGTCGACAATATACGGGATACCGGAATGTTCATGTAGGATATGGGCAGGAAATCTTCGGCCTGTATCATAGATCATCCTTAATGCCCGGTTCTGCAACGTCTGGAGTCTGATGATCTCGCATCCGTACAGGACAAGAGGCGGGATGATCGCTCGATACAGCCGAAGCTTCAGGCGTAGGGGCATGGTTTGGGAACTGAGGATGGGGTACAACTGCCGCAGGGCAGCGTGGCCTTGCAGTACTTTGCCCCTGACGTGATGTCTGTACGTCAGCTGCCGGTCCAGCGTGACCCCGAGATACTTCGCCGTGGTGACCCAGGGGATCCGACGGCGCCGAAGCACGAGGTCCAGCGGGAGCCGGTTGGCTATCGTATTAGCCAGGAGAATCGCAGAGCTTTTCTCCGGGTTAATAGACATACGCCAGTTCTCGCACCATCTATTGATGGCACAGAGGTGCGCTTGTACTTGTCGGTAACTGTAGCGCGGGTTCTTGTTAGTAGCGAAGATCATGAGATCGTCCGCATACTGACAGATGTGTGTGTTGGGGTGCGTCGGGAGATCGGCCATGTAAGCTGCAAAAAGTGCCGGTGACAGTACACTGCCCTCGGGGACTCCTGCGCCAATGGGCCTTTCTCTAGAAAATGATCCCTCCACCTTCACCCGGAAGCTACGTTCCTGTAGGAAACTAGCCACCAAGTAAATGTATGGAGGGGGATTTCCTGCTGTATGAGCTTGTAGACAAGCCCCTCATGCCAAGTGGTAGAAAATGCCTTTTCCACGTCGAGCAACACTGCCACCGTTTTAGCCCTCTCCTGGTAAGCCAGGGAAGCTTTCTCGGCTACACGCAGTAGTTGCTCAGTCGTGGAATGACCAGAACGAAAACCAAACTGGTGTTCCGGTAGGAGACCTTTTTCCTCCAAAAGAGGTCCGAGGCGGGACAGGAACAGTTTCTGGAACACTTTCGAGACAACTGGTAGGAGGCTGATGGAACGGTAACTAGATGGAAAAACCGGATTCTTTCCCTGCTTCAAAACGCATACCACACGCGCCTGTTTCCAGACAGCTGGAAAGTGGCACATGCTGAGGCATGCGTTAGAAATGCGGGTCAAGTGCATCACGGCTCTATGGGGTAGGTGCTGGAGCATTTCCGCTGTTACACGGTCCTGCCCAGGGGCTTTACTAGGTTTTAGGTGCCGGATGGTGTTAGTTACCTCGCGAGGGGTAACTACCGGGATGTGGAACTCCTCGTGGCCCGCGGGTCGGACTTCTAGGAAGTCTTCTACCGCTTGTTCCACGAGGTCAGTATGGTCATCGTTCTGAGGATCTACCCTAGGCTAGAACTGAGTCTCCAGATAGTCTGCTAGTGCCTCTGCTTTTTCCCTCGGTTCAAAGAAAAGCCTTCCCCGAGGGCTGTGCACTGGATGCTGGTGTGCAGATTTGTCTTTCCTCAAGGCTCGGACGAGTGAGTGAGTGTGTCGGGTTTAAGGGCCCGTCGACAACTTGGTCATTAGGGCCCCGAGTCCAGAAGTAAAATTACATACTGTCAAGTGTTAAAAACATCACCCATTAAAAACTAAAAATCTACGGTTAAAATAGATAAAAAAACCTCTAAACAACTATTAAAACGTTTCATTTAAAATGCTAAAAACAGAAACTTAAAATTGCTACAAAGTAAAAAACACTAAAACGTTAAAAACCCAAAAATACGGCCATCTAAAAAAAAACCTAAAATCTCTGAAATAAAATATCCTTACACTTGCTTCATAAAATCAATTATGGAACAAAACCGCAGCACTGTATTTACAGATACTGGGTCGTTGCCTAAAACTGACGACAGTGTAAGGCCCAGGCCAACGGACTGGCGCTCACGAGCGTATCGCGGACAATCAAGAAGGACATGTGCGACGGAGATTTGAATGTTACACGTCGTACAGACAGGCTCCGGATCACCACGCAAAAGGTGTCCATGCGTGGCTCGGGTATGGCCTATCCTCAGGCGGGTTAAGACCACTTCTTCCCGCCTGGAATTCCTGCAGCTGGTATGCCAGGGTTGTACCGTGTCCTTGATTGTCCGTAATTGAGTGCCAGATAACGCTTCCCAAGATTCCTGCCAGAGAGCAAATAGATGGCGACGGAAACATTTCTGCACATCTATATAGGGCAGCGTACGGGTGGAATACTCCGGAAGGCGACATGCAGACTTTGCAGCCGCATCCGCCGCCTCGTTACCCGGAATACCCACATGGCCTGGGATCCACGTAAAAACAAACTGGTATCCGCGAGACAGTAGCTGAGAAATCAACGTCTGGATTTTAACAACCAATGCCGAGGTGCCGATAAACTGTTGCAGGGCCTGGAGAGCGCTAAAAGAATCGGAACAAACGATAAAACTTCCAGGACCTGAACTGGAGATAAAAAGGAGGAAATAAAATATGGCAAACAACTCGGCGGTAAATACTGAACTGGCGTCCGGTAGGCGGTACGTATGAGCGACACCGTTGTATATAAAGGCGCAACCCGTCGAACTACCCGTCTGGGACCCATCGGTAAATACCGGACAGGAAGTCCGGTATCGCCCCAGTAGTTCCGTGAATAGTTGGCGAAACACGGAATGAGGGGTAGCTATCTTAACGCAGCCCGACAGCTCCAGGTCAAAGCGTGCACGCTGGAGTTGCCAGGGAGGACATCGGCCACGTGAATGCCGCTCTACGGCTGGCAGTCGAAGGGCGTGTGCAGCAAGCAGTTCACGAAACCGGATACCACTTGGACGGGAGATGGTTGTATTTCGCATATAACGGTGCGCGAGGTCTGGACGCAACACGGGTGGAAACGAAGGGTGACCTGGATGGGCGGCCAGCCTTGCCACGTAAGAACAAAGTAATAAAGAGCGTCGAACAGACAGTGGAGGTTCGCCAGAATCAGCATACAGACAATCGATTCTGCTGGTGCGGAAAGCCCCAGTGGCGAGACGGATACCAGTGTGATGTACTGTGTCTAAAAGCCGGAGTTTAGACGCAGACGCCGCGCCATAAATAAAACAGCCGTAGTCTAATTTGGACCGGACCAGAGAGCCATACAACCTCAACATGACGGTGCGGTCGCCGCCCCAAGATGCCCCAGATAAGACCCTGAGTACCCGAAGCGAACGATCGCACGAAGCACGAAGATAGCGGATATGGTGCTCCCAAGTGAGTTTACTGTCGAGGTGTAAGCCCAAGAACTTAAGGTGCGGTACAAAAGGAAGACGTGTGTCGCGCAGATGAAGATCGGGAGGAGGGTGTACTCCTCGCAGTCGGTGAAAGTGTAGACACTGTGTTTTCGTAGGGGACAGCCGAAAGCCCGTGCGTAATGCCCACTCGGCGATGGAGGTTATGGTCAGCTGCAGTTGACGCTCGATGTGCTCCAAACTATAAGAGCGATAGTAGATCGCAAAGTCGTCAACATACAGCGACATCGGGATACCGCTACGAACAACACTAGTGATGCCATTAATGGCAACTGCGAAAAGTGTGACACTGAGGATGGATCCCTGGGGTACACCATTCTCCTGGATCTTCTCTTGAGACAGCGTGTTGCCTATACGGACACGAAAACGGCGAATGAGTAAAAAGTTAAAAAGGAAAACGGCTAAGTGGCCGCGCAAACCATAACCGTGTAGAGTACGGAGAATGCCATAGCGCCAAGTAGTATCGTAGGCCTTCTCCAGATCAAAGAAGACACCCACGACATGCTGCTTCAGGAGAAACGCATTCTGTATGTATGCCTCCATGCGCGTCAGGTTGTCGACACTGGAGCGATAGCGACGAAATCCGCACTGAACATTGCTCAGCAGGTTATTCGTCTCTAGCCACCACACTAAGCGAGTGTTAATCATCCGTTCCAAGGTCTTGCAGACGACACTCGTCAGGCAGATAGGGCGGTAGCTAGAGGGAAGTGTCCGGTCTTTTCCTGGTCGAGGGATAGGGATGACAATGCCCTCTCGCCAGGAAGACGGAAAAACCTGCTGATGCCAGATGCGGTTATACATGCTCAACATGAAGGAAAGAGCTGCAGGTGGAAGATGAAGCAGCATTTGGCGGTGGATGTCATCAGGACCGGGAGAAGAATTCTTTGCTAGGGACAAGGAATGCGCTAGCTCCGCCTCGGTAAATGGTGCATTGTACGGTTCACTTTGGGCACTGTTAAAACTAAGGCCTATCTGCTCCGCAGATTCCTTGATAGCTAAAAACGCTCTATCATAGCTTTGGGTTTGGCTAGCACAGGCAAAATACTCGGCAAGGGCGTCGGCGATGTCCTGCTCGCTGGTGTAACGGGAGCCCTGTACGGCAAGGCCGGGGATGGTCGTCCGGCGACACCTGCCGTACATTCGCCGAACAGCAGTCCACACCTTTTGCGCCGAACTTCGACGGGAAAGAGAAGATACATACTTTTCCCACGATTTGCGTTTTGCGTCTCGAAGTATAAATCTTGCCCTAGCACGAGCACGCTTAAAAGCGACAAAGTTCGCCTGCGTAGGATGTAATGTAAAGATACGCAATGCACGCTTGCGTGCTTTAGTAGCCAAACGGCATTCCTCGGACCACCAAGGCACAGGAACGTGACGAGGTGTAGTGGAACCACGAGGAATGCTGGAATCCGCTGCACGAAGGATAGAGTAAGTAAAATACTCCACCATGTCGTCAATGGTGGTAAAACCATCGTCGGTTAGGTGAATGAGGGAACGAAACTTCCCCCAGTCAGCCTTGGAAATAATCCAGTGAGGAAAGCGTGTTGGCACAGAATTGTGGCCCGATAAGTGAATGCTAATGGGGTAATGATCACTGCCAAATAAGTCGGAAAGTACCGACCAGTCGAGTAGAGGTACCAGTGACGGACTGCTAAAAGAAACGTCAAGTGCGGAGTGTGTACCATAGGCAGATGATAAGTAAGTAGGCACGCCAGTGTTTAACATGACTAGGCCGGACATATGGCAAACGTCTGCTACAAGGCACCCACGGGCATCGTCAATGTCGGAGCCCCAATGAGAGTGCTTGGCATTCAGATCGCCAAGAAAGATGAACGGTGGCGGAATCTGTGCCAAGAGAGCCCGAAGATCGTTCGTGTGTACGACACTGACCGGTGGCAGATAGACATTACAAAGGGAGAAACAGAGGCTCTGCAGCTGCACACGCACCGCTACAGCTTGTAGCGGCGTGTTGAGTGGCACACTGGTGGCAGAGATATCATGCGCCACCAGGATAGCAACACCCCCGCTTGCTCGCCTATCAGCTGCTGAGTCATGTCTAAATGCCGAAAAACCACGAAGTTGTAATGCGTGGTTAGGGTGCAAGTGCGTTTCTTGTAGACAGACGATTGATGGAGACCGTTGCGAAACGAGATGCTGTACGTCCGGAACACGTGCCCGGAACCCATTAACATTCCACTGGATTATTTCCATGGTAAAGAAGAATTAGGGATTCGTCTTCATCTTTTTCTTTTTCATCTTTACCTTAACCGACTTCGGACGGGGTAGGTTAAATTCGCCATCGTCTGGTGACTCCGCCGACGTCCGGGAGTCTGAAGATCCCCGGCGGCTCGCTGAACGAGAGCGGGAGCGGGACTTCATGGACGATGTGCGACTGCTGGCGCGACCAGGAGGCCTAGAATAATGGCTGTCAACAGGCTGGCTGCGGCTAGTTGTCTTGTGAGCTGGTGTCTGCACGGCTATAGATGTAGTAGCAGGTGCAGCTGTGGCACGAGACAGTGAAGGGGTATTCGCAGGTAGGTCAGTCTGTGTAGAAGCATCTGACACAGGAACGTGCTGGATCGCTACGCTGCTGGCAGGAGCGCGTCGGGCAGCCAAGGCATAACCTGTGGTGGTAGCAGGTTTCAGCTGCTCAAGGCGACGACGCGCTTCTGGAAACGTGAGATGTTCTTTCACGCGCAATTCTTGTATGCATTTCTCATCCAAGAACTTCGCACACTGACGCGAGTTGGATGGATGCTTCCCTTCACAGTTCACACAGAGGGGATCCCGTGTACATGTCGGGTCCTCATGGGCTGCTAAACCACAGCGCTCACATATAGCAGGATTATTACACAGGGTCTTAGTATGGCCGAACCGTTGGCACCTAAAACAACGCATGGGGTTCGGCACATACTGGCGTACGGCGGCACGTTCGTAGCCACAAAAGATGTACTCGGGCAATTTAGTTCCTCTGAACGTCAGAAACACCGTACGCAAAGGCACATCCTTGCCATCCTGCTTTTTGGTAAGACGGTAAGCCTGACACACACGCTGGTCGGAGAGACAGGTGGTAATCTCATCGTTCGACAGATTGTCCAGACTGGAGGTGGTGACAACTCCCCTACATGTGTTGAGCGATTTGTGTGGGGCTACCCGAATTGGGTAGGAGCCCAACAAACTCGCCTTTAAAAGTTTCTGGGTCTGGTCTGCCGTGTTGGTTTCGATCAACAGCGTACCGTCTCGAACTCTGGTCGCGTTCTTAACCGGGCCACATATTCTGTCGACTTCTCGTTTTATATAAAATGGGCTAAGGTCCTTTATCGTTTTCCCGTCACATGCCAAAGTCAAAACCAAGAAAGGGTCAAAGGAAGAGGGGTTGCGCGGAGACATGATTATTTGGACCCCCATCCGGAACTGTCGGCGTCAGCCTGCCATCCGGGGGTCAAAGGATAAAAGACACCAAAATCTCCACGGTCTGTGCCGCCATGGAGACCCCTCCATGACTGACCTCAAGGCGTACTTCAGAGGAGCTACCCTCCGATCTCCACTGCTTGTCCGCATGGGTAAACCGTTCACCACGTGACACCCCGGTTTTATGCCCCCACCACAGGAATAACCGCCTGTGGCTCCCCGCTTTAGCACACGCCGCCTCAACGGAGTCAGCGTGGATTCAGGGGACTTCGGGTTGATTACACCGGGGCTCCGTCAGCGGTAACACGTCCGGCCGGTGATACTAACCCGACGGCACGCGGCCGTCGGGAGATTAACACCGGCCGTGCCCTCAAGGAGCTACGTGGGTGTACATGACGTGTGGACGGGCTCCGCACCTAAGGCTACACATGGGGGCAGTGTGAAGGGTCCGCACAGCCTTCGCGCCTGAGACCTCCGAAGAGCACACAAGTCGGGGGCCGCGCTGAAAACCGTGGGACAGGACCACGGAGATAGGAAAGATCCCTGCTGGTGAGACAGGAGTTATAAAACTAAGGCCTTACTAACTAATAATCGGAATAAACCTAGAAGAGGAAGAGGGTGATATAAAAAGCAACATAAAATGCTGCACGTGGCACAGTTAATGAAGGTGGAGGGGGTGAAGTGATAGTGAGCAGCTCGGGGCCCCGGGTGCGCCAAACCCGGACCTACCGTGGTAGGTTCCCCTGGGGGAGTTTGATTTCGGAGTCCTCTTCTCCTAGATGAGTTGTCGGCCAAGACTAACGAGCCTCATCTACCCGTTGGAATGTTCTTAGCTTCCCCTCACCTCTTGCCTACCAGTGGTCACGAAGACTCACTTAGTAGGCCGTCTGGTTTGGGTACTGAGCCCCTCCGCCACGACAAGGCGACACTCCTTCGGAGGGGTTTTAGATTGAAAAGTGATGTGTTCCACTTTCTATACTCTTGTACCAATAGAGTGTAGGAGTACGTCTATCATCTGATTCTATAGCAGCAATATTGCCCTTTTAGATGGAAAAGTGATGTGTTGCACTTTCTACACTTTTGTACCAATTGAGTGTAATAGTACGTCTTAGTTCTCATTCTATAGTAGCAACATGCCCTTTTAGATAGAAAAGTGATGTGTTGCACTTTGTATACTCTTGTGCCAATAGAGATTAACAGTACGTCTATGCTCTGATTGTATAGCAGCAATATGGCCCGTTTTAGATGGAAAAGTTTTGTGTTGCAGTTTCTCTACTCTTGTACTAACAGAGTGCAACAGTACGTGTATCTGCTGATTCTATAGCAGCAATATGACCCGTTATAAATGGAAAGTATTGTGTTGCATTTTCTATACTCTTGTACCAATAGAGTGTAACAGTACGTCTATCTTCTGATTCTATAGCAGGGATATGACCCGTTTTAGAAAGAAATGTGATGTGTTGCATTTCCTATACTCTAATACCAATAGAGTATAACAGTACGTCTATCTTCTGCTTCTATAGCAGCAATATGTCCCGTTTTAGATATAAAAGTGATGTGTTGCATTTCCTATACTCTTGTACCAATAGAGTGTAACAGTACGACCATCTGATTCTATAGCACCAATCAGGCCCGTTTTAGATAGAAAAGTGATGTGTTGCATTTTCTATACTCTTGTACCAATAGAGTGTAACAGTACGACCATCTGATTCTATAGCACCAATATGTCCCGTTTTAGATATAAAAGTGATGTGTTGCACTTCCTATACTCTTGTACCAATAGAGTGTAACAGTACGACCATCTGATTCTATAGCACCAATCAGGCCCGTTTTAGATAGAAAAGTGATGTGTTGCATTTTCTATACTCTTGTACCAATAGAGTGTAAGAGTACGTCTATCTTCTGATTCTATAGCAGCAATATGGCCCTTTAAGATAGAAAAGTGATGTGTTGTACTTTCTATACTCTTGTACCAATAGAAGGTAAGAGTACGTCTATCTTCTGATTCTATATCAGCAATATGGCCCTTTTACATAGAAAAGTGATGTGTTGCATTTCCTATACTCTAATACCAATAGAGTATAACAGTACGTCTATCTTCTGCTTCTTTAGCAGCAATATGTCCCGTTTTAGATATAAAGGTGATGTGTTGTACTTTCTATACTCTTGTACCAATAGAGGGTAAGAGTACGTCTATCTTCTGATTCTGTAGCAGCAATATTTCCAGTTTTATATAGAAAAGTGTTGTGTTGGACTTTCTATAATCTTGTACCAATAGCCTATAGCAGTACGACATTCTTCTGATTCTTTAGCAGCAATATGGCCCTTTTAGATAGAAAAGTGATGTGTTGCTCTTTCTACACTTTTGTACCGATTGGGTCTTGCAGTACGTCTATCTTCGGACTGTATAGCAGGAATATGGCTATTTTAGATAGAAATGTAATGTGTTGCACTTTGTATACCTTTGTACCAATAGAGTGTAAGAGTACGTCTATCGTCCGATTCTATAGTAGCAGTATGGCCCGTTTTACATAGAAAACTGTTGTCTTGCACTTTCTATACTCTTGTACCAATAGAGTGTAACAGTACGTCTATCTTCTGATTCTATAGCAGCAATATGGCCTTTTTAGATAGAAAAGTGATGTGTTGCACTTTCTTCACTTTTGTACCAATAGACTGCTAAGGTACGTCTATATTCTGATTCTATAGCAGCAATATGACACGTTTTAGATAGAACAGTGATGTGTTGCACTTTCTATACTCTTGTACCAATAGAGTGTAAGAGTACATCTATCTTTTGATTCTATAGCAGCAATATGGCCAGTTTTATATAGAAAATGTTGTGTTGCACTTTCTTTACTCTTGTACCAATACAGTATAACAGTACGTCTATGCTCTGATTGTATAGCAGCAATATGGCCCGTTTTAGATAGAAAAGTCTCTTGTTGCACTTTCTCTACTCTTGTACCAACAGAGTGCAACAGTACGTCTATCTTCTGATTCTATAACAGCAATATGGGCCTTTAAGATAGAAAAGCGATGTGCTGCACTTTCTATGCTTTTGTACGAATTGAGTGTAAGAGTACGTCTATCTTCTGATTCTATAGCAGCAATATGGCCCTTTTAGATAGAAAAGTGATGTTTTGCACTTTCTATACTCTTGTGCCTATAGAGTGTAACAGTACGAGTATCTGCTGATTCTATAGCAGCAATATGGCCCGATATAAATGGGAAAGTATTGTGTTACATTTTCTATACTCTTGTACCAATAGAGTGTAACCGTAGGTCTATCTTCTGATTCTATAGCAGCAATATGGCCCTTTTAGTTTGAAAATTGATGTGTTGCACTTTGTATAATTTTGTACCAATAGAGTATAAGGGTACGTCTATCTTGTGATTCTATATTAGCAATATGGCCCGTATTAGATAGAAAATTGATGTGTTGCACTTTCTATACTCTTGTACCAATAGAGTGCAAGAGTACGTCTATCTTCTGATCTATAGCAGCAATATGGCCCTTTTAGAGAGAAAAGTGATGTATTGCACTTTCTATAATCATGTACAAATGCAGTGTAACAGTACGTTCATCTTCTGATTCTATAGCAGCAATATTGCCCTTCTAGATAGAAAAGTTATGTGTTGCACTTTCTATACTTTTGTACCAATTGAGAGTAATAGTACGCCTTACTTCTCATTCTATAGCAGCAATATGGCCCTTTTAGATAAGAAAGTGATGTGTTGCTCTTTCTATACTCTTGTGCCAAAAGAGTGTAACAGTACGTCATGTTCTGATGTGTACCAGCAATATAGCCGGTTTTAGATGGGAAAGACTTGCGTTGCAATTTCTCTACTCTTGTACCAACAGAGTGCAAAAGTACGTGTATCTGCTGATTCTATAGCAGCAATATGGCCCGTTATAAATGGGAAACTATTGTGTTGCATTTACTATACTCTTGTACCAATAGAGTGAAACAGTATGAGGAGGCAGCTGTAGCCCACCAATCATATTGCTGCATTTTATCACGTGACTTCCCCCTCCACCAATCAGATCGTTTGGCGGGAAGAAATTTAAAGTTGAAGATAAGTGAAGACAAAAGTTTCACTTCCACGATTTCATAACACCCTCATGCAGTTGTTACTTAACCACCTGTCGCACGATGCAACGATGGCTAAACACTTCTGCACATGTCCTGTGCAATAATAAAAAAGGTCTATTTATGAGACAGAATACAAGTACCATGTTACAAGGTTACGACTATAAATTAAGCAGGAAGTAGGAAAAGGTTGTGAAGGAAAGAAATAACCAACACATAATATTATCTTTATTCATATTTTATTTTCAAGTAATGTAGAATTCAATTCATCACTGATTACATCGTACAAAACAAAACATGATGAGTTTGCTTTAGGTATAACAAATGTGTTAGAATTAGCAGATATTTGTACATATTCTTAAACATCATCTGTTGCCACATTAAATTTGTCCAATTGATGTTGCAGCATGTTGCCATTACATAATAGATAATTAATTTCACAGAGCCTTAAATTTATATGAGAGTCTTGTACATGTAATTTTGCATATTTATGTGCGTTACACTTAAGACGAAAGTTCTCCTCCACACACTTGTAGGATTAGTCGTTGCACATGTGCTCCGCCAGTTTAGGTAGATGATTTAGCAAGGAAGTAAAATAATGAGACAAAACCACTCCTTGCATTTTGGCTCCTCCTATTTCCACATGAGCTTTGTAGTTTCTTGCAGGAAAAAATCCCAGACTGATGTATTTTGTGTGCTGTGGATTGAGGAAATAGGTGCGCCGATGTAGTACAGCTTCCGGGTGTGGCAGCGCCTTTACAGGTCTTCTTCTCGAGATGAGTTTACCTTTCCCAATTCTGCGAAGAAATGTAGACGTTGAGTGGCAGGCTGCTCCTTTTTATACTCTGCAAGGAAGGATGCATCGTGTCTAGCAATAGAATCTGAAGGACAACTTGCATTTTCTTTTTTAAATTTTAGATGTTTTAACCATCTGAACAGGGCATAAGCATGTCTGCATGCACAATAATTTGAAGCAAATTTATGACAGGGAAATCCACAATGGACTTTATGATAGAGCTTTTCTGGCCTTGGACAATGGAATTCGTTCTGTAGATTTATGTAGGTTCTGTTTGTTAATTCCGATAGAATAGAACACTTTTCATCATTGTAAGCATATAATGAGGTGTGCCCGGCAACAACATCTTCAAGGACAGTTTTTAACATGCTGTACGGGACATAGCCATCGTTAAAATTCAAGCCATTTTTGTTATGCTTATTTAAATTTTCCAACTTATGATTCCAAGCATATGGGCTTGTAAAGTGAAAAGTTTGAAGTAAATTTTTCCCGGCAACGGCCAACTCCTTTATTATGATTTCATTATTATTTCCTCTCATGGATTCATAATCCACTACTAACGGCCCCGCCATCCTTATCTGAATGAGTAAGAGATAGATTACACTTACCTTTTATAGACGGCTTCTGCAAGTTTGGCCTCCATTGCAGGCCCTCTGTGGAGTAAACTCTCTGCGAAACAAGCTTAGTGCTTGGCGGTCTGCATTCTCAGAGTTGAACATGGCAACAAATTTCTTCATGTTGTAACCTCTCGTGCAGATGTAGAGGGTGTATAGGCATACGTACTGGCCGCACACGTTGGTGAAGAGATTTTGGAGCGGACGTTGATTATAGGTAAGATGTGATGCATGTGATGAGATAAATGCTTTGAGGGGTTTTATGAAAGGAGGTAATCCATATGAATCAAAATAGTTTGCCGAAAAGTTATTTTCAAAAGTAATAGCCACCCAGTGTGAACCAGGCAGAGTGTGTGGGTCTAAATTTACAACAAATGTGGCAGGTTTACTAAAATGTAAAGGCAACATGTCAGAAGAAAAAACTCCCATAAAGGTTGGGATATTGTGCAAAGCCTTTTCAATTTGTAATGTATTCATTAGAAGTCGGTAAAAATACGTCTATCTCTATCAATTTGAAAACTATTGTCATATTCGTAGTAGTAGTAGTATTAGGGTTTTAGGGCGCACAACTGCCAGGGTTATTAGCGCCCAAACAAGACAAGACAGCTAAAACCACACTCGAGTGCTAAAACTTTAAAATAAATCAACAATAGATGGAAAGCTAACCAAAGGAGTGCCAGTAAATATAAGGGTCAAGCTAAACGATGGCTCACGAGGAAGAGAAATTGTAAAAACGAGTAAATAAAAATGAGGGATAAAATCAGCTGTTCAAATATGGCCGCCTATGCCGCTGATTCGGATAAAAGTGAGCAAACGATCTACTGCAGTAACCGTGTCCGCCAGCACCTCATCAAGGGAAGCTGGCAGACCTAGGGATACACGTAATTGGGTTAAAAGCTGGCACTCAAGTAAAACATGGCGCACCGTCAGGGTCTCATTGCAATGAGCACAGTTCGGGGCAGCATCCGACGATAAAAGATAACTATGACTAAAACGGCAGTGCCCGATACGCAATCTCGCTAAAATGACTTCCTCGCGGCGAGAAGCGCGCGCGGAAGTCCTCCAGGTCACAGGGACGGGTTTCACCTCCCTTAGTTTGCTCCCCTGAAGATCGCTCCATGAAGCACTCCACCGTGAAAGGAGGGCACGACGTAAAACTTTGCTAAAATCATCAGAGGGAACACAAGCTCTAAAAAACCTGGGGGCTAAAACTGCTGCCTTTGCAGCAGAATCGGCAGCCTCGTTACCTTGCAGGCCTACATGTCCAGGTACCCACATGAAAGACACGCTGATGCCAGCACCAGCGAGTGAGTGAATGCTGTCCTGAACACGCTGCACCATTGGGTGGTAATTGTACAGCGTACGTAGGCTCTGAAGGGCACTCAAACAATCAGAACATATTATACATCGCTCCAAGGGCTGCCGACGAACATACAAAAGAGCCTGGTATATACCAAATAGCTCTGCTGTAAAAATCGAGCACTGTTCTAAAAGACGAAAGCTAAAACTCTGGCGACCATGAATAAAAGCACATCCTACTCCCGTATCGTCCTTCGAGCCGTCAGTGTAAATAAAATGGCAAGGTCCGGACTGAGCCTGAATTTCTAGAAAGGCCGAACGAAGAACTGAGTCTGGCGTCGAGGACTTCGGCATGGCCAGCAAACCCAGATTAACGTGGATCTCGGATCGTAGCCATGGGGGAAATCGTGTTTGTCCCCTGGGAACTGTCGACGAGAAATCGACGTTTAAATGCCGAAGTAGTGTACGAAATCGAACGCCAGGAGGGAGCGGGGTTAGGGAGCTCGATGAGTATTGGCGATCCAAGGTGTCATTAAAAAACAAACTAAAAGATGGGTGTTCTGGCAGGTCAGAAAGTCTGCAAGCGTAGCTGCAGAGAAGAACATCGCGCCGATAACTAAGCGGAGGTTCAGCAGCTTCCGCACAAAGGCTCATAACAGGGCTCGTGGGAAATGCGCCAATACTCAACCTGATGCCACGGTGGTGTGTCGGGTTTAGGCGATTTAAAACAGACGGTCGAGCCGAGGAATACACGACACAACCGTAATCAAGTTTCGATCGGACAAGTGCGCGGTATAGGCGTAAAAGAGTACTCCGATCAGCTCCCCAAGATGTGCAACTTAAAACACGTAAAACACTGAGAGAACGTTCACACCTTGCCTTTAGGTACGAAATATGTGGAGACCAACTAAGTTTTCTGTCAAAAATCAACCCCAAAAATTTTGTCTCGTCTGCGAAAGGAAGTGCTTCTGAGCCGAGACGGAGAGAAGGAGCAAGAAACTCCTTCCGGCGCCAGAAGTTAACGCAGACGGTCTTCTCGGCGGAAAACTTAAAGCCGGTTTCGGCACTCCAAGTGAAGAGGCGGTCAAGACACAGTTGGAGGCGACGTTCTAACAGAGAGGTCCGCCGAGAACTACAGTAAATGGAGAAATCGTCCACGAATAGCGAACATGAAACACCCGATGGGACGCACTCCACAATGGGGTTGATCGAGATGGCAAATAGTGTGACGCTGAGTACCGAACCTTGCGGTACTCCGTTCTCTTGGCTAAAAACACGTGACAAAACCGAGCCCACCCGTACACGAAATACCCTATCCCGCATGAACTCCCGAATAAAAAGGGGCAGTCGACCACGAAAGCCCCATTTATGGAGCGTACGAAGGATTCCATACCTCCAGCAAGTATCATACGCCTTCTCCAAGTCAAAAAACACAGCTACAGTTTGACTCTTACGCAGGAAACCGTCCATAATGTGTGTGGATAACGACACTAAGTGGTCCACCGTGGAACGGAAGCGACGAAAGCCGCACTGAGCGTTCGACAGCAGATTTTGCGATTCAAGCCACCATGTCAATCGCCCGTTGATCATTCGCTCCATCACCTTGCAGAGGCGAGTGAGTGAGTGAGTGTGTCGGGTTTAAGGGCCCGTCGACAACTTGGTCATTAGGGCCCCGAGTCCAGAAGTAAAATTACATTACGTCAAGTGTTAAAACATCTCCCATTAAAAACTAAAAATCTACGGTTAAAATAGATAAAAAACCTCTTAAACAACTATTAAAATGTTTCATTTAAAATGCTAAAAACAGAAACTTAAAATTGCTACAAAGTAAAAAACACTAAAACGTTAAAAAACCCAAAAATACGGCCATCTAAAAGGCTAAAATCTCTGAAATAAAATATCCTTACACTTGCTTCATAAAATCAATTGTGGAACAAAACCGCAGCACTGTATTCACAGATACTGGGTCGTTGCCTAAAACTGACGACAGTGTAAGGCCCAGGCCAACAGACTGGCGCTCACGAGCGTATTGCGGACAATCAAGAAGGACATGTGCGACGGAGATTGGAATGTTACACGTCGTACAGACAGGCTCCGGGTCGCCACGCAAAAGGTGTCCATGCGTGGCTCGGGTATGACCTATCCTCAGGCGGGT
The DNA here is from genome assembly GCA_030765045.1 of Tenodera sinensis. NCBI lineage: Eukaryota > Metazoa > Arthropoda > Insecta > Mantodea > Mantidae > Tenodera > Tenodera sinensis. Next base: position 101,351,263 of record CM060967.1, read on the forward strand.
TAAGACCACTTCTTCCCGCCTGGAATTCCTGCAGCTGGTATGCCAGGGTTGTACCGTGTCCTTGATTGTCCGTAACTGAGTGCCAGATAACGCTTCCCAAGATTCCTGCCAGAGAGCAAATAGATGGCGACGGAAATATTTCTGCACATCTATATAGGGGAGCGTACGGGTGGAATACTCCGGAAGGCGACATGCAGACTTTGCAGCCGCATCCGCCGCCTCGTTACCCGGAATACCCACATGGCCTGGGATCCACGTAAAAACAAACTGGTATCCGCGAGACAGTAGCTGAGAAATCAACGTCTGGATTTTAACAACCAATGCCGAGGTGCCGATAAACTGTTGCAGGGCCTGGAGAGCGCTAAAAGAATCGGAACAAACGATAAAACTTCCAGGACCTGAACTGGAGATAAAAAGGAGGAAATAAAATATGGCAAACAACTCGGCGGTAAATACTGAACTGGCGTCCGGTAGGCGGTACGTATGAGCGTCACCGTTGTATATAAAGGCGCAACCCGTCGAACTACCCATCTGGGACCCATCGGTAAATACCGGACAGGAAGTCCGGTATCGCCCCAGTAGTTCCGTGAATAGTTGGCGAAACACGGAATGAGGGGTAGCTATCTTAACACAGCCCGACAGCTCCAGGTCAAAGCGTGCGCGCTGGAGTTGCCAGGGAGGACACCGGCCACGTGAATGCCGCTCTACGGCTGGCAGACGAAGGGCGTGTGCAGCAAGCAGTTCACGAAACCGGATACCACTTGGACGGGAGATGGTTGTATTTCGCATATAACGGTGCGCGAGGTCTGGACGCAACACGGGTGGAAACGAAGGGTGACCTGGATGGGCGGCCAGCCTTGCCACGTAAGAACAAAGTAATAAAGAGCGTCGAACAGACAGTGGAGGTTCGCCAGAATCAGCATACAGACAATCGATTCTGCTGGTGCGGAAAGCCCCAGTAGCGAGACGGATACCAGTGTGATGTACTGTGTCTAAAAGCCGGAGTTTAGACGCAGACGCCGCGCCATAAATAAAACAGCCGTAGTCTAATTTGGACCGGACCAGAGAGCCATACAACCTCAACATGACGGTGCGATCGCCGCCCCAAGATGCCCCAGATAAGACCCTGAGTACCCGAAGCGAACGATCGCACGAAGCACGAAGATAGCGGATATGGTGCTCCCATGTGAGTTTACTGTCGAGGTGTAAGCCCAAGAACTTAAGGTGCGGTACAAAAGGAAGACGTGTGTCGCGCAGATGAAGATCAGGAGGAGGGTGTACTCCTCGCAGTCGGTGAAAGTGTAGACACTGTGTTTTCGTAGGGGACAGCCGAAAGCCCGTGCGTAATGCCCACTCGGCGATGGAGGTTATCGTCAGCTGCAGTTGACGCTCGATGTGCTCCAAACTATAAGAGCGATAGTAGATCGCAAAGTCGTCAACATACAGCGACATCGGGATACCGCTACGAACAACACTAGTGATGCCATTAATGGCAACTGCGAAAAGTGTGACACTGAGGATGGATCCCTGGGGTACACCATTCTCCTGGATCTTCTCTTGAGACAGCGTGTTGCCTATACGGACACGAAAACGGCGAATGAGTAAAAAGTTAAAAAGGAAAACGGCTAAGTGACCGCGCAAACCATAACCGTGTAGAGTACGGAGAATGCCATAGCGCCAAGTAGTATCGTAGGCCTTCTCCAGATCAAAGAAGACACCCACGACATGCTGCTTCAGGAGAAACGCATTCTGTATGTATGCCTCCATGCGCGTCAGGTTGTCGACACTGGAGCGATAGCGACGAAATCCGCACTGAACATTGCTGAGCAGATTATTCGTCTCTAGCCACCACACTAAGCGAGTGTTAATCATCCGTTCCAAGGTCTTGCAGACGACACTCGTCAGGCAGATAGGGCGGTAGCTAGAGGGAAGTGTCCGGTCTTTTCCTGGTCGAGGGATAGGGATGACAATGCCCTCTCGCCAGGAAGACGGAAAAACCTGCTGATGCCAGATGCGGTTATACATGCTCAACATGAAGGAAAGAGCTGCAGGTGGAAGATGAAGCAGCATTTGGCGGTGGATGTCATCAGGACCGGGAGAAGAATTCTTTGCTAGGGACAAGGAATGCGCTAGCTCCGCCTCGGTAAATGGTGCATTGTACGGTTCACTTTGGGCACTGTTAAAACTAAGGCCTATCTGCTCCGCAGATTCCTTGATAGCTAAAAACGCTCTATCATAGCTTTGGGTTTGGCTAGTACAGGCAAAATACTCGGCAAGGGCGTCGGCGATGTCCTGCTCGCTGGTGTAACGGGAGCCCTGTACGGCAAGGCCGGGGATGGTCGTCCGGCGACACTTGCCGTACATTCGCCGAACAGCAGTCCACACCTTTTGCGCCGAACTTCGACGGGAAAGAGAAGATACATACTTTTCCCACGATTTGCGTTTTGCGTCTCGAAGTATAAATCTTGCCCTAGCACGAGCACGCTTAAAAGCGACAAAGTTCGCCTGCGTAGGATGTAATGTAAAGATACGCAATGCACGCTTGCGTGCTTTAGTAGCCAAACGGCATTCCTCGGACCACCAAGGCACAGGAACGTGACGAGGTGTAGTGGAACCACGAGGAATGCTGGAATCCGCTGCACGAAGGATAGAGTAAGTAAAATACTCCACCATGTCGTCAATGGTGGTAAAACCATCGTCGGTTAGGTGAATGAGGGAACGAAACTTCCCCCAGTCAGCCTTGGAAATAATCCAGTGAGGAAAGCGTGTTGGCACAGAATTGTGGCCCGATAAGTGAATGCTAATGGGGTAATGATCACTGCCAAATAAGTCGGAAAGTACCGACCAGTCGAGTAGAGGTACCAGTGACGGACTGCTAAAAGAAACGTCAAGTGCGGAGTGTGTACCATAGGCAGATGATAAGTAAGTAGGCACGCCAGTGTTTAATATGACTAGGCCGGACATATGGCAAACGTCTGCTACAAGGCACCCACGGGCATCGTCAATGTCGGAGCCCCAATGAGAGTGCTTGGCATTCAGATCGCCAAGAAAGATGAACGGTGGCGGAATCTGTGCCAAGAGAGCCCGAAGATCGTTCGTGTGTACGACACTGACCGGTGGCAGATAGACATTACAAAGGGAGAAACAGAGGCTCTGCAGCTGCACACGCACCGCTACCGCTTGCAGCGGCGTGTTGAGTGGCACACTGGTGGCAGAGATATCATGCGCCACCAGAATAGCAACACCCCCGCTTGCTCGCCTATCAGCTGCAGAGTCATGTCTAAATGCCGAAAAACCACGAAGTTGTAATGCGTGGTTAGGGTGCAAGTGCGTTTCTTGTAGACAGACGATTGATGGAGACCGTTGCGAAACGAGATGCTGTACGTCCGGAACACGTGCCCGGAACCCATTAACATTCCACTGGATTATTTCCATGGTAAAGAAGAATTAGGGATTCGTCTTCATCTTTTTCTTTTTCATCTTTACCTTAACCGACTTCGGACGGGGTAGGTTAAATTCGCCATCGTCTGGTGACTCCGCCGACGTCCGGGAGTCTGAAGATCCCCGGCGGCTCGCTGAACGAGAGCGGGAGCGGGACTTCATGGACGATGTGCGACTGCTGGCGCGATCAGAAGGCCTAGAATAATGGCTGTCAACAGGCTGGCTGCGGCTAGTTGTCTTGTGAGCTGGTGTCTGCACGGCTATAGATGTAGTAGCAGGTGCAGCTGTGGCACGAGACAGTGAAGGGGTATTCGCAGGTAGGTCAGTCTGTGTAGAAGCATCTGACACAGGAACGTGCTGGATCGCTACGCTGCTGGCAGGAGCGCGTCGGGCAGCCAAGGCATAACCTGTGGTGGTAGCAGGTTTCAGCTGCTCAAAGCGACGACGCGCTTCTGGAAACGTGAGATGTTCTTTCACGCGCAATTCTTGTATGCACTTCTCATCCAAGAACTTCGCACACTGACGCGAGCTGGATGGATGCTTCCCTTCACAGTTCACACAGAGGGGATCCCGTGTACATGTCGGGTCCTCATGGGCTGGTAAACCACAGCGCTCACATATAGCAGGATTATTACACAGGGTCTTAGTATGGCCGAACCGTTGGCACCTAAAACAACGCATGGGGTTCGGCACATACTGGCGTACGGCGGCACGTTCGTAGCCACAAAAGATATACTCGGGCAATTTAGTTCCTCTGAACGTCAGAAAAACCGTACGCAAAGGCACATCCTTGCCATCCTGCTTTTTGGTAAGACGGTAAGCCTGACACACACGCTGGTCGGAGAGACAGGTGGTAATCTCATCGTTCGACAGATTGTCCAGACTGGAGGTGGTGACAACTCCCCTACATGTGTTGAGCGATTTGTGTGGGGCTACCCGAATTGGGTAGGAGCCCAACAAACTCGCCTTTAAAAGTTTCTGGGTCTGGTCTGCCGTGTTGGTTTCGATCAACAGCGTACCGTCTCGAACTCTGGTCGCGTTCTTAACCGGGCCACATATTCTATCGACTTCTCGTTTTATATAAAATGGGCTAAGGTCCTTTATCGTTTTCCCGTCACATGCCAAAGTCAAAACCAAGAAAGGGTCAAAGGAAGAGGGGTTGCGCGGAGACATGATTATTTGGACCCCCATCCGGAACTGTCGGCGTCAGCCTGCCATCCGGGGGTCAAAGGATAAAAGACACCAAAATCTCCACGGTCTGTGCCGCCATGGAGACCCCTCCATGACTGACCTCAAAGCGTACTTCAGAGGAGCTACCCTCCGATCTCCACTGCTTGTCCGCATGGGTAAACCGTTCACCACGTGACACCCCGGTTTTATGCCCCCACCACAGGAATAACCGCCTGTGGCTCCCCGCTTTAGCACACGCTGCCTCAACGGAGCCAGCGTGGATTCAGGGGACTTCGGGTTGATTACACCGGGGCTCCGTCAGCGGTAACACGTCCGGCCGGTGATACTAACCCGACGGCACGCGGCCGTCGGGAGATTAACACCGGCCGTGCCCTCAAGGAGCTACGTGGGTGTACATGACGTGTGGACGGGCTCCGCACCTAAGGCTACACATGGGGGCAGTGTGAAGGGTCCGCACAACCTTCGCGCCTGAGACCTCCGAAGAGCACACAAGTCGGGGGCGCGCTGAAAACCGTGGGACAGGACCACGGAGATAGGAAAGATCCCTGCTGGTGAGACAGGAGTTATAAAACTAAGGCCTTACTAACTAATAATCGGAATAAACCTAGAAGAGGAAGAGGGTGATATAAAAAGCAACATAAAATGCTGCACGTGGCACAGTTAATGAAGGTGGAGGGGGTGAAGTGATAGTGAGCAGCTCGGGGCCCCGGGTGCGCCAAACCCGGACCTACCGTGGTAGGTTCCCCTGGGGGAGTTTGATTTCGGAGTCCTCTTCTCCTAGATGAGTTGTCAACCAAGACTAACGAGCCTCATCTACCCGTTGGAATGTTCTTAGCTTCCCCTCACCTCTTGCCTACCAGTGGTCACAAAGACACACGTAGCAGGCCGTCTGGTTTGGGTACTGAGCCCCTCCGCCACGACAAGGCGACACTCCTTCGGAGGGGTTTTAGATTGAAAAGTGATGTGTTCCACTTTCTATACTCTTGTACCAATAGAGTGTAGGAGTACGTCTATCATCTGATTCTATAGCAGCAATATTGCCCTTTTAGATGGAAAAGTGATGTGTTGCACTTTCTACACTTTTGTACCAATTGAGTGTAATAGTACGTCTTAGTTCTCATTCTATAGTAGCAACATGCCCTTTTAGATAGAAAAGTGATGTGTTGCACTTTGTATACTCTTGTGCCAATAGAGATTAACAGTACGTCTATGCTCTGATTGTATAGCAGCAATATGGCCCGTTTTAGATGGAAAAGTTTTGTGTTGCAGTTTCTCTACTCTTGTACTAACAGAGTGCAACAGTACGTGTATCTGCTGATTCTATAGCAGCAATATGACCCGTTATAAATGGAAAGTATTGTGTTGCATTTTCTATACTCTTGTACCAATAGAGTGTAACAGTACGTCTATCTTCTGATTCTATAGCAGGGATATGACCCGTTTTAGAAAGAAATGTGATGTGTTGCATTTCCTATACTCTAATACCAATAGAGTATAACAGTACGTCTATCTTCTGCTTCTATAGCAGCAATATGTCCCGTTTTAGATATAAAAGTGATGTGTTGCATTTCCTATACTCTTGTACCAATAGAGTGTAACAGTACGACCATCTGATTCTATAGCACCAATCAGGCCCGTTTTAGATAGAAAAGTGATGTGTTGCATTTTCTATACTCTTGTACCAATAGAGTGTAACAGTACGACCATCTGATTCTATAGCACCAATATGTCCCGTTTTAGATATAAAAGTGATGTGTTGCACTTCCTATACTCTTGTACCAATAGAGTGTAACAGTACGACCATCTGATTCTATAGCACCAATCAGGCCCGTTTTAGATAGAAAAGTGATGTGTTGCATTTTCTATACTCTTGTACCAATAGAGTGTAAGAGTACGTCTATCTTCTGATTCTATAGCAGCAATATGGCCCTTTAAGATAGAAAAGTGATGTGTTGTACTTTCTATACTCTTGTACCAATAGAAGGTAAGAGTACGTCTATCTTCTGATTCTATATCAGCAATATGGCCCTTTTACATAGAAAAGTGATGTGTTGCATTTCCTATACTCTAATACCAATAGAGTATAACAGTACGTCTATCTTCTGCTTCTTTAGCAGCAATATGTCCCGTTTTAGATATAAAGGTGATGTGTTGTACTTTCTATACTCTTGTACCAATAGAGGGTAAGAGTACGTCTATCTTCTGATTCTGTAGCAGCAATATTTCCAGTTTTATATAGAAAAGTGTTGTGTTGGACTTTCTATAATCTTGTACCAATAGCCTATAGCAGTACGACATTCTTCTGATTCTTTAGCAGCAATATGGCCCTTTTAGATAGAAAAGTGATGTGTTGCTCTTTCTACACTTTTGTACCGATTGGGTCTTGCAGTACGTCTATCTTCGGACTGTATAGCAGGAATATGGCTATTTTAGATAGAAATGTAATGTGTTGCACTTTGTATACCTTTGTACCAATAGAGTGTAAGAGTACGTCTATCGTCCGATTCTATAGTAGCAGTATGGCCCGTTTTACATAGAAAACTGTTGTCTTGCACTTTCTATACTCTTGTACCAATAGAGTGTAACAGTACGTCTATCTTCTGATTCTATAGCAGCAATATGGCCTTTTTAGATAGAAAAGTGATGTGTTGCACTTTCTTCACTTTTGTACCAATAGACTGCTAAGGTACGTCTATATTCTGATTCTATAGCAGCAATATGACACGTTTTAGATAGAACAGTGATGTGTTGCACTTTCTATACTCTTGTACCAATAGAGTGTAAGAGTACATCTATCTTTTGATTCTATAGCAGCAATATGGCCAGTTTTATATAGAAAATGTTGTGTTGCACTTTCTTTACTCTTGTACCAATACAGTATAACAGTACGTCTATGCTCTGATTGTATAGCAGCAATATGGCCCGTTTTAGATAGAAAAGTCTCTTGTTGCACTTTCTCTACTCTTGTACCAACAGAGTGCAACAGTACGTCTATCTTCTGATTCTATAACAGCAATATGGGCCTTTAAGATAGAAAAGCGATGTGCTGCACTTTCTATGCTTTTGTACGAATTGAGTGTAAGAGTACGTCTATCTTCTGATTCTATAGCAGCAATATGGCCCTTTTAGATAGAAAAGTGATGTTTTGCACTTTCTATACTCTTGTGCCTATAGAGTGTAACAGTACGAGTATCTGCTGATTCTATAGCAGCAATATGGCCCGATATAAATGGGAAAGTATTGTGTTACATTTTCTATACTCTTGTACCAATAGAGTGTAACCGTAGGTCTATCTTCTGATTCTATAGCAGCAATATGGCCCTTTTAGTTTGAAAATTGATGTGTTGCACTTTGTATAATTTTGTACCAATAGAGTATAAGGGTACGTCTATCTTGTGATTCTATATTAGCAATATGGCCCGTATTAGATAGAAAATTGATGTGTTGCACTTTCTATACTCTTGTACCAATAGAGTGCAAGAGTACGTCTATCTTCTGATCTATAGCAGCAATATGGCCCTTTTAGAGAGAAAAGTGATGTATTGCACTTTCTATAATCATGTACAAATGCAGTGTAACAGTACGTTCATCTTCTGATTCTATAGCAGCAATATTGCCCTTCTAGATAGAAAAGTTATGTGTTGCACTTTCTATACTTTTGTACCAATTGAGAGTAATAGTACGCCTTACTTCTCATTCTATAGCAGCAATATGGCCCTTTTAGATAAGAAAGTGATGTGTTGCTCTTTCTATACTCTTGTGCCAAAAGAGTGTAACAGTACGTCATGTTCTGATGTGTACCAGCAATATAGCCGGTTTTAGATGGGAAAGACTTGCGTTGCAATTTCTCTACTCTTGTACCAACAGAGTGCAAAAGTACGTGTATCTGCTGATTCTATAGCAGCAATATGGCCCGTTATAAATGGGAAACTATTGTGTTGCATTTACTATACTCTTGTACCAATAGAGTGAAACAGTATGAGGAGGCAGCTGTAGCCCACCAATCATATTGCTGCATTTTATCACGTGACTTCCCCCTCCACCAATCAGATCGTTTGGCGGGAAGAAATTTAAAGTTGAAGATAAGTGAAGACAAAAGTTTCACTTCCACGATTTCATAACACCCTCATGCAGTTGTTACTTAACCACCTGTCGCACGATGCAACGATGGCTAAACACTTCTGCACATGTCCTGTGCAATAATAAAAAAGGTCTATTTATGAGACAGAATACAAGTACCATGTTACAAGGTTACGACTATAAATTAAGCAGGAAGTAGGAAAAGGTTGTGAAGGAAAGAAATAACCAACACATAATATTATCTTTATTCATATTTTATTTTCAAGTAATGTAGAATTCAATTCATCACTGATTACATCGTACAAAACAAAACATGATGAGTTTGCTTTAGGTATAACAAATGTGTTAGAATTAGCAGATATTTGTACATATTCTTAAACATCATCTGTTGCCACATTAAATTTGTCCAATTGATGTTGCAGCATGTTGCCATTACATAATAGATAATTAATTTCACAGAGCCTTAAATTTATATGAGAGTCTTGTACATGTAATTTTGCATATTTATGTGCGTTACACTTAAGACGAAAGTTCTCCTCCACACACTTGTAGGATTAGTCGTTGCACATGTGCTCCGCCAGTTTAGGTAGATGATTTAGCAAGGAAGTAAAATAATGAGACAAAACCACTCCTTGCATTTTGGCTCCTCCTATTTCCACATGAGCTTTGTAGTTTCTTGCAGGAAAAAATCCCAGACTGATGTATTTTGTGTGCTGTGGATTGAGGAAATAGGTGCGCCGATGTAGTACAGCTTCCGGGTGTGGCAGCGCCTTTACAGGTCTTCTTCTCGAGATGAGTTTACCTTTCCCAATTCTGCGAAGAAATGTAGACGTTGAGTGGCAGGCTGCTCCTTTTTATACTCTGCAAGGAAGGATGCATCGTGTCTAGCAATAGAATCTGAAGGACAACTTGCATTTTCTTTTTTAAATTTTAGATGTTTTAACCATCTGAACAGGGCATAAGCATGTCTGCATGCACAATAATTTGAAGCAAATTTATGACAGGGAAATCCACAATGGACTTTATGATAGAGCTTTTCTGGCCTTGGACAATGGAATTCGTTCTGTAGATTTATGTAGGTTCTGTTTGTTAATTCCGATAGAATAGAACACTTTTCATCATTGTAAGCATATAATGAGGTGTGCCCGGCAACAACATCTTCAAGGACAGTTTTTAACATGCTGTACGGGACATAGCCATCGTTAAAATTCAAGCCATTTTTGTTATGCTTATTTAAATTTTCCAACTTATGATTCCAAGCATATGGGCTTGTAAAGTGAAAAGTTTGAAGTAAATTTTTCCCGGCAACGGCCAACTCCTTTATTATGATTTCATTATTATTTCCTCTCATGGATTCATAATCCACTACTAACGGCCCCGCCATCCTTATCTGAATGAGTAAGAGATAGATTACACTTACCTTTTATAGACGGCTTCTGCAAGTTTGGCCTCCATTGCAGGCCCTCTGTGGAGTAAACTCTCTGCGAAACAAGCTTAGTGCTTGGCGGTCTGCATTCTCAGAGTTGAACATGGCAACAAATTTCTTCATGTTGTAACCTCTCGTGCAGATGTAGAGGGTGTATAGGCATACGTACTGGCCGCACACGTTGGTGAAGAGATTTTGGAGCGGACGTTGATTATAGGTAAGATGTGATGCATGTGATGAGATAAATGCTTTGAGGGGTTTTATGAAAGGAGGTAATCCATATGAATCAAAATAGTTTGCCGAAAAGTTATTTTCAAAAGTAATAGCCACCCAGTGTGAACCAGGCAGAGTGTGTGGGTCTAAATTTACAACAAATGTGGCAGGTTTACTAAAATGTAAAGGCAACATGTCAGAAGAAAAAACTCCCATAAAGGTTGGGATATTGTGCAAAGCCTTTTCAATTTGTAATGTATTCATTAGAAGTCGGTAAAAATACGTCTATCTCTATCAATTTGAAAACTATTGTCATATTCGTAGTAGTAGTAGTATTAGGGTTTTAGGGCGCACAACTGCCAGGGTTATTAGCGCCCAAACAAGACAAGACAGCTAAAACCACACTCGAGTGCTAAAACTTTAAAATAAATCAACAATAGATGGAAAGCTAACCAAAGGAGTGCCAGTAAATATAAGGGTCAAGCTAAACGATGGCTCACGAGGAAGAGAAATTGTAAAAACGAGTAAATAAAAATGAGGGATAAAATCAGCTGTTCAAATATGGCCGCCTATGCCGCTGATTCGGATAAAAGTGAGCAAACGATCTACTGCAGTAACCGTGTCCGCCAGCACCTCATCAAGGGAAGCTGGCAGACCTAGGGATACACGTAATTGGGTTAAAAGCTGGCACTCAAGTAAAACATGGCGCACCGTCAGGGTCTCATTGCAATGAGCACAGTTCGGGGCAGCATCCGACGATAAAAGATAACTATGACTAAAACGGCAGTGCCCGATACGCAATCTCGCTAAAATGACTTCCTCGCGGCGAGAAGCGCGCGCGGAAGTCCTCCAGGTCACAGGGACGGGTTTCACCTCCCTTAGTTTGCTCCCCTGAAGATCGCTCCATGAAGCACTCCACCGTGAAAGGAGGGCACGACGTAAAACTTTGCTAAAATCATCAGAGGGAACACAAGCTCTAAAAAACCTGGGGGCTAAAACTGCTGCCTTTGCAGCAGAATCGGCAGCCTCGTTACCTTGCAGGCCTACATGTCCAGGTACCCACATGAAAGACACGCTGATGCCAGCACCAGCGAGTGAGTGAATGCTGTCCTGAACACGCTGCACCATTGGGTGGTAATTGTACAGCGTACGTAGGCTCTGAAGGGCACTCAAACAATCAGAACATATTATACATCGCTCCAAGGGCTGCCGACGAACATACAAAAGAGCCTGGTATATACCAAATAGCTCTGCTGTAAAAATCGAGCACTGTTCTAAAAGACGAAAGCTAAAACTCTGGCGACCATGAATAAAAGCACATCCTACTCCCGTATCGTCCTTCGAGCCGTCAGTGTAAATAAAATGGCAAGGTCCGGACTGAGCCTGAATTTCTAGAAAGGCCGAACGAAGAACTGAGTCTGGCGTCGAGGACTTCGGCATGGCCAGCAAACCCAGATTAACGTGGATCTCGGATCGTAGCCATGGGGGAAATCGTGTTTGTCCCCTGGGAACTGTCGACGAGAAATCGACGTTTAAATGCCGAAGTAGTGTACGAAATCGAACGCCAGGAGGGAGCGGGGTTAGGGAGCTCGATGAGTATTGGCGATCCAAGGTGTCATTAAAAAACAAACTAAAAGATGGGTGTTCTGGCAGGTCAGAAAGTCTGCAAGCGTAGCTGCAGAGAAGAACATCGCGCCGATAACTAAGCGGAGGTTCAGCAGCTTCCGCACAAAGGCTCATAACAGGGCTCGTGGGAAATGCGCCAATACTCAACCTGATGCCACGGTGGTGTGTCGGGTTTAGGCGATTTAAAACAGACGGTCGAGCCGAGGAATACACGACACAACCGTAATCAAGTTTCGATCGGACAAGTGCGCGGTATAGGCGTAAAAGAGTACTCCGATCAGCTCCCCAAGATGTGCAACTTAAAACACGTAAAACACTGAGAGAACGTTCACACCTTGCCTTTAGGTACGAAATATGTGGAGACCAACTAAGTTTTCTGTCAAAAATCAACCCCAAAAATTTTGTCTCGTCTGCGAAAGGAAGTGCTTCTGAGCCGAGACGGAGAGAAGGAGCAAGAAACTCCTTCCGGCGCCAGAAGTTAACGCAGACGGTCTTCTCGGCGGAAAACTTAAAGCCGGTTTCGGCACTCCAAGTGAAGAGGCGGTCAAGACACAGTTGGAGGCGACGTTCTAACAGAGAGGTCCGCCGAGAACTACAGTAAATGGAGAAATCGTCCACGAATAGCGAACATGAAACACCCGATGGGACGCACTCCACAATGGGGTTGATCGAGATGGCAAATAGTGTGACGCTGAGTACCGAACCTTGCGGTACTCCGTTCTCTTGGCTAAAAACACGTGACAAAACCGAGCCCACCCGTACACGAAATACCCTATCCCGCATGAACTCCCGAATAAAAAGGGGCAGTCGACCACGAAAGCCCCATTTATGGAGCGTACGAAGGATTCCATACCTCCAGCAAGTATCATACGCCTTCTCCAAGTCAAAAAACACAGCTACAGTTTGACTCTTACGCAGGAAACCGTCCATAATGTGTGTGGATAACGACACTAAGTGGTCCACCGTGGAACGGAAGCGACGAAAGCCGCACTGAGCGTTCGACAGCAGATTTTGCGATTCAAGCCACCATGTCAATCGCCCGTTGATCATTCGCTCCATCACCTTGCAGAGGCAACTGGTGAGGGAGTGAGTGAGTGAGTATTGTTTAAGGGCCCATCGACAACTAGGTCATTAGGGCCCTAAGTTCACAGAATAAAACAAGCCAACAATAAAACCTCACCCTAAAAAGCTAAAAGGTGAAAGTTAAAATAACTTAAAAAAGGTTAAAAAGACTAAAACCGAGAGCTTAAACAGTTAAAAGTTAAACAACTGGTAAAAACGTAGACTTATAAAACTTAAAACTGATAAAATCTTTAAAAGGTAAAAACCAGAATAACATCCAAAGTAAAAACAACTAAAAGTCAATATCCGCCAATATAAAAGCACCTTACACTTGCTTGCAAAAATCAATCTTGGCAACAAACCGCAGTGCTGTATTGACAGCTACTGCGTCGTTGCCTAAAACAGAGCACAGTGTAAGGCCCAGGCCTAGGGACTGACGCTCATGACCGTATTGCGGACAATCAAGAAGGACATGTGCGACGGAGAGTGGAACATTGCACGTCGCACAGACAGGCTCCGGATCACCACGCAAAAGATGTCCATGCGTGGCTCGAGTGTGGCCTATCCTCAGGCGGGTTAAAATCACTTCCTCACGCCTGGAATTCCTGCAGCTGGTCTGCCAGGGTTGTACAGTGTCCTTTATTGTCCGTAACTGAGTGCAAGCTAACGCTTCCCAAGATTGCTGCCAGTGGGTAAATAGATGGCGGCGAAAGTATTTCTGCACATCTACATAGGGTAGCGCACGGGTGGAGTATTCCGGGAGGCGGCATGCAGACTTTGCAGCCGCATCCGCCGCCTCGTTGCCCGGAATACCCACATGGCCTGGGATCCACGTAAATACAAACTGGTATCCGCGAGACAGTAGTTGCGAGATCAACGTCTGAATTTTAATAATCAATGCCGAGGTGCCGATAAACTGTTGCAGGGCCTGGAGGGCGCTAAAAGAGTCGGAACAGATAATAAAACTTCCAGGACCTGAACTGGAGATAAAAAGCAGGAAATAAAATATGGCAAACAGCTCGGCGGTAAATACTGAACTGGCGTCTGGAAGGCGGTACTTGCGAACGTCGCCATGGTATACAAAAGCGGAACCCGTCGCACTACCCATCCGTGAGCCATCAGTAAATACCGCAGTATGAGTCCGGTATCGGCCCAGAACTGCGGTGAAAAGTTGGTGAAACACCGAGTGAGGGGTAGCTAACTTCGTACTGCTCGACAGCTCCAGGTCAAAGCGTGCACGCTGGAGCTGCCATGGAGGGTATCGGCCATGCGAATGCCGCTCTACGGCTGGCAAGCGTAGATCGTGTGCGGTCAGAAGTTCTCGAAACCTGATGCCGCTTGGACGGGAGATAGTTGTATTCCGCGTATAACGGTACACTAGGTCTGGACGCAATACAGGTGGAAACGAAGGATGACCTGGATGAGCGGCCAACCTTGCCACGTAGGAACATAGTAACAACGAGCGTCGGGCAGACAGTGGGGGTTCGCCAGAATCAGCATACAGACAGTCCACTCTACTTGTACGGAAAGCCCCAGTAGCGAGACGGATACCAGTGTGATGTATTGTATCTAAAAGGCGGAGTTTAGAGGCGGATGCGGAGCCATAGATAAAACAGCCGTAGTCTAATTTGGACCGGACCAGTGAACGATACAACCTCAACATGACCGTGCGATCGCCGCCCCAAGATACCCCAGATAAAACCCGGAGCACCCGAAGCGAACGATCGCAGGAAGCACGCAGATAACGAATATGGTGCTCCCATGTAAGTTTGCTGTCGAGGTGTAAGCCCAAGAATTTCAGGTGCGGAACAAATGGAAGACGCGTGCCACGCAAATAAAGATCAGGGGCCGGGTGTACGCCGCGAAGTCGATGGAAGTGGACACATTGTGTTTTCGTAGGGGAGAACTGAAAGCCGGTGCGAAATGCCCACTCGGCGATGGATGTTATAGCTAGCTGCAGTTGACGCTCGATGTGCTCTAAACTATGAGAGCGATAGTATATCGCAAAGTCGTCAACATACAGTGACATTGGTATTCCCCTACGAACAACACTGGCAATGCCGTTGATGGCCACGGCGAAAAGTGTTACACTCAGAATCGACCCCTGGGGTACACCATTCTCCTGGATTCGTTCTTGTGAAAGCGTATGGCCAATGCGGACACGAAATCGGCGAAGTTGTAAAAAATTAAGAACAAAGAGAGCTAGATGGCCACGTAAACCGTAGTCGTGTAAACTACGGAGGATACCATAGCGCCATGTAGTGTCGTAGGCCTTCTGCAGGTCGAAGAACACCCCCACGACATGCTGCTTCATGAGAAAGGCATTCTGGATGTAGGCCTCCATGCGAGTAAGGTTATCGACACTCGAGCGATGACGACGAAAGCCGCACTGAACGTTGCTCAACAGGTTATTCGTCTCTAGCCACCACACTAAGCGAGTGTTAATCATTCGTTCCATGGTCTTACAAACGACACTCGTCAGGCAGATAGGACGGTAGCTAGAGGGAAGTGTCCGGTCCTTCCCCGGCCGAGGGATAGGGATGACAGTACCCTCGCGCCAGGAAGAAGGGAAAACCTGCTGAAGCCAGATGCGGTTGTACATGTTCAGCAGGAAGGTCAACGCCTCAGGTGGAAGATGAAGCAGCATTTGTCGGTGAATGTCATCAGGCCCAGGAGAAGAGTCCTTCGCGAGAGACAAAGCATGGGCTAGCTCCGCCTCCGTAAAATGAGCGTTGTACGGTTCACTAGAGTCACTTTTAAAATTGAGGACTACCCGCTCCGCAGATTCCTTGATGGGTAAAAAGGTAGTGTGGTAGCTTTGGGTTTGGCTATCAGCAGCGAAAGCGTCTGCGAGGGCGTCGGCGATATCCTGCTCGTGGGTGTAAGAGCGTCCCTGCACGGCAAGACCGGGTATTATCGTCCGGCGACACCTGCCGTACATACGCCGAACCGCAGTCCACACCCTTTGTGTTGAAGTGCGTCGAGAGATGGAAGAGACGTAAGTTACCCAGGATGTGCGTTTTGCACTGCGAAGTACAAAACGCGCCCGGGCACGCACTCGCTTAAAGGCAATAAAGTTCTCTTCCGTAGGATGTGCACTGAAAACTCGCAAGGCCCGTTTGCGGGCTTTAACAGCCAAACGACATTCCTCGGACCACCAAGGCACAGGAAGATGACGAGGTGTAGTAGAACCGCGAGGAATGCTGGAATTTGCTGCAAGCAGGACAGAACATGTAAAATACTCCACCATGTTGTCGATGGTGGTAAAACCATCGTCGGTAAGGTGAATGAGGGAACGAAATTTCCCCCAGTCAGCCTTGGAAATAATCCAGTGAGGGTGTCGTGTTGGAATAGTATGGAAACCAGATATGTGAATGTTAATGGGAAAATGATCACTGCCAAAGAGGTCGGAGAGCACCGACCAATCAATGAGTGGTACCAATGACGGGCTACAGAAGCTAACGTCTAAGGCGGAGTACGTACCATAGGCAGATGATAAAAAGGTAGGGGCACCAGTGTTCAACAAAAGGAGGCCGGACATGTCGCAAACGTCTCCTACAAGGCATCCGCGAGCATCGTCAGTGTCGGAGCCCCATGAAGAGTGTTTGGCATTCAGATCACCAAGGAAGATAAAGGGTGGCGGAATCTGAGCCAAAAGAGCTCGAAGGTCGTTCTCGTGTACAACACTGACCGGTGGCAGATAGACATTGCAAATTGACAGACTTAAGCCCTGCAACTGGACACGCACAGCCACAGCTTGCAGCGGCGTGTTTAGCGGGATGCTTGTGGCAGAGATGGTATGCGCCACCAAAGTAGCAACTCCTCCGCTTGCTCGTCGATCAGCTGCAGAGTCATGCCTAAAAGCCGAAAAACCACGAAGATGTAATGCGTGATTAGGGTGCAAATGTGTTTCTTGTAGGCAGACGATTGATGGAGAGCGTTGCGCAACGAGATGCTGTATGTCCGGAACACGTGCCCGGAACCCATTAACATTCCACTGGATTATTTCCATGGTAAAGAAGAATTAGTGATTCGTCTTCATCTTTTTCTTTTTCATCTTTACCTTAACCGACTTTGGACGGGGTAGGTTAATTTCGTCATCCCCTAGTGACTCCTCGGATGTACGGGAGTCTGAAGATCCCCTGCGGCTCACGGAACGGGAGCGGGAGCGGGACTTCATTGATGACGTGTGGCTGCTGGCGCGAACATCAGGCCTAGAGGAATGGCTATCAACAGGCTGGCTACGACTTGTGGACGCCTTGTGAGCTGGTGTCTGCACGGCTGTAGATGTTGTAGCTTTTGCAGGTGTGGCACGAGACAGTGGAACAATACTCGCTGGTAGGTCTGTCTGTGTGGAGGCATCTGATACAGGGACATGCTGTATCGCTACGGTGTTAACAGGAGCGCGTCGGGCAGCCAAGACATAACCTGTGGTGGTCGCAGGTTGCAGCTGCTCAAAGCGACGACGCGCCTCTGGAAATGTAAGATGTTCTTTCACGCGTAGCTCCTGTATACATTTTTCATCCAGAAACTTCGCACACTGACGCGAGCTAGATGGATGACCGGCTCCACAGTTAACACAATGAGGGTCACGGGTACAAGCCGTGCCCTCATGAGGTGATAGGCCACAACGCTCACATACGGCAGGATGGTTGCACGCGGTCTTAGTATGTCCGAACTTCTGACACTGAAAACAGCGCATAGGGTTCGGGACATATTGACGTACGGCGGCACGCTCGTACCCGCAGAAGATGTATTCTGGCAACTGTGTGCCCTTAAAAGTGAGGAAAACCGTACGTAAATCAATCACTTTACCATCCTGCTTTCTTGTCAGACGGTACGCTTGACACACACGCTGGTCAGAGAGGCAAGTAACAATCTCCTCGTTTGACAGACCGTCCAGACTGGATGTGGTGACAACTCCTCTGCATGAGTTTAGAGATTTATGTGGGGCTACCCGGATGGGGTAGGAGCCCAACAAAGTGGCTTTCAACAATTTCTGGCACTGGTCTGCGGTGGTCACTTCTACCAAAAGCGTACCGTCTCGTACTCGGGTGGCGTTTTTAACAAGGCCACAGATCCTGTCGAGTTCTTTCTTTACGTAAAAGGGGCTAAGATCCTTCATCGTTTTCCTTTCACTGGCCAAGGTCAAGACTAGAAAACTGTCGAAATGAGAGGGTTTGCGCGGATGCATGTTGAAATCGGACCCCCATCCGGAACCGTCGGCGTCAGCCTGCCATCCGGGGGTCAAAGAAAAGAAAGACACCAAAATCTCCACGGTCTGTGCCGCCATGGAGACCCCTCCATGACTGACCTCAAGGCGTACTTCAGAGGAGCCACCCTCCGATCTCCACTGCTTGTCCGCATGGGTAAACCGTTCACCACGTGACACCCCGGTTTTATGCCCCCACCACAGGAATAACCGCCTGTGGCTCCCCGCTTTAGCACACGCTGCCTCAACGGAGTCAGCGTGGATTCAGGGGACTTCGGGTTGATTACACCGGGGCTCCGTCAGCGGTAACACGTCCGGCCGGTGATACTAACCCGACGGCACGCGGCCGTCGGGAGATTAACACCGGCCGTGCCCTCAAGGAGCTACGTGGGTGTACATGACGTGTGGACGGGCTCCGCACCTAAGGCTACACATGGGGGCAGTGTGAAGGGTCCGCACAACCTTCGCGCCTGAGACCTCCGAAGAGCACACAAGTCGGGGGCCGCGCTGAAAACCGTGGGACAGGACCACGGAGATAGGAAAGATCCCTGCTGGTGAGACAGGAGTTATAAATCTAGGAACTTACAAACTAATAAGCAGAATAAGCCTAGAAGAGGAAGAGGGTGATATAAAAAAGGAACATAAAAAGCTGTACGTGGCACAGTTAATGAAGGTGGAGGGGGTGAAGTGATAGTGAGCAGTTCGGGGCCCCGGGTGCGCCAAACCCGGACCTACCGTGGTAGGTTCCCCTGGGGGAGTTTGATTTCGGAGTCCTCTTCTCCTAGATGAGTCGTCGACCAAGACTAACGAGCCTCATCTACCCGTTGGAATGTTCTTAGCTTCCCCTCACCTCTTGCCTACCAGTGGTCACAAAGACACACGTAGCAGGCCGTCTGGTTCGGGTACTGAGCCCCTCCGCCACGGCAAGGCGACACTCCTTCGGAGGGGTGGCCAGACGGATACCAGTGTGATGGACAGTGTCTAAAAGACGGAGTTTAGAGGCGGACGCCGCGCCATATATAAAACAGCTGTAGCCTAGTTTGGACCGGACCAATGAGCGGTACAACCTCAACATTACCGTGCGATCGCCGCCCCATGATGCCCCAGATAAAACCCGGAGTATCCGAAGCGAACGATCGCAGGAAACACGAAGTTGTCGAATATGGTGCTCCCATGTAAGTTTGTTGTCGAGGTGTAGGCCCAAGAACTTCAGGTGCGGAACAGACGGTAGACGTGTGCCACGCAAATAAAGATCAGGCGGAGGGTGTACGCCACGAAGCCGATGGAAGTGGACACACTGTGTTTTGGTAGCGGAAAACTTGAAGCCCGTACGAAACGCCCACACGGCAATGGATGTTATGATCAGCTGCAGTTGACGTTCAATATGCTCAAGATTATACGAGCCATAATATACAGCAAAATCGTCAACATACAGGGACATCGGGATTCCACTACGAACAGCACTAGTGATGCTGTTAATCGCAACGGCGAAAAGCGTGACACTCAGGATCGATCCCTGGGGTACACCATTCTCCTGGATCTTCTCCTCGGAAAGCGTGTTGCCAATGCGGACACGAAAACGGCGAATTAATAAAAAGTTAAAAAGAAAAACGGCTAAGTGACCGCGCAAACCATAACCTTGCAGAGTACGTAGGATGCCATAACGCCATGTAGTGTCGTAAGCCTTCTCCAGATCAAAGAAAACACCCACGACATGCTGCTTCATCATAAAGGCATTTTGGATGTAACTTTCCAGGCGTGTGAGCTTGTCTACACTGGAGCGATTGCGGCGAAAGCCGCACTGAGCATTGTTCAGCAGGTTATTCTTCTCTAGCCACCACACTAAACGAGTGTTAATCATACGTTCTAAGGTCTTACAGACAACACTCGTTAAGCAAATAGGGCGGTAGCTAGAGGGAAGTGTCCGGTCTTTTCCGGGCCGAGGGATGGGGATGACAACACCCTCGCGCCAGGAAGACGGGAAAACCTGCTCACTCCAGATGCGGTTATAAACGCTCAGAAGGAAGGACAAAGCCGCAGATGGAAGATGAAGCAACATTTGTCGGTGGATATCATCAGGACCAGGAGAGGAGTCGTGGGCGAGAGATAAAGAATGCTCCAGCTCTGCAACGGTAAAAGGTACGTTATACGCTTCACTGCTGTCACTGTTAAAATCTAGGACTATCCGCTCCGCAGATTCCTTGATGGGTATAAATCCTCTATCGTAGCTAATCGTCTGGCTGGTAGCAGCAAAACAATCGGCAAGGGCATCAGCCATACCCTTCTCGCTGGTGTAATGCGAGCCGTTGACCGCAAGACCGGGGATGACCGTCCGGCGACACTTGCCGTACATACGCCGAACAGCAACCCAAACCTGTTGAGCTGAAGTACGACGGGAAAGGGAAGAGGTGTAGGTTTCCCAAGATCGACGTTTTGCGCTGCGCAGTACATATCGTGCTCTAGCGCGTGAGCGTTTAAAAGCGATAAAATGTTCTTCTGTTGGGTGTACAGTAAACACACGCAGAGCACGTTTGCGAGCTTTAATAGCCACACGGCATTCCTCGGACCACCAGGGCACAGGAACGTGTCGTGGGGTGCATGAACCTCGAGGAATGCTGGAATCCGCTGCAAGCAAGATAGTGCAGGTAAAATATTCGACCATTTCATCGATGGTGTCAAAACCGTTGTCATAAAGGTGAATGAGGGAACGAAATTTCCCCCAATCAGCCTTAGAAATAATCCAGTGAGGATGTCGCGTTGCCGCAGGATGGTGGCACGACAGGTGAATGTTAATTGGGTAGTGATCACTGCCAAATAAGCCGGAAAGGACCGACCAATCAAGTAAAGGTACCAACGAAGGACTACAAAAAGAAACGTCTAGTGCGGAGTGTGTACCATAGGCAGATGACAGAAAGGTAGGGGCACCAGTATTTAACAAAAGTAAACCGGACATATCGCAAATGTCTGCTACAAGGCACCCGCGGGCATCGTCAGTGTCGGAGCCCCAAAGGGTATTTTTGGCATTAAGATCGCCTAGAAAGAGGAATGGTGGCGGTATCTGGGCCAAAAGAGCTCGAAGATCAGTTTGTTGTACGACACTGACAGGTGGCAGATAGACATTGCAAATAGACAGGCTCAGGCCCTGCAGCTGTACACGCACCGCTACAGCTTGCAACGGTGTGTTAAGCGGGATGCTAGTGGCAGAGATGTTATGTGTCACCAGAGTAGCAACACCACCGCTTGCGCGTCCGCCAGCT
Source organism: Tenodera sinensis (assembly GCA_030765045.1). Lineage (NCBI taxonomy): Eukaryota > Metazoa > Arthropoda > Insecta > Mantodea > Mantidae > Tenodera > Tenodera sinensis. The sequence goes on from CM060967.1 coordinate 101,372,771, forward strand.
GCAGAGTCATGTCTAAATGCCGAAAAACCACGGAGGTGTAGTGTGTGATGAGGATTCAAATGGGTTTCCTGTAGACAGACGATTGATGGAGAATGTTGAAAAACTAAATGCTGTATGTCCGGAGTACGCGCACGGAACCCATTAACATTCCACTGAATTATTTCCATATTAAAAAGAGATTAGTGGCCTGTCTTTATCTTTTTCTTTTTCTTCATTTTTACTCTGGCGCACTTAGGACCATATACTCGACGTTCGTCGTTCTCAGGCGACTCCCCTGATGTGCGGGAGTCTGAAGTTCCCCTTTGGCTCACGGAGCGAGAGCGGGACTTCATTGAAGAGGTGAGACTACTAGCTCGAACAGTATGCCTGGAACGAGGGCGGTCATCAGGAGTTGTGGCACTCGTGGACGGTTTGGGATCTGTGGTCTGCACTGCGATTGAAGTCACTGTAGGTGTAGTAGGACGTTGCGCAGGGGGATTCGTCGACCAGTCGGTTTGCGTGGAGGCATCCGAAGCGGGTACGTGTTGCATACCGACAGTGGCTACAGGAGGACGGCGTGCAGCTGCTGCATAGCCTATGGTGTTAGCAGGCTTCAGCTGCTCAAAGCGCCGCCGCGCTTCTAGAAAAGTTAGGCGTTCCTTAACGCGTAGCTCCTGTATGCTCTTTTCATCGCAAAACTGTGGACACTGACGAGAGCTTGATGGATGTTTCCCTCCACAGTTCACGCAGCAGGGGTCCCGAGTACAGGCGGTGTCCTCATGTGCTGCCAAACCGCAACGCTCACATATCGCAGGATGCGTGCACGAGCCCCTAGTATGCCCGAACCTCTGGCACTGAAAACAGCGCATGGGATTCGGGACATACGGGCGTACTGCAGCGCGCTCATACCCACAGAAGATGTATTCGGGTAAAGTAGTTCCCTTGAAGGTTAGGAACACCGTTTTTAAGGGAATATCTTTTCCATCCTGCTTTCGGGATAGGCGGTACGCTTGAATGACCCTTTGGTCTGAGAGGCAGGTGACTATGTCCTCCGTTGACAGATCATCCAGGCTGGAGGTGGTAACAACTCCCCTACACGAGTTCAATGATTTGTGTGGGGCTACCCGGACCGGGTAGGAGCCCAACAAACTCGCTTTTAACAACTTTTGGGACTGTTCAGCATTGCACGTCTCAAGCAAAAGCGTACCGTCTCTCAGTCGCGTTGCGTTTTTTACTGAGCCACAGATCCTATCCACTTCACGCTTAATATAGAACGGGCTTAGGTTCTTCATCGTTTTTCCTTCACATGCCAAGGTCATCACCAGAAAAACATCAGTAAAGGGGGTTTTGCGCGGATGCATGATTGATTTGGACCCCCTTCCGGAACCGTCGGCGTCAGCCTGCCATCCGGGGGTCAAAGGATAAAAGACACCAAAATCTCCTCGGTCTGTGCCGCCATGGAGACCCCTCCATGACTGACCTCAAGGCGTACTTCAGAGGAGCTACCCTCCGATCTCCACTGCTTGTCCGCATGGGTAAACCGTTCACCACGTGACACCCCGGTTTTATGCCCCCACCACAGGAATAACCGCCTGTGGCTCCCCGCTTTAGCACACGCTGCCCCAACGGAGTCAGCGTGGATTCAGGGGACTTCGAGTTGATTACACCGGGGTTCCGTCAGCGGTAACACGTCCGGCCGGTGATACTAACCCGACGGCACGCGGCCGTCGGGAGATTAACACCGGCCGTGCCCTCAAGGAGCTACGTGGGTGTACATGACGTGTGGACGGGCTCCGCACCTAAGGCTACACATGGGGGCAGTGTGAAGGGTCCGCAAAACCTTCCCGCCTGAGACCTCCGAAGAGCACACAAGTCGGGGGCCGCGCAGAAAACCGTGGGACAGGACCACGGAGATAGGAAAGATCCCTGCTGGTGAGACAGGAGTTATAAATCTAGGAACTTACAAACTAATAAACAGAATAAGCCTAGAAGAGGAAGAGGGTGATATAAAAAGCAACATAAAAGCTGCACGTGGCACAGTTAATGACTATGAAGGGGTGGAATGATGGTGAGCAGCTCGGGGCCCCGGGTACGCCAAACCCGGACCTACCGTGGTAGGTTCCCCTGGGGGAGTTTGATTTCGGAGTCCTCTTCTCCTAGATGAGTCGTCGACCAAGACTAACGAGCCTCATCTACCCGTTGGAATGTTCTTAGCTTCCCCTCACCTCTTGCCTACCCGTGGTCACGAAGACTCACTTAGTAGGCCGTCTGGATCGGGTACTGAGCCCCTCCGCCACGGCAAGGCGACACTCCTTCGGAGGGGTGTTTTAGATGGAAAATTGATGTGTTGCACTTTCTATACTCTTGTGCCAGTAGAGTGTAACAGTACGTCTATCTTTTGAATCTATAGCAACCATATGGCCGTTTTAGATACAGAAGTGATGTGCTGCACTTTCTATACTTTTGTACCAATAGAGTGTAAGAGTATGCCTATCTTCTGATTCTATAGCAGCAGTATGGCACTATTAGATAGAAAAGTGATGTGTTGCACTTTCTATATTCTGATTCTATAGCAGCAACATGGCCCTTCTAAATAGAAAAGTGATGTGTACACTTTCTATACTCTTGTACCAATAGAGTGTAACAGTACGTATATCTTCTGATTCTATAGCAGCAATATGGCCCGTTTTAGATAGAAAAGTGTGGCCTTGCACTTTCTATACTCTTGCACCAATAGAGTGTAACAGTACGTCTATCTTTTGATACTATAGCAGCAATATCGCCCGTTTTAGATACATAAGTGATGTGTTGCATTTTCTATACTCATGTACCAATAGAGTATAACAGTACGTCTGTCTTGTGATTCTATAGCAGCAATATGGCCTTTCTAGATAGAAAAGTGATGTGTTGCACTTTCTATACTGTTGTACCGATAGAGTGGAACAGTACGTATATCTTCTGATTGTATAGCAGCAATATGGCCTTTTTAGATAGAAATGGATGGATGGATGAATGGAGTTTAGGGGCCCGTCGACAACTAGGTCATTTGGGCCCTAGGTCAGAAAATAAAAAATCTAAAACTCGCCTAAAAACTGAAGTTTAAAATGGCAACTAAAAACGCAGACAGATAAAAACACCAAACGGCACATGAGTGCACTAAGTTAAAACTTGGTAAAACCATTCATTAAAATGTGTAAAAGATCAAAGCTAAAACACATTAAAACTAAGCACTTAAAACACTAAAACGTAAAACACAAAACATATGTTAAAAGCCTAAAAAAAATCCACACACTAAAAACACGTTATACTTGCTTTGCGAACCCAATTTGTGCAACGAACCGCAGCGCCTTACAGGCAGACACAGGGTCGTCACCCAAAATTGAGGCAAGCGTACACCCCAGGCCAACCGACTGGCGCTCACGAGCGTATTGCGGACAGTCTATAAGGATATGGGCCACAGAGAGTTGGATGTTGCACGTAGGGCAGACAGGCGCAGGGTCGCCACGCAAATGGAACCCATGTGTCGCCCGTGTGTGACCTATCCTCAGGCGGGTGAGGATAACTTCAGCCCGCCTGGAGTCCCTGCAGGATGTCATCCAGGGATCTACGCTGTCTTTAATTGTCCGCAATTGAGAGCCAGAGAATTCCTTCCATGATTGCTGCCAGATCGATAAAAGATGTCGACGGAAATGGCGCTGCACATCGACATATGGCACACTGTGTGTGGCAACATCCGGCAAACGGCAAGCAGTTTTAGCAGCCGCATCCGCTTTCTCATTGCCGGGTATACCCACATGGCCTGGGGTCCAGGTAAAAAGCAACTGGTATCCGCGCGAGAGCATTTGCGAAATGAGAGCCTGTATTTTTAAAACGAATGCTGAGGTGCCGATAAACTGGTCCAAGGACTGAATGGCACTCAGAGAGTCTGAACAAATGATAAAATTGCCGGGAGCTGAGTTAGAAATAAAAAGTAAACAATAAAATATAGCAAACAGCTCGGCAGTAAAAACCGAACTATGGTCCGGAAGTCGGTACTGGTGCGCCTCGTCGTTACACACGAAACTACATCCCGTAGCTCCACCCACCTGGGACCCATCGGTAAAAACCGGGGTGAAAGTCCGGTGGCGGCCCAAAAGTTCGGTGAACAGATGTCGATACACCGATTGCGGGGTGGAAAGCTTAGCATAGCCTGAGAGCTCCAGGTCGAATTGCGCGCGCCGGAGTTGCCAAGGAGCAGAGCGTCCTAGAGAGAATCGCTCTACAGCAGGCATGCGGAGATCGTGTTTGTCAAGTAGTTCGCGGAACCGAATACCGCTTGGGCGCGATATAGTTGTGTTGCGCAGATAACGGTGAGCAAGGTCGGGACGCAGGACACATTTAAAAGAAGGATGACCCGGATGGGCTGCCAACCTTGCCACATACGAACACAATAAAATCGAACGACGGACCGACAGTGGTGGTTCTCCAGACTCAGCATACAGACACTCAACTCTACTGGTGCGAAACGCCCCAGTAGCAAGACGGATACCAGCATGGTGTACAGTATCTAAAAGACGGAGTTTAGAGGCGGACGCCGCGCCATAGATAAAACTACCGTAGTCTATTTTTGACCGCACCAGTGATCGATACAATCGTAACATAACTGTACGATCACCGCCCCAAGAAACTCCGGATAAAAGGCGGAGTACTCGAAGTGAGCGATCGCAGGAAGCACGTAGTTGCCGAATATGGTACTCCCACGTCAGCTTACTGTCGAAGTGCAGGCCAAGGAACTTGAGGTGCGGGACAAACGGTAGACGTGTGCCACGCAAATAAAAATCAGGAGGAGGGTGTACGCCGCGAACTCGATGGAAGTGGATACACTGAGTTTTCGTAGGTGACAACTGAAAGCCGAAGCGAAGGGCCCAGTCTGCGATTGATGTTATGGTCAGCTGCAGTTGACGCTCAATGTGCTCGAGATTATAAGAGCGATAGTAAATTGCAAAGTCGTCAACATACAGTGACATTGGGATTCCGCTACGAACAACATCAGCGATTCCGTTGATTGCTACGGCGAAGAGCGTGACACTCAGGATGGACCCCTGAGGCACACCATTCTCCTGAATCTTTTCCTGTGACAGGGTATTACCAATGCGGACACGAAATTTTCGAAGTCGTAAAAAGTTTAAAATGAACAGCGCTAAGTGACCGCGTAAACCGTAACCGTGCAGAGCACGAAGGATTCCATAGCGCCAGGTGGTGTCGTAGGCCTTCTCTAAATCAAAGAAGACACCCACGACATGCTGCTTCAGCAGAAAGGCATTCTGGATGTAAGCCTCTAAGCGTGTCAGATGGTCGACACTAGAGCGATGGCGACGAAAACCGCACTGAATGTTGGTGAGCAGGTTATGCGTTTCTAGCCACCACACTAAACGAGTGTTAATCATCCGTTCGAAGGTCTTACAAACAACACTCGTTAGGCAAATAGGGCGGTAACTAGAGGGAAGTGTCCTGTCTTTTCCAGGTCGAGGGATAGGGATGACAATACCCACTCGCCAGGAGGACGGAAAGACCTGCTCGTGCCAGATACGATTATAAATACCAAGCAGGAAAGACGAAGCCGAAGGTGGAAGGTGAAGCAGCATTTGTCGATGGATGTCATCTGGACCAGGAGAGGAATCTTTAGCAAGTGACAAAGAGTGCTCTAACTCCGCTACGGTAAAGGGTGCGTTGTACGGTTCAGTACAGTCACTATTAAAAGGAAGAACTATCCGCTCGGCAGATTCCTTGAGAGGTATAAAAGCTCTGTCGTAACTATTCGTTTGGCTAGTAGCAGCAAACGAAGTAGCAAGGGCGTCGGCGATATCCTGTTCGCTGGTGTAATGCGATCCGCTTATGGCAAGGCCGGGAATGATAGTCCGGCGACACTTGCCATACATGCGGCGAACAGCAGTCCACACCCTCTGTACCGGAATGCGACGGGACAGAGAAGAGACAAAAGTTTCCCACGATGTGCGTTTTGCACAGCGGAGGACAAATCGAGCCCTGGCACGGGAACGCTTAAAGGCTATCAAGTTCTCCTCCGTAGGATGTGAACTGAAGACACGCAGAGCACGCTTCCTTGCTTTAATAGCCAAACTGCATTCCTCGGACCACCAAGGCACAGGAACGTGACGAGGTGTAGTAGAACCACGAGGAATGCTGGAATTCGCTGCGAGCAGGACAGAACAAGTAAAATATTCCACCAGTTCATCGATGGTGGGGAAGACATCGTTGTGAAGGTGAATGAGGGAACGAAATTTCCCCCAGTCAGCCTTGGAAATAATCCAGTGAGGATATCGTGTTGGCACAGGATGGAGAATAGATATGTGAATGCTAATGGGAAAGTGATCACTGCCAAAGAGGTCGCTGAGCACCGACCAATCAAGGAGTGGCACCAGTGACGAGCTACAGAAGCTCACGTCTAAAGCGGAGTAGGTACCGTAGGCAGATGATAAAAAGGTAGGGGCACCAGTGTTTAATAGAAGTAGGCCGGACATGTCACAAACGTCTGCTACAAGGCAACCACGAGCATCGTCAGTGTCGGAGCCCCACAAGGTGTTTTTGGCATTCAGATCGCCTAGAAGAAGAAACGGTGGCGGAATCTGTGCCAAGAGAGCCCGAAGTTCGTTCTCGTGTACGACACTGACCGGTGGCAGATAGACATTACAGATAGAGAAAGAAAGGCTCTGCAGCTGTACACGTACCGCTACAGCTTGGAGCGGCGTGTTTAGTGGTATGCTGGTGGCAGGGATGGTATTGGCCACCAGAATAGCAACACCACCGCTTGCCCGTCGATCAGCTGCAGAATCATGTCTAAAGGCCACAAATCCACGAAGATAGAGTGCGTGATGAGGTTGCAGATGGGTTTCCTGTAGACAGACGATAGATGGACAGCGTTGAGAAATTAGATGCTGTATGTCCGGAACACGTGCCCGGAACCCATTAACATTCCACTGGATTATTTCCATAGTGAAAAAGGATTAATGGCTAGTCTTCATCTTTTTCTTCTTTTTCACCTTGGCTGACTTAGGTCCAACTATGTGGAAGTCGCCGTCCTCTGGCGATTCCTCGGAGGTGTGCGAGGCAGAGGATCCCCTACGACTCGCAGAGCGAGAGCGGGATCTCTGAGAGGACGTGAGACTACTTGCGCGAACTTTATGTCGCGAACGACTTCCATCGATAGGATCCTTACCGCTTCCTAACGGCTTGGAAACTGTGGTCTGCACGGCGGAAGATGTTTTAGACACTGCACTTTTTCGACTAACTGTTGGGGTGCTCTCTGGAAGGTCAGTCTGTGTCGAGGCATTTGCAACGGTGACATGTTGCAAGCCGACAGTAGCAACAGGAGGGCGCCGAGCTGCCGACGAATAAGCTAAGGTGGTGGCAGGCTTCAGTTGTTCGAAACGCCGACGCGCTTCTATAAATGTCAGGCGCTCCTTTACCCGCAACTCCTGAATACTCTTTTCGTCCAAGAACTTAGGACACTGACGAGAGCTAGATGGATGGTTACCCCCACAGTTCACACAGCATGGGTCTCGAGTGCAAGCCGTGTCTTCGTGTGCCGGTAAGCCGCAACGTTCACAAGCTGCAGGATGGTTACACGAGGTCCTAGTATGCCCGAATCTCTGACACTGAAAACAGCGCATAGGATTCGGGACATACGGTCGTACTGCAGCACGCTCGTAGCCACAGTAGATGTACTCTGGCAGCTGAGTGCCCTTAAACGTAAGGAATACTGTACGTAAGGCACACTCTTTCCCATCCTGTTTCCGAGTTAATCGGTATGCTTGGCAGACTCGCTGATCAGAGAGGCAGGTGACAATTTCTTCGTTGGAGAGACCGTCGAGGCTGGAAGTGGTTACTACTCCTCTACACGAGTTGAGGGTCTTATGTGGGGCTACCCGGATAGGGTAGGAGCCCAACAAACTCGCCTTCAACAGCTTCTGCGACTGATCTCCATTCATCACCTCGATCAATAACGTGCCATCTCTAAGTCTGGTTGCGTTTTTAACCGGGCCACAGATCCTATCGACTTCCTTTTTAATATAGAACGGGCTAATGTCCTTCATCGTCTTTCCTTCACATTGCAAGGTCAGCACCAAAAAACTGTCAATGAGGGAGGGTTTGCGCGGAGACATGATTATTTGGACCCCCATCCGGAACCGTCGGCGTCAGCCTGCCATCCGGGGGTCAAAGGATAAAAGACACCAAAATCTCCACGGTCTGTGCCGCCATGGAGACCCCTCCATGACTGACCTCAAGGCGTACTTCAGAGGAGCTACCCTCCGATCTCCACTGCTTGTCCGCATGGGTAAACCGTTCACCACGTGACACCCCGGTTTTATGCCCCCACCACAGGAATAACCGCCTGTGGCTCCCCGCTTTAGCACACGCTGCCTCAACGGAGTCAGCGTGGATTCAGGGGACTTCGGGTTGATTACACCGGGGCTCCGTCAGCGGTAACACGTCCGGCCGGTGATACTAACCCGACGGCACGCGGCCGTCGGGAGATTAACACCGGCCGTGCCCTCCAGGAGCTACGTGGGTGTACTTGACGTGTGGACGGGCTCCGCACCTAAGGCTACACATGGGGGCAGTGTGAAGGGTCCGCACAACCTTCGCGCCTGAGACCTCCGAAGAGCACACAAGTCGGGGGCCGCGCTGAAAACCGTGGGACAGGACCACGGAGATAGGAAAGATCCCTGCTGGTGAGACAGGAGTTATAAATCTAGGAACTTACAAACTAATAAGCAGAATAAGCCTAGAAGAGGAAGAGGGTGATATAAAAAAGGAACATAAAAAGCTGTACGTGGCACAGTTAATGAAGGTGGAGGGGGTGAAGTGATAGTGAGCAGCTCGGGGCCCCGGGTGCGCCAAACCCGGACCTACCGTGGTAGGTTCCCCTGGGGGAGTTTGATTTCGGAGTCCTCTTCTCCTAGATGAGTCGTCGGCCAAGACTAACGAGCCTCATCTACCCGTTGGAATGTTCTTAGCTTCCCCTCACCTCTTGCCTACCAGTGGTCACAAAGACACACGTAGCAGGCCGTCTGGTTCGGGTACTGAGCCCCTCCGCCACGGCAAGGCGACACTCCTTCGGAGGGGTTTAGATAGAAAACTGATGTGATGCACTTTCTAGTGAGTGAGTGAGTGATTAGGGTTTAAGGGCCCGTCGACAGCTAGGTCATTAGAGCCCCAAGTCAAAATATAAAAAACGGATAAAACTCACCACCACTTAAAACTCAAAGTTAAATAGTAAAACGCAAGCTAAAACAGCCAAAAGCTAAAACAGTTAAAACTTAAAAACTTGTCTAAAAAAGGATACTCTACATAGTTAAAAGCGTGTAAAATGCTCTAAAAAGGTAAGCAGATAAAACGTAAAAGGTAAAAAGTAAAACCACGCAATAAAATTTAAACTTGCTTACCAAAGCCAATGCTGCCGACAAACCGCAACACTGAATCCACAGCTACCGGGTCGTCGCCTAACATCGTCTTTAAACTAGAACCCAGGCCAAACAACTGGCGCTCACGATTGTAGCGCGGACAATCAACTAGGACATGGGCCACAGAGAGCTGAACGCCACAGGTGGGACATATCGGCGCCGGCTCACCACGCAGATAGTGTCCATGCGTGATGCGCGTGTGACCTATTCTCAGGCGGGCCAAGATGACTTCCGCCCGCCTGGTATCCCTTGAAGATGTTATCCAAGGTTGCACCGTTTCCTTGATTGTCCGCAGTTGGGTGCCAGTGATGTCTAACGCTTCCCATGATTGTTGCCAGACATATAGAAGATGGCGACGGAAGTACCGTTGTACATCCGTGTAAGGAAGACTGCGTGTAAAAATCTCCGGCAAACGGCAGGCAGACTTAGCAGCCTCATCAGCCGCTTCGTTGCCGGGAATGCCCACGTGGCCTGGGGTCCAAGTAAAAACTATCTGGTATCCACGCGAGAGTAACTGCGAAACGAGTGTCTGAATTTTCATAATTAGTGCTGACGTGCCGACAAACTGTTGCAATGCCTGCAGTGCGCTCAGAGAGTCGCAGCAGATGATAAAACTTCCAGGGTCGGAACTGGAGATAAAAAGGACGAAATAAAAGATTGCAAACAGCTCGGCGGTAAAGACGGAACTCAAGTCTGGAAGACGGTACTTGTGAGTCTCACCGTTATGCACAAAACTACACCCTGTAGCCCCATCCACCTGGGAACCATCGGTAAATACAGGAGTGTAATTCCGGTAACGTCCCAGGATCTCGGTGAAAAGCTGACAATACACCGATGGAGGGGTAGCTAACTTAGCATTCGTCGAAAGCTCCAGGTCGAACTGGGCACGCTGTAATTGCCATGGAGGACAGCGGCCAAGAGAATACCGTTCGACAGCAGGCATGCGGAGCGCGTGTGCACTAAGCAGCTCGCGAAACCGAATACCGCTTGGGCGAGAGATCGTGCTATTCCGGAGATAACGGTGCGCGAGTTCCGGGCGCAATACAGGATTAAAAGACGGGTGACCAGGATGGGCTGCCAAACGGGCCACGTAAGAACACAATAAAAACGAGCGCCGAATAGAAAGTGGAGGTTCACCAGAGTCAGCATACAGACACTCTACACGACTAGTGCGGAAAGCTCCAGTAGCTAGACGGATACCAGCATTATGTACAGTATTTAAAAAACGAAGTTTAGAGGCGGACGCTGCGCCATAAATAAAACTGCCGTAATCTAGTTTGGACCTCACCAATGAACGATACAGCCTCAACATGACAGTGCGATCGCCGCCCCAAGATACTCCAGATAAAACCCGCAGTATTCGAAGCGAACGATCGCAAGAGGCACGAAGTTGACGAATGTGGTGCTCCCATGTGAGTTTCCTGTCGAGGTGAAGGCCCAAGAACTTTATGTGGGAAACAAACGGCAGGGGTGTGTCACGCAAATACAGTTCTGGAGGAGGATGTACACCACGAAGTCGATGAAAGTGGACACATTGTGTTTTCGTAGGGGAGAACTTAAAACCGGCGTGAAGGGCCCAGTCGGCGATAGAGGATATGGTCAACTGCAGTTGACGTTCTATGTGCTCAAGGCTATAAGATCGATAATAGATCGCAAAATCGTCAACGTACAGTGACATCGGTATTCCCCTACGAACAACATTAGCAATGCCGTTAATGGCAACTGCAAAAAGCGTTACACTAAGAATCGACACCTGGGGCACACCATTTTCCTGAATCCTCTCTCGTGAGAACGTATTACCAATGCGGACACGAAAGCGGCGCAGGGCTAAAAAATTAAAAAGAAATATTGCTAAAAAACCTCGCAAACCATACCCGTGAAGAGTACGGAGAATACCATGACGCCATGTGGTATCGTAGGCCTTCTCCAGATCGAAGAAGACACCCACGACATGCTGCTTCAAAAGAAAGGCATTTTGGATGTAGGCTTCCATGCGTGTCAGATTGTCGACACTGGAGCGATGGCGACGAAAACCGCACTGAACATTGCTCAGCAGGCTATTCGTCTCTAGCCACCACACTAAGCGAGTGTTGATCATCCGTTCAAAGGTCTTGCAGACGACACTCGTCAGGCATATAGGGCGGTAGCTAGAGGGAAGTGTACGGTCTTTTCCTGGTCGAGGGATAGGGATCACAACACCCTCTCGCCAGGAAGACGGAAAAACCTGCTGAAGCCAGATGCGGTTATAGATGCTCAACAGGAAGGAACGAGCCGGAGGTGGAAGATGAAGCAGCATTTGGCGGTGGATGTCATCAGGACCAGGAGAAGAGTCGTGAGCGAGGGACAAAGAATGCGCCAGTTCCGCTTCAGTAAAAGGTGCATTGTAGGATTCACTACAATCACTGTTAAAATTTAGGCTTATCCGCTCCGCAGATGCACTTTCTATACTCTTGTACCACTAGAGTGTAAAAGTGTGTCTATCTTTTGATTCTATAGCAGCAATATGGCCAGTTTTATATACAAAAGTTTTGTGTTGCTCCTTCAATACTCTTCCACCAATGGAGTTTAGCAGTAGGGCTATCTTCTGATTCTATAGCAGCAGTATGGCCTGTTTAACGTAAAAAAGTGTTGTCTTCCACCTTTTATACTCTTGTACCAATAGAGTGTAACAGTATGTCTATCTTCTGGTCTATAGCTCCATTATGGCCCTTTTAGATAGAAAAGTGATGTGATGCACTTTCTATATCCTTCTACCAATAGAGTGAAACAGTACTTCTATCTTCTGATTCTATTGCAGCAATATGGCTCTTTTAGATATAAAAGTGTCGTTTTACACTTTCTATACTCTTGTACCAATAGAGTATAACAGTACGCCTATCCTCTGATTCTATAGCAGCGATATGGCCCGTTTTAGTTAGAATAGTGAATTGTTGCACTTTCTATAGTCGTGTACCAATAGAGTGTAAAAGTACGATTCTATAGCAGCAATAAGGCCCGTTTTAGATAGAAAAGTGATGTGATGCACTTTCTATACTCTTGTACCAATAGAGTGTAACAGTACGTCTAGATCCTTATTCTATAGCAGCAATATGGCCCTTTTAAACAGAAAAGTGATGTGTTGCACTTTCTATAGGATTGTACCAATACAGTGTAGGAGTACGTGCATCTTCTGATTCTATAGTAGCAATATGGCCCCTTTAGATAGAATAGTGATGTGTTGCACTTTCTATAGGATTGTACCAATACAGTGTAGGAGTACGTGTATCTTCTGATTCTATAGCAGCAATATGGCCCCTTTAGATAGAATAGTGATGTGTTGCACTTTCTATACTTTTGTACCAATAGAGTGTAACAGTACGTCTATCCTCTGATTTTATAGCAGTAATATGGCCCGTTCTAGAAAGAGAAGTGATGTGTTGCACTTTCTATACTCTTGTGCCAATAGAGTGTAACAGTACGTCTATCTTTTGATTCTATAGCAGCCATATGGCCGATTTAGATACAGAAGTGATGTGCTGCACTTTCTATACTTTTGTATCAATAGAGTGTAAGAGTAAGCCTATCTTCTGATTCTATAGCAGCAATATGGCCTGTTTTAGATAGAAAAGTGTTGCCTTGCACATTCTATCCTCTTTTACCAATAGAGTGTAACAGTACGTCTATCTTCTGATACTATAGCAGAAATATCGCCCGTTTTAGATAGAAAAGTGATGTGTTGCATTTTCTATAGCCATGTACCAATAGAGTATAACAGGACGACTATCTTCTGATTCTATAGCAGCAATATGGCCTTTTTAGATAGAAAATTGTTGCCTTGCACTTTCTATACTCTTGTACCAATAGATTGTAACAGTACGTCTATCTTCTGATTCTATAGCAGCAATGTGGCCCTTTTAAATAGAAAAGTGTTGCCTTGCACTTTCTATCCTCTTGTACCAATAGGGTGTAACAGTACGTCTATGTTCTGATTCTATAGCAGCAATATCGCCCGTTTTAGATAGAAAAGTGATGTTTTGCGCTTTCTATACTCTTGTACAAACAGAGTGTAACAGTACGTCTATTTTCTGATTCTATAGCAGCAATATGGCCCTTTTAGACAGAAAAGTGATGTGTTGCACTCTCTATACTCTTGTACCAATAGAGTGTAACAGTACGTCTAGCTCCTGATTCTGTAGCAGTAATATGACCTTTTTAGATAGAAAAGTGATGTGTTGCACTTTCTATACTTTTAAACCATGAGAGTGTAACAGTACGTCTATCCACTGATTGTGTAGCAGCAATATGGCCCGTTTAAATAGAAAATTGATGTGTTGCCCTTTCTATACTGTTGTTCCAATAGAGTGTAGGAGTACGTCTATCTTTTAATTCTATAGCAGCAATATGGCCCTTTAAGATAGAAAAGTGATGTGTTGCACTTTCTATACTTTTGTACCAAGAGAGTGTAACAGTACGTCTATCTTCTGATTCTATAGCAGCAATATGGACCTTTTAGATAGAAAAAAGATGTTTGCACTTTCTACACTTTTGCACCAATTGAGTGTAAGAGTACGTCTATCTTCTGATTCTAAAGAAACAATATGGCCCGTTTTAGATAGAAAAGTGATGTGTTGCACTTTCTATATTCTTGTACCAATAGAGTATAACAGTACCACCATCTTCTGATTCTATAGCACCACTATCGTCCGTTTTAGATAGAAAAGTGGTGTGTTGCACTTTCTATACTCTTGTGCCAATGGTGTGTAAGAGTACGCCTATCTTTTGATCCTATAGCAGATATATGGCCAGTTTTATATAGAAAAGTGTTGTGTTGCACTTTCTATACTTTTCTACCAATAGAGCATAACAGTACGACTTTCGTCTGATTCTAAAGCAGTAATATGGCCCGTTTTACATAGAAAAGTGATGTCTTGCACTTTGTATACTCTTGTACCATTAGAGTGTAACAGTACGTGTATCTTCTCATTCTATAGCAGCAATATCGGCCTTCCAGATAGAAAAGTGATGTGTTGCACTTTATAAACTCTTGTATGAATAGAGAGTAACAGTACGTATGTCTTCTCATTCTATAGCAGGGATATGGCTCTTTTAGATAGAAAAGTAATGTGTTGCACTTCCTATACTCTTGAACTAATGCAGCGTAACAGTAGGTCCATCTGCTGATTCTATAGCAGCAATATGGCCCTTATAGATAGAAAAGTGATGTGTTACACTTTCTACACTTTTGTACCAATAGAGTGTAAGAGTAAGTCTATCTTCTGATTCTATAGCAGCAATATGGCCCTTTTAGATAGAAATGTGATGTGTTGCATTTTCTATACTCTTGTACAATAGAGTGTAAGAGTACGTCTACCTTTTTATTCTATAGCAGCAATACGGCCAGTTTTATATAGAAAAGTGTTGTGCTGCACTTTCTATAGTTATGTACTAATAGAGTATAACAGTAAGACTATTTTCTGATACTATAGCAGGGATATAGCCCCTTTGGATAAAAAAGTGATGTGTTGCAATTTCTATACTCTTGTACCAATATAGTGTAAGAGTACGTCTATCTTCTGATTCTTTAGCAACAATATGGCCCGTTTTAGATAGAAAAGTGTTGCATTGCACTTTCTATACTCTTGTACCAATAGAGTGTAATAGTACGTCTATCTTCTGATTCTATGGCAGCAATACGGCCCTTTATTATAGAAAAGTGATGTGTTGCACTTTATATACTCTTGTACCAATAGAGTGTAACAGTACGTATATCTTCTGATTCTATAGTGGGGATATGGCCCTTTTAGATAGATAAGTATTTTGTTGCAATTTCTAAACTCTTGTACCACTAGAGTGTAAGAGTACGTCTATCTTCTGATTCTATAGCAGCAATATGGCCCTTTTAGATAGAAAAGTGTTGCCTTGCACTTTCTATACTCTTGTACCAATAGAGTATAAAAGTACGTCTATCCTCTAATTGAGTAGCAGCAATATGATCCGTTTTAGATAGAAAGGTGATGTGTTGCACTTTCTACATGGTTGTACCAATAGTGTGTAAGAGTACGTCTATCTTCTGATTCTATAGCAGCAATATGGCCCTTTTAGATAGAGTGAGTGAGTGAGTGTATTGGGTTTAAGGGACCGTCGACAACTTGGTCATTAGGGCCCCGAGTCCAGAAGTAAAATTACATACCGTCAAGTGTTAAAACATCACCCATTAAAAACTAAAAATCTAAGGTTAAAATAGATAAAAAACAAATAGAACGGGGAGTCTAAAAGAAAGATAAAAGCTAAAACAGTTCAAATGTAAAACTGGTCTAAAAAGATAACATAAAAACAGTTAAAACCTCAAAAGTGATTTTACAATGTACATAGATAAAAATACGAAGGTTAAAAATAAAATCACAAAGTAAAATACAAGTTACACCTGCTTATTGTAAGTGTTTGGTCTTCATCTTTTTCTTTTTCAGTCTTATCTTGACTGACTTGGGACCTGGTATGTTCAAGTCGCCATCCTCAGATGAGTCTGAAGAGCCCTGTCGGCTTGTTGAGCGGGAGCGGGACTTCCTTGATGATGGACGACTACTCACCCGGTCTTTAGGTCGCGAATGGTGAGCGTTTCCAGGTAAAACGGTGTGGCTACTGCTTTTGGATGGCTGGTGAGCAGGTGTCTGCACGGCGGAAGATTTAGTTGCCGGTGCAGGTGTATCACGGGACGGTGGAGAGGGAGAGGCGCTCGTTGGTGAGTCAGTCTGCGTGGCAGCATCAGCGACTGGAACGTGCTGAATGGCCACAGTGTGGGCAGGAGTGCGGCGGACTGCTGACGCGAAACCTAGGGTTGTCGCAGGTTTCAACTGTTCAAAGCGGCGACGTGCTTCCAAAAATGTGAGCCGTTCTTTCACGCGCAACTCCTGTATAGCTTTCTCGTCCATAAATTTAGAACACTGACGCGAGCTTGATGGATGGCTCTCTCCACAATTCACACAAAGAGGATCCCGTGTACATGCCGAGTCTTCATGGGCTGGTGATCCACAACGCTCACAAATAGATGGATTATTACAGGAAGTCTTAGTATGGCCGAACCGTTGGCACCTGAAACAACGCATTGGGTTTGGCACATATTGGCGTACAGCGGCACGTTCATATCCACAAAAGATGTACTCCGGTAATTTCGTGCCTTTGAATGTTAGAAATACTGTACGCAAAGCTAACTCCTTGCCATCCTGTTTTCGCGTAAGGCGATAGGCCTGACATACACGCTGGTCAGAGAGAGAGGTGACAATCTCCTCATTCGACAGGTTGTCTAGACTTGAGGTGGTGACAACTCCCCTACAGGTATTGAGCGTTTTGTGTGGGGCTACCCGAATTGGGTAGGATCCCAACAACTTCGCTTTCGAAAGTTTCTCTGATTGCTCTGCCGTTTTGGTCTCAATTAACAGCGTACCGTCACGTAGTCTTGTCGCGTTCTGCACCGGGCCACATATTCTATCTACCTCACGTTTAATATAAAAAGGGCTAATATCCATAATCGTCTTCCCTTCACAAGCCAATGTCACAACAAGAAAAGAGTCAAAATGAGAGGGTTTGCGCGGATGCATATTGAAATTGGACCCCCATCCGGAACCGTCGGCGTCAGCCTGCCATCCGGGGGTCAAAGAAAACAAAGACACCAAAATCTCCACGGTCTGTGCCGCCATAGAGACCCCTCCATGACTGATCTCAAAGCGTACTTCAGAGGGGCCACCCTCCGAGCTCCACTGCTTGTCCGCATGGGTAAACCGTTCACCACGTGACACCCCGGTTTTATGCCCCCACCACAGGAATAACCGCCTGTGGCTCCCCGCTTTAGCACACGCTGCCTCAACCGAGTCAGCGTGGATTCAGGGGACTTCGGGTTGATTACACCGGGGCTCCGTCAGCGGTAACACGTCCGGCCGGTGATACTAACCCGACGGCACGCGGCCGTCGGGAGATTAACACCGGCCGTGCCCTCAAGGAGCTACGTGGGTGTACTTGACGTGTGGACGGGCTCCGCACCTAAGGCTACACAAGGGGGCAGTGTGAAGGGTCCGCCTAACCTTCGCGCCTGAGACCTCCAAAGAGCACACAAGTCGGGGGCCGCGCCGAAAACCGTGGGACAGGACCACGGAGATAGGAAAGATCCCTGCTGGTGAGACAGGAGTTATAAATCTAGGAACTTACAAACTAATAATCAGAATAAACCTAGAAGAGGAAGAGGGTGATATAAAAAGCAACATAAAACGTTGCACGTGGCACAGTTAATGAAGGTGGAGGGGGTGAGATGATTGTGAGTGGCTCGGGGCCCCGGGTGCGCCATACCCGGACCTACCGTGGTAGGTTCCCCTGGGGGAGTTTGATTTCGGAGTCCTCTTCTCCTAGATGAGTCGTCGACCAAGACTACCGAGCCTCATCTACCCGTTTGGAATGTTCTTAGCTTCCCCTCACCTCTTGCCTACCAGTGGTCACGAAGACTCACTTAGTAGGCCGTCTGGATCGGGTACTGAGCCCCTCCGCCACGGCAAGGCGACACCCCTTCGGAGGGGTTTTTAGATAGAAAAGTGATGTGTTGCACTTCCATACTTTTGTACCAATAGAGTGTAACAGTGCGTCTATCTTCTGATTGTATAGCAGCAATATGTCCTTTTTAGATAGAAAAGTGATGTGTTGCATTTTTTATACTCTTGTACCAATAGAGAGTAAGAGTACGTCTATCTTTTAATTCTATAGCAAAAACACGGCCAGTTTTATATAGAAAAGTGTTGTGTTGCACTTTCTATACTTTTGCACCAATAGAGTGTAAGAGGACGCCTATCTTCTAATTCTATAGCAGCAATATAGCCCGTTTTAGATAGAAAAGCGATGTGTTGCAATTTCTAAACTCTTGTACCAATAGAGTGTAAGAGCACGTCTAACTTCTGATTCTATAGCAGGGATGTGGCCCTTTTAGATAGAAAAGTATTGTGTTGCACTTTCTAAGCTCTTGTACCAATAGAGTCTAGGAGTACGTCTATATTTTGATTCTATAGCAGCAATACGGCCAGTTTTATATAGAAAAGTGTTGTGTTGCTCTTTCTATACTCTTGTACCAATAGAGTATAACAGTACGACTATATTCTGTTTCTATAGCAGCAATATGGCCCTTTTAAATAGAAAAGTGATGTGTTGCATTTTCTATACTCTTGTACCAATTGAGTGAAACAGTACGTCTATCTTCTGATTCTATAGCAGGGATATAGCCCTTTTACATAGAAAAGTGATGTGTTGGAATTTCTATACTCTTGTATCAATAGAGTGCAAGAGTACGTCTCTCTTCTGATTCTATAGGAGCAATATGGCTGCTTTAGATAGAAAAGTGATGTGTTGCACTTTCTATACTCTTGTACCAATAGAGTGAAACAGTATGTCTGTCTCCTGATTCTATAGCAGCAATATGGCCCTTTCAGATATAAAGGTGATGTGTTTCACCTTCTAAACTCTTGTACCACTAGAGTGTAACAGTACGTCTATCTTCTGATTCTATAGCACGGATCAGGCCCTTTTAGATAGAAAAGTGATGTGTTGCAACTTCCATACTCTTGTACCAATAGAGTGTAAGAGTACGTCTATCTTCTGATTCTATAGCAGCAATATGGCCGTTTTAGATAGAAAAGTGTTGTGTTGCACTTTCTACACACTTGTACCAATAGAGTGTAAGAGTAAGTCTATCTTCTGATTCTATAGCAACAAGATGGCCCGTGTTAGATAGAAAAGTGTTGCATTGCAGTGTCTATACTCTTGTACCAATACAATGTAACAGTACGTCTATCTTCTGATTCTTCAGCAGGGATACGGCCCTTTTAGATAGAAAAGTATTTTGTTGCAATTTCTAAACTCTTGTACCAATAGAGTGTAAGAGTACGTCTATCTTTTGATTCTATAGCAGCAATATGGCCCTTTTAAGTAGAGTGAGTGAGTGAGTGAGTATTGTTTAAGGGCCCATCGACAACTAGGTCATTAGGGCCCTAAGTTCACAGAATAAAACAAGCCAACAATAAAACCTCACCCTAAAAAGCTAAAAGGTGAAAGTTAAAATAACTTAAAAAAGGTTAAAAAGTCTAAAACCGAGAGCTAAAACAGTTAAAAGTTAAACAACTGGTAAAAACGTAGACTTATAAAACTTAAAACTGATAAAATCTTTAAAAGGTAAAAACCAGAATAACATCCAAAGTAAAAACAACTAAAAGTCAATATCCGCCAATATAAAAGCACCTTACACTTGCTTGCAAAAATCAATCTTGGCAACAAACCGCAGTGCTGTATTGACAGCTACTGCGTCGTTGCCTAAAACAGAGCACAGTGTAAGGCCCAGGCCTAGGGACTGACGCTCATGACCGTATTGCGGACAATCAAGAAGGACATGTGCGACGGAGAGTGGAACATTGCACGTCGCACAGACAGGCTCCGGATCACCACGCAAAAGATGTCCATGCGTGGCTCGAGTGTGGCCTATCCTCAGGCGGGTTAAAATCACTTCCTCACGCCTGGAATTCCTGCAGCTGGTCTGCCAGGGTTGTACAGTGTCCTTTATTGTCCGTAACTGAGTGCCAGCTAACGCTTCCCAAGATTGCTGCCAGTGGGTAAATAGATGGCGGCGAAAGTATTTCTGCACATCTACATAGGGTAGCGCACGGGTGGAGTATTCCGGGAGGCGGCATGCAGACTTTGCAGCCGCATCCGCCGCCTCGTTGCCCGGAATACCCACATGGCCTGGGATCCACGTAAAAACAAACTGGTATCCGCGAGACAGTAGTTGTGAGATCAACGTCTGAATTTTAATAATCAATGCCGAGGTGCCGATAAACTGTTGCAGGGCCTGGAGGGCGCTAAAAGAGTCGGAACAGATAATAAAACTTCCAGGACCTGAACTGGAGATAAAAAGCAGGAAATAAAATATGGCAAACAGCTCGGCGGTAAATACTGAACTGGCGTCTGGAAGGCGGTACTTGCGAACGTCGCCATGGTATACAAAAGCGGAACCCGTCGCACTACCCATCCGTGAGCCATCAGTAAATACCGGAGTATGAGTCCGGTATCGGCCCAGAACTGCGGTGAAAAGTTGGTGAAACACCGAATGAGGGGTAGCTAACTTCGCACAGCTCGACAGCTCCAGGTCAAAGCGTGCACGCTGGAGCTGCCATGGAGGGTATCGGCCATGCGAATGCCGCTCTACGGCTGGCAAGCGTAGATCGTGTGCGGTCAGAAGTTCTCGAAACCTGATGCCGCTTGGACGGGAGATAGTTGTATTCCGCGTATAACGGTACACTAGGTCTGGACGCAATACAGGTGGAAACGAAGGATGACCTGGATGAGCGGCCAACCTTGCCACGTAGGAACATAGTAACAACGCGCGTCGGGCAGACAGTGGGGGTTCGCCAGAATCAGCATACAGACAGTCCACTCTACTTGTACGGAAAGCCCCAGTAGCGAGACGGATACCAGTGTGATGTATTGTATCTAAAAGGCGGAGTTTAGAGGCGGATGCGGAGCCATAGATAAAACAGCCGTAGTCTAATTTGGACCGGACCAGTGAACGATACAACCTCAACATGACCGTGCGATCGCCGCCCCAAGATACCCCAGATAAAACCCGGAGCACCCGAAGCGAACGATCGCAGGAAGCACGCAGATAACGAATATGGTGCTCCCATGTAAGTTTGGTGTCGAGGTGTAAGCCCAAGAATTTCAGGTGCGGAACAAATGGAAGACGCGTGCCACGCAAATAAAGATCAGGGGCCGGGTGTACGCCACGAAGTCGATGGAAGTGGACACATTGTGTTTTCGTAGGGGAGAACTGAAAGCCGGTGCGAAATGCCCACTCGGCGATGGATGTTATAGCTAACTGCAGTTGACGCTCGATGTGCTCTAAACTATGAGAGCGATAGTATATCGCAAAGTCGTCAACATACAGTGACATTGGTATTCCCCTACGAACAACACTGGCAATGCCGTTGATGGCCACGGCGAAAAGTGTTACACTCAGAATCGACCCCTGGGGTACACCATTCTCCTGGATTCGTTCTTGTGAAAGCGTATGGCCAATGCGGACACGAAATCGGCGAAGTTGTAAAAAATTAAGAACAAAGAGAGCTAGATGGCCACGTAAACCGTAGTCGTGTAAACTACGGAGGATACCATAGCGCCATGTAGTGTCGTAGGCCTTCTGCAGGTCGAAGAAGACCCCCACGACATGCTGCTTCATGAGAAAGGCATTCTGGATGTAGGCCTCCATGCGAGTAAGGTTATCGACACTCGAGCGATGACGACGAAAGCCGCACTGAACGTTGCTCAGCAGGTTATTCGTCTCTAGCCACCACACTAAGCGAGTGTTAATCATTCGTTCCATGGTCTTACAAACGACACTCGTCAGGCAGATAGGACGGTAGCTAGAGGGAAGTGTCCGGTCCTTCCCCGGCCGAGGGATAGGGATGACAGTACCCTCGCGCCAGGAAGAAGGGAAAACCTGCTGAAGCCAGATGCGGTTGTACATGTTCAGCAGGAAGGTCAACGCCTCAGGTGGAAGATGAAGCAGCATTTGTCGGTGAATGTCATCAGGCCCAGGAGAAGAGTCCTTCGCGAGAGACAAAGCATGGGCTAGCTCCGCCTCCGTAAAATGAGCGTTGTACGGTTCACTAGAGTCACTTTTAAAATTGAGGACTACCCGCTCCGCAGATTCCTTGACGGGTAAAAAGGTAGTGTGGTAGCTTTGGGTTTGGCTATCAGCAGCGAAAGCGTCTGCGAGGGCGTCGGCGATATCCTGCTCGTGGGTGTAAGAGCGTCCCTGCACGGCAAGACCGGGTATTATCGTCCGGCGACACTTGCCGTACATACGCCGAACAGCATTCCACACTTGTGTTGCAGAGCTGCGACGGGAGAGGGAAGAGACGTAAGATTCCCAGGAGCTACGTTTTGCACTACGGAGTACAAAACGTGCCCTCGCACGAGCGCGTTTAAAAGATATAAAATTGGTCTCCGTAGGATGCAGGTGAAAAGCACGCAGAGCACGCCTACGAGCTTTGATAGCCAAGCGGCATTCCTCGGTCCACCACGGTACGGGAACGTGTCGTGGCGTAGAGGAACTTCGAGGAACGCTGGAATCTGCCGCGAGCAAGATAGAGCAGGTAAAGTACTCCACCATTTCATCAATGGTGTCAAAGCCATTGTCGTGTATGTGAATGAGGGATCGAAATTTCTCCCAATCAGCCTTGGAAATAATCCAGTGAGGGTGTCGTGTTGGCACAGGATGGTGGACGGATAGGTGAATGTTAATGGGATAATGATCACTGCCATATAAGTCGGAGAGAACCGACCAATCCAGAATAGGTACTAGCGATGGGCTACAAAAGGAAACGTCTATGGCGGACTGTGTAGCGTAGGCAGATGATATGAAGGTAGGGACACCAGTATTTAACAAAAGTAAGCCGGACATATCGCACACGTCTGCTACAAGGCAACCACGAGCATCGTCAGTGTCGGAGCCCCAAAGGGTATTTTTGGCATTCAGATCGCCCAAAAACAAGATCGGTGGTGGAATCTGTGCCAAGAGAGCCCGAAGATCGTTTTGTTGTACGACACTGACCGGTGGCAGATAGACGTTACAAATAGACAGACTCAGACCCTGCAACTGGACGCGTACTGCCACAGCTTGCAGTGGCGAGTTAAGCGGGATGCTTGTGGCAGAGATGTTATGAGCCACCAGAGTGGCAACACCACCGCTTGCGCGCCGATCAGCTGCAGAGTCATGTCTAAATACCGAAAAACCACGGAGATGTAATGCGTGGTGAGGCTGCAAGTGGGTTTCTTGTAGACACACAATTGATGGAGTTCTTTCAAAGACTAAGTGCTGTATGTCCGGAGAACGTGCCCGGAACCCATTAACATTCCACTGGATTATTTCCATATTAAAAAGAGATTAGTGGCCAGTCTTTATCTTTTTCTTCTTCTTTCGTTTCATCTTGGCGCATTTGGGACCAATGAAGTGGCTTTCCCCATCCTCTGGCGACTCCTCCGATGTTTGGGAGTCCGAAGATCCCCTACGGCTCGCAGAGCGGGAGCGGGACTTCATGGAGGACGTGGGACTGCTGGCTCGAACAACGTGCCTGGCTCGAGGTTTGTCCACAGAAGTGGTTGCACATTGGGACGGTTCGAGAGCTGAAGTCTGCACTGCGATAGATGTAGTCGCAGGAGGATTAGGGTGACGCTGTGGAGGAGTGCTCGCTGACCAATCGGTTTGTGTGCCAACGTCCGATACAGGTGCGTGTTGCAGGCCCACAGTGGTCACAGGAGGGCGGCGGGCAGCAGACGCATACCCGGTGGTGTTCGCAGGTTTTAGCTGTTCGAAGCGCCGCCGTGCTTCCAGAAACGTTAGGTGTTCCTTAACTCGTAACTCCTGGATACTCTTTTCATCAGAAAACTGTGGGCACTGACGCGAGCTAGAAGGATGTTTCCCTCCACAGTTCACGCAGCAGGGGTCCCGTGTACACGCGGTCTCTTCATGTGCTGCTAACCCGCATCGTTCACAAATAGCAGGATGCGTGCACGAGCTCCTTGTATGTCCGAACCTCTGACACTGGAAGCAGCGCATGGGGTTCGGTACATACGGACGTACAGCGGCCCGCTCATAACCGCAATAGATGTATTCTGGCAAGGTGGTACCCTTGAACGTAAGAAACACCGTTCGTAGGGCGATCTCCTTGCCTTCCTGCTTTCGTGACAGACGGTACGCTTGACACACTCTTTGGTCCGAGAGACAGGTGACAATTTCCTCATTAGAGAGACTGTCCAAGCTAGAGGTGGTAACAACTCCCCGACATGAATTAAGCGACTTGTGTGGGGCTACCCGCACGGGATAGGATCCCAACAAATGCGCTTTAAGGAGCTTCTGTGACTGGTCTGAGTTTGTCGTCTCCAATAGCAGCGTACCGTCTCTAAGGCGTGTTGCGTTCTTGACTGGTCCACAAATCCGATCCACTTCCTTCTTTATATAGAAAGGGCTAATATCCTTCATCGATTTTCCATCACTTGCCAAGGTCATAACCAAGAAAACATCAGTGTAAGGGGTTTTGCGCGGATACATGATTGGTTTGGACCCCCTTCCGGAACCGTCGGCGTCAGCCTGCCATCCGGTGGTCAAAGGATAAAAGACACCAAAATCTCCACGGTCTGTGCCGCCATGGAGACCCCTCCATGACTGACCTCAAAGCGTACTTCAGAGGGGCTACCCTCCGATCTCCACTGCTTGTCCGCATGGGTAAACCGTTCACCACGTGACACCCCGGTTTTATGCTCCCACCACAGGAATAACCGCCTGTGGCTCCCCGCTTTAGCACACGCTGCCTCAACGGAGTCAGCGTGGATTCAGGGGACTTCGAGTTGATTACACCGGGGTTCCGTCAGCGGTAACACGTCCGGCCGGTGATACTAACCCGACGGCACACGGCCGTCGGGAGATTAACACCGGCCGTGCCCTCAAGGAGCTACGTGGGTGTACTTGACGTGTGGACGGGCTCCGCACCTAAGGCTACACATGGGGGCAGTGTGAAGGGTCCGCACAACCTTCGCGCCTGAGACCTCCGAAGAGCACACAAGTCGGGGGCCGCGCTGAAAACCGTGGGACAGGACCACGGAGATAGGAAAGATCCCTGCTGGTGAGACAGGAGTTATAAAACTAAGGCCTTACTAACTAATAATCGGAATAAACCTAGAAGAGGAAGAGGATGATATAAAAGCAACATAAATCGCTGCACGTGGCACAGTTAATGTATATGGAGGGGGTGAAATGATGGTGCGCAGCTCGGGGCCCCGGGCGCGCCAAACCCGGACCTACCGTGGTAGGTTCCCCTGGGGGAGTTTGATTTCGGAGTCCTCTTCTCCTAGATGAGTCGTCGACCAAGACTAACGAGCCTCATCTACCCGTTGGAATGTTCTTAGCTTCCCCTCACCTCTTGCCTACCAGTGGTCACAAAGACACACGTAGCAGGCCGTCTGGTTCGGGTACTGAGCCCCTCCGCCACGGCAAGGCGACACTCCTTCGGAGGGGTTTAGATAGAAAACTGATGTGATGCACTTTCTAGTGAGTGAGTGAGTGATTAGGGTTTAAGGGCCCGTCGACAGCTAGGTCATTAGAGCCCCAAGTCAAAATATAAAAAACGGATAAAACTCACCACCACTTAAAACTCAAAGTTAAATAGTAAAACGCAAGCTAAAACAGCCAAAAGCTAAAACAGTTAAAACTTAAAAACTTGTCTAAAAAAGGATACTCTACATAGTTAAAAGCGTGTAAAATGCTCTAAAAAGGTAAGCAGATAAAACGTAAAAGGTAAAAAGTAAAACCACGCAATAAAATTTAAACTTGCTTACCAAAGCCAATGCTGCCGACAAACCGCAACACTGAATCCACAGCTACCGGGTCGTCGCCTAACATCGTCTTTAAACTAGAACCCAGGCCAAACAACTGGCGCTCACGATTGTAGCGCGGACAATCAACTAGGACATGGGCCACAGAGAGCTGAACGCCACAGGTGGGACATATCGGCGCCGGCTCACCACGCAGATAGTGTCCATGCGTGATGCGCGTGTGACCTATTCTCAGGCGGGCCAAGATGACTTCCGCCCGCCTGGTATCCCTTGAAGATGTTATCCAAGGTTGCACCGTTTCCTTGATTGTCCGCAGTTGGGTGCCAGTGATGTCTAACGCTTCCCATGATTGTTGCCAGACATATAGAAGATGGCGACGGAAGTACCGTTGTACATCCGTGTAAGGAAGACTGCGTGTAAAAATCTCCGGCAAACGGCAGGCAGACTTAGCAGCCTCATCAGCCGCTTCGTTGCCGGGAATGCCCACGTGGCCTGGGGTCCAAGTAAAAACTATCTGGTATCCACGCGAGAGTAACTGCGAAACGAGTGTCTGAATTTTCATAATTAGTGCTGACGTGCCGACAAACTGTTGCAATGCCTGCAGTGCGCTCAGAGAGTCGCAGCAGATGATAAAACTTCCAGGGTCGGAACTGGAGATAAAAAGGACGAAATAAAAGATTGCAAACAGCTCGGCGGTAAAGACGGAACTCAAGTCTGGAAGACGGTACTTGTGAGTCTCACCGTTATGCACAAAACTACACCCTGTAGCCCCATCCACCTGGGAACCATCGGTAAATACAGGAGTGTAATTCCGGTAACGTCCCAGGATCTCGGTGAAAAGCTGACAATACACCGATGGAGGGGTAGCTAACTTAGCATTCGTCGAAAGCTCCAGGTCGAACTGGGCACGCTGTAATTGCCATGGAGGACAGCGGCCAAGAGAATACCGTTCGACAGCAGGCATGCGGAGCGCGTGTGCACTAAGCAGCTCGCGAAACCGAATACCGCTTGGGCGAGAGATCGTGCTATTCCGGAGATAACGGTGCGCGAGTTCCGGGCGCAATACAGGATTAAAAGACGGGTGACCAGGATGGGCTGCCAAACGGGCCACGTAAGAACACAATAAAAACGAGCGCCGAATAGAAAGTGGAGGTTCACCAGAGTCAGCATACAGACACTCTACACGACTAGTGCGGAAAGCTCCAGTAGCTAGACGGATACCAGCATTATGTACAGTATTTAAAAAACGAAGTTTAGAGGCGGACGCTGCGCCATAAATAAAACTGCCGTAATCTAGTTTGGACCTCACCAATGAACGATACAGCCTCAACATGACAGTGCGATCGCCGCCCCAAGATACTCCAGATAAAACCCGCAGTATTCGAAGCGAACGATCGCAAGAGGCACGAAGTTGACGAATGTGGTGCTCCCATGTGAGTTTCCTGTCGAGGTGAAGGCCCAAGAACTTTATGTGGGAAACAAACGGCAGGGGTGTGTCACGCAAATACAGTTCTGGAGGAGGATGTACACCACGAAGTCGATGAAAGTGGACACATTGTGTTTTCGTAGGGGAGAACTTAAAACCGGCGTGAAGGGCCCAGTCGGCGATAGAGGATATGGTCAACTGCAGTTGACGTTCTATGTGCGCAAGGCTATAAGATCGATAATAGATCGCAAAATCGTCAACGTACAGTGACATCGGTATTCCCCTACGAACAACATTAGCAATGCCGTTAATGGCAACTGCAAAAAGCGTTACACTAAGAATCGACCCCTGGGGCACACCATTTTCCTGAATCCTCTCTCGTGAGAACGTATTACCAATGCGGACACGAAAGCGGCGCAGGGCTAAAAAATTAAAAAGAAATATTGCTAAAAAACCTCGCAAACCATACCCGTGAAGAGTACGGAGAATACCATGACGCCATGTGGTATCGTAGGCCTTCTCCAGATCGAAGAAGACACCCACGACATGCTGCTTCAAAAGAAAGGCATTTTGGATGTAGGCTTCCATGCGTGTCAGATTGTCGACACTGGAGCGATGGCGACGAAAACCGCACTGAACATTGCTCAGCAGGCTATTCGTCTCTAGCCACCACACTAAGCGAGTGTTGATCATCCGTTCAAAGGTCTTGCAGACGACACTCGTCAGGCATATAGGGCGGTAGCTAGAGGGAAGTGTACGGTCTTTTCCTGGTCGAGGGATAGGGATCACAACACCCTCTCGCCAGGAAGACGGAAAAACCTGCTGAAGCCAGATGCGGTTATAGATGCTCAACAGGAAGGAACGAGCCGGAGGTGGAAGATGAAGCAGCATTTGGCGGTGGATGTCATCAGGACCAGGAGAAGAGTCGTGAGCGAGGGACAAAGAATGCGCCAGTTCCGCTTCAGTAAAAGGTGCATTGTAGGATTCACTACAATCACTGTTAAAATTTAGGCTTATCCGCTCCGCAGATTCCTTAATCAGTAAAAAGAGTCCGTCGTAGCTTTGAGTTTGGCTAGCACTGGCGAAAGAATCGGCAAGGGCGTCGGCGATATCCTGCTCGCTGGTGTATATGGAGCCCTGTACGGCAAGACCGGGGATGATCGTCCGGCGACACTTGCCGTACATACGCCGGATGGTAGTCCACACCTTCTGGGCCGAACTGCGACGTGAAAGGGAAGACACGTACGATTCCCAGGATTTGCGTTTTGCATTGCGCAATACAAAGCGAGCCCTTGCACGAGAACGTTTAAAAGCAATAAAATTCGCCTCCGTAGGGTGTATGCGGAAAACACGCAGAGCACGCTTACGTGCTTTAATAGCCAAACGGCATTCCTCGGACCACCAAGGCACAGGGACGTGACGTGGTGTAGATGAACCCCGAGGAATACTGGATTCTGCTGCGAGAAGGATAGAGCATATAAAATACTCCACCATGTCGTCAATGGTGGTAAAAACATTGTTGGTCAAGTGAATGAGGGAACGGAATTTCCCCCAGTCAGCCTTGGAAACAATCCAGTGAGGATATCGTGTGGGTACAGAATGATGGACGGATATGTGAACGTTAATGGGATAGTGATCACTGCCAAATAGGTCGGAAAGAACCGACCAATCGAGAAGAGGTACCAGCGACGGGCTGCAGAAAGTAACATCTAGGGCGGAATGGGTACCATAGGCAGAGGATAAGAAGGTAGGAGCACCAGTGTTTAATAGGACTAAGCCGGACATATCACATACGTCTGCTACAAGGCATCCACGAACATCGTCAGTGTCGGAGCCCCAGTGAGTGTGCTTGGCATTCAGATCGCCGAGAAAGATGAGCGGTGGCGGAATCTGTGCCAAGAGAGCCGTTATATCGTTGTCATGTACGACACTGACGGGCGGCATGTAGACATTACAAATAGATAAACAAAGGCTCTGCAGCTGTACACGAACCGCTACGGCTTGCAGCGGCGTGTTCAGTGGTATACTGGTGGCAGAGATGGTGTGTGCCACCAGAATTGCAACACCGCCACTTGCATGCCCATCAGCAGCAGAGTCATGCCTAAATGCCGAAAACCCACGAAGATGGAGAGCGAAATTAGGCTTCAAGTGGGTTTCTTGTAGACAGACGATGGATGGACAGCGTTGAGAAACGAGGTGCTGTATGTCCGGAACACGTGTCCTAAACCCATTAACGTTCCACTGGATTATTTCCATAGTAAGAAAGAGATCAGTGGTTTGTCTTCATCTTTTTCTTTCTTACTTTGGCTGACTTTGGACCTACGATATGAAAGTCGCCGTCCTCTGGAGATTCCTCAGATGTATGTGAGGAAGAAGATCCTCTACGGCTCGCGGAGCGAGAGCGGGACTTTATAGAGGAAGAGCGACTACCAGCGCGAACAATAGGCCTGGAACGATGTTTTTCAACAGGCTGGCTACGGCTTGTGGACGGCTTAGGAGCTTTGGTCTGCACGGCTGAGGATCTTGTCGCCGATGCAGGTGTGGCACGACTCAGTGGAGGTGTACTTAACTGTGACTCGGTCTGGGTACAAGCGTCAGCAACAGGAACGTGCTGTATGGCGACTGTGTTCACAGCAGCGCGTCGGGCAGCAGAGACATAGTCCAAGGTGGTCGTGGGCTTAAGCTGCTCAAAGCGGCGACGCGCTTCTGGAAAGGTGAGGTGTTCTTTCACACGCAGTTCCTGAATACACTGCTCATCCAGAAACTTCGGACACTGTCGAGAGCTCGATGGATGACTCCCTCCACAGTTAACACAATGAGGGTCACGGGGACAAGCCGTGCCCTCATGAGGTGATAGGCCACAACTCTCACAAACGGCAGGATGGTTGCACGCTGTCTTAGTATGTCCGAACTTCTGACACTGAAAACAGCGCATAGGGTTCGGGACATATTGACGTACGGCGGCACGTTCGTAACCGCAGTAGATATATTCTGGTAATTGTGTGCCCTTAAAAGTGAGGAACACCGTACGCAACTCAATAACTTTACCATCCTGCCTTCGTGTCAGACGGTACGCTTGACACACACGCTGGTCGGAGAGGTAAGTAACAATCTCCTCATTGGTGAGGTTATCCAGACTAGACGTGGTGACTACTCCTCTGCATGTGTTCAGCGACTTGTGTGGGGCTACCCGGATTGGGTAGGATCCCAACGAGGTCGCTTTAAGAAGTTTTTGCGCCTGGTCTGCAGAAGTCACTTCGATCAAAAGCGTACCGTCTCGAACTCTAGTCGCATTTTTCACAATGCCACAAATCCTGTCTATTTCCCGTTTAATATAAAATGGGCTCAGGTCCTTTAACGTTTTTCCATCACATGCCATTGTCATTACCAAAAACGAGTCAAATGAAGAGGTTTTGCGCGGATGCATTATGAATTGGACCCCCATCCGGAACCGTCGGCGTCAGCCTGCCATCCGGGGGTCAAAGGATAAAAGACACCAAAATCTCCACGGTCTGTGCCGCCATGGAGACCCCTCCATGACTGACCTCAAGGCGTACTTCAGAGGAGCTACCCTCCGATCTCCACTGCTTGTCCGCATGGGTAAACCGTTCATCACGTGACACCCCGGTTTTATGCCCCCACCACAGGAATAACCGCCTGTGGCTCCCCGCTTTAGCACACGCTGCCTCAACGGAGTCAGCGTGGATTCAGGGGACTTCGGGTTGATTACACCGGGGCTCCGTCAGCGGTAACACGTCCGGCCGGTGATACTAACCCGACGGCACGCGGCCGTCGGGAGATTAACACCGGCCGTGCCCTCAAGGAGCTACGTGGGTGTACTTGACGTGTGGACGGGCTCCGCACCTAAGGCTACACATGGGGGCAGTGTGAAGGGTCCGCACAACCTTCGCGCCTGAGACCTCCGAAGAGCACACAAGTCGGGGGCCGCGCTGAAAACCGTGGGACAGGACCACGGAGATAGGAAAGATCCCTGCTGGTGAGACAGGAGTTATAAATCTAGGAACTTACAAACTAATAATCAGAATAAACCTAGAAGAGGAAGAGGGTGATGTAAAATGCAACATAGAACGTCGCACGTGGCACAGTTAATGAAGGTGGAGGGGGTGAAATGATTGTGCGCAGCTCGGGGCCCCGGGTGCGCCAAACCCGGACCTACCGTGGTAGGTTCCCCTGGGGGAGTTTGATTTCGGAGTCCTCTTCTCCTAGATGAGTTGTCGACCAAGACTAACGAGCCTCATCTACCCGTTGGAATGTTCTTAGCTTCCCCTCACCTCTTGCCTACCAGTGGTCACGAAGACCAACTTAGTAGGCCGTCTGGATCGGGTACTGAGCCCCTCCGCCACGGCAAGGCGACACTCCTTCGGAGGGGTGCACTTTCTATACTCTTCTACCAATAGGGTATAACAGTACGACTAACTTTTGATTCTATAGCAGCAATAGATAGATAGATAGATACTTTATTTCAGTGCTTAGAGCATGGTCCGGTTTCAGCGCTGTCAATTTAATATACAATTCTTTACAATATGATATACAATTCTTTACATTATTTTATACAACTCCTTACAATGTAATATACAATTCCTTACAACATATATACTATTCCTTTCATGCACTATGGTAACTATACAGGATTTCTTTTTAACCTCTCTTTGAAATTATTTACATTTGGAGGCAAAGTCTCCAGTAACTCTGCAGTCAAATTGTTCCAGTCATTAATTGTTGTATTGGTAATGGAAAATTTACCTATATCAGTTTTCTGTTCCCTATTTCTTATTTTTTTTAGAGTGATCATTCCTTCCCCTATATGATGGTGTCAACAACCGCTTTGTTATATCTTTCCATGCAGTGAGTGAGTGAGTGTGTCGGGTTTAAGGGCCCGTCGACAACTTGGTCATTAGAGCCCCGAGTCCAGAAGTAAAAATTACATACCGTCAAGTGTTAAAACATCACCCATTAAAAACTAAAAATCTACGGTTAAAATAGATAAAAAACCTCTAAACAACTATTAAAACGTTTCATTTAAAATGTTAAAAACAGAAAGTTAAAATTGCTACAAAATAAAAAACACTAAAACGTTAAAAAACCCAAAAATACCGTAATCCAAAAGGCTAAAATCTCTGAAATAAAATAACCTTACACTGACTTCATAAAATCAATTGTGCGACAAAACCGCAGCACTGTATTTACAGATACTGGGTCGTTGCCTAAAACTGACGACAGTGTAAGGCCCAGGCCAACGGACTGGCGCTCACGAGCGTATCGCGGACAATCAAGAAGGACATGTGCGACGGAGATTGGAATATTACACGTCGTACAGACAGGCTCCGGATCACCACGCAAAAGGTGTCCATGCGTGGCTCGGGTATGGCCTATCCTCAGGCGGGTTAAAACCACTTCTTCCCGCCTGGAATTCCTGCAGCTGGTATGCCAGGGTTGTACCGTGTCCTTGATAGTCCGTAATTGAGTGCCAGATAACGCTTCCCAAGATTCCTGCCAAAGAGCAAATAGATGGCGACGGAAATATTTCTGCACATCTATATAGGGGAGCGTACGGGTGGAATACTCCGGAAGGCGACATGCAGACTTTGCAGCCGCATCCGCCGCCTCGTTACCCGGAATACCCACATGGCCTGGGATCCACGTAAAAACAAACTGGTATCCGCGAGACAGTAGCTGAGAAATCAACGTCTGGATTTTAACAACCAATGCCGAGGTGCCGATAAACTGTTGCAGGGCCTGGAGAGCGCTAAAAGAATCGGAACAAACGATAAAACTTCCAGGACCTGAACTGGAGATAAAAAGGAGGAAATAAAATATGGCAAACAACTCGGCGGTAAATACTGAACTGGCGTCCGGTAGGCGGTACGTATGAGCGTCACCGTTGTATATAAAGGCGCAACCCGTCGAACTACCCATCTGGGACCCATCGGTAAATACCGGACAGGAAGTCCGGTATCGCCCCAGTAGTTCCGTGAATAGTTGGCGAAACACGGAATGAGGGGTAGCTATCTTAACACAGCCCGACAGCTCCAGGTCAAAGCGTGCGCGCTGGAGTTGCCAGGGAGGACATCGGCCACGTGAATGCCTCTCTACGGCTGGCAGTCGAGTGAGTGAGTGAGTCGGGTTTAAGGGCCCGTCGACAACTTGGTCATTAGGGCCCCGAGTCCAGAAGTAAAATTACATACTGTCAAGTGTTAAAACATCACCCATTAAAAAACTAAAAATCTACGGTTAAAATAGATAAAAAACCTCTAAACAACTATTAAAACGTTTCATTTAAAATGCTAAAAACAGAAACTTAAAATTGCTACAAAGTAAAAAACACTAAAACGTTAAAAACCCAAAAATACTGCCATCTAAAAAGGCTAAAATCTCTGAAATAAAATATCCTTACACTTGCTTCATAAAATCAATTATGGAACAAAACCGCAGCACTGTATTTACAGATACTGGGTCGTTGCCTAAAACTGACGACAGTGTAAGGCCCAGGCCAACGGACTGGCGCTCACGAGCGTATCGCGGACAATCAAGAAGGACATGTGCGACGGAGATTGGAATGTTACACGTCGTACAGACAGGCTCCGGATCGCCACGCAAAAGGTGTCCATGCGTGGCTCGGGTATGACCTATCCTCAGGCGGGTTAAGACCACTTCTTCCCGCCTGGAATTCCTGCAGCTGGTATGCCAGGGTTGTACCGTGTCCTTGATTGTCCGTAACTGAGTGCCAGATAACGCTTCCCAAGATTCCTGCCAGAGAGCAAATAGATGGCGACGGAAATATTTCTGCACATCTATATAGGGGAGCGTACGGGTGGAATACTCCGGAAGGCGACATGCAGACTTTGCAGCCGCATCCGCCGCCTCGTTACCCGGAATACCCACATGGCCTGGGATCCACGTAAAAACAAACTGGTATCCGCGAGACAGTAGCTGAGAAATCAACGTCTGGATTTTAACAACCAATGCCGAGGTGCCGATAAAAAGTTGCAGGGCCTGGAGAGCGCTAAAAGAATCGGAACAAACGATAAAACTTCCAGGACCTGAACTGGAGATAAAAAGGAGGAAATAAAATATGGCAAACAACTCGGCGGTAAATACTGAACTGGCGTCCGGTAGGCGGTACGTATGAGCGTCACCGTTGTATATAAAGGCGCAACCCGTCGAACTACCCATCTGGGACCCATCGGTAAATACCGGACAGGAAGTCCGGTATCGCCCCAGTAGTTCCGTGAATAGTTGGCGAAACACGGAATGAGGGGTAGCTATCTTAACACAGCCCGACAGCTCCAGGTCAAAGCGTGCGCGCTGGAGTTGCCAGGGAGGACACCGGCCACGTGAATGCCGCTCTACGGCTGGCAGACGAAGGGCGTGTGCAGCAAGCAGTTCACGAAACCGGATACCACTTGGACGGGAGATGGTTGTATTTCGCATATAACGGTGCGCGAGGTCTGGACGCAACACGGGTGGAAACGAAGGGTGACCTGGATGGGCGGCCAGCCTTGCCACGTAAGAACAAAGTAATAAAGACCGTCGAACAGACAGTGGAGGTTCGCCAGAATCAGCATACAGACAATCGATTCTGCTGGTGCGGAAAGCCCCAGTAGCGAGACGGATACCAGTGTGATGTACTGTGTCTAAAAGCCGGAGTTTAGACGCAGACGCCGCGCCATAAATAAAACAGCCGTAGTCTAATTTGGACCGGACCAGAGAGCCATACAACCTCAACATGACGGTGCGATCGCCGCCCCAAGATGCCCCAGATAAGACCCTGAGTACCCGAAGCGAACGATCGCACGAAGTACGAAGATAGCGGATATGGTGCTCCCATGTGAGTTTACTGTCGAGGTGTAAGCCCAAGAACTTAAGGTGCGGTACAAAAGGAAGACGTGTGTCGCGCAGATGAAGATCAGGAGGAGGGTGTACTCCTCGCAGTCGGTGAAAGTGTAGACACTGTGTTTTCGTAGGGGACAGCCGAAAGCCCGTGCGTAATGCCCACTCGGCGATGGAGGTTATGGTCAGCTGCAGTTGACGCTCGATGTGCTCCAAACTATAAGAGCGATAGTAGATCGCAAAGTCGTCAACATACAGCGACATCGGGATACCGCTACGAACAACACTAGTGATGCCATTAATGGCAACTGCGAAAAGTGTGACACTGAGGATGGATCCCTGGGGTACACCATTCTCCTGGATCTTCTCTTGAGACAGCGTGTTGCCTATACGGACACGAAAACGGCGAATGAGTAAAAAGTTAAAGAGGAAAACGGCTAAGTGGCCGCGCAAACCATAACCGTGTAGAGTACGGAGAATGCCATAGCGCCAAGTAGTATCGTAGGCCTTCTCCAGATCAAAGAAGACACCCACGACATGCTGCTTCAGGAGAAACGCATTCTGTATGTATGCCTCCATGCGCGTCAGGTTGTCGACACTGGAGCGATAGCGACGAAATCCGCACTGAACATTGCTCAGCAGGTTATTCGTCTCTAGCCACCACACTAAGCGAGTGTTAATCATCCGTTCCAAGGTCTTGCAGACGACACTCGTCAGGCAAATAGGGCGGTAGCTAGAGGGAAGTGTCCGGTCTTTTCCTGGTCGAGGGATAGGGATGACAATGCCCTCTCGCCAGGAAGACGGAAAAACCTGCTGATGCCAGATGCGGTTATACATGCTCAACATGAAGGAAAGAGCTGCAGGTGGAAGATGAAGCAGCATTTGGCGGTGGATGTCATCAGGACCGGGAGAAGAATTCTTTGCTAGGGACAAGGAATGCGCTAGCTCCGCCTCGGTAAATGGTGCATTGTACGGTTCACTTTGGGCACTGTTAAAACTAAGGCCTATCTGCTCCGCAGATTCCTTGATAGCTAAAAACGCTCTATCGTAGCTTTGGGTTTGGCTAGTACAGGCAAAACACTCGGCAAGGGCGTCGGCGATGTCCTGCTCGCTGGTGTAACGGGAGCCCTGTACGGCAAGGCCGGGGATCATCGTCCGGCGACAGTTGCCGTACATTCGCCGAACAGCAGTCCACACCTTTTGCGTCGAACTTCGACGGGAAAGAGAAGATACATACTTTTCCCACGATTTGCGTTTTGCGTCTCGAAGTATAAATCTTGCCCTAGCACGAGCACGCTTAAAAGCGACAAAGTTCGCCTGCGTAGGATGTAATGTAAAGATACGCAATGCACGCTTGCGTGCTTTAGTAGCCAAACGGCATTCCTCGGACCACCAAGGCACAGGAACGTGACGAGGTGTAGTGGAACCACGAGGAATGCTGGAATCCGCTGCACGAAGGATAGAGTAAGTAAAATACTCCACCATGTCGTCAATGGTGGTAAAACCATCGTCGGTTAGGTGAATGAGGGAACGAAACTTCCCCCAGTCAGCCTTGGAAATAATCCAGTGTGGAAAGCGTGTTGGCACAGAATTGTGGCCCGATAGGTGAATGCTAATGGGGTAATGATCACTGCCAAATAAGTCGGAAAGTGCCGACCAGTCGAGTAGAGGTACCAGTGACGGACTGCTAAATGAAACGTCAAGTGCGGAGTGTGTACCATAGGCAGATGATAAGTAAGTAGGCACGCCAGTGTTTAATATGACTAGGCCGGACATATGGCAAACGTCTGCTACAAGGCACCCACGGGCATCGTCAATGTCGGAGCCCCAATGAGAGTGCTTGGCATTCAGATCGCCGAGAAAGATGAGCGGTGGCGGAATCTGTGCCAAGAGAGCCCGAAGATCGTTCGTGTGTACGACACTGACCGGTGGCAGATAGACATTGCAAAGGGAGAAACAGAGGCTCTGCAGCTGCACACGCACCGCTACAGCTTGTAGCGGCGTGTTGAGTGGCACACTGGTGGCAGAGATATCATGCGCCACCAGAATAGCAACACCCCCGCTTGCTCGCCTATCAGCTGCAGAGTCATGTCTAAATGCCGAAAAACCACGAAGTTGTAATGCGTGGTTAGGGTGCAAGTGCGTTTCTTGTAGGCAGACGATTGATGGAGTGAGTGAGTGAGTGGTGTTTAAGGGCCCGTCGACAGCTAGGTCATTTGGGCCCCAAGTCAATTTTAAAGGATAAAACACTCGCTAACTTCTGGTTAAGAACTAAGCTAAAATACAAAACTAAAAAATGCTAAAACGGTTAAAATACTAAAAAGGTTAATGGTAAAACCGTTAAAACACCAAAAAGATTAAAACGCTAAAAAGGTTTAAAATACTAAACAGTAAAACAAAACAAACCTAATTGCAGATTTTTAAATCTTACTCAAAAGTCTAATACTAAAAGCACAAGTTATACTTGTTTGGCGAATCCAATTTGAGCAACGAACCGCAGCACCGTATCTACGGAGACTGGGTCGTCGCCAAGGATGGACCGCAGACTAAAACCCAGGCCAAGCGACTGGCGCACTGGGGCGTATCTCGGACAATCAATTAAAACGCGCGACACGGAGAGTTGGACGTCGCACGTGTGACAGACAGGGGCCGGGTCACCATACAGATGGTGGCCATGTGTGGCTCGTGTGTGACCTATGCGTAACCGCGTTAAAATGACCTCTGCCCGACGGGAGTCCCTGCAAGAAGTCCGCCAGGGTTTTACTGAGTCCTTAATTGTCCGTAGTTGGGTGCCAGTCAGCTCTTCCCAAGATTTCTGCCAATAGGAATAAAGATGGCAGCGGAAGTATCGCTGCACATCTCTAAAAGGAAGAGCATGTGTGGAAAACACCGGCAAACGACATGCAGCCTTAGCAGCCACATCTGCCTCGTCGTTGCCGGGAATACCCACATGGCCTGGGATCCATGTAAAAATAAACTGGTATCCGCGAGTGACTAACTGTGAAACGAGTGTCTGGATTTTAATTATCAATGCTGATGTGCCGAGAAACTGTTGCAACGCCTGAACAGCGCTCATAGAGTCGCAGCATATAATGAAGCTGTCAGGAACAGAACTAGAAACAAAGAGTAAAAAATAAAAAATGGCACACAGCTCGGCAGTAAAAACGGAAGTGCTGTCTGGAAGTCTTTACGTCTGAGCCTCACCGTTGTACATGAAACTACATCCTGTACCACCCCCCACCTGGGACCCGTCGGTAAAAACCGGGGTGAAGGTCCGGTAACGTCCCAGGAGCTCGGTGAATAGTTGGCGAAACACCGAGTTAGGGGTAGCCACCTTCGCATAGCCCGAAAGCTCCAGGTCAAACCGCGCGCGCTGGAGTTGCCAAGGAGGGTAGCGGCCTATAGACGATCGCGCTACATGGGGCATGCGAAGATCATGTGCAGTGAGCAGTTCACGGAATCGTATTCCACTTGGACGTGAGATAGTGGTATTACGTATATAACGGTGGGCGAGGTCGGGACGTAAGACGCATTGGAACGAGGGATGACCGGGGTGAGCGGCCAACCGTGCCACGTAGGAACTGAGTAAAAACGAGCGTCGGACAGACAGTGGAGGTTCGCCAGAATCAGCATACAGACACGCAATTCGACTAGTTCGGAAAGCCCCAGTGGCCAGACGGATACCAGTGTGATGGACAGTGTCTAAAAGGCGGTGTTTAGAGGCGGACGCCGCGCCATATATAAAACAGCCGTAGTCTAGTTTGGACCGGACCAATGAGCGGTACAACCTCAACATTACCGTGCGATCGCCGCCCCATGATGCCCCAGATAAAACCCGGAGTATCCGAAGCGAACGATCGCAGGAAACACGAAGATGTCGAATATGGTGCTCCCATGTAAGTTTGTTGTCGAGGTGTAGGCCCAAGAACTTCAGGTGCGGAACAAACGGTAGACGTGTGCCACGCAAATAAAGATCAGGCGGAGGGTGTACGCCACGAAGCCGATGGAAGTGGACACACTGTGTTTTGGTAGCGGAAAACTTGAAGCCCGTACGAAACGCCCACACGGCAATGGATGTTATGATCAGCTGCAGTTGACGTTCAATATGCTCAAGATTATACGAGCGATAATATACAGCAAAATCGTCAACATACAGGGACATCGGGATTCCACTACGAACAGCACTAGTGATGCTGTTAATCGCAACGGCGAAAAGCGTGACACTCAGGATCGATCCCTGGGGTACACCATTCTCCTGGATCTTCTCCTCGGAAAGCGTGTTGCCAATGCGGACACGAAAACGGCGAATTAATAAAAAGTTAAAAAGAAAAACGGCTAAGTGAGTGAGTGAGTGAGTGGTGTTTAAGGGCCCGTCGACAGCTAGGTCATTTGGGCCCCAAGTCAATTTTAAAGGATAAAACACTCGCTAACTTCTGGCTAAGAACTAAGCTAAAATACAAAACTAAAAAATGCTAAAACGGTTAAAATACTAAAAAGGTTAATGGTAAAACCGTTAAAACACCAAAAAGATTAAAACGCTAAAAAGCTTTAAAATACTAAACAGTAAAACAAAACAAACCTAATTGCAGATTTTTAAATCTTACTCAAAGGTCTAATACTAAAAGCACAAGTTATACTTGTTTGGCGAATCCAATTTCAGCGACGAACCGCAGCACCGTATCTACGGAGACTGGGTCGTCGCCTAGGATGGACCGCAGACTAAATCCCAGGCCAAGCGACTGGCGCACCGGGGCGTATCTCGGACAATCAATTAAAACGTGCGTCACGGAGAGTTGGACGTCGCACGTGTGACAGACAGGGGCCGGGTCACCACTCAGATGGTGGCCATGTGTGGCGCGTGTGTGACCTATGCGTAACCGCGTTAAAATGACCTCTGCCCGACGGGAATCCCTGCAAGAAGTCCGCCAGGGTTTTACTGAGTCCTTAATTGTCCGTAGTTGGGTGCCAGTCAGCTCTTCCCAAGATTTCTGCCAATAGGAATAAAGATGGCAGCGGAAGTATCGCTGCACATCTCTAAAAGGAAGAGCATATGTGGAAAGCACCGGCAAACGACATGCAGCCTTAGCAGCCACATCTGCCTCCTCGTTGCCGGGAATACCCACATGGCCTGGGATCCATGTAAAAATAAACTGGTATCCGCGAGTGACTAACTGTGAAACGAGTGTCTGGATTTTAATTATCAATGCTGATGTGCCGAGAAACTGTTGCAACGCCTGAACAGCGCTCATAGAGTCGCAGCATATAATGAAGCTGTCAGGAACCGAACTAGAAACAAAGAGTAAGAAATAAAAAATGGCAAACAGCTCGGCAGTAAAAACGGAAGTGCTGTCTGGAAGTCTGTATGTATGAGCCTCACCGTTGTACATGAAACTACATCCTGTACCACCCCCCACCTGGGACCCGTCGGTAGAAACCGGGGTGCAAGTCCGGTAACGTCCCAGGAGCTCGGTGAATAGTTGGCGAAACACCGAGTTAGGGGTAGCCACCTTCGCATTGCCCGAAAGCTCCAGGTCAAACCGCGCGCGCTGGAGTTGCCAAGGAGGGTAGCGGCCTATAGACGATCGCGCTACATGGGGCATGCGAAGATCATGTGCAGTGAGCAGTTCACGGAAACGTATTCCACTTGGACGTGATATAGTGGTATTCCGTATATAACGGTGGGCGAGGTCGGGACGTAAGACGCATTGGAACGAGGGATGACCGGGGTGAGCGGCCAACCGTGCCACGTAGGAACAGAGTAAAAACGAGCGTCGGACAGACAGTGGAGGTTCGCCAGAATCAGCATACAGACACGCAATTCGACTAGTTCGAAAAGCCCCAGTGGCCAGACGGATACCAGTATGATGGACAGTGTCTAAAAGGCGGAGCTTAGAGGCGGACGCCGCGCCATATATAAAACAGCCGTAGTCTAGTTTGGACCGGACCAATGAGCGGTACAACCTCAACATTACCGTGCGATCGCCGCCCCATGATGCCCCTGATAAAACCCGGAGTATCCGAAGCGAACGATCGCAGGAAACACGAAGATGTCGAATATGGTGCTCCCATGTAAGTTTGTTGTCGAGGTGTAGGCCCAAGAACTTCAGGTGCGGAACAAACGGTAGACGTGTGCCACGCAAATAAAGATCAGGCGGAGGGTGTACGCCACGAAGCCGATGGAAGTGGACACACTGTGTTTTGGTAGCGGAAAACTTGAAGCCCGTACGAAACGCCCACACGGCAATGGATGTTATGATCAGCTGCAGTTGACGTTCAATATGCTCAAGATTATAAGAGCGATAATATACAGCAAAATCGTCAACATAGAGGGACATCGGGATTCCACTACGAACAGCACTAGTGATGGTGTTAATCGCAACGGCGAAAAGCGTGACACTCAGGATCGATCCCTGGGGTACACCATTCTCCTGGATCTTCTCCTCGGAAAGCGTGTTGCCAATGCGGACACGAAAACGGCGAATTAATAAAAAGTTAAAAAGAAAAACGGCTAAGTGACCGCGCAAACCATAACCTTGCAGAGTACGAAGGATGCCATAACGCCATGTAGTGTCGTAAGCCTTCTCCAGATCAAAGAAAACACCCACGACATGCTGCTTCATCAGAAAGGCGTGAGTGAGTGAGTGAGTGAGTGAGTGAGTGGGGTTTAAGGGCCCGTCGACAGCTAGGTCATTTGGGCCCTAGGTCAAAGTTTAAAATTTAAAAACACTCATTAACTTTTCTGGCTAAAAGTTGAACCTTAAAATAACAACTAAAAACTGTGAGCACCTAAAAACCTCAGCCTACAAAGTAACACGATAAAATAAAACCCTGAAGGGCAACGTACTAAAAAGAGGTGAAGTTGAAAGCTAAAAAAAAACTAAAATACAAAATTGTTAAAACATTGAAAGGTAAAATGTATCCCAGTTAAAAACAGGGTTAAAACCTATAAAAGGAATTAAAAAAGTGTTACACTTGCGTAGCAAATCCAATCTGGGTAATGAACCGCAGAGTTTTGGCCACAGAAACTGGGTTGTCACCCAAAATTGAAGCTACTGTAGATCCCAGACCAACTGACTGGCGCGCACGAGCGTGTCTTGGACAATCCAAGAGCACGTGTGGGACGGTGAGGCGGACATCGCATGTCGGACAGACAGGTGCCGGGTCACCACGCAGGAGATGGCCGTGAGTGGCTCGTGTGTGACCTATCCTCAGGCGGGTAAGGATAACCTCAGCCCGCCTGGAATCCCTGTAGGAGGTCAGCCAGGGCTCCACGCTGTCTTTAATTATCCGCAGCTGTGTGCCAGTCAACGCTTCCCAAGACTGCTGCCAAACCGATAGAAGCTGGCGACGGAAGTACCGCTGAGCATCCCTATAGGGTATAGTGTCGGTAGAAGACTGCGGCAGACGGCATGCAGACTTAGCTGCCGCATCCGCAGCTTCATTACCCGGAATGCCCGTATGGCCTGGGATCCATGTAAACACTAACTGGTATCCGCGTGAGAGCAATTGAGATATGAGTGTCTGAATTTTAAAAACGAGTGTAGACGTACCGAGGAACTGCTGCAGGGTCTCCACTGCACTCAGAGAGTCGGAGCAAATTATAAAACCTCCAGGGACTAAGTTGGAAATAAAAAGTAAGCAGTAAAATATAGCACGCAGTTCGGCCGTATAAACAGAACTGTAGTCCGGGAGGCGGTATTGATGTGGCTCACCGTTATAGACAAAACTACATCCCGTAGCACCACCCAACTGGGAACCATCGGTGAATACCGGAGTGTAAGTCCGGTAACGTCCCAGTAGTTCGGTGAAAAGTTGACGAAACACCGACTGGGGGGTGGCCACCTTAGCGCAGCCTGAAAGCGCAAGGTCAAACCGGGCTCGATGAAGTTGCCAAGGCGGAGAGCGGGAGAAGGAAAAACGCTCTACAGCAGGCATTCGGAGCTCATGAGTGGCGAGTAGTTCGCGAAATCGAATGCCGCTTGGACGGGATATAGTCGCATTCCGAAGATAACGGTGGGCGAGTTCGGGGCGCAATACAGATCTAAAGGAAGGGTGACCAGGGTGAGCTGCCAACCTGGCCACGTAGGAAGTTAATAAAATCGAGCGCCGAATAGACAGTGGAGGCTCCCCGGAATCAACATACAGACACTCAACACGACTAGTACGGAAGGCTCCAGTAGCTAGACGGATACCAGAATGGTGGACAGTGTCTAAAAGGCGGAGTTTAGTGGCGGACGCCGCGCCATAGATAAAACTGCCGTAGTCCAGTTTGGACCGCACCAGCGAGTGATAAAGCCTCAACATAACAGTGCGATCGCCACCCCAAGAGGCCCCAGATAAGACCCTGAGTACCCGAAGTGAACGATCGCAGGAAGCCCGAAGCTGACGAATATGGAACTCCCAAGTTAGCTTGCTGTCGAGGTGAAGGCCCAGAAACTTAACGTGCGGAACAAACGGCAGACGTGTACCATGCAAATAAAGATCAGGTGGAGGGTGTACACCACGGAGTCGATGGAAGTGGATACATTGCGTTTTCGTAGCGGAGAACTGAAACCCGGTGCGAAGGGCCCAGTCAGCGATGGAGGTTATGTTCAGCTGCAGTTGACGCTCGAGGTGCTCAAGATTATATGATCGGTAATATATCGCGAAGTCGTCAACATACAGTGACATCGGGATTCCGCTACGAACAGCTCTGGCAATCCCGTTAATGGCCACGGCGAAAAGCGTTACGCTGAGAATCGAACCCTGGGGTACACCATTCTCCTGGATCTTTTCTTCTGAGAGGGTATGGCCAATGCGTACACGAAAACGGCGAAGTTTTAAAAAGTTAAAAACGAAGGTCGCTAGATGACCGCGTAAACCGTAGTCGTGCAGATTACGGAGGATACCATAGCGCCATGTAGTGTCGTAGGCCTTCTGTAGGTCGAAGAAGACCCCCACGACGTGCTGCTTCATGAGAAAGGCATTCTGAACATAAGCCTCCATGCGTGTCAGGTTGTCGACACTGGAGCGATGGCAACGAAAACCGCACTGAACATTGCTCAGCAGGTTATTCGT
Source organism: Tenodera sinensis (assembly GCA_030765045.1). Lineage (NCBI taxonomy): Eukaryota > Metazoa > Arthropoda > Insecta > Mantodea > Mantidae > Tenodera > Tenodera sinensis. The sequence goes on from CM060967.1 coordinate 101,416,934, forward strand.
CTCCAGCCACCACACTAAACGAGTGTTAATCATTCGCTCCAAGGTCTTACAAACGACACTCGTTAAGCAGATAGGGCGGTAGCTGGAGGGAAGTATCCGGTCTTTCCCAGGCCGAGGGACAGGGATGACAATACCCTCGCGCCAGGAAGATGGGAAAACCTGCTGAACCCAGATACGGTTGTACATGCCCAACATGAAGGAGAGAGCCTCAGGTGGGAGATGAAGCAGCATTTGTCGGTGGATCTCATCAGGACCCGGAGATGAGTCCTTTGCAATAGACAGAGCATGGGCCAGTTCCTCTTCCGTAAAAAGAGCATTGTATGGTTCACTACAGTCACTGTTAAAATTGAGGGCTATCCGCTCCGCAGATTCCTTCATGGGTAAAAAGGCGGTATTGTAACTTTGCGTTTGGCTATCGGCAGCGAAAGAGTCGGCAAGGGCGTCGGCAACATCCTGCTCACTGGTGTAAGTGGAGCCCTGTACGGCAAGACCGGGTATTATCGTCCGGCGACACTTACCGTACATACGCCGCACAGCAGTCCACACCTGTTGTGCAGAACTGCGACTGGAAAGAGAAGAAACATAAGACTCCCAGGAGCTCCGCTTTGCACTGCGAAGTACAAAACGAGCCCTTGCGCGACAGCGTTTAAAAGAAACAAAGTTTGCCTCCGTTGGATGTAAGTGGAAGACACGTAGAGCACGCTTGCGTGCTTTAATAGCCAAACGGCATTCCTCGGTCCACCAAGGTACAGGAGCACGTCGTGGGGTAGAGGAACCTCGAGGAATGCTGGAATCCGCTGCGAGCAAGATAGAACAGGTAAAATATTCCACCATTTCATCAATGGTGTCAAAATCATTCTCTCGAAGGTGAATGAGGGAACGGAATTTCCCCCAGTCAGCCTTGGAAATAATCCAGTGAGGAAAACGTGTTGGCACGGAATGGTGGCCGGACAGGTGAATGTTAATGGGGTAATGATCACTGCCATATAAGTCGGAAATTACCGACCAGTCAAGTAGTGGTACCAGTGACGGAGTACTATAAGAAACGTCTAGAGCGGAGTGTGTACCATAGGCAGATGATAAGAAAGTAGGCACGCCAGTGTTTAATAGGACTAAGCCGGACATATCGCAAAGGTCTGCTACAAGGCACCCTCGAGCATCGTCAGTGTCGGAGCCCCAGTAAGTGTGCTTGGCATTCAGATCGCTGAGAAAAAGGAGTGGTGGCGGAATCTGCGCCAAGAGAGCCCGAAGATCATTTTCGTGTACAACACTGACGGGTGGCAGATAGACATTACAAATAGAGAAACAGACGCTCTGCAGCTGTACACGTATCGCTACGGCTTGCAGCGGCGTGTTAAGTGGTATGCTGATGGCAGAGATGTTATGCGCCACCAAAATAGCCACACCACCACATGCTCGCCCATGAGCTGCAGAGTCATGTCTATATGCCGAGAAACCGCGAAGACGGAGAGCGTGGTTAGGGTGCAAATGGGTTTCTTGTAGACAGACGATTGATGGGCAGCGTTGAGAAAGTAGATGCTGTATGTCCGGAACACGTGCCCGGTACCCATTAACATTCCATTGGATTATTTCCATAGTAAGAAAGAGATCAGTGGTTTGTCTTCATCTTTTTCTTTCTTACTTTGGCGGACTTTGGACCTACGATGTGAAAGTCGCCGTCCTCTGGAGATTCCTCAGATGTATGTGAGGAAGATCCTCTACGGCTCGCGGAGCGAGAGCGGGACTTCAAAGAGGAAGAGCGACTACCGGCGCGAACAATAGGCCTGGAACGATGTTTTTCAACAGGCTGGCTACGGCTTGTGGACGGCTTAGGAGCTTTGGTCTGCACGGCTGAGGATGTTTTCGCCGATGCAGGTGTGGCACGATTAAGTGGAGGGGTACTTGCCAGTGGCTCGGTCTGGGTACAAGCGTCTGCAACAGGAACGTGCTGTATGGCGACTGTGTTCACAGCAGCGCGTCGGGCAGCAGAGACATAGTCCAAGGTGGTAGTGGGCTTGAGCTGCTCAAAGCGGCGACGCGCTTCTGGAAAGGTGAGGTGTTCTTTCACACGCAGTTCCTGAATACACTTCTCATCCAGAAACTTCGGACACTGTCGAGAGCTCGATGGATGACTTCCTCCACAGTTAACACAGTTCGGGTCACGGGTGCACGCCGTTCCCTCATGTGTCGGTAGGCCACAACGCTCACATACAGCAGGATGGTTACATGATGTTTTGGTATGCCCGAACTTCTGACACTGGAAGCAGCGCATAGGGTTCGGAACATACTGCCGCACAGAGGCACGTTCGTAGCCGCAAAAGATATATTCCGGCAAGACAGTGCCCTTGAACGTAAGGAACACTGTCCGCAATGGTACGTCCTTGCCATCCTGCTTGCGCGTAAGCCGATACGCCTGACAGACTCGCTGATCAGACAGGCAACTGACTATCTCCTCATTACTGAGATTGTCGAGACTAGAAGTGGTGACGACTCCCCTGCAGGTGTTGAGAGTTTTGTGGGGGGCTACCCGAATAGGGTAGGACCCCAACAAACTAGCCTTTAGAATTTTCTGGCTTTGTTCTGCATTATTGGTCTCTAACAGTAGCGTACCGTCGCGTAGTCTGCTCGCATTCTTTACGGGTCCATATATTCTGTCCACTTCGCGCTTAATGTAAAAAGGGTTCAGGTCCTTAATCGTTTTCCCGTCACATGCCAAGGTCACAACAAGAAATGGGTCGGTGAAAGGGGTTTTGCGCGGATGCATATTGAAATTGGACCCCCATCCGGAACCGTCGGCGTCAGCCTGCCATCCGGGGGTCAAAGAAAAGAAAGACACCAAAATCTCCACGGTCTGTGCCGCCATGGAGACCCCTCCATGACTGACCTCAAGGCGTACTTCAGAGGAGCTACCCTCCGATCTCCACTGCTTGTCCGCATGGGTAAACCGTTCACCACGTGACACCCCGGTTTTATGCCCCCACCACAGGAATAACCGCCTGTGGCTCCCCGCTTTAGCACACGCTGCCTCAACGGAGTCAGCGTGGATTCAGGGGACTTCGGGTTGATTACACCGGGGCTCCGTCAGCGGTAACACGTCCGGCCGGTGATACTAACCCGACGGCACGCGGCCGTCGGGAGATTAACACCGGCCGTGCCCTCAAGGAGCTACGTGGGTGTACATGACGTGTGGACGGGCTCCGCACCTAAGGCTACACATGGGGGCAGTGTGAAGGGTCCGCACAACCTTCGCGCCTGAGACCTCCGAAGAGCACACAAGTCGGGGGCCGCGCCGAAAACCGTGGGACAGGACCACGGAGATAGGAAAGATCCCTGCTGGTGAGACAGGAGTTATAAATCTAGGAACTTACAAACTAATAATCAGAATAAACCTAGAAGAGGAAGAGGGTGATATAAAAGCAACATAAATCGCTGCACGTGGCACAGTTAATGTATATGGAGGGGGTGAAATGATGGTGCGCAGCTCGGGACCCCGGGTGCGCCATACCCGGACCTACCGTGGTAGGTTCCCCTGGGGGAGTTTGATTTCGGAGTCCTCTTCTCCTAGATGAGTCGTCGACCAAGACTACCGAGCCTCATCTACCCGTTTGCAATGTTCTTAGCTTCCCCTCACCTCTTGCCTACCAGTGGTCACAAAGACACACTTAGTAGGCCGTCTGGATCGGGTACTGAGCCCCTCCGCCACGGCAAGGCGACACTCCTTCGGAGGGGGCTACGGTAAAGGGTGCGTTGTACGGTTCAGTACAGTCACTACTAAAAGGAAGAACTATCCGCTCGGCAGATTCCTTGAGAGGTATAAAAGCTCTGTCGTAACTATTCGTTTGGCTAGTAGCAGCAAACGAAGTAGCAAGGGCGTCGGCGATATCCTGTTCGCTGGTGTAATGCGATCCGCTTATGGCAAGGCCGGGAATGATAGTCCGGCGACACTTGCCATACATGCGGCGAACAGCAGTCCACACCCTCTGTGCCGGAGTGCGACGGGACAGAGAAGAGACAAAAGTTTCCCACGATGTGCGTTTTGCACAGCGGAGAACAAATCGAGCCCTCGCACGGGAACGCTTAAAAGCTATCAAGTTCTCCTCCGTAGGATGTGAACTGAAGACACGCAGAGCACGCTTCCTTGCTTTAATAGCCAAACTGCATTCCTCGGACCACCAAGGCACAGGAACGTGACGAGGTGTAGTAGAACCACGAGGAATGCTGGAATTCGCTGCGAGCAGGACAGAACAAGTAAAATATTCCACCAGTTCATCGATGGTGGGGAAGACATCGTTGTGAAGGTGAATGAGGGAACGAAATTTCCCCCAGTCAGCCTTGGAAATAATCCAGTGAGGATATCGTGTTGGCACAGGATGGAGTGAGTGAGTGTGTCGGGTTTAAGGGCCCGTCGACAACGTGGTCATTAGGGCCCCGAGTCCAGAAGTAAAATTACATACTGTCAAGTGTTAAAAACATCACCCATTAAAAACTAAAAATCTACGGTTAAAATAGATTAAAAAAAACCTCTAAACAACTATTAAAACGTTTCATTTAAAATGTTAAAAACAGAAACTTAAAATTGCTACAAAGTAAAAAACACTAAAACGTTAAAAACCCAAAAATACGGCCATCTAAAAAGGCTAAAATCTCTGAAATAAAATATCCTTACACTTGCTTCATAAAATCAATTATGGAACAAAACCGCAGCACTGTATTTACAGATACTGGGTCGTTGCCTAAAACTGACGACAGTGTAAGGCCCAGGCCAACGGACTGGCGCTCACGAGCGTATCGCGGACAATCAAGAAGGACATGTGCGACGGAGATTGGAATGTTACACGTCGTACAGACAGGCTCCGGATCACCACGCAAAAGGTGTCCATGCGTGGCTCGGGTATGGCCTATCCTCAGGCGGGTTAAGACCACTTCTTCCCGCCTGGAATTCCTGCAGCTGGTATGCCAGGGTTGTACCGTGTCCTTGATTGTCCGTAATTGAGTGCCAGATAACGCTTCCCAAGATTCCTGCCAAAGAGCAAATAGATGGCGACGGAAATATTTCTGCACATCTATATAGGGCAGCGTACGGGTGGAATACTCCGGAAGGCGACATGCAGACTTTGCAGCCGCATCCGCCGCCTCGTTACCCGGAATACCCACATGGCCTGGGATCCACGTAAAAACAAACTGGTATCCGCGAGACAGTAGCTGAGAAATCAAAGTCTGGATTTTAACAACCAATGCCGAGGTGCCGATAAACTGTTGCAGGGCCTGGAGAGCGCTAAAACAATCGGAACAAACGATAAAACTTCCAGGACCTGAACTGGAGATAAAAAGGAGGAAATAAAATATGGCAAACAACTCGGCGGTAAATACTGAACTGGCGTCCGGTAGGCGGTACGTATGAGCGACACCGTTGTATATAAAGGCGCAACCCGTCGAACTACCCGTCTGGGACCCATCGGTAAATACCGGGCAGGAAGTCCGGTATCGCCCCAGTAGTTCCGTGAATAGTTGGCGAAACACGGAATGAGGGGTAGCTATCTTAACACAGCCCGACAGCTCCAGGTCAAAGCGTGCGCGCTGGAGTTGCCAGGGAGGACATCGACCACGTGAATGCCGCTCTACGGCTGGCAGTCGAAGGGCGTGTGCAGCAAGCAGTTCACGAAACCGGATACCACTTGGACGGGAGATGGTTGTATTTCGCATATAACGGTGCGCGAGGTCTGGACGCAACACGGGTGGAAACGAAGGGTGACCTGGATGGGCGGCCAGCCTTGCCACGTAAGAACAAAGTAATAAAGAGCGTCGAACAGACAGTGGAGGTTCGCCAGAATCAGCATACAGACAATCGATTCTGCTGGTGCGGAAAGCCCCAGTAGCGAGACGGATACCAGTGTGATGTACTGTGTCTAAAAGCCGGAGTTTAGACGCAAACGCCGCGCCATAAATAAAACAGCCGTAGTCTAATTTGGACCGGACCAGAGAGCCATACAACTTCAACATGACGGTGCGGTCGCCGCCCCAAGATGCCCCAGATAAGACCCTGAGTACCCGAAGCGAACGATCGCACGAAGCACGAAGATAGCGGATATGGTGCTCCCAAGTGAGTTTACTGTCGAGGTGTAAGCCCAAGAACTTAAGGTGCGGTACAAAAGGAAGACGTGTGTCGCGCAGATGAAGATCGGGAGGAGGGTGTACTCCTCGCAGTCGGTGAAAGTGTAGACACTGTGTTTTCGTAGGGGACAGCCGAAAGCCCGTGCGTAATGCCCACTCGGCGATGGAGGTTATGGTCAGCTGCAGTTGACGCTCGATGTGCTCCAAACTATAAGAGCGATAGTAGATCGCAAAGTCGTCAACATACAGCGACATCGGGATACCGCTACGAACAACACTAGTGATGCCGTTAATGGCAACTGCGAAAAGTGTGACACTGAGGATGGATCCCTGGGGTACACCATTCTCCTGGATCTTCTCTTGAGACAGCGTGTTGCCTATACGGACACGAAAACGGCGAATGAGTAAAAAGTTAAAAAGGAAAACGGCTAAGTGACCGCGCAAACCATAACCGTGTAGAGTACGGAGAATGCCATAGCGCCAAGTAGTATCGTAGGCCTTCTCCAGATCAAAGAACACACCCACGACATGCTGCTTCAGGAGAAACGCATTCTGTATGTATGCCTCCATGCGCGTCAGGTTGTCGACACTGGAGCGATAGCGACGAAATCCGCACTGAACATTGCTCAGCAGGTTATTCGTCTCTAGCCACCACACTAAGCGAGTGTTAATCATCCGTTCCAAGGTCTTGCAGACGACACTCGTCAGGCAGATAGGGCGGTAGCCAGAGGGAAGTGTCCGGTCTTTTCCTGGTCGAGGGATAGGGATGACAATGCCCTCTCGCCAGGAAGACGGAAAAACCTGCTGATGCCAGATGCGGTTATACATGCTCAACATGAAGGAAAGAGCTGCAGGTGGAAGATGAAGCAGCATTTGGCGGTGGATGTCATCAGGACCGGGAGAAGAATTCTTTGCTAGGGACAAGGAATGCGCTAGCTCCGCCTCGGTAAATGGTGCATTGTACGGTTCACTTTGGGCACTGTTAAAACTAAGGCCTATCTGCTCCGCAGATTCCTTGATAGCTAAAAACGCTCTATCATAGCTTTGGGTTTGGCTAGTACAGGCAAAATACTCGGCAAGGGCGTCGGCGATGTCCTGCTCGCTGGTGTAACGGGAGCCCTGTACGGCAAGGCCGGGGATGGTCGTCCGGCGACACTTGCCGTACATTCGCCGAACAGCAGTCCACACCTTTTGCGCCGAACTTCGACGGGAAAGAGAAGATACATACTTTTCCCACGATTTGCATTTTGCGTCTCGAAGTATAAATCTTGCCCTAGCACGAGCACGCTTAAAAGCGACAAAGTTCGCCTGCGTAGGATGTAATGTAAAGATACGCAATGCACGCTTGCGTGCTTTACTAGCCAAACGGCATTCCTCGGACCACCAAGGCACAGGAACGTGACGAGGTGTAGTGGAACCACGAGGAATGCTGGAATCCGCTGCACGAAGGATAGAGTAAGTAAAATACTCCACCATGTCGTCAATGGTGGTAAAACCATCGTCGGTTAGGTGAATGAGGGAACGAAACTTCCCCCAGTCAGCCTTGGAAATAATCCAGTGAGGAAAGCGTGTTGGCACAGAATTGTGGCCCGATAAGTGAATGCTAATGGGGTAATGATCACTGCCAAATAAGTCGGAAAGTACCGACCAGTCGAGTAGAGGTACCAGTGACGGACTGCTAAAAGAAACGTCAAGTGCGGAGTGTGTACCATAGGCAGATGATAAGTAAGTAGGCACGCCAGTGTTTAATATGACTAGGCCGGACATATGGCAAACGTCTGCTACAAGGCACCCACGGGCATCGTCAATGTCGGAGCCCCAATGAGAGTGCTTGGCATTCAGATCGCCAAGAAAGATGAACGGTGGCGGAATCTGTGCCAAGAGAGCCCGAAGATCGTTCGTGTGTACGACACTGACCGGTGGCAGATAGACATTACAAAGGGAGAAACAGAGGCTCTGCAGCTGCACACGCACCGCTACAGCTTGCAGCGGCGTGTTGAGTGGCACACTGTTGGCAGAGATATCATGCGCCACCAGAATAGCAACACCCCCGCTTGCTCGCCTATCAGCTGCAGAGTCATGTCTAAATGCCGAAAAACCACGAAGTTGTAATGCGTGGTTAGGGTGCAAGTGCGTTTCTTGTAGACAGACGATTGATGGAGACCGTTGCGAAACGAGATGCTGTACGTCCGGAACACGTGCCCGGAACCCATTAACATTCCACTGGATTATTTCCATGGTAAAGAAGAATTAGGGATTCGTCTTCATCTTTTTCTTTTTCATCTTCACCTTAACCGACTTCGGACGGGGTAGGTTAAATTCGCCATCGTCTGGTGACTCCGCCGACGTCCGGGAGTCTGAAGATCCCCGGCGGCTCGCTGAACGAGAGCGGGAGCGGGACTTCATGGACGATGTGCGACTGCTGGCGCGACCAGAAGGCCTAGAATAATGGCTGTCAACAGGCTGGCTGCGGCTAGTTGTCTTGTGAGCTGGTGTCTGCACGGCTATAGATGTAGTAGCAGGTACAGCTGTGGCACGAGACAGTGAAGGGGTATTCGCAGGTAGGTCAGTCTGTGTAGAAGCATCTGACACAGGAACGTGCTGGATCGCTACGCTGCTGGCAGGAGCGCGTCGGGCAGCCAAGGCATAACCTGTGGTGGTAGCAGGTTTCAGCTGCTCAAAGCGACGACGCGCTTCTGGAAACGTGAGATGTTCTTTCACGCGCAATTCTTGTATGCACTTCTCATCCAAGAACTTCGCACACTGACGCGAGCTGGATGGATGCTTCCCTTCACAGTTCACACAGAGGGGATCCCGTGTACATGTCGGGTCCTCATGGGCTGCTAAACCACAGCGCTCACATATAGCAGGATTATTACACAGGGTCTTAGTATGGCCGAACCGTTGGCACCTAAAACAACGCATGGGGTTCGGCACATACTGGCGTACGGCGGCACGTTCGTAGCCACAAAAGATGTACTCGGGCAATTTAGTTCCTCTGAACGTCAGAAACACCGTACGCAAAGGCACATCCTTGCCATCCTGCTTTTTGGTAAGACGGTAAGCCTGACACACACGCTGGTCGGAGAGACAGGTGGAAATCTCATCGTTCGACAGATTGTCCAGACTGGAGGTGGTGACAACTCCCCTACATGTGTTGAGCGATTTGTGTGGGGCTACCCGAATTGGGTAGGAGCCCAACAAACTCGCCTTTAAAAGTTTCTGGGTCTGGTCTGCCGTGTTGGTTTCGATCAACAGCGTACCGTCTCGAACTCTGGTCGCGTTCTTAACCGGGCCACATATTCTGTCGACTTCTCGTTTTATGTAAAATGGGCTAAGGTCCTTTATCGTTTTCCCGTCACATGCCAAAGTCAAAACCAAGAAAGGGTCAAAAGAAGAGGGGTTGCGCGGAGACATGATTATTTGGACCCCCATCCGGAACCGTCGGCGTCAGCCTGCCATCCGGGGGTCAAAGGATAAAAGACACCCACGACATGCTGCTTCAAGAGAAATGCATTCTGTATGTAGGCCTCCATGCTTGTCAGATTGTCGACACTGGAGCGATGGCGACGAAAACCGCACTGGACATTACTCAGCAGGTTATTCGTCTCTAGCCACCACACCAAACGAGTGTTGATCATACGTTCGAGGGTCTTGCAAACGACACTCGTTAGGCAAATAGGGCGGTAGCTAGAGGCAAGTGCCCGGTCTTTCCCGGGCCGAGGTATAGGGATGACGATACCCTCGCGCCAGGAAGACGGGTAAACCCGCTGGAGCCAGATTCGGTTATAGATGCTCAGCAGGAAGGAAAGAGCCTGAGGTGGTAGATGAAGCAACATTTGTCGGTGGATGTCATCCGGACCGGGAGAAGAGTCGTGCGCCAGAGACAAGGAGTGCATCAGCTCTGCTATGCTAAAAGGCGTGTTGTATGGTTCACTACCGTCGCTGTTAAAATTAAGAACTATCCGCTCCGCAGATTCCTTGATAGCTAAAAACGACCTATCGTAACTTTGGGTTTGGCTGGTAGCAGAGAAAGATTCGGCAAGGGCGTCGGCGATCGCCTGCTCGTTGGTGTAATAAGAGCCCTGTACGGCAAGACCGGGAATAATCGTCCGGCGACACTTGCCGTACATACGCCGAACCGCAGTCCACACCCTTTGTGTTGAAGTGCGTCGAGAGAGGGAAGAGACGTAAGTTACCCAGGATGTGCGTTTTGCACTGCGAAGTACAAAACGCGCCCGGGCACGCACACGCTTAAAGGCAATGAAGTTCTCTTCCGTAGGATGTGCACTGAAAACTCGCAGAGCCCGTTTGCGGGCTTTAACAGCCAAACGACATTCCTCGGACCACCAAGGCACGGGAACATGACGAGGTGTAGTAGAACCGCGAGGAATGCTGGAATTTGCTGCAAGCAGGACAGAACATGTAAAATACTCCACCATGTTGTCGATGGTGGTAAAACCATCGTCCGTAAGGTGAATGAGGGAACGGAATTTCCCCCAGTCAGCCTTGGAAATAATCCAGTGAGGGTATCGTGTTGGAATAGGATGGAAACCAGTAATGTGAATGTTAATGGGAAAATGATCACTGCCAAAGAGGTCGGAGAGCACCGACCAATCAATAAGTGGTACCAGTGACGGGCTACAGAAGCTAACGTCTAAGGCGGAATAGGTACCATAGGCAGATGATAAGAAGGTAGGGGCACCAGTGTTCAACAAAAGGAGGCCGGACATATCACAAACGTCTGCTACAAGGCACCCACGAGCATCGTCAGTGTCGGAGCCCCATAAAGTGTGTTTGGCATTCAGATCACCAAGGAAGATAAGCGGTGGTGGGATCTGAGCCAAAAGAGCCCGAAGGTCGTTCGCGTGTACGGCACTGACCGGTGGCAGATAGACATTACAAATTGACAGACTCACGCCCTGCATATGGACACGCACTGCTACAGCTTGCAGCGGCGTGTTTAGCGGGATGCTTGTGGCTGAGATGGTATGCGCCACCAGAGTAGCAACACCACCGCTTGCTCGTCTATCAGTTGCAGAGTCATGTCTAAATTCCGAAAAACCACGAAGATGTAAGGTGTGGTTAGGCTTCAGATGGGTTTCTTGTAGACAGACGATTGAAGGTGAATGGTGCCAAGCTAAGTGTTGTATGTCCGGGGCACGGGCCCGGTACCCATTAACATTCCACTGAATTATTTCCATAATAAAAAGGTTAAGGCATAGTCTTTATCTTTTTCTTCATCTTAACCTTGGCGCACTTGGGACCAATGATGTGCTTTTCACCGTCCTCAGGCGACTCCTCGGAACTTCGGGAGTCAGAAGATCCCCGGCGGCTCGCGGAGCGGGAGCGGGACTTCGTGGAGGTACGACTACTCGCCCGATGTTTAGGTCGCGAACGATTTGTGGGAACAGGCAATACGGTGTAGCCTCTGCTTGTGGACGACTGGTGAGCGTGTGTCTGCACAGCGGAAGATGTAGTTGCTGGTGCAGTTTTATCACGACGCGGTGGAGAGGTGCTCGCCGGTAAATCTGTTTGTGTCGAAGCATCTGCGACGGGTACATGCTGTATAGCAACAGTGTTCACAGGAGGGCGACGAACAGCGGATGCAAAACCTGTGGTGGTAGCAGGTTGCAGTTGTTGAAAGCGACGGCGCGCTTCAACAAACGTCAGGCGTTCTTTCACGCGCAACTCCTGGATACACTTTTCCTCGAGAAACTTCGGACACTGTCGCGAGCTGGATGGATGACTCCCTTCGCAGTTAACGCAGTAAGGGTCACGGGTGCAAGCCGTGCCCTCATGGTATGGTAGTCCACAACGCTCACACGTAGCAGGATGGGTGCACGAAGGCTTAGTATGACCGAACTTCTGACACTGAAAACAGCGCATAGGGTTCGGTACATACTGCCGAACTGCGGCACGCTCGTAACCGCAGAAGATGTATTCGGGTAACTGAGTACCCTTAAATGTCAAAAACACAGTGCGTAAATCGATCACTTTTCCATCCTGTTTTCGAGTGAGACGGTACGCCTGACACACCCGTTGATCTGAAAGGCAGGTGACTATCTCTTCATTAGACAGACCATCAAGGCTGGAGGTGGTGACAACTCCTCTGCAAGTATTCAGTGTTTTATGTGGGACTACCCGGATAGGGTAGGAGCCCAATAAACTCGCTTTCAGTAGTTTCTGCGACTGGTCTGCAGTAATCACCTCTATCAATAGCGTACCGTCGCGTATTCTGGTCGCATTTTTTACAGGGCCACAGATTCGGTCAACTTCCCGTTTAATATAGAAGGGGCTAAGATCCTTTACCGTTTTCCCGTCACAAGCCAAAGTCAAAACCAAAAACGTGTCAAATGAGGAGGGTTTGCGCGGATGCATTATGAATTGGACCCCCATCCGGAACCGTCGGCGTCAGCCTGCCATCCGGGGGTCAAAAGACAAAAGACACCAAAATCTCCACGGTCTGTGCCGCCATGGAGACCCCTCCATGACTGACCTCAAGGCGTACTTCAGAGGAGCTACCCTCCGATCTCCACTGCTTGTCCGCATGGGTAAACCGTTCACCACATGACACCCCGGTTTTATGCCCCCACCACAGGAATAACCGCCTGTGGCTCCCCGCTTTAGCACACGCTGCCTCAACGGAGTCAGCGTGGATTCAGGGGACTTCGGGTTGATTACACCGGGGCTCCGTCAGCGGTAACACGTCCGGCCGGTGACACTAACCCGACGGCACGCGGCCGTCGGGAGATTAACACCGGCCGTGCCCTCCAGGAGCTACGTGGGTGTACATGACGTGTGGACGGGCTCCGCACCTAAGGCTACACATGGGGGCAGTGTGAAGGGTCCGCACAACCTTCGCGCCTGAGACCTCCGAAGAGCACACAAGTCGGGGGCCGCGCTGAAAACCGTGGGACAGGACCACGGAGATAGGAAAGATCCCTGCTGGTGAGACAGGAGTTATAAATCTAGGAACTTACAAACTAATAAGCAGAATAAGCCTAGAAGAGGAAGAGGGTGATATAAAAGGCAACATAGAACGCTGCACGTGGCACAGTTAATGACTATGAAGGGGTGAAATGATGGTGAGCAGCTCGGGGCCCCGGGTACGCCAAACCCGGACCTACCGTGGTAGGTTCCCCTGGGGGAGTTTGATTTCGGAGTCCTCTTCTCCTAGATGAGTCGTCGACCAAGACTAACGAGCCTCATCTACCCGTTGGAATGTTCTTAGCTTCCCCTCACCTCTTGCCTACCAGTGGTCACAAAGACACACGTAGCAGGCTGTCTGGATCGGGTACTGAGCCCCTCCGCCACGGCAAGGCGACACTCCTTCGGAGGGGGGGTGATATAAAAAACAACATAAAATGCTGCACGTGGCACAGTTAATGAAGGTGGAGGGGGTGAAGTGATAGTGAGCAGCTCGGGGCCCCGGGTGCGCCAAACCCGGACCTACCGTGGTAGGTTCCCCTGGGGGAGTTTGATTTCGGAGTCCTCTTCTCCTAGATGAGTCGTCGACCAAGACTAACGAGCCTCATCTACCCGTTGGAATGTTCTTAGCTTCCCCTCACCTCTTGCCTACCAGTGGTCACAAAGACACACGTAGCAGGCCGTCTGGTTCGGGTACTGAGCCCCTCCGCCACGGCAAGGCGACACCCCTTCGGAGGGGTCTTCCGTAGGATGTGCACTGAAAACTCGCAGAGCCCGTTTGCGGGCTTTAACAGCCAAACGTCATTCCTCGGACCACCAAGGCACGGGAACATGACGAGGTGTAGTAGAACCGCGAGGAATGCTGGAATTTGCTGCAAGCAGGACAGAACATGTAAAATACTCCACCATGTTGTCAATAGTGGTAAAACCATCGTCCGTGAGGTGAATGAGGGAACGGAATTTCCCCCAGTCAGCTTTGGAAATAATCCAGTGAGGGTATCGTGTTGGAATAGTGAGTGAGTGAGTGAGTGTGTGGGGTTTAACGGCCCGCCGACAACGAGGTCATTTGGGCCCACAGTTAAACAATCTAAAACACACTCACGCAGTTAAAATGAAAATTAAATGACATGGCTAAAATTCTAAAATAACGCGGTAAAATGTGAGGTATAAAAGGTGTAAAATATCATAAAACTGCAAAAATATAAAATCCATCATAAATTAAAAGGAAAAACAAGTCTGAGGTTTAAAAAGTCGAGACTTTAAAACATATAAAAGGAAATCTTAATGGGTTAAAATCACATGTCAGACTTGTCTATCGAAGCCAATATCGGCGACGAACTGTAGAGTCTTAGCTACAGATTCCGGGTCGTCACCTAGAATAGAGGCTAGTGTAGACCCCAGACCAATAGATTGGCGCTCACGAGCGTATTGCGGACAGTCGACTAAGATATGTGCGACGGACAGTTCGATGTCACATGTAGGACAGACAGGCGCCGGGTCGCCACGCAAAAGGTAGCCATGTGTGGCTCGTGTGTGCCCTATCCTCAGGCGGGTTAGAATAACTTCAGCCCGCCTGGAATCTCTGCAGGAGGTCAGCCAGGGTTGAACGCCGTCCTTAATTGTCCGCAATTGAGTGCCAGCCAGCGCTTCCCATGAATGCTGCCATACGGTTAATAAATGTCGACGAAAGTATCGCCGCACGTCTGCATAAGGCAGTGTGCGCGTTGATAATCCCGGCAAGCGACAAGCAGACTTAGCAGCTGCATCAGCCTCCTCGTTGCCGGGAATACCCACATGGCCCGGGGTCCAGGTAAAAACGAACTGGTATCCGCGAGAGAGCAACTGAGATACGAGTGTCTGTATTTTCAGAGTCAATGCCGAGTTGCCAACAAACTGTTGCAGCGCCTGAATAATGCTCAAAGAGTCACAACAGATAATAAAATTTCCCGGATTTGAGCTGGAAATAAAAAGTAAAAAATAAAAGATGGCAAACAGCTCGGCAGTGAAAACGGAACTATAGTCCGGAAGACGATACTGGTGAGCCTCACCGTTACTTATGAAACTGCATCCTGTAGCTACCCCCACCTGGGAGCCGTCGGTAAATACCGGGGTATAGCTTCGATAACGGCCCAGGATTTCGGCAAAAAGTTGGCGAAAAACCGAATGAGGGGTAGTTGATTTAGTACAGCCCGAAAGCTCCAGGTCGAAACTGGCACGCTGGAGTTGCCAGGGAGGGTAACGGCCAAGAGAAGAACGTTCTACAGCAGGCAGTTGAAGGGCTTGTGCGGAATGCAGTTCTTGAAACCTTATACCACAGGGGCGGGATATAGTAGTATTTCGCAGGTAACGGTGCGCAAGGTCTGGATGCAATACGCATTGAAAGGACGGATGACCAGGGTTAGCTGCCAAACGGGCTACATAAGAGCAGAGCAGCAACGAGCGACGGATAGACAACGGAGGTTCACCAGACTCAACATAAAGACACTCGACTCGACTAGTTCGGAAAGCTCCAGTGGCAAGGCGGATACCAGTATGATGAACAGTATTTAAAAGACGGAGTTTAGAGGCGGTCGCCGCGCCATAAATAAAACAGCCGTAATCTAGTTTGGACCGGACCAATGAGCGATACAGCCTCAACATTACCGTGCGATCCCCACCCCAAGATGCCCCAGATAATACCCGGAGCACCCGAAGCGCGCGGTCGCAGGAAGCACGAAGATAGCGAATATGATGCTCCCATTTGAGTGTGCTGTCGAGGTGAACGCCCAAAAACTTAAGGTGCGGTACAAACGGTAGATAAGTGCCCCTCAAATAAAGATCAGGAGGAGGATGTACACCACGAAGTCGATGAAAGTGGATGCACTGTGTTTTCGCAGGGGAGAACTGAAAGCCGGTGCGAAGCGCCCACTCGGCGATGGATGTTAAGTTCAGCTGCAGTTGACGTTCAATGTGCTCAAGGTTATAGGAGCGGTAGTATATAGCAAAATCGTCAACATACAGCGACATCGGTATTCCGCTGCGAACAACACTAGTGATACCGTTAATGGCAACGGCGAAAAGCGAGACGCTCAGAATCGACCCCTGGGGCACACCATTCTCCTGAATCCTCTCCTGTGAGACTGTGGTCCCAATGCGGACACGAAAGCGGCGTAATTTTAAAAAGTTAAAAACAAAAATAGCTAAATGACCACGTAAACCGTACTCATGCAGAGTACGGAGTATCCCATAGCGCCAGGTGGTGTCGTAGGCCTTCTGCAGATCGAAGAAGACACCCACGACATGCTGCTTCAGTAAAAAGGCGTTTTGAATATAAGCTTCCATGCGCGTCAGGTTGTCGACACTGGAGCGATTGCGACGAAAACCGCACTGAACATTGCTCAGCAGGTTATTCGTCTCTAGCCACCACACTAAGCGAGTGTTAATCATGCGTTCCAAGGTCTTACAAACGACACTCGTTAGGCAAATAGGGCGGTAGCTAGAGGGAAGTGTCCGGTCATTTCCAGGACGAGGGATAGGGATGACAATACCCTCTCGCCAGGAAGACGGGAAAACCTGCTGAAGCCAGATGCGATTATAGATGCTCAGCAGGAAGGAGATAGCCGTAGGTGGGAGATGAAGCAGCATTTGTCGGTGGATGTCATCAGGACCAGGAGAAGAGTCCTTCGCGAGGGACAAAGAATGTGCCAACTCTGCTTCTGTAAATGGTGCGTTGTACGGTTCAGTACAGTCGCTCTTAAAATCTAAAACTATCCTCTCTGCAGATTCCTTAATAGGGACAAAGGCTCTGTCGTAACTATCCGTTTGGCTAATAACAGCGAAGGCGTCGGCAAGGGCGTCGGCGATGTCCTGCTCGCTGGTGTAATGGGAGCCCTGTACGGCTAGACCGGGGATAGACGTCCGGTGATACTTGCCGTACATGCGTCGGACAGCAGCCCACACCCTTTGTGCCGAACTTCGACGGGAAAGGGAACAGACATATTTTTCCCATGACTTGCGTTTGGCATCTCTAACTACAAATCGGGCCCTAGCACGAGCACGCTTAAACGCTACAAAGTTAGCCTCTGTAGGATGTAAAGTAAAGACACGCAGAGCACGTTTGCGTGCTTTAATAGCCAAACGGCATTCCTCAGACCACCAAGGTACAGGAACGTGACGTGGTGTAGATGAACTTCGAGGAATGCTGGAATCCGCTGCGAGAAGGATAGAACAGGTAAAATACCCTACCATATCATCAATGGTGGTAAAAACATTGTCGGTAAGGTGAATGAGGGAACGAAATTTCCCCCAGTCAGCCTTGGAAATAATCCAGTGAGGATAGCGTGTTGGCACAGAATGGTGGCCGGATAGGTGAATGTTAATGGGGTAGTGATCACTGCCAAATAAGTCGGAGAGTACCGACCAATCGATTAGGGGTACCAGTGACGGAGTACTATAAGAAACGTCAAGCACGGAGTGTGTACCATAGGCAGATGATAAGAAAGTAGGCACGCCAGTGTTTAATAAGACTAAGCCGGACATATCGCAAACGTCTGCTACAAGGCACCCTCGAGCATCGTCAGTGTCGGAGCCCCAGTGAGTGTGTTTGGCATTCAGATCGCCGAGAAAGATGAGTGGTGGCGGAATCTGTGCCAAGAGAGCCCGAAAATCGTTCTTGTGTACGACACTGACCGGTGGCAGATAGACATTGCAAATAGAGACACAGACGCTCTGCAGCTGTACACGGATCGCTACAGCTTGCAGCGGCGTGTTAAGTGGCAAACTGGTGGCATTGATAGTATGCGCCACCAGGATGGCAACACCACCGCTTGCTCGTCTATCAGCTACAGAGTCATGTCTAAATGCCGAAAAACCACGAAGATGTAATGCGTGGTTAGGGTGCAGGTGCGTTTCTTGTAGACAGACGATTGATGGAGAGCGTTGCGAAACGAGAAGTTGTATGTCCGGAAGACGTGCCCGGAACCCATTAACATTCCACTGGATTATTTCCATGGTAGAGAAGAGGTTAGTGATTGGTCTTCATCTTTTTCTTCTTCATTTTTACCTTAACCGACTTCGGACGGGGGAGATTAATTTCGCCATCCTCTGCTGACTCCTCGGATGTTCGTGAGTCTGAAGATCCCCTGCGGCTCGCGGAACGGGAGCGGGAGCGGGACTTCATTGAGGATGTGCGGCTGCTTGCGCGAATAGTAGTCCTAGAAGAATGACTTTCAACAGGTTGGCTACGGCTTGTGGACGCCTTGTGAGCTGGTGTCTGCACGGCTGTAGATGTTGTAGCTGGTGCAGGTGTGGTACGAGACAGTGGAACGATACTCGCTGGTAGGTCTGTCTGTGTGGAAGCATCTGATACAGGGACATGCTGAATCGCTACGGTGTTGACAGGAGCGCGTCGGGCAGCCAAGGCATAGCCTGTGGTGGTCGCAGGTTGCAGCTGCTCAAAGCGACGACGCGCCTCTGGAAACGTAAGATGTTCTTTCACGCGTAGCTCCTGTATACATTTTTCATCCAGAAACTTCGCACACTGACGCGAGCTAGATGGATGACTCGCTCCACAGTTAACACATTGAGGATCACGGGTACACGCCGTGCCCTCATGTGCTGACAAGCCACAACGCTCACAGACAGCAGGATGCGTGCACGATGTCTTCGTATGGCCGAACTTCTGGCACTGGAAGCACCGCATAGGATTTGGCACATACTGCCGTACTGCGGCACGCTCGTAGCCGCAGTAGATGTATTCTGGCAGTTTAGTTCCCTTAAATGTAAGGAAAACCGTGCGTAAAGCCAACTCCTTCCCATCCTGTTTTCGCGTCAGACGGTACGCCTGACACACGCGCTGATCTGACAGGCACGTTACTATTTCGTCATTCGACAGATCGTCCAGGCTGGAGGTCGTTACTACTCCCCTGCAGGTGTTCAACGATTTGTGTGGGGCTACCCGAATGGGGTAGGAGCCCAACAAAGTCGCCTTCAGCAACTTCTGTGATTGATCTGCCGTAAGGACCTCTATCAATAGCGTACCGTCTCTTAACCGTGCCGCATTCTTTACCGGCCCACAAATTCGGTCTATTTCTTTTTTAATATAAAACGGACTTATATCCTTCATCGTCTTCCGTTCACATGCCAAGGTCATCACAAGAAAACTGTCGTAGAGGGAGGGTTTGCGCGGTTGCATAATGAAATTGGACCCCCATCCGGAACCGTCGGCGTCAGCCTGCCATCCGGGGGTCAAAGAAAGAAAGACACCAAAATCTCCACGGTCTGTGCCGCCATGGAGACCCCTCCATGACTGACCTCAAAGCGTACTTCAGAGGGGCTACCCTCCGATCTCCACTGCTTGTCCGCATGGGTAAACCGTTCACCACGTGACACCCCGGTTTTATGCCCCCACCACAGGAATAACCGCCTGTGGCTCCCCGCTTTAGCTCACGCTGCCTCAACGGAGTCAGCGTGGATTCAGGGGACTTCGGGTTGATTACACCGGGGTTCCGTCAGCGGCAACACGTCCGGCCGGTGATACTAACCCGACGGCACGCGGCCGTCGGGAGATTAACACCGGCCGTGCCCTCAAGGAGCTACGTGGGTGTACTTGACGTGTGGACGGGCTCCGCACCTAAGGCTACACATGGGGGCAGTGTGAAGGGTCCGCACAACCTTCGCGCCTGAGACCTCCGAAGAGCACACAAGTCGGGGGCCGCGCTGAAAACCGTGGGACAGGACCACGGAGGTAGGAAAGATCCCTGCTGGTGAGACAGGAGTTATAAATCTAGGAACTTACAAACTAATAATCAGAATAAACCTAGAAGAGGAAGAGGGTGATGTAAAAAGCAACATAAAACGCTGCACGTGGCACAGTTAATGAAGGTGGAGGGGGTGAAGTGATAGTGAGCAGCTCGGGGCCCCGGGTGCGCCAAACCCGGACCTACCGTGGTAGGTTCCCCTGGGGGAGTTTGATTTCGGAGTCCTCTTCTCCTAGATGAGTTGTCGACCAAGACTAACGAGCCTCATCTACCCGTTTGGAATGTTCTTAGCTTCCCCTCACCTCTTGCCCACCAGTGGTCACAAAGACACACTTAGTAGGCCGTCTGGATCGGGTACTGAGCCCCTCCGCCACGGCAAGGCGACACTCCTTCGGAGGGGAGGGGGTGTTGGAATAGGATGGAAACCAGTAATGTGAATGTTAATGGGAAAATGATCACTGCCAAAGAGGTCGGAGAGCACCGACCAATCAATAAGTGGAACCAGTGACCGGCTACAGAAGCTAACGTCTAAGGCGGAATAGGTACCATAGGCAGATGATAAGAAGGTAGGGGCACCAGTGTTCAACAAAAGGAGGCCGGACATATCGCAAACGTCTGCTACAAGGCACCCACGAGCATCGTCAGTGTCGGGGCCCCATAAAGTGTGTTTGGCATTCAGATCACCAAGGAAGATAAGCGGTGGCGGAATCTGAGCCAAAAGAGCCCGAAGGTCGTTCGCATGTACGACACTGACCGGTGGCAGATAGACATTACAAATTGACAGACTCACGCCCTGCATATGGACACGCACTGCTACAGCTTGCAGCGGCGTGTTTAGCGGGATGCTTGTGGCTGAGATGGTATGCGCCACCAGAGTAGCAACACCACCGCTTGCTCGTCTGTCAGCTGCAGAGTCATGTCTAAATGCCGAAAAACCACGAAGAAGTGAGGTGTGGTTAGGCTTCAGATGGGTTTCTTGTAGACAGACGATTGAAGGCGAATGGTGCCAAACTAAGTGTTGTATGTCCGGGGCACGGGCCCGGTACCCATTAACATTCCACTGAATTATTTACATAATAAAAAGTTTAAGGCATAGTCTTTATCTTTTTCTTCATCTTAACCTTGGCGCACTTGGGACCAATGATGGGCTTTTCACCGTCCTCAGGCGACTCCTCGGAACTTCGGGAGTCAGAAGATCCCCGGCGGCTCGCGGAGCGGGAGCGGGACTTCGTGGAGGTACGACTACTCGCCCGATGTTTAGGTCGCGAACGATTTGTGGGAACAGGCAATACGGTGTAGCCTCTGCTTGTGGACCCCTGGTGAGCGTGTGTCTGCACAGCGGAAGATGTAGTTGCTGGTGCAGTTTTATCACGACGCGGTGGAGAGGTGCTCGCCGGTAAATGTGTTTGTGTCGAAGCATCTGCGACGGGTACATGCTGTATAGCAACAGTGTTCACAGGAGGGCGACGAACAGCGGATGGAAAACCTGTGGTGGTAGCAGGTTGCAGTTGTTGACAGCGACGGCGCGCTTCAACAAACGTCAGGCGTTCTTTCACGCGCAGCTCCTGGATACACTTTTCCTCGAGAAACTTCGGACACTGTCGCGAGCTGGATGGAGTGAGTGAGTGGGTGAGTGGGGTTTAAGCGCCCGTCGACAGCTAGGTCATTTGGGCCCTAGGTCAAAGTTTAAAATTTAAAAACACTCATTAACGTTTCTGGCTAAAAGTTGAACCTTAAAATAACAACTGAAAACTGTGAACAGCTAAAAACCTCAGCCTACAAAGTAACACGATAAAATAAAACCCTGAAGAGCAACGTACTAAAAAGAGGTGAAGTTGAAAGCTAGAAAGAACTAAAATACAAAATTGTCAAAACATTGAAAGGTAAAATGTATCCCAGTTAAAAACAGGGTTAAAACCTCAAAAAGGAATTAAAAAAAAGTGTTACACTTGCGTAGCAAATCCAATCTGGGTAATGAACCGCAGAGTTTTGGCCACAGACACTGGGTTGTCACCCAAAATTGAAGCTACTGTAGATCCCAGACCAACTGACTGGCGCGCACGAGCGTGTCTTGGACAATCCAAGAGCACGTGTGGGACGGTGAGGCGAACATCGTATGTCGGACAGACAGGTGCCGGGTCACCACGCAGAAGATGGCCGTGAGTGGCTCGTGTGTGACCTATCCTCAGCCGGGTAAGGATAACTTCAGCCCGCCTGGAATCCCTGAAGGAGGTATGCCAGGGCTCCACGCTGTCTTTAATTATCCGCAGCTGTGTGCCAGTCAACGCTTCCCAAGACTGCTGCCAAACCGATAGAAGCTGGCGACGGAAGTACCGCTAAGCATCCCTATAGGGTATAGTGTCGGTAGAAGACTGCGGCAGACGGCATGCAGACTTAGCTGCCGCATCCGCAGCTTCATTACCCGGAATGCCCGTATGGCCTGGGATCCATGTAAACACTAACTGGTATCCGCGTGAGAGCAATTGAGATATGAGTGTCTGAATTTTAAAAACGAGTGTAGACGTACCGAGGAACTGCTGCAGGGTCTCCACTGCACTCAGAGAGTCGGAGCAAATTATAAAACCTCCAGGGACTAAGTTGGAAATAAAAAGTAAGCAGTAAAATATAGCACGCAGTTCGGCCGTGTAAACAGAACTGTAGTCCGGGAGGCGGTATTGATGTGGCTCACCGTTATAGACAAAACTACATCCCGTAGCACCACCCAACTGGGAACCATCGGTGGATACCGGAGTGTAAGTCCGGTAACGTCCCAGTAGTTCGGTGAAAAGTTGACGAAACACCGACTGGGGGGTGGCCACCTTAGCGCAGCCTGAAAGCGCAAGGTCAAACCGGGCTCGATGAAGTTGCCAAGGCGGAGAGCGGGAGAAGGAAAAACGCTCTACAGCAGGCATTCGGAGCTCATGAGTGGCGAGTAGTTCGCGAAATCGAATGCCGCTTGGACGGGATATAGTGGTATTCCGAAGATAACGGTGGGCGAGTTCGGGGCGCAATACAGATCTAAAGGAAGGGTGACCAGGGTGAGCTGCCAACCTGGCCACGTAGGAACTTAATAAAATCGAGCGCCGAATAGACAGTGGAGGTTCCCCGGAATCAACATACAGACACTCAACACGGCTAGTACGGAAAGCTCCAGTAGCTAGACGGATACCAGAATGGTGGACAGTGTCTAAAACGCGGAGTTTAGTGGCGCACGCCGCGCCATAGATAAAACTGCCGTAGTCCAGTTTGGACCGCACCAGCGAGCGATAAAGCCTCAACATAACAGTGCGATCGCCACCCCAAGAGGCCCCAGATAAAACCCTGAGTACCCGAAGTGAACGATCGCAGGAAGCCCGAAGCTGACGAATATGGAACTCCCAAGTTACCTTGCTGTCGAGGTGAAGGCCCAGAAACTTAACGTGCGGAACAAACGGCAGACGTGTACCATGCAAATAAAGATCAGGTGGAGGGTGTACACCACGGAGTCGATGGAAGTGGATACATTGCGTTTTCGTAGCGGAGAACTGAAACCCGGTGCGAAGGGCCCAGTCAGCGATGGAGGTTATGTTCAGCTGCAGTTGACGCTTGAGGTGCTCAAGATTATATGATCGGTAATATATCGCGAAGTCGTCAACATACAGTGACATCGGGATTCCGCTACGAACAGCTCTGGCAATCCCGTTAATGGCCACGGCGAAAAGCG
This sequence comes from Tenodera sinensis, assembly GCA_030765045.1. Lineage (NCBI taxonomy): Eukaryota > Metazoa > Arthropoda > Insecta > Mantodea > Mantidae > Tenodera > Tenodera sinensis. Next base: position 101,440,415 of record CM060967.1, read on the forward strand.
TTACGCTGAGAATCGAACCCTGGGGTACACCATTCTCCTGGATCTTTTCTTCTGAGAGGGTATGGCCAATGCGTACACGAAAACGGCGAAGCTTTAAAAAGTTAAAAACGAAGCCCGCTAGATGACCGCGTAAACCGTAGTCGTGCAGATTACGGAGGATACCATAGCGCCATGTAGTGTCGTAGGCCTTCTGTAGGTCGAAGAAGACCCCCACGACGTGCTGCTTCATGAGAAAGGCATTCTGAACATAAGCCTCCATGCGTGTCAGGTTGTCGACACTGGAGCGATGGCGACGAAAACCGCACTGAACATTGCCCAGCAGGTTATTCGTCTCCAGCCACCACACTAAACGAGTGTTAATCATTCGCTCCAAGGTCTTGCAAACGACACTCGTTAAGCAGATAGGGCGGTAGCTGGAGGGAAGTATCCGGTCTTTCCCAGGCCGAGGGACAGGGATGACAATAGACAGAGCATGGGCCAGTTCCGCTTCCGTAAAAGGAGCGTTGTAAGGTTCACTACAGTCAGTGTTAAAATTCAGGGCTATCCGCTCCGCAGATTCCTTGATGGCTAAAAAGGCGGTATTGTAACTTTGCGTTTGGCTATCGGCAGCGAAAGGGTCGGCAAGGGCGTCGGCAACATCCTGCTCACTGGTATAAGTGGAGCCCTGTACGGTAAGACCGGGAATTATCGTCCGGCGACACTTACCGTACATACGCCGCACAGCAGTCCACACCTGTTGTGCAGAACTGCGACTGGAAAGGGAAGAAACATAAGACTCCCAGGAGCTCCGCTTTGCACTGCGAAGTACAAAACGCGCCCTTGCGCGACAGCGTTTAAAAGAAACAAAGTTTGCCTCCGTTGGATGTAAGTGGAAGACACGTAGACCACGCTTGCGTGCTTTAATAGCCAAACGGTCATTCCTCGGTCCACCAAGGTACAGGAGCACGTCGTGGGGTAGAGGAACCTCGAGGAATGCTGGAATCCGCTGCGAGCAAGATAGAACAGGTAAAATATTCCACCATTTTATCAATGGTGTCAAAATAATTGTCCCGAAGGTGAATGAGGGAACGGAATTTCCCCCAGTCAGCCTTGGAAATAATCCAGTGAGGAAAACGTGTTGGCACAAAATGGTGGCCGGATAGGTGAATGTTAATGGGGTAATGATCACTGCCATATAAGTCGGAAATTACCGACCAGTCAAGTAGTGGTACCAGTGACGGAGTACTATAAGAAACGTCTAGAGCGGAGTGTGTACCATAGGCAGATGATAAGAAAGTGGGCACGCCAGTGTTTAATAGGACTAAGCCGGACATATCGCAAAGGTCTGCTACAAGGCACCCTCGAGCATCGTCAGTGTCGGAGCCCCAGTGAGTGTGCTTGGCATTCAGATCGCCGAGAAAAAGGAGTGGTGGCGGAATCTGCGCCAAGAGAGCCCGAAGATCATTTTCGTGTACAACACTGACGGGTGGCAGATAGACATTACAAATAGAGAAACAGACATTCTGCAGCTGTACGCGTATCGCTACGGCTTGCAGCGGCGTGTTAAGTGGTATGCTGACGGCAGAGATGTTATGCGCCACCAAAATAGCCACCCCACCACATGCTCGCCCATCAGCTGCAGAGTCATGTCTATATGCCGAAAAACCACGAAGACGGAGAGCGTGGTTAGGGTGCAAATGGGTTTCTTGTAGACAGACGAGTGATGGACAGCGTTGAGAAAGTAGATGCTGTATGTCCGGAACACGTGCCCGGTACCCATTAACATTCCATTGGATTATTTCCATAGTAAGAAAGAGATCAGTGGTTTGTCTTCATCTTTTTCTTTCTTACTTTGGCTGACTTTGGACCTACGATGTGAAAGTCGGCGTCCTCTGGAGATTCCTCAGATGTATGTGAGGAAGAAGATCGTCTACGGCTCGCGGAGCGAGAGCGGGACTTCAAAGAGGAAGAGCGACTACCGGCGCGAACAATAGGCCTGGAACGATGTTTTTCAACAGGCTGGCTACGGCTTGTGGACGGCTTAGGAGCTTTGGTCTGCACGGCTGAGGATGTTGTCGCCGATGCAGGTGTGGCACGATTCAGTGGAGGGGTACTTGCCAGTGGCTCGGTCTGGGTACAAGCGTCTGCAACAGGAACGTGCTGTATAGCAACTGTGTTCACAGCAGCGCGTCGGGGATGCGTCGCGTAAGCCTCCAAGAGAGGAAACCGTGGCGCATCGTCCGAGTCTTGAGGAAAGACAAATCTGCACACCAGCATCCAGTGCACAGCCCTCGGGGAAGACTTGTCTTTGAACCGAGGGAAAAAGCAGAGGCACTAGCAGACTATCTGGAGACTCAGTTCCAGCCTAGTGTAGATCCTCAGAACGATGACCATACTGACCTCGTGGAACAAGCGGTAGAAGACTTCCTAGAAGCCCGACCCGCGGGCCACGAGGAGTTCCACATCCCGGTAGTTACCCCTCGCGAGGTAACTAACACCATCCGGCACCTAAAACCTAGTAAAGCCCCTGGGCAGGACCGTGTAACAGCGGAAATGCTCCAGCACCTACCCCATAGAGCCGTGATGCACTTGACCCGCATTTACAACGCATGCCTCAGCATGTGCCACTTTCCAGCTGTCTGGAAACAGGCGCGTGTGGTATGCGTTTTGAAGCAGGGAAAGAATCCGGTTTTTCCATCCAGTTACCGTTCCATCAGCCTCCTACCAGTTGTCTCGAAAGTGTTCGAGAAACTGTTCCTGTCCCGCCTCGGACCTCTTTTGGAGGAAAAAGGTCTCCTACCGGAACACCAGTTTGGTTTTCGTTCTGGTCATTCCACGACTGAACAACTACTGCGTGTAGCCGAGAAAGCTTCCCTGGCTTACCAGGAGAGAGCTAAAACGGTGGCAGTGTTGCTCGACGTGGAAAAGGCATTTTCTACCACTTGGCATGAGGGGCTTGTCTACAAGCTCATACAGCACGAAATCCCCCCTCCATACATTTACTTGGTGGCTGGTTTCCTACAGGAACGTAGCTTCCGGGTGAAGGTGGAGGGATCATTCTCCAGAGAGAGGCCCATTGGCGCAGGAGTCCCCGAGGGCAGTGTACTGTCACCGGCACTCTTCGCAGCTTACATGGCCGATCTCCCGACGCACCCCAACACACACATCTGTCAGTATGCGGACGATCTCATGATCTTCGCTACTAACAAGAACCCGCGCTACAGTTACGGACAAGTACAAGCCCACCTCTGTGCCATCAATAGATGGTGCGAGAACTGGCGTATGTCTATTAACCCGGAGAAAAGCTCTGCGATTCTCCTGGCTAATACGATAGCCAACCGGCTCCCGCTGGACCTCGTGCTTCGGCGCCGTCGGATCCCCTGGGTCACTGCGGCGAAGTATCTCGGGGTCACGCTGGACCGGCGGCTGACGTATAGACATCACGTCAGGGGCAAAGTACTTCAAGGCCACGCTGTCCTGCGGCAGTTGTACCCCATCCTCAGTTCCCAAACCATGCCCCTACGCCTGAAGCTTCGGCTGTATCGAGCGATCGTCCCGCCTCTGGTCCTGTACGGATGCGAGATCTGGGGAGTGGTGGCAAGGTCCACCTTCATCAGACTCCAGACGTTGCAGAACCGGGCATTAAGGATGATCTATGATACAGGCCGAAGATTTCCTGCCCATATCCTACACGAACATTCCGGTATCCCGTACATTGTCGACGTGATCAAAACTCGCGCTCGAACAATGTACAATAAACTCCAGAACCATCCCAACCCTCTGGTGAATACCCTGGGCCAATACGACCAGAGACAGCCGCGCCGACTACCATCCAAAAGATTGCCGAAGGACATCTTAAGTCCGGCGATCTAATCCAAGATGGGAAAGGCGAAAATGCAATCTGTACTCAAAACAGCGAATCACCAGTTCAGTTCACCTCTCAGCGAGTGACTGACGGCCAGAACCCTGGTAGGAATTAGCGCGTAAAATTCGCGCACAGCTCACTCACGAACCAATCCCTACCTACAATTACTATAAAAACCCCTGTCCCAACAAATTTCCCAGTAAAAACATCCCTGTAGTGACACCGTCAAAACCATCGCGCAGGTAAAGCCGTATGACGGCTAGGTACTGCGGTAAAGACACTCGACCGGAGGAACATTCACCTCACCTCCGTTCGACTCGAACTGGCGTCTGGCGTCTAGCGCGTCGGGCAGCAGAGACATAGTCCAAGGTGGTCGTGGGCTTGAGCTGCTCAAAGCGGCGACGCGCTTCTGGAAAGGTGAAGTGTTCTTTCACACGCAGTTCCTGAATACACTTCTCATCCAGAAACTTCGGACACTGTCGAGAGCTCGATGGATGACTCCCTCCACAGTTAACACAGTTCGGGTCACGGGTGCACGCCGTGCCCTCATGTGTCGGTAGGCCACAACGCTCACATACAGCAGGAGTGAGTGTGAGTGGTTAGGGTTTAAGGGCCCGTCGACAGCTAGGTCATTAGAGCCCCAAGTCAAAAGATAAAAAAAAGGATAAAACTCACCACCACTTAAATATTAAAACGCAAGCTGAAACAGCCAAAAGTTAAAAAAGTTAAAACTTAAAACTTGTCTAAAAAGTATGCTCAAAATAGTTAAAAGCGTGTAAAATGATCTAAAAAGGTAAGCAGATAAAATAGAAAAGGTAAAAGGTAAAACCACTCAATAAAATTTAAACTTGCTTACCAAAGCCAATGCTGCCGACGAACCGCAGCACTGAATCCACAGCTACCGGGTCGTCGCCTAACATCGTCTTTAAACTAGAACCCAGGCCAAACAACTGGCGCTCACGATTGTAGCGCGGACAATCAACTAGGACATGGGCCACAGAGAGCTGAACGCCACAGGTGGAACATACCGGCGCCGGCTCACCACGCAGATAGTGTCCATGCGTAATGCGCGTGTGACCTATTCTCAGGCGGGCCAAGATGACTTCTGCCCGCCTGGTATCCCTTGAAGATGTTATCCAAGGCTGCACCGTTTCCTTGATTGTCCGCAATTGCGTGCCAGTGACATCCAACGCTTCCCACGATTGCTGCCAGACTGATAAAATATGACGTCGGAAGTACCGTTGTACATCAGTGTAGGGAAGACTGCGTGTTAAGATCTCCGGCAAACGGCAGGCAGACTTAGCAGCCTCATCCGCTGCTTCATTGCCGGGAATGCCTACATGGCCTGGGGTCCAGGTAAAAACAATCTGGTATCCGCGCGAGAGCAACTGCGAGACGAGTGTCTGTATTTTCACAACTAGCGCTGACGTGCCGACAAACTGTTGCAATGCCTGCAGTGCGCTCAGAGAGTCGCAGCAGACGATAAAACTTCCAGGAACGGAACTGGAGATAAAAAGGACGAAATAGAATATTGCAAACAGCTCGGCGGTAAAGACGGAACTCAGGTCTGGCAGACGGTACTTGTGAGTCTCACCGTTATGCACAAAGCTACACCCTGTAGCCCCATCCACCTGGGAACCATCGGTAAATACCGGAGTGTAATTCCGGTAACGTCCCAGGATCTCGGTGAAAAGCTGACGATACACCGATGGAGGGGTAACCAAGTTAGCATGCATCGAAAGCTCCAGGTCGAACTGGGCACGCTGTAATTGCCATGGAGGACAGCGGCCAAGGGAAAACCGTTCGACAGCAGGCATGCGCAGCGCGTGTAAGTTAAGCAGTTCGTGAAATCGAATACCGCTTGGGCGAGAGATCGTGTTATTCCGAAGATAACGGTGAGCGAGTTCCGGGCGCAATACAGGATTAAAAGACGGGTGACCAGGATGGGCCGCCAAAAGGGACACGTAAGAGCACAATAAAAACGAGCGCCGAATAGAAAGTGGGGGTTCGCCAGAGTCAGCATACAGACACTCTACACGGCTAGTGCGGAAAGCTCCAGTAGCCAGACGGATACCAGCATTATGTACAGTATTTAAAAGACGGAGTTTAGAGGCGGACGCCGCGCCATAAATAAAACTGCCGTAATCTAGTTTGGACCTCACCAATGAACGATACAGCCTCAACATGACAGTGCGATCGCCACCCCAAGACACTCCAGATAAAACCCGGAGCACTCGAAGCGAACGATCGCAGGAGCCACGAAGTTGACAAATATGGTGCTCCCATGTGAGTTTGCTGTCTAGGTAAAGGCGCAAGAACTTGATGTGCGAAACAAACGGCAGGGGTGTGTCACGCAAACGGAGTTCTGGAGGAGGGTGTACACCGCGAAGTCGATGAAAGTGGACACATTGTGTTTTCGTAGGGGAGAACTTGAAGCCGGCGCGAAGGGCCCAGTCGGCGATAGAGGATATGGTCAGCTGCAGTTGACGTTCTATATGTTCGAGACTATAAGATCGATAATAGATCGCAAAATCGTCAACATACAGCGACATCGCTATTCCCCTACGAACGACACTAGCAATGCCGTTAATGGCAACGGTGAAAAGAGTTACACTAATAATCGACCCCTGGGGCACACCATTTTCTTGGATCCTCTCCTGTGAGAACGTATTGCCAATGCGGACACGAAAGCGACGCAGGGCTAAAAAGTTAAAAAGAAAGATTGCTAAAAGACCTCGCAAACCATACCCGTGAAGAGTACGGAGAATACCATGACGCCATGTGGTATCGTAGGCCTTCTCCAGATCGAAGAAGACACCCACGACATGCTGCTTCAAAAGAAAGGCATTTTGGATGTAGGCTTCCATGCGTGTCAGATTGTCGACACTGGAGCGATGGCGACGAAAACCGCACTGAACATTGCTCAGCAGGTTGTTCGTCTCTAGCCACCATACTAAGCGAGTGTTGATCATCCGTTCAAAGGTCTTGCAGACGACACTCGTCAGGCATATAGGACGGTAGCTAGAGGGGAGTGTACGGTCTTTTCCGGGTCGAGGGATAGGGATTACAACACCCTCTCGCCAGGAAGATGGAAAAACCTGCTGAAGCCAGATGCGGTTATAGATGCTCAACAGGAATGATAGAGCCGCAGATGGAAGATGAAGCAGCATTTGGCGATGGATGTCATCAGGACCAGGAGAAGAGTCGTGAGCGAGGGACAAAGAATGCGCCAGTTCCGCTTCAGTAAAAGGTGCATTGTAGGGTTCACTACAATCACTATTAAAATTTAGGCTTATCCGTTCCGCGGATTCCTTAATCGGTAAAAAGGCTCTGTCGTAGCTTTGAGTTTGGCTAGTAGTGGCGAAGGAATCGGCAAGGGCGTCGGCGATATCCTGCTCGCTGGTGTATATGGAGCCCTGTACGACAAGACCGGGGATGATTGTCCGGCGACACTTACCGTACATACGCCGGACGGCAGTCCACACCTTCTGGGCCGAACTGCGACGTGAAAGGGAAGACACGTAAGATTCCCAGGATGTGCGTTTTGCATTGCGCATTACAAAGCGAGCCCTTGCACGAGAGCGTTTAAAAGCAGTAAAATTCGCCTCCGTAGGGTGTGCTCGGAAAACACGCAGAGCACGCTTACGAGTGAGTGGTGTTTAAGGGCCCGTCGACAGCTAGGTCATTTGGGCCCCAAGTCAATTTTAAAGGATAAAACACTCGCTAACTTCTGGTTAAGAACTAAGCTAAAATACAAAACTAAAAAATACTAAAACGGTTAAAATACTAAAAAGGTTAATGGTAAAACCGTTAAAACACCAAAAAAGATTAAAACGCTAAAAGGTTTAAAATACTAAACAGTAAAACAAAACAAACCTAATTGCAGATTTTTAAATCTTACTCAAAAGTCTAATACTAAAAGCACAAGTTATACTTGTTTGGCGAATCCAATTTCAGCAACGAACCGCAGCACCGTATCTACGGAGACTGGGTCGTCGCCTAGGATGGACCGCAGACTAAAACCCAGGCCAAGCGACTGGCGCACCGGGGCGTATCTCGGACAATCAATTAAAACGTGCGACACGGAGAGTTGGACGTCGCACGTGTGACAGACAGGGGCCGGGTCACCACACAGATGGTGGCCATGTGTGGCGCGTGTGTGACCTATGCGTAACCGCGTTAAAATGACCTCTGCCCGACGGGAATCCCTGCAAGAAGTCCGCCAGGGTTTTACTGAGTCCTTAATTGTCCGTAGTTGGGTGCCAGTCAGCTCTTCCCAAGATTTCTGCCAATAGGAATAAAGATGGCAGCGGAAGTATCGCTGCACATCTCTAAAAGGAAGAGCATGTGTGGAAAACACCGGCAAACGACATGCAGCCTTGGCAGCCACATCTGCCTCCTCGTTGCCGGGAATACCCACATGGCCTGGGATCCATGTAAAAATAAACTGGTATCCGCGAGTGACTAACTGTGAAACGAGTGTCTGGATTTTAATTATCAATGCTGATGTGCCGAGAAACTGTTGCAACGCCTGAACAGCGCTCATAGAGTCGCAGCATATAATGAAGCTGTCAGGAACCGAACTAGAAACAAAGAGTAAGAAATAAAAAATGGCAAACAGCTCGGCAGTAAAAACGGAAGTGCTGTCTGGAAGTCTGTACGTATGAGCCTCACCGTTGTACATGAAACTACATCCTGTACCACCCCCCACCTGGGACCCGTCGGTAAAAACCGGGGTGCAAGTCCGGTAACGTCCCAGGAGCTCGGTGAATAGTTGGCGAAACACCGAGTTAGGGGTAGCCACCTTCGCATAGCCCGAAAGCTCCAGGTCAAACCGCGCGCGCTGGAGTTGCCAAGGAGGGTAGCGGCCTATAGACGATCGCGCTACATGGGGCATGCGAAGATCATGTGCAGTGAGCAGTTCACGGAATCGTATTCCACTTGGACGTGAGATAGTGGTATTACGTATATAACGGTGGGCGAGGTCGGGACGTAAGACGCATTGGAACGAGGGATGACCGGGGTGGGCGGCCAACCGTGCCACGTAGGAACTGAGTAAAAACGAGCGTCGGACAGACAGTGGAGGTTCGCCAGAATCAGCATACAGACACGCAATTCGACTAGTTCGGAAAGCCCCAGTGGCCAGACGGATACCAGTGTGATGGACAGTGTCTAAAAGGCGGAGTTTAGAGGCGGACGCCGCGCCATATATAAAACAGCCGTAGTCTAGTTTGGACCGGACCAATGAGCGGTACAACCTCAACATTACCGTGCGATCGCCGCCCCATGATGCCCCAGATAAAACCCGGAGTATCCGAAGCGAACGATCGCAGGAAACACGAAGATGTCGAATATGGTGCTCCCATGTAAGTTTGTTGTCGAGGTGTAGGCCCAAGAACTTCAGGTGCGGAACAAACGGTAGACGTGTGCCACGCAAATAAAGATCAGGCGGAGGGTGTACGCCACGAAGCCGATGGAAGTGGACACACTGTGTTTTGGTAGCGGAAAACTTGAAGCCCGTACGAAACGCCCACACGGCAATGGATGTTATGATCAGCTGCAGTTGACGTTCAATATGCTCAAGATTATACGAGCGATAATATACAGCAAAATCGTCAACATACAGGGACATCGGGATTCCACTACGAACAGCACTAGTGATGCTGTTAATCGCAACGGCGAAAAGCGTGACACTCAGGATCGATCCCTGGGGTACACCATTCTCCTGGATCTTCTCCTCGGAAAGCGTGTTGCCAATGCGGACACGAAAACGGCGAATTAATAAAAAGTTAAAAAGAAAAACGGCTAAGTGACCGCGCAAACCATAACCTTGCAGAGTACGAAGGATGCCATAACGCCATGTTGTGTCGTAAGCCTTCTCCAGATCAAAGAAAACACCCACGACATGCTGCTTCATCAGAAAGGCATTTTGGATGTAACTTTCCAGGCGTGTTAGATTGTCTACACTGGAGTGATTGCGGCGAAAGCCGCACTGAGCATTGTTCAGCAGGTTATTCTTCTCTAGCCACCACACCAAACGAGTGTTAATCATACGTTCTAAGGTCTTACAGATAACACTCGTTAAGCAAATAGGGCGGTAGCTAGAGGGAAGTGTCCGGTCTTTTCCGGGCCGAGGGATTGGGATGACAACACCCTCGCGCCAGGAAGACGGGAAAACCTGCTCACTCCAGATGCGGTTATAAACGCTCAGAAGGAAGGACAAAGCCGCAGATGGAAGATGAAGCAACATTTGTCGGTGGATATCATCAGGACCAGGAGAGGAGTCGTGGGCGAGAGATAAAGAATGCTCCAGCTCTGCAACGGTAAAAGGTATGTTATACGCTTCACTGCTGTCACTGTTAAAATCTAGGACTATCCGCTCCGCAGATTCCTTGATGGGTATAAATCCTCTATCGTAGCTAATCGTCTGGCTGGTAGCAGCAAAACAATCGGCAAGGGCATCAGCCATACCCTTCTCGCTGGTGTAATGCGAGCCGTTGACGGCAAGACCGGGGATGACCGTCCGGCGACACTTGCCGTACATACGCCGAACAGCAACCCAAACCTGTTGAGCTGAAGTACGACGGGAAAGGGAAGAGGTGTAGGTTTCCCAAGATCGACGTTTTGCGCTGCGCAGTACATATCGTGCTCTAGCGCGTGAGCGTTTAAAAGCGATAAAATGTTCTTCTGTTGGGTGTACAGTAAACACACGCAGAGCACGTTTGCGAGCTTTAATAGCCACACGGCATTCCTCGGACCACCAAGGCACAGGAACGTGACGAGGTGTAGTGGAACCACGAGGAATGCTGGAGTCCGCTGCAAGCAAGATAGTGCAGGTAAAATATTCCACCATTTCATCGATGGTGTCAAAAGCGTTGTCATAAAGGTGAATGAGGGAACGAAATTTCCCCCAATCAGCCTTGGAAATAATCCAGTGAGGATGTCGCGTTGCCGCAGGATGGTGGCACGACAGGTGAATGTTAATTGGGTAGTGATCACTGCCAAATAAGCCGGAAAGGACCGACCAATCAAGTAAAGGTACCAACGAAGGACTACAAAAAGAAACGTCTAGTGCGGAGTGTGTACCATAGGCAGATGATAGAAAGGTAGGGGCACCAGTATTTAACAAAAGTAAACCGGACATATCGCAAACGTCTGCTACAAGGCACCCGCGGGCATCGTCAGTGTCGGAGCCCCAAAGGGTATTCTTGGCATTAAGATCGCCTAGAAAGAGGAATGGTGGCGGTATCTGGGCCAAAAGAGCTCGAAGATCAGTTTGTTGTACGACACTGACCGGTGGCAGATAGACATTGCAAATAGACAGGCTCAGGCCCTGCAGCTGTACACGCACCGCTACAGCTTGCAACGGTGTGTTCAGCGGGATGCTGGTGGCAGAGATGTTATGTGTCACCAGAGTAGCAACACCACCGCTTGCGCGTCCGCCAGCTGCAGAGTCATGTCTAAATGCCGTAAAACCACGGAGGTGTAGTGTGTGATGAGGATTCAAATGGGTTTCCTGTAGACAGACGATTGATGGAGAATGTTGAAAAACTAAATGCTGTATGTCCGGAGTACGTGCACGGAACCCATTAACATTCCACTGGATTATTTCCATATTAAAAAGAGATTAGTGGCCTGTCTTTATCTTTTTCTTTTTCTTCATTTTTACTCTGGCGCACTTAGGACCATATACTCGACGTTCGTCGTTCTCAGGCGACTCCCCTGATGTGCGGGAGTCTGAAGTTCCCCTTTGGCTCACGGAGCGAGAGCGGGACTTCATTGAGTGAGTGAGTGAGTGGGGTTTAAGGGCCCGTCGACAGCTAGGTCATTTGGGCCCTAGGTCAAAGTTTAAAATTTAAAAACACTCATTAACTTTTCTGGCTAAAAGTTGAACCTTAAAATAACAACTAAAAACTGTGAACACCTAAAAACCTCAGCCTACAAAGTAACACGATAAAATAAAACCCTGAAGGGCAACGTACTAAAAAGAGGTGAAGTTGAAAGCTAAAAAAAAAACTAAAATACAAAATTGTTAAAACATTGAAAGGTAAAATGTATCCCAGTTAAAAACAGGGTTAAAACCTATAAAAGGAATTAAAAAAGTTTTACACTTGCGTAGCAAATCCAATCTGGGTAATGAACCGCAGAGTTTTGGCCACAGAAACTGGGTTGTCACCCAAAATTGAAGCTACTGTAGATCCCAGACCAATTGACTGGCGCGCACGAGCGTGTCTTGGACAATCCAAGAGCACGTGTGGGACGGTGAGGCGAACATCGCATGTCGGACAGACAGGTGCCGGGTCACCACGCAGGAGATGGCCGTGAGTGGCTCGTGTGTGACCTATCCTCAGGCGGGTAAGGATAACTTCAGCCCGCCTGGAATCCCTGTAGGAGGTCAGCCAGGGCTCCACGCTGTCTTTAATTATCCGCAGCTGTGTGCCAGTCAACGCTTCCCAAGACTGCTGCCAAACCGATAGAAGCTGGCGACGGAAGTACCGCTGAGCATCCCTATAGGGTATAGTGTCGGTAGAAGACTGCGGCAGACGGCATGCAGACTTAGCTGCCGCATCCGCAGCTTCATTACCCGGAATGCCCGTATGGCCTGGGATCCATGTAAACACTAACTGGTATCCGCGTGAGACCAATTGAGATATGAGTGTCTGAATTTTAAAAACGAGTGTAGACGTACCGAGGAACTGCTGCAGGGTCTCCACTGCACTCAGAGAGTCGGAGCAAATTATAAAACCTCCAGGGACTAAGTTGGAAATAAAAAGTAAGCAGTAAAATATAGCACGCAGTTCGGCCGTATAAACAGAACTGTAGTCCGGGAGGCGGTATTGATGTGGCTCACCGTTATAGACAAAACTACATCCCGTAGCACCACCCAACTGGGAACCATCGGTGAATACCGGAGTGTAAGTCCGGTAACGTCCCAGTATTTCGGTGAAAAGTTGACGAAACACCGACTGGGGGGTGGTCACCTTAGCGCAGCCTGAAAGCGCAAGGTCAAACCGGGCTCGATGAAGTTGCCAAGGCGGAGAGCGGGAGAAGGAAAAGCGCTCTACAGCAGGCATTCGGAGCTCATGAGTGGCGAGTAGTTCGCGAAATCGAATGCCGCTTGGACGGGATATAGTCGCATTCCGAAGATAACGGTGGGCGAGTTCGGGGCGCAATACAGATCTAAAGGAAGGGTGACCAGGGTGAGCTGCCAACCTGGCCACGTAGGAAGTTAATAAAATCGAGCGCCGAATAGACAGTGGAGGTTCCCCGGAATCAACATACAGACACTCAACACGACTAGTACGGAAGGCTCCAGTAGCTAGACGGATACCAGAATGGTGGACAGTGTCTAAAAGGCGGAGTTTAGTGGCGGACGCCGCGCCATAGATAAAACTGCCGTAGTCCAGTTTGGACCTCACCAGCGAGCGATAAAGCCTCAACATAACAGTGCGATCGCCACCCCAAGAGGCCCCAGATAAGACCCTGAGTACCCGAAGTGAACGATCGCAGGAAGCCCGAAGCTGACGAATATGGAACTCCCAAGTTAGCTTGCTGTCGAGGTGAAGGCCCAGAAACTTAACGTGCGGAACAAACGGCAGACGTGTACCATGCAAATAAAGATCAGGTGGAGGGTGTACACCACGGAGTCGATGGAAGTGGATACATTGCGTTTTCGTAGCGGAGAACTGAAACCCGGTGCGAAGGGCCCAGTCAGCGATGGAGGTTATGTTCAGCTGCAGTTGACGCTCGAGGTGCTCAAGATTATATGATCGGTAATATATCGCGAAGTCGTCAACATACAGTGACATCGGGATTCCGCTACGAACAGCTCTGGCAATCCCGTTAATGGCCACGGCGAAAAGCGTTACGCTGAGAATCGAACCCTGGGGTACACCATTCTCCTGGATCTTTTCTTCTGAGAGGTAATGGCCAATGCGTACACGAAAACGGCGAAGTTTTAAAAAGTTAAAAACGAAGGTCGCTAGATGACCGCGTAAACCGTAGTCGTGCAGATTACGGAGGATACCATAGCGCCATGTAGTGTCGTAGGCCTTCTGTAGGTCGAAGAAGACCCCCACGACGTGCTGCTTCATGAGAAAGGCATTCTGAACATAAGCCTCCATGCGTGTCAGGTTGTCGACACTGGAGCGATGGCGACGAAAACCGCACTGAACATTGCTCAGCAGGTTATTCGTCTCCAGCCACCACACTAAACGAGTGTTAATCATTCGCTCCAAGGTCTTACAAACGACACTCGTTAAGCAGATAGGGCGGTAGCTGGAGGGAAGTATCCGGTATTTCCCAGGCCGAGGGACAGGGATGACAATACCCTCGCGCCAGGAAGATGGGAAAACCTGCTGAACCCAGATACGGTTGTACATGCCCAACATGAAGGAGAGAGCCTCAGGTGGGAGATGAAGCAGCATTTGTCGGTGGATCTCATCAGGACCCGGAGATGAGTCCTTTGCAATAGACAGAGCATGGGCCAGTTCCTCTTCCGTAAAAAGAGCATTGTATGGTTCACTACAGTCACTGTTAAAATTGAGGGCTATCCGCTCCGCAGATTCCTTCATGGGTAAAAAGGCGGTATTGTAACTTTGCGTTTGGCTATCGGCAGCGAAAGAGTCGGCAAGGGCGTCGGCAACATCCTGCTCACTGGTGTAAGTGGAGCCCTGTACGGCAAGACCGGGTATTATCGTCCGGCGACACTTACCGTACATACGCCGCACAGCAGTCCACACCTGTTGTGCAGAACTGCGACTGGAAAGAGAAGAAACATAAGACTCCCAGGAGCTCCGCTTTGCACTGCGAAGTACAAAACGAGCCCTTGCGCGACAGCGTTTAAAAGAAACAAAGTTTGCCTCCGTTGGATGTAAGTGGAAGACACGTAGAGCACGCTTGCGTGCTTTAATAGCCAAACGGCATTCCTCGGTCCACCAAGGTACAGGAGCACGTCGTGGGGTAGAGGAACCTCGAGGAATGCTGGAATCCGCTGCGAGCAAGATAGAACAGGTAAAATATTCCACCATTTCATCAATGGTGTCAAAATCATTCTCTCGAAGGTGAATGAGGGAACGGAATTTCCCCCAGTCAGCCTTGGAAATAATCCAGTGAGGAAAACGTGTTGGCACGGAATGGTGGCCGGACAGGTGAATGTTAATGGGGTAATGATCACTGCCATATAAGTCGGAAATTACCGACCAGTCAAGTAGTGGTACCAGTGACGGAGTACTATAAGAAACGTCTAGAGCGGAGTGTGTACCATAGGCAGATGATAAGAAAGTAGGCACGCCAGTGTTTAATAGGACTAAGCCGGACATATCGCAAAGGTCTGCTACAAGGCACCCTCGAGCATCGTCAGTGTCGGAGCCCCAGTAAGTGTGCTTGGCATTCAGATCGCCGAGAAAAAGGAGTGGTGGCGGAATCTGCGCCAAGAGAGCCCGAAGATCATTTTCGTGTACAACACTGACGGGTGGCAGATAGACATTACAAATAGAGAAACAGACGCTCTGCAGCTGTACACGTATCGCTACGGCTTGCAGCGGCGTGTTAAGTGGTATGCTGACGGCAGAGATGTTATGCGCCACCAAAATAGCCACACCACCACATGCTCGCCCATCAGCTGCAGAGTCATGTCTATATGCCGAGAAACCGCGAAGACGGAGAGCGTGGTTAGGGTGCAAATGGGTTTCTTGTAGACAGACGATTGATGGACAGCGTTGGGAAAGTAGATGCTGTATGTCCGGAACACGTGCCCGGTACCCATTAACATTCCATTGGATTATTTCCATAGTAAGAAAGAGATCAGTGGTTTGTCTTCATCTTTTTCTTTCTTACTTTGGCGGACTTTGGACCTACGATGTGAAAGTCGCCGTCCTCTGGAGATTCCTCAGATGTATGTGAGGAAGAAGATCCTCTACGGCTCGCGGAGCGCGAGCGGGACTTCAAAGAGGAAGAGCGACTACCGGCGCGAACAATAGGCCTGGAACGATGTTTTTCAACAGGCTGGCTACGGCTTGTGGACGGCTTAGGAGCTTTGGTCTGCACGGCTGAGGATGTTTTCGCCGATGCAGGTGTGGCACGATTAAGTGGAGGGGTACTTGTCAGTGGCTCGGTCTGGGTACAAGCGTCTGCAACAGGAACGTGCTGTATGGCGACTGTGTTCACAGCAGCGCGTCGGGCAGCAGAGACATAGTCCAAGGTGGTAGTGGGCTTGAGCTGCTCAAAGCGGCGACGCGCTTCTGGAAAGGTGAGGTGTTCTTTCACACGCAGTTCCTGAATACACTTCTCATCCAGAAACTTCGGACACTGTCGAGAGCTCGATGGATGACTCCCTCCACAGTTAACACAGTTCGGGTCACGGGTGCACGCCGTTCCCTCATGTGTCGGTAGGCCACAACGCTCACATACAGCAGGATGGTTACATGATGTTTTGGTATGCCCGAACTTCTGACACTGGAAGCAGCGCATAGGGTTCGGAACATACTGCCGCACAGAGGCACGTTCGTAGCCGCAAAAGATATATTCCGGCAAGACAGTGCCCTTGAACGTAAGGAACACTGTCCGCAATGGTACGTCCTTGCCATCCTGCTTGCGCGTAAGCCGATACGCCTGACAGACTCGCTGATCAGACAGGCAACTGACTATCTCCTCATTACTGAGATTGTCGAGACTAGAAGTGGTGACGACTCCCCTGCAGGTGTTGAGAGTTTTGTGGGGGGCTACCCGAATAGGGTAGGACCCCAACAAACTAGCCTTTAGAATTTTCTGGCTTTGTTCTGCAGTATTGGTCTCTAACAATAGCGTGCCGTCGCGTAGTCTGCTCGCATTCTTTACGGGTCCACATATCCTGTCCACTTCGCGCTTAATGTAAAAAGGGTTCAGGTCCTTAATCGTTTTCCCGTCACATGCCAAGGTCACAACAAGAAATGGGTCAGTGAAAAGGTTTTTGCGCGGATGCATATTGAAATTGGACCCCCATCCGGAACCGTCGGCGTCAGCCTGCCATCCGGGGGTCAAAGAAAAGAAAGACACCAAAATCTCCACGGTCTGTGCCGCCATGGAGACCCCTCCATGACTGACCTCAAAGCGTACTTCAGAGGAGCTACCCTCCGATCTCCACTGCTTGTCCGCATGGGTAAACCGTTCACCACGTGACACCCCGGTTTTATGCCCCCACCACAGGAATAACCGCCTGTGGCTCCCCGCTTTAGCACACGCTGCCTCAACGGAGTCAGCGTGGATTCAGGGGACTTCGGGTTGATTACACCGGGGCTCCGTCAGCGGTAACACGTCCGGCCGGTGATACTAACCCGACGACACGCGGCCGTCGGGAGATTAACACCGGCCGTGCCCTCAAGGAGCTACGTGGGTGTACTTGACGTGTGGACGGGCTCCGCACCTAAGGCTACACATGGGGGCAGTGTGAAGGGTCCGCACAACCTTCGCGCCTGAGACCTCCGAAGAGCACACAAGTCGGGGGCCGCGCCGAAAACCGTGGGACAGGACCACGGAGATAGGAAAGATCCCTGCTGGTGAGACAGGAGTTATAAATCTAGGAACTTACAAACTAATAATCAGAATAAACCTAGAAGAGGAAGAGGGTGATATAAAAAGCAACAAAAACGCTGCACGTGGCACAGTTAATGAAAGTGGAGGGGGTGAAGTGATAGTGAGCAGCTCGGGGCCCCGGGTGCGCCAAACCCGCACCTACCGTGGTAGGTTCCCCTGGGGGAGTTTGATTTCGGAGTCCTCTTCTCCTAGATGAGTCGTCGACCAAGACTAACGAGCCTCATCTACCCGTTGGAATGTTCTTAGCTTCCCCTCACCTCTTGCCTACCAGTGGTCACAAAGACACACGTAGCAGGCCGTCTGGTTTGGGTACTGAGCCCCTCCGCCACGGCAAGGCGACACTCCTTCGGAGGGGGGGACTTCATTGAAGAAGTGAGACTACTAGCTCGAACAGTATGCCTGGAACGAGGGCGGTCATCAGGAGTTGTGGCACTCGTGGACGGTTTGGGATCTGTGGTCTGCACTGCGATTGAAGTCACTGTAGGTGTAATAGGACGTTGCGCAGGGGGATTCGTCGACCAGTCGGTTTGCGTGGAGGCATCCGAAGTGGGTACGTGTTGCAAACCGACAGTGGCTACAGGAGGCCGGCGTGCAGCTGCTGCATAGCCTATGGTGTTAGCAGGCTTCAGCTGCTCAAAGCGCCGCCGCGCTTCTAGAAAAGTTAGGCGTTCCTTAACGCGTAGCTCCTGTATGCTCTTTTCATCGCAAAACTGCGGACACTGACGAGAGCTTGATGGATGTTTCCCTCCACAGTTCACGCAGCAGGGGTCCCGAGTACAGGCTGTGTCCTCATGTGCTGCCAAACCGCAACGCTCACATATCGCAGGATGCGTGCACGAGCCCCTAGTATGCCCGAACCTCTGGCACTGAAAACAGCGCATGGGATTCGGGACATACGGGCGTACTGCAGCGCGCTCATACCCACAGAAGGCACGCTTACGAGCTTTACTAGCCAAACGGCATTCCTGGGACCACCAGGGCACAGGAACGTGTCGTGGTGTAGATGAACCTCGAGGAATGCTAGAATCTGCTGCGAGAAGGATAGAGCCGGTAAAATATTCCACCATGTCGTCAATGGTGGTAAAAGCATTGTCGGTCAAGTGAATGAGGGAACGGAATTTCCCCCAGTCCGCCTTAGAAATAATCCAGTGAGGATATCGCGTTGGCACAGAATGGTGGCCCGATATGTGAATGCTAATGGGATAATGATCACTGCCAAATAAGTCGGACAGTACCGACCAATCAAGTATAGGTACTAGTGACGGGCTGCTGAAAGAAACGTCAAGCGCGGAGTGTGTACCATAGGCAGATGATAAGAAAGTAGGCACGCCAGTGTTTAGTATGATTAAGCCGGACATATCGCAAACGTCTGCTACAAGGCACCCACGAGCATCGTCAGTGCTGGAGCCCCAGTGAGAGTGCTTGGCATTCAGATCGCCGAGAAAGATGAGCGGTGGCGGAATCTGTGCCAAGAGAGCCCGAAGATCATTCTCGTGTACGACACTGACCGGTGGCAAATATAGGTTGCAAACGGAGAGTGAGTGAGTGGTGTTTAAGGGCCCGTCGACAGCTAGGTCATTTGGGCCCCAAGTCAATTTTAAAGGATAAAACACTCGCTATCTTCTGGTTAAGAACTAAGCTAAAATACAAAACTAAAAAATGCTAAAACGGTTAAAATACTAAAAAGGTTAATGGTAAAACCGTTAAAACACCAAAGAGATTAAAACGCTAAAAGGTTTAAAATACTAAACAGTAAAACAAAACAAACCTAATTGCAGATTTTTAAATCTTACACAAAAGTCTAATACTAAAAGCACAAGTTATACTTGTTTGGCGAATCCAATTTCAGCAACGAACCGCAGCACCGTATCTACGGAGACTGGGTCGTCGCCTAGGATGGACCGCAGACTAAAACCCAGGCCAAGCGACTGGCGCACCGGGGCGTATCTCGGACAATCAATTAAAACGTGCGACACGGAGAGTTGGACGTCGCACGTGTGACAGACAGGGGCCGGGTCACCACACAGATGGTGGCCATGTGTGGCGCGTGTGTGACCTATGCGTAACCGCGTTAAAATGACCTCTGCCCGACGGGAATCCCTGCAAGAAGTCCGCCAGGGTTTTACTGAGTCCTTAATTGTCCGTAGTTGGGTGCCAGTCAGCTCTTCCCAAGATTTCTGCCAATAGGAATAAAGATGGCAGCGGAAGTATCGCTGCACATCTCTAAAAGGAAGAGCATGTGTGGAAAACACCGGCAAACGACATGCAGCCTTAGCAGCCACATCTGCCTCCTCGTTGCCGGGAATACCCACATGGCCTGGGATCCATGTAAAAATAAACTGGTATCCGCGAGTGACTAACTGTGAAACGAGTGTCTGGATTTTAATTATCAATGCTGATGTGCCGAGAAACTGTTGCAACGCCTGAACAGCGCTCATAGAGTCGCAGCATATAATGAAGCTGTCAGGAACCGAACTAGAAACAAAGAGTAAGAAATAAAAAATGGCAAACAGCTCGGCAGTAAAAACGGAAGTGCTGTCTGGAAGTCTGTACGTATGAGCCTCACCGTTGTACATGAAACTACATCCTGTACCACCCCCCACCTGGGACCCGTCGGTAAAGACCGGGGTGAAAGTCCGGTAACGTCCCAGGAGCTCGGTGAATAGTTGGCGAAACACCGAGTTAGGGGTAGCCACCTTCACATAGCCCGAAAGCTCCAGGTCAAACCGCGCGCGCTGGAGTTGCCAAGGAGGGTAGCGGCCTATAGACGATCGCGCTACATGGGGCATGCGAAGATCATGTGCAGTGAGCAGTTCACGGAATCGTATTCCACTTGGACGTGAGATAGTGGTATTACGTATATAACGGTGGGCGAGGTCGGGACGTAAGACGCATTGGAACGAGGGATGACCGGGGTGAGCGGCCAACCGTGCCACGTAGGAACTGAGTAAAAACGAGCGTCCGACAGACAGTGGAGGTTCGCCAGAATCAGCATACAGACACGCAATTCGACTAGTTCGGAAAGCCCCAGTGGCCAGACGGATACCAGTGTGATGGACAGTGTCTAAAAGGCGGAGTTTAGAGGCGGACGCCGCGCCATATATAAAACAGCCGTAGTCTAGTTTGGACCGGACCAATGAGCGGTACAACCTCAACATTACCGTGCGATCGCCGCCCCATGATGCCCCAGATAAAACCCGGAGTATCCGAAGCGATCGATCGCAGGAAACACGAAGATGTCGAATATGGTGCTCCCATGTAAGTTTGTTGTCGAGGTGTAGGCCCAAGAACTTCAGGTGCGGAACAAACGGTAGACGTGTGCCACGCAAATAAAGATCAGGTGGAGGGTGTACGCCACGAAGCCGATGGAAGTGGACACACTGTGTTTTGGTAGCGGAAAACTTGAAGCCCGTACGAAACGCCCACACGGCAATGGATGTTATGATCAGCTGCAGTTGACGTTCAATATGCTCAAGATTATACGAGCGATAATATACAGCAAAATCGTCAACATACAGGGACATCGGGATTCCGCTACGAACAGCACTAGTGATGCTGTTAATCGCAACGGCGAAAAGCGTGACACTCAGGATCGATCCCTGGGGTACACCATTCTCCTGGATCTTCCCCTCGGAAAGCGTGTTGCCAATGCGGACACGAAAACGGCGAATTAATAAAAAGTTAAAAAGAAAAACGGCTAAGTGACCGCGCAAACCATAACCTTGCAGAGTACGTAGGATGCCATAACGCCATGTAGTGTCGTAAGCCTTCTCCAGATCAAAGAAAACACCCACGACATGCTGCTTCATCAGAAAGGCATTTTGGATGTAACTTTCCAGGCGTGTGAGGTTGTCTACACTGGAGCGATTGCGGCGAAAGCCGCACTGAGCATTGTTCAGCAGGTTATTCTTCTCTAGCCACCACACTAAACGAGTGTTAATCATACGTTCTAAGGTCTTACAGACAACACTCGTTAAGCAAATAGGGCGGTAGCTAGAGGGAAGTGTCCGGTCTTTTCCGGGCCGAGGGATGGGGATGACAACACCCTCGCGCCAGGAAGACGGGAAAACCTGCTCACTCCAGATGCGGTTATAAACGCTCAGAAGGAAGGACAAAGCCGCAGATGGAAGATGAAGCAACATTTGTCGGTGGATATCATCAGGACCAGGAGAGGAGTCGTGGGCGAGAGATAAAGAATGCTCCAGCTCTGCAACGGTAAAAGGTACGTTATACGCTTCACTGCTGTCACTGTTAAAATCTAGGACTATCCGCTCCGCAGATTCCTTGATGGGTATAAATCCTCTATCGTAGCTAATCGTCTGGCTGGTAGCAGCAAAACAATCGGCAAGGGCATCAGCCATACCCTTCTCGCTGGTGTAATGAGAGCCGTTGACGGCAAGACCGGGGATGACCGTCCGGCGACACTTGCCGTACATACGCCGAACAGCAACCCAAACCTGTTGAGCTGAAGTACGACGGGAAAGGGAAGAGGTGTAGGTTTCCCAAGATCGACGTTTTGCGCTGCGCAGTACATATCGTGCTCTAGCGCGTGAGCGTTTAAAAGCGATAAAATGTTCTTCTGTTGGGTGTACAGTAAACACACGCAGAGCACGTTTGCGAGCTTTAATAGCCACACGGCATTCCTCGGACCACCAGGGCACAGGAACGTGTCGTGGGGTGGATGAACCTCGAGGAATGCTGGAATCCGCTGCAAGCAAGATAGTGCAGGTAAAATATTCGACCATTTCATCGATGGTGTCAAAACCCTTGTCATAAAGGTGAATGAGGGAACGAAATTTCCCCCAATCAGCCTTAGAAATAATCCAGTGAGGATGTCGCGTTGCCGCAGGATGGTGGCACGACAGGTGAATGTTAATTGGGTAGTGATCACTGCCAAATAAGCCGGAAAGGACCGACCAATCAAGTAAAGGTACCAACGAAGGACTACAAAAAGAAACGTCTAGTGCGGAGTGTGTACCATAGGCAGATGACAGAAAGGTAGGGGCACCAGTATTTAACAAAAGTAAACCGGACATATCGCAAACGTCTGCTATAAGGCACCCGCGGGCATCGTCAGTGTCGGAGCCCCAAAGGGTATTTTTGGCATTAAGATCGCCTAGAAAGAGGAATGGTGGCGGTATCTGGGCCAATAGAGCTCGAAGATCAGTTTGTTGTACGACACTGACAGGTGGCAGATAGACATTGCAAATAGACAGGCTCAGGCCCTGCAGCTGTACACGCACCGCTACAGCTTGCAACGGTGTGTTAAGCGGGATGCTAGTGGCAGAGATGTTATGTGTCACCAGAGTAGCAACACCACCGCTTGCGCGTCCGCCAGCTGCAGAGTCATGTCTAAATGCCGAAAAACCACGGAGGTGTAGTGTGTGATGAGGATTCAAATGGGTTTCCTGTAGACAGACGATTGATGGAGAATGTTGAAAAACTAAATGCTGTATGTCCGGAGTACGTGCACGGAACCCATTAACATTCCACTGGATTATTTCCATATTAAAAAGAGATTAATGGCCTGTCTTTATCTTTTTCTTTTTCTTCATTTTTACTCTGGCGCACTTAGGACCATATACTCGACGTTCGTCGTTCTCAGGCGACTCCCCTGATGTGCGGGAGTCTGAAGTTCCCCTTTGGCTCACGGAGCGAGAGCGGGACTTCATTGAAGAGGGAGACTACTAGCTCGAACAGTATGCCTGGAACGAGGGCGGTCATCAGGAGTTGTGGCACTCGTGGACGGTTTGGGATCTGTGGTCTGCACTGCGATTGAAGTCACTGTAGGTGTAGTAGGACGTTGCGCAGGGGGATTCGTCGACCAGTCGGTTTGCGTGGAGGCATCCGAAGCGGGTACGTGTTGCAAACCGACAGTGGCTACAGGAGGCCGGCGTGCAGCTGCTGCATAGCCTATGGTGTTAGCAGGCTTCAGCTGCTCAAAGCGCCGCCGCGCTTCTAGAAAAGTTAGGCGTTCCTTAACGCGTAGCTCCTGTATGCTCTTTTCATCGCAAAACTGCGGACACTGACGAGAGCTTGATGGATGTTTCCCTCCACAGTTCACGCAGCAGGGGTCCCGAGTACAGGCGGTGTCCTCATGTGCTGCCAAACCGCAACGCTCACATATCGCAGGATGCGTGCACGAGCCCCTAGTATGCCCGAACCTCTGGCACTGAAAACAGCGCATGGGATTCGGGACATACGGGCGTACTGCAGCGCGCTCATACCCACAGAAGATGTATTCGGGTAAAGTAGTTCCCTTGAAGGTTAGGAACACCGTTTTTAAGGGAATCTCTTTTCCATCCTGCTTTCGGGATAGGCGGTACGCTTGAATGACCCTTTGGTCTGAGAGGCAGGTGACTATGTCCTCCGTTGACAGATCATCCAGGCTGGAGGTGGTAACAACTCCCCTACACGAGTTCAATGATTTGTGTGGGGCTACCCGGACCGGGTAGGAGCCCAACAAACTCGCTTTTAACAACTTTTGGGACTGTTCAGCATTGCACGTCCTAAGCAAAAGCGTACCGTCTCTCAGTCGCGTTGCGTTTTTTACTGAGCCACAGATCCTATCCACTTCACGCTTAATATAGAACGGGCTTAGGTTCTTCATCGTTTTTCCTTCACATGCCAAGGTCATCACCAGAAAAACATCAGTAAAGGGGGTTTTGCGCGGATGCATGATTGATTTGGACCCCCTTCCGGAACCGTCGGCGTCAGCCTGCCATCCGGGGGTCAAGGGATAAAAGACACCAAAATCTCCTCGGTCTGTGCCGCCATGGAGACCCCTCCATGACTGACCTCAAGGCGTACTTCAGAGGAGCTACCCTCCGATCTCCACTGCTTGTCCGCATGGGTAAACCGTTCACCACGTGACACCCCGGTTTTATGCCCCCACCACAGGAATAACCGCCTGTGGCTCCCCGCTTTAGCACACGCTGCCTCAACGGAGTCAGCGTGGATTCAGGGGACTTCGAGTTGATTACACCGGGGTTCCGTCAGCGGTAACACGTCCGGCCGGTGATACTAACCCGACGGCACGCGGCCGTCGGGAGATTAACACCGGCCGTGCCCTCAAGGAGCTACGTGGGTGTACATGACGTGTGGACGGGCTCCGCACCTAAGGCTACACATGGGGGCAGTGTGAAGGGTCCGCACAACCTTCGCGCCTGAGACCTCCGAAGAGCACACAAGTCGGGGGCCGCGCTGAAAACCGTGGGACAGGACCACGGAGATAGGAAAGATCCCTGCTGGTGAGACAGGAGTTATAAATCTAGGAACTTACAAACTAATAAACAGAATAAGCCTAGAAGAGGAAGAGGGTGATATAAAAGGCAACATAAAAGCTGCACGTGGCACAGTTAATGACTATGAAGAGGTGGAATGATGGTGAGCAGCTCGGGGCCCCGGGTACGCCAAACCCGGACCTACCTTGGTAGGTTCCCCTGGGGGAGTTTGATTTCGGAGTCCTCTTCTCCTAGATGAGTTGTCAACCAAGACTAACGAGCCTCATCTACCCGTTGGAATGTTCTTAGCTTCCCCTCACCTCTTGCCTACCAGTGGTCACAAAGACACACGTAGCAGGCCGTCTGGATCGGGTACTGAGCCCCTCCGCCACGGCAAGGCGACACTCCTTCGGAGGGGTGCAAACGGAGAAACAGAGGCCCTGCAGCTCTACACGCACAGCTACAGCTTGCAGTGGCGTGTTAAGGGTTATACTGGTGGCAGAGATGTTATGTGCTACCAGCGTAGCAACACCACCGCATGCTCTCCTATCAGCGACAGAGTCGTGGCGGAATGCTGAAAATCCACGAAGGTGGAGAGAGTGATTAGGCTGTAAGTGGGTTTCCTGTAGGCAGACGATTGATGGAGAGCGTTGAAAAACTAAGTGCTGTATGTCCGGGACACGTGCACGGTACCCATTAACATTCCACTGGATTATTTCCATGGTAAAGAGATTAGCGTACGGTCTTCATCTTTTTCTTTTTCATTCTTACCTTGACCGACTTAGGACCTGGAATGTTTAATTCGCCGTCCTCTAATGACTCCGCTGATGTGCGGGAGTCTGAAGATCCTCGGCGGCTCGTTGAACGGGAGCGGGACTTCTTTGAGGAGGAACGGCTACTCGCCCGGTGTTTATGGCGCGAACGATTGACAGGGACAGGCAAAGTAGTGTGGCCACTGCTTGAGGATGCTTGGTGAGTTTGTGTCTGCACGGCGGAAGATGTAGTTGCCGGTGCAGGAACGTCACGGGTCGGTGGAGAGATGTTCGGTAAATCCGTTTGTGTGGCAGCATCAGCGACCGGTACATGTTGCACGGCCACAGTGTGAGCAGGAGTGCGGCGAACTGCTGAAGCGAAACCTAGGGTAGTCGCAGGTTTCAGTTGCTCGAGTGAGTGAGTGAGTGAGTGAGTATTGTTTAAGGGCCCATCGACAACTAGGTCATTAGGGCCCTAAGTTCACAGAATAAAAACAAGCCAACAATAAAACCTCACCCTAAAAAGCTAAAAGGTGAAAGTTAAAATAACTTAAAAAAGGTTAAAAAGTCTAAAACCGAGAGCTAAAACAGTTAAAAGTTAAACAACTGGTAAAAACGTAGACTTATAAAACTTAAAACTGATAAAATGTTTAAAAGGTAAAAACCAGAATAACATCCAAAGTAAAAACAACTAAAAGTCAATATCCGCCAATATAAAAGCACCTTACACTTGCTTGCAAAAATCAATCTTGGCAACAAACCGCAGTGCTGTATTGACAGCTACTGCGTCGTTGCCTAAAACAGAGCACAGTGTAAGGCCCAGGCCTAGGGACTGACGCTCATGACCGTATTGCGGACAATCAAGAAGGACATGTGCGACGGAGAGTGGAACATTGCACGTCGCACAGACAGGCTCCGGATCACCACGCAAAAGATGTCCATGCGTGGCTCGAGTGTGGCCTATCCTCAGGCGGGTTAAAATCACTTCCTCACGCCTGGAATTCCTGCAGCTGGTCTGCCAGGGTTGTACAGTGTCCTTTATTGTCCGTAACTGAGTGCCAGCTAACGCTTCCCAAGATTGCTGCCAGTGGGTAAATAGATGGCGGCGAAAGTATTTCTGCACATCTACATAGGGTAGCGCACGGGTGGAGTATTCCGGGAGGCGGCATGCAGACTTTGCAGCCGCATCCGCCGCCTCGTTGCCCGGTATACCCACATGGCCTGGGATCCACGTAAAAACAAACTGGTATCCGCGAGACAGTAGTTGCGAGATCAACGTCTGAATTTTAATAATCAATGCCGAGGTGCCGATAAACTGTTGCAGGGCCTGGAGGGCGCTAAAAGAGTCGGAACAGATAATAAAACTTCCAGGACCTGAACTGGAGATAAAAAGCAGGAAATAAAATATGGCAAACAGCTCGGCGGTAAATACTGAACTGGCGCCTGGAAGGCGGTACTGCGAACGTCGCCATGGTATACAAAAGCGGAACCCGTCGCACTACCCATCCGTGAGCCATCAGTAAATACCGGAGTATGAGTCCGGTATCGGCCCAGAACTGCGGTGAAAAGTTGGTGAAACACCGAGTGAGGGGTAGCTAACTTCGCACTGCTCGACAGCTCCAGGTCAAAGCGTGCACGCTGGAGCTGCCATGGAGGGTATCGGCCATGCGAATGCCGCTCTACGGCTGGCAAGCGTAGATCGTGTGCGGTCAGAAGTTCTCGAAACCTGATGCCGCTTGGACGGGAGATAGTTGTATTCCGCGTATAACGGTACACTAGGTCTGGACGCAATACAGGTGGAAACGAAGGATGACCTGGATGAGCGGCCAACCTTGCCACGTAGGAACATAGTAATAACGAGCGTCGGGCAGACAGTGGGGGTTCGCCAGAATCAGCATACAGACAGTCCACTCTACTTGTACGGAAAGCCCCAGTAGCGAGACGGATACCAGTGTGATGTATTGTATCTAAAAGGCGGAGTTTAGAGGCGGATGCGGAGCCATAGATAAAACAGCCGTAGTCTAATTTGGACCGGACCAGTGAACGATACAACCTCAACATGACCGTGCAATCGCCGCCCCAAGATACCCCAGATAAAACCCGGAGCACCCGAAGCGAACGATCGCAGGAAGCACGCAGATAACGAATATGGTGCTCCCATGTAAGTTTGGTGTCGAGGTGTAAGCCCAAGAATTTCAGGTGCGGAACAAATGGAAGACGCGTGCCACGCAAATAAAGATCAGGGGCCGGGTGTACGCCACGAAGTCGATGGAAGTGGACACATTGTGTTTTCGTAGGGGAGAACTGAAAGCCGGTGCGAAATGCCCACTCGGCGATGGATGTTATAGCTAGCTGCAGTTGACGCTCGATGTGCTCTAAACTATGAGAGCGATAGTATATCGCAAAGTCGTCAACATACAGTGACATTGGTATTCCCCTACGAACAACACTGGCAATGCCGTTGATGGCCACGGCGAAAAGTGTTACACTCAGAATCGACCCCTGGGGTACACCATTCTCCTGGATTCGTTCTTGTGAAAGCGTATGGCCAATGCGGACACGAAATCGGCGAAGTTGTAAAAAATTAAGAACAAAGAGAGCTAGATGGCCACGTAAACCGTAGTCGTGTAAACTACGGAGGATACCATAGCGCCATGTAGTGTCGTAGGCCTTCTGCAGGTCGAAGAACACCCCCACGACATGCTGCTTCATGAGAAAGGCATTCTGGATGTAGGCCTCCATGCGAGTAAGGTTATCGACACTCGAGCGATGACGACGAAAGCCGCACTGAACGTTGCTCAGCAGGTTATTCGTCTCTGGCCACCACACTAAGCGAGTGTTAATCATTCGTTCCATGGTCTTACAAACGACACTCGTCAGGCAGATAGGACGGTAGCTAGAGGGAAGTGTCCGGTCCTTCCCCGGCCGAGGGATAGGGATGACAGTACCCTCGCGCCAGGAAGAAGGGAAAACCTGCTGAAGCCAGATGCGGTTGTACATGTTCAGCAGGAAGGTCAACGCCTCAGGTGGAAGATGAAGCAGCATTTGTCGGTGAATGTCATCAGGCCCAGGAGAAGAGTCCTTCGCGAGAGACAAAGCATGGGCTAGCTCCGCCTCCGTAAAATAAGCGTTGTACGGTTCACTAGAGTCACTTTTAAAATTGAGGACTACCCGCTCCGCAGATTCCTTGACGGGTAAAAAGGTAGTGTGGTAGCTTTGGGTTTGGCTATCAGCAGCGAAAGCGTCTGCGAGGGCGTCGGCGATATCCTGCTCGTGGGTGTAAGAGCGTCCCTGCACGGCAAGACCGGGTATTATCGTCCGGCGACACTTGCCGTACATACGCCGAACCGCAGTCCACACCCTTTGTGTTGAAGTGCGTCGAGAGATGGAAGAGACGTAAGTTACCCAGGATGTGCGTTTTGCACTGCGGAGTACAAAACGCGCCCGGGCACGCACTCGCTTAAAGGTAATAAAGTTCTCTTCCGTAGGATGTGCACTGAAAACTCGCAAGGCCCGTTTGCGGGCTTTAACAGCCAAACGACATTCCTCGGACCACCAGGGCACAGGAAGATGACGAGGTGTAGTAGAACCGCGAGGAATGCTGGAATTTGCTGCAAGCAGGACAGAACATGTAAAATACTCCACCATGTTGTCGATGGTGGTAAAACCATCGTCGGTAAGGTGAATGAGGGAACGAAATTTCCCCCAGTCAGCCTTGGAAATAATCCAGTGAGGGTGTCGTGTTGGAATAGTATGGAAACCAGATATGTGAATGTTAATGGGAAAATGATCACTGCCAAAGAGGTCGGAGAGCACCGACCAATCAATGAGTGGTACCAATGACGGGCTACAGAAGCTAACGTCTAAGGCGGAGTACGTACCATAGGCAGATGATAAAAAGGTAGGGGCACCTGTGTTCAACAAAAGGAGGCCGGACATATCGCAAACGTCTCCTACAAGGCATCCGCGAGCATCGTCAGTGTCGGAGTGGAGTGGAGTGGAGTGTTAAATTTAAGGGCCCGTCGACAACAAGGTCATTTGGGCCCGTAATAAAACAAAACTAAAACTCAAGTATTAAAATAAGACTAAAATGCTAGACAAAGAAAATTCTAAATAAAACGCTAGATATAAAAAAAAAAAAAAAAAAAAAAAAAAAAAAAAAAAAAAAAAAAAAACTCTCACGTCTAAAACTTTAAAATGAATCGACAACTCAGGCTTTATAAAACACTGAGCGGTTAAAAAATACCATTAAGGTAATCTGAAAAGCTAAAAACTGAGTAAAACGTGAATACAAGTCAGACTTGTTTAGCGAACCCAATATGGGCTACGAAACGCAGCGCCTTAGAGACAGAATCTGGATCGTCGCCCAAAATGGAACCAATTGTTCGCCCCAGGCCAATGGACTGGCGCTCACGATCGTATTGCGGACAATCTACGAGGACATGAGCCACAGAAAGTTGGACGCCGCACCTCGGACATACAGGCTTTTCGTCCCCACGCAGGAGGTGTCCGTGAGTGGCTCGCGTGTGACCTATCCTCAGGCGGGTGAGAATGACTTCTTCCCGCCTGGAATCCCTACAGGACGTCACCCAGGGTTGTACGCTGTCCTTAATCGTCCGCAATTGAGTGCCAGTCAACGTTTCCCATGATTGCTGCCATACAGCTAGAAGATGCCGATGGAAATAACGTCGCACATCTGTATAAGGCATAGTACGGGTTGAGAATTCCGGCAGGCGGCATGCGGACTTGGCGGCCGCATCCGCCTCCTCGTTGCCGGGGATTCCCACGTGGCCTGGGGTCCAGGTAAAAACGAGCTGGTATCCGCGTGAAAGTAACTGAGATACGAGTGTCTGAATTTTAATAAGCAATGCCGAGCTGCCGACAAACCGTTGCAGCGCCTGAAGAGCACTAAGAGAGTCACAACAGACTATAAAGCTTCCAGGGACTGAACCGGATATAAACAGCAGGAAATAAAATATGGCAAAAAGCTCGGCAGTAAAAGCGGAGCTATTGTCCGGAAGACGGTACTGGTGAACCGCACCATTATACACAAAACTACAACCTGTAGTACCCCTCACCTGGGATCCATCAGTAAATACCGGAATGTAATTCCGGTAACGTCCCAGGATTTCGGCGAACAGTTGACGAAACACCGATTGAGGGGTGGCTACCTTGGCACGGCGAGAAAGCTCTAGATCGAAACGGGCACGTTGGAGTTCCCAAGGAGGATAGCGGCCAAGAGTAAAACGCTCTACGGCAGGCATTCGGAGGTCATGCGCGGCGAGCAATTCAAGAAACCGAATACCGCTTGGGCGAGAGATGGTGCTTTTCTGCATATAACGATGAACCAGTTCCGGACGCAGAACAGGGTTAAAAGAAGTATGACCTGGGTGAGCCGCTAACCTTGCTACATAAGAGCAGAGCATATACGAGCGACGTACCGAGAGTGGCGGCTCCCCGGAATCAGCGTAGAGACACTCGACTCGACTAGTGCGGAAAGCCCCAGTGGCAAGACGGATACCAGCATTATGTACTGTGTTTAAAAGGCGAAGTTTAGAGGCGGACGCCGCGCCATAAATAAAAGAGCCGTAATCCAATTTTGAGCGGACCAGTGAGCGATACAACCTCAACATAACTGTGCGATCGCCACCCCAAGATGCCCCAGACAAAACCCTGAGTACCCGAAGTGAACGATCGCACGAAGCACGAAGCTGGCGAATATGGTGCTCCCATTTGAGTGTGCTGTCGAGGTGAAGGCCCAGGAACTTAAGGTGCGGAACAAACGGTAAACGTGTGCCACACAGATCAAGGTCGGGTGGAGGGTGTACACCACGAAGTCGATGGAAGTGCACACACTGCGTTTTCGTGGGGGAAAACTGAAAGCCGGTACGAAGTGACCACTCGGCGATGGACCTTATGGTTAGCTGCAGTTGACGCTCGATGTGCTCCAGATTATACGAGCGGTAGTAGATGGCAAAGTCGTCAACATACAGTGACATCGATATTCCGCCACGAACAACGCTAGCGATGCCGTTGATGGCAACGGCAAACAGCGTGACACTGAGAATCGACCCCTGGGGTACACCATTCTCCTGGATCCTCTCGTGAGATAGTGTATTGCCAATCCGGACACGAAAACGGCGTAGTTTTAAAAAATTTAAAAGGAAGATCGCTAAATGACTTCGTAAACCGTAGCCGTGCAGAGTGCGCAAGATACCATAGCGCCAGGTGGTGTCGTAGGCCTTCTGCAGGTCGAAGAAGACACCCACGACATGCTGCTTCAGAAGAAAGGCATTTTGTATGTAGGCTTCCATGCATGCCAGATTGTCGATGCTCGAACGATGGCGACGAAAACCGCACTGAACGTTATTCAGCAGGTTATTCTTCTCTAGCCACCACACTAAGCGAGTGTTAATCATTCGTTCCAAGATCTTACAAACAACGCTCGTTAGGCAAATAGGGCGGTAGCTAGAGGAAAGTGTTCGATCTTTTCCGGGCCGAGGAATCGGGATGACAATACCCTCGCGCCAGGAAGACGGGAAAACCTGCTGAAGCCAGATACGGTTGTAAATGTCCAGCAGGAAGGAGAGAGCCTTAGGTGGAAGATGAAGTAGCATTTGGCGATGGATATCATCAGGACCAGGAGAGGAGTCCTTGGCGAGAGACAAAGCATGCGCCAGCTCCGCTTCTGTAAAAGGGGCGTTGTACGGTTCGCTACAGTCGCTGTTAAAATCCAGGACTATCCGCTCCGCAGATTCCTTAATAGGTAGAAAGGCAGTATTGTAACTTTGGGTCTGGCTAACAGCAGCAAACGAGTCGGCAAGGGCGTCAGCGATGTCCTGCTCAGAGGTATAAATAGAGCCCTGCACGGCAAGACCGGGGATCGTTGTCCGGCGATACTTGCCGTACATGCGCCGAACAGCAGTCCAAACCCTTTGTGTCGAAGTGTGACGTGATAGGGAAGAGATGTAGGTTTCCCAGGATCTGCGTTTTGCGCTGCGAAGCACGAAACGTGCCCTGGCACGAGAACGTTTAAAAGCGATAAACTTCTCTTCAGTAGGGTGTAAACTAAAAAGCCTCAGAGCGCGTTTGCGTGCTTTGATAGCCAAATAGCATTCCTCGGACCACCAGGGTACGGGAGCGTGCCGAGGCGACGATGGACTTCGAGGAATGCTAGAATCTGCTGCGAGCAAGATAGAACATGTAAAATATTCCACCATTTCATCAATATTGGTATAACCATTGTCGCTAAGGTGAAGGAGAGAGCGAAATTTCCCCCAATCAGCCTTGGAAATAATCCAGTGAGGATGCCGTGTTGGCACAGTATGGGTATGGTAGAGGTGAATATTAATGGGGTAATGATCACTGCCAAATAGGTCGGAGAGCACCGACCAATCCAGCAGCGGAGCTAATGCCGGGCTACAGAAAGCAACGTCTAGGGTTGAAAGTGTGCCGTAAGTGGAGGATAAGAATGTAGGGAGTGAGTGAGTGAGTGTATTGGGTTTAAGGGCCCGTCGACAACTTGGTCATTAGGGCCCCGAGTCCAGAAGTAAAATTACATAACGTCAAGTGTTAAAACATCACCCATTAAAAACTAAAAATCTAAGGTTAAAATAGATAAAAAACAAATAGAACGGGGAGTCTAAAAGAAAGATAAAAGCTAAAACAGTTCAAATGTAAAACTGGTCTAAAAAGATAACATAAAAACAGTTAAAACCTCAAAAGTGATTTTACAATGTACATAGATAAAAATACGAAGGTTAAAAATAAAATCACAAAGTAAAATACAAGTTACACCTGCTTATTGTAAGTGTTTGGTCTTCATCTTTTTCTTTTTCAGTCTTATCTTGACTGACTTGGGACCTGGTATGTTCAAGTCGCCATCCTCAGATGAGTCTGAAGAGCCCTGTCGGCTTGTTGAGCGGGAGCGGGACTTCCTTGATGATGGACGACTACTCACCCGGTCTTTAGGTCGCGAATGGTGAGCGTTTCCAGGTAAAACGGTGTGGCTACTGCTTTTGGATGGCTGGTGAGCAGGTGTCTGCACGGCGGAAGATTTAGTTGCCGGTGCAGGTGTATCACGGGACGGTGGAGAGGGAGAGGCGCTCGTTGGTGAGTCAGTCTGCGTGGCAGCATCAGCGACTGGAACGTGCTGAATGGCCACAGTGTGGGCAGGAGTGCGGCGGACTGCTGACGCGAAACCTAGGGTTGTCGCAGGTTTCAACTGTTCAAAGCGGCGACGTGCTTCCAAAAATGTGAGCCGTTCTTTCACGCGCAACTCCTGTATAGCTTTCTCGTCCATAAATTTAGAACACTGACGCGAGCTTGATGGATGGCTCTCTCCACAATTCACACAAAGAGGATCCCGTGTACATGCCGAGTCTTCATGGGCTGGTGATCCACAACGCTCACAAATATAAGAATGTAGGGGCACCAGTGTTTAGCAAATACAAGCCGGACATATCACACACGTCTGCTATAAGGCACCCACGAGCATCGTCAGTGTCGCAGCCCCATAAAGTGTTTTTGGCATTCAGATCCCCTAGAAAGAGTGAGTGAGTAGTGGGGTTTACGGGCCCGTCGACAACTAGGTCATTAGGGCCCGAAGTCCAATGTAAAAGCAATCAAAGAAGATAAAACCTCACCCGCTTTAAAGCTAAAAAGTGAAAGTTAAAATACCTAAAAATGAACGTTAAAACCATTAAAAAGAGCTAAAAACAGGTAAAAAAGG
The DNA here is from genome assembly GCA_030765045.1 of Tenodera sinensis. Taxonomy (NCBI): domain Eukaryota; kingdom Metazoa; phylum Arthropoda; class Insecta; order Mantodea; family Mantidae; genus Tenodera; species Tenodera sinensis. The sequence goes on from CM060967.1 coordinate 101,474,537, forward strand.
AAAATTAAAAACCAATAAAACCATATTAAGAAAACCCTAAACTACTTATACTGTTGAAAAAGGGTAAAAACACAAGTAAAACATCCTAAAAGTATTTTTCCGCCAAGATAAAAGAAACCTTACACTTGCTTACCAAAATCGATACGCGCAACAAACCGCAGTACTGTATTTACAGCTGCTGGGTCGTTGCCTAACATGGTGCACAGTGTAAGACCCAGGCCAAAGGACTGGCGCTCACGAGCATACCGCGGACAATCAACAAGGACATGTGCAACGGAGAGTGGCACATTGCACGTCGCACAGACAGGCTCCGGATCACCGCGCAAAAGGTGTGCATGCGTGGCTCGAGTGTGGCCTATCCTCAGGCGGGTTAAAATCACCTCCTCACGCCTGGAATCCCTGCAAGATGTTTGCCAGGGTTGTACCGTGTCCTTGATTGTCCGTAACTGAGTGCCAGCTAACGCTTCCCAAGATTGTTGCCAAAGAGTAAATAGATGGCGACGGAAGTACTTCTGCACATCTATATAGGGTAGCGTACGGGTGGAATATTCCGGAAGGCGACATGCAGACTTCGCAGCCGCATCAACTGCCTCGTTACCCGGAATACCCACATGACCTGGGATCCACGTAAAAACGAACTGGTATCCGCGAGATAACAATTGAGATAAAAGTGTCTGTATTTTAATAATTGATGCCGAGTTGCCAACAAATTGTTGCAGCGCCTGAAGAGCGCTCAGGGAGTCGCAACACACAATAAAGTGTCCAGGAACTGAACGGGAGATAAAAAGTAAGAAATAAAAGATGGCAAACAGCTCGGCGGTAAAAACTGAACTGGCGTCTGGAAGGCGGTATGTGTGAACCTCACCGTTGTATATAAATGCGGAACCCGTCGTACTACCCAACTGGGAGCCATCGGTGAATACCGGAGTATAAGTCCGGTATCGGCCCAGAACTGCGGTGAAGAGTTGACGGAACACCGAAGGAGGGGTAGCGGTCTTTGGACAGCCCGACAGCTCCAGGTCAAAGCGTGCACGCTGGAGCTGCCAGGGAGGACAGTGGCCAAATGAATGCCGCTCTACAACTGGCAGTCGGAGGGCGTTTGCGACAAGTAGTTCTTGAAACCTGATGCCACTTGGACGGGAGATTGTTTTATTCCGCATATAACAGTGCGCGAGGTCTGGACGCAATACAGGTGGAAACGAAGGATGACCTGGATGAGCGGCCAACCTTGCCACATAGGAACAAAGTAACAATGAGCGTCGAACAGACAGTGGAGGTTCGCCAGAATCAGCATACAGACAATCCACTCTACTTGTGCGGAAAGCCCCAGTAGCGAGACGGATACCAGTGTGATGAATTGTGTCTAAAAGGCGGAGTTTAGAGGCTGATGCAGAGCCATAGATAAAACAGCCGTAGTCTAATTTGGACCGGACCAGTGAGCGATACAACCTCAACATTACCGTGCGATCGCCGCCCCAAGATGCCCCAGACAGAACCCTGAGTACCCGAAGCGAGCGACCGCAGGAAGCACGAAGGTGACGAATATGATGCTCCCATGTGAGTTTGCTGTCGAGGTGTAAGCCCAAGAACTTCAGGTGCGGAACAAATGGAAGACGTGTGCCACGCAAATGAAGATCAGGAGGAGGGTGTACACCACGGAGTCGGTGAAAGTGGAGACACTGTGTTTTCGTAGGGGAAAACCGAAAGCCGGTGCGAGACGCCCACTCGGCGATGGATGTTATGGTCATCTGCAGTTGACGCTCGATGTGCTCCAAACTATAAGAGCGATAGTATATCGCAAAGTCGTCAACATACAGCGACATCGGGATTCCGCTACGAACAGCGCTGGTGATGCCATTAATGGCAACGGCGAAAAGCGTAACACTGAGAATCGACCCTTGGGGTACACCATTCTCCTGAACCTTCACTTGGGAGAGCGTGTTGCCTATGCGGACACGAAAACGGCGAATTAGTAAAAAGTTAAAAATAAAAAACGACAAGTTACCGCGTAAACCATAATCGTGTAGAGTACGGAGAATGCCATAGCGCCATGTAGTGTCGTAGGCCTTCTCCAGATCAAAGAAGACACCCACGACATGCTGCTTCAAGAGAAATGCATTCTGTATGTAGGCCTCCATGCTTGTCAGATTGTCGACACTGGAGCGATGGCGACGAAAACCGCACTGGGCATTACTCAGCAGGTTATTCGTCTCCAGCCACCACACTAAACGAGTGTTGATCATACGTTCGAGGGTTTTGCAAACGACACTCGTTAGGCAAATAGGGCGGTAGCTAGAGGCAAGTGCCCGGTCTTTCCCGGGCCGAGGTATAGGGATGACGATACCCCCGCGCCAGGAAGACGGGTAAACCCGCTGGAGCCAGATTCGGTTATAGATGCTCAGCAGGAAGGAAAGAGCCTGAGGTGGTAGATGAAGCAACATTTGTCGGTGGATGTCATCCGGACCGGGAGAAGAGTCGTGCGCCAGAGACAAGGAGTGCATCAGCTCTGCTATGCTAAAAGGCGTGTTGTATGGTTCACTACCGTCGCTGTTAAAATTAAGAACTATCCGCTCCGCAGATTCCTTGATAGCTAAAAACGACCTATCGTAACTTTGGGTTTGGCTGGTAGCAGAGAAAGATTCGGCAAGGGCGTCGGCGATCGCCTGCTCGTTGGTGTAATAAGAGCCCTGTACGGCAAGACCGGGAATAATCGTCCGGCGACACTTGCCGTACATACGCCGAACCGCAGTCCACACCCTTTGTGTTGAAGTGCGTCGAGAGAGGGAAGAGACGTAAGTTACCCAGGATGTGCGTTTTGCACTGCGAAGTACAAAACGCGCCCGGGCACGCACACGCTTAAAGGCAATGAAGTTCTCTTCCGTAGGATGTGCACTGAAAACTCGCAGAGCCCGTTTGCGGGCTTTAACAGCCAAACGACATTCCTCGGACCACCAAGGCACGGGAACATGACGAGGTGTAGTAGAACCGCGAGGAATGCTGGAATTTGCTGCAAGCAGGACAGAACATGTAAAATACTCCACCATGTTGTCGATGGTGGTAAAACCATCGTCCGTAAGGTGAATGAGGGAACGGAATTTCCCCCAGTCAGCCTTGGAAATAATCCAGTGAGGGTATCGTGTTGGAATAGGATGGAAACCAGTAATGTGAATGTTAATGGGAAAATGATCACTGCCAAAGAGGTCGGAGAGCACCGACCAATCAATAAGTGGTACCAGTGACGGGCTACAGAAGCTAACGTCTAAGGCGGAATAGGTACCATAGGCAGATGATAAGAAGGTAGGGGCACCAGTGTTCAACAAAAGGAGGCCGGACATATCACAAACGTCTGCTACAAGGCACCCACGAGCATCGTCAGTGTCGGAGCCCCATAAAGTGTGTTTGGCATTCAGATCACCAAGGAAGATAAGCGGTGGCGGGATCTGAGCCAAAAGAGCCCGAAGGTCGTTCGCGTGTACGGCACTGACCGGTGGCAGATAGACATTACAAATTGACAGACTCACGCCCTGCATATGGACACGCACTGCTACAGCTTGCAGCGGCGTGTTTAGCGGGATGCTTGTGGCTGAGATGGTATGGGCCACCAGAGTAGCAACACCACCGCTTGCTCGTCTATCAGTTGCAGAGTCATGTCTAAATTCCGAAAAACCACGAAGATGTAAGGTGTGGTTAGGCTTCAGATGGGTTTCTTGTAGACAGACGATTGAAGGTGAATGGTGCCAAGCTAAGTGTTGTATGTCCGGGGCACGGGCCCGGTACCCATTAACATTCCACTGAATTATTTCCATAATAAAAAGGTTAAGGCATAGTCTTTATCTTTTTCTTCATCTTAACCTTGGCGCACTTGGGACCAATGATGTGCTTTTCACCGTCCTCAGGCGACTCCTCGGAACTTCGGGAGTCAGAAGATCCCCGGCGGCTCGCGGAGCGGGAGCGGGACTTCGTGGAGGTACGACTACTCGCCCGATGTTTAGGTCGCGAACGATTTGTGGGAACAGGCAATACGGTGTAGCCTCTGCTTGTGGACGACTGGTGAGCGTGTGTCTGCACAGCGGAAGATGTAGTTGCTGGTGCAGTTTTATCACGACGCGGTGGAGAGGTGCTCGCCGGTAAATCTGTTTGTGTCGAAGCATCTGCGACGGGTACATGCTGTATAGCAACAGTGTTCACAGGAGGGCGACGAACAGCGGATGCAAAACCTGTGGTGGTAGCAGGTTGCAGTTGTTGAAAGCGACGGCGCGCTTCAACAAACGTCAGGCGTTCTTTCACGCGCAACTCCTGGATACACTTTTCCTCGAGAAACTTCGGACACTGTCGAGAGCTGGATGGATGACTCCCTTCGCAGTTAACGCAGTAAGGGTCACGGGTGCAAGCCGTGCCCTCATGGTATGGTAGTCCACAACGCTCACACGTAGCAGGATGGGTGCACGAAGGCTTAGTATGACCGAACTTCTGACACTGAAAACAGCGCATAGGGTTCGGTACATACTGCCGAACTGCGGCACGCTCGTAACCGCAGAAGATGTATTCGGGTAACTGAGTACCCTTAAATGTCAAAAACACAGTGCGTAAATCGATCACTTTTCCATCCTGTTTTCGAGTGAGACGGTACGCCTGACACACCCGTTGATCTGAAAGGCAGGTGACTATCTCTTCATTAGACAGACCATCAAGGCTGGAGGTGGTGACAACTCCTCTGCAAGTATTCAGTGTTTTATGTGGGACTACCCGGATAGGGTAGGAGCCCAATAAACTCGCTTTCAGTAGTTTCTGCGACTGGTCTGCAGTAATCACCTCTATCAATAGCGTACCGTCGCGTATTCTGGTCGCATTTTTTACAGGGCCACAGATTCGGTCAACTTCCCGTTTAATATAGAAGGGGCTAAGATCCTTTACCGTTTTCCCGTCACAAGCCAAAGTCAAAACCAAAAACGTGTCAAATGAGGAGGGTTTGCGCGGATGCATTATGAATTGGACCCCCATCCGGAACCGTCGGCGTCAGCCTGCCATCCGGGGGTCAAAAGATAAAAGACACCAAAATCTCCACGGTCTGTGCCGCCATGGAGACCCCTCCATGACTGACCTCAAGGCGTACTTCAGAGGAGCTACCCTCCGATCTCCACTGCTTGTCCGCATGGGTAAACCGTTCACCACATGACACCCCGGTTTTATGCCCCCACCACAGGAATAACCGCCTGTGGCTCCCCGCTTTAGCACACGCTGCCTCAACGGAGTCAGCGTGGATTCAGGGGACTTCGGGTTGATTACACCGGGGCTCCGTCAGCGGTAACACGTCCGGCCGGTGATACTAACCCGACGGCACGCGGCCGTCGGGAGATTAACACCGGCCGTGCCCTCCAGGAGCTACGTGGGTGTACATGACGTGTGGACGGGCTCCGCACCTAAGGCTACACATGGGGGCAGTGTGAAGGGTCCGCACAACCTTCGCGCCTGAGACCTCCGAAGAGCACACAAGTCGGGGGCCGCGCTGAAAACCGTGGGACAGGACCACGGAGATAGGAAAGATCCCTGCTGGTGAGACAGGAGTTATAAATCTAGGAACTTACAAACTAATAATCAGAATAAGCCTAGAAGAGGAAGAGGGTGATATAAAAGGGCAACATAGAACGCTGCACGTGGCACAGTTAATGACTATGAAGGGGTGAAATGATGGTGAGCAGCTCGGGGCCCCGGGTACGCCAAACCCGGACCTACCGTGGTAGGTTCCCCTGGGGGAGTTTGATTTCGGAGTCCTCTTCTCCTAGATGAGTTGTCAACCAAGACTAACGAGCCTCATCTACCCGTTGGAATGTTCTTAGCTTCCCCTCACCTCTTGCCCACCAGTGGTCACGAAGACTCACATAGTAGGCCGTCTGGATCGGGTACTGAGCCCCTCCGCCACGACAAGGCGACACCCCTTCGGAGGGGCCCTAGAAAGAGGAGCGGTGGGTGAATCTGAGCCAGAAGAGCCCGAAGATCGTGTTCTTGCACGAGAATGCTCGGGGGCAGATAGACATTGCAAATAGTGAAACACAGGCCCTGCAGCTGCACACGTACCGCTACAGCTTGAAACGGTGTGTTAAGCGGTATGCTGGCGGCAGAGATATTATGCGCCACCAAGGTAGCAACACCACCGCTTGCACGCCTACCAGGTGCAGAGTCGTGTCTAAATGCCTTAAAATCACGTAGATGTAAACCGTGATGGTGCTGCAGGTGGGTTTCTTGTAGACAGAGTATGGAGGGCGAGCGTTGAAAAACTAAATGCTGTATGTCCGGAGTCCTGGCCCGGAACCCATTAATATTCCACTGGATTATTTCCATTCTAGAGTAGAGTTAACGGTTAGTCTTGATTTTCTTTCTGACCTTCGCGCATTTTGGACCAATAATACGAGGTTCTCCGTCCTCTGGCGACTCCTCCGATGTTCGGGAGTCTGATGATCCCCTGAGGCTCGTAGAGCGAGACCGGGATTTCACAGAGGACGTACGGCTACTCGCTCGAGGTTTGTGCCTTGATCGGTGTCGTTCTTCAGACGTCACGGAGGCAGTAGAACTCTGGGACGGCTGCGGTGCTGGTGTCTGGACGGCAGAGGATGTTGTTGGTGGGCGAACCACTAGCGGTGGAGAAACATGTGCGGCAGACGAGTTGGTCTGCACTCCCACTGAAACACGAGACGGCAAACCTGGGCAAGTCTGTACGGCGGCGTCCAGCTTCGGAATAACCTGACGAACAGCTGCAGAAAACTTCAAACTGGTGGTGGGATGAAGCTCCTGGTATCGCTTTCTCGCATCCATAAATGTCAGGTTTTCCTTGACTCGAAGCTCCTGAATTGCCTTCTCCTCCAAGAAGCGGGGGCAATCGCGTGAGTTCGACGGGTGGGCACCTCCACAGTTGACACAGGTGGGGTCCTGGTCGCACAGGGAGCCCTCGTGAGCAGCACGTCCACATCGGGGACAGTTGGGTGAACCGGAACAGCGCTGCTGCGTGTGCCCGAACTTCTGGCAACGAAAACATCGCATGGGGTTGGGCACATAAGGACGTACGGTGGCACGTTCATACCCGCAGAAGATGTATTGGGGTAGGGTGGTACGTTCGAATGTGAGGAAAACCGTACGTAATTCGAATGGTTGGTTATCTCTCTTCCCTATTAAGCGAAACGCAGCAGTTACACCTTGGTCCCCCAGGCATTTAGCGATCTCCTCATTAGAGAGGCCGTCCAAACTTCGGGTGGAAACCACACCGCGACAGCTATTCAGGGTCTTGTGTTTTTCGACCTTGACAGGGTATGAACCAAGCAGAGTGGCTTTTAGCAGTTTCGCAGTCTGGGTGTCTTGAGCAACCTCGATTAATAAACTACCGTCTCTACATCGGGTAGCATTTTTTACTGGACCACAGATCCTGTCCAGCTCCTTCTTAATATAAAATGGACTAATAGTCGACATGGTCTTTTCTTCACTGATAAGCCGCATAATCAAAAAACGTGGAGTTGAAGGGGTGGAGCGCAGAGGAGACATTATGAAAGGGTCCCCCTTCCGGACCGTCGGCGTCAGCCTGCCATCCGGGGGATAAAGGAAAAAGACACCTAAATCTTCCGGTCTGTGCCGGCCCGAAGCACCCGCTTCAGACCCGATCTCAAGGAGTACGTCAGAAAAAGTTACCCTCCGCCTATCACTACTTACCGGTATGCGACATTTCCACCAAAGGCAGGCCCGACTTTATGCCCCTACCACAGGAATAACCGCCTGTGGCTCCCCACTCTAGCCCACGCTGCCTCAACGGAGTCAGCGTGGATTCAGGGGACTTGTGGTTGATTACATCGGACCCCAGACAGCGGTAACACGTCGGGTCCCCCTGTACACCCCAGCGGCAGCACGGCCGCCGAGATACCCATGGGGACCCGGCCCCTAAGGAGCTACGGGGGTGTACTTGACAATGGAACGGCTCCGCACCTAGTGTCGCACAAAAGGGGTAGTGAGGAGGGTCCACTCAACCTTCACGCCTGAGCCTCCGAAGAGCACACAAGTTGGAAGCTGCGCCGAAACCGTGGGACAGGAACCACGGAGACAGGATAGATCCCTGTTGGTGAGACAGGAGTTATAATTCTAAAACTTAACCTACATAAAACCATAATACCTAGAAGAGGAAGAGACTAAATCTAAGTGGATGATGACGTGGCTAGACCTGATGGAGGCGAGGGGATGATAATGGGGATGAGCGGCTCGGGGCCCCGGGTGCGCCAAGCCCGGACCTACCGTGGTAGGTCCCCCTGGGGGATCGTCAGTGTCGGAGCCCCATGAAGAGTGTTTGGCATTCAGATCACCAAGGAAGATAAAGGGTGGCGGAATCTGAGCCAAAAGAGCTCGAAGGTCGTTCTCGTGTACAACACTGACCGGTGGCAGATAGACATTGCAAATTGACAGACTTAAGCCCTGCAACTGGACACGCACAGCCACAGCTTGCAGCGGCGTGTTTAGCGGGATGCTTGTGGCAGAGATGGTATGCGCCACCAAAGTAGCAACTCCTCCGCTAGCTCGTCGATCAGCTGCAGAGTCATGCCTAAAAGCCGAAAAACCACGAAGATGTAATGCGTGATTAGGGTGCAAATGTGTTTCTTGTAGGCAGACGATTGATGGAGAGCGTTGCGCAACGAGATGCTGTATGTCCGGAACACGTGCCCGGAACCCATTAACATTCCACTGGATTATTTCCATGGTAAAGAAGAATTAGTGGTTCGTCTTCATCTTTTTCTTTTTCATCTTTACCTTAACCGACTTTGGACGGGGTAGGTTAATTTCGTCATCCCCTAGTGACTCCTCGGATGTACGGGAGTCTGAAGATCCCCTGCGGCTCGCGGAACGGGAGCGGGAGCGGGACTTCATTGATGACGTGTGGCTGCTGGCGCGAACATCAGGCCTAGAGGAATGGCTATCAACAGGCTGGCTACGACTTGTGGACGCCTTGTGAGCTGGTGTCTGCACGGCTGTAGATGTTGTAGCTTTTGCAGGTGTGGCACGAGACAGTGGAACAGTACTCGCTGGTAGGTCTGTCTGTGTGGAAGCATCTGATACAGGGACATTCTGTATCGCTACGGTGTTGACAGGAGCGCGTCGGGCAGCCAAGGCATAACCTGTGGTGGTTGCAGGTTGCAGCTGCTCAAAGCGACGACGCGCCTCTGGAAATGTAAGATGTTCTTTCACGCGTAGCTCCTGTATACATTTTTCATCCAGAAACTTCGCACACTGACGCGAGCTAGATGGATGACCGGCTCCACAGTTAACACAATGAGGGTCACGGGTACAAGCCGTGCCCTCATGAGGTGATAGGCCACAACGCTCACAAACGGCAGGATGGTTGCACGGGTCTTAGTATGTCCGAACTTCTGACACTGAAAACAGCGCATAGGGTTCGGCACATATTGACGTACGGCGGCACGCTCGTACCCGCAGAAGATGTATTCTGGCAACTGTGTGCCCTTAAAAGTGAGGAAAACCGTACGTAATTCAATCACTTTACCATCCTGCTTTCTTGTCAGACGGTACGCTTGACACACACGCTGGTCGGAGAGGCAAGTAACAATCTCCTCGTTTGACAGACCGTCCAGACTGGATGTGGTGACAACTCCTCTGCATGAGTTTAGAGATTTATGTGGGGCTACCCGGATGGGGTTGGAGCCCAATAAAGTGGCTTTCAACAATTTCTGGCACTGGTCTGCGGTGGTCACTTCTACCAAAAGCGTACCGTCTCGTACTCGGGTGGCGTTTTTAACAAGGCCACAAATCCTGTCGAGTTCTTTTTTGATGTAAAAGGGGCTCAGATCCTTCATCGTTTTCCTTTCACTGGCCAAGGTCATGACTAAAAAACTGTCAAAATGGGAGGGTTTGCGCGGATGCATGTTGAAATCGGACCCCCATCCGGAACCGTCGGCGTCAGCCTGCCATCCGGGGGTCAAAGAAAAGAAAGACACCAAAATCTCCACGGTCTGTGCCGCCATGGAGACCCCTCCATGACTGACCTCAAGGCGTACTTCAGAGGAGCTACCCTCCGATCTCCACTGCTTGTCCGCATGGGTAAACCGTTCACCACGTGACACCCCGGTTTTATGCCCCCACCACAGGAATAACCGCCTGTGGCTCCCCGCTTTAGCACACGCTGCCTCAACGGAGTCAGCGTGGATTCAGGGGACTTCGGGTTGATTACACCGGGGCTCCGTCAGCGGTAACACGTCCGGCCGGTGACACTAACCCGACGGCACGCGGCCGTCGGGAGATTAACACCGGCCGTGCCCTCAAGGAGCTACGTGGGTGTACATGACGTGTGGACGGGCTCCGCACCTAAGGCTACACATGGGGGCAGTGTGAAGGGTCCGCACAACCTTCGCGCCTGAGACCTCCGAAGAGCACACAAGTCGGGGGCCGCGCTGAAAACCGTGGGACAGGACCACGGAGATAGGAAAGATCCCTGCTGGTGAGACAGGAGTTATAAAACTAAGGCCTTACTAACTAATAATCGGAATAAACCTAGAAGAGGAAGAGGGTGATATAAAGAGCAACAAAATGCTGCACGTGGCACAGTTAATGAGGGTGGAGGGGGTGAAGTGATAGTGAGCAGCTCGGGGCCCCGGGTGCGCCAAACCCGGACCTACCGTGGTAGGTTCCCCTGGGGGAGTTTGATTTCGGAGTCCTCTTCTCCTAGATGAGTTGTCGACCAAGACTAACGAGCCTCATCTACCCGTTGGAATGTTCTTAGCTTCCCCTCACCTCTTGCCTACCAGTGGTCACGAAGACTCACTTAGTAGGCCGTCTGGATCGGTTACTGAGCCCCTCCGCCACGGCAAAGCGACACTCCTTCGGAGGGGAGATTGGGACGATGGTGGCCTCGCGCCAAGCGGATGGAAAGGTACTGGTGCGCCAGATGTGGTTATACACTTCCAAGAGAAAGAGTTTAGCAGCCGAAGAAAGGTGCTGCAGCATTAACACGTGAACACCATCAGGCCCAGGAGCAGACGATTTGGAGGAGGCCAGGGCCCGCTCCAGCTCCGGCATGGTGAAAAAGGCGTTATAATACTCGCGATTGGAAGAGGGAAAGGATATGGCATTCGACTCGGCCCGGTGCTTAAGGAATAAGAAAGCCGGGTCAGAACGCGAAGAACTTGAAATGGCAGCAAAAGCAGTGCCTAGTGTATCAGCAACTTCTTGAGGGCTAACGATGGTGTCATTATTAACCCTAAGCCCAGGAACCGTTGACGGAGAAACTTTGCCAACCACCCGACGAAGCTTGTCCCAAACGACAGATGCAGGAGTAAAACAATTGAAGGACTCCACGAAATGGAGCCAGGAGGTCTTCTTACTGGCCCGTATGATGCGACGAGCTCTGGCGCGCTGTTGCTTGTAGATGACCAGATTGTCGAGCGTAGGATGTCGGCGAAACACTCGAAAAGCAGCTCTGCGTGTACGAACGGCTGCCTGGCATTCGTCAGTCCACCAGGGGACCGGTAATCGTCGTGGTTGTGGCGACGATTTAGGGATAGTACGTTTGGCAGCGGAGATAATGACGCAAGTAACGTGGTCCACCTTCTGGTCAACATCATCGAACTCGCGGTCGTCGAATACAGCCAAGCGAGAATAAAGCGGCCAGTTCGCCTTGCTCATCTGCCAGGTGGGTACACGTGGCGAGGGCATGTAGTGTGAAAGCATGGTGATAATGCAGGGAAAATGATCGCTAGAAAATGTATCAGAAACGACGTTCCATTCCAACCGATGTGTGAGCTGTGCTGAGCAAACAGACACGTCCAAGTGTGAGAAGGTTCCGGTACTATCAGATATAAAAGTAGGTTCACCAGTGTTGAGAACGGAGAGGTGGTTCTGTGCGAATAACTCGGCAAGATGGATTCCTCTTGCACATGCCCGACTCGAACCCCAAAGAGGGTGATGGGCATTGAAATCTCCCAGCAAAAGGTAGGGTGGTGGGAGCTGGTAGTAGTAGTAGTAGTATTGTCGTTTTAGGGCGCACAACTACGGCGGTCATTAGCGCCCAAACAGAACAGAAGCTAAAAACCCATATATTGTATGACAATTTAAAAACAGTTAAAATAGTAAAACGTCACCAACACAGTACCTTGAACACTAAAAGGAGAGATAAAACAAAAGCATAAAATGACAAGTATTAAAATAACTCGCTGCAGCAAGCCATTTTATAAATTACAAGTAAAAATTAAAATGAAGTAAAATACGCAAATTAAACACGTTTGCCCAGTCCACAATCTCGAATAAAATGTAACACTCGCTCTACAGCACATAAAGTGTCTCCCAGCACCTCGGCTAGGGTTGCTGGTAAACTCAGGGATTGCCGCAGCGGAGTAAACAACTGGCACTGAATTAAAACATGCTTCACCGTCAGAGGCTCATGGCAGTGAGCACAGAGCGGTGCATCATCCGAAGATAAAAGGTGACGATGACTAAAAAGGCAGTGCCCGATACGCAGTCTTGCTAAAATCACTTCCTCGCGACGAGAGACGCGCGAGGAAGTCCCCCAGGTGACAGGGAGGGGTTTCACCTCCCTAAGCTTGTTCCCCTGAACATTACTCCATTCACTATGCCACCGTGAAAGTAGTGCACGACGTAAAAATAAGCTAAGATCATCAGAGGGAACACAAGCGCTAAAAAACTTTGGGGCTAAAATTGCTGCCTTAGCAGCGGCATCGGCAGCCTCGTTTCCTTGCAGGCCTACATGACCAGGTACCCACACAAAGGAGACGCAAGTGCCAGCACTGGCGAGGGTGTGGAGGTGGTCCTGGATACGCTGAACCAGTGGATGATAATTGTGCAGCGTCCGTAGGCTCTGGAGGGCACTCAAGGAATCCGAACAAATAATGAACCGCTGCATGGGCTGTCGACGTATGTATAAAAGGGCTTGATGAATACCAAATAACTCTGCTGTAAAAATCGAGCACTGCGGTAAAAGTTTGAAGCTAAAACTCTGGCGACCGTGGATAAAAGCACATCCTACTCCCCGATCGTCCTTCGAGCCGTCAGTGTATATAAAACTGCAGGATTCAAACTGCGCCTGAATATCTAAAAAGGCAGAACGAAGAACGGAATCTGGCGTCGACGACTTCGGCAGGGACAACAAACCAAGGTGGACATTGGTCTCGCGGCGGAGCCATGGGGGAAATCGAGTTTCACCCTTCGGCAACGTCGCGGGTATTTCGACGTCCAAAGACCGAAGCATTGAGCGAAACCGAACGCCAGGGGGTAGTAGGGCTAGGGAGCTCGCTGAGTATTGGCGGTCCAAGCTATCGTTAAAAAATAAACTAAAAGACGGGTGTTCGGCTAGACTAGAGAGTCTGCAAGCATAGCTGCTGAGAAGAACATCCCGCCGATAGGCGAGCGGAGGTTCAGCAGCTTCCGCGCACAGGCTAATAACTGGGTTTGTAGGAAATGCGCCAATACTCAACCGGATGCCGCGGTAGTGTGTAGCATTAAGCCGATTTAAAACAGATGGTCGAGCGGAAGCATACACAACACAACCGTAATCTAGCTTCGATCGGACCAGTGAACGGTATAATCGTAAAAGTACTGTCCGATCAGCTCCCCAGGATGTGCCACTTAAAACACGTAAAACATTAAGAGAACGTTCACACCTTGCTTTTAAATAGGAAATGTGAGAAGACCAATTAAGTTTTCGGTCAAAAATCAATCCCAAAAATTTCATGTCGTCTGCGTAAGGGAGTGCATCTGGGCCGAGACAGAGCGAAGGCGGGAGAAACGTCTTCCGACGCCAGAAGTTTACACAGACGGTCTTTTCGGCGGAAAAATGAAAACCATTTTCGACACTCCAAGCGAACAGTCGGTCCAGACACAATTGGAGTCGACGTTGCAGGAGAGAAGTCCGCCGAGAGCTATAGTAAATGGCGAAGTCATCCACAAATAGTGAAGATGAAACGCCAGACTGGACGCACTCTACAATGGGATTGATTGCAATGGCAAATAGTGTGACGCTGAGTACCGAGCCCTGCGGTACTCCGTTCTCTTGACTAAAAACACGGGAGTGAGTGAGTGAGTAGTGGGGTTTACGGGCCCGTCGACAACTAGGTCATTAGGGCCCGAAGTCCAAAAATAAAAACAAAGAAATAAAACCTCACCCTTTTAAAGCTAAAAAGTGAAAGTTAAAATACCTAAAAATGAACATTATAATTACTAAAAAGAGAGCTAAGACAGCTAAAAACGGAAAATTAAAACCGATAAACACTTAAATTACTAAAGACATAAAACCGGCTACTGTTAAAAAGAGCTAAAAACACGAGCAAAACATCCTAAAACTATATTTCCGCCAAGATAAAAGAAACCTTACACTTGCTTACCAAAATCGATATGCGCAACAAACCGCAGTACTGTACTTGCAGCTGCTGGGTCGTTGCCTAACACGGTGCACAGTGTAAGACCCAGGCCAAAGGACTGGCGCTCACGAGCATACCGCGGACAATCAATAAGGACATGTGCAACGGAGAGTGGGACATTGCACGTCGCACAGACAGGCTCCGGATCACCGCGCAAAAGGTGTGCATGCGTGGCTCGAGTGTGGCCTATCCTCAGGCGGGTTAAAATCACCTCCTCACGCCTGGAATCCCTGCAAGATGTTTGCCAGGGTTGTACCGTGTCCTTGATTGTCCGTAACTGAGTGCCAGATAACGCTTCCCAAGATTGTTGCCAGAGGGTAAATAGATGGCGACGGAAGTACTTCTGCACATCTATATAGGGTAGCGTACGGGTGGAATATTCCGGAAGGCGACATGCAGACTTCGCAGCCGCATCAACTGCCTCGTTGCCCGGAATACCCACATGACCTGGGATCCACGTAAAAACGAACTGGTATCCGCGAGATAACAACTGAGATAAAAGTGTCTGTATTTTAATAATTGATGCCGAGTTGCCAACAAATTGTTGCAGCGCCTGAAGAGCGCTCAGGGAGTCGCAACACACAATAAAATGTCCAGGAACTGAACGGGAGATAAAAAGTAAGAAATAAAAGATGGCAAACAGCTCGGCGGTAAAAACTGAACTGGCGTCTGGAAGGCGGTATGTGTGAACCTCACCGTTGTATATAAATGCGGAACCCGTCGTACTACCCAACTGGGAGCCATCGGTGAATACCGGAGTATAAGTCCGGTATCGGCTCAGAACTGCGGTGAAGAGTTGACGGAACACCGAAGGAGGGGTAGCAGTCTTTGGACAGCCCGACAGCTCCAGGTCAAAGCGTGCACGCTGGAGCTGCCAGGGAGGACAGTGGCCAAATGAGTGCCGCTCTACAACTGGCAGTCGGAGGGCGTTTGCAACAAGTAGTTCTTGAAACCTGATGCCACTTGGACGGGAGATTGTTTTATTCCGCATATAACGGTGCGCGAGGTCTGGACGCAATACAGGTGGAAACGAAGGATGACCTGGATGAGCGGCCAACCTTGCCACATAGGAACAAAGTAACAATGAGCGTCGAACAGACAGTGGAGGTTCGCCAGAATCAGCATACAGACAATCCACTCTACTTGTGCGGAAAGCCCCAGTAGCGAGACGGATACCAGTGTGATGAATTGTGTCTAAAAGGCGGAGTTTAGAGGCTGATGCAGAGCCATAGATAAAACAGCCGTAGTCTAATTTGGACCGGACCAGTGAGCGATACAACCTCAACATTACCGTGCGATCGCCGCCCCAAGATGCCCCAGACAGGACCCTGAGTACCCGAAGCGAGCGACCGCAGGAAGCACGAAGGTGACGTATATGGTGCTCCCATGTGAGTTTGCTGTCGAAGTGTAAGCCCAAGAACTTCAGGTGCGGAACAAATGGAAGACGTGTGCCACGCAAATGAAGATCAGGAGGAGGGTGTACACCACGGAGTCGGTGAAAGTGGAGACACTGTGTTTTCGTAGGGGAAAACCGAAAGCCGGTGCGAGACGCCCACTCGGCGATGGATGTTATGGTCATCTGCAGTTGACGCTCGATGTGCTCCAAACTATAAGAGCGATAGTATATCGCAAAGTCGTCAACATACAGCGACATCGGGATTCCGCTACGAACAGCGCTGGTGATGCCATTAATGGCAACGGCGAAAAGCGTAACGCTGAGAATCGACCCTTGGGGTACACCATTCTCCTGAACCTTCTCTTGGGAGAGCGTGTTGCCTATGCGGACACGAAAACGGCGAATTAGTAAAAAGTTAAAAATAAAAAACGACAAGTTACCGCGTAAACCATAACCGTGTAGAGTACGGAGAATGCCATAGCGCCATGTAGTGTCGTAGGCCTTCTCCAGATCAAAGAAGACACCCACGACGTGCTGCTTCAAGAGAAATGCATTCTGTATGTAGGCCTCCATGCTTGTCAGATTGTCGACACTGGAGCGATGGCGACGAAAACCGCACTGGACATTACTCAGCAGGTTATTCGTCTCTAGCCACCACACTAAACGAGTGTTGATCATACGTTCGAGGGTCTTGCAAACGACACTCGTTAGGCAAATAGGGCGGTAGCTAGAGGCAAGTGCCCGGTCTTTCCCGGGCCGAGGTATAGGGATGACGATACCCTCGCACCAGGAAGACGGGTAAACCCGCTGGAGCCAGATTCGGTTATAGATGCTCAGCAGGAAGGAAAGAGCCTGAGGTGGAAGATGAAGCAACATTTGTCGGTGGATGTCATCCGGACCGGGAGAAGAGTCGTGCGCCAGAGACAAGGAGTGCATCAGCTCTGCTATGCTAAAAGGCGTGTTGTATGGTTCACTACCGTCGCTGTTAAAATTAAGAACTATCCGCTCCGCAGATTCCTTGATAGCTAAAAACGACCTATCGTAACTTTGGGTTTGGCTGGTAACAGAGAAAGATTCGGCAAGGGCGTCGGCGATCGCCTGCTCGTTGGTGTAATAAGAGCCCTGTACGGCAAGACCGGGAATAATCGTCCGGCGACACTTGCCGTACATACGCCGAACCGCAGTCCACACCCTTTGTGTTGAAGTGCGTCGAGAGAGGGAAGAGACGTAAGTTACCCAGGATGTGCGTTTTGCACTGCGAAGTACAAAACGCGCCCGGGCACGCACACGCTTAAAGGCAATGAAGTTCTCTTCCGTAGGATGTGCACTGAAAACTCGCAGAGCCCGTTTGCGGGCTTTAACAGCCAAACGACATTCCTCGGACCACCAAGGCACGGGAACATGACGAGGTGTAGTAGAACCGCGAGGAATGCTGGAATTTGCTGCAAGCAGGACAGAACATGTAAAATACTCCACCATGTTGTCAATGGTGGTAAAACCATCGTCCGTAAGGTGAATGAGGGAACGGAATTTCCCCCAGTCAGCCTTGGAAATAATCCAGTGAGGGTATCGTGTTGGAATAGGATGGAAACCAGTAATGTGAATGTTAATGGGAAAATGATCACTGCCAAAGAGGTCGGAGAGCACCGACCAATCAATAAGTGGTACCAGTGACGGGCTACACAAGCTAACGTCTAAGGCGGAATAGGTACCAAAGGCAGATGATAAGAAGGTAGGGGCACCAGTGTTCAACAAAAGGAGGCCGGACATATCGCAAACGTCTGCTACAAGGCACCCACGAGCATCGTCAGTGTCGGAGCCCCATAAAGTGTGTTTGGCATTCAGATCACCAAGGAAGATAAGCGGTGGCGGAATCTGAGCCAAAAGAGCCCGAAGGTCGTTCGCGTGTACGACACTGACCGGTGGCATATAGACATTACAAATTGACAGACTCACGCCCTGCAACTGGACACGCACTGCTACAGCTTGCAGCGGCGTGTTTAGCGGGATGCTTGTGGCTGAGATGGTATGCGCCACCAGAGTAGCAACACCACCGCTTGCTCGTCGATCAGCTGCAGAGTCATGTCTAAATGCCGAAAAACCACGAAGATGTAAGGTGTGGTTAGGCTTCAGATGGGTTTCTTGTAGACAGACGACTGAAGGCGAATGGTGCCAAGCTAAGTGTTGTATGTCCGGGGCACGGGCCCGGTACCCATTAACATTCCACTGAATTATTTCCATAATAAAAAGGTTAAGCCATAGTCTTTATCTTTTTCTTCATCTTAACCTTGGCGCACTTGGGACCAATGATGGGCTTTTCACCGTCCTCAGGCGACTCCTCGGAACTTCGGGAGTCAGAAGATCCCCGGCGGCTCGCGGAGCGGGAGCGGGACTTCGTGGAGGTACGGCTACTCGCCCGATGTTTAGGTCGCGAACGATTTGTGGGAACAGGCAATACGGTGTAGCCTCTGCTTGTGGACCCCTGGTGAGCGTGTGTCTGCACAGCGGAAGATGTAGTTGCTGGTGCAGTTTTATCACGACGCGGTGGAGAGGTGCTCGCCGGTAAATCTGTTTGTGTCGTAGCATCTGCGACGGGTACATGCTGTATAGCAACAGTGTTCACAGGAGGGCGACGAACAGCGGATGCAAAACCTGTGGTGGTAGCAGGTTGCAGTTGTTGAAAGCGACGGCGCGCTTCAACAAACGTCAGGCGTTCTTTCACGCGCAGCTCCTGGATACACTTTTCCTCGAGAAACTTCGGACACTGTCGCGAGCTGGATGGATGACTCCCTTCACAGTTAACGCAGTAAGGGTCTCGGGTGCAAGCCGTGCCCTCATGGTATGGTAGTCCACAACGCTCACAAGTAGCAGGATGGGTGCACGAAGGCTTAGTATGACCGAACTTCTGACACTGAAAACAGCGCATAGGGTTCGGTACATACTGCCGAACTGCGGCACGCTCGTAGCCGCAGAAGATGTACTCGGGTAACTGAGTACCCTTAAATGTCAAAAACACAGTGCGTAAATCGATCACTTTTCCATCCTGTTTTCGAGTGAGACGGTACGCCTGACACACCCGTTGATCTGAAAGGCAGGTGACTATCTCTTCATTAGACAGACCATCAAGGCTGGAGGTGGTGACAACTCCTCTGCAAGTATTCAGTGTTTTATGTGGGACTACCCGGATAGGGTAGGAGCCCAATAAACTCGCTTTCAGTAATTTCTGCGACTGGTCTGCAGTAATCACCTCTATCAATAGCGTACCGTCGCGTATTCTGGTCGCATTTTTTACAGGGCCACAGATTCGGTCAACTTCCCGTTTAATATAGAAGGGGCTAAGATCCTTTACCGTTTTCCCATCACAAGCCAAAGTCAAAACCAAAAACGTGTCAAATGAGGAGGGTTTGCGCGGATACATTATGAATTGGACCCCCATCCGGAACCGTCGGCGTCAGCCTGCCATCCGGGGGTCAAAAGATAAAAGACACCAAAATCTCCTCGGTCTGTGCCGCCATGGAGACCCCTCCATGACTGACCTCAAGGCGTACTTCAGAGGAGCTACCCTCCGATCTCCACTGCTTGTCCGCATGGGTAAACCGTTCACCACATGACACCCCGGTTTTATGCCCCCACCACAGGAATAACCGCCTGTGGCTCCCCGCTTTAGCACACGCTGCCTCAACGGAGTCAGCGTGGATTCAGGGGACTTCGGGTTGATTACACCGGGGCTCCGTCAGCGGTAACACGTCCGGCCGGTGATACTAACCCGACGGCACGCGGCCGTCGGGAGATTAACACCGGCCGTGCCCTCAAGGAGCTACGTGGGTGTACTTGACGTGTGGACGGGCTCCGCACCTAAGGCTACACATGGGGGCAGTGTGAAGGGTCCGCACAACCTTCGCGCCTGAGACCTCCGAAGAGCACACAAGTCGGGGGCCGCGCCGAAAACCGTGGGACAGGACCACGGAGATAGGAAAGATCCCTGCTGGTGAGACAGGAGTTATAAATCTAGGAACTTACAAACTAATAATCAGAATAAACCTAGAAGAGGAAGAGGGTGATATAAAAAGCAACAAAAACGCTGCACGTGGCACAGTTAATGAAGGTGGAGGGGGTGAAGTGATAGTGAGCAGCTCGGGGCCCCGGGTGCGCCAAACCCGGACCTACCGTGGTAGGTTCCCCTGGGGGAGTTTGATTTCGGAGTCCTCTTCTCCTAGATGAGTTGTCGACCAAGACTAACGAGCCTCATCTACCCGTTGGAATGTTCTTAGCTTCCCCTCACCTCTTGCCTACCAGTGGTCACGAAGACACACGTAGCAGGCCGTCTGGTTCGGGTACTGAGCCCCTCCGCCACGGCAAGGCGACACTCCTTCAGAGGGGCAGGAGAACCAGGTTCCGGTAGAAGGTCGAAACGTACCGGAATAAAACCAGGAAAGTTGAAGGAGTCCTGTTGACGAAGTTTGGTTTCCTGTAAGCACATGATAGTGGGAGACAGCGATCTTGCGAGTAACTGCAATTCGGCCCTATGTGTGCGAATGCCACGTGCATTCCACTGAAGAATGGACATCTGGAGGTAAAGGGAACAAGCTACGGTTACTTGAGCGCCGGCTGGCGCTTCAATTTGCCCTTACAGTTTCGCGAGGAACTAGGGCTTTTAGGTGGTGGTATTTCCTGTTCCATTGGTTCCTCTGAAGGAAGAGGCTCACTACCAGCAGAAAGAAGTGCCTGGAAACGATTGTCCGTAGGCACAGGAGAATCACGAGGATCTCTGCTGCGCCTTTGGTCTTCCTGTGAACGAGATCTCCGAGGAGGTGAAGGAGAATTATCATTCCGTCCACATCGGCTACTGGCGGAAGTCTGAGGATCTTTTAGAAAGTCACTTCGTTTTGGCTGGATTTTAAATTTTCGTTGTTCAGCACCAACAGAGATCGACTTAGATGTAACGGATGCAGGAGCAGCTGGTAGGGTAGGGGTAGTGACGGCATCGGAGATTACAGGTAGAGTCTGCGTACTCATATCCCGCTTTTGCACTTGCGTTTGTACCACGGAACTAAAGGTACCAAATTTAAGAAGAGAAGGCTGGCGAGCGAGATGGCGTTTGCGGGCTTCACTGAAAGATAAACGTTCTTTCACCCGCAGCTCTTGTATGGCCTTCTCATCCAAAAAGCGGGGACAGTCGGGGGATGTCGCTGGATGGGCGCCCCTACAATTCACGCAGCAAATAACTGATTGACAAGCTCCGTCGTGGGCATCCTTACCACACTTTACACAAACAGGAATTGCAAGTTTGCAAGAAATCTTTGTGTGGCCAAAGCGTTGGCACTGAAAGCAACGCATAGGACGGGGAACTTATTGTCGTACAGGGATCACTTCGTATCCCGCCTTACTTTTCGAAGGTAGGTCAAGCCGGTCGAATGTGAGGAACAGGGTACGGGTAGGCACCTGCACACCATCGCGTTTAGCCCTGACTCGGTAGACCTCAATGACTCCTTGATCCGATAAATAGCCCAAGATCTCTTCCTCGGACATGTCATCCAACAGGGGTGAGGTGATGACCCCCTTTGTAGAGTTTAGACTACGGTGCTTCTCGACACGAATAGGATATCCGTGGAGTAGTTTGGCCTTTAACAATTTATCAAACTGGGCTGAGGTAAATGTCTCAATAAGAAGAGAACCGTTCCGGAGTCTGGTACATGACTTTACAGGACCGGCTATTTTATCAAGACCGGCCTGGAGTGAGTGAGTAGTGGGGTTTACGGGCCCGTCGACAACTAGGTCATTAGGGCCCGAAGTCCAATGTAAAAGCAATCAAAGAAAATAAAACCTCACCCGCTTTAAAGTTAAAAAGTGAAAGTTAAAAAACCTAAAAATGAACGTTAAAACCACTAAAAAGAGAGCTAAAAACTGGTAAAAAAGGAAAATTAAAAACCAATAAAACCATATTACGAAAACCCTAAACTACTTATACTGTTGAAAAAGGGTAAAAACACGAGTAAAACATCCTAAAAGTATTTTTCCGCCAAGATAAAAGAAACCTTACACTTGCTTACCAAAATCGATACGCGCAACAAACCGCAGTACTGTATTTACAGCTGCTGGGTCGTTGCCTAACATGGTGCACAGTGTAAGACCCAGGCCAAAGGACTGGCGCTCACGAGCATACCGCGGACAATCAGCAAGGACATGTGCAACGGAGAGTGGCACATTGCACGTCGCACAGACAGGCTCCGGATCACCGCGCAAAAGGTGTGCATGCGTGGCTCGAGTGTGGCCTATCCTCAGGCGGGTTAAAATCACCTCCTCACGCCTGGAATCCCTGCAAGATGTTTGCCAGGGTTGTACCGTGTCCTTGATTGTCCGTAACTGAGTGCCAGATAACGCTTCCCAAGATTGTTGCCAGAGAGTAAATAGATGGCGACGGAAGTACTTCTGCACATCTATATAGGGTAGCGTACGGGTGGAATATTCCGGAAGGCGACATGCAGACTTCGCAGCCGCATCAACTGCCTCGTTACCCGGAATACCCACATGACCTGGGATCCACGTAAAAACGAACTGGTATCCGCGAGATAACAATTGAGATAAAAGTGTCTGTATTTTAATAATTGATGCCGAGTTGCCAACAAATTGTTGCAGCGCCTGAAGAGCGCTCAGGGAGTCGCAACATACAATAAAATGTCCAGGAACTGAACGGGAGATAAAAAGTAAGAAATAAAAGATGGCAAACAGCTCGGCGGTAAAAACTGAACTGGCGTCTGGAAGGCGGTATGTGTGAACCTCACCGTTGTATATAAATGCGGAACCCGTCGTACTACCCAACTGGGAGCCATCGGTGAATACCGGAGTATAAGTCCGGTATCGGCTCAGAACTGCGGTGAAGAGTTGACGGAACACCGAAGGAGGGGTAGCAGTCTTTGGACAGCCCGACAGCTCCAGGTCAAAGCGTGCACGCTGGAGCTGCCAGGGAGGACAGTGGCCAAATGAAAGCCGCTCTACAACTGGCAGTCGGAGGGCGTTTGCGACAAGTAGTTCTTGAAACCTGATGCCACTTGGACGGGAGATTGTTTTATTTCGCATATAACGGTGCACGAGGTCTGGACGCAATACAGGTGGAAACGAAGGATGACCTGGATGAGCGGCCAACCTTGCCACATAGGAACAAAGTAACAATGAGCGTCGAACAGACAGTGGAGGTTCGCCAGAATCAGCATACAGACAATCCACTCTACTTGTGCGGAAAGCCCCAGTAGCGAGACGGATACCAGTGTGATGAATTGTGTCTAAAAGGCGGAGTTTAGAGGCTGATGCAGAGCCATAGATAAAACAGCCGTAGTCTAATTTGGACCGGACCAGTGAGCGATACAACCTCAACATTACCGTGCGATCGCCGCCCCAAGATGCCCCAGACAGGACCCTGAGTACCCGAAGCGAGCGACCGCAGGAAGCACGAAGGTGCCGTATATGGTGCTCCCATGTGAGTTTGCTGTCGAGGTGTAAGCCCAAGAACTTCAGGTGCGGAACAAATGGAAGACGTGTGCCACGCAAATGAAGATCAGGAGGAAGGTGTACACCACGGAGTCGGTTAAAGTGGAGACACTGTGTTTTCGTAGGAGAAAACCGAAAGCCGGTGCGAGACGCCCACTCGGCGATGGATGTTATGGTCATCTGCAGTTGACGCTCGATGTGCTCCAAACTATAAGAGCGATAGTATATCGCAAAGTCGTCAACATACAGCGACATCGGGATTCCGCTACGAACAGCGCTGGTGATGCCATTAATGGCAACGGCGAAAAGCGTAACACTGAGAATCGACCCTTGGGGTACACCATTCTCCTGAACCTTCTCTTGGGAGAGCGTGTTGCCTATGCGGACACGAAAACGGCGAATTAGTAAAAAGTTAAAAATAAAAAACGACAAGTTACCGCGTAAACCATAATCGTGTAGAGTACGGAGAATGCCATAGCGCCATGTAGTGTCGTAGGCCTTCTCCAGATCAAAGAAGACACCCACGACATGCTGCTTCAAGAGAAATGCATTCTGTATGTAGGCCTCCATGCTTGTCAGATTGTCGACACTGGAGCGATGGCGACGAAAACCGCACTGGACATTACTCAGCAGGTTATTCGTCTCTAGCCACCACACTAAACGAGTGTTGATCATACGTTCGAGGGTCTTGCAAACGACACTCGTTAGGCAAATAGGGCGGTAGCTAGAGGCAAGTGTCCGGTCTTTCCCGGGCCGAGGTATAGGGATGACGATACCCTCGCGCCAGGAAGACGGGTAAACCCGCTGGAGCCAGATTCGGTTATAGATGCTCAGCAGGAAGGAAAGAGCCTGAGGTGGAAGATGAAGCAACATTTGTCGGTGGATGTCATCCGGACCGGGAGAAGAGTCGTGCGCCAGAGACAAGGAGTGCATCAGCTCTGCTATGCTAAAAGGCGTGTTGTATGGTTCACTACCGTCGCTGTTAAAATTAAGAACTATCCGCTCCGCAGATTCCTTGATAGCTAAAAACGACCTATCGTAACTTTGGGTTTGGCTGGTAGCAGAGAAAGATTCGGCAAGGGCGTCGGCGATCGCCTGCTCGTTGGTGTAATAAGAGCCCTGTACGGCAAGACCGGGAATAATCGTCCGGCGACACTTGCCGTACATACGCCGAACCGCAGTCCACACCCTTTGTGTTGAAGTGCGCCGAGAGAGGGAAGAGACGTAAGTTACCCAGGATGTGCGTTTTGCACTGCGAAGTACAAAACGCGCCCGGGCACGCACACGCTTAAAGGTAATGAAGTTCTCTTCCGTAGGATGTGCACTGAAAACTCGCAGAGCCCGTTTTCGGGCTTTAACAGCCAAACGACATTCCTCGGACCACCAAGGCACGGGAACATGACGAGGTGTAGTAGAACCGCGAGGAATGCTGGAATTTGCTGCAAGCAGGACAGAACATGTAAAATACTCCACCATGTTGTCAATGGTGGTAAAACCATCGTCCGTAAGGTGAATGAGGGAACGGAATTTCCCCCAGTCAGCCTTGGAAATAATCCAGTGAGGGTATCGTGTTGGAATAGGATGGAAACCAGTAATGTGAATGTTAATGGGAAAATGATCACTGCCAAAGAGGTCGGAGAGCACCGACCAATCAATAAGTGGTACCAGTGACGGGCTACAGAAGCTAACGTCTAAGGCGGAATAGGTACCATAGGCAGATGATAAGAAGGTAGGGGCACCAGTGTTCAACAAAAGGAGGCCGGACATATCGCAAACGTCTGCTACAAGGCATCCGCGAGCATCGTCAGTGTCGGAGCCCCATAAAGTGTGTTTGGCATTCAGATCACCAAGGAAGATAAGCGGTGGCGGAATCTGAGCCAAAAGAGCCCGAAGATCGTTCGCGTGTACGACACTGACCGGTGGCAGATAGACATTACAAATTGACAGACTCACGCCCTGCATATGGACACGCACTGCTACAGCTTGCAGCGGCGTGTTTAGCGGGATGCTTGTGGCTGAGATGGTATGCGCCACCAGAGTAGCAACACCACCGCTTGCTCGTCTATCAGCTGCAGAGTCATGTCTAAATGCCGAAAAACCACGAAGATGTAAGGTGTGGTTAGGCTTCAGATGGGTTTCTTGTAGACAGACGATTGAAGGTGAATGGTGCCAAGCTAAGTGTTGTATGTCCGGGGCACGGGCCCGGTACCCATTAACATTCCACTGAATTATTTCCATAATAAAAAGGTTAAGGCATAGTCTTTATCTTTTTCTTCATCTTAACCTTGGCGCACTTGGGACCAATGATGTGCTTTTCACCGTCCTCAGGCGACTCCTCGGAACTTCGGGAGTCAGAAGATCCCCGGCGGCTCGCGGAGCGGGAGCGGGACTTCGTGGAGGTACGACTACTCGCCCGATGTTTAGTTCGCGAACGATTTGTGGGAACAGGCAATACGGTGTAGCCTCTGCTTGTGGACGACTGGTGAGCGTGTGTCTGCACAGCGGAAGATGTAGTTGCTGGTGCAGTTTTATCACGACGCGGTGGAGAGGTGCTCGCCGGTAAATCTGTTTGTGTCGAAGCATCTGCGACGGGTACATGCTGTATAGCAACAGTGTTCACAGGAGGGCGACGAACAGCGGATGCAAAACCTGTGGTGGTAGCAGGTTGCAGTTGTTGAAAGCGACGGCGCGCTTCAACAAACGTCAGGCGTTCTTTCACGCGCAACTCCTGGATACACTTTTCCTCGAGAAACTTCGGACACTGTCGCGAGCTCGATGGATGACTCCCTTCGCAGTTAACGCAGTAAGGGTCACGGGTGCAAGCCGTGCCCTCATGGTATGGTAGTCCACAACGCTCACAAGTAGCAGGATGGGTGCACGAAGGCTTAGTATGACCGAACTTCTGACACTGAAAACAGCGCATAGGGTTCGGTACATACTGCCGAACTGCGGCACGCTCGTAGCCGCAGAAGATGTACTCGGGTAACTGAGTACCCTTAAATGTCAAAAACACAGTGCGTAAATCGATCACTTTTCCATCCTGTTTTCGAGTGAGACGGTACGCCTGACACACCCGTTGATCTGAAAGGCAGGTGACTATCTCTTCATTAGACAGACCATCAAGGCTGGAGGTGGTGACAACTCCTCTGCAAGTATTCAGTGTTTTATGTGGGACTACCCGGATAGGGTAGGAGCCCAATAAACTCGCTTTCAGTAGTTTCTGCGACTGGTCTGCAGTAATCACCTCTATCAATAGCGTACCGTCGCGTATTCTGGTCGCATTTTTTACAGGGCCACAGATTCGGTCAACTTCCCGTTTAATATAGAAGGGGCTAAGATCCTTTACCGTTTTCCCGTCACAAGCCAAAGTCAAAACCAAAAACGTGTCAAATGAGGAGGGTTTGCGCGGATGCATTATGAATTGGACCCCCATCCGGAACCGTCGGCGTCAGCCTGCCATCCGGGGGTCAAAAGATAAAAGACACCAAAATCTCCTCGGTCTGTGCCGCCATGGAGACCCCTCCATGACTGACCTCAAGGCGTACTTCAGAGGAGCTACCCTCCGATCTCCACTGCTTGTCCGCATGGGTAAACCGTTCACCACATGACACCCCGGTTTTATGCCCCCACCACAGGAATAACCGCCTGTGGCTCCCCGCTTTAGCACACGCTGCCTCAACGGAGTCAGCGTGGATTCAGGGGACTTCGGGTTGATTACACCGGGGCTCCGTCAGCGGTAACACGTCCGGCCGGTGATACTAACCCGACGGCACGCGGCCGTCGGGAGATTAACACCGGCCGTGCCCTCCAGGAGCTACGTGGGTGTACATGACGTGTGGACGGGCTCCGCACCTAAGGCTACACATGGGGGCAGTGTGAAGGGTCCGCACAACCTTCGCGCCTGAGACCTCCGAAGAGCACACAAGTCGGGGGCCGCGCAGAAAACCGTGGGACAGGACCACGGAGATAGGAAAGATCCCTGCTGGTGAGACAGGAGTTATAAAACTAAGGCCTTACTAACTAATAATCGGAATAAACCTAGAAGAGGAAGAGGATGATATAAAAGCAACATAAGTCGCTGCACGTGGCACAGTTAATGTATATGGAGGGGGTGAAATGATGGTGCGCAGCTCGGGGCCCCGGGCGCGCCAAACCCGGACCTACCGTGGTAGGTTCCCCTGGGGGAGTTTGATTTCGGAGTCCTCTTCTCCTAGATGAGTCGTCGACCAAGACTAACGAGCCTCATCTACCCGTTGGAATGTTCTTAGCTTCCCCTCACCTCTTGCCTACCAGTGGTCACGAAGACTCACTTAGTAGGCCGTCTGGATCGGGTACTGAGCCCCTCCGCCACGGCAAGGCGACACTCCTTCGGAGGGGGACCGGCCTGGATGACGAAAGGGTTAACTTTCACAAATGACTGAGCCTCTTCTAATCTACTGATAACCAGGTAACGAGCTGATGACACTGCGGTTACCTCCTTTACTTCTTGCACTTGACGTCGTCTTTTAGGTGTATTTGTAGCCATAAAAGGGTTACATAAAATTCATCCCCCAGTGCTCCCCACCCACCACGGAGCCCAACGAGGGGTCACCCCACTGGGATGACAGGGCTACACAGGGGATATAGCGGGCTCGCCGTCCCACTCACCCTGGAGTTCAGTGCAAAGCCTAGTCCTGGCCGATAACTAGGGGTGGGTTGGTCCCTAGCCTCCCGTTTAGATGAAGCAGTAACCAAAGCAGTGTATTGGAAATGCGCACCCTCCCACAGATTCAGAAAAGAAACTGTCCCGGGCTCAGATGCGCACCCCTCAACCACCAGGATAAACCTTTCCACCGACACGGGTCTCCACGCACGGTCTACACGTGGGTGGGCGATTTGACTGACTCCCTCACCACGAAGAGGAGCCCACACTGAGGGAGTCAGTTGGCTCGGGGCCCCGGGTGCGCCAAACCCGGACCTACCGTAGTAGGTCCCCCTGGGGGGGTCAGATCTTTGTAACACTTGTCTCAATGCGCCTCTGAGGCTCAGTAGAAACGGCAGCGCACAGATTTTGTTGGATTCGAGCAGGTCTGGTTTCGCGACAATTCACTTGTTCGAAGCAACTTGACTCAAATTTTCGATATTCTCAGATCGTTGTAACACTTGTCTCAGTGCGTCTCTGAGGCTCAGTAGAGACGGCAGTGCACAGTTTTTGTTGGATTCGAGCAGGTGTTGTTTCGCGATAATTCCCTTGTTTGAAGTAACTTCACTCAAGCTTTCGATATTCTCAGATCTTTGTAACACTTGTCTCAGTGCGTCTCTGAGGCTCAGTAGAGACGGCAGTGCACAGTTTTTGTTGGATTCGAGCAGGTGTTGTTTCGCGATAATTCCCTTGTTTGAAGTAACTTCACTCAAATTTTCGATATTCTCAGATCTTTGTAACACTTGTCTCAAAGCGTCTCTGAGGCTCAGTAGAGACCGCAGGGCACAGTTTTTGTTCGATTCGAGCAGGTGTTGTATCGCGACAATTCGCTTGTTTGAAGAAATTTCCCACTAGTTTTTGACATTCTCTGATTTTCGTGACACTTGTCTGAAAGCGTCTCTCAGGCTCAGTAGAGACGGCAGGGCACAGCTTTCGTTGGATTCGAGCAGGTGTTGTTTCGCCATACTTCGCTTGTTTGAAGCAATTTCACTCTAATTTTCGACATTCCCTTATTTTTGTAACACTTGTCTCAAAGCGTCTCTGAGACTCAGCAGACACGGAAGGGCACAGTTTTGTTGGATTCGAGCTGGTGTTGTTTCGGGATAATTCGCTTGTTTGAAACAATTTCACTCAAATTTTGGACATTCTCTGATTTTTTTAACACTTGTCTCAGAGCGTCTTTGAGGCTCAGTAGAGACGGGAGGGCACAGTTTTTGTTGGATTCGAGCAGGTGTTGTTTCGCGATAATTCGCTTTTTTGTAGCAATTTCACTCAAATTTTTGTCATTCTCTGATATTTGTAACACTTGTTTCAAAGGGTGTCTGAGGGTCCCTAGAACGCCCTAACACAGTTTAGGTTGGATTAAAACAGGTCGTTCTTTCGCGATAATTCGCTTCTTTAAGCATCTTCGCTCAAATTTTCGATATTCTCAGATATTTTTAACACTTGTCTCACTGCGTCTCTGAGGCTAAGTAGAAACGGCAGCGCACAGATCTTGTTGGATTCGAGCAGGTGTTGTTTCGCGATAATTCACTTGTTTGAGGCAACTTGACTCAAATTTTCGATATTCTCAGATCTTTGTAACACTTGTCTCAAAGCGTCTCTGAGGCTCATTAGAGACGGCAGGTCACAGTTTTCGTTGGATTCGAGCAGGCGTTGTTTCGCGATAATTCGCTTGTTTGAAACAATTGCACTCAAATTTTGGAAATTCTCTGATTTTTTTAACACTTGTATCAGAGCGTCTTTGAGGCTCAGTAGAGTCGGGAGGCACAGTTTTTGTTGGATTCGAGCAGGTGTTGTTTCGCGATAATTCGCTTTTTTGTAGCAATTTCACTCAAATTTTTGTCATTCTCTGATATTTGTAACACTTGTTTCAAAGGGTGTCGGAGGGTCCCTAGAGACGCCCTAACACAGTTTAGGTTGGATTAAAACAGGTCGTTCTTTCGCGATAATTCGCTTTTTAAAGCAACTTCGCTCAAATTTTCGATATTCTCAGATATTTGTAACACTTGTCTCAATGCGTCTCTGAGACTCAGTAGAAACGGCAGCGCACAGATTTGGTTGGATTTGAGCAGGTGTTGTTTCGTGATTATTCGCTTGTTTAAAGCAATTTCACTCTAATTTTTCACATTCTCTGGTTTTTGGTAGTAGTAGGGCTTTAGGGCGCACAACTGCTACGGTCATTAGCGCCCATTCAGAACTAAATGACTAAAACAACTGAGACACAAAGTCCCTAAATCTAAAACATTAAGAAGGTTTAAAAGTCACCAACACAGTGCCAGAAGCCGTAAAAGTAGAGCAGAACTAACACAAGAACCTGTTACAGGATATAACAAACCGCACCACCAACTAAAGTAAAGAATAAAACCAGTGAGTTAAACTCGGTCGCCCAAACCGCTAAGGCGGATAAAGTGCAATAAATGCTCTACGGCACTAGATGTATCTGCCAGCACTTCAGCAAGTGTGGCCGGCAGACCCACAGACAAACGTAACTGAGCTAAAAACTGGCACTGAATTAAAACGTGCCGCACCGTCAATGGCTCATGACAATGAGTACACACCGGTGCAGCATCGGATGATAAAAGGTGACTATGGCTAAAACGACAGTGCCCGATACGCAATCTGCTTAAAATCACTTCCTCGCGGCGAGAAGCGCGCGAGGAGGTCCTCCAGGTGACAGGGAGGGGCTTCACCTCTCTGAGTTTGTTCCCCTGAATAGTAGACCACTCCGCTGTCCAACGACGAAGGATAGAAATGCGCAAACTCGCTCTAATATCAGCAGAGGGAACGTGAGAGCTAAAACACCTGGGAGCTAAAACCGCTGCCTTTGCGGCAGCATCGGCAGCCTCGTTTCCCGGTAGGCCTACTTGTCCAGGCACCCACAAGAAAGACACGCCAGCGCCAGCACTAGCAAGGAAATGCAGGTTGTCCTGGATACGCTGCACTAGGGGGTGGTAGTTTTACAGCGATCGTAGGCTCTCCAATGCACTCAAGGAATCCGAACAGATAACCCAGCGCTGCAAGGCTTGCCGACGAATGTATAAAAGAGCTTGGTAGATACCAAAAAGCTCAGCGGTAAAAATCGAGCACTGCCCTAAGAGTCTAAAACTAAAACTTTGGCGACCGTGTATATAGGCACATCCTACTCCCCTATCGTCCTTCGAGCCATCCGTGTAGATGAAAGAGCTGTCAGCAAAATGTGTCTGAATTTCTAAAAAGGCTGAACGGAGCACCGAAACTGGTGTCGTGGACGTCGGCATGGACGTTATCCCCAGATCGACGGGGGTTGCTGGTCGGAGCCATGGCGGGAACTGCGTTTCTCCTATGCGAAACGCCGCCGGTAAAGTGATGTCCAATGTACGAAGGAGAGAGCGAAAACGAACACCAGGAGGGAGTAAAGCTAGGGAGCTCGTTGAGTATTGGCGGTCCAAGGAGTCGTTAAAGAAAGGACTAAAAGTCAGATGACGCGGCAAACCAGAGAGTCTCTGGTTTTTGTAACACTTGTCTCAAAGCGTCTCTGAGGCTCAGTAGAGACGGCCGCGCAGTTATTTTTGGATTCGAGCAAGTGTTGTTTCGCGATAATTCGCTTGTTTCATGCAACTTGACTCAAATTTTCGAAATTCTCAGATCTTTGTAACACTTGTTTCAATGCGCCTCTGAGGCTCAATAGAAACGGCAGCGCACAGATTTTGTTGGATTCGAGCAGATGTTTCGCGATAATTCACTTGTTTGAAGCAACTTGACTCAAATTTTCGATATTCTTAGATCTTTGTAACACTTGTCTCAGTGCGTCTCGGAGGCTCAGTAGAGACGGCAGCGCACAGTTTTTGTTGGATTCGAGCAGGTGTTGTTTCGCGATAATTCCCTTGTTTGAAGTAACTTCACTCAAATTTTCGATATTCACAGATATTTGTAACACTTGTCTCAGTGCGTCTCTGAGGCTCAGTAGAGACGGAAGCGCACAGTTTTTGTTGGATTCGAGCAGGTGTTGTTTCGCGATAATTCGCTTGTTTGATGCAACCTGACTCAAATTTTCGATATTCTCATATCTTTGTAACACTTGTCTCAAAGCGTCTCTGAGGCTCAGTAGAGACGGGAGCGCTCAGTTTTTGTTGGATTCGAGCAGGTGTTGTTTCGCGATAATTCCCTTGTTTGAAGTAACTTCACACAAATTTTCGATATTCTCAGATCTTTGTAACACTTGTTTCAAAGGGTGTCTGAGGGTCCCTAGGGACGCCCTAACACATTTTAGGTTGGATTTAAACAAGTCGTTCTTTCGCGATTATTCGCTTTTCAAAGCAACTTCACTCAAATTTTCGATATTGTCAGATATTTGTGACACTTGTCTCAATGCGTCTCTGAGGCTCAGTAGAGACCGCAGGGCACAGCTTTTGTTGGATTCGAGCAGGTGTTGTATCGCGACAATTCGCTTGTTTGAAGCAATTTCAATTTGACATTCTCTGATTTTCGTAACACTTGTCTGAAAGCGTCTCAGAGGCTCAGTAGAGACGGCAGGTCACAGTTTTCGTTGGATTCGAGCAGGTGTTGTTACGCGATAATTCACTTGTTTGACGCAACTTGACTCAAATTTTCGATATTCTCAGATCTTTGTAACACTTGTCTCAATGCGTCTCTGAGGCTCAGTAGAGACGGCCGCGCACAGTTATTGTTGGATTCGAGCAGGTGTTGTTTCGCAATAATTCGCTTGTTTGATGCAACTTTACTCAAATTTTCGATATTCTCAGATCTTTGTAACACTTGTCTCAATGCGTCTCTGAGGCTCAGTAGAGACGGCCGCGCACAGTTATTGTTGGATTCGAGCAGGTGTTGTTTCGCAATAATTCGCTTGTTTGATGCAACTTGACTCAAATTTTCGATATTCTCAGATCTTTGTAACACTTGTCTCAATGCGCCTCTGAGGCTCAGTAGAAACGGTAGCGCACAGATTTTGTTGGATTCGAGCAGGTGTTGTTTCGCGATAATTCACTTGTTTGAGGCAACTTGCCTCAAATTTTCGATATTCTCAGATCTTTGTAACACTTGTCTAAGTGCGTCTCTGAGGCTCAGTAGAGACGGCAGCGCACAGTTTTTGTTGGATTCGAGCAGGTGTTGTTTCGCGATAATTCCCTTGTTTGAAGTAACTTCACTCAAATTTTCGATATTCTCAGATCTTTGTAACACTTGTCTCAGTGCGTCTCTGAGGCTCAGTAGAGACGGCAGCGCACAGTTTTGGTTGGATTCGAGCAGGTGTTGTTTCGCGATAATTCCCTTGTTTGAAGTAACTTCACTCAAATTTTCGATATTCTCAGATCTTTGTAACACTTGTCTCAAAGCGTCTCTGAGGCTCAGTAGAGACCGCAGGGCACAGTTTTTGTTGGATTCGAGCAGGTTGCGACAATTCGCTTGTTTGAAGCAATTTCACTCTAGTTTTTGACATTCTCTGGATTTCGTGACACTTGTCTGAAAGCGTCTCTCAGGCTCAGTAGAGACGGCAGGGCACAGCTTTCGTTGGATTCGAGCAGGTGTTGTTTCGCCATAATTCGCTTGTTTGAAGAAATTTCACTCTAATTTTCGACATTCCCTTATTTTTGTAACACTTGTCTCAATGCGTCTCTGAGGCTCAGTAGAGACGGCCGCGCACAGTTATTGTTGGATTCGAGCAGGTATTGTTTCGCGATAATTCGCTTGTTTCAAACAATTGCACTCAAATTTTGGAAATTCTCTGATTTTTTTAACACTTGTCTCAGAGCGTCTTTGAGGCTCAGTAGAGTCGGGAGCGCACAGTTTTTGTTGGATTCGAGCAGGTGTTGTTTCGCGATAATTTGCTTTTTTGTAGCAATTTCACTCAAATTTTTGTCATTCTCTGATATTTGTAACACTTGTTTCAAAGGCTGTCGGAGGGTCCCTAGAGACGCCCTAAAACAGTTTAGGTTGGATTAAACAGGTCGTTCTTTCGCGATAATTCGCTTTTTAAAGCAACTTCGCTCAAATTTTCGATATTCTCAGATATTTGTAACACTTGTCTCAACGCGTCTCTGAGACTCAGTAGAAACGGCAGCGCACAGATTTTGTTGGATTCGAGCAGGTGTTGTTTCGCGATAATTCACTTGTTTGAAGCAACTTGACTCAAATTTTCGATATTCTCAGATCTTTGTAACACTTGACTCCAAGCGTATGTGAGGCTCAGTAGAATCGGCAGCGCACACATTTTGTTGGATTCGAGCAGGTGTTGTTTCGCGATAATTCACTTGTTTGAAGCAACTTGACTCAAATTTTCGATATTCTCATATCTTTGTAACACTTGTCTCAGTGCGTCTCTGAGGCTCAGTAGGGACGGCAGCGCACAGGTTTTGTTGGATTCGAGCAGGTGTTTTGCGATAACTCCCTTGTTTGAAGTAACTTCACCCAAATATTCGATATTCTCAGATCTTTGTAACACTTGTCTCAAAGCGTCTCTGAGGCTCAGTAGAGACCGCAGGGCAGAGTTTTTGTTGGATTCGAGCAGGTGTTGCATCGCGATAATTCGCTTGTTTGAAGCAATTTCACTCTAGTTTTTGACGTTCTCTGATTTTCGTGACACTTGTCTGAAAGCGTCTCTCAGGCTCAGTAGAGACGGCAGGGCACACCTTTCGTTGGATTCGAGCAGGTGTTGTTTCGCGATAATTCGCTTTTTTGTAGCAATTTCACTCAAATTTTTGTCATTCTCTGATATTTGTAACACTTGTTTCAAAGGCTGTCGGCGGGTCCCTAGAGACGCCCTAACACAGTTTAGGTTGGCTTAAACATGTCGTTCTTTCGCGATAATTCGCTTTTTAAAGCAACTTGACTCAAATTTACGATATTCTCAGATCTTTGTAACACTTGACTCAAAGCGTATGTGAGGCTCAGTAGAATCGGCAGCGCACACATTTTGTTGGATTCGAGCAAGTGTTGTTTCGCGATAATTCACTTGTTTGAAGCAACTTGACTCAAATTTTCGATATTCTCATATCTTTGTAACACTTGTCTCAGTGCGTCTCTGAGGCACAGTAGGGACGGCAGGGCACAGTTTTTGTTGGATTCGAGCTGGTGTTTTGCGATAACTCCCTTGTTTGAAGTAACTTCACTCAAATGTTCGATATTCTCAGATCTTTGTAACACTTGTCTCAAAGCGTCTCTGAGGCTCAGTAGAGACGGGAGGTCTCAGTTTTTGTTGGATTCGAGCAGGTGTTGTTTCGCGATAATTCCCTGGTTTGAAGTAACTTCACTCAAATTTTCGATATTCTCATATCTTTGTAACACTTGCCTCAATGCGTCTCTGAGGCTCAGTAGAGACGGAAGCGCACAGTTTTTGTTGGGTTTGAGCAGGTGTTGTTTGGGGATAATTCGCTGCTTTAAAGAAACTTGACTCAAATTTTCGACATTCTCTTATTTTCGTAACACTTGTCTGAAACCGCCTCTGAGGCTAAGCAGAGACGGTAGGGCACAGTTTTTGTTGGATTCAAGCAGGTGTTGTTTCGCGACAATTCGCTTGTTTGAAATAATTTCACTCTAGTTTTTGACATTCTCTGATATTTGTTACACTTGTCTCAACGCGTCTGTGAAGCTCAGTAGAAACGGCAGGGCACAGTTTTTGTTGGATTCGAGCAGGTGTTGTTTCGCGATAATTCGCTTGTTTGAAGCAACTTGGCTCAAATTTTCGACATTCTCTGATTTTCGTAACACTTGCCTGAAACCGCCTCTGAGGTAGTAGTAGGTAGTATTAGGGTTTTAGGGCGCACAACTGCCAGGGTTATTAGCGCCCAAACAAGACAAGACAGCTAAAAACACTCGAGTGCTAATACTTTAAAATAAATCAACAATAGATGGAAAACCGCCTCTGAGGCTCAGTAGAGACAGTAGGGCACAGTTTTTGTTGGATTCGAGCAGGTGTTGTTTCGCGATAATTCGCTTGTTTTTAGCAACATGGCTCAAATTTTCGACATTCTCATATCTTTGTAACACTTGTCTCAATGCGCCTCTGAGGCTCAGTAGAGACGGAAGCGCGCACTTTTTGTTGGGTTTGAGCAGGTGTTGTTTCGGGATAATTCGCTGCTTTAAAGCAAGTTCGCTCAAATTTTCGATATTCTCAGATATTTGTAACACTGGTCTCAATGTGTCTCTGAGGCTCAGTGTAGACTGCAGGGCACAGTTTTTCTTGGATTCGAGCAGGTGTTGTTTCGCAATAATTCGCTTGTTTGAAGCAATTTCACTCAAATTTTTGTCATTCTCTGATATTTGTAACACTTGTCAACAGCGTCTCTGAGGCTCAGTAGAGACGACAGGGCACAGTTTTTGTTGGATTCGAGCAGGTGTTGTTTCGCGATAATTTCCATGTTTGAAGAAATTGACTCAAAGTTACGACATTCTCTGATTTTTGTAACACTTGTCTCAAAGCGTCTCTGGGGCTCAGTAGAGACGGCAAGGCACAGTTTTTCTTGGATTCGAGGTGGTAGTTGTTTTGCGACAATTCGCTTGTTTGAAGCAATTTCACTCAAATTTCTGACATTCTCAGATCTTTGTAACACTTGTCTCAATGCGTCTCTGAGGCTCAGTAGAGACGACAGCGCACACTTATTGTTGGGTTCGAGCAGGTGTTTCGCGATAGTTCGCTTGTTTGAAGCAATTTCACTCTAATTTTTGACATTCTCTGATTTTTGTAACACTTGTTTCAAAGCGTATCTGAGACTCAGCAGACACGAAAGGGCAGAGTTTAGTTGGGTTCGAGCAGGTGTTTTCTCGCGATAATTCGCTTGTTTGAAGCAATTTCACTCAAATTTTTGTCATTCCCTGATATTTGTAACACTTGTTTCAAAGGGTGTCTGAGGGTCCCTAGAGACGCCCTAACACAGTTTAGGTTGGATTAAAACAGGTCGTTCTTTCGCTATACTTCGCTTTTTAAAGCAACTTCGCTCAAATTTTTTATATTCTCAGATATTTGTATTATTTGTCTCAATGCGTCTCTGAGGCTCAGTAGAAACGGCAGCGCACAGATTTTGTTGGATTCGAGCAGGTGTTGTTTCGCGATAATTCGCTTGTATGAAGCAATTTCACTCAAATTTTCGACATTCTCTGATTTTCGTAACACTTGTCTAAAAGCGTCTCTGTGGCTCAGTAGAGACGGCAGGGCACATTTTTCGTTGGAATCTAGCAGGTGTTGTTTCGCGATAATTCCCTTGTTGAAGTAACTTCACTCGAATTTTCGATATTCTCAGATCCTTGTAACTCTTGTTTCAAAGCGTCTCTGAGGCTCAGTAGAGACGGGAGGGTACAGTTTTTGTTGGATTCGAGCAGGTGTTGTTTCGCGATAATTCGCTTGTTTGAAGCAATTTCACTCAAATTTCTGTCATTTCCTGATATTTGTAACACTTGTTTCAAAGGGTGTCTGAGGGTCCCTAGAGACGCCCTAACACAGTTTACGTTGGATTAAAACAGGTCGTTCTTTCGCGATACTTCGCTTTTTAAAGCAACTTCGCACAAATTTTCGATATTCTCAGATATTTGTATTACTTGTCTCAATGCGTCTCTGAGGCTCTGTAGAAACGGCAGCGCACAGATTTGGTTGGATTCGAGCAGGTGTTGTTTCGCGATAATTCCCTTGTTTGAAGTAACTTCACTCAAATTTTCGATATTCTCAGACCTTTGAAAAACTTGCCTCAAAGCGTCTCTGAGGCTCAGGAGAGACTGGGGGCACAGTTTTTGTTGGATTCTTGCAGGTGTTGTTTCGCGGTAATTCGCTTGTGTGAAGCAAATTCTCTCAAATTTTCGACATTCTCTGATTTTCGTAACACTTGTCTAAAAGCGTCTCTGTGGCTCAGTAGAGACGGCAGGGAACAGTTTTTGTTGGATTCGAGCAGGTGTTGGTTCGAGATTACTCGCTTGTTTAAAGCAATGTCACTCTAATTTTTGACATTCTCTGATTTTTGTAACACTTGTTTCAAAGCGTCTCTGAGGCTCAGTAGACACGGCAGGGCACAGTTTATTTGGATTCAAGCAGGTGTTGTTTCGCGATAATTCCCTTGTTTGAAGTAACTTCACTCAAATTTTCGATATTCTCAGATCCTTGTAACACTTGTCTCAAACTGTCTCTGAGGTTCAGTAGAGACGGGAGGGCACAGTTTTTGTTGGAATCGAGCAGGTGTTGTTTCGCGATAATTCGCTTGTTTGAAGCAATTTCACTCAAATTTTTGTCATTCTCTGATATTTGTAACACTTGTTTCAAAGGGTGTCTGAGGGTCCCTAGAGACGCCCTAACACTGTTTAGGTTGGATTTAAACAGGTCGTTCTTACGCGATAATTCGCTTTTTAAAGCAACTTCGCTCAAATTTTCGATGTTCTCAGATCTTTGTAACACTTGTCTCAATGCGTCTCTGAGGCTCAGTAGAGACGGAAGCGCACTGTTTTTGTTGGATTCGAGCAGGTATTGTTTCGCGATAATTCGCTTGTTTGAAGCAACTTGGCCCAAATTATCGATATTCTAAGATCTAGTGAGTGAGTGAGTGAGTATTGTTTAAGGGCCCATCGACAACTAGGTCATTAGGGCCCTAAGTTCACAGAATAAAACAAGTCAACAATAAAACCTCACCCTAAAAAGCTAAAAGGTGAAAGTTAAAATAACTTAAAAAAAAAAAGGTTAAAAAGTCTAAAACCAAGAGCTAAAATAGTTAAAAGTTAAACAACTGGTAAAAACGTAGACTTATAAAACTTAAAACTGATAAAATCTTTAAAAGGTAAAAACCAGAATAACATCCAAAGTAAAACCAACTAAAAGTCAATATCCGCCAATATAAAAGCACCTTACACTTGCTTGCAAAAATCAATCTTGGCAACAAACCGCAGTGCTGTATTGACAGCTACTGCGTCGTTGCCTAAAACAGAGCACAGTGTAAGGCCCAGGCCTAGGGACTGACGCTCATGACCGTATTGCGGACACTCAAGAAGGACATGTGCGACGGAGAGTGGAACATTGCACGTCGCACAGACAGGCTCCGGATCACCACGCAAAAGATGTCCATGCGTGGCTCGAGTGTGGCCTATCCTCAGGCGGGTTAAAATCACTTCCTCACGCCTGGAATTCCTGCAGCTGGTCTGCCAGGGTTGTACAGTGTCCTTTATTGTTCGTAACTGAGTGCCAGCTAACGCTTCCCAAGATTGCTGCCAGTGGGTAAATAGATGGCGGCGAAAGTATTTCTGCACATCTACATAGGGTAGCGCACGGGTGGAGTATTCCGGGAGGCGGCATGCAGACTTTGCAGCCGCATCCGCCGCCTCGTTGCCCGGAATACCCACATGGCCTGGGATCCACGTAAAAACAAACTGGTATCCGCGAGACAGTAGTTGCGAGATCAACGTCTGAATTTTAATAATCAATGCCGAGGTGCCGATAAACTGTTGCAGGGCCTGGAGGGCGCTAAAAGAGTCGGAACAGATAATAAAACTTCCAGGACCTGAACTGGAGAGTGAGTGAGTGAGTAGTGGGGTTTACGGGCCCGTCGACAACTAGGTCATTAGGGCCCGAAGTCCAAAAATAAAAACAAAGAAATAAAACCTCACCCTTTTAAAGCTAAAAAGTGAAAGTTAAAATACCTAAAAATGAACATTATAATTACTAAAAAGAGAGCTAAGACAGCTAAAAACGGAAAATTAAAACCGATAAACACTTAAATTACTAAAGACATAAAACCGGCTACTGTTAAAAAGGGCTAAAAACACGAGTAAAACATCCTAAAACTATATTTCCGCCAAGATAAAAGAAACCTTACACTTGCTTACCAAAATCGATATGCGCAACAAACCGCAGTACTGTACTTGCAGCTGCTGGGTCGTTGCCTAACACGGTGCACAGTGTAAGACCCAGGCCAAAGGACTGGCGCTCACGAGCATACCGCGGACAATCAATAAGGACATGTGCAACGGAGAGTGGGACATTGCACGTCGCACAGACAGGCTCCGGATCACCGCGCAAAAGGTGTGCATGCGTGGCTCGAGTGTGGCCTATCCTCAGGCGGGTTAAAATCACCTCCTCACGCCTGGAATCCCTGCAAGATGTTTGCCAGGGTTGTACCGTGTCCTTGATTGTCCGTAACTGAGTGCCAGATAACGCTTCCCAAGATTGTTGCCAGAGGGTAAATAGATGGCGACGGAAGTACTTCTGCACATCTATATAGGGTAGCGTACGGGTGGAATATTCCGGAAGGCGACATGCAGACTTCGCAGCCGCATCAACTGCCTCGTTGCCCGGAATACCCACATGACCTGGGATCCACGTAAAAACGAACTGGTATCCGCGAGATAACAACTGAGATAAAAGTGTCTGTATTTTAATAATTGATGCCGAGTTGCCAACAAATTGTTGCAGCGCCTGAAGAGCGCTCAGGGAGTCGCAACACACAATAAAATGTCCAGGAACTGAACGGGAGATAAAAAGTAAGAAATAAAAGATGGCAAACAGCTCGGCGGTAAAAACTGAACTGGCGTCTGGAAGGCGGTATGTGTGAACCTCACCGTTGTATATAAATGCGGAACCCGTCGTACTACCCAACTGGGAGCCATCGGTGAATACCGGAGTATAAGTCCGGTATCGGCTCAGAAATGCGGTGAAGAGTTGACGGAACACCGAAGGAGGGGTAGCAGTCTTTCGACAGCCCGACAGCTCCAGGTCAAAGCGTGCACGCTGGAGCTGCCAGGGAGGACAGTGGCCAAATGAGTGCCGCTCTACAACTGGCAGTCGGAGGGCGTTTGCAACAAGTAGTTCTTGAAACCTGATGCCACTTGGACGGGAGATTGTTTTATTCCGCATATAACGGTGCGCGAGGTCTGGACGCAATACAGGTGGAAACGAAGGATGACCTGGATGAGCGGCCAACCTTGCCACATAGGAACAAAGTAACAATGAGCGTCGAACAGACAGTGGAGGTTCGCCAGAATCAGCATACAGACAATCCACTCTACTTGTGCGGAAAGCCCCAGTAGCGAGACGGATACCAGTGTGATGAATTGTGTCTAAAAGGCGGAGTTTAGAGGCTGATGCAGAGCCATAGATAAAACAGCCGTAGTCTAATTTGGACCGGACCAGTGAGCGATACAACCTCAACATTACCGTGCGATCGCCGCCCCAAGATGCCCCAGACAGGACCCTGAGTACCCGAAGCGAGCGACCGCAGGAAGCACGAAGGTGACGTATATGGTGCTCCCATGTGAGTTTGCTGTCGAGGTGTAAGCCCAAGAACTTCAGGTGCGGAACAAATGGAAGACGTGTGCCACGCAAATGAAGATCAGGAGGAGGGTGTACACCACGGAGTCGGTGAAAGTGGAGACACTGTGTTTTCGTAGGGGAAAACCGAAAGCCGGTGCGAGACGCCCACTCGGCGATGGATGTTATGGTCATCTGCAGTTGACGCTCGATGTGCTCCAAACTATAAGAGCGATAGTATATCGCAAAGTCGTCAACATACAGCGACATCGGGATTCCGCTACGAACAGCGCTGGTGATGCCATTAATGGCAACGGCGAAAAGCGTAACGCTGAGAATCGACCCTTGGGGTACACCATTCTCCTGAACCTTCTCTTGGGAGAGCGTGTTGCCTATGCGGACACGAAAACGGCGAATTAGTAAAAAGTTAAAAATAAAAAACGACAAGTTACCGCGTAAACCATAACCGTGTAGAGTACGGAGAATGCCATAGCGCCATGTAGTGTCGTAGGCCTTCTCCAGATCAAAGAAGACACCCACGACGTGCTGCTTCAAGAGAAATGCATTCTGTATGTAGGCCTCCATGCTTGTCAGATTGTCGACACTGGAGCGATGGCGACGAAAACCGCACTGGACATTACTCAGCAGGTTATTCGTCTCTAGCCACCACACTAAACGAGTGTTGATCATACGTTCGAGGGTCTTGCAAACGACACTCGTTAGGCAAATAGGGCGGTAGCTAGAGGCAAGTGCCCGGTCTTTCCCGGGCCGAGGTATAGGGATGACGATACCCTCGCACCAGGAAGACGGGTAAACCCGCTGGAGCCAGATTCGGTTATAGATGCTCAGCAGGAAGGAAAGAGCCTGAGGTGGAAGATGAAGCAACATTTGTCGGTGGATGTCATCCGGACCGGGAGAAGAGTCGTGCGCCAGAGACAAGGAGTGCATCAGCTCTGCTATGCTAAAAGGCGTGTTGTATGGTTCACTACCGTCGCTGTTAAAATTAAGAACTATCCGCTCCGCAGATTCCTTGATAGCTAAAAACGACCTATCGTAACTTTGGGTTTGGCTGGTAACAGAGAAAGATTCGGCAAGGGCGTCGGCGATCGCCTGCTCGTTGGTGTAATAAGAGCCCTGTACGGCAAGACCGGGAATAATCGTCCGGCGACACTTGTCGTACATACGCCGAACCGCAGTCCACACCCTTTGTGTTGAAGTGCGTCGAGAGAGGGAAGAGACGTAAGTTACCCAGGATGTGCGTTTTGCACTGCGAAGTACAAAACGCGCCCGGGCACGCACACGCTTAAAGGCAATGAAGTTCTCTTCCGTAGGATGTGCACTGAAAACTCGCAGAGCCCGTTTGCGGGCTTTAACAGCCAAACGACATTCCTCGGACCACCAAGGCACGGGAACATGACGAGGTGTAGTAGAACCGCGAGGAATGCTGGAATTTGCTGCAAGCAGGACAGAACATGTAAAATACTCCACCATGTTGTCGATGGTGGTAAAACCATCGTCCGTAAGGTGAATGAGGGAACGGAATTTCCCCCAGTCAGCCTTGGAAATAATCCAGTGAGGGTATCGTGTTGGAATAGGATGGAAACCAGTAATGTGAAGAGTGAGTGAGTAGTGGGGTTTACGGGCCCGTCGACAACTAGGTCATTAGGGCCCGAAGTCCAATGTAAAAGCAATCAAAGAAAATAAAACCTCACCCGCTTTAAAGCTAAAAAGTGAAAGTTAAAATACCTAAAAATGAACGTTAAAACCATTAAAAAGAGAGCTAAAAACAGGTAAAAAAGGAAAATTAAAAACCAATAAAACCATATTAAGAAAACCCTAAACTACTTATACTGTTGAAAAAGGGTAAAAACACGAGTAAAACATCCTAAAAGTATTTTTCCGCCGAGATAAAAGAAATCTTACACTTGCTTACCAAAATCGATACGCGCAACAAACCGCAGTACTGTATTTACAGCTGCTGGGTCGTTGCCTAACATGGTGCACAGTGTAAGACCCAGGCCAAAGGACTGGCGCTCACGAGCATACCGCGGACAATCAACAAGGACATGTGCAACGGAGAGTGGCACATTGCACGTCGCACAGACAGGCTCCGGATCACCGCGCAAAAGGTGTGCATGCGTGGCTCGAGTGTGGCCTATCCTCAGGCGGGTTAAAATCACCTCCTCACGCCTGGAATCCCTGCAAGATGTTTGCCAGGGTTGTACCGTGTCCTTAATTGTCCGTAACTGAGTGCCAGCTAACGCTTCCCAAGATTGTTGCCAGAGAGTAAATAGATGGCGACGGAAGTACTTCTGCACATCTATATAGG
Source organism: Tenodera sinensis (assembly GCA_030765045.1). Taxonomy (NCBI): domain Eukaryota; kingdom Metazoa; phylum Arthropoda; class Insecta; order Mantodea; family Mantidae; genus Tenodera; species Tenodera sinensis. Next base: position 101,518,049 of record CM060967.1, read on the forward strand.
GTAGCGTACGGGTGGAATATTCCGGAAGGCGACATGCAGACTTCGCAGCCGCATCAACTGCCTCGTTACCCGGAATACCCACATGACCTGGGATCCACGTAAAAACGAACTGGTATCCGCGAGATAACTATTGAGATAAAAGTGTCTGTATTTTAATAATTGATGCCGAGTTGCCAACAAATTGTTGCAGCGCCTGAAGAGCGCTCAGGGAGTCGCAACACACAATAACATGTCCAGGAACTGAACGGGAGATAAAAAGTAAGAAATAAAAGATGGCAAACAGCTCGGCGGTAAAAACTGAACTGGCGTCTGGAAGGCGGTATGTGTGAACCTCACCGTTGTATATAAATGCGGAACCCGTCGTACTACCCAACTGGGAGCCATCGGTGAATACCGGAGTATAAGTCCGGTATCGGCCCAGAACTGCGGTGAAGAGTTGACGGAACACCGAAGGAGGGGTAGCGGTCTTTGGACAGCCCGACAGCTCCAGGTCAAAGCGTGCACGCTGGAGCTGCCAGGGAGGACAGTGGCCAAATGAATGCCGCTCTACAACTGGAAGTCGGAGGGCGTTTGCGACAAGTAGTTCTTGAAACCTGATGCCACTTGGACGGGAGATTGTTTTATTCCGCATATAACGGTGCGCGAGGTCTGGACGCAATACAGGTGGAAACGAAGGATGACCTGGATGAGCGGCCAACCTTGCCACATAGGAACAAAGTAACAATGAGCGTCGAACAGACAGTGGAGGTTCGCCAGAATCAGCATACAGACAATCCACTCTACTTGTGCGGAAAGCCCCAGTAGCGAGACGGATACCAGTGTGATGAATTGTGTCTAAAAGGCGGAGTTTAGAGGCTGATGCAGAGCCATAGATAAAACAGCCGTAGTCTAATTTGGATCGGACCAGTGAGCGATACAACCTCAACATTACCGTGCGATCGCCGCCCCAAGATGCCCCAGACAGGACCCTGAGTACCCGAAGCGAGCGACCGCAGGAAGCACGAAGGTGACGAATATGGTGCTCCCATGTGAGTTTGCTGTCGAGGTGTAAGCCCAAGAACTTCAGGTGCGGAACAAATGGAAGACGTGTGCCACGCAAATGAAGATCAGGAGGAGGGTGTACACCACGGAGTCGGTGAAAGTGGAGACACTGTGTTTTCGTAGGGGAAAACCGAAAGCCGGTGCGAGACGCCCACTCGGCGATGGATGTTTTGGTCATCTGCAGTTGACGCTCGATGTGCTCCAAACTGTAAGAGCGATAGTATATCGCAAAGTCGTCAACATACAGCGACATCGGGATTCCGCTACGAACAGCGCTGGTGATGCCATTAATGGCAACGGCGAAAAGCGTAACACTGAGAATCGACCCTTGGGGTACACCATTCTCCTGAACCTTCACTTGGGAGAGCGCGTTGCCTATGCGGACACGAAAACGGCGAATTAGTAAAAAGTTAAAAATAAAAAACGACAAGTTACCGCGTAAACCATAATCGTGTAGAGTACGGAGAATGCCATAGCGCCATGTAGTGTCGTAGGCCTTCTCCAGATCAAAGAAGACACCCACGACATGCTGCTTCAAGAGAAATGCATTCTGTATGTAGGCCTCCATGCTTGTCAGATTGTCGACACTGGAGCGATGGCGACGAAAACCGCACTGGACATTACTCAGCAGGTTATTCGTCTCTAGCCACCACACTAAACGAGTGTTGATCATACGTTCGAGGGTCTTGCAAACGACACTCGTTAGGCAAATAGGGCGGTAGCTAGAGGCAAGTGCCCGGTCTTTCCCGGGCCGAGGTATAGGGATGACGATACCCTTGCGCCAGGAAGACGGGTAAACCCGCTGGAGCCAGATTCGGTTATAGATGCTCAGCAGGAAGGAAAGAGCCTGAGGTGGTAGATGAAGCAACATTTGTCGGTGGATGTCATCCGGACCGGGAGAAGAGTCGTGCGCCAGAGACAAGGAGTGCATCAGCTCTGCTATGCTAAAAGGCGTGTTGTATGGTTCACTACCGTCGCTGTTAAAATTAAGAACTATCCGCTCCGCAGATTCCTTGATAGCTAAAAACGACCTGTCGTAACTTTGGGTTTGGCTGGTAGCAGAGAAAGATTCGGCAAGGGCGTCGGCGATCGCCTGCTCGTTGGTGTAATAAGAGCCCTGTACGGCAAGACCGGGAATAATCGTCCGGCGACACTTGCCGTACATACGCCGAACCGCAGTCCACACCCTTTGTGTTGAAGTGCGTCGAGAGAGGGAAGAGACGTAAGTTACCCAGGATGTGCGTTTTGCACTGCGAAGTACAAAACGCGCCCGGGCACGCACACGCTTAAAGGCAATGAAGTTCTCTTCCGTAGGATGTGCACTGAAAACTCGCAGAGCCCGTTTGCGGGCTTTAACAGCCAAACGACATTCCTCGGACCACCAAGGCACGGGAACATGACGAGGTGTAGTAGAACCGCGAGGAATGCTGGAATTTGCTGCAAGCAGGACAGAACATGTAAAATACTCCACCATGTTGTCAATGGTGGTAAAACCATCGTCCGTAAAGTGAATGAGGGAACAGAATTTCCCCCAGTCAGCCTTGGAAATAATCCAGTGAGGGTGTCGTGTTGGAATAGTATGGAAACCAGTAATGTGAATGTTAATGGGAAAATGATCACTGCCAAAGAGGTCGGAGAGTACCGACCAATCAATAAGTGGTACCAGTGACGGGCTACAGAAGCTAACGTCTAAGGCGGAATAGGTACCATAGGCAGATGATAAGAAGGTATAGGCACCAGTGTTCAACAAAAGGAGGCCGGACATATCGCAAACGTCTGCTACAAGGCACCCACGAGCATCGTCAGTGTCGGAGCCCCATAAAGTGCGTTTGGCATTCAGATCACCAAGGAAGATAAGCGGTGGCGGAATCTGAGCCAAAAGAGCCCGAAGGTCGTTCGCGTGTACGACACTGACCGGTGGCAGATAGACATTACAAATTGACAGACTCACGCCCTGCATATGGACACGCACTGCTACAGCTTGCAGCGGCGTGTTTAGCGGGATGCTTGTGGCAGAGATGGTATGCGCCACCAGAGTAGCAACACCACCGCTTGCTCGTCTATCAGCTGCAGAGTCACGTCTAAATGCCGAAAAACCACGAAGATGTAAGGTGTGGTTAGGCTTCAGATGGGTTTCTTGTAGACAGACGATTGAGGGTGAATGGTGCCAAGCTAAGTGTTGTATGTCCGGGGCACGGGCCCTGTACCCATTAACATTCCACTGAATTATTTCCATAATAAAAAGGTTAAGGCATAGTCTTTATCTTTTTCTTCATCTTAACCTTGGCGCACTTGGGACCAATGATGTGCTTTTCACCGTCCTCAGGCGACTCCTCGGAACTTCGGGAGTCAGAAGATCCCCGGCGGCTCGCGGAGCGGGAGCGGGACTTCGTGGAGGTACGGCTACTCGCCCGATGTTTAGGTCGCGAACGATTTGTGGGAACAGGCAATACGGTGTGGCCTCTGCTTGTGGACGGCTGGTGAGCGTGTGTCTGCACAGCGGAAGATGTAGTTGCTGGTGCAGTTTTATCACGACGCGGTGGAGAGGTGCTCGCCGGTAAATCTGTTTGTGTCGAAGCATCTGCGACGGGTACGTGCTGTATAGCAACAGTGTTCACAGGAGGGCGACGAACAGCGGATGCAAAACCTGTGGTGGTAGCAGGTTGCAGTTGTTGAAAGCGACGGCGCGCTTCAACAAACGTCAGGCGTTCTTTCACGCGCAGCTCCTGGATACACTTTTCCTCGAGAAACTTCGGACACTGTCGCGAGCTGGATGGATGACTCCCTTCACAGTTAACGCAGTAAGGGTCTCGGGTGCAAGCCGTGCCCTCATGGTATGGTAGTCCACAACGCTCACAGGTAGCAGGATGGGTGCACGAAAGCTTAGTATGACCGAACTTCTGACACTGAAAACAGCGCATAGGGTTCGGTACATACTGCCGAACTGCGGCACGCTCGTAGCCGCAGAAGATGTACTCGGGTAACTGAGTACCCTTAAATGTTAAAAACACAGTGCGTAAATCGATCACTTTTCCATCCTGTTTTCGAGTGAGACGGTACGCCTGACACACCCGTTGATCTGAAAGGCAGGTGACTATCTCTTCATTAGACAGACCATCAAGGCTGGAGGTGGTGACAACTCCTCTGCAAGTATTCAGTGTTTTATGTGGGACTACCCGGATAGCGTAGGAGCCCAATAAACTCGCTTTCAGTAGTTTCTGCGACTGGTCTGCAGTAATCACCTCTATCAATAGCGTACCGTCGCGTATTCTGGTCGCATTTTTTACAGGGCCACAAATTCGGTCAACTTCCCGTTTAATATAGAAGGGGCTAAGATCCTTTACCGTTTTCCCGTCACAAGCCAAAGTCAAAACCAAAAACGTGTCGAATGAGGAGGGTTTGCGCGGATGCATTATGAATTGGACCCCCATCCGGAACCGTCGGCGTCAGCCTGCCATCCGGGGGTCAAAAGATAAAAGACACCAAAATCTCCACGGTCTGTGCCGCCATGGAGACCCCTCCATGACTGACCTCAAGGCGTACTTCAGAGGAGCTACCCCCCGATCTCCACTGCTTGTCCGCATGGGTAAACCGTTCACCACGTGACACCCCGGTTTTATGCCCCCACCACAGGAATAACCGCCTGTGGCTCCCCGCTTTAGCACACGCTGCCTCAACGGAGTCAGCGTGGATGGATGGATGGATGGATGAATGGAGTTTAGGGGCCCGTCGACAACTAGGTCATTTGGGCCCTAGGTCAGAAAATAAAAAATATAAAACTCGCCTAAAAACTGAAGTTTAAAATGGCAACTAAAAACGCAGACAGATAAAATCACCAAACGGCATATTGGTGCGCTAAGTTAAAACTTGGTAAAACCATTCATTAAAATGTGTAAAAGATCGAGGCTAAAACACATTAAAACTAAGCACTTAAAACACTAAAACGTAAAACACAAAACCTATGTTAAAACGCTAAAAAAAAATTTCGCACACTAAAAACACGTTATACTTGCTTTGCGAACCCAATTTGTGCAACGAACCGCAGCGCCTTACAGGCAGACACAGGGTCGTCACCCAAAATTGAGGCAAGCGTACACCCCAGGCCAACCGACTGGCGCTCACGAGCGTATTGCGGACAGTCCATAAGGATATGGGCCACAGAAAGTTGGATGTTGCACGTAGGGCAGACAGGCGCAGGGTCGCCACGCAAATGGAACCCATGTGTCGCCCGTGTGTGACCTATCCTCAGGCGGGTGAGGATAACTTCAGCCCGCCTGGAGTCCCTGCAGGATGTCATCCAGGGATCTACGCTGTCTTTAATGGTCCGCAATTGAGAGCCAGAAAATTCCTTCCATGATTGCTGCCAGATCGATAAAAGATGTCGACGGAAATGGCGCTGCACATCGACATATGGCACACTGTGTGTGGCAACATCCGGCAAACGGCAAGCAGTTTTAGCAGCCGCATCCGCTTTCTCATTGCCGGGTATACCCACATGGCCTGGGGTCCAGGTAAAAAGCAACTGGTATCCGCGCGAGAGCAGTTGCGAAATGAGAGCCTGTATTTTTAAAACGAATCCTGAGGTGCCGATAAACTGGTCCAAGGAGTGAATGGCACTCAGAGAGTCTGAACAAATGATAAAATTGCCGGGAGCTGAGTTAGAAATAAAAAGTAAACAATAAAATATAGCAAACAGCTCGGCAGTAAAAACCGAACTATGGTCCGGAAGTCGGTACTGGTGCGCCTCGTCGTTACACACGAAACTACATCCCGTAGCTCCACCCACCTGGGACCCATCGGTAAAAACCGGGGTGAAAGTCCGGTGGCGGCCAAAAGTTCGGTGAACAGTTGTCGATACACCGATTGCGGGGTGGAAAGCTTAGCATAGCCTGAGAGCTCCAGGTCGAATTGCGCGCGCCGGAGTTGCCAAGGAGCAGAGCGTCCTAGAGAGAATCGCTCTACAGCAGGCATGCGGAGATCGTGTTTGTCAAGTAGTTCGCGGAACCGAATACCGCTTGGGCGCGATATAGTTGTGTTGCGCAGATAACGGTGAGCAAGGTCGGGACGCAGGACACATTTAAAAGAAGGATGACCCGGATGGGCTGCCAACCTTGCCACATACGAACACAATAAAATCGAACGACGGACCGACAGTGGTGGTTCTCCAGACTCAGCATACAGACACTCAACTCTACTGGTGCGAAACGCCCCAGTAGCAAGACGGATACCAGCATGGTGTACAGTATTTAAAAGACGGAGTTTAGAGGCGGACGCCGCGCCATAGATAAAACTACCGTAGTCTATTTTTGACCGCACCAGTGATCGATACAATCGTAACATAACTGTACGATCACCGCCCCAAGAAACTCCGGATAAAAGGCGGAGTACTCGAAGTGAGCGATCGCAGGAAGCACGTAGTTGGCGAATATGGTACTCCCACGTCAGCTTACTGTCGAAGTGCAGGCCAAGGAACTTGAGGTGCGGGACAAACGGTAGACGTGTGCCACGCAAATAAAAATCAGGAGGAGGGTGTACGCCGCGAACTCGATGGAAGTGGATACACTGAGTTTTCGTAGGTGAGAACTGAAAGCCGGAGCGAAGGGCCCAGTCTGCGATTGATGTTATGGTCAGCTGCAGTTGACGCTCAATGTGCTCGAGATTATAAGAGCGATAGTAAATTGCAAAGTCGTCAACATACAGTGACATCGGGATTCCGCTACGAACAACATCAGCGATTCCGTTGATTGCTACGGCGAAGAGCGTGACACTCAGGATGGACCCCTGAGGCACACCATTCTCCTGAATCTTTTCCTGTGACAGGGTATTACCAATGCGGACACGAAATTTTCGAAGTCGTAAAAAGTTTAAAATGAACAGCGCTAAGTGACCGCGTAAACCGTAACCGTGCAGAGCACGAAGGATTCCATAGCGCCAGGTGGTGTCGTAGGCCTTCTCTAAATCAAAGAAGACACCCACGACATGCTGCTTCAGCAGAAAGGCATTCTGGATGTAAGCCTCTAAGCGTGTCAGATGGTCGACACTAGAGCGATGGCGACGAAAACCGCACTGAATGTTGGTGAGCAGGTTATGCGTTTCTAGCCACCACACTAAACGAGTGTTAATCATCCGTTCGAAGGTCTTACAAACAACACTCGTTAGGCAAATAGGGCGGTAACTAGAGGGAAGTGTCCTGTCTTTTCCAGGTCGAGGGATAGGGATGACAATACCCACTCGCCAGGAGGACGGAAGGACCTGCTCGTGCCAGATACGATTATAAATACCAAGCAGGAAAGACGAAGCCGAAGGTGGAAGGTGAAGCAGCATTTGTCGATGGATGTCATCTGGACCAGGAGAGGAATCTTTAGCAAGTGACAAAGAGTGCTCTAACTCCGCTACGGTAAAGGGTGCGTTGTACGGTTCAGTACAGTCACTATTAAAAGGAAGGACTATCCGCTCGGCAGATTCCTTGAGAGGTATAAAAGCTCTGTCGTAACTATTCGTTTGGCTAGTAGCAGCAAACGAAGTAGCAAGGGCGTCGGCGATATCCTGTTCGCTGGTGTAATGCGATCCGCTTATGGCAAGGCCGGGAATGATAGTCCGGCGACACTTGCCATACATGCGGCGAACAGCAGTCCACACCCTCTGTGCCGGAGTGCGACGGGACAGAGAAGAGACAAAAGTTTCCCACGATGTGCGTTTTGCACAGCGGAGAACAAATCGAGCCCTGGCACGAGAACGCTTAAAAGCTATCAAGTTCTCCTCCGTAGGATGTGAACTGAAGACACGCAGAGCACGCTTCCTTGCTTTAATAGCCAAGCTGCATTCCTCGGACCACCAAGGCACAGGAACGTGACGAGGTGTAGTAGAACCACGAGGAATGCTGGAATTCGCTGCGAGCAGGACAGAACAAGTAAAATATTCCACCAGTTCATCGATGGTGGGGAAGACATCGTTGTGAAGGTGAATGAGGGAACGAAATTTCCCCCAGTCAGCCTTGGAAATAATCCAGTGAGGATATCGTGTTGGCACAGGATGGAGAATAGATATGTGAATGCTAATGGGAAAATGATCACTGCCAAAGAGGTCGGAGAGCACCGACCAATCAAGGAGTGGCACCAGTGACGGACTACAGAAGCTCACGTCTAAAGCGGAGTAGGTACCGTAGGCAGATGATAAAAAGGTAGGGGCACCAGTGTTTAATAGAAGTAGGCCAGACATATCACAAACGTCTGCTACAAGGCAACCACGAGCATCGTCAGTGTCGGAGCCCCACAAGGTGTTTTTGGCATTCAGATCGCCTAGAAGAAGAAACGGTGGCGGAATCTGTGCCAAGAGAGCCCGAAGTTCGTTCTCGTGTACGACACTGACCGGTGGCAGATAGACATTACAGATAGAGAAAGAAAGGCTCTGCAGCTGTACACGTACCGCTACAGCTTGGAGCGGCGTGTTTAGGGGTATGCTGGTGGCAGGGATGGTATTCGCCACCAGAATAGCAACACCACCGCTTGCCCGTCGATCAGCTGCAGAATCATGTCTAAATGCCACAAATCCACGAAGATAGAGTGCGTGATGAGGTTGCAGATGGGTTTCCTGTAGACAGACGATAGATGGACAGCGTTGAGAAATTAGATGCTGTATGTCCGGAACACGTGCCCGGAACCCATTAACATTCCACTGGATTATTTCCATAGTGAAAAAGGATTAATGGCTAGTCTTCATCTTTTTCTTCTTTTTCACCTTGGCTGACTTAGGTCCAACTATGTGGAAGTCGCCGTCCTCTGGCGATTCCTCGGAGGTGTGCGAGGCAGAGGATCCCCTACGACTCGCAGAGCGAGAGCGGGATCTCTGAGAGGACGTGAGACTACCTGCGCGAACTTTATGTCGCGAACGACTTCCATCGATAGGATCCTTACCGCTTCCTAACGGCTTGGAAACTGTGGTCTGCACGGCGGAAGATGTTTTAGACACTGCGCTTTTTCGACTAACTGTTGGGGTGCTCTCTGGAATGTCAGTCTGTGTCGAGGCATTTGCAACGGTGACATGTTGCAAGCCGACAGTAGCAACAGGAGGGCGCCGAGCTGCCGACGAATAAGCTAAGGTGGTGGCAGGCTTCAGTTGTTCGAAACGCCGACGCGCTTCTATAAATGTCAGGCGCTCCTTTACCCGCAACTCCTGAATACTCTTTTCGTCCAAGAACTTAGGACACTGACGTGAGCTAGATGGATGGTTACCCCCACAGTTCACACAGCATAGGTCTCGAGTGCAAGCCGTGTCTTCGTGTGCCGGTAAGCCGCAACGTTCACAAGCTGCAGGATGGTTACACGAGGTCCTAGTATGCCCGAATCTCTGACACTGAAAACAGCGCATGGGATTCGGGACATACGGTCGTACTGCAGCACGCTCGTAGCCACAGTAGATGTATTCTGGCAGCTGAGTGCCCTTAAACGTAAGGAATACTGTACGTAAGGCACACTCTTTCCCATCCTGTTTCCGAGTTAATCGGTATGCTTGGCAGACTCGCTGATCAGAGAGGCAGGTGACAATTTCTTCGTTGGAGAGATCGTCGAGGCTGGAAGTGGTTACTACTCCTCTACACGAGTTGAGGGTCTTATGTGGGGCTACCCGGATAGGGTAGGAGCCCAACAAACTCGCCTTCAACAGCTTCTGCGACTGATCTCCATTCATCACCTCGATCAATAACGTGCCATCTCTAAGTCTGGTTGCGTTTTTAACCGGGCCACAGATCCTATCAACTTCCTTTTTAATATAGAACGGGCTAATGTCCTTCATCGTCTTACCTTCACATTGCAAGGTCAGCACCAAAAAACTGTCAATGAGGGAGGGTTTGCGCGGAGACATGATTATTTGGACCCCCATCCGGAACCGTCGGCGTCAGCCTGCCATCCGGGGGTCAAAGGATAAAAGACACCAAAATCTCCACGGTCTGTGCCGCCATGGAGACCCCTCCATGACTGACCTCAAGGCGTACTTCAGAGGAGCTACCCTCCGATCTCCACTGCTTGTCCGCATGGGTAAACCGTTCACCACGTGACACCCCGGTTTTATGCCCCCACCACAGGAATAACCGCCTGTGGCTCCCCGCTTTAGCACACGCTGCCTCAACGGAGTCAGCGTGGATTCAGGGGACTTCGGGTTGATTACACCGGGGCTCCGTCAGCGGTAACACGTCCGGCCGGTGATACTAACCCGACGGCACACGGCCGTCGGGAGATTAACACCGGCCGTGCCCTCAAGGAGCTACGTGGGTGTACTTGACGTGTGGACGGGCTCCGCACCTAAGGCTACACATGGGGGCAGTGTGAAGGGTCCGCACAACCTTCGCGCCTGAGACCTCCGAAGAGCACACAAGTCGGGGGCCGCGCTGAAAACCGTGGGACAGGACCACGGAGATAGGAAAGATCCCTGCTGGTGAGACAGGAGTTATAAATCTAGGAACTTACAAACTAATAATCAGAATAAACCTAGAAGAGGAAGAGGGTGATGTAAAAAGCAACATAAAACGCTGCACGTGGCACAGTTAATGAAGGTGGAGGGGGTGAAGTGATAGTGAGCAGCTCGGGGCCCCGGGTGCGCCAAACCCGGACCTACCGTGGTAGGTTCCCCTGGGGGAGTTTGATTTCGGAGTCCTCTTCTCCTAGATGAGTCGTCGACCAAGACTAACGAGCCTCATCTACCCGTTGGAATGTTCTTAGCTTCCCCTCACCTCTTGCCTACCAGTGGTCACGAAGACTCACTTAGTAGGCCGTCTGGGTCGGGTACTGAGCCCCTCCGCCACGGCAAGGCGACACTCCTTCGGAGGGGAGTCAGCGTGGATTCAGGGGACTTCGGGTTGATTACACCGGGGCTCCGTCAGCGGTAACACGTCCGGCCGGTGATACTAACCCGACGGCACGCGGCCGTCGGGAGATTAACACCGGCCGTGCCCTCAAGGAGCTACGTGGGTGTACATGACGTGTGGACGGGCTCCGCACCTAAGGCTACACATGGGGGCAGTGTGAAGGGTCCGCACAACCTTCGCGCCTGAGACCTCCGAAGAGCACACAAGTCGGGGGCCGCGCTGAAAACCGTGGGACAGGACCACGGAGATAGGAAAGATCCCTGCTGGTGAGACAGGAGTTATAAATCTAGGAACTTACAAACTAATAATCAGAATAAACCTAGAAGAGGAAGAGGGTGATATAAAAAAGCAACATAAAACGCTGCACGTGGCACAGTTAATGAAGGTGGAGGGGGTGAAGTGATAGTGAGCAGCTCGGGGCCCCGGGTGCGCCAAACCCGGACCTACCGTGGTAGGTTTCCCTGGGGGAGTTTGATTTCGGAGTCCTCTTCTCCTAGATGAGTCGTCGAACAAGACTAACGAGCCTCATCTACCCGTTGGAATGTTCTTAGCTTCCCCTCACCTCTTGCCTACCAGTGGTCATGAAGACTCACTTAGTAGGCCGTCTGGATCGGGTACTGAGCCCCTCCGCCACGGCAAGGCGACACTCCTTCGGAGGGGTACACTTGTCTAAAAGTGTCTCTGAGGCTCATTAGAGACGGAGGGGCACAGTATTTGTTGGATTCGAGCAGGTGTTGTTTCGCGATAACTCACTTGTGTGAAGCAATTTCACTCAAATTTTTGACATTTTCAGATATTTTTAACACTTGTTTCAAAGGGTGTCTGAGGGTCCCTAGAGACGCCCTAACACATTTTAGGTTGGATTTAAACATGTCGTTCTTTCGCGATAATTAGCTTTTTAAAGCAACTTCACTCAAATTTTCGCTATTCTCAGATATTTGCAACACTTGTCTCAAAGCGTCTCTGAGGCTCAGTAGAAACGGCAGCGCACAGATTTGGTTGGATTCGAGCAGGTGTTGTTTCGCGATAATTCGCTTGTGTGAAGCAAATTCACTCAAATTTTCGACATTCTCTGATTTTCGTAACACTTGTCTAAAAGCGTCTCTGTGGCTCAGTAGAGACGGCAGGGAACAGTTTTTGTTGGATTCGAGCAGGTGTTGGTTCGCGATTACTCGCTTGTTTAAAGCAATTTCACTCTAATTATTGACATTCTCTGATTTTCGTAACACTTGTCTGAAAGCGTCTCAGAATCTCAGTACAGACGGCAGGGCACATTTTTCGTTGGGTTCTAGAAGGTGTTTCGCGATAATTCGCCTGTTTGAAGCAATTTCACTCTAATTTTTGACATTCTCTGATTTTTGTAACACTTGATTCAAAGCGTCTCTGAGACTCAGCAGACACGAAAGGGCACAGTTTTTGTTGGATTCGAGCAGGTGTTGTTTCGCGATAATTAGCTTTTTAAAGCAACTTCGCTCAAATTTTCGATATTGTCAGATATTTGTAACACTTGTCTCAATGCGTCTCTGAGGCTCGGTAGAGACGGAAGCGCACAGTTTTTGTTGGGTTTGAGCAGGTGTTGTTTCGCGATAATTCCCTTGTTTGAAGCAACTTGGCTCAAATTTTCGATATTCTAAGATCTATGTTACACTTGTCTCAAAGCGTCTCTGAGGCTCAGTAGAGACCGCAGGGCACAGTTTTTGTTGGATTCGAGCAGGTGTTGTATCGCGGCAATTCGCTTGTTTGAAGCAATTTCACTGTAGTTTTTGACATTCTCTGATTTTCGTAACACTTGTCTGAAAGCGTCTCAGAGGCTCAGTAGAGACGGCAGGGCACAGTTTTCGTTGGGTTCGAGCAGGTGTTTCGCGATATTTCGCTTTTTTGAAGCAATTTCACTCTAATTTTTGACATTCTCTGATTTTTGTAACACTTGTTTCAAAGCGTCTCTGAGACTCAGCAGACACGAAACGGCACAGTTTTGTTGGATTCTTGCAGGTGTTGTTTCGCGATAATTCGCTTGTGTGCAGCAAATTCACTCAAATTTTTGACATTCTCTGATTTTTGTAACACTTGACTCAAAGCGTCTCTGAGGCTCAGCAGAGACGGCAGGGCACAGATTTGTTGGAATCGAGCCGCTGTTGTTCCGCGATAATTCGCTTGTTTGAAGCAACTTGACCCAAATTTTCCATATTCTCAGACCTTTGTAGCACTTGTCTCAATGCGTGTCTGAGGCTCAGTAGAGACTGCAGCGCACAGTTTTTGTTGGATTCGAGCAGGTGTTGTTTCGCGATAATTCGCTTGTTTGATGCAATTTCACTCAAATTTTTGACAGTCTCTGATATTTGTAACACTTGTCTACAGGGTCTCTGAGGCTCAGTAGAGACGGGAGGGCACGGTTTTTTTGGATTCGAGCAGGTGTTGTTTCGCGATAATTCGCTTGTTTGAAGCAATTTGACTCCAATTTTCGATATTCTCAGATCTTCGTAATACTTGTCTCAAAGCCTCTCTGAGGCTCAATAGAGACGGCAGGGCACAGTTTTTGTTGGATTTGAGCAGGTGTTGTTTCGCGATAATTCGCTTGTTTGAAGCAATTCCACTTTAATTTTTGACATTCTCTGCTATTTGTAACACTTGTCTAAAAGCGTCTCTGTGGCTCAGTAGAGACGGCAGGGCACATTTTTCGTTGGAATCTAGCAGGTGTTGTTTCGCGATAATTCCCTTGTTTGAAGTAACTTCACTCAAATTTTCGATATTCTCAGATCCTTGTAACTCTTGTTTCAAAGCGTCTCTGAGGCTCAGTAGAGACGGGAGGGCACAGTTTTTGTTGGATTCGAGCAGGTGTTGTTTCGCGATAATTCGCTTGTTTGAAGCAATTTCACTCAAATTTTTGTCATTCCCTGATATTTGTAACACTTGTTTCAAAGGGTGTCTGAGGGTCCCTAGAGACGCCCTAACACAGTTTACGTTGGATTGAAACAGGTCGTTCTTTCGCGATACTTCGCTTTTTAAAGCAACTTCGCACAAATTTTCGATATTCTCAGATATTTGTATTACTTGTCTCAATGCGTCTCTGAGGCTCTGTAGAAACGGCAGCGCACAGATTTGGTTGGATTCGAGCAGGGGTTGTTTCGCGATAATTCCCTTGTTTGAAGTAACTTCACTCAAATTTTCGATATTCTCAGACCTTTGAAACACTTGCCTCAAAGCGTCTCTGAGGCTCAGGAGAGACTGGGGGCACAGTTTTTGTTGGATTCTTGCAGGTGTTGTTTCGCGATAATTCGCTTGTGTGAAGCAAATTCACTCAAATTTTCGACATTCTCTGATTTTCGTAACACTTGTCTAAAAGCGTCTCTGTGGCTCAGTAGAGACGGCAGGGAACAGTTTTTGTTGGATTCGAGCAGGGGTTGGTTCGAGATTACTCGCTTGTTTAAAGCAATTTCACTCTAATTTTTGACTTCCCTGAATTTTGTAACACTTGTCTCAAAGCGTCTCTGAGGCTCAGTAGACACGGCAGGGCACAGTTTATTTGGATTCGAGCAGGTGTTGTTTCGCGACAATTCCCTTGTTTGAAGTAACTTCACTCAAATTTTCGATATTCTCAGATCCTTGTAACACTTGTCTCAAACTGTCTCTGAGGTTCAGTAGAGACGGGAGGGCACAGTTTTTGTTGGAATCGAGCAGGTGTTGTTTCGCGATAATTCGCTTGTTTGAAGCAATTTCACTCAAATTTTTGTCATTCTCTGATATTTGTAACACTTGTTTCAAAGGGTGTCTGAGGGTCCCTAGAGACGCCCTAACACTGTTTAGGTTGGATTTAAACAAGTCGTTCTTTCGCGATAATTAGCTTTTTAAAGCAACTTCACTCAAATTTTCGCTATTCTCAGATATTTGCAACACTTGTCTCAAAGCGTCTCTGAGGCTCAGTAGAAACGGCAGCGCACAAATTTGGTTGGATTCGAGCAGGTGTTGTTTCGCGATAATTCCCTTGTTTGAAGTAACTTCACTCAAATTTTCGATATTCTCAGACCTTTGTAACACTTGTCTCAAAGGGTCTCTGAGGCTCAGGAGAGACGGGGGGCACAGTTTTTGTTGGATTCTTGCAGGTGTTGTTTCGCGATAATTCTTTTGTGTGAAGCAAATTCACTCAAATTTTCGACATTCTCTGATTTTCGTAACACTTGTCTAAAAGCGTCTCTGTGGCTCAGTAGAGACGGCAGCGAACAGTTTTTGTTGGATTCGAGCAGGTGTTGGTTCGCGATTACTCGCTTGTTTAAAGCAATTTCACTCTAATTATTGACATTCTCTGATTTTTGTAACACTGGTCTGAAAGCGTCTCAGAGGCTCAGTAGAGACGGCAGGGCACAGTTTTCGTTGGGTTCGAGCAGGTGTTTCCCGATAATTCGCTTGTTTGAAGCAATTTCACTCTAATTTTTGACATTCTCTGATTTTTGTAACACTTGTTTCAAAGCGTATCTGAGACTCAGCAGAGACGAAAGGGCAGAGTTTAGTTGGGTTCGAGCAGGTATTGTCTCGCGATAATTCCCTTGTTTGAAGTAACTTCACTCAAATTTTCGATAATCTCAGATATTTGTAGCACTTGTCTCAATGCGTCTGTGAGGCTCAGTAGAAACGGCAGCGCACAGATTCTGTTGTATTCGAGAAGGTGTTGTTTCGCGATAATTCGCCATTTTGAAGCAACTACACTCAAATGTTCGCTATTCTCAGATCTTTGTAACACTTGTCTTAATGCGTCTCTGGGGCTCAGTAGAGTTGGATTCGAGGTGGTAATTGTTTTGTGACAATTCGCTTGTTTGAAGCAATTTCACTCTAATTTTTGACATTCTCAAATATTTGTAACACTTGTTTCAAAGTGTGTCTGACGGTCCCTAGAGACGCGCTGACACAGTTAGGTTGGATTAAAACAGGTCGTTCTTTCGCGATACTTCGCATTTTAAAGCAACTTCGCTCAAATTTTCGATATTCTCAGATATTTGTAACACTTGTCTCAATGCGTCTCTGAGGCTCAGTAGAGACGGAAGCGCACAGTTTTTGTTGGGTTTGAGCAGGTGTTGTTTCGCGATAATTCCCTTGTTTGAAGAAACTTGGCTCAAATTTTCGATATTCTAAGATCTATGTTACACTTGTCTCAAAGCGTCTCTGAGGCTCAGTAGAGACCGCAGGGCACAGTTTTTGTTGGATTCCTGCAGGTGCTTTTTCGCTTTAAAGTCGCTTATTTTAAGCAACTTCACTCAAATTTCCGATATTCTCAGATCTTTGTAACACTTGTCTCAATGCGTCATTGAAGAGTGAGTGAGTGAGTGAGTAGGGTTTAAGGGCCCGTCGACAGCTAGGTCATTAGGGCCCCAAGTCAGAAGATAAAAGCAGGGAAAAACTCACCACCACCTAACAATGAATCAAATATTAAAACGGGGAGTCTAAAAGAAAGATAAAAGCTAAAACAGTTCAAATGTAAAACTGGTCTAAAAAGATAACATAAAAACAGTTAAAACCTCAAAAGTGATCTTACAATGTACATAGATAAAAATACGAAGGTTAAAAATAAAATCACAAAGTAAAATACAAGTTACACCTGCTTAATGTAAGTGTTTGGTCTTCATCTTTTTCTTTTTCAGTCTTATCTTGACTGACTTGGGACCTGGTATGTTCAAGTCGCCATCCTCAGATGAGTCTGAAGAGCCCTGTCGGCTTGTTGAGCGGGAGCGGGACTTCCTTGATGATGGACGACTACTCACCCGGTCTTTAGGTCGCGAATGGTGAGCGTTTCCAGGTAAAACGGTGTGGCTACTGCCTTTGGATGGCTGGTGAGCAGGTGTCTGCACGGCGGAAGATTTAGTTGCCGGTGCAGGTGTATCGCGGGACGGTGGAGAGGGAGAGGCGCTCGTTGGTGAGTCAGTCTGCGTGGCAGCATCAGCGACTGGGATGTGCTGAATGGCCACAGTGTGGGCAGGAGTGCGGCGGACTGCTGACGCGAAACCTAGGGTTGTCGCAGGTTTCAACTGTTCAAAGCGGCGACGTGCTTCCAAAAATGTGAGCCGTTCTTTCACGCGCAACTCCTGTATAGCTTTCTCGTCCATAAATTTAGAACACTGACGCGAGCTTGATGGATGGCTCTCTCCACAATTCACACAAAGAGGATCCCGTGTACATGCCGAGTCTTCATGGGCTGGTGATCCACAACGCTCACAAATAGATGGATTATTACAGGAAGTCTTAGTATGGCCGAACCGTTGGCACCTGAAACAACGCATTGGGTTTGGCACATACTGGCGTACAGCGGCACGTTCGTATCCACAAAAGATGTACTCAGGTAATTTCGTGCCTTTGAATGTTAGAAATACTGTACGCAAAGCAAACTCCTTGCCATCATCTTTTCGCGTAAGGCGATAGGCCTGACATACACGCTGGTCAGAGAGAGAGGTGACAATCTCCTCATTCGACAGGTTGTCTAGACTTGAGGTGGTGACAACTCCCCTACAGGTATTAAGCGTTTTGTGTGGGGCTACCCGAATTGGGTAGGATCCCAACAACTTCGCTTTCGAGAGTTTCTGTGATTGCTCTGCCGTTTTGGTCTCGATTAACAGCGTACCGTCACGTAGTCTTGTCGCGTTCTGCACCGGGCCACATATTCTGTCTACCTCACGTTTGATATAAAAAGGGCTAATATCCATAATCGTCTTCCCTTCACAAGCCAATGTCACAACAAGAAAAGAGTCAAAAAGAGAGGGTTTGCGCGGATACATATTGAAATTGGACCCCCATCCGGAACCGTCGGCGTCAGCCTGCCATCCGGGGGTCAAAGAAAACAAAGACACCAAAATCTCCACGGTCTGTGCCGCCATAGAGACCCCTCCATGACTGATCTCAAAGCGTACTTCAGAGGGGCTACCCTCCGATCTCCACTGCTTGTCCGCATGGGTAAACCGTTCACCACGTGACACCCCGGTTTTATGCCCCCACCACAGGAATAACCGCCTGTGGCTCCCCGCTTTAGCACACCCTGCCTCAACCGAGTCAGCGTGGATTCAGGGGACTTCGGGTTGATTACACCGGGGCTCCGTCAGCGGTAACACGTCCGGCCGGTGATACTAACCCGACGGCACGCGGCCGTCGGGAGATTAACACCGGCCGTGCCCTCAAGGAGCTACGTGGGTGTACTTGACGTGTGGACGGGCTCCGCACCTAAGGCTACACAAGGGGGCAGTGTGAAGGGTCCGCCTAACCTTCGCGCCTGAGACCTCCAAAGAGCACACAAGTTGGGGGCCGCGCCGAAAACCGTGGGACAGGACCACGGAGATAGGAAAGATCCCTGCTGGTGAGACAGGAGTTATAAAACTAAGGCCTTACTAACTAATAATAGGAATAAACCTAGAAGAGGAAGAGGGTGATATAAAAGCAACATAAATCGCTGCACGTGGCACAGTTAATGTATATGGAGGGGGTGAAATGATGGTGCGCAGCTCGGGGCCCCGGGCGCGCCAAACCAAGACCTACCGTGGTAGGTTCCCCTGGGGAAGTTTGATTTCGGAGTCCTCTTCTCCTAGATGAGTCGTCGACCAAGACTAACGAGCCTCATCTACCCGTTGGAATGTTCTTAGCTTCCCCTCACCTCTTGCCTACCAGTGGTCACAAAGACACACGTAGCAGGCCGTCTGGATCAGGTACTGAGCCCCTCCGCCACGGCAAGGCGACACTCCTTCGGAGGGGTGAAAGCGTCTATGAGGCTCAGTAGAGACGCCAGGGCACAGTTTTTGTTGGATTCGAGCAGGTGCTTTTACGCTTTAAAGTCGCTTATTTGAAGCAACTTCACTCAAATTTCCGATATTCTCAGATCTTTGTAACACTTGTGTCAATGCGTCTCTGAGGCTCAGTAGAGACGGCAGGGCACAGTTTTTGTTGGATTCGAGCAGGTGCTTTAACGCTTTAAAGTCGCTTATTTGAAGCAACTTCACTCAAATTTCCGATATTCTCAGATCTTTGTAACACTTGTGTCAATGTGTCTCTGAGGCTCAGTAGAGACGGCAGGGCACAGTTTTTGTTGGATTCGAGCAGGTGTAGTTTCGCGATAATTCGCTTGTTTAGAGCAATTTCACTCTAATCTTTAACATTCTCTGATTTCTGTAACACTTGTCTCAAAGCGTCTCTGAGGCTCAGTAGAGAAGGCAGGGCACAGTTTTTGTTGGATTCGAGCAGGTGTTGTTTCGCGATAATTCGCTTGTTTAGAGCAATTTCACTCTAATCTTTAACATTCTCTGATTTCTGTAACACTTGTCTCAAAGCGTCTCTGAGGCTCAGTAGAGAAGGCAGGGCACAGTTTTTGTTGGATTCGAGCAGGTGTTGCTTCGCGATAATTCGCTTGTTTAGAGCAATTTCACTCTAATTTTTAACATTCTCTGATTTGTGTAACACTTGTCTCAAAGCGTCTCTGAGGCTCGGTAGAGACGGCAGGGCACAGTTTTTGTTGGATTCCTGCAGGTGCTTTTTCGCTTTAAAGTCGCTTATTTTAAGCAACTTCACTCAAATTTCCGATATTCTCAGATCTTTGTAACACTTGTCTCAATGCGTCATTGAAGCTCAGTAGAGAAAGCTGGGCACAGTTTTTGTTGGATTCGAGCAGGTGTTGTTTCGCGATAATTCGCTTGTTTAGAGCAATTTCACTCTAATTTTTAACATTCTCTGATTTTTGTAACACTTGTCTCAAAGCGTCTCTGAGGCTCAGTAGAGACGGCAGGGCACAGTTTTTGTTGGATTCCTGCAGGTGCTTTTTCGCTTTAAAGTCGCTTATTTTAAGCAACTTCACTCAAATTTCCCATATTCTCAGATCCTTGTAACACTTGTGTCAATGCGTGTCTGAGGCTCAGTAGAGAAGGCAGGGCACAGTTTTTGTTGGATTCGAGCAGGTGTTGTTTCGCGATAATTCGCTTGTTTGAAGCAATTTCACTCAAATTTTCGACATTCTCTGATTTTCGTAACACTTTTCTGAAAGGGTCTCTGAGGCTCTGTAGAGACGCAGGCCACAGTTTTTGTTGGATTCGAGCAGGTGTTGTTTCGCGATAATTCGCTTGTTTGAAGCAACTTGTCTCCAATTTTCGATATTCGCAGATCTTCGTAATACTTGTCTCAATGCGTCTCTGAGGCTCACTAGAGACGTGAGGGCAAAGTTTTTATTGGATTCGAGCAGGTGTTGTTTCGCGCTAATTCGCTTGTTTGAAGCAATTTCACTCTAATTTTCGACAATCTCTGATTTTCGTAACACTTGTCTGAAAGCATCTCTGAGGCGCAGTTGAGACGCACGCCACAGTTTTTGTTGGATTCGAGCAGGTGTTGTTTCCCGATTATTCGCTTGTTTGAAGCAATTCCACTCAAATTTTCGACATTCTCTGATTTTTGTAAGACATGTCTCAAAGCGTCTGTGAGGCTCATTAGAGACGGCAGGGCACAGTTTTTGTTGGATTCGAGCAGGTGTTGTTTTGCGATAATTCGCTTGTTTAATGCAATTTCACTCTAATTTTTAACATTGTCTGATTTTTGTAACACTTGTCTCAATGCGTCTCTGAGGCTCTGTAGAGACGGCTGGGCACAGTCTTTGTTGGATTCCAGCAGGTGTTGTTTCGCGCTAATTCGCTTGTTTGAAGCAATTCCACTCTAATTTTTGACATTCGCTGATTTTTGTAACACTTGTGTTAAAGCGTCTCTGACGCTCAGTAGAGACGCCAGGGCACAGTTTTTGTAGGATTCGAGCAGGTGCTTTTTCGCTTTAAAGTCGCTTATGTGAAGCAACTTCACTCAAATTTCCGATATTCTCAGATCATTGTAACACTTGTCTCAATGCGTCTCAGTGGCTCAGTAGAGACGGCAGGGCACACTTTTTGTTGGATATAAGCAGGTGTTGTTTCGCGATAATTCGCTTGTTTAAAGCAATTTCACTCAAATTTTCGACATTCTCTGATTTTCGCAACACTTGTCTGAAAGCGCCTCTGAGGCTCAGTAGAGACGGCAGGCCACAGTTTTTGTTGGATTGGAGCAGGTGTTGTTTCGCGATAATTCGCTTGTTTGAAGCAACTTGACTCAAATTTTCGATATTCTCAGATCTTTGTAGCACTTGTCTCAAAGCGTCTCTAAGGATCAGTAGACACGGCAGGGCTCAGTTTTTGTTGGGTTCGAGCAGGTGTTGTTGCGCGATAATGCGCTTGTTTGAAGCAATTTCACTCTAATTGTTAACATGCTATGATTTTTGTAACACTTGTCTCAAAGCGACTCTGAGGCTCAGTAGAAACGGCAGGGCACAGTTTTTGTTGGATTTGAGCAGGTGTTGTTTCGCGATAATTCGCTTGTTTGAAGCAATTTCACTCAAATTTTCGACATTCTCTGATTTTTGTAACACATGTCTGAAAGCGTCTCTGAGGCTCATTAGAGACGGCAGGACACAGTTTTTGTTGGAGTGAGTGAGTGAGTGGGGTTTAAGGGCCCGTCGACAGCTAGGTCATTTGGGCCCTAGGTCAAAGTTTAAAATTTAAAAACACTCATTAACTTTTCTGGCTAAAAGTTGAACCTTAAAATAACAACTAAAAACTGTGAACACCTAAAAACCTCAGCCTACAAAGTAACACGATAAAATAAAACCCTGAAGGGCAACGTACTAAAAAGAGGTGAAGTTGAAAGCTAAAAAAAAAACTAAAATACAAAATTGTTAAAACATTGAAAGGTAAAATGTATCCCAGTTAAAAACAGGGTTAAAACCTATAAAAGGAATTAAAAAAAGTGTTACACTTGCGTAGCAAATCCAATCTGGGTAATGAACCGCAGAGTTTTGGCCACAGAAACTGGGTTGTCACCCAAAATTGAAGCTACTGTAGATCCCAGACCAACTGACTGGCGCGCATGAGCGTGTCTTGGACAATCCAAGAGCACGTGTGGGACGGTGAGGCGAACATCGCATGTCGGACAGACAGGTGCCGGGTCACCACGCAGAAGATGGCCGTGTGTGGCTCGTGTGTGACCTATCCTCAGGCGGGTAAGGATAACTTCAGCCCGCCTGGAATCCCTGTAGGAGGTCAGCCAGGGCTCCACGCTGTCTTTAATTATCCGCAGCTGTGTGCCAGTCAACGCTTCCCAAGACTGCTGCCAAACCGATAGAAGCTGGCGACGGAAGTACCGCTGAGCATCCCTATAGGGTATAGTGTCGGTAGAAGACTGCGGCAGAAGGCATGCAGACTTAGCTGCCGCATCCGCAGCTTCATTACCCGGAATGCCCGTATGGCCTGGGATCCATGTAAACACTAACTGGTATCCGCGTGAGAGCAATTGAGATATGAGTGTCTGAATTTTAAAAACGAGTGTAGACGTACCGAGGAACTGCTGCAGGGTCTCCACTGCACTCAGAGAGTCGGAGCAAATTATAAAACCTCCAGGGACTAAGTTGGAAATAAAAAGTAAGCAGTAAAATATAGCACGCAGTTCGGCCGTATAAACAGAACTGTAGTCCGGGAGGCGGTATTGATGTGGCTCACCGTTATAGACAAAACTACATCCCGTAGCACCACCCAACTGGGAACCATCGGTGAATACCGGAGTGTAAGTCCGGTAACGTCCCAGTAGTTCGGTGAAAAGTTGACGAAACGCCGACTGGGGGGTGGCCACCTTAGCGCAGCCTGAAAGCGCAAGGTCAAACCGGGCTCGAGTGAGTGAGTGTGTAGGGTTTAAGGGCCCGTCGACAACTTGGTCATTAGGGCCCCGAGTCCAGAAGTAAAATTACATACTGTCAAGTGTTAAAAACATCACCCATTAAAAAACTAAAAATCTACGGTTAAAATAGATAAAAACCTCTAAACAACTATTAAAACGTTTCATTTAAAATGCTAAAAACAGAAACTTAAAATTGCTACAAAGTAAAAAACACTAAAACGTTAAAAACCCAAAAATACGGCCATCTAAAAAGGCTAAAATCTCTGAAATAAAATATCCTTACACTTGCTTCATAAAATCAATTATGGAACAAAACCGCAGCACTGTATTTACAGATACTGGGTCGTTGCCTAAAACTGACGACAGTGTAAGGCCCAGGCCAACGGACTGGCGCTCACGAGCGTATCGTGGACAATCAAGAAGGACATGTGCGACGGAGATTGGAATGTTACACGTCGTACAGACAGGTTCCGGATCGCCACGCAAAAGGTGTCCATGCGTGGCTCGGGTATGACCTATCCTCAGGCGGGTTAAGACCACTTCTTCCCGCCTGGAATTCCTGCAGCTGGTATGCCAGGGTTGTACCGTGTCCTTGATTGTCCGTAACTGAGTGCCAGATAACGCTTCCCAAGATTCCTGCCAGAGAGCAAATAGATGGCGACGGAAATATTTCTGCACATCTATATAGGGGAGCGTACGGGTGGAATACTCCGGAAGGCGACATGCAGACTTTGCAGCCGCATCCGCCGCCTCGTTACCCGGAATACCCACATGGCCTGGGATCCACGTAAAAACAAACTGGTATCCGCGAGACAGTAGCTGAGAAATCAACGTCTGGATTTTAACAACCAATGCCGAGGTGCCGATAAACTGTTGCAGGGCCTGGAGAGCGCTAAAAGAATCGGAACAAACGATAAAACTTCCAGGACCTGAACTGGAGATAAAAAGGAGGAAATAAAATATGGCAAACAACTCGGCGGTAAATACTGAACTGGCGTCCGGTAGGCGGTACGTATGAGCGTCACCGTTGTATATAAAGGCGCAACCCGTCGAACTACCCATCTGGGACCCATCGGTAAATACCGGACAGGAAGTCCGGTATCGCCCCAGTAGTTCCGTGAATAGTTGGCGAAACACGGAATGAGGGGTAGCTATCTTAACACAGCCCGACAGCTCCAGGTCAAAGCGTGCGCGCTGGAGTTGCCAGGGAGGACACCGGCCACGTGAATTCCGCTCTACGGCTGGCAGACGAAGGGCGTGTGCAGCAAGCAGTTCACGAAACCGGATACCACTTGGACGGGAGATGGTTGTATTTCGCATATAACGGTGCGCGAGGTCTGGACGCAACACGGGTGGAAACGAAGGGTGACCTGGATGGGCGGCCAGCCTTGCCACGTAAGAACAAAGTAATAAAGAGCGTCGAACAGACAGTGGAGGTTCGCCAGAATCAGCATACAGACAATCGATTCTGCTGGTGCGGAAAGCCCCAGTAGCGAGACGGATACCAGTGTGATGTACTGTGTCTAAAAGCCGGAGTTTAGACGCAGACGCCGCGCCATAAATAAAACAGCCGTAGTCTAATTTGGACCGGACCAGAGAGCCATACAACCTCAACATGACGGTGCGATCGCCGCCCCAAGATGCCCCAGATAAGACCCTGAGTACCCGAAGCGAACGATCGCACGAAGCACGAAGATAGCGGATATGGTGCTCCCATGTGAGTTTACTGTCGAGGTGTAAGCCCAAGAACTTAAGGTGCGGTACAAAAGGAAGACGTGTGTCGCGCAGATGAAGATCAGGAGGAGGGTGTACTCCTCGCAGTCGGTGAAAGTGTATACACTGTGTTTTCGTAGGGGACAGCCGAAAGCCCGTGCGTAATGCCCACTCGGCGATGGAGGTTATCGTCAGCTGCAGTTGACGCTCGATGTGCTCCAAACTATAAGAGCGATAGTAGATCGCAAAGTCGTCAACATACAGCGACATCAGGATACCGCTACGAACAACACTAGTGATGCCATTAATGGCAACTGCGAAAAGTGTGACACTGAGGATGGATCCCTGGGGTACACCATTCTCCTGGATCTTCTCTTGAGACAGCGTGTTGCCTATACGGACACGAAAACGGCGAATGAGTAAAAAGTTAAAAAGGAAAACGGCTAAGTGACCGCGCAAACCATAACCGTGTAGAGTACGGAGAATGCCATAGCGCCAAGTAGTATCGTAGGCCTTCTCCAGATCAAAGAAGACACCCACGACATGCTGCTTCAGGAGAAACGCATTCTGTATGTATGCCTCCATGCGCGTCAAGTTGTCGACACTGGAGCGATAGCGACGAAATCCGCACTGAACATTGCTGAGCAGATTATTCGTCTCTAGCCACCACACTAAGCGAGTGTTAATCATCCGTTCCAAGGTCTTGCAGACGACACTCGTCAGGCAGATAGGGCGGTAGCTAGAGGGAAGTGTCCGGTCTTTTCCTGGTCGAGGGATAGGGATGACAATGCCCTCTCGCCAGGAAGACGGAAAAACCTGCTGATGCCAGATGCGGTTATACATGCTCAACATGAAGGAAAGAGCTGCAGGTGGAAGATGAAGCAGCATTTGGCGGTGGATGTCATCAGGACCGGGAGAAGAATTCTTTGCTAGGGACAAGGAATGCGCTAGCTCCGCCTCGGTAAATGGTGCATTGTACGGTTCACTTTGGGCACTGTTAAAACTAAGGCCTATCTGCTCCGCAGATTCCTTGATAGCTAAAAACGCTCTATCATAGCTTTGGGTTTGGCTAGTACAGGCAAAATACTCGGCAAGGGCGTCGGCGATGTCCTGCTCGCTGGTGTAACGGGAGCCCTGCACGGCAAGGCCGGGGATGGTCGTCCGGCGACACTTGCCGTACATTCGCCGAACAGCAGTCCACACCTTTTGCGCCGAACTTCGACGGGAAAGAGAAGATACATACTTTTCCCACGATTTGCGTTTTGCGTCTCGAAGTATAAATCTTGCCCTAGCACGAGCACGCTTAAAAGCGACAAAGTTCGCTTGCGTAGGATGTAATGTAAAGATACGCAATGCACGCTTGCGTGCTTTAGTAGCCAAACGGCATTCCTCGGACCACCAAGGCACAGGAACGTGACGAGGTGTAGTGGAACCACGAGGAATGCTGGAATCCGCTGCACGAAGGATAGAGTAAGTAAAATACTCCACCATGTCGTCAATGGTGGTAAAACCATCGTCGGTTAGGTGAATGAGGGAACGAAACTTCCCCCAGTCAGCCTTGGAAATAATCCAGTGAGGAAAGCGTGTTGGCACAGAATTGTGGCCCGATAAGTGAATGCTAATGGGGTAATGATCACTGCCAAATAAGTCGGAAAGTACCGACCAGTCGAGTAGAGGTACCAGTGACGGACTGCTAAAAGAAACGTCAAGTGCGGAGTGTGTACCATAGGCAGATGATAAGTAAGTAGGCACGCCAGTGTTTAATATGACTAGGCCGGACATATGGCAAACGTCTGCTACAAGGCACCCACGGGCATCGTCAATGTCGGAGCCCCAATGAGAGTGCTTGGCATTCAGATCGCCAAGAAAGATGAACGGTGGCGGAATCTGTGCCAAGAGAGCCCGAAGATCGTTCGTGTGTACGACACTGACCGGTGGCAAATAGACATTGCAAAGGGAGAAACAGAGGCTCTGCAGCTGCACACGCACCGCTACAGCTTGTAGCGGCGTGTTGAGTGGCACACTGGTGGCAGAGATATCATGCGCCACCAGGATAGCAACACCCCCGCTGGCTCGCCTATCAGCTGCAGAGTCATGTCTAAATGCCGAAAAACCACGAAGTTGTAATGCGTGGTTAGGGTGCAAATGCGTTTCTTGTAGACAGACGATTGATGGAGACCGTTGCGAAACGAGATGCTGTACGTCCGGAACACGTGCGCGGAACCCATTAACATTCCACTGGATTATTTCCATGGTAAAGAAGAATTAGGGATTCGTCTTCATCTTTTTCTTTTTCATCTTTACCTTAACCGACTTCGGACGGGGTAGGTTAAATTCGCCATCGTCTGGTGACTCCGCCGACGTCCGGGAGTCTGAAGATCCCCGGCGGCTCGCTGAACGAGAGCGGGAGCGGGACTTCATGGACGATGTGCGACTGCTGGCGCGACCAGAAGGCCTAGAATAATGGCTGTCAACAGGCTGGCTGCGGCTAGTTGTCTTCTGAGCTGGTGTCTGCACGGCTATAGATGTAGTAGCAGGTGCAGCTGTGGCACGAGACAGTGAAGGGGTATTCGCAGGTAGTTCAGTCTGTGTAGAAGCATCTGACACAGGAACGTGCTGGATCGCTACGCTGCTGGCAGGAGCGCGTCGGGCAGCTAAGGCATAACCTGTGGTGGTAGCAGGTTTCAGCTGCTCAAAGCGACGACGCGCTTCTGGAAACGTGAGATGTTCTTTCACGCGCAATTCTTGTATGCACTTCTCATCCAGGAACTTCGCACACTGACGCGAGCTGGATGGATGCTTCCCTTCACAGTTTACACAGAGGGGATCCCGTGTACATGTCGGGTCCTCATGGGCTGCTAAACCACAGCGCTCACATATAGCAGGATTATTGCACAGGGTCTTTGTATGGCCGAACCGTTGGCACCTAAAACAACGCATGGGGTTCGGCACATACTGGCGCACGGCGGCACGTTCGTAGCCACAAAAGATATACTCGGGCAATTTAGTTCCTCTGAACGTCAGAAACACCGTACGCAAAGGTACATCCTTGCCATCCTGCTTTCGGGTAAGACGGTAAGCCTGACACACACGCTGGTCGGAGAGACAGGTGGTAATCTCATCGTTCGACAGATTGTCCAGACTGGAGGTGGTGACAACTCCCCTACATGTGTTGAGCGATTTGTGTGGGGCTACCCGAATTGGGTAGGAGCCCAACAAACTCGCCTTTAAAAGTTTCTGAGTCTGGTCTGCCGTGTTGGTTTCGATCAACAGCGTACCGTCTCGAACTCTGGTCGCGTTCTTAACCGGGCCACATATTCTGTCGACTTCTCGTTTTATGTAAAATGGGCTAAGGTCCTTTATCGTTTTCCCGTCACATGCCAAAGTCAAAACTAAGAAAGGGTCAAAGGAAGAGGGGTTGCGCGGAGACATGATTATTTGGACCCCCATCCGGAACCGTCGGCGTCAGCCTGCCATCCGGGGGTCAAAGGATAAAAGACACCAAAATCTCCACGGTCTGTGCCGCCATGGAGACCCCTCCATGACTGACCTCAAGGCGTACTTCAGAGGAGCTACCCTCCGATCTCCACTGCTTGTCCGCATGGGTAAACCGTTCACCACGTGACACCCCGGTTTTATGCCCCCACCACAGGAATAACCGCCTGTGGCTCCCCGCTTTAGCACACGCTGCCTCAACGGAGTCAGCGTGGATTCAGGGGACTTCGGGTTGATTACACCGGGGCTCCGTCAGCGGTAACACGTCCGGCCGGTGATACTAACCCGACGGCACGCGGCCGTCGGGAGATTAACACCGGCCGTGCCCTCAAGGAGCTACGTGGGTGTACTTGACGTGTGGACGGGCTCCGCACCTAAGGCTACACATGGGGGCAGTGTGAAGGGTCCGCACAACCTTCGCGCCTGAGACCTCCGAAGAGCACACAAGTCGGGGGCCGCGCTGAAAACCGTGGGACAGGACCACGGAGATAGGAAAGATCCCTGCTGGTGAGACAGGAGTTATAAATCTAGGAACTTACAAACTAATAAGCAGAATAAGCCTAGAAGAGGAAGAGGGTGATATAAAAAAGGAACATAAAAAGCTGTACGTGGCACAGTTAATGAAGGTGGAGGGGGTGAAGTGATAGTGAGCAGCTCGGGGCCCCGGGTGCGCCAAACCCGGACCTACCGTGGTAGGTTCCCCTGGGGGAGTTTGATTTCGGAGTCCTCTTCTCCTAGATGAGTCGTCGACCAAGACTAACGAGCCTCATCTACCCGTTGGAATGTTCTTAGCTTCCCCTCACCTCTTGCCTACCAGTGGTCACGAAGACTCACTTAGTAGGCCGTCTGGATCGGGTACTGAGCCCCTCCGCCACGGCAAGGCGACACTCCTTCGGAGGGGACCGGGCTCGATGAAGTTGCCAAGGCGGAGAGCGGGAGAAGGAAAAACGCTCTACAGCAGGCATTCGGAGCTCATGAGTGGCGAGTAGTTCGCGAAATCGAATGCCGCTTGGACGGGATATAGTCGCATTCCGAAGATAACGGTGGGCGAGTTCGGGGCGCAATACAGATCTAAAGGAAGGGTGACCAGGGTGAGCTGCCAACCTGGCCACGTAGGAACTTAATAAAATCGAGCGCCGAATAGACAGTGGAGGTTCCCCGGAATCAACATACAGACACTCAACACGACTAGTACGGAAGGCTCCAGTAGCTAGACGGATACCAGAATGGTGGACAGTGTCTAAAAGGCGGAGTTTAGTGGCGGACGCCGCGCCATAGATGAAACTGCCGTAGTCCAGTTTGGACCGCACCAGCGAGCGATAAAGCCTCAACATAACAGTGCGATCGCCACCCCAAGAGGCCCCAGATAAGACCCTGAGTACCCGAAGTGAACGATCGCAGGAAGCCCGAAGCTGACGAATATGGAACTCCCAAGTTAGCTTGCTGTCGAGGTGAAGGCCCAGAAACTTAACGTGCGGAACAAACGGCAGACGTGTACCATGCAAATAAAGATCAGGTGGAGGGTGTACACCACGGAGTCGATGGAAGTGGATACATTGCGTTTTCGTAGCGGAGAACTGAAACCCGGTGCGAAGGGCCCAGTCAGCGATGGAGGTTATGTTCAGCTGCAGTTGACGCTCGAGGTGCTCAAGATTATATGATCGGTAATATATCGCGAAGTCGTCAACATACAGTGACATCGGGATTCCGCTAGTTTTTGTTGGATTCGAGCAGGTGTTTCGCGATAGTTCGCTTGTTTAAAGCAATTTCACTCTAATTTTTAACATTGTCTGATTTTTCTAACACTTGTCTCAATGCGTCTCTGAGGCTCTGTAGAGACGGCTGGGCACAGTTTTTGTTGGATTCGAGGAGGTGTTGTTTCGCGCTAATTCGCTTGCTTGATGCAATTTCAATCAAATTTTCAACATTCTCTGATTTTCGTAACACTTGTCTGAAAGCGTCTCTGAGGCTCAGTAGTGACGGTAGGCCACAGTTTTTGTTTGATTCCAGCAGGTGTTGTTTCGCGACAATTGGCTTGTTTGAAGGAATTCCACTCTAATTTTTGACTTTCGCTGATTTTTGTAACACCTGTCTCAAAGCGTCTCTGACGCTCAGTAGAGACGCCAGGGCACAGTTTTTGTTGGATTCGAGCAGGTGCTTTTTAGCTTTAAAGTCGCTTATTTGAAGCAACTTCACTCAAATTTCCGATATTCTCAGATCATTGTAACACTTGTCTCAATGCGTCTCTGAGGCTCAGTAGAGACGGCAGGGCACAGTTTTTGTTGGATTCGAGCAGGTGTTGTTTCGCGCTAATTCGCTTGTTTGAAGCAATTTCACTCAAATTTTCGACAATCTCTGATTTTCGTAACACTTGTCTGAAAGCATCTCTGAGGCGCAGTTGAGACGCAGGCCACAGTTTTTTTTGGATTCGCGCAGGTGTTGTTTCGCGATTATTCGCTTGTCTAAAGCAATTCCACTCAAATTTTCGACATTCTCTGATTTTTGTAACACATGTCTGAAAGCGTCTGTGAGGCTCATTAGAGACGGCAGGGCACAGTTTTTGTTGGATTCGAGCAGGTGTTGTTTCGCGATAATTCGCTTGTTTAATGCAATTTAACTCTAATTTTTAACATTGTCTGATTTTTGTAACACTTGTCTCAATGCGTCTCTGAGGCTCTGTAGAGACGGCTGGGCACAGTCTTTGTTGGATTCCAGTAGGTGTTGTTTCGCGCTAATTCGCTTGTTTGAAGCAATTCCACTCTAATTTTTGACATTCGCTGATTTTTGTAACACTTGTGTCAAAGCGTCTCTGATGCTCAGTAGAGACGTCAGGGCACAGTTTTTGTTGGATTCGAGCAGGTGCTTTTTCGCTTTAAAGTCGCTTATGTGAAGCAACTTCACTCAAATTTCCGATATTCTCAGATCATTGTAACACTTGTCTCAATGCGTCTCTGTGGCTCAGTAGAGACGGCAGGGCACAGTTTTTGTTGGATTTGAGCAGGTGTTGTTTCGCGATAATTCGCTTGTTTAAAGCAATTTCACTCAAATTTTCGACATTCTCTGATTTTCGCAACACTTGTCTGAAAGCGCCTTTGAGGCTCGGTAGAGACGGCAGGCCACAGTTTTTGTTGGATTCGAGCAGGTGTTGTTTCGCGATAATTCGCTTGTTTGAAGCAACTTGACTCAAATTTTCGATATTCTCAGATCTTTGTAGCACTTGTCTCAAAGCGTCTCTAAGGATCAGTAGACACGGCGGGGCACAGTTTTTGTTGGGTTCGAGCAGGTGTTGTTTCGCGATAATTCGCTTGTTTGAAGCAATTTCACTCTAATTTTTAACATGCTATGATTTTTGTAACACTTGTCTCAAAGCGTCTCTGAGGCTCAGTAGAGACGGCAGGGCACAGTTTTTGTTGGATTTGAGCAGGTGTTGTTTCGCGATAATTCGCTTGTTTGAAGCAATTTCACTCAAATTTTCGACATTCTCTGATTTTTGTAACACATGTCTGAAAGCGTCTCTGAGGCTCATTAGAGACGGCAGGGCACAGTTTTTGTTGGATTCGAGCAGGTGTTGTTTCGCGATAATTCGCTTGTTTAAAGCAACTTCACTCTAATTTTTAACATTGTCTGATTTTTGTAACACTTGTCTCAATGCGTCTCTGAGGGTCAGTAGTGACGGTAGGCCACAGTTTTTTTTTGATTCCAGCAGGTGTTGTTTCGCGACAATTGACTTGTTTGAAGCAATTAAACTCTAATTTTTGACATTCGCTGATTTTTGTAACACCTGTCTCAAAGCGTCTCTGACGCTCAGTAGAGACGCCAGGGCACAGTTTTTGTTGGATTCGAGCAGGTGCTTTTCCGCTTTAAAGTCGCTTATTTGAAGCAACTTCACTCAAATTTCCGATATTCTCAGATCATTGTAACACTTGTCTCAATGCGTCTCTGAGGCTCAGTAGAGACGGCAGGGCACAGTTTTTGTTGGATTCGAGCAGGTGTTGTTTCGCGATAATTCGCTTGTTTAAAGCAATTTCACTCAAATTTTCGACATTCTCTGATTTTCGTAGAGTAGTAGTACTAGGGTTTTAGGGCGCACAACTGCCAGGGTTATTAGCGCCGCAAGAAGACAAGACAGCCAAAACCACACTCGAGTGCTAAAACTTTAAAATAAATCAACAATAGATGGAAAGCTAACCAAAGGAGTGCCATTAAATATAAGGGTCAAGCTAAGCGATGGCTCACGAGGAAGAGAAATTGTGAAAACGAGTAAGTAAAAATGAAGGATAAAATCAGCTGTTTAAATATGGCCGCCTATGCCGCTGATTCGGATAAAAGTGAGCAAACGATCTACTGCAGTAACCGTGTCCGCCAGCAATCCACCAAGGGAAGCTGGCAGACCTAGGGATACACGTAATTGGGTTAAAAACTGGCACTCAAGTAAAACATGGCGCACCGTCACGGTCTCATTGCAATGAGCACAGTTCGGGGCAGCATCCGACGATAAAAGATAACTATGACTAAAACGGCAGTGCCCGATACGCAATCTCGCTAAAATGGCTTCCTCGCGGCGAGAAGCGCGCGCGGAAGTCCTCCAGGTCACAGGGACGGGTTTCACCTCCCTTAGTTTGTTCCCCTGAAGATCGCTCCATGAAGCGCTCCACCGTGAAAGGAGTGCACGACGTAAAACTTTGCTAAAATCATCAGAGGGAACACAAGCGCTAAAAAACCTGGGGGCTAAAACTGCTGCCTTTGCAGCAGAATCGGCAGCCTCGTTCCCTTGCAGGCCTACATGTCCAGGTACCCACATGAAAGACACGCTGATGCCAGCACCAGCGAGTGAGTGAATGCTGTCCTGAACACGCTGCACCATTGGGTGGTAATTGTACAGCGTACGTAGGCTCTGAAGGGCACTCAAACAATCAGAACATATTATACATCGCTCCAAGGGCTGCCGACGAACATACAAAAGAGCCTGGTATATACCAAATAGCTCTGCTGTAAAAATCGAGCACTGTTCTAGTAGTAGTAGTAAGTGAGTGAGTGTATTGGGTTTAAGGGCCCGTCGACAACTTGGTCATTAGGGCCCCGAGTCCAGAAGTAAAATTACATACCGTCAAGTGTTAAAACATCACCCATTAAAAACTAAAAATCTAAGGTTAAAATAGATAAAAAAACAAATAGAACGGGGAGTCTAAAAGAAAGATAAAAGCTAAAACAGTTCAAATGTAAAACTGGTCTAAAAAGATAACATAAAAACAGTTAAAACCTCAAAAGTGATTTTACAATGTACATAGATAAAAATACGAAGGTTAAAAATAAAATCACAAAGTAAAATACAAGTTACACCTGCTTATTGTAAGTGTTTGGTCTTCATCTTTTTCTTTTTCAGTCTTATCTTGACTGACTTGGGACCTGGTATGTTCAAGTCTAGTAGTAGTAGTATTAGGGTTTTAGGGCGCACAACTGCCAGGGTTATTAGCGCCCAAACAAGACAAGACAGCTAAAACCACACTCGAGTCCTAAAACTTTAAAATAAATCAACAATAGATGGAAAGCTAACCAAAGGAGTGCCAGTAAATATAAGGGTCAAGCTAAACGATGGCTCACGAGGAAGAGAAATTGTAAAAACGAGTAAATAAAAATGAGGGATAAAATCAGCTGTTCAAATATGGCCGCCTATGCCGCTGATTCGGATAAAAGTGAGCAAACGATCTACTGCAGTAACCGTGTCCGCCAGCACCTCATCAAGGGAAGCTGGCAGACCTAGGGATACACGTAATTGGGTTAAAAACTGGCACTCAAGTAAAACATGGCGCACCGTCAGGGTCTCATTGCAATGAGCACAGTTCGGGGCAGCATCCGACGATAAAAGATAACTATGACTAAAACGGCAGTGCCCGATACGCAATCTCGCTAAAATGACTTCCTCGCGGCGAGAAGCGCGCGCGGAAGTCCTCCAGGTCACAGGGACGGGTTTCACCTCCCTTAGTTTGTTCCCCTGAAGATCGCTCCATGAAGCACTCCACCGTGAAAGAAGGGCACGACGTAAAGCTTTGCTAAAATCATCAGAGGGAACACAAGCGCTAAAAAACCTGGGGGCTAAAACTGCTGCCTCTGCAGCAGAATCGGCAGCCTCGTTACCTTGCAGGCCTACATGTCCAGGTACCCACATGAAAGACTCGCTGATGCCAGCACCAGCGAGTGAGTGAATGCTGTCCTGAACACGCTGCACCATTGGGTGGTAATTGTACAGCGTACGTAGGCTCTGAAGGGCACTCAAACAATCAGAACATATTATACATCGCTCCAAGGGCTGCCGACGAACATACAAAAGAGCCTGGTATATACCAAATAGCTCTGCTGTAAAAATCGAGCACTTTTCTAAAAGACGAAAGCTAAAACTCTGGCGACCATGAATAAAAGCACATCCTACTCCCGTATCGTCCTTCGAGCCGTCAGTGTAAATAAAATGGCAAGGTCCGGACTGAGCCTGAATTTCTAGAAAGGCCGAACGAAGAACTGAGTCTGGCGTCGAGGACTTCGGCATGGCCAGCAAACCCAGATTAACGTGGATCTCGGATCGTAGCCATGGGGGAAATCGTGTTTGTCCCCTGGGAACTGTCGACGAGAAATCGACGTTTAAATGCCCAAGTAGTGTACGAAATCGAACGCCAGGAGGGAGCGGGGTTAGGGAGCTCGATGAGTATTGGCGATCCAAGGTGTCATTAAAAAACAAACTAAAAGATGGGTGTTCTGGCAGGTCAGAAAGTCTGCAAGCGTAGCTGCAGAGAAGAACATCGCGCCGATAACTAAGCGGAGGTTCAGCAGCTTCCGCACAAAGGCTCATAACAGGGCTCGTGGGAAATGCGCCAATACTCAACCTGATGCCACGGTGGTGGGTCGGATTTAGGCGATTTAAAACAGACGGTCGAGCCGAGGAATACACGACACAACCGTAATCAAGTTTCGATCGGACAAGTACGCGGTATAGGCGCAAAAGAGTACTCCGATCAGCTCCCCAAGATGTGCAGCTTAAAACACGTAAAACACTGAGAGAACGTTCACACCTTGCCTTTAGGTACGAAATATGTGGAAACCAACTAAGTTTTCTGTCAAAAATTAACCCCAAAACTTTTGTCTCGTCTGCGAAAGAAAGTGCTTCTGAGCCGAGACGGAGAGAAGGAGCAAGAAACTCCTTCCGGCGCCAGAAGTTAACGCAGACGGTCTTCTCGGCGGAGAACTTAAAGCCGGTTTCGGCACTCCAAGTAGTAGTAGTAGTAGTAGTGTGGTTTTAGGGCGCTCAACTGCTAAGGTTATTAGCGCCCAAGTATAACTAAAAGCTTAAAAATGTAAGTTACAAAGTAACAAACTAACAGGGCTAAAACTAAACCAATAAAACCTTAAAAAGTCACCAATAAGTGCCAGCTACTGCAGAGTAGAGCAAAGCACGGAAACAGTTTCATGTACTGGTAAAAACGACTCGGATCAATAACCGAACGTAATAGGCTGGATAAAATATTGATGAAGAGTGAGTGAGTAGTGGGGTTTACGGGCCCGTCGACAACTAGGTCATTAGGGCCCGAAGTCCAATGTAAAAGCAATCAAAGAAAATAAAACCTCACCCGCTTTAAAGCTAAAAAGTGAAAGTTAAAATACCTAAAAATGAACGTTAAAACCATTAAAAAGAGAGCTAAAAACAGGTAAAAAAGGAAAATTAAAAACCAATAAAACCATATTAAGAAAACCCTAAACTACTTATACTGTTGAAAAAGGGTAAAAACACGAGTAAAACATCCTAAAAGTATTTTTCCGCCAAGATAAAAGAAACCTTACACTTGCTTACCAAAATCGATACGCGCAATAAACCGCAGTACTGTATTTACAGCTGCTGGGTCGTTGCCTAACATGGTGCACAGTGTAAGACCCAGGCCAAAGGACTGGCGCTCACGAGCATACCGCGGACAATCAACAAGGACATGTGCAACGGAGAGTGGCACATTGCACGTCGCACAGACAGGCTCCGGATCACCGCGCAAAAGGTGTGCATGCGTGGCTCGAGTGTGGCCTATCCTCAGGCGGGTTAAAATCACCTCCTCACGCCTGGAATCCCTGCAAGATGTTTGCCAGGGTTGTACCGTGTCCTTAATTGTCCGTAACTGAGTGCCAGCTAACGCTTCCCAAGATTGTTGCCAGAGAGTAAATAGATGGCGACGGAAGTACTTCTGCACATCTATATAGGGTAGCGTACGGGTGGAATATTCCGGAAGGCGACATGCAGACTTCGCAGCCGCATCAACTGCCTCGTTACCCGGAATACCCACATGACCTGGGATCCACGTAAAAACGAACTGGTATCCGCGAGATAACAATTGAGATAAAAGTGTCTGTATTTTAATAATTGATGCCGAGTTGCCAACAAATTGTTGCAGCGCCTGAAGAGCGCTCAGGGAGTCGCAACACACAATAAAATGTCCAGGAACTGAACGGGAGATAAAAAGTAAGAAATAAAAGATGGCAAACAGCTCGGCGGTAAAAACTGAACTGGCGTCTGGAAGGCGGTATGTGTGAACCTCACCGTTGTATATAAATGCGGAACCCGTCGTACTACCCAACTGGGAGCCATCGGTGAATACCGGAGTATAAGTCCGGTATCGGCCCAGAACTGCGGTGAAGAGTTGGCGGAACACCGAAGGAGGGGTAGCGGTCTTTGGACAGCCCGACAGCTCCAGGTCAAAGCGTGCACGCTGGAGCTGCCAGGGAGGACAGTGGCCAAATGAATGCCGCTCTACAACTGGAAGTCGGAGGGCGTTTGCGACAAGTAGTTCTTGAAACCTGATGCCACTTGGACGGGAGATTGTTTTATTCCGCATATAACGGTGCGCGAGGTCTGGACGCAATACAGGTGGAAACGAAGGATGACCTGGATGAGCGGCCAACCTTGCCACATAGGAACAAAGTAACAATGAGCGTCGAACAGACAGTGGAGGTTCGCCAGAATCAGCATACAGACAATCCACTCTACTTGTGCGGAAAGCCCCAGTAGCGAGACGGATACCAGTGTGATGAATTGTGTCTAAAAGGCGGAGTTTAGAGGCTGATGCAGAGCCATAGATAAAACAGCCGTAGTCTAATTTGGACCGGACCAGTGAGCGATACAACCTCAACATTACCGTGCGATCGCCGCCCCAAGATGCCCCAGACAGGACCCTGAGTACCCGAAGCGAGCGACCGCAGGAAGCACGAAGGTGACGAATATGGTGCTCCCATGTGAGTTTGCTGTCGAGGTGTAAGCCCAAGAACTTCAGGTGCGGAACAAATGGAAGACGTGTGCCACGCAAATGAAGATCAGGAGGAGGGTGTACACCACGGAGTCGGTGAAAGTGGAGACACTGTGTTTTCGTAGGGGAAAACCGAAAGCCGGTGCGAGGCGCCCACTCGGCGATGGATGTTATGGTCATCTGCAGTTGACGCTCGATGTGCTCCAAACTGTAAGAGCGATAGTATATCGCAAAGTCGTCAACATACAGCGACATCGGGATTCCGCTACGAACAGCGCTGGTGATGCCATTAATGGCAACGGCGAAAAGCGTAACACTGAGAATCGACCCTTGGGGTACACCATTCTCCTGAACCTTCACTTGGGAGAGCGTGTTGCCTATGCGGACACGAAAACGGCGAATTAGTAAAAAGTTAAAAATAAAAAACGACAAGTTACCGCGTAAACCATAATCGTGTAGAGTGCGGAGAATGCCATAGCGCCATGTAGTGTCGTAGGCCTTCTCCAGATCAAAGAAGACACCCACGACATGCTGCTTCAAGAGAAATGCATTCTGTATGTAGGCCTCCATGCTTGTCAGATTGTCGACACTGGAGCGATGGCGACGAAAACCGCACTGGACATTACTCAGCAGGTTATTCGTCTCTAGCCACCACACTAAACGAGTGTTGATCATACGTTCGAGGGTCTTGCAAACGACACTCGTTAGGCAAATAGGGCGGTAGCTAGAGGCAAGTGCCCGGTCTTTCCCGGGCCGAGGTATAGGGATGACGATACCCTTGCGCCAGGAAGACGGGTAAACCCGCTGGAGCCAGATTCGGTTATAGATGCTCAGCAGGAAGGAAAGAGCCTGAGGTGGTAGATGAAGCAACATTTGTCGGTGGATGTCATCCGGACCGGGAGAAGAGTCGTGCGCCAGAGACAAGGAGTGCATCAGCTCTGCTATGCTAAAAGGCGTGTTGTATGGTTCACTACCGTCGCTGTTAAAATTAAGAACTATCCGCTCCGCAGATTCCTTGATAGCTAAAAACGACCTATCGTAACTTTGGGTTTGGCTGGTAGCAGAGAAAGATTCGGCAAGGGCGTCGGCGATCGCCTGCTCGTTGGTGTAATAAGAGCCCTGTACGGCAAGACCGGGAATAATCGTCCGGCGACACTTGCCGTACATACGCCGAACCGCAGTCCACACCCTTTGTGTTGAAGTGCGTCGAGAGAGGGAAGAGACGTAAGTTACCCAGGATGTGCGTTTTGCACTGCGAAGTACAAAACGCGCCCGGGCACGCACACGCTTAAAGGTAATGAAGTTCTCTTCCGTAGGATGTGCACTGAAAACTCGCAGAGCCCGTTTGCGGGCTTTAACAGCCAAACGACATTCCTCGGACCACCAAGGCACGGGAACATGACGAGGTGTAGTAGAACCGCGAGGAATGCTGGAATTTGCTGCAAGCAGGACAGAACATGTAAAATACTCCACCATGTTGTCGATGGTGGTAAAACCATCGTCCGTAAGGTGAATGAGGGAACGGAATTTCCCCCAGTCAGCCTTGGAAATAATCCAGTGAGGGTATCGTGTTGGAATAGGATGGAAACCAGTAATGTGAATGTTAATGGGAAAATGATCACTGCCAAAGAGGTCGGAGAGCACCGACCAATCAATAAGTGGTACCAGTGACGGGCTACAGAAGCTAACGTCTAAGGCGGAATAGGTACCATAGGCAGATGATAAGAAGGTAGGGGCACCAGTGTTCAACAAAAGGAGGCCGGACATATCACAAACGTCTGCTACAAGGCACCCACGAGCATCGTCAGTGTCGGAGCCCCATAAAGTGTGTTTGGCATTCAGATCACCAAGGAAGATAAGCGGTGGCGGGATCTGAGCCAAAAGAGCCCGAAGGTCGTTCGCGTGTACGGCACTGACCGGTGGCAGATAGACATTACAAATTGACAGACTCACGCCCTGCATATGGACACGCACTGCTACAGCTTGCAGCGGCGTGTTTAGCGGGATGCTTGTGGCTGAGATGGTATGCGCCACCAGAGTAGCAACACCACCGCTTGCTCGTCTATCAGCTGCAGAGTCATGTCTAAATGCCGAAAAACCACGAAGATGTAAGGTGTGGTTAGGCTTCAGATGGGTTTCTTGTAGACAGACGATTGAAGGTGACTGGTGCCAAGCTAAGTGTTGTATGTCCGGGGCACGGGCCCGGTACCCATTAACATTCCACTGAATTATTTCCATGATAAAAAGGTTAAGGCATAGTCTTTATCTTTTTCTTCATCTTAACCTTGGCGCACTTGGGACCAATGATGTGCTTTTCACCGTCCTCAGGCGACTCCTCGGAACTTCGGGAGTCAGAAGATCCCCGGCGGCTCGCGGAGCGGGAGCGGGACTTCGTGGAGGTACGACTACTCGCCCGATGTTTAGGTCGCGAACGATTTGTGGGAACAGGCAATACGGTGTAGCCTCTGCTTGTGGACGACTGGTGAGCGTGTGTCTGCACAGCGGAAGATGTAGTTGCTGGTGCAGTTTTATCACGACGCGGTGGAGAGGTGCTCGCCGGTAAATCTGTTTGTGTCGAAGCATCTGCGACGGGTACATGCTGTATAGCAACAGTGTTCACAGGAGGGCGACGAACAGCGGATGCAAAACCTGTGGTGGTAGCAGGTTGCAGTTGTTGAAAGCGACGGCGCGCTTCAACAAACGTCAGGCGTTCTTTCACGCGCAACTCCTGGATACACTTTTCCTCGAGAAACTTCGGACACTGTCGCGAGCTGGATGGATGACTCCCTTCGCAGTTAACGCAGTAAGGGTCACGGGTGCAAGCCGTGCCCTCATGGTATGGTAGTCCACAACGCTCACACGTAGCAGGATGGGTGCACGAAGGCTTAGTATGACCGAACTTCTGACACTGAAAACAGCGCATAGGGTTCGGTACATACTGCCGAACTGCGGCACGCTCGTAACCGCAGAAGATGTATTCGGGTAACTGAGTACCCTTAAATGTCAAAAACACAGTGCGTAAATCGATCACTTTTCCATCCTGTTTTCGAGTGAGACGGTACGCCTGACACACCCGTTGATCTGAAAGGCAGGTGACTATCTCTTCATTAGACAGACCATCAAGGCTGGAGGTGGTGACAACTCCTCTGCAAGTATTCAGTGTTTTATGTTGGACTACC
Source organism: Tenodera sinensis (assembly GCA_030765045.1). Lineage (NCBI taxonomy): Eukaryota > Metazoa > Arthropoda > Insecta > Mantodea > Mantidae > Tenodera > Tenodera sinensis. Next base: position 101,558,308 of record CM060967.1, read on the forward strand.
CGGATAGGGTAGGAGCCCAATAAACTCGCTTTCAGTAGTTTCTGCGACTGGTCTGCAGTAATCACCTCTATCAATAGCGTACCGTCGCGTATTCTGGTCGCATTTTTTACAGGGCCACAGATTCGGTCAACTTCCCGTTTAATATAGAAGGGGCTAAGATCCTTTACCGTTTTCCCGTCACAAGCCAAAGTCAAAACCAAAAACGTGTCAAATGAGGAGGGTTTGCGCGGATGCATTATGAATTGGACCCCCATCCGGAACCGTCGGCGTTAGCCTGCCATCCGGGGGTCAAAAGATAAAAGACACCAAAATCTCCACGGTCTGTGCCGCCATGGAGACCCCTCCATGACTGACCTCAAGGCGTACTTCAGAGGAGCTACCCTCCGATCTCCACTGCTTGTCCGCATGGGTAAACCGTTCACCACATGACACCCCGGTTTTATGCCCCCACCACAGGAATAACCGCCTGTGGCTCCCCGCTTTAGCACACGCTGCCTCAACGGAGTCAGCGTGGATTCAGGGGACTTCGGGTTGATTACACCGGGGCTCCGTCAGCGGTAACACGTCCGGCCGGTGATACTAACCCGACGGCACGCGGCCGTCGGGAGATTAACACCGGCCGTGCCCTCAAGGAGCTACGTGGGTGTACATGACGTGTGGACGGGCTCCGCACCTAAGGCTACACATGGGGGCAGTGTGAAGGGTCCGCACAACCTTCGCGCCTGAGACCTCCGAAGAGCACACAAGTCGGGGGCCGCGCTGAAAACCGTGGGACAGGACCACGGAGATAGGAAAGATCCCTGCTGGTGAGACAGGAGTTATAAAACTAAGGCCTTACTAACTAATAATCGGAATAAACCTAGAAGAGGAAGAGGGTGATATAAAAAGCAACATAAAATGCTGCACGTGGCACAGTTAATGAAGTGGAGGGGGTGAAGTGATAGTGAGCAGCTCGGGGCCCCGGGTGCGCCAAACCCGGACCTACCGTGGTAGGTTCCCCTGGGGGAGTTTGATTTCGGAGTCCTCTTCTCCTAGATGAGTTGTCGACCAAGACTAACGAGCCTCATCTACCCGTTGGAATGTTCTTAGCTTCCCCTCACCTCTTGCCTACCAGTGGTCACGAAGACTCACATAGTAGGCCGTCTGGATCGGGTACTGAGCCCCTCCGCCACGGCAAGGCGACACTCCTTCGGAGGGGCGGAGATAGGAAAGATCCCTGCTGGTGAGACAGGAGTTATAAAACTAAGGCCTTACTAATAATCGGAATAAACCTAGAAGAGGAAGAGGGTGATATAAAAAGCAACATAAAATGCTGCACGTGGCACAGTTAATGAAGGTGGAGGGGGTGAAATGATTGTGCGCAGCTCGGGGCCCCGGGTGCGCCAAACCCGGACCTACCGTGGTAGGTTCCCCTGGGGGAGTTTGATTTCGGAGTCCTCTTCTCCTAGATGAGTTGTCGACCAAGACTAACGAGCCTCATCTACCCGTTGGAATGTTCTTAGCTTCCCCTCACCTCTTGCCTACCAGTGGTCACGAAGACTCACTTAGTAGGCCGTCTGGATCGGGTACTGAGCCCCTCCGCCACGGCAAGGCGACACTCCTTCGGAGGGGGGGGAATCGTTAAAAAACGAACGAAATGTTGGAGTGAGTGAGTGAGTGAGTGGTGTTTAAGGGCCCGTCGACAGCTAGGTCATTTGGGCCCCAAGTCAATTTTAAAGGATAAAACACTCGCTAACTTCTGGTTAAGAACTAAGCTAAAATACAAAACTAAAAAATGCTAAAACGGTTAAAATACTAAAAAGGTTAATGGTAAAACCGTTAAAACACCAAAAAGATTAAAACGCTAAAAAGGTTTAAAATACTAAACAGTAAAACAAAACAAACCTAATTGCAGATTTTTAAATCTTACTCAAAAGTCTAATACTAAAAGCACAAGTTATACTTGTTTGGCGAATCCAATTTCAGCAACGAACCGCAGCACCGTATCTACGGAAACTGGGTCGTCTCCTAGGATGGACCGCAGACTAAAACCCAGGCCAAGCGACTGGCGCACCGGGGCGTATCTCGGACAATCAATTAAAACGTGCGACACGGAGAGTTGGACGTCGCACGTGTGACAGACAGGGGCCGGGTCACCACACAGATGGTGGCCATGTGTGGCGCGTGTGTGACCTATGCGTAACCGCGTTAAAATGACCTCTGCCCGACGGGAATCCCTGCAAGAAGTCCGCCAGGGTTTTACTGAGTCCTTAATTGTCCGTAGTTGGGTGCCAGTCAGCTCTTCCCAAGATTTCTGCCAATAGGAATAAAGATGGCAGCGGAAGTATCGCTGTACATCTCTAAAAGGAAGAGCATGTGTGGAAAACGCCGGCAAACGACATGCAGCCTTAGCAGCCACATCTGCCTCCTCGTTGCCGGGAATACCCACATGGCCTGGGATCCATGTAAAAATAAACTGGTATCCGCGAGTGACTAACTGTGAAACGAGTGTCTGGATTTTAATTATCAATGCTGATGTGCCGAGAAACTGTTGCAACGCCTGAACAGCGCTCATAGAGTCGCAGCATATAATGAAGCTGTCAGGAACCGAACTAGAAACAAAGAGTAAGAAATAAAAAATGGCAAACAGCTCGGCAGTAAAAACGGAAGTGCTGTCTGGAAGTCTGTACGTATGAGCCTCACCGTTGTACATGAAACTACATCCAGTACCACCCCCCACCTGGGACCCGTCGGTAAAAACCGGGGTGAAAGTCCGGTAACGTCCCAGGAGCTCGGTGAATAGTTGGCGAAACACCGAGTTAGGGGTAGCCACCTTCGCATAGCCCGAAAGCTCCAGGTCAAACCGCGCGCGCTGGAGTTGCCAGGGAGGGTAGCGGCCTATAGACGATCGCGCTACATGGGGCATGCGAAGATCATGTGCAGTGAGCAGTTCACGGAATCGTATTCCACTTGGACGTGAGATAGTGGTATTACGTATATAACGGTGGGCGAGGTCGGGACGTAAGACGCATTGGAACGAGGGATGACCGGGGTGAGCGGCCAACCGTGCCACGTAGGAACTGAGTAAAAACGAGCGTCGGACAGACAGTGGAGGTTCGCCAGAATCAGCATACAGACACGCAATTCGACTAGTTCGGAAAGCCCCAGTGGCCAGACGGATACCAGTGTGATGGACAGTGTCTAAAAGGCGGAGTTTAGAGGCGGACGCCGCGCCATATATAAAACAGCCGTAGTCTAGTTTGGACCGGACCAATGAGCGGTACAACCTCAACATTACCGTGCGATCGCCGCCCCATGATGCCCCAGATAAAACCCGGAGTATCCGAAGCGAAAGATCGCAGGAAACACGAAGATGTCGAATATGGTGCTCCCATGTAAGTTTGTTGTCGAGGTGTAGGCCCAAGAACTTCAGGTGCGGAACAAACGGTAGACGTGTGCCACGCAAATAAAGATCAGGCGGAGGGTGTACGCCACGAAGCCGATGGAAGTGGACACACTGTGTTTTGGTAGCGGAAAACTTGAAGCCCGTACGAAACGCCCACACGGCAATGGATGTTATGATCAGCTGCAGTTGACGTTCAATATGCTCAAGATTATACGAGCGAGTGAGTGAGTGAGTGGTGTTTAAGGGCCCGTCGACAGCTAGGTCATTTGGGCCCCAAGTCAATTTTAAAGGATAAAACACTCGCTAACTTCTGGTTAAGAACTAAGCTAAAATACAAAACTAAAAAATGCTAAAACGGTTAAAATACCAAAAAGGTTAATGGTAAAACCGTTAAAACACCAAAAAGATTAAAACGCTAAAAAGCTTTAAAATACTAAACAGTAAAACAAAACAAACCTAATTGCAGATTTTTAAATCTTACTCAAAGGTCTAATACTAAAAGCACAAGTTATACCTGTTTGGCGAATCCAATTTCAGCGACGAACCGCAGCACCGTATCTACGGAGACTGGGTCGTCGCCTAGGATGGACCGCAGACTAAAACCCAGGCCAAGCGACTGGCGCACCGGGGCGTATCTCGGACAATCAATTAAAACGTGCGTCACGGACAGTTGGACGTCGCACGTGTGACAGACAGGGGCCGGGTCACCACTCAGATGGTGGCCATGTGTGGCGCGTGTGTGGCCTATGCGTAACCGCGTTAAAATGACCTCTGCCCGACGGGAATCCCTGCAAGAAGTCCGCCAGGGTTTTACTGAGTCCTTAATTGTCCGTAGTTGGGTGCCAGTCAGCTCTTCCCAAGATTTCTGCCAATAGGAATAAAGATGGCAGCGGAAGTATCGCTGCACATCTCTAAAAGGAAGAGCATATGTGGAAAGCACCGGCAAACGACATGCAGCCTTAGCAGCCACATCTGCCTCCTCGTTGCCGGGAATACCCACATGGCCTGGGATCCATGTAAAAATAAACTGGTATCCGCGAGTGACTAACTGTGAAACGAGTGTCTGGATTTTAATTATCAATGCTGATGTGCCGAGAAACTGTTGCAACGCCTGAACAGCGCTCATAGAGTCGCAGCATATAATGAAGCTGTCAGGAACCGAACTAGAAACAAAGAGTAAGAAATAAAAAATGGCAAACAGCTCGGCAGTAAAAACGGAAGTGCTGTCTGGAAGTCTGTATGTATGAGCCTCACCGTTGTACATGAAACTACATCCTGTACCACCCCCCACCTGGGACCCGTCGGTAAAAACCGGGGTGCAAGTCCGGTAACGTCCCAGGAGCTCGGTGAATAGTTGGCGAAACACCGAGTTAGGGGTAGCCACCTTCGCATAGCCCGAAAGCTCCAGGTCAAACCGCGCGCGCTGGAGTTGCCAAGGTGGGTAGCGGCCTATAGACGATCGCGCTACATGGGGCATGCGAAGATCATGTGCAGTGAGCAGTTCACGGAAACGTATTCCACTTGGACGTGATACAGTGGTATTACGTATATAACGGTGGGCGAGGTCGGGACGTAAGACGCATTGGAACGAGGGATGACCGGGGTGAGCGGCCAACCGTGCCACGTAGGAACAGAGTAAAAACGAGCGTCGGACAGACAGTGGAGGTTCGCCAGAATCAGCATACAGACACGCAATTCGACTAGTTCGGAAAGCCCCAGTGGCCAGACGGATACCAGTATGATGGACAGTGTCTAAAAGGCGGAGTTTAGAGGCGGACGCCGCGCCATATATAAAACAGCCGTAGTCTAGTTTGGACCGGACCAATGAGCGGTACAACCTCAACATTACCGTGCGATCGCCGCCCCATGATGCCCCTGATAAAACCCGGAGTATCCGAAGCGAACGATCGCAGGAAACACGAAGATGTCGAATATGGTGCTCCCATGTAAGTTTGTTGTCGAGGTGTAGGCCCAAGAACTTCAGGTGCGGAACAAACGGTAGACGTGTGCCACGCAAATAAAGATCAGGCGGAGGGTGTACGCCACGAAGCCGATGGAAGTGGACACACTGTGTTTTGGTAGCGGAAAACTTGAAGCCCGTACGAAACGCCCACACGGCAATGGATGTTATGATCAGCTGCAGTTGACGTTCAATATGCTCAAGATTATACGAGCGATAATATACAGCAAAATCGTCAACATACAGGGACATCGGGATTCCGCTACGAACAGCACTAGTGATGCTGTTAATCGCAACGGCGAAAAGCGTGACACTCAGGATCGATCCCTGGGGTACACCATTCTCCTGGATCTTCTCCTCGGAAAGCGTGTTGCCAATGCGGACACGAAAACGGCGAATTAATAAAAAGTTAAAAAGAAAAACGGCTAAGTGACCGCGCAAACCATAACCTTGCAGAGTACGAAGGATGCCATAACGCCATGTAGTGTCGTAAGCCTTCTCCAGATCAAAGAAAACACCCACGACATGCTGCTTCATCAGAAAGGCATTTTGGATGTAACTTTCCAGGCGTGTTAGATTGTCTACACTGGAGCGATTGCGGCGAAAGCCGCACTGAGCATTGTTCAGCAGGTTATTCTTCTCTAGCCACCACACTAAACGAGTGTTAATCATACGTTCTAAGGTCTTACAGACAACACTCGTTAAGCAAATAGGGCGGTAGCTAGAGGGAAGTGTCCGATCTTTTCCGGGCCGAGGGATGGGGATGACAACACCCTCGCGCCAGGAAGACGGGAAAACCTGCTCACTCCAGATGCGGTTATAAACGCTCAGAAGGAAGGACAAAGCCGCAGATGGAAGATGAAGCAACATTTGTCGGTGGATATCATCAGGACCAGGAGAGGAGTCGTGGGCGAGAGATAAAGAATGCTCCAGCTCTGCAACGGTAAAAGGTACGTTATACGCTTCACTGCTGTCACTGTTAAAATCTAGGACTATCCGCTCCGCAGATTCCTTGATGGGTATAAATCCTCTATCGTAGCTAATCGTCTGGCTGGTAGCAGCAAAACAATCGGCAAGGGCATCAGCCATACCCTTCTCGCTGGTGTAATGCGAGCCGTTGACGGCAAGATTGGGGATGACCGTCCGGCGACACTTGCCGTACATACGCCGAACAGCAACCCAAACCTGTTGAGCTGAAGTACGACGGGAAAGGGAAGAGATGTAGGTTTCCCAAGATCGACGTTTTGCGCTGCGCAGTACATATCGTGCTCTAGCACGTGAGCGTTTAAAAGCGATAAAATGTTCTTCTGTTGGGTGTACAGTAAACACACGCAGAGCACGTTTGCGAGCTTTAATAGCCACACGGCATTCCTCGGACCACCAGGGCACAGGAACGTGTCGTGGGGTGGATGAACCTCGAGGAATGCTGGAATCCGCTGCAAGCAAGATAGTGCAGGTAAAATATTCGACCATTTCATCGATGGTGTCAAAACCGTTGTCATAAAGGTGAATGAGGGAACGAAATTTCCCCCAATCAGCCTTAGAAATAATCCAGTGAGGATGTCGCGTTGCCGCAGGATGGTGGCACGACAGGTGAATGTTAATTGGGTAGTGATCACTGCCAAATAAGCCGGAAAGGACCGACCAATCAAGTAAAGGTACCAACGAAGGACTACAAAAAGAAACGTCTAGTGCGGAGTGTGTACCATAGGCAGATGACAGAAAGGTAGGGGCACCAGTATTTAACAAAAGTAAACCGGACATATCGCAAACGTCTGCTACAAGGCACCCGCGGGCATCGTCAGTGTCGGAGCCCCAAAGGGTATTTTTGGCATTAAGATCGCCTAGAAAGAGGAATGGTGGCGGTATCTGGGCCAAAAGAGCTCGAAGATCAGTTTGTTGTACGACACTGACAGGTGACAGATAGACATTGCAAATAGACAGGCTCAGGCCCTGCAGCTGTACACGCACCGCTACAGCTTGCAACGGTGTGTTAAGCGGGATGCTGGTGGCAGAGATGTTATGTGTCACCAGAGTAGCAACACCACCGCTTGCGCGTCCGCCAGCTGCAGAGTTATGTCTAAATGCCGAAAAACCACGGAGGTGTAGTGTGTGATGAGGATTCAAATGGGTTTCCTGTAGACAGACGATTGATGGAGAATGTTGAAAAACTAAATGCTGTATGTCCGGAGTACGTGCACGGAACCCATTAACATTCCACTGGATTATTTCCATATTAAAAAGAGATTAGTGGCCTGTCTTTATCTTTTTCTTTTTCTTCATTTTTACTCTGGCGCACTTAGGACCATATACTCGACGTTCGTCGTTCTCAGGCGACTCCCCTGATGTGCGGGAGTCTGAAGTTCCCCTTTGGCTCACGGAGCGAGAGCGGGACCTCATTGAAGAGGTGAGACTACTAGCTCGAACAGTATGCCTGGAACGAGGGCGGTCATCAGGAGTTGTGGCACTCGTGGACGGTTTGGGATCTGTGGTCTGCACTGCGATTGAAGTCACTGTAGGTGTAGTAGGACGTTGCGCAGGGGGATTCGTCGACCAGTCGGTTTGCGTGGAGGCATCCGAAGCGGGTACGTGTTGCAAACCGACAGTGGCTACAGGAGGCCGGCGTGCAGCTGCTGCATACCCTATGGTGTTAGCAGGCTTCAGCTGCTCAAAGCGCCGCCGCGCTTCTAGAAAAGTTAGGCGTTCCTTAACGCGTAGCTCCTGTATGCTCTTTTCATCGCAAAACTGTGGACACTGACGAGAGCTTGATGGATGTTTCCCTCCACAGTTCACGCAGCAGGGGTCCCGAGTACAGGCGGTGTCCTCATGTGCTGCCAAACCGCAACGCTCACATATCGCAGGATGCGTGCACGAGCCCCTAGTATGCCCGAACCTCTGGCACTGAGTGAGTGAGTATTGTTTAAGGGCCCATCGACAACTAGGTCATTAGGGCCCTAAGTTCACAGAATAAAACAAGCCAACAATAAAACCTCACCCTAAAAAGCTAAAAGGTGAAAGTTAAAATAACTTAAAAAAGGTTAAAAAGTCTAAAACCGAGAGCTTAAACAGTTAAAAGTTAAACAACTGGTAAAAACGTAGACTTATAAAACTTAAAACTGATAAAATCTTTAAAAGGTAAAAACCAGAATAACATCCAAAGTAAAAACAACTAAAAGTCAATATCCGCCAATATAAAAGCACCTTACACTTGCTTGCAAAAATCAATCTTGGCAACAAACCGCAGTGCTGTATTGACAGCTACTGCGTCGTTGCCTAAAACAGAGCACAGTGTAAGGCCCAGGCCTAGGGACTGACGCTCATGACCGTATTGCGGACAATCAAGAAGGACATGTGCGACGGAGAGTGGAACATTGCACGTCGCACAGACAGGCTCCGGATCACCACGCAAAAGATGTCCATGCGTGGCTCGAGTGTGGCCTATCCTCAGGCGGGTTAAAATCACTTCCTCACGCCTGGAATTCCTGCAGCTGGTCTGCCAGGGTTGTACAGTGTCCTTTATTGTCCGTAACTGAGTGCCAGCTAACGCTTCCCAAGATTGCTGCCAGTGGGTAAATAGATGGCGGCGAAAGTATTTCTGCACATCTACATAGGGTAGCGCACGGGTGGAGTATTCCGGGAGGCGGCATGCAGACTTTGCAGCCGCATCCGCCGCCTCGTTGCCCGGAATACCCACATGGCCTGGGATCCACGTAAATACAAACTGGTATCCGCGAGACAGTAGTTGCGAGATCAACGTCTGAATTTTAATAATCAATGCCGAGGTGCCGATAAACTGTTGCAGGGCCTGGAGGGCGCTAAAAGAGTCGGAACAGATAATAAAACTTCCAGGACCTGAACTGGAGATAAAAAGCAGGAAATAAAATATGGCAAACAGCTCGGCGGTAAATACTGAACTGGCGTCTGGAAGGCGGTACTTGCGAACGTCGCCATGGTATACAAAAGCGGAACCCGTCGCACTACCCATCCGTGAGCCATCAGTAAATACCGCAGTATGAGTCCGGTATCGGCCCAGAACTGCGGTGAAAAGTTGGTGAAACACCGAGTGAGGGGTAGCTAACTTCGTACTGCTCGACAGCTCCAGGTCAAAGCGTGCACGTTGGAGCTGCCATGGAGGGTATCGGCCATGCGAATGCCGCTCTACGGCTGGCAAGCGTAGATCGTGTGCGGTCAGAAGTTCTCGAAACCTGATGCCGCTTGGACGGGAGATAGTTGTATTCCGCGTATAACGGTACACTAGGTCTGGACGCAATACAGGTGGAAACGAAGGATGACCTGGATGAGCGGCCAACCTTGCCACGTAGGAACATAGTAACAACGAGCGTCGGGCAGACAGTGGGGGTTCGCCAGAATCAGCATACAGACAGTCCACTCTACTTGTACGGAAAGCCCCAGTAGCGAGACGGATACCAGTGTGATGTATTGTATCTAAAAGGCGGAGTTTAGAGGCGGATGCGGAGCCATAGATAAAACAGCCGTAGTCTAATTTGGACCGGACCAGTGAACGATACAACCTCAACATGACCGTGCGATCGCCGCCCCAAGATACCCCAGATAAAACCCGGAGCACCCGAAGCGAACGATCGCAGGAAGCACGCAGATAACGAATATGGTGCTCCCATGTAAGTTTGGTGTCGAGGTGTAAGCCCAAGAATTTCAGGTGCGGAACAAATGGAAGACGCGTGCCACGCAAATAAAGATCAGGGGCCGGGTGTACGCCACGAAGTCGATGGAAGTGGACACATTGTGTTTTCGTAGGGGAGAACTGAAAGCCGGTGCGAAATGCCCACTCGGCGATGGATGTTATAGCTAGCTGCAGTTGACGCTCGATGTGCTCTAAACTATGAGAGCGATAGTATATCGCAAAGTCGTCAACATACAGTGACATTGGTATTCCCCTACGAACAACACTGGCAATGCCGTTGATGGCCACGGCGAAAAGTGTTACACTCAGAGTCGACCCCTGGAGTACACCATTCTCCTGGATTCGTTCTTGTGAAAGCGTATGGCCAATGCGGACACGAAATCGGCGAAGTTGTAAAAAATTAAGAACAAAGAGAGCTAGATGGCCACGTAAACCGTAGTCGTGTAAAGTACGGAGGATACCATAGCGCCATGTAGTGTCGTAGGCCTTCTGCAGGTCGAAGAACACCCCCACGACATGCTGCTTCATGAGAAAGGCATTCTGGATGTAGGCCTCCATGCGAGTAAGGTTATCGACACTCGAGCGATGACGACGAAAGCCGCACTGAACGTTGCTCAACAGGTTATTCGTCTCTAGCCACCACACTAAGCGAGTGTTAATCATTCGTTCCATGGTCTTACAAACGACACTCGTCAGGCAGATAGGACGGTAGCTAGAGGGAAGTGTCCGGTCCTTCCCCGGCCGAGGGATAGGGATGACAGTACCCTCGCGCCAGGAAGAAGGGAAAACCTGCTGAAGCCAGATGCGGTTGTACATGTTCAGCAGGAAGGTCAACGCCTCAGGTGGAAGATGAAGCAGCATTTGTCGGTGAATGTCATCAGGCCCAGGAGAAGAGTCCTTCGCGAGAGACAAAGCATGGGCTAGCTCCGCCTCCGTAAAATGAGCGTTGTACGGTTCACTAGAGTCACTTTTAAAATTGAGGACTACCCGCTCCGCAGATTCCTTGATGGGTAAAAAGGTAGTGTGGTAGCTTTGGGTTTGGCTATCAGCAGCGAAAGCGTCTGCGAGGGCGTCGGCGATATCCTGCTCGTGGGTGTAAGAGCGTCCCTGCACGGCAAGACCGGGTATTATCGTCCGGCGACACCTGCCGTACATACGCCGAACCGCAGTCCTCACCCTTTGTGTTGAAGTGCGTCGAGAGATGGAAGAGACGTAAGTTACCCAGGATGTGCGTTTTGCACTGCGAAGTACAAAACGCGCCCGGGCACGCACTCGCTTAAAGGCAATAAAGTTCTCTTCCGTAGGATGTGCACTGAAAACTCGCAAGGCCCGTTTGCGGGCTTTAACAGCCAAACGACATTCCTCGGACCACCAAGGCACAGGAAGATGACGAGGTGTAGTAGAACCGCGAGGAATGCTGGAATTTGCTGCAAGCAGGACAGAACATGTAAAATACTCCACCATGTTGTCGATGGTGGTAAAACCATCGTCGGTAAGGTGAATGAGGGAACGAAATTTCCCCCAGTCAGCCTTGGAAATAATCCAGTGAGGGTGTCGTGTTGGAATAGTATGGAAACCAGATATGTGAATGTTAATGGGAAAATGATCACTGCCAAAGAGGTCGGAGAGCACCGACCAATCAATGAGTGGTACCAATGACGGGCTACAGAAGCTAACGTCTAAGGCGGAGTACGTACCATAGGCAGATGATAAAAAGGTAGGGGCACCAGTGTTCAACAAAAGGAGGCCGGACATGTCGCAAACGTCTCCTACAAGGCATCCGCGAGCATCGTCAGTGTCGGAGCCCCATGAAGAGTGTTTGGCATTCAGATCACCAAGGAAGATAAAGGGTGGCGGAATCTGAGCCAAAAGAGCTCGAAGGTCGTTCTCGTGTACAACACTGACCGGTGGCAGATAGACATTGCAAATTGACAGACTTAAGCCCTGCAACTGGACACGCACAGCCACAGCTTGCAGCGGCGTGTTTAGCGGGATGCTTGTGGCAGAGATGGTATGCGCCACCAAAGTAGCAACTCCTCCGCTTGCTCGTCGATCAGCTGCAGAGTCATGCCTAAAAGCCGAAAAACCACGAAGATGTAATGCGTGATTAGGGTGCAAATGTGTTTCTTGTAGGCAGACGATTGATGGAGAGCGTTGCGCAACGAGATGCTGTATGTCCGGAACACGTGCCCGGAACCCATTAACATTCCACTGGATTATTTCCATGGTAAAGAAGAATTAGTGATTCGTCTTCATCTTTTTCTTTTTCATCTTTACCTTAACCGACTTTGGACGGGGTAGGTTAATTTCGTCATCCCCTAGTGACTCCTCGGATGTACGGGAGTCTGAAGATCCCCTGCGGCTCGCGGAACGGGAGCGGGAGCGGGACTTCATTGATGACGTGTGGCTGCTGGCGCGAACATCAGGCCTAGAGGAATGGCTATCAACAGGCTGGCTACGACTTGTGGACGCCTTGTGAGCTGGTGTCTGCACGGCTGTAGATGTTGTAGCTTTTGCAGGTGTGGCACGAGACAGTGGAACAATACTCGCTGGTAGGTCTGTCTGTGTGGAGGCATCTGATACAGGGACATGCTGTATCGCTACGGTGTTAACAGGAGCGCGTCGGGCAGCCAAGACATAACCTGTGGTGGTCGCAGGTTGCAGCTGCTCAAAGCGACGACGCGCCTCTGGAAATGTAAGATGTTCTTTCACGCGTAGCTCCTGTATACATTTTTCATCCAGAAACTTCGCACACTGACGCGAGCTAGATGGATGACCGGCTCCACAGTTAACACAATGAGGGTCACGGGTACAAGCCGTGCCCTCATGAGGTGATAGGCCACAACGCTCACATACGGCAGGATGGTTTCACGCGGTCTTAGTATGTCCGAACTTCTGACACTGAAAACAGCGCATAGGGTTCGGGACATATTGACGTACGGCGGCACGCTCGTACCCGCAGAAGATGTATTCTGGCAACTGTGTGCCCTTAAAAGTGAGGAAAACCGTACGTAAATCAATCACTTTACCATCCTGCTTTCTTGTCAGACGGTACGCTTGACACACACGCTGGTCAGAGAGGCAAGTAACAATCTCCTCGTTTGACAGACCGTCCAGACTGGATGTGGTGACAACTCCTCTGCATGAGTTTAGAGATTTATGTGGGGCTACCCGGATGGGTTAGGAGCCCAACAAAGTGGCTTTCAACAATTTCTGGCACTGGTCTGCGGTGGTCACTTCTACCAAAAGCGTACCGTCTCGTACTCGGGTGGCGTTTTTAACAAGGCCACAGATCCTGTCGAGTTCTTTCTTTATGTAAAAGGGGCTAAGATCCTTCATCGTTTTCCTTTCACTGGCCAAGGTCAAGACTAGAAAACTGTCGAAATGAGAGGGTTTGCGCGGATGCATGTTGAAATCGGACCCCCATCCGGAACCGTCGGCGTCAGCCTGCCATCCGGGGGTCAAAGGATAAAAGACACCAAAATCTCCACGGTCTGTGCCGCCATGGAGACCCCTCCATGACTGACCTCAAGGCGTACTTCAGAGGAGCTACCCTCCGATCTCCACTGCTTGTCCGCATGGGTAAACCGTTCACCACGTGACACCCCGGTTTTATGCCCCCACCACAGGAATAACCGCCTGTGGCTCCCCGCTTTAGCACACGCTGCCTCAACGGAGTCAGCGTGGATTCAGGGGACTTCGGGTTGATTACACCGGGGCTCCGTCAGCGGTAACACGTCCGGCCGGTGATACTAACCCGACGGCACACGGCCGTCGGGAGATTAACACCGGCCGTGCCCTCAAGGAGCTACGTGGGTGTACTTGACGTGTGGACGGGCTCCGCACCTAAGGCTACACATGGGGGCAGTGTGAAGGGTCCGCACAACCTTCGCGCCTGAGACCTCCGAAGAGCACACAAGTCGGGGGCCGCGCTGAAAACCGTGGGACAGGACCACGGAGATAGGAAAGATCCCTGCTGGTGAGACAGGAGTTATAAATCTAGGAACTTACAAACTAATAATCAGAATAAACCTAGAAGAGGAAGAGGGTGATGTAAAAAGCAACATAAAACGCTGCACGTGGCACAGTTAATGAAGGTGGAGGGGGTGAAGTGATAGTGAGCAGCTCGGGGCCCCGGGTGCGCCAAACCCGGACCTACCGTGGTAGGTTCCCCTGGGGGAGTTTGATTTCGGAGTCCTCTTCTCCTAGATGAGTCGTCGACCAAGACTAACGAGCCTCATCTACCCGTTGGAATGTTCTTAGCTTCCCCTCACCTCTTGCCTACCAGTGGTCACGAAGACTCACTTAGTAGGCCGTCTGGGTCGGGTACTGAGCCCCTCCGCCACGGCAAGGCGACACTCCTTCGGAGGGGAGTCAGCGTGGATTCAGGGGACTTCGGGTTGATTACACCGGGGCTCCGTCAGCGGTAACACGTCCGGCCGGTGATACTAACCCGACGGCACGCGGCCGTCGGGAGATTAACACCGGCCGTGCCCTCAAGGAGCTACGTGGGTGTACATGACGTGTGGACGGGCTCCGCACCTAAGGCTACACATGGGGGCAGTGTGAAGGGTCCGCACAACCTTCGCGCCTGAGACCTCCGAAGAGCACACAAGTCGGGGGCCGCGCTGAAAACCGTGGGACAGGACCACGGAGATAGGAAAGATCCCTGCTGGTGAGACAGGAGTTATAAATCTAGGAACTTACAAACTAATAATCAGAATAAACCTAGAAGAGGAAGAGGGTGATATAAAAAAGCAACATAAAACGCTGCACGTGGCACAGTTAATGAAGGTGGAGGGGGTGAAGTGATAGTGAGCAGCTCGGGGCCCCGGGTGCGCCAAACCCGGACCTACCGTGGTAGGTTTCCCTGGGGGAGTTTGATTTCGGAGTCCTCTTCTCCTAGATGAGTCGTCGAACAAGACTAACGAGCCTCATCTACCCGTTGGAATGTTCTTAGCTTCCCCTCACCTCTTGCCTACCAGTGGTCATGAAGACTCACTTAGTAGGCCGTCTGGATCGGGTACTGAGCCCCTCCGCCACGGCAAGGCGACACTCCTTCGGAGGGGTACACTTGTCTAAAAGTGTCTCTGAGGCTCATTAGAGACGGAGGGGCACAGTATTTGTTGGATTCGAGCAGGTGTTGTTTCGCGATAACTCACTTGTGTGAAGCAATTTCACTCAAATTTTTGACATTTTCAGATATTTTTAACACTTGTTTCAAAGGGTGTCTGAGGGTCCCTAGAGACGCCCTAACACATTTTAGGTTGGATTTAAACATGTCGTTCTTTCGCGATAATTAGCTTTTTAAAGCAACTTCACTCAAATTTTCGCTATTCTCAGATATTTGCAACACTTGTCTCAAAGCGTCTCTGAGGCTCAGTAGAAACGGCAGCGCACAGATTTGGTTGGATTCGAGCAGGTGTTGTTTCGCGATAATTCGCTTGTGTGAAGCAAATTCACTCAAATTTTCGACATTCTCTGATTTTCGTAACACTTGTCTAAAAGCGTCTCTGTGGCTCAGTAGAGACGGCAGGGAACAGTTTTTGTTGGATTCGAGCAGGTGTTGGTTCGCGATTACTCGCTTGTTTAAAGCAATTTCACTCTAATTATTGACATTCTCTGATTTTCGTAACACTTGTCTGAAAGCGTCTCAGAATCTCAGTACAGACGGCAGGGCACATTTTTCGTTGGGTTCTAGAAGGTGTTTCGCGATAATTCGCCTGTTTGAAGCAATTTCACTCTAATTTTTGACATTCTCTGATTTTTGTAACACTTGATTCAAAGCGTCTCTGAGACTCAGCAGACACGAAAGGGCACAGTTTTTGTTGGATTCGAGCAGGTGTTGTTTCGCGATAATTAGCTTTTTAAAGCAACTTCGCTCAAATTTTCGATATTGTCAGATATTTGTAACACTTGTCTCAATGCGTCTCTGAGGCTCGGTAGAGACGGAAGCGCACAGTTTTTGTTGGGTTTGAGCAGGTGTTGTTTCGCGATAATTCCCTTGTTTGAAGCAACTTGGCTCAAATTTTCGATATTCTAAGATCTATGTTACACTTGTCTCAAAGCGTCTCTGAGGCTCAGTAGAGACCGCAGGGCACAGTTTTTGTTGGATTCGAGCAGGTGTTGTATCGCGGCAATTCGCTTGTTTGAAGCAATTTCACTGTAGTTTTTGACATTCTCTGATTTTCGTAACACTTGTCTGAAAGCGTCTCAGAGGCTCAGTAGAGACGGCAGGGCACAGTTTTCGTTGGGTTCGAGCAGGTGTTTCGCGATATTTCGCTTTTTTGAAGCAATTTCACTCTAATTTTTGACATTCTCTGATTTTTGTAACACTTGTTTCAAAGCGTCTCTGAGACTCAGCAGACACGAAACGGCACAGTTTTGTTGGATTCTTGCAGGTGTTGTTTCGCGATAATTCGCTTGTGTGCAGCAAATTCACTCAAATTTTTGACATTCTCTGATTTTTGTAACACTTGACTCAAAGCGTCTCTGAGGCTCAGCAGAGACGGCAGGGCACAGATTTGTTGGAATCGAGCCGCTGTTGTTCCGCGATAATTCGCTTGTTTGAAGCAACTTGACCCAAATTTTCCATATTCTCAGACCTTTGTAGCACTTGTCTCAATGCGTGTCTGAGGCTCAGTAGAGACTGCAGCGCACAGTTTTTGTTGGATTCGAGCAGGTGTTGTTTCGCGATAATTCGCTTGTTTGATGCAATTTCACTCAAATTTTTGACAGTCTCTGATATTTGTAACACTTGTCTACAGGGTCTCTGAGGCTCAGTAGAGACGGGAGGGCACGGTTTTTTTGGATTCGAGCAGGTGTTGTTTCGCGATAATTCGCTTGTTTGAAGCAATTTGACTCCAATTTTCGATATTCTCAGATCTTCGTAATACTTGTCTCAAAGCCTCTCTGAGGCTCAATAGAGACGGCAGGGCACAGTTTTTGTTGGATTTGAGCAGGTGTTGTTTCGCGATAATTCGCTTGTTTGAAGCAATTCCACTTTAATTTTTGACATTCTCTGCTATTTGTAACACTTGTCTAAAAGCGTCTCTGTGGCTCAGTAGAGACGGCAGGGCACATTTTTCGTTGGAATCTAGCAGGTGTTGTTTCGCGATAATTCCCTTGTTTGAAGTAACTTCACTCAAATTTTCGATATTCTCAGATCCTTGTAACTCTTGTTTCAAAGCGTCTCTGAGGCTCAGTAGAGACGGGAGGGCACAGTTTTTGTTGGATTCGAGCAGGTGTTGTTTCGCGATAATTCGCTTGTTTGAAGCAATTTCACTCAAATTTTTGTCATTCCCTGATATTTGTAACACTTGTTTCAAAGGGTGTCTGAGGGTCCCTAGAGACGCCCTAACACAGTTTACGTTGGATTGAAACAGGTCGTTCTTTCGCGATACTTCGCTTTTTAAAGCAACTTCGCACAAATTTTCGATATTCTCAGATATTTGTATTACTTGTCTCAATGCGTCTCTGAGGCTCTGTAGAAACGGCAGCGCACAGATTTGGTTGGATTCGAGCAGGGGTTGTTTCGCGATAATTCCCTTGTTTGAAGTAACTTCACTCAAATTTTCGATATTCTCAGACCTTTGAAACACTTGCCTCAAAGCGTCTCTGAGGCTCAGGAGAGACTGGGGGCACAGTTTTTGTTGGATTCTTGCAGGTGTTGTTTCGCGATAATTCGCTTGTGTGAAGCAAATTCACTCAAATTTTCGACATTCTCTGATTTTCGTAACACTTGTCTAAAAGCGTCTCTGTGGCTCAGTAGAGACGGCAGGGAACAGTTTTTGTTGGATTCGAGCAGGGGTTGGTTCGAGATTACTCGCTTGTTTAAAGCAATTTCACTCTAATTTTTGACTTCCCTGAATTTTGTAACACTTGTCTCAAAGCGTCTCTGAGGCTCAGTAGACACGGCAGGGCACAGTTTATTTGGATTCGAGCAGGTGTTGTTTCGCGACAATTCCCTTGTTTGAAGTAACTTCACTCAAATTTTCGATATTCTCAGATCCTTGTAACACTTGTCTCAAACTGTCTCTGAGGTTCAGTAGAGACGGGAGGGCACAGTTTTTGTTGGAATCGAGCAGGTGTTGTTTCGCGATAATTCGCTTGTTTGAAGCAATTTCACTCAAATTTTTGTCATTCTCTGATATTTGTAACACTTGTTTCAAAGGGTGTCTGAGGGTCCCTAGAGACGCCCTAACACTGTTTAGGTTGGATTTAAACAAGTCGTTCTTTCGCGATAATTAGCTTTTTAAAGCAACTTCACTCAAATTTTCGCTATTCTCAGATATTTGCAACACTTGTCTCAAAGCGTCTCTGAGGCTCAGTAGAAACGGCAGCGCACAAATTTGGTTGGATTCGAGCAGGTGTTGTTTCGCGATAATTCCCTTGTTTGAAGTAACTTCACTCAAATTTTCGATATTCTCAGACCTTTGTAACACTTGTCTCAAAGGGTCTCTGAGGCTCAGGAGAGACGGGGGGCACAGTTTTTGTTGGATTCTTGCAGGTGTTGTTTCGCGATAATTCTTTTGTGTGAAGCAAATTCACTCAAATTTTCGACATTCTCTGATTTTCGTAACACTTGTCTAAAAGCGTCTCTGTGGCTCAGTAGAGACGGCAGCGAACAGTTTTTGTTGGATTCGAGCAGGTGTTGGTTCGCGATTACTCGCTTGTTTAAAGCAATTTCACTCTAATTATTGACATTCTCTGATTTTTGTAACACTGGTCTGAAAGCGTCTCAGAGGCTCAGTAGAGACGGCAGGGCACAGTTTTCGTTGGGTTCGAGCAGGTGTTTCCCGATAATTCGCTTGTTTGAAGCAATTTCACTCTAATTTTTGACATTCTCTGATTTTTGTAACACTTGTTTCAAAGCGTATCTGAGACTCAGCAGAGACGAAAGGGCAGAGTTTAGTTGGGTTCGAGCAGGTATTGTCTCGCGATAATTCCCTTGTTTGAAGTAACTTCACTCAAATTTTCGATAATCTCAGATATTTGTAGCACTTGTCTCAATGCGTCTGTGAGGCTCAGTAGAAACGGCAGCGCACAGATTCTGTTGTATTCGAGAAGGTGTTGTTTCGCGATAATTCGCCATTTTGAAGCAACTACACTCAAATGTTCGCTATTCTCAGATCTTTGTAACACTTGTCTTAATGCGTCTCTGGGGCTCAGTAGAGTTGGATTCGAGGTGGTAATTGTTTTGTGACAATTCGCTTGTTTGAAGCAATTTCACTCTAATTTTTGACATTCTCAAATATTTGTAACACTTGTTTCAAAGTGTGTCTGACGGTCCCTAGAGACGCGCTGACACAGTTAGGTTGGATTAAAACAGGTCGTTCTTTCGCGATACTTCGCATTTTAAAGCAACTTCGCTCAAATTTTCGATATTCTCAGATATTTGTAACACTTGTCTCAATGCGTCTCTGAGGCTCAGTAGAGACGGAAGCGCACAGTTTTTGTTGGGTTTGAGCAGGTGTTGTTTCGCGATAATTCCCTTGTTTGAAGAAACTTGGCTCAAATTTTCGATATTCTAAGATCTATGTTACACTTGTCTCAAAGCGTCTCTGAGGCTCAGTAGAGACCGCAGGGCACAGTTTTTGTTGGATTCCTGCAGGTGCTTTTTCGCTTTAAAGTCGCTTATTTTAAGCAACTTCACTCAAATTTCCGATATTCTCAGATCTTTGTAACACTTGTCTCAATGCGTCATTGAAGAGTGAGTGAGTGAGTGAGTAGGGTTTAAGGGCCCGTCGACAGCTAGGTCATTAGGGCCCCAAGTCAGAAGATAAAAGCAGGGAAAAACTCACCACCACCTAACAATGAATCAAATATTAAAACGGGGAGTCTAAAAGAAAGATAAAAGCTAAAACAGTTCAAATGTAAAACTGGTCTAAAAAGATAACATAAAAACAGTTAAAACCTCAAAAGTGATCTTACAATGTACATAGATAAAAATACGAAGGTTAAAAATAAAATCACAAAGTAAAATACAAGTTACACCTGCTTAATGTAAGTGTTTGGTCTTCATCTTTTTCTTTTTCAGTCTTATCTTGACTGACTTGGGACCTGGTATGTTCAAGTCGCCATCCTCAGATGAGTCTGAAGAGCCCTGTCGGCTTGTTGAGCGGGAGCGGGACTTCCTTGATGATGGACGACTACTCACCCGGTCTTTAGGTCGCGAATGGTGAGCGTTTCCAGGTAAAACGGTGTGGCTACTGCCTTTGGATGGCTGGTGAGCAGGTGTCTGCACGGCGGAAGATTTAGTTGCCGGTGCAGGTGTATCGCGGGACGGTGGAGAGGGAGAGGCGCTCGTTGGTGAGTCAGTCTGCGTGGCAGCATCAGCGACTGGGATGTGCTGAATGGCCACAGTGTGGGCAGGAGTGCGGCGGACTGCTGACGCGAAACCTAGGGTTGTCGCAGGTTTCAACTGTTCAAAGCGGCGACGTGCTTCCAAAAATGTGAGCCGTTCTTTCACGCGCAACTCCTGTATAGCTTTCTCGTCCATAAATTTAGAACACTGACGCGAGCTTGATGGATGGCTCTCTCCACAATTCACACAAAGAGGATCCCGTGTACATGCCGAGTCTTCATGGGCTGGTGATCCACAACGCTCACAAATAGATGGATTATTACAGGAAGTCTTAGTATGGCCGAACCGTTGGCACCTGAAACAACGCATTGGGTTTGGCACATACTGGCGTACAGCGGCACGTTCGTATCCACAAAAGATGTACTCAGGTAATTTCGTGCCTTTGAATGTTAGAAATACTGTACGCAAAGCAAACTCCTTGCCATCATCTTTTCGCGTAAGGCGATAGGCCTGACATACACGCTGGTCAGAGAGAGAGGTGACAATCTCCTCATTCGACAGGTTGTCTAGACTTGAGGTGGTGACAACTCCCCTACAGGTATTAAGCGTTTTGTGTGGGGCTACCCGAATTGGGTAGGATCCCAACAACTTCGCTTTCGAGAGTTTCTGTGATTGCTCTGCCGTTTTGGTCTCGATTAACAGCGTACCGTCACGTAGTCTTGTCGCGTTCTGCACCGGGCCACATATTCTGTCTACCTCACGTTTGATATAAAAAGGGCTAATATCCATAATCGTCTTCCCTTCACAAGCCAATGTCACAACAAGAAAAGAGTCAAAAAGAGAGGGTTTGCGCGGATACATATTGAAATTGGACCCCCATCCGGAACCGTCGGCGTCAGCCTGCCATCCGGGGGTCAAAGAAAACAAAGACACCAAAATCTCCACGGTCTGTGCCGCCATAGAGACCCCTCCATGACTGATCTCAAAGCGTACTTCAGAGGGGCTACCCTCCGATCTCCACTGCTTGTCCGCATGGGTAAACCGTTCACCACGTGACACCCCGGTTTTATGCCCCCACCACAGGAATAACCGCCTGTGGCTCCCCGCTTTAGCACACCCTGCCTCAACCGAGTCAGCGTGGATTCAGGGGACTTCGGGTTGATTACACCGGGGCTCCGTCAGCGGTAACACGTCCGGCCGGTGATACTAACCCGACGGCACGCGGCCGTCGGGAGATTAACACCGGCCGTGCCCTCAAGGAGCTACGTGGGTGTACTTGACGTGTGGACGGGCTCCGCACCTAAGGCTACACAAGGGGGCAGTGTGAAGGGTCCGCCTAACCTTCGCGCCTGAGACCTCCAAAGAGCACACAAGTTGGGGGCCGCGCCGAAAACCGTGGGACAGGACCACGGAGATAGGAAAGATCCCTGCTGGTGAGACAGGAGTTATAAAACTAAGGCCTTACTAACTAATAATAGGAATAAACCTAGAAGAGGAAGAGGGTGATATAAAAGCAACATAAATCGCTGCACGTGGCACAGTTAATGTATATGGAGGGGGTGAAATGATGGTGCGCAGCTCGGGGCCCCGGGCGCGCCAAACCAAGACCTACCGTGGTAGGTTCCCCTGGGGAAGTTTGATTTCGGAGTCCTCTTCTCCTAGATGAGTCGTCGACCAAGACTAACGAGCCTCATCTACCCGTTGGAATGTTCTTAGCTTCCCCTCACCTCTTGCCTACCAGTGGTCACAAAGACACACGTAGCAGGCCGTCTGGATCAGGTACTGAGCCCCTCCGCCACGGCAAGGCGACACTCCTTCGGAGGGGTGAAAGCGTCTATGAGGCTCAGTAGAGACGCCAGGGCACAGTTTTTGTTGGATTCGAGCAGGTGCTTTTACGCTTTAAAGTCGCTTATTTGAAGCAACTTCACTCAAATTTCCGATATTCTCAGATCTTTGTAACACTTGTGTCAATGCGTCTCTGAGGCTCAGTAGAGACGGCAGGGCACAGTTTTTGTTGGATTCGAGCAGGTGCTTTAACGCTTTAAAGTCGCTTATTTGAAGCAACTTCACTCAAATTTCCGATATTCTCAGATCTTTGTAACACTTGTGTCAATGTGTCTCTGAGGCTCAGTAGAGACGGCAGGGCACAGTTTTTGTTGGATTCGAGCAGGTGTAGTTTCGCGATAATTCGCTTGTTTAGAGCAATTTCACTCTAATCTTTAACATTCTCTGATTTCTGTAACACTTGTCTCAAAGCGTCTCTGAGGCTCAGTAGAGAAGGCAGGGCACAGTTTTTGTTGGATTCGAGCAGGTGTTGTTTCGCGATAATTCGCTTGTTTAGAGCAATTTCACTCTAATCTTTAACATTCTCTGATTTCTGTAACACTTGTCTCAAAGCGTCTCTGAGGCTCAGTAGAGAAGGCAGGGCACAGTTTTTGTTGGATTCGAGCAGGTGTTGCTTCGCGATAATTCGCTTGTTTAGAGCAATTTCACTCTAATTTTTAACATTCTCTGATTTGTGTAACACTTGTCTCAAAGCGTCTCTGAGGCTCGGTAGAGACGGCAGGGCACAGTTTTTGTTGGATTCCTGCAGGTGCTTTTTCGCTTTAAAGTCGCTTATTTTAAGCAACTTCACTCAAATTTCCGATATTCTCAGATCTTTGTAACACTTGTCTCAATGCGTCATTGAAGCTCAGTAGAGAAAGCTGGGCACAGTTTTTGTTGGATTCGAGCAGGTGTTGTTTCGCGATAATTCGCTTGTTTAGAGCAATTTCACTCTAATTTTTAACATTCTCTGATTTTTGTAACACTTGTCTCAAAGCGTCTCTGAGGCTCAGTAGAGACGGCAGGGCACAGTTTTTGTTGGATTCCTGCAGGTGCTTTTTCGCTTTAAAGTCGCTTATTTTAAGCAACTTCACTCAAATTTCCCATATTCTCAGATCCTTGTAACACTTGTGTCAATGCGTGTCTGAGGCTCAGTAGAGAAGGCAGGGCACAGTTTTTGTTGGATTCGAGCAGGTGTTGTTTCGCGATAATTCGCTTGTTTGAAGCAATTTCACTCAAATTTTCGACATTCTCTGATTTTCGTAACACTTTTCTGAAAGGGTCTCTGAGGCTCTGTAGAGACGCAGGCCACAGTTTTTGTTGGATTCGAGCAGGTGTTGTTTCGCGATAATTCGCTTGTTTGAAGCAACTTGTCTCCAATTTTCGATATTCGCAGATCTTCGTAATACTTGTCTCAATGCGTCTCTGAGGCTCACTAGAGACGTGAGGGCAAAGTTTTTATTGGATTCGAGCAGGTGTTGTTTCGCGCTAATTCGCTTGTTTGAAGCAATTTCACTCTAATTTTCGACAATCTCTGATTTTCGTAACACTTGTCTGAAAGCATCTCTGAGGCGCAGTTGAGACGCACGCCACAGTTTTTGTTGGATTCGAGCAGGTGTTGTTTCCCGATTATTCGCTTGTTTGAAGCAATTCCACTCAAATTTTCGACATTCTCTGATTTTTGTAAGACATGTCTCAAAGCGTCTGTGAGGCTCATTAGAGACGGCAGGGCACAGTTTTTGTTGGATTCGAGCAGGTGTTGTTTTGCGATAATTCGCTTGTTTAATGCAATTTCACTCTAATTTTTAACATTGTCTGATTTTTGTAACACTTGTCTCAATGCGTCTCTGAGGCTCTGTAGAGACGGCTGGGCACAGTCTTTGTTGGATTCCAGCAGGTGTTGTTTCGCGCTAATTCGCTTGTTTGAAGCAATTCCACTCTAATTTTTGACATTCGCTGATTTTTGTAACACTTGTGTTAAAGCGTCTCTGACGCTCAGTAGAGACGCCAGGGCACAGTTTTTGTAGGATTCGAGCAGGTGCTTTTTCGCTTTAAAGTCGCTTATGTGAAGCAACTTCACTCAAATTTCCGATATTCTCAGATCATTGTAACACTTGTCTCAATGCGTCTCAGTGGCTCAGTAGAGACGGCAGGGCACACTTTTTGTTGGATATAAGCAGGTGTTGTTTCGCGATAATTCGCTTGTTTAAAGCAATTTCACTCAAATTTTCGACATTCTCTGATTTTCGCAACACTTGTCTGAAAGCGCCTCTGAGGCTCAGTAGAGACGGCAGGCCACAGTTTTTGTTGGATTGGAGCAGGTGTTGTTTCGCGATAATTCGCTTGTTTGAAGCAACTTGACTCAAATTTTCGATATTCTCAGATCTTTGTAGCACTTGTCTCAAAGCGTCTCTAAGGATCAGTAGACACGGCAGGGCTCAGTTTTTGTTGGGTTCGAGCAGGTGTTGTTGCGCGATAATGCGCTTGTTTGAAGCAATTTCACTCTAATTGTTAACATGCTATGATTTTTGTAACACTTGTCTCAAAGCGACTCTGAGGCTCAGTAGAAACGGCAGGGCACAGTTTTTGTTGGATTTGAGCAGGTGTTGTTTCGCGATAATTCGCTTGTTTGAAGCAATTTCACTCAAATTTTCGACATTCTCTGATTTTTGTAACACATGTCTGAAAGCGTCTCTGAGGCTCATTAGAGACGGCAGGACACAGTTTTTGTTGGAGTGAGTGAGTGAGTGGGGTTTAAGGGCCCGTCGACAGCTAGGTCATTTGGGCCCTAGGTCAAAGTTTAAAATTTAAAAACACTCATTAACTTTTCTGGCTAAAAGTTGAACCTTAAAATAACAACTAAAAACTGTGAACACCTAAAAACCTCAGCCTACAAAGTAACACGATAAAATAAAACCCTGAAGGGCAACGTACTAAAAAGAGGTGAAGTTGAAAGCTAAAAAAAAAACTAAAATACAAAATTGTTAAAACATTGAAAGGTAAAATGTATCCCAGTTAAAAACAGGGTTAAAACCTATAAAAGGAATTAAAAAAAGTGTTACACTTGCGTAGCAAATCCAATCTGGGTAATGAACCGCAGAGTTTTGGCCACAGAAACTGGGTTGTCACCCAAAATTGAAGCTACTGTAGATCCCAGACCAACTGACTGGCGCGCATGAGCGTGTCTTGGACAATCCAAGAGCACGTGTGGGACGGTGAGGC
The DNA here is from genome assembly GCA_030765045.1 of Tenodera sinensis. Classification (NCBI taxonomy): domain Eukaryota; kingdom Metazoa; phylum Arthropoda; class Insecta; order Mantodea; family Mantidae; genus Tenodera; species Tenodera sinensis. The sequence continues at coordinate 101,583,668 of CM060967.1, forward strand.
GAACATCGCATGTCGGACAGACAGGTGCCGGGTCACCACGCAGAAGATGGCCGTGTGTGGCTCGTGTGTGACCTATCCTCAGGCGGGTAAGGATAACTTCAGCCCGCCTGGAATCCCTGTAGGAGGTCAGCCAGGGCTCCACGCTGTCTTTAATTATCCGCAGCTGTGTGCCAGTCAACGCTTCCCAAGACTGCTGCCAAACCGATAGAAGCTGGCGACGGAAGTACCGCTGAGCATCCCTATAGGGTATAGTGTCGGTAGAAGACTGCGGCAGAAGGCATGCAGACTTAGCTGCCGCATCCGCAGCTTCATTACCCGGAATGCCCGTATGGCCTGGGATCCATGTAAACACTAACTGGTATCCGCGTGAGAGCAATTGAGATATGAGTGTCTGAATTTTAAAAACGAGTGTAGACGTACCGAGGAACTGCTGCAGGGTCTCCACTGCACTCAGAGAGTCGGAGCAAATTATAAAACCTCCAGGGACTAAGTTGGAAATAAAAAGTAAGCAGTAAAATATAGCACGCAGTTCGGCCGTATAAACAGAACTGTAGTCCGGGAGGCGGTATTGATGTGGCTCACCGTTATAGACAAAACTACATCCCGTAGCACCACCCAACTGGGAACCATCGGTGAATACCGGAGTGTAAGTCCGGTAACGTCCCAGTAGTTCGGTGAAAAGTTGACGAAACGCCGACTGGGGGGTGGCCACCTTAGCGCAGCCTGAAAGCGCAAGGTCAAACCGGGCTCGAGTGAGTGAGTGTGTAGGGTTTAAGGGCCCGTCGACAACTTGGTCATTAGGGCCCCGAGTCCAGAAGTAAAATTACATACTGTCAAGTGTTAAAAACATCACCCATTAAAAAACTAAAAATCTACGGTTAAAATAGATAAAAACCTCTAAACAACTATTAAAACGTTTCATTTAAAATGCTAAAAACAGAAACTTAAAATTGCTACAAAGTAAAAAACACTAAAACGTTAAAAACCCAAAAATACGGCCATCTAAAAAGGCTAAAATCTCTGAAATAAAATATCCTTACACTTGCTTCATAAAATCAATTATGGAACAAAACCGCAGCACTGTATTTACAGATACTGGGTCGTTGCCTAAAACTGACGACAGTGTAAGGCCCAGGCCAACGGACTGGCGCTCACGAGCGTATCGTGGACAATCAAGAAGGACATGTGCGACGGAGATTGGAATGTTACACGTCGTACAGACAGGTTCCGGATCGCCACGCAAAAGGTGTCCATGCGTGGCTCGGGTATGACCTATCCTCAGGCGGGTTAAGACCACTTCTTCCCGCCTGGAATTCCTGCAGCTGGTATGCCAGGGTTGTACCGTGTCCTTGATTGTCCGTAACTGAGTGCCAGATAACGCTTCCCAAGATTCCTGCCAGAGAGCAAATAGATGGCGACGGAAATATTTCTGCACATCTATATAGGGGAGCGTACGGGTGGAATACTCCGGAAGGCGACATGCAGACTTTGCAGCCGCATCCGCCGCCTCGTTACCCGGAATACCCACATGGCCTGGGATCCACGTAAAAACAAACTGGTATCCGCGAGACAGTAGCTGAGAAATCAACGTCTGGATTTTAACAACCAATGCCGAGGTGCCGATAAACTGTTGCAGGGCCTGGAGAGCGCTAAAAGAATCGGAACAAACGATAAAACTTCCAGGACCTGAACTGGAGATAAAAAGGAGGAAATAAAATATGGCAAACAACTCGGCGGTAAATACTGAACTGGCGTCCGGTAGGCGGTACGTATGAGCGTCACCGTTGTATATAAAGGCGCAACCCGTCGAACTACCCATCTGGGACCCATCGGTAAATACCGGACAGGAAGTCCGGTATCGCCCCAGTAGTTCCGTGAATAGTTGGCGAAACACGGAATGAGGGGTAGCTATCTTAACACAGCCCGACAGCTCCAGGTCAAAGCGTGCGCGCTGGAGTTGCCAGGGAGGACACCGGCCACGTGAATTCCGCTCTACGGCTGGCAGACGAAGGGCGTGTGCAGCAAGCAGTTCACGAAACCGGATACCACTTGGACGGGAGATGGTTGTATTTCGCATATAACGGTGCGCGAGGTCTGGACGCAACACGGGTGGAAACGAAGGGTGACCTGGATGGGCGGCCAGCCTTGCCACGTAAGAACAAAGTAATAAAGAGCGTCGAACAGACAGTGGAGGTTCGCCAGAATCAGCATACAGACAATCGATTCTGCTGGTGCGGAAAGCCCCAGTAGCGAGACGGATACCAGTGTGATGTACTGTGTCTAAAAGCCGGAGTTTAGACGCAGACGCCGCGCCATAAATAAAACAGCCGTAGTCTAATTTGGACCGGACCAGAGAGCCATACAACCTCAACATGACGGTGCGATCGCCGCCCCAAGATGCCCCAGATAAGACCCTGAGTACCCGAAGCGAACGATCGCACGAAGCACGAAGATAGCGGATATGGTGCTCCCATGTGAGTTTACTGTCGAGGTGTAAGCCCAAGAACTTAAGGTGCGGTACAAAAGGAAGACGTGTGTCGCGCAGATGAAGATCAGGAGGAGGGTGTACTCCTCGCAGTCGGTGAAAGTGTATACACTGTGTTTTCGTAGGGGACAGCCGAAAGCCCGTGCGTAATGCCCACTCGGCGATGGAGGTTATCGTCAGCTGCAGTTGACGCTCGATGTGCTCCAAACTATAAGAGCGATAGTAGATCGCAAAGTCGTCAACATACAGCGACATCAGGATACCGCTACGAACAACACTAGTGATGCCATTAATGGCAACTGCGAAAAGTGTGACACTGAGGATGGATCCCTGGGGTACACCATTCTCCTGGATCTTCTCTTGAGACAGCGTGTTGCCTATACGGACACGAAAACGGCGAATGAGTAAAAAGTTAAAAAGGAAAACGGCTAAGTGACCGCGCAAACCATAACCGTGTAGAGTACGGAGAATGCCATAGCGCCAAGTAGTATCGTAGGCCTTCTCCAGATCAAAGAAGACACCCACGACATGCTGCTTCAGGAGAAACGCATTCTGTATGTATGCCTCCATGCGCGTCAAGTTGTCGACACTGGAGCGATAGCGACGAAATCCGCACTGAACATTGCTGAGCAGATTATTCGTCTCTAGCCACCACACTAAGCGAGTGTTAATCATCCGTTCCAAGGTCTTGCAGACGACACTCGTCAGGCAGATAGGGCGGTAGCTAGAGGGAAGTGTCCGGTCTTTTCCTGGTCGAGGGATAGGGATGACAATGCCCTCTCGCCAGGAAGACGGAAAAACCTGCTGATGCCAGATGCGGTTATACATGCTCAACATGAAGGAAAGAGCTGCAGGTGGAAGATGAAGCAGCATTTGGCGGTGGATGTCATCAGGACCGGGAGAAGAATTCTTTGCTAGGGACAAGGAATGCGCTAGCTCCGCCTCGGTAAATGGTGCATTGTACGGTTCACTTTGGGCACTGTTAAAACTAAGGCCTATCTGCTCCGCAGATTCCTTGATAGCTAAAAACGCTCTATCATAGCTTTGGGTTTGGCTAGTACAGGCAAAATACTCGGCAAGGGCGTCGGCGATGTCCTGCTCGCTGGTGTAACGGGAGCCCTGCACGGCAAGGCCGGGGATGGTCGTCCGGCGACACTTGCCGTACATTCGCCGAACAGCAGTCCACACCTTTTGCGCCGAACTTCGACGGGAAAGAGAAGATACATACTTTTCCCACGATTTGCGTTTTGCGTCTCGAAGTATAAATCTTGCCCTAGCACGAGCACGCTTAAAAGCGACAAAGTTCGCTTGCGTAGGATGTAATGTAAAGATACGCAATGCACGCTTGCGTGCTTTAGTAGCCAAACGGCATTCCTCGGACCACCAAGGCACAGGAACGTGACGAGGTGTAGTGGAACCACGAGGAATGCTGGAATCCGCTGCACGAAGGATAGAGTAAGTAAAATACTCCACCATGTCGTCAATGGTGGTAAAACCATCGTCGGTTAGGTGAATGAGGGAACGAAACTTCCCCCAGTCAGCCTTGGAAATAATCCAGTGAGGAAAGCGTGTTGGCACAGAATTGTGGCCCGATAAGTGAATGCTAATGGGGTAATGATCACTGCCAAATAAGTCGGAAAGTACCGACCAGTCGAGTAGAGGTACCAGTGACGGACTGCTAAAAGAAACGTCAAGTGCGGAGTGTGTACCATAGGCAGATGATAAGTAAGTAGGCACGCCAGTGTTTAATATGACTAGGCCGGACATATGGCAAACGTCTGCTACAAGGCACCCACGGGCATCGTCAATGTCGGAGCCCCAATGAGAGTGCTTGGCATTCAGATCGCCAAGAAAGATGAACGGTGGCGGAATCTGTGCCAAGAGAGCCCGAAGATCGTTCGTGTGTACGACACTGACCGGTGGCAAATAGACATTGCAAAGGGAGAAACAGAGGCTCTGCAGCTGCACACGCACCGCTACAGCTTGTAGCGGCGTGTTGAGTGGCACACTGGTGGCAGAGATATCATGCGCCACCAGGATAGCAACACCCCCGCTGGCTCGCCTATCAGCTGCAGAGTCATGTCTAAATGCCGAAAAACCACGAAGTTGTAATGCGTGGTTAGGGTGCAAATGCGTTTCTTGTAGACAGACGATTGATGGAGACCGTTGCGAAACGAGATGCTGTACGTCCGGAACACGTGCGCGGAACCCATTAACATTCCACTGGATTATTTCCATGGTAAAGAAGAATTAGGGATTCGTCTTCATCTTTTTCTTTTTCATCTTTACCTTAACCGACTTCGGACGGGGTAGGTTAAATTCGCCATCGTCTGGTGACTCCGCCGACGTCCGGGAGTCTGAAGATCCCCGGCGGCTCGCTGAACGAGAGCGGGAGCGGGACTTCATGGACGATGTGCGACTGCTGGCGCGACCAGAAGGCCTAGAATAATGGCTGTCAACAGGCTGGCTGCGGCTAGTTGTCTTCTGAGCTGGTGTCTGCACGGCTATAGATGTAGTAGCAGGTGCAGCTGTGGCACGAGACAGTGAAGGGGTATTCGCAGGTAGTTCAGTCTGTGTAGAAGCATCTGACACAGGAACGTGCTGGATCGCTACGCTGCTGGCAGGAGCGCGTCGGGCAGCTAAGGCATAACCTGTGGTGGTAGCAGGTTTCAGCTGCTCAAAGCGACGACGCGCTTCTGGAAACGTGAGATGTTCTTTCACGCGCAATTCTTGTATGCACTTCTCATCCAGGAACTTCGCACACTGACGCGAGCTGGATGGATGCTTCCCTTCACAGTTTACACAGAGGGGATCCCGTGTACATGTCGGGTCCTCATGGGCTGCTAAACCACAGCGCTCACATATAGCAGGATTATTGCACAGGGTCTTTGTATGGCCGAACCGTTGGCACCTAAAACAACGCATGGGGTTCGGCACATACTGGCGCACGGCGGCACGTTCGTAGCCACAAAAGATATACTCGGGCAATTTAGTTCCTCTGAACGTCAGAAACACCGTACGCAAAGGTACATCCTTGCCATCCTGCTTTCGGGTAAGACGGTAAGCCTGACACACACGCTGGTCGGAGAGACAGGTGGTAATCTCATCGTTCGACAGATTGTCCAGACTGGAGGTGGTGACAACTCCCCTACATGTGTTGAGCGATTTGTGTGGGGCTACCCGAATTGGGTAGGAGCCCAACAAACTCGCCTTTAAAAGTTTCTGAGTCTGGTCTGCCGTGTTGGTTTCGATCAACAGCGTACCGTCTCGAACTCTGGTCGCGTTCTTAACCGGGCCACATATTCTGTCGACTTCTCGTTTTATGTAAAATGGGCTAAGGTCCTTTATCGTTTTCCCGTCACATGCCAAAGTCAAAACTAAGAAAGGGTCAAAGGAAGAGGGGTTGCGCGGAGACATGATTATTTGGACCCCCATCCGGAACCGTCGGCGTCAGCCTGCCATCCGGGGGTCAAAGGATAAAAGACACCAAAATCTCCACGGTCTGTGCCGCCATGGAGACCCCTCCATGACTGACCTCAAGGCGTACTTCAGAGGAGCTACCCTCCGATCTCCACTGCTTGTCCGCATGGGTAAACCGTTCACCACGTGACACCCCGGTTTTATGCCCCCACCACAGGAATAACCGCCTGTGGCTCCCCGCTTTAGCACACGCTGCCTCAACGGAGTCAGCGTGGATTCAGGGGACTTCGGGTTGATTACACCGGGGCTCCGTCAGCGGTAACACGTCCGGCCGGTGATACTAACCCGACGGCACGCGGCCGTCGGGAGATTAACACCGGCCGTGCCCTCAAGGAGCTACGTGGGTGTACTTGACGTGTGGACGGGCTCCGCACCTAAGGCTACACATGGGGGCAGTGTGAAGGGTCCGCACAACCTTCGCGCCTGAGACCTCCGAAGAGCACACAAGTCGGGGGCCGCGCTGAAAACCGTGGGACAGGACCACGGAGATAGGAAAGATCCCTGCTGGTGAGACAGGAGTTATAAATCTAGGAACTTACAAACTAATAAGCAGAATAAGCCTAGAAGAGGAAGAGGGTGATATAAAAAAGGAACATAAAAAGCTGTACGTGGCACAGTTAATGAAGGTGGAGGGGGTGAAGTGATAGTGAGCAGCTCGGGGCCCCGGGTGCGCCAAACCCGGACCTACCGTGGTAGGTTCCCCTGGGGGAGTTTGATTTCGGAGTCCTCTTCTCCTAGATGAGTCGTCGACCAAGACTAACGAGCCTCATCTACCCGTTGGAATGTTCTTAGCTTCCCCTCACCTCTTGCCTACCAGTGGTCACGAAGACTCACTTAGTAGGCCGTCTGGATCGGGTACTGAGCCCCTCCGCCACGGCAAGGCGACACTCCTTCGGAGGGGACCGGGCTCGATGAAGTTGCCAAGGCGGAGAGCGGGAGAAGGAAAAACGCTCTACAGCAGGCATTCGGAGCTCATGAGTGGCGAGTAGTTCGCGAAATCGAATGCCGCTTGGACGGGATATAGTCGCATTCCGAAGATAACGGTGGGCGAGTTCGGGGCGCAATACAGATCTAAAGGAAGGGTGACCTGGGTGAGCTGCCAACCTGGCCACGTAGGAACTTAATAAAATCGAGCGCCGAATAGACAGTGGAGGTTCCCCGGAATCAACATACAGACACTCAACACGACTAGTACGGAAGGCTCCAGTAGCTAGACGGATACCAGAATGGTGGACAGTGTCTAAAAGGCGGAGTTTAGTGGCGGACGCCGCGCCATAGATGAAACTGCCGTAGTCCAGTTTGGACCGCACCAGCGAGCGATAAAGCCTCAACATAACAGTGCGATCGCCACCCCAAGAGGCCCCAGATAAGACCCTGAGTACCCGAAGTGAACGATCGCAGGAAGCCCGAAGCTGACGAATATGGAACTCCCAAGTTAGCTTGCTGTCGAGGTGAAGGCCCAGAAACTTAACGTGCGGAACAAACGGCAGACGTGTACCATGCAAATAAAGATCAGGTGGAGGGTGTACACCACGGAGTCGATGGAAGTGGATACATTGCGTTTTCGTAGCGGAGAACTGAAACCCGGTGCGAAGGGCCCAGTCAGCGATGGAGGTTATGTTCAGCTGCAGTTGACGCTCGAGGTGCTCAAGATTATATGATCGGTAATATATCGCGAAGTCGTCAACATACAGTGACATCGGGATTCCGCTAGTTTTTGTTGGATTCGAGCAGGTGTTTCGCGATAGTTCGCTTGTTTAAAGCAATTTCACTCTAATTTTTAACATTGTCTGATTTTTCTAACACTTGTCTCAATGCGTCTCTGAGGCTCTGTAGAGACGGCTGGGCACAGTTTTTGTTGGATTCGAGGAGGTGTTGTTTCGCGCTAATTCGCTTGCTTGATGCAATTTCAATCAAATTTTCAACATTCTCTGATTTTCGTAACACTTGTCTGAAAGCGTCTCTGAGGCTCAGTAGTGACGGTAGGCCACAGTTTTTGTTTGATTCCAGCAGGTGTTGTTTCGCGACAATTGGCTTGTTTGAAGGAATTCCACTCTAATTTTTGACTTTCGCTGATTTTTGTAACACCTGTCTCAAAGCGTCTCTGACGCTCAGTAGAGACGCCAGGGCACAGTTTTTGTTGGATTCGAGCAGGTGCTTTTTAGCTTTAAAGTCGCTTATTTGAAGCAACTTCACTCAAATTTCCGATATTCTCAGATCATTGTAACACTTGTCTCAATGCGTCTCTGAGGCTCAGTAGAGACGGCAGGGCACAGTTTTTGTTGGATTCGAGCAGGTGTTGTTTCGCGCTAATTCGCTTGTTTGAAGCAATTTCACTCAAATTTTCGACAATCTCTGATTTTCGTAACACTTGTCTGAAAGCATCTCTGAGGCGCAGTTGAGACGCAGGCCACAGTTTTTTTTGGATTCGCGCAGGTGTTGTTTCGCGATTATTCGCTTGTCTAAAGCAATTCCACTCAAATTTTCGACATTCTCTGATTTTTGTAACACATGTCTGAAAGCGTCTGTGAGGCTCATTAGAGACGGCAGGGCACAGTTTTTGTTGGATTCGAGCAGGTGTTGTTTCGCGATAATTCGCTTGTTTAATGCAATTTAACTCTAATTTTTAACATTGTCTGATTTTTGTAACACTTGTCTCAATGCGTCTCTGAGGCTCTGTAGAGACGGCTGGGCACAGTCTTTGTTGGATTCCAGTAGGTGTTGTTTCGCGCTAATTCGCTTGTTTGAAGCAATTCCACTCTAATTTTTGACATTCGCTGATTTTTGTAACACTTGTGTCAAAGCGTCTCTGATGCTCAGTAGAGACGTCAGGGCACAGTTTTTGTTGGATTCGAGCAGGTGCTTTTTCGCTTTAAAGTCGCTTATGTGAAGCAACTTCACTCAAATTTCCGATATTCTCAGATCATTGTAACACTTGTCTCAATGCGTCTCTGTGGCTCAGTAGAGACGGCAGGGCACAGTTTTTGTTGGATTTGAGCAGGTGTTGTTTCGCGATAATTCGCTTGTTTAAAGCAATTTCACTCAAATTTTCGACATTCTCTGATTTTCGCAACACTTGTCTGAAAGCGCCTTTGAGGCTCGGTAGAGACGGCAGGCCACAGTTTTTGTTGGATTCGAGCAGGTGTTGTTTCGCGATAATTCGCTTGTTTGAAGCAACTTGACTCAAATTTTCGATATTCTCAGATCTTTGTAGCACTTGTCTCAAAGCGTCTCTAAGGATCAGTAGACACGGCGGGGCACAGTTTTTGTTGGGTTCGAGCAGGTGTTGTTTCGCGATAATTCGCTTGTTTGAAGCAATTTCACTCTAATTTTTAACATGCTATGATTTTTGTAACACTTGTCTCAAAGCGTCTCTGAGGCTCAGTAGAGACGGCAGGGCACAGTTTTTGTTGGATTTGAGCAGGTGTTGTTTCGCGATAATTCGCTTGTTTGAAGCAATTTCACTCAAATTTTCGACATTCTCTGATTTTTGTAACACATGTCTGAAAGCGTCTCTGAGGCTCATTAGAGACGGCAGGGCACAGTTTTTGTTGGATTCGAGCAGGTGTTGTTTCGCGATAATTCGCTTGTTTAAAGCAACTTCACTCTAATTTTTAACATTGTCTGATTTTTGTAACACTTGTCTCAATGCGTCTCTGAGGGTCAGTAGTGACGGTAGGCCACAGTTTTTTTTTGATTCCAGCAGGTGTTGTTTCGCGACAATTGACTTGTTTGAAGCAATTAAACTCTAATTTTTGACATTCGCTGATTTTTGTAACACCTGTCTCAAAGCGTCTCTGACGCTCAGTAGAGACGCCAGGGCACAGTTTTTGTTGGATTCGAGCAGGTGCTTTTCCGCTTTAAAGTCGCTTATTTGAAGCAACTTCACTCAAATTTCCGATATTCTCAGATCATTGTAACACTTGTCTCAATGCGTCTCTGAGGCTCAGTAGAGACGGCAGGGCACAGTTTTTGTTGGATTCGAGCAGGTGTTGTTTCGCGATAATTCGCTTGTTTAAAGCAATTTCACTCAAATTTTCGACATTCTCTGATTTTCGTAGAGTAGTAGTACTAGGGTTTTAGGGCGCACAACTGCCAGGGTTATTAGCGCCGCAAGAAGACAAGACAGCCAAAACCACACTCGAGTGCTAAAACTTTAAAATAAATCAACAATAGATGGAAAGCTAACCAAAGGAGTGCCATTAAATATAAGGGTCAAGCTAAGCGATGGCTCACGAGGAAGAGAAATTGTGAAAACGAGTAAGTAAAAATGAAGGATAAAATCAGCTGTTTAAATATGGCCGCCTATGCCGCTGATTCGGATAAAAGTGAGCAAACGATCTACTGCAGTAACCGTGTCCGCCAGCAATCCACCAAGGGAAGCTGGCAGACCTAGGGATACACGTAATTGGGTTAAAAACTGGCACTCAAGTAAAACATGGCGCACCGTCACGGTCTCATTGCAATGAGCACAGTTCGGGGCAGCATCCGACGATAAAAGATAACTATGACTAAAACGGCAGTGCCCGATACGCAATCTCGCTAAAATGGCTTCCTCGCGGCGAGAAGCGCGCGCGGAAGTCCTCCAGGTCACAGGGACGGGTTTCACCTCCCTTAGTTTGTTCCCCTGAAGATCGCTCCATGAAGCGCTCCACCGTGAAAGGAGTGCACGACGTAAAACTTTGCTAAAATCATCAGAGGGAACACAAGCGCTAAAAAACCTGGGGGCTAAAACTGCTGCCTTTGCAGCAGAATCGGCAGCCTCGTTCCCTTGCAGGCCTACATGTCCAGGTACCCACATGAAAGACACGCTGATGCCAGCACCAGCGAGTGAGTGAATGCTGTCCTGAACACGCTGCACCATTGGGTGGTAATTGTACAGCGTACGTAGGCTCTGAAGGGCACTCAAACAATCAGAACATATTATACATCGCTCCAAGGGCTGCCGACGAACATACAAAAGAGCCTGGTATATACCAAATAGCTCTGCTGTAAAAATCGAGCACTGTTCTAGTAGTAGTAGTAAGTGAGTGAGTGTATTGGGTTTAAGGGCCCGTCGACAACTTGGTCATTAGGGCCCCGAGTCCAGAAGTAAAATTACATACCGTCAAGTGTTAAAACATCACCCATTAAAAACTAAAAATCTAAGGTTAAAATAGATAAAAAAACAAATAGAACGGGGAGTCTAAAAGAAAGATAAAAGCTAAAACAGTTCAAATGTAAAACTGGTCTAAAAAGATAACATAAAAACAGTTAAAACCTCAAAAGTGATTTTACAATGTACATAGATAAAAATACGAAGGTTAAAAATAAAATCACAAAGTAAAATACAAGTTACACCTGCTTATTGTAAGTGTTTGGTCTTCATCTTTTTCTTTTTCAGTCTTATCTTGACTGACTTGGGACCTGGTATGTTCAAGTCTAGTAGTAGTAGTATTAGGGTTTTAGGGCGCACAACTGCCAGGGTTATTAGCGCCCAAACAAGACAAGACAGCTAAAACCACACTCGAGTCCTAAAACTTTAAAATAAATCAACAATAGATGGAAAGCTAACCAAAGGAGTGCCAGTAAATATAAGGGTCAAGCTAAACGATGGCTCACGAGGAAGAGAAATTGTAAAAACGAGTAAATAAAAATGAGGGATAAAATCAGCTGTTCAAATATGGCCGCCTATGCCGCTGATTCGGATAAAAGTGAGCAAACGATCTACTGCAGTAACCGTGTCCGCCAGCACCTCATCAAGGGAAGCTGGCAGACCTAGGGATACACGTAATTGGGTTAAAAACTGGCACTCAAGTAAAACATGGCGCACCGTCAGGGTCTCATTGCAATGAGCACAGTTCGGGGCAGCATCCGACGATAAAAGATAACTATGACTAAAACGGCAGTGCCCGATACGCAATCTCGCTAAAATGGCTTCCTCGCGGCGAGAAGCGCGCGCGGAAGTCCTCCAGGTCACAGGGACGGGTTTCACCTCCCTTAGTTTGTTCCCCTGAAGATCGCTCCATGAAGCACTCCACCGTGAAAGAAGGGCACGACGTAAAGCTTTGCTAAAATCATCAGAGGGAACACAAGCGCTAAAAAACCTGGGGGCTAAAACTGCTGCCTCTGCAGCAGAATCGGCAGCCTCGTTACCTTGCAGGCCTACATGTCCAGGTACCCACATGAAAGACTCGCTGATGCCAGCACCAGCGAGTGAGTGAATGCTGTCCTGAACACGCTGCACCATTGGGTGGTAATTGTACAGCGTACGTAGGCTCTGAAGGGCACTCAAACAATCAGAACATATTATACATCGCTCCAAGGGCTGCCGACGAACATACAAAAGAGCCTGGTATATACCAAATAGCTCTGCTGTAAAAATCGAGCACTTTTCTAAAAGACGAAAGCTAAAACTCTGGCGACCATGAATAAAAGCACATCCTACTCCCGTATCGTCCTTCGAGCCGTCAGTGTAAATAAAATGGCAAGGTCCGGACTGAGCCTGAATTTCTAGAAAGGCCGAACGAAGAACTGAGTCTGGCGTCGAGGACTTCGGCATGGCCAGCAAACCCAGATTAACGTGGATCTCGGATCGTAGCCATGGGGGAAATCGTGTTTGTCCCCTGGGAACTGTCGACGAGAAATCGACGTTTAAATGCCCAAGTAGTGTACGAAATCGAACGCCAGGAGGGAGCGGGGTTAGGGAGCTCGATGAGTATTGGCGATCCAAGGTGTCATTAAAAAACAAACTAAAAGATGGGTGTTCTGGCAGGTCAGAAAGTCTGCAAGCGTAGCTGCAGAGAAGAACATCGCGCCGATAACTAAGCGGAGGTTCAGCAGCTTCCGCACAAAGGCTCATAACAGGGCTCGTGGGAAATGCGCCAATACTCAACCTGATGCCACGGTGGTGGGTCGGATTTAGGCGATTTAAAACAGACGGTCGAGCCGAGGAATACACGACACAACCGTAATCAAGTTTCGATCGGACAAGTACGCGGTATAGGCGCAAAAGAGTACTCCGATCAGCTCCCCAAGATGTGCAGCTTAAAACACGTAAAACACTGAGAGAACGTTCACACCTTGCCTTTAGGTACGAAATATGTGGAAACCAACTAAGTTTTCTGTCAAAAATTAACCCCAAAACTTTTGTCTCGTCTGCGAAAGAAAGTGCTTCTGAGCCGAGACGGAGAGAAGGAGCAAGAAACTCCTTCCGGCGCCAGAAGTTAACGCAGACGGTCTTCTCGGCGGAGAACTTAAAGCCGGTTTCGGCACTCCAAGTAGTAGTAGTAGTAGTAGTGTGGTTTTAGGGCGCTCAACTGCTAAGGTTATTAGCGCCCAAGTATAACTAAAAGCTTAAAAATGTAAGTTACAAAGTAACAAACTAACAGGGCTAAAACTAAACCAATAAAACCTTAAAAAGTCACCAATAAGTGCCAGCTACTGCAGAGTAGAGCAAAGCACGGAAACAGTTTCATGTACTGGTAAAAACGACTCGGATCAATAACCGAACGTAATAGGCTGGATAAAATATTGATGAAGAGTGAGTGAGTAGTGGGGTTTACGGGCCCGTCGACAACTAGGTCATTAGGGCCCGAAGTCCAATGTAAAAGCAATCAAAGAAAATAAAACCTCACCCGCTTTAAAGCTAAAAAGTGAAAGTTAAAATACCTAAAAATGAACGTTAAAACCATTAAAAAGAGAGCTAAAAACAGGTAAAAAAGGAAAATTAAAAACCAATAAAACCATATTAAGAAAACCCTAAACTACTTATACTGTTGAAAAAGGGTAAAAACACGAGTAAAACATCCTAAAAGTATTTTTCCGCCAAGATAAAAGAAACCTTACACTTGCTTACCAAAATCGATACGCGCAATAAACCGCAGTACTGTATTTACAGCTGCTGGGTCGTTGCCTAACATGGTGCACAGTGTAAGACCCAGGCCAAAGGACTGGCGCTCACGAGCATACCGCGGACAATCAACAAGGACATGTGCAACGGAGAGTGGCACATTGCACGTCGCACAGACAGGCTCCGGATCACCGCGCAAAAGGTGTGCATGCGTGGCTCGAGTGTGGCCTATCCTCAGGCGGGTTAAAATCACCTCCTCACGCCTGGAATCCCTGCAAGATGTTTGCCAGGGTTGTACCGTGTCCTTAATTGTCCGTAACTGAGTGCCAGCTAACGCTTCCCAAGATTGTTGCCAGAGAGTAAATAGATGGCGACGGAAGTACTTCTGCACATCTATATAGGGTAGCGTACGGGTGGAATATTCCGGAAGGCGACATGCAGACTTCGCAGCCGCATCAACTGCCTCGTTACCCGGAATACCCACATGACCTGGGATCCACGTAAAAACGAACTGGTATCCGCGAGATAACAATTGAGATAAAAGTGTCTGTATTTTAATAATTGATGCCGAGTTGCCAACAAATTGTTGCAGCGCCTGAAGAGCGCTCAGGGAGTCGCAACACACAATAAAATGTCCAGGAACTGAACGGGAGATAAAAAGTAAGAAATAAAAGATGGCAAACAGCTCGGCGGTAAAAACTGAACTGGCGTCTGGAAGGCGGTATGTGTGAACCTCACCGTTGTATATAAATGCGGAACCCGTCGTACTACCCAACTGGGAGCCATCGGTGAATACCGGAGTATAAGTCCGGTATCGGCCCAGAACTGCGGTGAAGAGTTGGCGGAACACCGAAGGAGGGGTAGCGGTCTTTGGACAGCCCGACAGCTCCAGGTCAAAGCGTGCACGCTGGAGCTGCCAGGGAGGACAGTGGCCAAATGAATGCCGCTCTACAACTGGAAGTCGGAGGGCGTTTGCGACAAGTAGTTCTTGAAACCTGATGCCACTTGGACGGGAGATTGTTTTATTCCGCATATAACGGTGCGCGAGGTCTGGACGCAATACAGGTGGAAACGAAGGATGACCTGGATGAGCGGCCAACCTTGCCACATAGGAACAAAGTAACAATGAGCGTCGAACAGACAGTGGAGGTTCGCCAGAATCAGCATACAGACAATCCACTCTACTTGTGCGGAAAGCCCCAGTAGCGAGACGGATACCAGTGTGATGAATTGTGTCTAAAAGGCGGAGTTTAGAGGCTGATGCAGAGCCATAGATAAAACAGCCGTAGTCTAATTTGGACCGGACCAGTGAGCGATACAACCTCAACATTACCGTGCGATCGCCGCCCCAAGATGCCCCAGACAGGACCCTGAGTACCCGAAGCGAGCGACCGCAGGAAGCACGAAGGTGACGAATATGGTGCTCCCATGTGAGTTTGCTGTCGAGGTGTAAGCCCAAGAACTTCAGGTGCGGAACAAATGGAAGACGTGTGCCACGCAAATGAAGATCAGGAGGAGGGTGTACACCACGGAGTCGGTGAAAGTGGAGACACTGTGTTTTCGTAGGGGAAAACCGAAAGCCGGTGCGAGGCGCCCACTCGGCGATGGATGTTATGGTCATCTGCAGTTGACGCTCGATGTGCTCCAAACTGTAAGAGCGATAGTATATCGCAAAGTCGTCAACATACAGCGACATCGGGATTCCGCTACGAACAGCGCTGGTGATGCCATTAATGGCAACGGCGAAAAGCGTAACACTGAGAATCGACCCTTGGGGTACACCATTCTCCTGAACCTTCACTTGGGAGAGCGTGTTGCCTATGCGGACACGAAAACGGCGAATTAGTAAAAAGTTAAAAATAAAAAACGACAAGTTACCGCGTAAACCATAATCGTGTAGAGTGCGGAGAATGCCATAGCGCCATGTAGTGTCGTAGGCCTTCTCCAGATCAAAGAAGACACCCACGACATGCTGCTTCAAGAGAAATGCATTCTGTATGTAGGCCTCCATGCTTGTCAGATTGTCGACACTGGAGCGATGGCGACGAAAACCGCACTGGACATTACTCAGCAGGTTATTCGTCTCTAGCCACCACACTAAACGAGTGTTGATCATACGTTCGAGGGTCTTGCAAACGACACTCGTTAGGCAAATAGGGCGGTAGCTAGAGGCAAGTGCCCGGTCTTTCCCGGGCCGAGGTATAGGGATGACGATACCCTTGCGCCAGGAAGACGGGTAAACCCGCTGGAGCCAGATTCGGTTATAGATGCTCAGCAGGAAGGAAAGAGCCTGAGGTGGTAGATGAAGCAACATTTGTCGGTGGATGTCATCCGGACCGGGAGAAGAGTCGTGCGCCAGAGACAAGGAGTGCATCAGCTCTGCTATGCTAAAAGGCGTGTTGTATGGTTCACTACCGTCGCTGTTAAAATTAAGAACTATCCGCTCCGCAGATTCCTTGATAGCTAAAAACGACCTATCGTAACTTTGGGTTTGGCTGGTAGCAGAGAAAGATTCGGCAAGGGCGTCGGCGATCGCCTGCTCGTTGGTGTAATAAGAGCCCTGTACGGCAAGACCGGGAATAATCGTCCGGCGACACTTGCCGTACATACGCCGAACCGCAGTCCACACCCTTTGTGTTGAAGTGCGTCGAGAGAGGGAAGAGACGTAAGTTACCCAGGATGTGCGTTTTGCACTGCGAAGTACAAAACGCGCCCGGGCACGCACACGCTTAAAGGTAATGAAGTTCTCTTCCGTAGGATGTGCACTGAAAACTCGCAGAGCCCGTTTGCGGGCTTTAACAGCCAAACGACATTCCTCGGACCACCAAGGCACGGGAACATGACGAGGTGTAGTAGAACCGCGAGGAATGCTGGAATTTGCTGCAAGCAGGACAGAACATGTAAAATACTCCACCATGTTGTCGATGGTGGTAAAACCATCGTCCGTAAGGTGAATGAGGGAACGGAATTTCCCCCAGTCAGCCTTGGAAATAATCCAGTGAGGGTATCGTGTTGGAATAGGATGGAAACCAGTAATGTGAATGTTAATGGGAAAATGATCACTGCCAAAGAGGTCGGAGAGCACCGACCAATCAATAAGTGGTACCAGTGACGGGCTACAGAAGCTAACGTCTAAGGCGGAATAGGTACCATAGGCAGATGATAAGAAGGTAGGGGCACCAGTGTTCAACAAAAGGAGGCCGGACATATCACAAACGTCTGCTACAAGGCACCCACGAGCATCGTCAGTGTCGGAGCCCCATAAAGTGTGTTTGGCATTCAGATCACCAAGGAAGATAAGCGGTGGCGGGATCTGAGCCAAAAGAGCCCGAAGGTCGTTCGCGTGTACGGCACTGACCGGTGGCAGATAGACATTACAAATTGACAGACTCACGCCCTGCATATGGACACGCACTGCTACAGCTTGCAGCGGCGTGTTTAGCGGGATGCTTGTGGCTGAGATGGTATGCGCCACCAGAGTAGCAACACCACCGCTTGCTCGTCTATCAGCTGCAGAGTCATGTCTAAATGCCGAAAAACCACGAAGATGTAAGGTGTGGTTAGGCTTCAGATGGGTTTCTTGTAGACAGACGATTGAAGGTGACTGGTGCCAAGCTAAGTGTTGTATGTCCGGGGCACGGGCCCGGTACCCATTAACATTCCACTGAATTATTTCCATGATAAAAAGGTTAAGGCATAGTCTTTATCTTTTTCTTCATCTTAACCTTGGCGCACTTGGGACCAATGATGTGCTTTTCACCGTCCTCAGGCGACTCCTCGGAACTTCGGGAGTCAGAAGATCCCCGGCGGCTCGCGGAGCGGGAGCGGGACTTCGTGGAGGTACGACTACTCGCCCGATGTTTAGGTCGCGAACGATTTGTGGGAACAGGCAATACGGTGTAGCCTCTGCTTGTGGACGACTGGTGAGCGTGTGTCTGCACAGCGGAAGATGTAGTTGCTGGTGCAGTTTTATCACGACGCGGTGGAGAGGTGCTCGCCGGTAAATCTGTTTGTGTCGAAGCATCTGCGACGGGTACATGCTGTATAGCAACAGTGTTCACAGGAGGGCGACGAACAGCGGATGCAAAACCTGTGGTGGTAGCAGGTTGCAGTTGTTGAAAGCGACGGCGCGCTTCAACAAACGTCAGGCGTTCTTTCACGCGCAACTCCTGGATACACTTTTCCTCGAGAAACTTCGGACACTGTCGCGAGCTGGATGGATGACTCCCTTCGCAGTTAACGCAGTAAGGGTCACGGGTGCAAGCCGTGCCCTCATGGTATGGTAGTCCACAACGCTCACACGTAGCAGGATGGGTGCACGAAGGCTTAGTATGACCGAACTTCTGACACTGAAAACAGCGCATAGGGTTCGGTACATACTGCCGAACTGCGGCACGCTCGTAACCGCAGAAGATGTATTCGGGTAACTGAGTACCCTTAAATGTCAAAAACACAGTGCGTAAATCGATCACTTTTCCATCCTGTTTTCGAGTGAGACGGTACGCCTGACACACCCGTTGATCTGAAAGGCAGGTGACTATCTCTTCATTAGACAGACCATCAAGGCTGGAGGTGGTGACAACTCCTCTGCAAGTATTCAGTGTTTTATGTTGGACTACCCGGATAGGGTAGGAGCCCAATAAACTCGCTTTCAGTAGTTTCTGCGACTGGTCTGCAGTAATCACCTCTATCAATAGCGTACCGTCGCGTATTCTGGTCGCATTTTTTACAGGGCCACAGATTCGGTCAACTTCCCGTTTAATATAGAAGGGGCTAAGATCCTTTACCGTTTTCCCGTCACAAGCCAAAGTCAAAACCAAAAACGTGTCAAATGAGGAGGGTTTGCGCGGATGCATTATGAATTGGACCCCCATCCGGAACCGTCGGCGTTAGCCTGCCATCCGGGGGTCAAAAGATAAAAGACACCAAAATCTCCACGGTCTGTGCCGCCATGGAGACCCCTCCATGACTGACCTCAAGGCGTACTTCAGAGGAGCTACCCTCCGATCTCCACTGCTTGTCCGCATGGGTAAACCGTTCACCACATGACACCCCGGTTTTATGCCCCCACCACAGGAATAACCGCCTGTGGCTCCCCGCTTTAGCACACGCTGCCTCAACGGAGTCAGCGTGGATTCAGGGGACTTCGGGTTGATTACACCGGGGCTCCGTCAGCGGTAACACGTCCGGCCGGTGATACTAACCCGACGGCACGCGGCCGTCGGGAGATTAACACCGGCCGTGCCCTCAAGGAGCTACGTGGGTGTACATGACGTGTGGACGGGCTCCGCACCTAAGGCTACACATGGGGGCAGTGTGAAGGGTCCGCACAACCTTCGCGCCTGAGACCTCCGAAGAGCACACAAGTCGGGGGCCGCGCTGAAAACCGTGGGACAGGACCACGGAGATAGGAAAGATCCCTGCTGGTGAGACAGGAGTTATAAAACTAAGGCCTTACTAACTAATAATCGGAATAAACCTAGAAGAGGAAGAGGGTGATATAAAAAGCAACATAAAATGCTGCACGTGGCACAGTTAATGAAGGTGGAGGGGGTGAAGTGATAGTGAGCAGCTCGGGGCCCCGGGTGCGCCAAACCCGGACCTACCGTGGTAGGTTCCCCTGGGGGAGTTTGATTTCGGAGTCCTCTTCTCCTAGATGAGTTGTCGACCAAGACTAACGAGCCTCATCTACCCGTTGGAATGTTCTTAGCTTCCCCTCACCTCTTGCCTACCAGTGGTCACGAAGACTCACATAGTAGGCCGTCTGGATCGGGTACTGAGCCCCTCCGCCACGGCAAGGCGACACTCCTTCGGAGGGGCGGAGATAGGAAAGATCCCTGCTGGTGAGACAGGAGTTATAAAACTAAGGCCTTACTAATAATCGGAATAAACCTAGAAGAGGAAGAGGGTGATATAAAAAGCAACATAAAATGCTGCACGTGGCACAGTTAATGAAGGTGGAGGGGGTGAAATGATTGTGCGCAGCTCGGGGCCCCGGGTGCGCCAAACCCGGACCTACCGTGGTAGGTTCCCCTGGGGGAGTTTGATTTCGGAGTCCTCTTCTCCTAGATGAGTTGTCGACCAAGACTAACGAGCCTCATCTACCCGTTGGAATGTTCTTAGCTTCCCCTCACCTCTTGCCTACCAGTGGTCACGAAGACTCACTTAGTAGGCCGTCTGGATCGGGTACTGAGCCCCTCCGCCACGGCAAGGCGACACTCCTTCGGAGGGGGGGGAATCGTTAAAAAACGAACGAAATGTTGGAGTGAGTGAGTGAGTGAGTGGTGTTTAAGGGCCCGTCGACAGCTAGGTCATTTGGGCCCCAAGTCAATTTTAAAGGATAAAACACTCGCTAACTTCTGGTTAAGAACTAAGCTAAAATACAAAACTAAAAAATGCTAAAACGGTTAAAATACTAAAAAGGTTAATGGTAAAACCGTTAAAACACCAAAAAGATTAAAACGCTAAAAAGGTTTAAAATACTAAACAGTAAAACAAAACAAACCTAATTGCAGATTTTTAAATCTTACTCAAAAGTCTAATACTAAAAGCACAAGTTATACTTGTTTGGCGAATCCAATTTCAGCAACGAACCGCAGCACCGTATCTACGGAAACTGGGTCGTCTCCTAGGATGGACCGCAGACTAAAACCCAGGCCAAGCGACTGGCGCACCGGGGCGTATCTCGGACAATCAATTAAAACGTGCGACACGGAGAGTTGGACGTCGCACGTGTGACAGACAGGGGCCGGGTCACCACACAGATGGTGGCCATGTGTGGCGCGTGTGTGACCTATGCGTAACCGCGTTAAAATGACCTCTGCCCGACGGGAATCCCTGCAAGAAGTCCGCCAGGGTTTTACTGAGTCCTTAATTGTCCGTAGTTGGGTGCCAGTCAGCTCTTCCCAAGATTTCTGCCAATAGGAATAAAGATGGCAGCGGAAGTATCGCTGTACATCTCTAAAAGGAAGAGCATGTGTGGAAAACGCCGGCAAACGACATGCAGCCTTAGCAGCCACATCTGCCTCCTCGTTGCCGGGAATACCCACATGGCCTGGGATCCATGTAAAAATAAACTGGTATCCGCGAGTGACTAACTGTGAAACGAGTGTCTGGATTTTAATTATCAATGCTGATGTGCCGAGAAACTGTTGCAACGCCTGAACAGCGCTCATAGAGTCGCAGCATATAATGAAGCTGTCAGGAACCGAACTAGAAACAAAGAGTAAGAAATAAAAAATGGCAAACAGCTCGGCAGTAAAAACGGAAGTGCTGTCTGGAAGTCTGTACGTATGAGCCTCACCGTTGTACATGAAACTACATCCAGTACCACCCCCCACCTGGGACCCGTCGGTAAAAACCGGGGTGAAAGTCCGGTAACGTCCCAGGAGCTCGGTGAATAGTTGGCGAAACACCGAGTTAGGGGTAGCCACCTTCGCATAGCCCGAAAGCTCCAGGTCAAACCGCGCGCGCTGGAGTTGCCAGGGAGGGTAGCGGCCTATAGACGATCGCGCTACATGGGGCATGCGAAGATCATGTGCAGTGAGCAGTTCACGGAATCGTATTCCACTTGGACGTGAGATAGTGGTATTACGTATATAACGGTGGGCGAGGTCGGGACGTAAGACGCATTGGAACGAGGGATGACCGGGGTGAGCGGCCAACCGTGCCACGTAGGAACTGAGTAAAAACGAGCGTCGGACAGACAGTGGAGGTTCGCCAGAATCAGCATACAGACACGCAATTCGACTAGTTCGGAAAGCCCCAGTGGCCAGACGGATACCAGTGTGATGGACAGTGTCTAAAAGGCGGAGTTTAGAGGCGGACGCCGCGCCATATATAAAACAGCCGTAGTCTAGTTTGGACCGGACCAATGAGCGGTACAACCTCAACATTACCGTGCGATCGCCGCCCCATGATGCCCCAGATAAAACCCGGAGTATCCGAAGCGAAAGATCGCAGGAAACACGAAGATGTCGAATATGGTGCTCCCATGTAAGTTTGTTGTCGAGGTGTAGGCCCAAGAACTTCAGGTGCGGAACAAACGGTAGACGTGTGCCACGCAAATAAAGATCAGGCGGAGGGTGTACGCCACGAAGCCGATGGAAGTGGACACACTGTGTTTTGGTAGCGGAAAACTTGAAGCCCGTACGAAACGCCCACACGGCAATGGATGTTATGATCAGCTGCAGTTGACGTTCAATATGCTCAAGATTATACGAGCGAGTGAGTGAGTGAGTGGTGTTTAAGGGCCCGTCGACAGCTAGGTCATTTGGGCCCCAAGTCAATTTTAAAGGATAAAACACTCGCTAACTTCTGGTTAAGAACTAAGCTAAAATACAAAACTAAAAAATGCTAAAACGGTTAAAATACCAAAAAGGTTAATGGTAAAACCGTTAAAACACCAAAAAGATTAAAACGCTAAAAAGCTTTAAAATACTAAACAGTAAAACAAAACAAACCTAATTGCAGATTTTTAAATCTTACTCAAAGGTCTAATACTAAAAGCACAAGTTATACCTGTTTGGCGAATCCAATTTCAGCGACGAACCGCAGCACCGTATCTACGGAGACTGGGTCGTCGCCTAGGATGGACCGCAGACTAAAACCCAGGCCAAGCGACTGGCGCACCGGGGCGTATCTCGGACAATCAATTAAAACGTGCGTCACGGACAGTTGGACGTCGCACGTGTGACAGACAGGGGCCGGGTCACCACTCAGATGGTGGCCATGTGTGGCGCGTGTGTGGCCTATGCGTAACCGCGTTAAAATGACCTCTGCCCGACGGGAATCCCTGCAAGAAGTCCGCCAGGGTTTTACTGAGTCCTTAATTGTCCGTAGTTGGGTGCCAGTCAGCTCTTCCCAAGATTTCTGCCAATAGGAATAAAGATGGCAGCGGAAGTATCGCTGCACATCTCTAAAAGGAAGAGCATATGTGGAAAGCACCGGCAAACGACATGCAGCCTTAGCAGCCACATCTGCCTCCTCGTTGCCGGGAATACCCACATGGCCTGGGATCCATGTAAAAATAAACTGGTATCCGCGAGTGACTAACTGTGAAACGAGTGTCTGGATTTTAATTATCAATGCTGATGTGCCGAGAAACTGTTGCAACGCCTGAACAGCGCTCATAGAGTCGCAGCATATAATGAAGCTGTCAGGAACCGAACTAGAAACAAAGAGTAAGAAATAAAAAATGGCAAACAGCTCGGCAGTAAAAACGGAAGTGCTGTCTGGAAGTCTGTATGTATGAGCCTCACCGTTGTACATGAAACTACATCCTGTACCACCCCCCACCTGGGACCCGTCGGTAAAAACCGGGGTGCAAGTCCGGTAACGTCCCAGGAGCTCGGTGAATAGTTGGCGAAACACCGAGTTAGGGGTAGCCACCTTCGCATAGCCCGAAAGCTCCAGGTCAAACCGCGCGCGCTGGAGTTGCCAAGGTGGGTAGCGGCCTATAGACGATCGCGCTACATGGGGCATGCGAAGATCATGTGCAGTGAGCAGTTCACGGAAACGTATTCCACTTGGACGTGATACAGTGGTATTACGTATATAACGGTGGGCGAGGTCGGGACGTAAGACGCATTGGAACGAGGGATGACCGGGGTGAGCGGCCAACCGTGCCACGTAGGAACAGAGTAAAAACGAGCGTCGGACAGACAGTGGAGGTTCGCCAGAATCAGCATACAGACACGCAATTCGACTAGTTCGGAAAGCCCCAGTGGCCAGACGGATACCAGTATGATGGACAGTGTCTAAAAGGCGGAGTTTAGAGGCGGACGCCGCGCCATATATAAAACAGCCGTAGTCTAGTTTGGACCGGACCAATGAGCGGTACAACCTCAACATTACCGTGCGATCGCCGCCCCATGATGCCCCTGATAAAACCCGGAGTATCCGAAGCGAACGATCGCAGGAAACACGAAGATGTCGAATATGGTGCTCCCATGTAAGTTTGTTGTCGAGGTGTAGGCCCAAGAACTTCAGGTGCGGAACAAACGGTAGACGTGTGCCACGCAAATAAAGATCAGGCGGAGGGTGTACGCCACGAAGCCGATGGAAGTGGACACACTGTGTTTTGGTAGCGGAAAACTTGAAGCCCGTACGAAACGCCCACACGGCAATGGATGTTATGATCAGCTGCAGTTGACGTTCAATATGCTCAAGATTATACGAGCGATAATATACAGCAAAATCGTCAACATACAGGGACATCGGGATTCCGCTACGAACAGCACTAGTGATGCTGTTAATCGCAACGGCGAAAAGCGTGACACTCAGGATCGATCCCTGGGGTACACCATTCTCCTGGATCTTCTCCTCGGAAAGCGTGTTGCCAATGCGGACACGAAAACGGCGAATTAATAAAAAGTTAAAAAGAAAAACGGCTAAGTGACCGCGCAAACCATAACCTTGCAGAGTACGAAGGATGCCATAACGCCATGTAGTGTCGTAAGCCTTCTCCAGATCAAAGAAAACACCCACGACATGCTGCTTCATCAGAAAGGCATTTTGGATGTAACTTTCCAGGCGTGTTAGATTGTCTACACTGGAGCGATTGCGGCGAAAGCCGCACTGAGCATTGTTCAGCAGGTTATTCTTCTCTAGCCACCACACTAAACGAGTGTTAATCATACGTTCTAAGGTCTTACAGACAACACTCGTTAAGCAAATAGGGCGGTAGCTAGAGGGAAGTGTCCGATCTTTTCCGGGCCGAGGGATGGGGATGACAACACCCTCGCGCCAGGAAGACGGGAAAACCTGCTCACTCCAGATGCGGTTATAAACGCTCAGAAGGAAGGACAAAGCCGCAGATGGAAGATGAAGCAACATTTGTCGGTGGATATCATCAGGACCAGGAGAGGAGTCGTGGGCGAGAGATAAAGAATGCTCCAGCTCTGCAACGGTAAAAGGTACGTTATACGCTTCACTGCTGTCACTGTTAAAATCTAGGACTATCCGCTCCGCAGATTCCTTGATGGGTATAAATCCTCTATCGTAGCTAATCGTCTGGCTGGTAGCAGCAAAACAATCGGCAAGGGCATCAGCCATACCCTTCTCGCTGGTGTAATGCGAGCCGTTGACGGCAAGATTGGGGATGACCGTCCGGCGACACTTGCCGTACATACGCCGAACAGCAACCCAAACCTGTTGAGCTGAAGTACGACGGGAAAGGGAAGAGATGTAGGTTTCCCAAGATCGACGTTTTGCGCTGCGCAGTACATATCGTGCTCTAGCACGTGAGCGTTTAAAAGCGATAAAATGTTCTTCTGTTGGGTGTACAGTAAACACACGCAGAGCACGTTTGCGAGCTTTAATAGCCACACGGCATTCCTCGGACCACCAGGGCACAGGAACGTGTCGTGGGGTGGATGAACCTCGAGGAATGCTGGAATCCGCTGCAAGCAAGATAGTGCAGGTAAAATATTCGACCATTTCATCGATGGTGTCAAAACCGTTGTCATAAAGGTGAATGAGGGAACGAAATTTCCCCCAATCAGCCTTAGAAATAATCCAGTGAGGATGTCGCGTTGCCGCAGGATGGTGGCACGACAGGTGAATGTTAATTGGGTAGTGATCACTGCCAAATAAGCCGGAAAGGACCGACCAATCAAGTAAAGGTACCAACGAAGGACTACAAAAAGAAACGTCTAGTGCGGAGTGTGTACCATAGGCAGATGACAGAAAGGTAGGGGCACCAGTATTTAACAAAAGTAAACCGGACATATCGCAAACGTCTGCTACAAGGCACCCGCGGGCATCGTCAGTGTCGGAGCCCCAAAGGGTATTTTTGGCATTAAGATCGCCTAGAAAGAGGAATGGTGGCGGTATCTGGGCCAAAAGAGCTCGAAGATCAGTTTGTTGTACGACACTGACAGGTGACAGATAGACATTGCAAATAGACAGGCTCAGGCCCTGCAGCTGTACACGCACCGCTACAGCTTGCAACGGTGTGTTAAGCGGGATGCTGGTGGCAGAGATGTTATGTGTCACCAGAGTAGCAACACCACCGCTTGCGCGTCCGCCAGCTGCAGAGTTATGTCTAAATGCCGAAAAACCACGGAGGTGTAGTGTGTGATGAGGATTCAAATGGGTTTCCTGTAGACAGACGATTGATGGAGAATGTTGAAAAACTAAATGCTGTATGTCCGGAGTACGTGCACGGAACCCATTAACATTCCACTGGATTATTTCCATATTAAAAAGAGATTAGTGGCCTGTCTTTATCTTTTTCTTTTTCTTCATTTTTACTCTGGCGCACTTAGGACCATATACTCGACGTTCGTCGTTCTCAGGCGACTCCCCTGATGTGCGGGAGTCTGAAGTTCCCCTTTGGCTCACGGAGCGAGAGCGGGACCTCATTGAAGAGGTGAGACTACTAGCTCGAACAGTATGCCTGGAACGAGGGCGGTCATCAGGAGTTGTGGCACTCGTGGACGGTTTGGGATCTGTGGTCTGCACTGCGATTGAAGTCACTGTAGGTGTAGTAGGACGTTGCGCAGGGGGATTCGTCGACCAGTCGGTTTGCGTGGAGGCATCCGAAGCGGGTACGTGTTGCAAACCGACAGTGGCTACAGGAGGCCGGCGTGCAGCTGCTGCATACCCTATGGTGTTAGCAGGCTTCAGCTGCTCAAAGCGCCGCCGCGCTTCTAGAAAAGTTAGGCGTTCCTTAACGCGTAGCTCCTGTATGCTCTTTTCATCGCAAAACTGTGGACACTGACGAGAGCTTGATGGATGTTTCCCTCCACAGTTCACGCAGCAGGGGTCCCGAGTACAGGCGGTGTCCTCATGTGCTGCCAAACCGCAACGCTCACATATCGCAGGATGCGTGCACGAGCCCCTAGTATGCCCGAACCTCTGGCACTGAGTGAGTGAGTATTGTTTAAGGGCCCATCGACAACTAGGTCATTAGGGCCCTAAGTTCACAGAATAAAACAAGCCAACAATAAAACCTCACCCTAAAAAGCTAAAAGGTGAAAGTTAAAATAACTTAAAAAAGGTTAAAAAGTCTAAAACCGAGAGCTTAAACAGTTAAAAGTTAAACAACTGGTAAAAACGTAGACTTATAAAACTTAAAACTGATAAAATCTTTAAAAGGTAAAAACCAGAATAACATCCAAAGTAAAAACAACTAAAAGTCAATATCCGCCAATATAAAAGCACCTTACACTTGCTTGCAAAAATCAATCTTGGCAACAAACCGCAGTGCTGTATTGACAGCTACTGCGTCGTTGCCTAAAACAGAGCACAGTGTAAGGCCCAGGCCTAGGGACTGACGCTCATGACCGTATTGCGGACAATCAAGAAGGACATGTGCGACGGAGAGTGGAACATTGCACGTCGCACAGACAGGCTCCGGATCACCACGCAAAAGATGTCCATGCGTGGCTCGAGTGTGGCCTATCCTCAGGCGGGTTAAAATCACTTCCTCACGCCTGGAATTCCTGCAGCTGGTCTGCCAGGGTTGTACAGTGTCCTTTATTGTCCGTAACTGAGTGCCAGCTAACGCTTCCCAAGATTGCTGCCAGTGGGTAAATAGATGGCGGCGAAAGTATTTCTGCACATCTACATAGGGTAGCGCACGGGTGGAGTATTCCGGGAGGCGGCATGCAGACTTTGCAGCCGCATCCGCCGCCTCGTTGCCCGGAATACCCACATGGCCTGGGATCCACGTAAATACAAACTGGTATCCGCGAGACAGTAGTTGCGAGATCAACGTCTGAATTTTAATAATCAATGCCGAGGTGCCGATAAACTGTTGCAGGGCCTGGAGGGCGCTAAAAGAGTCGGAACAGATAATAAAACTTCCAGGACCTGAACTGGAGATAAAAAGCAGGAAATAAAATATGGCAAACAGCTCGGCGGTAAATACTGAACTGGCGTCTGGAAGGCGGTACTTGCGAACGTCGCCATGGTATACAAAAGCGGAACCCGTCGCACTACCCATCCGTGAGCCATCAGTAAATACCGCAGTATGAGTCCGGTATCGGCCCAGAACTGCGGTGAAAAGTTGGTGAAACACCGAGTGAGGGGTAGCTAACTTCGTACTGCTCGACAGCTCCAGGTCAAAGCGTGCACGTTGGAGCTGCCATGGAGGGTATCGGCCATGCGAATGCCGCTCTACGGCTGGCAAGCGTAGATCGTGTGCGGTCAGAAGTTCTCGAAACCTGATGCCGCTTGGACGGGAGATAGTTGTATTCCGCGTATAACGGTACACTAGGTCTGGACGCAATACAGGTGGAAACGAAGGATGACCTGGATGAGCGGCCAACCTTGCCACGTAGGAACATAGTAACAACGAGCGTCGGGCAGACAGTGGGGGTTCGCCAGAATCAGCATACAGACAGTCCACTCTACTTGTACGGAAAGCCCCAGTAGCGAGACGGATACCAGTGTGATGTATTGTATCTAAAAGGCGGAGTTTAGAGGCGGATGCGGAGCCATAGATAAAACAGCCGTAGTCTAATTTGGACCGGACCAGTGAACGATACAACCTCAACATGACCGTGCGATCGCCGCCCCAAGATACCCCAGATAAAACCCGGAGCACCCGAAGCGAACGATCGCAGGAAGCACGCAGATAACGAATATGGTGCTCCCATGTAAGTTTGGTGTCGAGGTGTAAGCCCAAGAATTTCAGGTGCGGAACAAATGGAAGACGCGTGCCACGCAAATAAAGATCAGGGGCCGGGTGTACGCCACGAAGTCGATGGAAGTGGACACATTGTGTTTTCGTAGGGGAGAACTGAAAGCCGGTGCGAAATGCCCACTCGGCGATGGATGTTATAGCTAGCTGCAGTTGACGCTCGATGTGCTCTAAACTATGAGAGCGATAGTATATCGCAAAGTCGTCAACATACAGTGACATTGGTATTCCCCTACGAACAACACTGGCAATGCCGTTGATGGCCACGGCGAAAAGTGTTACACTCAGAGTCGACCCCTGGAGTACACCATTCTCCTGGATTCGTTCTTGTGAAAGCGTATGGCCAATGCGGACACGAAATCGGCGAAGTTGTAAAAAATTAAGAACAAAGAGAGCTAGATGGCCACGTAAACCGTAGTCGTGTAAAGTACGGAGGATACCATAGCGCCATGTAGTGTCGTAGGCCTTCTGCAGGTCGAAGAACACCCCCACGACATGCTGCTTCATGAGAAAGGCATTCTGGATGTAGGCCTCCATGCGAGTAAGGTTATCGACACTCGAGCGATGACGACGAAAGCCGCACTGAACGTTGCTCAACAGGTTATTCGTCTCTAGCCACCACACTAAGCGAGTGTTAATCATTCGTTCCATGGTCTTACAAACGACACTCGTCAGGCAGATAGGACGGTAGCTAGAGGGAAGTGTCCGGTCCTTCCCCGGCCGAGGGATAGGGATGACAGTACCCTCGCGCCAGGAAGAAGGGAAAACCTGCTGAAGCCAGATGCGGTTGTACATGTTCAGCAGGAAGGTCAACGCCTCAGGTGGAAGATGAAGCAGCATTTGTCGGTGAATGTCATCAGGCCCAGGAGAAGAGTCCTTCGCGAGAGACAAAGCATGGGCTAGCTCCGCCTCCGTAAAATGAGCGTTGTACGGTTCACTAGAGTCACTTTTAAAATTGAGGACTACCCGCTCCGCAGATTCCTTGATGGGTAAAAAGGTAGTGTGGTAGCTTTGGGTTTGGCTATCAGCAGCGAAAGCGTCTGCGAGGGCGTCGGCGATATCCTGCTCGTGGGTGTAAGAGCGTCCCTGCACGGCAAGACCGGGTATTATCGTCCGGCGACACCTGCCGTACATACGCCGAACCGCAGTCCTCACCCTTTGTGTTGAAGTGCGTCGAGAGATGGAAGAGACGTAAGTTACCCAGGATGTGCGTTTTGCACTGCGAAGTACAAAACGCGCCCGGGCACGCACTCGCTTAAAGGCAATAAAGTTCTCTTCCGTAGGATGTGCACTGAAAACTCGCAAGGCCCGTTTGCGGGCTTTAACAGCCAAACGACATTCCTCGGACCACCAAGGCACAGGAAGATGACGAGGTGTAGTAGAACCGCGAGGAATGCTGGAATTTGCTGCAAGCAGGACAGAACATGTAAAATACTCCACCATGTTGTCGATGGTGGTAAAACCATCGTCGGTAAGGTGAATGAGGGAACGAAATTTCCCCCAGTCAGCCTTGGAAATAATCCAGTGAGGGTGTCGTGTTGGAATAGTATGGAAACCAGATATGTGAATGTTAATGGGAAAATGATCACTGCCAAAGAGGTCGGAGAGCACCGACCAATCAATGAGTGGTACCAATGACGGGCTACAGAAGCTAACGTCTAAGGCGGAGTACGTACCATAGGCAGATGATAAAAAGGTAGGGGCACCAGTGTTCAACAAAAGGAGGCCGGACATGTCGCAAACGTCTCCTACAAGGCATCCGCGAGCATCGTCAGTGTCGGAGCCCCATGAAGAGTGTTTGGCATTCAGATCACCAAGGAAGATAAAGGGTGGCGGAATCTGAGCCAAAAGAGCTCGAAGGTCGTTCTCGTGTACAACACTGACCGGTGGCAGATAGACATTGCAAATTGACAGACTTAAGCCCTGCAACTGGACACGCACAGCCACAGCTTGCAGCGGCGTGTTTAGCGGGATGCTTGTGGCAGAGATGGTATGCGCCACCAAAGTAGCAACTCCTCCGCTTGCTCGTCGATCAGCTGCAGAGTCATGCCTAAAAGCCGAAAAACCACGAAGATGTAATGCGTGATTAGGGTGCAAATGTGTTTCTTGTAGGCAGACGATTGATGGAGAGCGTTGCGCAACGAGATGCTGTATGTCCGGAACACGTGCCCGGAACCCATTAACATTCCACTGGATTATTTCCATGGTAAAGAAGAATTAGTGATTCGTCTTCATCTTTTTCTTTTTCATCTTTACCTTAACCGACTTTGGACGGGGTAGGTTAATTTCGTCATCCCCTAGTGACTCCTCGGATGTACGGGAGTCTGAAGATCCCCTGCGGCTCGCGGAACGGGAGCGGGAGCGGGACTTCATTGATGACGTGTGGCTGCTGGCGCGAACATCAGGCCTAGAGGAATGGCTATCAACAGGCTGGCTACGACTTGTGGACGCCTTGTGAGCTGGTGTCTGCACGGCTGTAGATGTTGTAGCTTTTGCAGGTGTGGCACGAGACAGTGGAACAATACTCGCTGGTAGGTCTGTCTGTGTGGAGGCATCTGATACAGGGACATGCTGTATCGCTACGGTGTTAACAGGAGCGCGTCGGGCAGCCAAGACATAACCTGTGGTGGTCGCAGGTTGCAGCTGCTCAAAGCGACGACGCGCCTCTGGAAATGTAAGATGTTCTTTCACGCGTAGCTCCTGTATACGTTTTTCATCCAGAAACTTCGCACACTGACGCGAGCTAGATGGATGACCGGCTCCACAGTTAACACAATGAGGGTCACGGGTACAAGCCGTGCCCTCATGAGGTGATAGGCCACAACGCTCACATACGGCAGGATGGTTTCACGCGGTCTTAGTATGTCCGAACTTCTGACACTGAAAACAGCGCATAGGGTTCGGGACATATTGACGTACGGCGGCACGCTCGTACCCGCAGAAGATGTATTCTGGCAACTGTGTGCCCTTAAAAGTGAGGAAAACCGTACGTAAATCAATCACTTTACCATCCTGCTTTCTTGTCAGACGGTACGCTTGACACACACGCTGGTCAGAGAGGCAAGTAACAATCTCCTCGTTTGACAGACCGTCCAGACTGGATGTGGTGACAACTCCTCTGCATGAGTTTAGAGATTTATGTGGGGCTACCCGGATGGGTTAGGAGCCCAACAAAGTGGCTTTCAACAATTTCTGGCACTGGTCTGCGGTGGTCACTTCTACCAAAAGCGTACCGTCTCGTACTCGGGTGGCGTTTTTAACAAGGCCACAGATCCTGTCGAGTTCTTTCTTTATGTAAAAGGGGCTAAGATCCTTCATCGTTTTCCTTTCACTGGCCAAGGTCAAGACTAGAAAACTGTCGAAATGAGAGGGTTTGCGCGGATGCATGTTGAAATCGGACCCCCATCCGGAACCGTCGGCGTCAGCCTGCCATCCGGGGGTCAAAGAAAAGAAAGACACCAAAATCTCCACGGTCTGTGCCGCCATGGAGACCCCTCCATGACTGACCTCAAGGCGTACTTCAGAGGAGCTACCCTCCGATCTCCACTGCTTGTCCGCATGGGTAAACCGTTCACCACGTGACACCCCGGTTTTATGCCCCCACCACAGGAATAACCGCCTGTGGCTCCCCGCTTTAGCACACGCTGCCTCAACGGAGTCAGCGTGGATTCAGGGGACTTCGGGTTGATTACACCGGGGCTCCGTCAGCGGTAACACGTCCGGCCGGTGATACTAACCCGACGGAACGCGGCCGTCGGGAGATTAACACCGGCCGTGCCCTCAAGGAGCTACGTGGGTGTACATGACGTGTGGACGGGCTCCGCACCTAAGGCTACACATGGGGGCAGTGTGAAGGGTCCGCACAACCTTCGCGCCTGAGACCTCCGAAGAGCACACAAGTCGGGGGCCGCGCTGAAAACCGTGGGACAGGACCACGGAGATAGGAAAGATCCCTGCTGGTGAGACAGGAGTTATAAATCTAGGAACTTACAAACTAATAATCAGAATAAACCTAGAAGAGGAAGAGGGTGATATAAAAAGCAACATAAAACGTCACACGTGGCACAGTTAATGAAGGTGGAGGGGGTGAAATGATTGTGCGCAGCTCGGGGCCCCGGGTGCGCCAAACCCGGACCTACCGTGGTAGGTTCCCCTGGGGGAGTTTGATTTCGGAGTCCTCTTCTCCTAAATGAGTTGTCGACCAAGACTAACGAGCCTCATCTACCCGTTGGAATGTTCTTAGCTTCCCCTCACCTCTTGCCTACCAGTGGTCACAAAGACACACTTAGTAGGCCGTCTGGATCGGGTACTGAGCCCCTCCGCCACGACAAGGCGACACTCCTTCGGAGGGGCCTCTGGCACTGAAAACAGCGCATGGGATTCGGGACATACGGGCGTACTGCAGCGCGCTCATACCCACAGAAGATGTATTCGGGTAAAGTAGTTCCCTTGAAGGTTAGGAACACCGTTTTTAAGGGAATCTCTTTTCCATCCTGCTTTCGGGATAGGCGGTACGCTTGAATGACCCTTTGGTCTGAGAGGCAGGTGACAATGTCCTCCGTTGACAGATCATCCAGGCTGGAGGTAGTAACAACTCCCCTACACGAGTTCAATGATTTGTGTGGGGCTACCCGGACCGGGTAGGAGCCCAACAAACTCACTTTTAACAACTTTTGGGACTGTTCAGCATTGCACGTCTCAAGCAAAAGCGTACCGTCTCTCAGTCGCGTTGCGTTTTTTACTGAGCCACAGATCCTATCCACTTCACGCTTAATATAGAACGGGCTTAGGTTCTTCATCGTTTTTCCTTCACATGCCAAGGTCATCACCATAAAAACATCAGTAAAGGGGGTTTTGCGCGGATGCATGATTGATTTGGACCCCCTTCCGGAACCGTCGGCGTCAGCCTGCCATCCGGGGGTCAAGGGATAAAAGACACCAAAATCTCCTCGGTCTGTGCCGCCATGGAGACCCCTCCATGACTGACCTCAAGGCGTACTTCAGAGGAGCCACCCTCCGATCTCCACTGCTTGTCCGCATGGGTAAACCGTTCACCACGTGACACCCCGGTTTTATGCCCCCACCACAGGAATAACCGC
This sequence comes from Tenodera sinensis, assembly GCA_030765045.1. Lineage (NCBI taxonomy): Eukaryota > Metazoa > Arthropoda > Insecta > Mantodea > Mantidae > Tenodera > Tenodera sinensis. Next base: position 101,617,213 of record CM060967.1, read on the forward strand.
CTGTGGCTCCCCGCTTTAGCACACGCTGCCTCAACGGAGTCAGCGTGGATTCAGGGTACTTCGAGTTGATTACACCGGGGTTCCGTCAGCGGTAACACGTCCGGCCGGTGATACTAACCCGACGGCACGCGGCCGTCGGGAGATTAACACCGGCCGTGCCCTCAAGGAGCTACGTGGGTGTACATGACGTGTGGACGGGCTCCGCACCTAAGGCTACACATGGGGGCAGTGTGAAGGGTCCGCACAACCTTCGCGCCTGAGACCTCCGAAGAGCACACAAGTCGGGGGCCGCGCAGAAAACCGTGGGACAGGACCACGGAGATAGGAAAGATCCCTGCTGGTGAGACAGGAGTTATAAATCTAGGAACTTACAAACTAATAAACAGAATAAGCCTAGAAGAGGAGTGAGTGAGTGAGTGAGTGAGTGGGGTTTAAGGGCCCGTCGACAGCTAGGTCATTTGGGCCCTAGGTCAAAGTTTAAAATTTAAAAACACTCATTAACTTTTCTGGCTAAAAGTTGAACCTTAAAATAACAACTAAAAACTGTGAACACCTAAAAACCTCAGCCTACAAAGTAACACGATAAAATAAAACCCTGAAGGGCAACGTACTAAAAAGAGGTGAAGTTGAAAGCTAAAAAAAAACTAAAATACAAAGTTGTTAAAACATTGAAAGGTAAAATGTATCCCAGTTAAAAACAGGGTTAAAACCTATAAAAGGAATTAAAAAAGTGTTACACTTGCGTAGCAAATCCAATCTGGGTAATGAACCGCAGAGTTTTGGCCACAGAAACTGGGTTGTCACCCAAAATTGAAGCTACTGTAGATCCCAGACCAACTGACTGGCGCGCATGAGCGTGTCTTGGACAATCCAAGAGCACGTGTGGGACGGTGAGGCGAACATCGCATGTCGGACAGACAGGTGCCGGGTCACCACGCAGAAGATGGCCGTGAGTGGCTCGTGTGTGACCTATCCTCAGGCGGGTAAGGATAACCTCAGCCCGCCTGGAATCCCTGTAGGAGGTCAGCCAGGGCTCCACGCTGTCTTTAATTATCCGCAGCTGTGTGCCAGTCAACGCTTCCCAAGACTGCTGCCAAACCGATAGAAGCTGGCGACGGAAGTACCGCTGAGCATCCCTATAGGGTATAGTGTCGGTAGAAGACTGCGGCAGACGGCATGCAGACTTAGCTGCCGCATCCGCAGCTTCATTACCCGGAATGCCCGTATGGCCTGGGATCCATGTAAACACTAACTGGTATCCGCGTGAGAGCAATTGAGATATGAGTGTCTGAATTTTAAAAACGAGTGTAGACGTACCGAGGAACTGCTGCAGGGTCTCCACTGCACTCAGAGAGTCGGAGCAAATTATAAAACCTCCAGGGACTAAGTTGGAAATAAAAAGTAAGCAGTAAAATATAGCACGCAGTTCGGCCGTATAAACAGAACTGTAGTCCGGGAGGCGGTATTGATGTGGCTCACCGTTATAGACAAAACTACATCCCGTAGCACCACCCAACTGGGAACCATCGGTGAATACCGGAGTGTAAGTCCGGTAACGTCCCAGTAGTTCGGTGAAAAGTTGACGAAACACCGACTGGGGGGTGGCCACCTTAGCGCAGCCTGAAAGCGCAAGGTCAAACCGGGCTCGATGAAGTTGCCAAGGCGGAGAGCGGGAGAAGGAAAAACGCTCTACAGCAGGCATTCGGAGCTCATGAGTGGCGAGTAGTTCGCGAAATCGAATGCCGCTTGGACGGGATATAGTCGCATTCCGAAGATAACGGTGGGCGAGTTCGGGGCGCAATACAGATCTAAAGGAAGGGTGACCAGGGTGAGCTGCCAACCTGGCCACGTAGGAACTTAATAAAATCGAGCGCCGAATAGACAGTGGAGGTTCCCCGGAATCAACATACAGACACTCAACACGACTAGTACGGAAGGCTCCAGTAGCTAGACGGATACCAGAATGGTGGACAGTGTCTAAAAGGCGGAGTTTAGTGGCGGACGCCGCGCCATAGATAAAACTGCCGTAGTCCAGTTTGGACCGCACCAGCGAGCGATAAAGCCTCAACATAACAGTGCGATCGCCACCCCAAGAGGCCCCAGATAAGACCCTGAGTACCCGAAGTGAACGATCGCAGGAAGCCCGAAGCTGACGAATATGGAACTCCCAAGTTAGCTTGCTGTCGAGGTGAAGGCTCAGAAACTTAACGTGCGGAACAAACGGCAGACGTGTACCATGCAAATAAAGATCAGGTGGAGGGTGTACACCACGGAGTCGATGGAAGTGGATACATTGCGTTTTCGTAGCGGAGAACTGAAACCCGGTGCGAAGGGCCCAGTCAGCGATGGAGGTTATGTTCAGCTGCAGTTGACGCTCGAGGTGCTCAAGATTATATGATCGGTAATATATCGCGAAGTCGTCAACATACAGTGACATCGGGATTCCGCTACGAACAGCTCTGGCAATCCCGTTAATGGCCACGGCGAAAAGCGTTACGCTGAGAATCGAACCCTGGGGTACACCATTCTCCTGGATCTTTTCTTCTGAGAGGGTATGGCCAATGCGTACACGAAAACGGCGAAGTTTTAAAAAGTTAAAAACGAAGGTCGCTAGATGACCGCGTAAACCGTAGTCGTGCAGATTACGGAGGATACCATAGCGCCATGTAGTGTCGTAGGCCTTCTGTAGGTCGAAGAAGACCCCCACGACGTGCTGCTTCATGAGAAAGGCATTCTGAACATAAGCCTCCATGCGTGTCAGGTTGTCGACACTGGAGCGATGGCGACGAAAACCGCACTGAACATTGCTCAGCAGGTTATTCGTCTCCAGCCACCACACTAAACGAGTGTTAATCATTCGCTCCAAGGTCTTACAAACGACACTCGTTAAGCAGATAGGGCGGTAGCTGGAGGGAAGTATCCGGTCTTTCCCAGGCCGAGGGACAGGGATGACAATACCCTCGTGCCAGGAAGATGGAAAAACCTGCTGAACCCAGATACGGTTGTACATGCCCAACATGAAGGAGAGAGCCTCAGGTGGGAGATGAAGCAGCATTTGTCGGTGGATCTCATCAGGACCCGGAGATGAGTCCTTTGCAATAGACAGAGCATGGGCCAGTTCCTCTTCCGTAAAAAGAGCATTGTATGGTTCACTACAGTCACTGTTAAAATTGAGGGCTATCCGCTCCGCAGATTCCTTCATGGGTAAAAAGGCGGTATTGTAACTTTGCGTTTGGCTATCGGCAGCGAAAGAGTCGGCAAGGGCGTCGGCAACATCCTGCTCACTGGTGTAAGTGGAGCCCTGTACGGCAAGACCGGGTATTATCGTCCGGCGACACTTACCGTACATACGCCGCACAGCAGTCCACACCTGTTGTGCAGAACTGCGACTGGAAAGAGAAGAAACATAAGACTCCCAGGAGCTCCGCTTTGCACTGCGAAGTACAAAACGAGCCCTTGCGCGACAGCGTTTAAAAGAAACAAAGTTTGCCTCCGTTGGATGTAAGTGGAAGACACGTAGAGCACGCTTGCGTGCTTTAATAGCCAAACGGCATTCCTCGGTCCACCAAGGTACAGGAGCACGTCGTGGGGTAGAGGAGCCTCGAGGAATGCTGGAATCCGCTGCGAGCAAGATAGAACAGGTAAAATATTCCACCATTTCATCAATGGTGTCAAAATCATTGTCTCGAAGGTGAATGAGGGAACGGAATTTCCCCCAGTCAGCCTTGGAAATAATCCAGTGAGGAAAACGTGTTGGCACGGAATGGTGGCCGGACAGGTGAATGTTAATGGGGTAATGATCACTGCCATATAAGTCGGAAATTACCGACCAGTCAAGTAGTGGTACCAGTGACGGAGTACTATAAGAAACGTCTAGAGCGGAGTGTGTACCATAGGCAGATGATAAGAAAGTAGGCACGCCAGTGTTTAATAGGACTAAGCCGGACATATCGCAAAGGTCTGCTACAAGGCACCCTCGAGCATCGTCAGTGTCGGAGCCCCAGTAAGTGTGCTTGGCATTCAGATCGCCGAGAAAAAGGAGTGGTTGCGGAATCTGCGCCAAGAGAGCCCGAAGATCATTTTCGTGTACAACACTGACGGGTGGCAGATAGACATTACAAATAGAGAAACAGACGCTCTGCAGCTGTACACGTATCGCTACGGCTTGCAGCGGCGTGTTAAGTGGAATGCTGACGGCAGAGATGTTATGCGCCACCAAAATAGCCACACCACCACATGCTCGCCCATCAGCTGCAGAGTCATGTCTATATGCCGAGAAACCGCGAAGACGGAGAGCGTGGTTAGGGTGCAAATGGGTTTCTTGTAGACAGACGATTGATGGACAGCGTTGAGAAAGTAGATGCTGTATGTCCGGAACACGTGCCCGGTACCCATTAACATTCCATTGGATTATTTCCATAGTAAGAAAGAGATCAGTGGTTTGTCTTCATCTTTTTCTTTCTTACTTTGGCGGACTTTGGACCTACGATGTGAAAGTCGCCGTCCTCTGGAGATTCCTCAGATGTATGTGAGGAAGAAGATCCTCTACGGCTCGCGGAGCGCGAGCGGGACTTCAAAGAGGAAGAGCGACTACCGGCGCGAACAATAGGCCTGGAACGATGTTTTTCAACAGGCTGGCTACGGCTTGTGGACGGCTTAGGAGCTTTGGTCTGCACGGCTGAGGATGTTTTCGCCGATGCAGGTGTGGCACGATTAAGTGGAGGGGTACTTGCCAGTGGCTCGGTCTGGGTACAAGCGTCTGCAACAGGAACGTGCTGTATGGCGACTGTGTTCACAGCAGCGCGTCGGGCAGCAGAGACATAGTCCAAGGTGGTAGTGGGCTTCAGCTGCTCAAAGCGGCGACGCGCTTCTGGAAAGGTGAGGTGTTCTTTCACACGCAGTTCCTGAATACACTTCTCATCCAGAAACTTCGGACACTGTCGAGAGCTCGATGGATGACTTCCTCCACAGTTAACACAGTTCGGGTCACGGGTGCACGCCGTTCCCTCATGTGTCGGTAGGCCACAACGCTCACATACAGCAGGATGGTTACATGATGTTTTGGTATGCCCGAACTTCTGACACTGGAAGCAGCGCATAGGGTTCGGAACATACTGCCGCACAGAGGCACGTTCGTAGCCGCAAAAGATATATTCCGGCAAGACAGTGCCCTTGAACGTAAGGAACACTGTCCGCAATGGTACGTCCTTGCCATCCTGCTTGCGCGTAAGCCGATACGCCTGACAGACTCGCTGATCAGACAGGCAACTGACTATCTCCTCATTACTGAGATTGTCGAGACTAGAAGTGGTGACGACTCCCCTGCAGGTGTTGAGAGTTTTGTGGGGGGCTACCCGAATAGGGTAGGACCCCAACAAACTAGCCTTTAGAATTTTCTGGCTTTGTTCTGCAGTATTGGTCTCTAACAATAGCGTGCCGTCGCGTAGTCTGCTCGCATTCTTTACGGGTCCACATATCCTGTCCACTTCGCGCTTAATGTAAAAAGGGTTCAGGTCCTTAATCGTTTTCCCGTCACATGCCAAGGTCACAACAAGAAATGGGTCAGTGAAAAGGTTTTTGCGCGGATGCATATTGAAATTGGACCCCCATCCGGAACCGTCGGCGTCAGCCTGCCATCCGGGGGTCAAAGAAAAGAAAGACACCAAAATCTCCACGGTCTGTGCCGCCATGGAGACCCCTCCATGACTGACCTCAAAGCGTACTTCAGAGGAGCTACCCTCCGATCTCCACTGCTTGTCCGCATGGGTAAACCGTTCACCACGTGACACCCCGGTTTTATGCCCCCACCACAGGAATAACCGCCTGCCTAGAAGAGGAAGAGGGTGATATAAAAGGCAACATAAAAGCTGCACGTGGCACAGTTAATGACTATGAAGGGGGTGAAATGATGGTGAGCAGCTCGGGGCCCCGGGTACGCCAAACCCGGACCTACCGTGGTAGGTTCCCCTGGGGGAGTTTGATTTCGGAGTCCTCTTCTCCTAGATGAGTCGTCGACCAAGACTAACGAGCCTCATCTACCCGTTGGAATGTTCTTAGCTTCCCCTCACCTCTTGCCTACCAGTGGTCAAAAGGCACACTTAGTAGGCCGTCTGGATCGGGTACTGAGCCCCTCCGCCACGGCAAGGCGACACTCCTTCGGAGGGGTGACGGTGGAGAGTAGTGCGATAACAGGCTAATGACACAGGGAAAATGATCGCTCGAGAAGGTGTCAGAGATAACGTTCCACTGAAAACGATGTGCATGCTGTGCTGAGCAGACAGATAAATCCAGGTGGGAAAGGGTGCCAGAAGAATCAGACACAAAAGTGGCTTCACCAGTGTTAAGGAGAGAGAGGCAATTCTGGGTGAAAAAATCAGCTAGGTAGGTTCCCCTTAGGCATGCCCTAGGTGAGCCCCAAAGAGGATGGTGGGCATTAAAATCTCCCAACAGAAGATAGGGCGCTGGGAGCTGGACAACAAGAGCTGCTAGGTCCGCAACCGCGAAGGGAGAACCAGGTGGAAGATACAAGGAACACACGGTGAAACTAAAGCCGGGTAAACTGAGGGTGATAGCTACAGCTTGCAAGGTAGTGGTAAGCGTGATAGGTTGGTAAAAAACGTGGTCTCGAATCAAAAGCATTACACCACCATGTGCAGGAGAACCAGGTTCCGGTGCAAGGTCGAAGCGCACCGGAATAAAGCCAGGAAAGGTAAAAGGGTCCTGTGGGCGAAGTTTGCTCTCCTGTAAGCACAAGACAGTAGGAGAGAGCGATTTGGTTAAAATTTGTAATTCGGCTCTATGTGTGCGTACGCCACGTGTATTCCACTGAACGAGGGACATCCGGAGGGAAAGGGAGTGAGCTGTTTAAAATCACTTGGGCTGCGTCTGACGCTTCAACTTGGCCTTCAGCTGGAGTGTGGGACCAGGGCTTGTAGGAGGTGGAGGCTCCTCCTCCATTGGTTCTTCCGAAAGAAGAAGCTCATCTGCGCCGGAGACGGAAGACAGAGCTGCAAAACGATTGCCCGTACTCAAGGGAGGAGAGTGACCCTTGGCTCGACTGCGCCCCCGGGAATCCTGGGATAGGGATCTCCGAGGAGGCGAAGGAGAACTAGCTTTTACAGTACATTGGTCATTGCCTGAGGTTTTAGGATCTTTCAAAAAGTCGGTGCGCTTTGGCTGCGTTTTAAATTTACGAGGTTCAGTACCAACAGATATTGTTTCGGAAGCGGCGGAACCAGAAGTCGATGCTGTAATAGTAGGAGAAGCGACTGCAGTTAGAGGTACAGGAGTAGTTTGTGTACTCATATCCCGCTTTTGGACCTGGGTTTGCACCACTGAGCTAAATGTGCCAAATCTCAGGATAGAAGGCTGGCGAGCTAGATGGCGTTTGCGGGCTTCATTGAAAGACAAGCGTTCTTTCACCCGCAGCTCTTGGATGGCCTTCTCGTCCAGAAAGCGTGGGCAATCGCGGGAAGTCGCTGGATGGGGACCCCTACAATTTACACAGAAAACCGATAAACAAGCTCCGTCGTGGGCATCCTTTCCACACATTGCGCAAACAGCCGTTTCAAGTTTGCAAGATGCCCTAGTGTGACCAAAGCGTTGGCACTGAAAACAACGCATTGGGCGTGGTATATATGGCCGAATATTTATAACTTCGTACCCCGCCTAAAGTTTCGATGGGAGATCAAGCCGATCGAACGTAAGGAACAGAGTACGGGTAGGCACCTGCGCACCATCGCGTTTTGCTTTGACGCGATAAACCTCAGTAACACCTTGGTCCGACAGATAACCCAAAATTTCTTCTTCCGACATATCATCCAAAAGAGAGGTTGTGATGACTCCCTTGGATGAGTTCAAGCTACGGTGCTTCTCGACACGGATAGGATATCCGTGGAGTAGTTTGGCCTTTAGCAATCTGTCGAACTGGGTGGCTGTAAAAGTCTCAATCAATAGTGAGCCATTTCTAAGACGGGTGCCAGACTTCACAGGACCGGCGATCTTATCTAGGCCCGCCTGAATTATAAAGGGATTCACTTTCAGAAAACTCTGTGACTCTTCCATTCTAGTAACCACTAGGTACCGAGCTGCTGACACTGCGGTGACCTCTTTTCCATCGTTGACTTGTCGTCGTCTTTTCGGAGTGTTGGTAGCCATAAAAGCATAAAAATAATTTCATCCCCCAGTGCTCCCCACCCACCACGGAGCCCAACACGGGGTCATCCCACTGGGATGACAGGGCTACACAGGGGATATGGCGGGCTCGCCGTCCCACTCACCCTGGAGTTCAGTGCAATACCTAGTCCTGGCCGATTGACTAGGGGTGGGTTAGTCCCTAGCCTCCCGTTTAGATGAAGCAGTAACCAAAGCAGTGTATTGGAAATGCGCACCCTCCCCGAATTCAGAAAGTAACTGGACCGAGCTCACATACGCATCCCTCAACCACCAGGATAAACCTCTCCACCGACACGGGTCTCCACGCACGGCCTACACGTGGGTGGGCGATTTGACTGACTCCCCCACCACTAAGAGGAACCCACATCGAGGGAGTCAGTTGGCTCCGGGCCCCGGGTGCGCCAAACCCGGACCTACCGTAGTAGGTCCCCCTGGGGGGCGACATTCTCTGATTTTCGTAACACTTGTCTCAAAGCGTCTCTGAGGCTCAGTAGAGACGGCAGGAAACAGTTTTTGTTGGATTTGAGCAGATGTTGTTTCGCGATTATTCGCTTGTTTGAAGCAATTCCACTCAAGTTTTCGCCATTCTCTGATTTTCGTAACACTTGTCTGAAAGCGTCTCGAGTGCTCAGTAGAGACGGCAGGCCACAGTTTTTGTTTGATTCGAACAGGTGTTGTTTCGCGATAATTCGCTATTTTGAAGCAACTTGACTCAAATTTTCGATATTCTCAGATCATTGCAGCACTTGTCTCAAAGCGTCTCTGAGGCTCAGTAGAGACGGCAGGGCACAGTTTTTGTTAAATTCGAGCAGGTGTTGTTTCGCGATAATTCGCTTGTTTCGAGTAATTTCACTCTAATGTTTAACATTCTCTGATTTTTGTATCACTTCTCTCAAAGCGTCTCTGAGGGTCAGTAGAGACGGCTGGCCACAGTTTTTGTTGGATTCGAGCACGTGTTGTTTCGCGATAATTCGCTTATTTGAAGCAATTTCACTCAAATTTTTGACATTCTCTGATTTTCGTAACACTTGTCTGAAAGCGTCTCTGAGGCTCAGTACAGACGGCAGCGCACAGTTTTTGTTGGATTCGAGCAGGTGTTGTTTCGCGATAATTCGCTTGTTTAGAGCAATTTCACTCTAATTTTTAACATTGTCTGATTTTTGTAACACTTCTCTCAATGCGTCTCTGAGGCTCTGTAGAGACGGCTGGGCACAGTCTTTGTTGGATTCGAGCAGGTGTTTCGCGCTAATTCGCTTGTTTGAAGCAATTTCAATCAAATTTTCGACATTCTCTGATTTTCGTAACACTTGTCTGAAAGCGTCTCTGAGGCTCAGTAGAGACGGTAGGCCACAGTTTTTGTTCGATTCCGGCAGGTGTTGTTTCGCGATAATTCGCTTGTTTGAAACAATTCCACTCTAATTTTTGACATTCGCTGATTTTTGTAACACTTGTCTCAAAGTGCCTCTGAGGCTCAGTAGAGACGCCAGGGCACAGTTTTTGTTGGATTCGAGCAGGTGCTTTTTCGCTTTAAAGTCGCTTATTTGAAGCAACTTCTCTCAAATTTCCAATATTCTCAGATCTTTGTAACGTTTGTCTAAATGCGTCTCTGAGGCTCAGTAGAGACGGCAGGGCACAGTTTTTGTTGGATTCGAGCAGGTGTTTCGCGATAATTCGCTTGTTTGAAGCAATTTCACTCAACTTTTCGACATTCTCTGATTTTTGTAACACTTGACTGAAAGCGTCCCTGAGGCTCAGTAGAGAGGGCAGGGCACAGGTTTTGTTGGATTGGAGGAGGTGTTGTGTCGCGATAATTCGCTTGTTTGAAGCAATTTCACTCAAATTATCGACATTCTCTGATGGATGGATGAATGGAGTTTAGGGGCCCGTCGACAACTAGGTCATTTGGGCCCTAGGTCAGAAAATAAAAAATCTAAAACTCGCCTAAAAACTGAAGTTTAAAATGGCAACTAAAAACGCAGACAGATAAAAACACCAAACGGCACATGAGTGCGCTAAGTTAAAACTTGGTAAAACCATTCATTAAAGTGTGGAAAAGATCAAAGCTAAAACACATTAAAACTAAGCACTTAAAACACTAAAACGTAAAACACAAAAACCTATGTTAAAAGGCTAAAAAAAATTCACACACTAAAAACTCGTCATACTTGCTTTGCAAACCCAATTTGTGCAACGAACCGCAGCGCCTTACAGGCAGACACAGGGTCGTCACCCAAAATTGAGGCAAGCGTACACCCCAGGCCAACCGACTGGCGCTCACGAGCGTATTGCGGACAGTCTATAAGGATATGGGCCACAGAAAGTTGGATGTTGCACGTAGGGCAGACAGGCACAGGGTCGCCACGCAAATGGAACCCATGTGTCGCCCGTGTGTGACCTATCCTCAGGCGGGTGAGGATAACTTCAGCCCGCCTGGAGTCCCTGCAGGATGTCATCCAGGGATCTACGCTGTCTTTAATGGTGCGCAATTGAGAGCCAGAGAACTCCCTCCATGACTGCTGCCAGATCGATAAAAGATGTCGACGGAAATGGCGCTGCACATCGACATATGGCACACTGTGTGTGGCAACATCCGGCAAACGGCAAGCAGCTTTAGCAGCCGCATCCGCTTTCTCATTGCCGGGTATACCCACATGGCCTGGGGTCCAGGTAAAAAGCAACTGGTATCCGCGCGAGAGCATTTGCGAAATGAGAGCCTGTATTTTTAAAACGAATGCTGAGGTGCCGATAAACTGGTCCAAGGACTGAATGGCACTCAGAGAGTCTGAACAAATGATAAAATTGCCGGGAGCTGAGTTAGAAATAAAAAGTAAACAATAAAATATAGCAAACAGCTCGGCAGTAAAAACCGAACTATGGTCCGGAAGTCGGTACTGGTGCGCCTCGTCGTTACACACGAAACTACATCCCGTAGCTCCACCCACCTGGGACCCATCGGTAAAAACCGGGGTGAAAGTCCGGTGGCGGCCCAAAAGTTCGGTGAACAGTTGTCGATACACCGATTGCGGGGTGGAAAGCTTAGCATAGCCTGAGAGCTCCAGGTCGAATTGCGCGCACCGGAGTTGCCAAGGAGCAGAGCGTCCTAGAGAGAATCGCTCTACAGCAGGCATGCGGAGATCGTGTTTGTCAAGTAGTTCGTGGAACCGAATACAGCTTGGGCGCGATATAGTTGTGTTGCGCAGATAACGGTGAGCAAGGTCGGGACGCAGGACACATTTAAAAGAAGGATGACCCGGATGGGCTGCCAACCTTGCGACATACGAACACAATAAAATCGAACGACGGACCGACAGTGGTGGTTCTCCAGACTCGGCATACAGACACTCAACTCTACTGGTGCGAAACGCCCCAGTAGCAAGACGGATACCAGCATGGTGTACAGTATCTAAAAGACGGAGTTTAGAGGCGGACGCCGCGCCATAGATAAAACTACCGTAGTCTATTTTTGACCGCACCAGTGATCGATATAATCGTAACATAACTGTACGATCACCGCCCCAAGAAACTCCGGATAAAAGGCGGAGTACTCGAAGTGAGCGATCGCAGGAAGCACGTAGTTGGCGAATATGGTACTCCCACGTCAGCTTACTGTCGAAGCGCAGGCCAAGGAACTTGAGGTGCGGGACAAACGGTAGACGTGTGCCACGCAAATAAAAATCAGGAGGAGGGTGTACGCCGCGAACTCGATGGAAGTGGATACACTGAGTTTTCGTAGGTGAGAACTGAAAGCCGGAGCGAAGGGTCCAGTCTGCGATTGATGTTATGGTCAGCTGCAGTTGACGCTCAATGTGCTCGAGATTATAAGAGCGATAGTAAATTGCAAAGTCGTCAACATACAGTGACATCGGGATTCCGCTACGAACAGCATCAGCGATTCCGTTGATTGCTGCGGCGAAGAGCGTGACACTCAGGATGGACCCCTGAGGCACACCATTCTCCTGAATCTTTTCCTGTGACAGGGTATTACCAATGCGGACACGAAATTTTCGAAGTCGTAAAAAGTTTAAAATGAACAGCGCTAAGTGACCGCGTAAACCGTAACCATGCAGAGCACGAAGGATTCCATAGCGCCAGGTGGTGTCGTAGGCCTTCTCTAAATCAAAGAAGACACCCACGACATGCTGCTTCAGCAGAAAGGCATTCTGGATGTAAGCCTCTAAGCGTGTCAGATGGTCGACGCTAGAGCGATGGCGACGAAAACCGCACTGAATGTTGGTGAGCAGGTTATGCGTTTCTAGCCACCACACTAAACGAGTGTTAATCATCCGTTCGAAGGTCTTACAAACAACACTCGTTAGGCAAATAGGGCGGTAACTAGAGGGAAGTGTCCTGTCTTTTCCAGGTCGAGGGATAGGGATGACAATACCCACTCGCCAGGAGGACGGAAAGACCTGCTCGTGCCAGATACGATTATAAATACCAAGCAGGAAAGACGAAGCCGAAGGTGGAAGGTGAAGCAGCATTTGTCGATGGATGTCATCTGGACCAGGAGAGGAATCTTTAGCAAGTGACAAAGAGTGCTCTAACTCCGCTACGGTAAAGGGTGCGTTGTACGGTTCAGTACAGTCACTATTAAAAGGAAGGACTATTCGCTCGGCAGATTCCTTGAAAGGTATAAAAGCTCTGTCGTAACTATTCGTTGGCTAGTAGCAGCAAACGAAGTAGCAAGGGCGTCGGCGATATCCTGTTCGCTGGTGTAATGCGATCCGCTTATGGCAAGGCCGGGAATGATAGTCCGGCGACACTTGCCATACATGCGGCGAACAGCAGTCCACACCCTCTGTGCCGGAGTGCGACGGGACACAGAAGAGACAAAAGTTTCCCACGATGTGCGTTTTGCACAGCGGAGAACAAATCGAGCCCTGGCACGAGAACGCTTAAAAGCTATCAAGTTCTCCTCCGTAGGATGTGAACTGAAGACACGCAGAGCACGCTTCCTTGCTTTAATAGCCAAGCTGCATTCCTCGGACCACCAAGGCACAGGAACGTGACGAGGTGTAGTAGAACCACGAGGAATGCTGGAATTCGCTGCGAGCAGGACAGAACAAGTAAAATATTCCACCAGTTCATCGATGGTGGGGAAGACATCGTTGTGAAGGTGAATGAGGGAACGAAATTTCCCCCAGTCAGCCTTGGAAATAATCCAGTGAGGATATCGTGTTGGCACAGGATGGAGAATAGATATGTGAATGCTAATGGGAAAATGATCACTGCCAAAGAGGTCGGAGAGCACCGACCAATCAAGGAGTGGCACCAGTGACGGACTACAGAAGCTCACGTCTAAAGCGGAGTAGGTACCGTAGGCAGATGATAAAAAGGTAGGGGCACCAGTGTTTAATAGAAGTAGGCCAGACATATCACAAACGTCTGCTACAAGGCAACCACGAGCATCGTCAGTGTCGGAGCCCCACAAGGTGTTTTTGGCATTCAGATCGCCTAGAAGAAGAAACGGTGGCGGAATCTGTGCCAAGAGAGCCCGAAGTTCGTTCTCGTGTACGACACTGACCGGTGGCAGATAGACATTACAGATAGAGAAAGAAAGGCTCTGCAGCTGTACACGTACCGCTACAGCTTGGAGCGGCGTGTTTAGGGGTATGCTGGTGGCAGGGATGGTATTCGCCACCAGAATAGCAACACCACCGCTTGCCCGTCGATCAGCTGCAGAATCATGTCTAAATGCCACAAATCCACGAAGATAGAGTGCGTGATGAGGTTGCAGATGGGTTTCCTGTAGACAGACGATAGATGGACAGCGTTGAGAAATTAGATGCTGTATGTCCGGAACACGTGCCCGGAACCCATTAACATTCCACTGGATTATTTCCATAGTGAAAAAGGATTAATGGCTAGTCTTCATCTTTTTCTTCTTTTTCACCTTGGCTGACTTAGGTCCAACTATGTGGAAGTCGCCGTCCTCTGGCGATTCCTCGGAGGTGTGCGAGGCAGAGGATCCCCTACGACTCGCAGAGCGAGAGCGGGATCTCTGAGAGGACGTGAGACTACCTGCGCGAACTTTATGTCGCGAACGACTTCCATCGATAGGATCCTTACCGCTTCCTAACGGCTTGGAAACTGTGGTCTGCACGGCGGAAGATGTTTTAGACACTGCGCTTTTTCGACTAACTGTTGGGGTGCTCTCTGGAATGTCAGTCTGTGTCGAGGCATTTGCAACGGTGACATGTTGCAAGCCGACAGTAGCAACAGGAGGGCGCCGAGCTGCCGACGAATAAGCTAAGGTGGTGGCAGGCTTCAGTTGTTCGAAACGCCGACGCGCTTCTATAAATGTCAGGCGCTCCTTTACCCGCAACTCCTGAATACTCTTTTCGTCCAAGAACTTAGGACACTGACGTGAGCTAGATGGATGGTTACCCCCACAGTTCACACAGCATAGGTCTCGAGTGCAAGCCGTGTCTTCGTGTGCCGGTAAGCCGCAACGTTCACAAGCTGCAGGATGGTTACACGAGGTCCTAGTATGCCCGAATCTCTGACACTGAAAACAGCGCATGGGATTCGGGACATACGGTCGTACTGCAGCACGCTCGTAGCCACAGTAGATGTATTCTGGCAGCTGAGTGCCCTTAAACGTAAGGAATACTGTACGTAAGGCACACTCTTTCCCATCCTGTTTCCGAGTTAATCGGTATGCTTGGCAGACTCGCTGATCAGAGAGGCAGGTGACAATTTCTTCGTTGGAGAGATCGTCGAGGCTGGAAGTGGTTACTACTCCTCTACACGAGTTGAGGGTCTTATGTGGGGCTACCCGGATAGGGTAGGAGCCCAACAAACTCGCCTTCAACAGCTTCTGCGACTGATCTCCATTCATCACCTCGATCAATAACGTGCCATCTCTAAGTCTGGTTGCGTTTTTAACCGGGCCACAGATCCTATCAACTTCCTTTTTAATATAGAACGGGCTAATGTCCTTCATCGTCTTACCTTCACATTGCAAGGTCAGCACCAAAAAACTGTCAATGAGGGAGGGTTTGCGCGGAGACATGATTATTTGGACCCCCATCCGGAACCGTCGGCGTCAGCCTGCCATCCGGGGGTCAAAGGATAAAAGACACCAAAATCTCCACGGTCTGTGCCGCCATGGAGACCCCTCCATGACTGACCTCAAGGCGTACTTCAGAGGAGCTACCCTCCGATCTCCACTGCTTGTCCGCATGGGTAAACCGTTCACCACGTGACACCCCGGTTTTATGCCCCCACCACAGGAATAACCGCCTGTGGCTCCCCGCTTTAGCACACGCTGCCTCAACGGAGTCAGCGTGGATTCAGGGGACTTCGGGTTGATTACACCGGGGCTCCGTCAGCGGTAACACGTCCGGCCGGTGATACTAACCCGACGGCACACGGCCGTCGGGAGATTAACACCGGCCGTGCCCTCAAGGAGCTACGTGGGTGTACTTGACGTGTGGACGGGCTCCGCACCTAAGGCTACACATGGGGGCAGTGTGAAGGGTCCGCACAACCTTCGCGCCTGAGACCTCCGAAGAGCACACAAGTCGGGGGCCGCGCTGAAAACCGTGGGACAGGACCACGGAGATAGGAAAGATCCCTGCTGGTGAGACAGGAGTTATAAATCTAGGAACTTACAAACTAATAATCAGAATAAACCTAGAAGAGGAAGAGGGTGATGTAAAAAGCAACATAAAACGCTGCACGTGGCACAGTTAATGAAGGTGGAGGGGGTGAAGTGATAGTGAGCAGCTCGGGGCCCCGGGTGCGCCAAACCCGGACCTACCGTGGTAGGTTCCCCTGGGGGAGTTTGATTTCGGAGTCCTCTTCTCCTAGATGAGTCGTCGACCAAGACTAACGAGCCTCATCTACCCGTTGGAATGTTCTTAGCTTCCCCTCACCTCTTGCCTACCAGTGGTCACGAAGACTCACTTAGTAGGCCGTCTGGGTCGGGTACTGAGCCCCTCCGCCACGGCAAGGCGACACTCCTTCGGAGGGGAGTCAGCGTGGATTCAGGGGACTTCGGGTTGATTACACCGGGGCTCCGTCAGCGGTAACACGTCCGGCCGGTGATACTAACCCGACGGCACGCGGCCGTCGGGAGATTAACACCGGCCGTGCCCTCAAGGAGCTACGTGGGTGTACATGACGTGTGGACGGGCTCCGCACCTAAGGCTACACATGGGGGCAGTGTGAAGGGTCCGCACAACCTTCGCGCCTGAGACCTCCGAAGAGCACACAAGTCGGGGGCCGCGCTGAAAACCGTGGGACAGGACCACGGAGATAGGAAAGATCCCTGTTGGTGAGACAGGAGTTATAAATCTAGGAACTTACAAACTAATAATCAGAATAAACCTAGAAGAGGAAGAGGGTGATATAAAAAAGCAACATAAAACGCTGCACGTGGCACAGTTAATGAAGGTGGAGGGGGTGAAGTGATAGTGAGCAGCTCGGGGCCCCGGGTGCGCCAAACCCGGACCTACCGTGGTAGGTTTCCCTGGGGGAGTTTGATTTCGGAGTCCTCTTCTCCTAGATGAGTCGTCGAACAAGACTAACGAGCCTCATCTACCCGTTGGAATGTTCTTAGCTTCCCCTCACCTCTTGCCTACCAGTGGTCATGAAGACTCACTTAGTAGGCCGTCTGGATCGGGTACTGAGCCCCTCCGCCACGGCAAGGCGACACTCCTTCGGAGGGGTACACTTGTCTAAAAGTGTCTCTGAGGCTCATTAGAGACGGAGGGGCACAGTATTTGTTGGATTCGAGCAGGTGTTGTTTCGCGATAACTCACTTGTGTGAAGCAATTTCACTCAAATTTTTGACATTTTCAGATATTTTTAACACTTGTTTCAAAGGGTGTCTGAGGGTCCCTAGAGACGCCCTAACACATTTTAGGTTGGATTTAAACATGTCGTTCTTTCGCGATAATTAGCTTTTTAAAGCAACTTCACTCAAATTTTCGCTATTCTCAGATATTTGCAACACTTGTCTCAAAGCGTCTCTGAGGCTCAGTAGAAACGGCAGCGCACAGATTTGGTTGGATTCGAGCAGGTGTTGTTTCGCGATAATTCGCTTGTGTGAAGCAAATTCACTCAAATTTTCGACATTCTCTGATTTTCGTAACACTTGTCTAAAAGCGTCTCTGTGGCTCAGTAGAGACGGCAGGGAACAGTTTTTGTTGGATTCGAGCAGGTGTTGGTTCGCGATTACTCGCTTGTTTAAAGCAATTTCACTCTAATTATTGACATTCTCTGATTTTCGTAACACTTGTCTGAAAGCGTCTCAGAATCTCAGTACAGACGGCAGGGCACATTTTTCGTTGGGTTCTAGAAGGTGTTTCGCGATAATTCGCCTGTTTGAAGCAATTTCACTCTAATTTTTGACATTCTCTGATTTTTGTAACACTTGATTCAAAGCGTCTCTGAGACTCAGCAGACACGAAAGGGCACAGTTTTTGTTGGATTCGAGCAGGTGTTGTTTCGCGATAATTAGCTTTTTAAAGCAACTTCGCTCAAATTTTCGATATTGTCAGATATTTGTAACACTTGTCTCAATGCGTCTCTGAGGCTCGGGGGGGTGAGTGAGTGGTTAGGGTTTAAGGGCCCGTCGACAGCTAGGTCATTAGAGCCCCAAGTCAAAAGATAAAAAAAATGGATAAAACTCACCACTTAAATATTAAAACGCAAGCTAAAACAGCCAAAAGTTAAAAAAGTTAAAACTTAAAACTTGTCTAAAAAGTATGCTCAAAATAGTTAAAAGCGTGTAAAATGATCTAAAAAGGTAAGCAGATAAAATAGAAAAGGTAAAAGGTAAAACCACTCAATAAAATTTAAACTTGCTTACCAAAGCCAATGCTGCCGACGAACCGCAGCACTGAATCCACAGCTACCGGGTCGTCGCCTAACATCGTCTTTAAACTAGAACCCAGGCCAAACAACTGACGCTCACGATTGTAGCGCGGACAATCAACTAGGACATGGGCCACAGAGAGCTGAACGCCACAGGTGGAACATACCGGCGCCGGCTCACCACGCAGATAGTGTCCATGCGTGATGCGCGTGTGACCTATTCTCAGGCGGGCCAAGATGACTTCTGCCCGCCTGGTATCCCTTGAAGATGTTATCCAAGGCTGCACCGTTTCCTTGATTGTCCGCAATTGCGTGCCAGTGACATCCAACGCTTCCCACGATTGCTGCCAGACTGATAAAATATGACGTCGGAAGTACCGTTGTACATCAGTGTAGGGAAGACTGCGTGTTAAGATCTCCGGCAAACGGCAGGCAGACTTAGCAGCCTCATCCGCTGCTTCATTGCCGGGAATGCCTACATGGCCTGGGGTCCAGGTAAAAACAATCTGGTATCCGCGCGAGAGCAACTGCGAGACGAGTGTCTGTATTTTCACAACTAGCGCTGACGTGCCGACAAACTGTTGCAATGCCTGCAGTGCGCTCAGAGAGTCGCAGCAGACGATAAAACTTCCAGGAACGGAACTGGAGATAAAAAGGACGAAATAAAAGATTGCAAACAGCTCGGCGGTAAAGACGGAACTCAAGTCTGGCAGACGGTACTTGTGAGTCTCACCGTTATGCACAAAGCTACACCCTGTAGCCCCATCCACCTGGGAACCATCGGTAAATACCGGAGTGTAATTCCGGTAACGTCCCAGGATCTCGGTGAAAAGCTGACGATACACCGATGGAGGGGTAACCAACTTAGCATGCATCGAAAGCTCCAGGTCGAACTGGGCACGCTGTAATTGCCATGGAGGACAGCGGCCAAGGGAAAACCGTTCGACAGCAGGCATGCGCAGCGCGTGTAAGTTAAGCAGTTCGTGAAATCGAATACCGCTTGGGCGAGAGATCGTGTTATTCCGAAGATAACGGTGAGCGAGTTCCGGGCGCAATACAGGATTAAAAGACGGGTGACCAGGATGGGCCGCCAAACGGGACACGTAAGAGCACAATAAAAACGAGCGCCGAATAGAAAGTGGGGGTTCGCCAGAGTCAGCATACAGACACTCTACACGGCTAGTGCGGAAAGCTCCAGTAGCCAGACGGATACCAGCATTATGTACAGTATTTAAAAGACGGAGTTTAGAGGCGGACGCCGCGCCATAAATAAAACTGCCGTAATCTAGTTTGGACCTCACCAATGAACGATACAGCCTCAACATGACAGTGCGATCGCCACCCCAAGACACTCCAGATAAAACCCGGAGCACTCGAAGCGAACGATCGCAGGAGCCACGAAGTTGACGAATATGGTGCTCCCATGTGAGTTTGCTGTCTAGGTAAAGGCCCAAGAACTTGATGTGCGAAACAAACGGCAGGGGTGTGTCACGCAAACGGAGTTCTGGAGGAGGGTGTACACCGCGAAGTCGATGAAAGTGGACACATTGTGTTTTCGTAGGGGAGAACTTGAAGCCGGCGCGAAGGGCCCAGTCGGCGATAGAGGATATGGTCAGCTGCAGTTGACGTTCTATATGTTCGAGACTATAAGATCGATAATAGATCGCAAAATCGTCAACATACAGCGACATCGCTATTCCCCTACGAACGACACTAGCAATGCCGTTAATGGCAACGGTGAAAAGAGTTACACTAATAATCGACCCCTGGGGCACACCATTTTCTTGGATCCTCTCCTGTGAGAACGTATTGCCAATGCGGACACGAAAGCGACGCAGGGATAAAAAGTTAAAAAGAAAGATTGCTAAAAGACCTCGCAAACCATACCCGTGAAGAGTACGGAGAATACCATGACGCCATGTGGTATCGTAGGCCTTCTCCAGATCGAAGAAGACACCCACGACATGCTGCTTCAAAAGAAAGGCATTTTGGATGTAGGCTTCCATGCGTGTCAGATTGTCGACACTGGAGCGATGGCGACGAAAACCGCACTGAACATTGCTCAGCAGGTTGTTCGTCTCTAGCCACCATACTAAGCGAGTGTTGATCATCCGTTCAAAGGTCTTGCAGACGACACTCGTCAGGCATATAGGACGGTAGCTAGAGGGGAGTGTACGGTCTTTTCCGGGTCGAGGGATAGGGATTACAACACCCTCTCGCCAGGAAGATGGAAAAACCTGCTGAAGCCAGATGCGGTTATAGATGCTCAACAGGAATGATAGAGCCGCAGATGGAAGATGAAGCAGCATTTGGCGATGGATGTCATCAGGACCAGGAGAAGAGTCGTGAGCGAGGGACAAAGAATGCGCCAGTTCCGCTTCAGTAAAAGGTGCATTGTAGGGTTCACTACAATCACTATTAAAATTTAGGCTTATCCGTTCCGCGGATTCCTTAATCGGTAAAAAGGCTCTGTCATAGCTTTGAGTTTGGCTAGTAGTGGCGAAGGAATCGGCAAGGGCGTCGGCGATATCCTGCTCGCTGGTGTATATGGAGCCCTGTACGACAAGACCGGGGATGATTGTCCGGCGACACTTACCGTACATACGCCGGACGGCAGTCCACACCTTCTGGGCCGAACTGCGACGTGAAAGGGAAGACACGTAAGATTCCCAGGATGTGCGTTTTGCATTGCGCATTACAAAGCGAGCCCTTGCACGAGAGCGTTTAAAAGCAGTAAAATTCGCCTCCGTAGGGTGTGCTCGGAAAACACGCAGAGCACGCTTACGAGCTTTACTAGCCAAACGGCATTCCTCGGACCACCAGGGCACAAGAACGTGTCGTGGTGTAGATGAACCTCGAGGAATGCTAGAATCTGCTGCGAGAAGGATAGAGCCGGTAAAATATTCCACCATGTCGTCAATGGTGGTAAAAGCATTGTCGGTCAAGTGAATGAGGGAACGGAATTTCCCCCAGTCCGCCTTAGAAATAATCCAGTGAGGATATCGCGTTGGCACAGAATGGTGGCCCGATATGTGAATGCTAATGGGATAATGATCACTGCCAAATAAGTCGGACAGTACCGACCAATCAAGTATAGGTACTAGTGACGGGCTGCTGAAAGAAACGTCAAGCGCGGAGTGTGTACCATAGGCAGATGATAAGAAAGTAGGCACGCCAGTGTTTAGTATGATTAAGCCGGACATATCGCAAACGTCTGCTACAAGGCACCCACGAGCATCGTCAGTGCTGGAGCCCCAGTGAGAGTGCTTGGCATTCAGATCGCCGAGAAAGATGAGCGGTGGCGGAATCTGTGCCAAGAGAGCCCGAAGATCATTCTCGTGTACGACACTGACCGGTGGCAAATACAGGTTGCAAACGGAGAAACAGAGGCCCTGCAGCTGTACACGCACAGCTACAGCTTGCAGTGGCGTGTTAAGGGTTATACTGGTGGCAGAGATGTTATGTGCTACCAGCGTAGCAACACCACCGCATGCTCTCCTATCAGCGACAGAGTCGTGGCGGAATGCTGAAAATCCACGAAGGTGGAGAGAGTGATTAGGCTGTAAGTGGGTTTCCTGTAGGCAGACGATTGATGGAGAGCGTTGAAAAACTAAGTGCTGTATGTCCGGAACACGTGCACGGTACCCATTAACATTCCACTGGATTATTTCCATGGTAAAGAGATTAGCGTGCGGTCTTCATCTTTTTCTTTTTCATTCTTACCTTGACCGACTTAGGACCTGGAATGTTTAATTCGCCGTCCTCTAATGACTCCGCCGACGTGCGGGAGTCTGAAGATCCTCGGCGGCTCGTTGAACGGGAGCGGGACTTCTTTGAGGAGGAACGGCTACTCGCCCGGTGTTTATGGCGCGAACGATTGACAGGGACAGGCAAAGTAGTGTGGCCACTGCTTGAGGATGCTTGGTGAGTTTGTGTCTGCACGGCGGAAGATGTAGTTGCCGGTGCAGGAGCGTCACGGGTCGGTGGAGAGATGTTCGGTAAATCCGTTTGTGTGGCAGCATCAGCGACCGGTACATGTTGCACGGCCACAGTGTGAGCAGGAGTGCGGCGAACTGCTGAAGCGAAACCTAGGGTAGTCGCAGGTTTCAGTTGCTCGAAGCGGCGACGAGCTTCCAGAAATGTAAGCCGCTCTTTCACACGCAACTCCTGTATCGCCTTCTCGTCCATAAATGTGGAACACTGGCGCGAGCTAGATGGATGGCTTTGGCCACAGTTCACACATACAGGATTCCTTGTGCATGCCGTATCCTCGTGGGCGGGTAAACCGCAGCGTTCACAAATGGCGGGATTGTTGCAGGAGGTTTTAGTATGGCCGAACCGCTGGCATCTAAAACAGCGCATGGGGTTCGGCTGAGGCTCGGTAGAGACGGAAGCGCACAGTTTTTGTTGGGTTTGAGCAGGTGTTGTTTCGCGATAATTCCCTTGTTTGAAGCAACTTGGCTCAAATTTTCG
Source organism: Tenodera sinensis (assembly GCA_030765045.1). Taxonomy (NCBI): domain Eukaryota; kingdom Metazoa; phylum Arthropoda; class Insecta; order Mantodea; family Mantidae; genus Tenodera; species Tenodera sinensis. The sequence goes on from CM060967.1 coordinate 101,639,686, forward strand.
ATATTCTAAGATCTATGTTACACTTGTCTCAAAGCGTCTCTGAGGCTCAGTAGAGACCGCAGGGCACAGTTTTTGTTGGATTCGAGCAGGTGTTGTATCGCGGCAATTCGCTTGTTTGAAGCAATTTCACTGTAGTTTTTGACATTCTCTGATTTTCGTAACACTTGTCTGAAAGCGTCTCAGAGGCTCAGTAGAGACGGCAGGGCACAGTTTTCGTTGGGTTCGAGCAGGTGTTTCGCGATATTTCGCTTTTTTGAAGCAATTTCACTCTAATTTTTGACATTCTCTGATTTTTGTAACACTTGTTTCAAAGCGTCTCTGAGACTCAGCAGACACGAAACGGCACAGTTTTGTTGGATTCTTGCAGGTGTTGTTTCGCGATAATTCGCTTGTGTGCAGCAAATTCACTCAAATTTTTGACATTCTCTGATTTTTGTAACACTTGACTCAAAGCGTCTCTGAGGCTCAGCAGAGACGGCAGGGCACAGATTTGTTGGAATCGAGCCGCTGTTGTTCCGCGATAATTCGCTTGTTTGAAGCAACTTGACCCAAATTTTCCATATTCTCAGACCTTTGTAGCACTTGTCTCAATGCGTGTCTGAGGCTCAGTAGAGACTGCAGCGCACAGTTTTTGTTGGATTCGAGCAGGTGTTGTTTCGCGATAATTCGCTTGTTTGATGCAATTTCACTCAAATTTTTGACAGTCTCTGATATTTGTAACACTTGTCTACAGGGTCTCTGAGGCTCAGTAGAGACGGGAGGGCACGGTTTTTTTGGATTCGAGCAGGTGTTGTTTCGCGATAATTCGCTTGTTTGAAGCAATTTGACTCCAATTTTCGATATTCTCAGATCTTCGTAATACTTGTCTCAAAGCCTCTCTGAGGCTCAATAGAGACGGCAGGGCACAGTTTTTGTTGGATTTGAGCAGGTGTTGTTTCGCGATAATTCGCTTGTTTGAAGCAATTCCACTTTAATTTTTGACATTCTCTGCTATTTGTAACACTTGTCTAAAAGCGTCTCTGTGGCTCAGTAGAGACGGCAGGGCACATTTTTCGTTGGAATCTAGCAGGTGTTGTTTCGCGATAATTCCCTTGTTTGAAGTAACTTCACTCAAATTTTCGATATTCTCAGATCCTTGTAACTCTTGTTTCAAAGCGTCTCTGAGGCTCAGTAGAGACGGGAGGGCACAGTTTTTGTTGGATTCGAGCAGGTGTTGTTTCGCGATAATTCGCTTGTTTGAAGCAATTTCACTCAAATTTTTGTCATTCCCTGATATTTGTAACACTTGTTTCAAAGGGTGTCTGAGGGTCCCTAGAGACGCCCTAACACAGTTTACGTTGGATTGAAACAGGTCGTTCTTTCGCGATACTTCGCTTTTTAAAGCAACTTCGCACAAATTTTCGATATTCTCAGATATTTGTATTACTTGTCTCAATGCGTCTCTGAGGCTCTGTAGAAACGGCAGCGCACAGATTTGGTTGGATTCGAGCAGGGGTTGTTTCGCGATAATTCCCTTGTTTGAAGTAACTTCACTCAAATTTTCGATATTCTCAGACCTTTGAAACACTTGCCTCAAAGCGTCTCTGAGGCTCAGGAGAGACTGGGGGCACAGTTTTTGTTGGATTCTTGCAGGTGTTGTTTCGCGATAATTCGCTTGTGTGAAGCAAATTCACTCAAATTTTCGACATTCTCTGATTTTCGTAACACTTGTCTAAAAGCGTCTCTGTGGCTCAGTAGAGACGGCAGGGAACAGTTTTTGTTGGATTCGAGCAGGGGTTGGTTCGAGATTACTCGCTTGTTTAAAGCAATTTCACTCTAATTTTTGACTTCCCTGAATTTTGTAACACTTGTCTCAAAGCGTCTCTGAGGCTCAGTAGACACGGCAGGGCACAGTTTATTTGGATTCGAGCAGGTGTTGTTTCGCGACAATTCCCTTGTTTGAAGTAACTTCACTCAAATTTTCGATATTCTCAGATCCTTGTAACACTTGTCTCAAACTGTCTCTGAGGTTCAGTAGAGACGGGAGGGCACAGTTTTTGTTGGAATCGAGCAGGTGTTGTTTCGCGATAATTCGCTTGTTTGAAGCAATTTCACTCAAATTTTTGTCATTCTCTGATATTTGTAACACTTGTTTCAAAGGGTGTCTGAGGGTCCCTAGAGACGCCCTAACACTGTTTAGGTTGGATTTAAACAAGTCGTTCTTTCGCGATAATTAGCTTTTTAAAGCAACTTCACTCAAATTTTCGCTATTCTCAGATATTTGCAACACTTGTCTCAAAGCGTCTCTGAGGCTCAGTAGAAACGGCAGCGCACAAATTTGGTTGGATTCGAGCAGGTGTTGTTTCGCGATAATTCCCTTGTTTGAAGTAACTTCACTCAAATTTTCGATATTCTCAGACCTTTGTAACACTTGTCTCAAAGGGTCTCTGAGGCTCAGGAGAGACGGGGGGCACAGTTTTTGTTGGATTCTTGCAGGTGTTGTTTCGCGATAATTCTTTTGTGTGAAGCAAATTCACTCAAATTTTCGACATTCTCTGATTTTCGTAACACTTGTCTAAAAGCGTCTCTGTGGCTCAGTAGAGACGGCAGCGAACAGTTTTTGTTGGATTCGAGCAGGTGTTGGTTCGCGATTACTCGCTTGTTTAAAGCAATTTCACTCTAATTATTGACATTCTCTGATTTTTGTAACACTGGTCTGAAAGCGTCTCAGAGGCTCAGTAGAGACGGCAGGGCACAGTTTTCGTTGGGTTCGAGCAGGTGTTTCCCGATAATTCGCTTGTTTGAAGCAATTTCACTCTAATTTTTGACATTCTCTGATTTTTGTAACACTTGTTTCAAAGCGTATCTGAGACTCAGCAGAGACGAAAGGGCAGAGTTTAGTTGGGTTCGAGCAGGTATTGTCTCGCGATAATTCCCTTGTTTGAAGTAACTTCACTCAAATTTTCGATAATCTCAGATATTTGTAGCACTTGTCTCAATGCGTCTGTGAGGCTCAGTAGAAACGGCAGCGCACAGATTCTGTTGTATTCGAGAAGGTGTTGTTTCGCGATAATTCGCCATTTTGAAGCAACTACACTCAAATGTTCGCTATTCTCAGATCTTTGTAACACTTGTCTTAATGCGTCTCTGGGGCTCAGTAGAGTTGGATTCGAGGTGGTAATTGTTTTGTGACAATTCGCTTGTTTGAAGCAATTTCACTCTAATTTTTGACATTCTCAAATATTTGTAACACTTGTTTCAAAGTGTGTCTGACGGTCCCTAGAGACGCGCTGACACAGTTAGGTTGGATTAAAACAGGTCGTTCTTTCGCGATACTTCGCATTTTAAAGCAACTTCGCTCAAATTTTCGATATTCTCAGATATTTGTAACACTTGTCTCAATGCGTCTCTGAGGCTCAGTAGAGACGGAAGCGCACAGTTTTTGTTGGGTTTGAGCAGGTGTTGTTTCGCGATAATTCCCTTGTTTGAAGAAACTTGGCTCAAATTTTCGATATTCTAAGATCTATGTTACACTTGTCTCAAAGCGTCTCTGAGGCTCAGTAGAGACCGCAGGGCACAGTTTTTGTTGGATTCCTGCAGGTGCTTTTTCGCTTTAAAGTCGCTTATTTTAAGCAACTTCACTCAAATTTCCGATATTCTCAGATCTTTGTAACACTTGTCTCAATGCGTCATTGAAGAGTGAGTGAGTGAGTGAGTAGGGTTTAAGGGCCCGTCGACAGCTAGGTCATTAGGGCCCCAAGTCAGAAGATAAAAGCAGGGAAAAACTCACCACCACCTAACAATGAATCAAATATTAAAACGGGGAGTCTAAAAGAAAGATAAAAGCTAAAACAGTTCAAATGTAAAACTGGTCTAAAAAGATAACATAAAAACAGTTAAAACCTCAAAAGTGATCTTACAATGTACATAGATAAAAATACGAAGGTTAAAAATAAAATCACAAAGTAAAATACAAGTTACACCTGCTTAATGTAAGTGTTTGGTCTTCATCTTTTTCTTTTTCAGTCTTATCTTGACTGACTTGGGACCTGGTATGTTCAAGTCGCCATCCTCAGATGAGTCTGAAGAGCCCTGTCGGCTTGTTGAGCGGGAGCGGGACTTCCTTGATGATGGACGACTACTCACCCGGTCTTTAGGTCGCGAATGGTGAGCGTTTCCAGGTAAAACGGTGTGGCTACTGCCTTTGGATGGCTGGTGAGCAGGTGTCTGCACGGCGGAAGATTTAGTTGCCGGTGCAGGTGTATCGCGGGACGGTGGAGAGGGAGAGGCGCTCGTTGGTGAGTCAGTCTGCGTGGCAGCATCAGCGACTGGGATGTGCTGAATGGCCACAGTGTGGGCAGGAGTGCGGCGGACTGCTGACGCGAAACCTAGGGTTGTCGCAGGTTTCAACTGTTCAAAGCGGCGACGTGCTTCCAAAAATGTGAGCCGTTCTTTCACGCGCAACTCCTGTATAGCTTTCTCGTCCATAAATTTAGAACACTGACGCGAGCTTGATGGATGGCTCTCTCCACAATTCACACAAAGAGGATCCCGTGTACATGCCGAGTCTTCATGGGCTGGTGATCCACAACGCTCACAAATAGATGGATTATTACAGGAAGTCTTAGTATGGCCGAACCGTTGGCACCTGAAACAACGCATTGGGTTTGGCACATACTGGCGTACAGCGGCACGTTCGTATCCACAAAAGATGTACTCAGGTAATTTCGTGCCTTTGAATGTTAGAAATACTGTACGCAAAGCAAACTCCTTGCCATCATCTTTTCGCGTAAGGCGATAGGCCTGACATACACGCTGGTCAGAGAGAGAGGTGACAATCTCCTCATTCGACAGGTTGTCTAGACTTGAGGTGGTGACAACTCCCCTACAGGTATTAAGCGTTTTGTGTGGGGCTACCCGAATTGGGTAGGATCCCAACAACTTCGCTTTCGAGAGTTTCTGTGATTGCTCTGCCGTTTTGGTCTCGATTAACAGCGTACCGTCACGTAGTCTTGTCGCGTTCTGCACCGGGCCACATATTCTGTCTACCTCACGTTTGATATAAAAAGGGCTAATATCCATAATCGTCTTCCCTTCACAAGCCAATGTCACAACAAGAAAAGAGTCAAAAAGAGAGGGTTTGCGCGGATACATATTGAAATTGGACCCCCATCCGGAACCGTCGGCGTCAGCCTGCCATCCGGGGGTCAAAGAAAACAAAGACACCAAAATCTCCACGGTCTGTGCCGCCATAGAGACCCCTCCATGACTGATCTCAAAGCGTACTTCAGAGGGGCTACCCTCCGATCTCCACTGCTTGTCCGCATGGGTAAACCGTTCACCACGTGACACCCCGGTTTTATGCCCCCACCACAGGAATAACCGCCTGTGGCTCCCCGCTTTAGCACACCCTGCCTCAACCGAGTCAGCGTGGATTCAGGGGACTTCGGGTTGATTACACCGGGGCTCCGTCAGCGGTAACACGTCCGGCCGGTGATACTAACCCGACGGCACGCGGCCGTCGGGAGATTAACACCGGCCGTGCCCTCAAGGAGCTACGTGGGTGTACTTGACGTGTGGACGGGCTCCGCACCTAAGGCTACACAAGGGGGCAGTGTGAAGGGTCCGCCTAACCTTCGCGCCTGAGACCTCCAAAGAGCACACAAGTTGGGGGCCGCGCCGAAAACCGTGGGACAGGACCACGGAGATAGGAAAGATCCCTGCTGGTGAGACAGGAGTTATAAAACTAAGGCCTTACTAACTAATAATAGGAATAAACCTAGAAGAGGAAGAGGGTGATATAAAAGCAACATAAATCGCTGCACGTGGCACAGTTAATGTATATGGAGGGGGTAAAATGATGGTGCGCAGCTCGGGGCCCCGGGCGCGCCAAACCAAGACCTACCGTGGTAGGTTCCCCTGGGGAAGTTTGATTTCGGAGTCCTCTTCTCCTAGATGAGTCGTCGACCAAGACTAACGAGCCTCATCTACCCGTTGGAATGTTCTTAGCTTCCCCTCACCTCTTGCCTACCAGTGGTCACAAAGACACACGTAGCAGGCCGTCTGGATCAGGTACTGAGCCCCTCCGCCACGGCAAGGCGACACTCCTTCGGAGGGGTGAAAGCGTCTATGAGGCTCAGTAGAGACGCCAGGGCACAGTTTTTGTTGGATTCGAGCAGGTGCTTTTACGCTTTAAAGTCGCTTATTTGAAGCAACTTCACTCAAATTTCCGATATTCTCAGATCTTTGTAACACTTGTGTCAATGCGTCTCTGAGGCTCAGTAGAGACGGCAGGGCACAGTTTTTGTTGGATTCGAGCAGGTGCTTTAACGCTTTAAAGTCGCTTATTTGAAGCAACTTCACTCAAATTTCCGATATTCTCAGATCTTTGTAACACTTGTGTCAATGTGTCTCTGAGGCTCAGTAGAGACGGCAGGGCACAGTTTTTGTTGGATTCGAGCAGGTGTAGTTTCGCGATAATTCGCTTGTTTAGAGCAATTTCACTCTAATCTTTAACATTCTCTGATTTCTGTAACACTTGTCTCAAAGCGTCTCTGAGGCTCAGTAGAGAAGGCAGGGCACAGTTTTTGTTGGATTCGAGCAGGTGTTGTTTCGCGATAATTCGCTTGTTTAGAGCAATTTCACTCTAATCTTTAACATTCTCTGATTTCTGTAACACTTGTCTCAAAGCGTCTCTGAGGCTCAGTAGAGAAGGCAGGGCACAGTTTTTGTTGGATTCGAGCAGGTGTTGCTTCGCGATAATTCGCTTGTTTAGAGCAATTTCACTCTAATTTTTAACATTCTCTGATTTGTGTAACACTTGTCTCAAAGCGTCTCTGAGGCTCGGTAGAGACGGCAGGGCACAGTTTTTGTTGGATTCCTGCAGGTGCTTTTTCGCTTTAAAGTCGCTTATTTTAAGCAACTTCACTCAAATTTCCGATATTCTCAGATCTTTGTAACACTTGTCTCAATGCGTCATTGAAGCTCAGTAGAGAAAGCTGGGCACAGTTTTTGTTGGATTCGAGCAGGTGTTGTTTCGCGATAATTCGCTTGTTTAGAGCAATTTCACTCTAATTTTTAACATTCTCTGATTTTTGTAACACTTGTCTCAAAGCGTCTCTGAGGCTCAGTAGAGACGGCAGGGCACAGTTTTTGTTGGATTCCTGCAGGTGCTTTTTCGCTTTAAAGTCGCTTATTTTAAGCAACTTCACTCAAATTTCCCATATTCTCAGATCCTTGTAACACTTGTGTCAATGCGTGTCTGAGGCTCAGTAGAGAAGGCAGGGCACAGTTTTTGTTGGATTCGAGCAGGTGTTGTTTCGCGATAATTCGCTTGTTTGAAGCAATTTCACTCAAATTTTCGACATTCTCTGATTTTCGTAACACTTTTCTGAAAGGGTCTCTGAGGCTCTGTAGAGACGCAGGCCACAGTTTTTGTTGGATTCGAGCAGGTGTTGTTTCGCGATAATTCGCTTGTTTGAAGCAACTTGTCTCCAATTTTCGATATTCGCAGATCTTCGTAATACTTGTCTCAATGCGTCTCTGAGGCTCAGTAGAGACGTGAGGGCAAAGTTTTTATTGGATTCGAGCAGGTGTTGTTTCGCGCTAATTCGCTTGTTTGAAGCAATTTCACTCTAATTTTCGACAATCTCTGATTTTCGTAACACTTGTCTGAAAGCATCTCTGAGGCGCAGTTGAGACGCACGCCACAGTTTTTGTTGGATTCGAGCAGGTGTTGTTTCCCGATTATTCGCTTGTTTGAAGCAATTCCACTCAAATTTTCGACATTCTCTGATTTTTGTAAGACATGTCTCAAAGCGTCTGTGAGGCTCATTAGAGACGGCAGGGCACAGTTTTTGTTGGATTCGAGCAGGTGTTGTTTTGCGATAATTCGCTTGTTTAATGCAATTTCACTCTAATTTTTAACATTGTCTGATTTTTGTAACACTTGTCTCAATGCGTCTCTGAGGCTCTGTAGAGACGGCTGGGCACAGTCTTTGTTGGATTCCAGCAGGTGTTGTTTCGCGCTAATTCGCTTGTTTGAAGCAATTCCACTCTAATTTTTGACATTCGCTGATTTTTGTAACACTTGTGTTAAAGCGTCTCTGACGCTCAGTAGAGACGCCAGGGCACAGTTTTTGTAGGATTCGAGCAGGTGCTTTTTCGCTTTAAAGTCGCTTATGTGAAGCAACTTCACTCAAATTTCCGATATTCTCAGATCATTGTAACACTTGTCTCAATGCGTCTCAGTGGCTCAGTAGAGACGGCAGGGCACACTTTTTGTTGGATATAAGCAGGTGTTGTTTCGCGATAATTCGCTTGTTTAAAGCAATTTCACTCAAATTTTCGACATTCTCTGATTTTCGCAACACTTGTCTGAAAGCGCCTCTGAGGCTCAGTAGAGACGGCAGGCCACAGTTTTTGTTGGATTGGAGCAGGTGTTGTTTCGCGATAATTCGCTTGTTTGAAGCAACTTGACTCAAATTTTCGATATTCTCAGATCTTTGTAGCACTTGTCTCAAAGCGTCTCTAAGGATCAGTAGACACGGCAGGGCTCAGTTTTTGTTGGGTTCGAGCAGGTGTTGTTGCGCGATAATGCGCTTGTTTGAAGCAATTTCACTCTAATTGTTAACATGCTATGATTTTTGTAACACTTGTCTCAAAGCGACTCTGAGGCTCAGTAGAGACGGCAGGGCACAGTTTTTGTTGGATTTGAGCAGGTGTTGTTTCGCGATAATTCGCTTGTTTGAAGCAATTTCACTCAAATTTTCGACATTCTCTGATTTTTGTAACACATGTCTGAAAGCGTCTCTGAGGCTCATTAGAGACGGCAGGACACAGTTTTTGTTGGAGTGAGTGAGTGAGTGGGGTTTAAGGGCCCGTCGACAGCTAGGTCATTTGGGCCCTAGGTCAAAGTTTAAAATTTAAAAACACTCATTAACTTTTCTGGCTAAAAGTTGAACCTTAAAATAACAACTAAAAACTGTGAACACCTAAAAACCTCAGCCTACAAAGTAACACGATAAAATAAAACCCTGAAGGGCAACGTACTAAAAAGAGGTGAAGTTGAAAGCTAAAAAAAAAACTAAAATACAAAATTGTTAAAACATTGAAAGGTAAAATGTATCCCAGTTAAAAACAGGGTTAAAACCTATAAAAGGAATTAAAAAAAGTGTTACACTTGCGTAGCAAATCCAATCTGGGTAATGAACCGCAGAGTTTTGGCCACAGAAACTGGGTTGTCACCCAAAATTGAAGCTACTGTAGATCCCAGACCAACTGACTGGCGCGCATGAGCGTGTCTTGGACAATCCAAGAGCACGTGTGGGACGGTGAGGCGAACATCGCATGTCGGACAGACAGGTGCCGGGTCACCACGCAGAAGATGGCCGTGTGTGGCTCGTGTGTGACCTATCCTCAGGCGGGTAAGGATAACTTCAGCCCGCCTGGAATCCCTGTAGGAGGTCAGCCAGGGCTCCACGCTGTCTTTAATTATCCGCAGCTGTGTGCCAGTCAACGCTTCCCAAGACTGCTGCCAAACCGATAGAAGCTGGCGACGGAAGTACCGCTGAGCATCCCTATAGGGTATAGTGTCGGTAGAAGACTGCGGCAGAAGGCATGCAGACTTAGCTGCCGCATCCGCAGCTTCATTACCCGGAATGCCCGTATGGCCTGGGATCCATGTAAACACTAACTGGTATCCGCGTGAGAGCAATTGAGATATGAGTGTCTGAATTTTAAAAACGAGTGTAGACGTACCGAGGAACTGCTGCAGGGTCTCCACTGCACTCAGAGAGTCGGAGCAAATTATAAAACCTCCAGGGACTAAGTTGGAAATAAAAAGTAAGCAGTAAAATATAGCACGCAGTTCGGCCGTATAAACAGAACTGTAGTCCGGGAGGCGGTATTGATGTGGCTCACCGTTATAGACAAAACTACATCCCGTAGCACCACCCAACTGGGAACCATCGGTGAATACCGGAGTGTAAGTCCGGTAACGTCCCAGTAGTTCGGTGAAAAGTTGACGAAACGCCGACTGGGGGGTGGCCACCTTAGCGCAGCCTGAAAGCGCAAGGTCAAACCGGGCTCGATGAAGTTGCCAAGGCGGAGAGCGGGAGAAGGAAAAACGCTCTACAGCAGGCATTCGGAGCTCATGAGTGGCGAGTAGTTCGCGAAATCGAATGCCGCTTGGACGGGATATAGTCGCATTCCGAAGATAACGGTGGGCGAGTTCGGGGCGCAATACAGATCTAAAGGAAGGGTGACCAGGGTGAGCTGCCAACCTGGCCACGTAGGAACTTAATAAAATCGAGCGCCGAATAGACAGTGGAGGTTCCCCGGAATCAACATACAGACACTCAACACGACTAGTACGGAAGGCTCCAGTAGCTAGACGGATACCAGAATGGTGGACAGTGTCTAAAAGGCGGAGTTTAGTGGCGGACGCCGCGCCATAGATAAAACTGCCGTAGTCCAGTTTGGACCGCACCAGCGAGCGATAAAGCCTCAACATAACAGTGCGATCGCCACCCCAAGAGGCCCCAGATAAGACCCTGAGTACCCGAAGTGAACGATCGCAGGAAGCCCGAAGCTGACGAATATGGAACTCCCAAGTTAGCTTGCTGTCGAGGTGAAGGCCCAGAAACTTAACGTGCGGAACAAACGGCAGACGTGTACCATGCAAATAAAGATCAGGTGGAGGGTGTACACCACGGAGTCGATGGAAGTGGATACATTGCGTTTTCGTAGCGGAGAACTGAAACCCGGTGCGAAGGGCCCAGTCAGCGATGGAGGTTATGTTCAGCTGCAGTTGACGCTCGAGGTGCTCAAGATTATATGATCGGTAATATATCGCGAAGTCGTCAACATACAGTGACATCGGGATTCCGCTAGTTTTTGTTGGATTCGAGCAGGTGTTTCGCGATAGTTCGCTTGTTTAAAGCAATTTCACTCTAATTTTTAACATTGTCTGATTTTTCTAACACTTGTCTCAATGCGTCTCTGAGGCTCTGTAGAGACGGCTGGGCACAGTTTTTGTTGGATTCGAGGAGGTGTTGTTTCGCGCTAATTCGCTTGCTTGATGCAATTTCAATCAAATTTTCAACATTCTCTGATTTTCGTAACACTTGTCTGAAAGCGTCTCTGAGGCTCAGTAGTGACGGTAGGCCACAGTTTTTGTTTGATTCCAGCAGGTGTTGTTTCGCGACAATTGGCTTGTTTGAAGGAATTCCACTCTAATTTTTGACTTTCGCTGATTTTTGTAACACCTGTCTCAAAGCGTCTCTGACGCTCAGTAGAGACGCCAGGGCACAGTTTTTGTTGGATTCGAGCAGGTGCTTTTTAGCTTTAAAGTCGCTTATTTGAAGCAACTTCACTCAAATTTCCGATATTCTCAGATCATTGTAACACTTGTCTCAATGCGTCTCTGAGGCTCAGTAGAGACGGCAGGGCACAGTTTTTGTTGGATTCGAGCAGGTGTTGTTTCGCGCTAATTCGCTTGTTTGAAGCAATTTCACTCAAATTTTCGACAATCTCTGATTTTCGTAACACTTGTCTGAAAGCATCTCTGAGGCGCAGTTGAGACGCAGGCCACAGTTTTTTTTGGATTCGCGCAGGTGTTGTTTCGCGATTATTCGCTTGTCTAAAGCAATTCCACTCAAATTTTCGACATTCTCTGATTTTTGTAACACATGTCTGAAAGCGTCTGTGAGGCTCATTAGAGACGGCAGGGCACAGTTTTTGTTGGATTCGAGCAGGTGTTGTTTCGCGATAATTCGCTTGTTTAATGCAATTTAACTCTAATTTTTAACATTGTCTGATTTTTGTAACACTTGTCTCAATGCGTCTCTGAGGCTCTGTAGAGACGGCTGGGCACAGTCTTTGTTGGATTCCAGTAGGTGTTGTTTCGCGCTAATTCGCTTGTTTGAAGCAATTCCACTCTAATTTTTGACATTCGCTGATTTTTGTAACACTTGTGTCAAAGCGTCTCTGATGCTCAGTAGAGACGTCAGGGCACAGTTTTTGTTGGATTCGAGCAGGTGCTTTTTCGCTTTAAAGTCGCTTATGTGAAGCAACTTCACTCAAATTTCCGATATTCTCAGATCATTGTAACACTTGTCTCAATGCGTCTCTGTGGCTCAGTAGAGACGGCAGGGCACAGTTTTTGTTGGATTTGAGCAGGTGTTGTTTCGCGATAATTCGCTTGTTTAAAGCAATTTCACTCAAATTTTCGACATTCTCTGATTTTCGCAACACTTGTCTGAAAGCGCCTTTGAGGCTCGGTAGAGACGGCAGGCCACAGTTTTTGTTGGATTCGAGCAGGTGTTGTTTCGCGATAATTCGCTTGTTTGAAGCAACTTGACTCAAATTTTCGATATTCTCAGATCTTTGTAGCACTTGTCTCAAAGCGTCTCTAAGGATCAGTAGACACGGCGGGGCACAGTTTTTGTTGGGTTCGAGCAGGTGTTGTTTCGCGATAATTCGCTTGTTTGAAGCAATTTCACTCTAATTTTTAACATGCTATGATTTTTGTAACACTTGTCTCAAAGCGTCTCTGAGGCTCAGTAGAGACGGCAGGGCACAGTTTTTGTTGGATTTGAGCAGGTGTTGTTTCGCGATAATTCGCTTGTTTGAAGCAATTTCACTCAAATTTTCGACATTCTCTGATTTTTGTAACACATGTCTGAAAGCGTCTCTGAGGCTCATTAGAGACGGCAGGGCACAGTTTTTGTTGGATTCGAGCAGGTGTTGTTTCGCGATAATTCGCTTGTTTAAAGCAACTTCACTCTAATTTTTAACATTGTCTGATTTTTGTAACACTTGTCTCAATGCGTCTCTGAGGGTCAGTAGTGACGGTAGGCCACAGTTTTTTTTTGATTCCAGCAGGTGTTGTTTCGCGACAATTGACTTGTTTGAAGCAATTAAACTCTAATTTTTGACATTCGCTGATTTTTGTAACACCTGTCTCAAAGCGTCTCTGACGCTCAGTAGAGACGCCAGGGCACAGTTTTTGTTGGATTCGAGCAGGTGCTTTTCCGCTTTAAAGTCGCTTATTTGAAGCAACTTCACTCAAATTTCCGATATTCTCAGATCATTGTAACACTTGTCTCAATGCGTCTCTGAGGCTCAGTAGAGACGGCAGGGCACAGTTTTTGTTGGATTCGAGCAGGTGTTGTTTCGCGATAATTCGCTTGTTTAAAGCAATTTCACTCAAATTTTCGACATTCTCTGATTTTCGTAGAGTAGTAGTACTAGGGTTTTAGGGCGCACAACTGCCAGGGTTATTAGCGCCGCAAGAAGACAAGACAGCCAAAACCACACTCGAGTGCTAAAACTTTAAAATAAATCAACAATAGATGGAAAGCTAACCAAAGGAGTGCCATTAAATATAAGGGTCAAGCTAAGCGATGGCTCACGAGGAAGAGAAATTGTGAAAACGAGTAAGTAAAAATGAAGGATAAAATCAGCTGTTTAAATATGGCCGCCTATGCCGCTGATTCGGATAAAAGTGAGCAAACGATCTACTGCAGTAACCGTGTCCGCCAGCAATCCACCAAGGGAAGCTGGCAGACCTAGGGATACACGTAATTGGGTTAAAAACTGGCACTCAAGTAAAACATGGCGCACCGTCACGGTCTCATTGCAATGAGCACAGTTCGGGGCAGCATCCGACGATAAAAGATAACTATGACTAAAACGGCAGTGCCCGATACGCAATCTCGCTAAAATGGCTTCCTCGCGGCGAGAAGCGCGCGCGGAAGTCCTCCAGGTCACAGGGACGGGTTTCACCTCCCTTAGTTTGTTCCCCTGAAGATCGCTCCATGAAGCGCTCCACCGTGAAAGGAGTGCACGACGTAAAACTTTGCTAAAATCATCAGAGGGAACACAAGCGCTAAAAAACCTGGGGGCTAAAACTGCTGCCTTTGCAGCAGAATCGGCAGCCTCGTTCCCTTGCAGGCCTACATGTCCAGGTACCCACATGAAAGACACGCTGATGCCAGCACCAGCGAGTGAGTGAATGCTGTCCTGAACACGCTGCACCATTGGGTGGTAATTGTACAGCGTACGTAGGCTCTGAAGGGCACTCAAACAATCAGAACATATTATACATCGCTCCAAGGGCTGCCGACGAACATACAAAAGAGCCTGGTATATACCAAATAGCTCTGCTGTAAAAATCGAGCACTGTTCTAGTAGTAGTAGTAAGTGAGTGAGTGTATTGGGTTTAAGGGCCCGTCGACAACTTGGTCATTAGGGCCCCGAGTCCAGAAGTAAAATTACATACCGTCAAGTGTTAAAACATCACCCATTAAAAACTAAAAATCTAAGGTTAAAATAGATAAAAAAACAAATAGAACGGGGAGTCTAAAAGAAAGATAAAAGCTAAAACAGTTCAAATGTAAAACTGGTCTAAAAAGATAACATAAAAACAGTTAAAACCTCAAAAGTGATTTTACAATGTACATAGATAAAAATACGAAGGTTAAAAATAAAATCACAAAGTAAAATACAAGTTACACCTGCTTATTGTAAGTGTTTGGTCTTCATCTTTTTCTTTTTCAGTCTTATCTTGACTGACTTGGGACCTGGTATGTTCAAGTCTAGTAGTAGTAGTATTAGGGTTTTAGGGCGCACAACTGCCAGGGTTATTAGCGCCCAAACAAGACAAGACAGCTAAAACCACACTCGAGTCCTAAAACTTTAAAATAAATCAACAATAGATGGAAAGCTAACCAAAGGAGTGCCAGTAAATATAAGGGTCAAGCTAAACGATGGCTCACGAGGAAGAGAAATTGTAAAAACGAGTAAATAAAAATGAGGGATAAAATCAGCTGTTCAAATATGGCCGCCTATGCCGCTGATTCGGATAAAAGTGAGCAAACGATCTACTGCAGTAACCGTGTCCGCCAGCACCTCATCAAGGGAAGCTGGCAGACCTAGGGATACACGTAATTGGGTTAAAAACTGGCACTCAAGTAAAACATGGCGCACCGTCAGGGTCTCATTGCAATGAGCACAGTTCGGGGCAGCATCCGACGATAAAAGATAACTATGACTAAAACGGCAGTGCCCGATACGCAATCTCGCTAAAATGACTTCCTCGCGGCGAGAAGCGCGCGCGGAAGTCCTCCAGGTCACAGGGACGGGTTTCACCTCCCTTAGTTTGTTCCCCTGAAGATCGCTCCATGAAGCACTCCACCGTGAAAGAAGGGCACGACGTAAAGCTTTGCTAAAATCATCAGAGGGAACACAAGCGCTAAAAAACCTGGGGGCTAAAACTGCTGCCTCTGCAGCAGAATCGGCAGCCTCGTTACCTTGCAGGCCTACATGTCCAGGTACCCACATGAAAGACTCGCTGATGCCAGCACCAGCGAGTGAGTGAATGCTGTCCTGAACACGCTGCACCATTGGGTGGTAATTGTACAGCGTACGTAGGCTCTGAAGGGCACTCAAACAATCAGAACATATTATACATCGCTCCAAGGGCTGCCGACGAACATACAAAAGAGCCTGGTATATACCAAATAGCTCTGCTGTAAAAATCGAGCACTTTTCTAAAAGACGAAAGCTAAAACTCTGGCGACCATGAATAAAAGCACATCCTACTCCCGTATCGTCCTTCGAGCCGTCAGTGTAAATAAAATGGCAAGGTCCGGACTGAGCCTGAATTTCTAGAAAGGCCGAACGAAGAACTGAGTCTGGCGTCGAGGACTTCGGCATGGCCAGCAAACCCAGATTAACGTGGATCTCGGATCGTAGCCATGGGGGAAATCGTGTTTGTCCCCTGGGAACTGTCGACGAGAAATCGACGTTTAAATGCCCAAGTAGTGTACGAAATCGAACGCCAGGAGGGAGCGGGGTTAGGGAGCTCGATGAGTATTGGCGATCCAAGGTGTCATTAAAAAACAAACTAAAAGATGGGTGTTCTGGCAGGTCAGAAAGTCTGCAAGCGTAGCTGCAGAGAAGAACATCGCGCCGATAACTAAGCGGAGGTTCAGCAGCTTCCGCACAAAGGCTCATAACAGGGCTCGTGGGAAATGCGCCAATACTCAACCTGATGCCACGGTGGTGGGTCGGATTTAGGCGATTTAAAACAGACGGTCGAGCCGAGGAATACACGACACAACCGTAATCAAGTTTCGATCGGACAAGTACGCGGTATAGGCGCAAAAGAGTACTCCGATCAGCTCCCCAAGATGTGCAGCTTAAAACACGTAAAACACTGAGAGAACGTTCACACCTTGCCTTTAGGTACGAAATATGTGGAAACCAACTAAGTTTTCTGTCAAAAATTAACCCCAAAACTTTTGTCTCGTCTGCGAAAGAAAGTGCTTCTGAGCCGAGACGGAGAGAAGGAGCAAGAAACTCCTTCCGGCGCCAGAAGTTAACGCAGACGGTCTTCTCGGCGGAGAACTTAAAGCCGGTTTCGGCACTCCAAGTAGTAGTAGTAGTAGTAGTGTGGTTTTAGGGCGCTCAACTGCTAAGGTTATTAGCGCCCAAGTATAACTAAAAGCTTAAAAATGTAAGTTACAAAGTAACAAACTAACAGGGCTAAAACTAAACCAATAAAACCTTAAAAAGTCACCAATAAGTGCCAGCTACTGCAGAGTAGAGCAAAGCACGGAAACAGTTTCATGTACTGGTAAAAACGACTCGGATCAATAACCGAACGTAATAGGCTGGATAAAATATTGATGAAGAGTGAGTGAGTAGTGGGGTTTACGGGCCCGTCGACAACTAGGTCATTAGGGCCCGAAGTCCAATGTAAAAGCAATCAAAGAAAATAAAACCTCACCCGCTTTAAAGCTAAAAAGTGAAAGTTAAAATACCTAAAAATGAACGTTAAAACCATTAAAAAGAGAGCTAAAAACAGGTAAAAAAGGAAAATTAAAAACCAATAAAACCATATTAAGAAAACCCTAAACTACTTATACTGTTGAAAAAGGGTAAAAACACGAGTAAAACATCCTAAAAGTATTTTTCCGCCAAGATAAAAGAAACCTTACACTTGCTTACCAAAATCGATACGCGCAATAAACCGCAGTACTGTATTTACAGCTGCTGGGTCGTTGCCTAACATGGTGCACAGTGTAAGACCCAGGCCAAAGGACTGGCGCTCACGAGCATACCGCGGACAATCAACAAGGACATGTGCAACGGAGAGTGGCACATTGCACGTCGCACAGACAGGCTCCGGATCACCGCGCAAAAGGTGTGCATGCGTGGCTCGAGTGTGGCCTATCCTCAGGCGGGTTAAAATCACCTCCTCACGCCTGGAATCCCTGCAAGATGTTTGCCAGGGTTGTACCGTGTCCTTAATTGTCCGTAACTGAGTGCCAGCTAACGCTTCCCAAGATTGTTGCCAGAGAGTAAATAGATGGCGACGGAAGTACTTCTGCACATCTATATAGGGTAGCGTACGGGTGGAATATTCCGGAAGGCGACATGCAGACTTCGCAGCCGCATCAACTGCCTCGTTACCCGGAATACCCACATGACCTGGGATCCACGTAAAAACGAACTGGTATCCGCGAGATAACAATTGAGATAAAAGTGTCTGTATTTTAATAATTGATGCCGAGTTGCCAACAAATTGTTGCAGCGCCTGAAGAGCGCTCAGGGAGTCGCAACACACAATAAAATGTCCAGGAACTGAACGGGAGATAAAAAGTAAGAAATAAAAGATGGCAAACAGCTCGGCGGTAAAAACTGAACTGGCGTCTGGAAGGCGGTATGTGTGAACCTCACCGTTGTATATAAATGCGGAACCCGTCGTACTACCCAACTGGGAGCCATCGGTGAATACCGGAGTATAAGTCCGGTATCGGCCCAGAACTGCGGTGAAGAGTTGGCGGAACACCGAAGGAGGGGTAGCGGTCTTTGGACAGCCCGACAGCTCCAGGTCAAAGCGTGCACGCTGGAGCTGCCAGGGAGGACAGTGGCCAAATGAATGCCGCTCTACAACTGGAAGTCGGAGGGCGTTTGCGACAAGTAGTTCTTGAAACCTGATGCCACTTGGACGGGAGATTGTTTTATTCCGCATATAACGGTGCGCGAGGTCTGGACGCAATACAGGTGGAAACGAAGGATGACCTGGATGAGCGGCCAACCTTGCCACATAGGAACAAAGTAACAATGAGCGTCGAACAGACAGTGGAGGTTCGCCAGAATCAGCATACAGACAATCCACTCTACTTGTGCGGAAAGCCCCAGTAGCGAGACGGATACCAGTGTGATGAATTGTGTCTAAAAGGCGGAGTTTAGAGGCTGATGCAGAGCCATAGATAAAACAGCCGTAGTCTAATTTGGACCGGACCAGTGAGCGATACAACCTCAACATTACCGTGCGATCGCCGCCCCAAGATGCCCCAGACAGGACCCTGAGTACCCGAAGCGAGCGACCGCAGGAAGCACGAAGGTGACGAATATGGTGCTCCCATGTGAGTTTGCTGTCGAGGTGTAAGCCCAAGAACTTCAGGTGCGGAACAAATGGAAGACGTGTGCCACGCAAATGAAGATCAGGAGGAGGGTGTACACCACGGAGTCGGTGAAAGTGGAGACACTGTGTTTTCGTAGGGGAAAACCGAAAGCCGGTGCGAGACGCCCACTCGGCGATGGATGTTATGGTCATCTGCAGTTGACGCTCGATGTGCTCCAAACTGTAAGAGCGATAGTATATCGCAAAGTCGTCAACATACAGCGACATCGGGATTCCGCTACGAACAGCGCTGGTGATGCCATTAATGGCAACGGCGAAAAGCGTAACACTGAGAATCGACCCTTGGGGTACACCATTCTCCTGAACCTTCACTTGGGAGAGCGTGTTGCCTATGCGGACACGAAAACGGCGAATTAGTAAAAAGTTAAAAATAAAAAACGACAAGTTACCGCGTAAACCATAATCGTGTAGAGTGCGGAGAATGCCATAGCGCCATGTAGTGTCGTAGGCCTTCTCCAGATCAAAGAAGACACCCACGACATGCTGCTTCAAGAGAAATGCATTCTGTATGTAGGCCTCCATGCTTGTCAGATTGTCGACACTGGAGCGATGGCGACGAAAACCGCACTGGACATTACTCAGCAGGTTATTCGTCTCTAGCCACCACACTAAACGAGTGTTGATCATACGTTCGAGGGTCTTGCAAACGACACTCGTTAGGCAAATAGGGCGGTAGCTAGAGGCAAGTGCCCGGTCTTTCCCGGGCCGAGGTATAGGGATGACGATACCCTTGCGCCAGGAAGACGGGTAAACCCGCTGGAGCCAGATTCGGTTATAGATGCTCAGCAGGAAGGAAAGAGCCTGAGGTGGTAGATGAAGCAACATTTGTCGGTGGATGTCATCCGGACCGGGAGAAGAGTCGTGCGCCAGAGACAAGGAGTGCATCAGCTCTGCTATGCTAAAAGGCGTGTTGTATGGTTCACTACCGTCGCTGTTAAAATTAAGAACTATCCGCTCCGCAGATTCCTTGATAGCTAAAAACGACCTATCGTAACTTTGGGTTTGGCTGGTAGCAGAGAAAGATTCGGCAAGGGCGTCGGCGATCGCCTGCTCGTTGGTGTAATAAGAGCCCTGTACGGCAAGACCGGGAATAATCGTCCGGCGACACTTGCCGTACATACGCCGAACCGCAGTCCACACCCTTTGTGTTGAAGTGCGTCGAGAGAGGGAAGAGACGTAAGTTACCCAGGATGTGCGTTTTGCACTGCGAAGTACAAAACGCGCCCGGGCACGCACACGCTTAAAGGTAATGAAGTTCTCTTCCGTAGGATGTGCACTGAAAACTCGCAGAGCCCGTTTGCGGGCTTTAACAGCCAAACGACATTCCTCGGACCACCAAGGCACGGGAACATGACGAGGTGTAGTAGAACCGCGAGGAATGCTGGAATTTGCTGCAAGCAGGACAGAACATGTAAAATACTCCACCATGTTGTCGATGGTGGTAAAACCATCGTCCGTAAGGTGAATGAGGGAACGGAATTTCCCCCAGTCAGCCTTGGAAATAATCCAGTGAGGGTATCGTGTTGGAATAGGATGGAAACCAGTAATGTGAATGTTAATGGGAAAATGATCACTGCCAAAGAGGTCGGAGAGCACCGACCAATCAATAAGTGGTACCAGTGACGGGCTACAGAAGCTAACGTCTAAGGCGGAATAGGTACCATAGGCAGATGATAAGAAGGTAGGGGCACCAGTGTTCAACAAAAGGAGGCCGGACATATCACAAACGTCTGCTACAAGGCACCCACGAGCATCGTCAGTGTCGGAGCCCCATAAAGTGTGTTTGGCATTCAGATCACCAAGGAAGATAAGCGGTGGCGGGATCTGAGCCAAAAGAGCCCGAAGGTCGTTCGCGTGTACGGCACTGACCGGTGGCAGATAGACATTACAAATTGACAGACTCACGCCCTGCATATGGACACGCACTGCTACAGCTTGCAGCGGCGTGTTTAGCGGGATGCTTGTGGCTGAGATGGTATGCGCCACCAGAGTAGCAACACCACCGCTTGCTCGTCTATCAGCTGCAGAGTCATGTCTAAATGCCGAAAAACCACGAAGATGTAAGGTGTGGTTAGGCTTCAGATGGGTTTCTTGTAGACAGACGATTGAAGGTGACTGGTGCCAAGCTAAGTGTTGTATGTCCGGGGCACGGGCCCGGTACCCATTAACATTCCACTGAATTATTTCCATGATAAAAAGGTTAAGGCATAGTCTTTATCTTTTTCTTCATCTTAACCTTGGCGCACTTGGGACCAATGATGTGCTTTTCACCGTCCTCAGGCGACTCCTCGGAACTTCGGGAGTCAGAAGATCCCCGGCGGCTCGCGGAGCGGGAGCGGGACTTCGTGGAGGTACGACTACTCGCCCGATGTTTAGGTCGCGAACGATTTGTGGGAACAGGCAATACGGTGTAGCCTCTGCTTGTGGACGACTGGTGAGCGTGTGTCTGCACAGCGGAAGATGTAGTTGCTGGTGCAGTTTTATCACGACGCGGTGGAGAGGTGCTCGCCGGTAAATCTGTTTGTGTCGAAGCATCTGCGACGGGTACATGCTGTATAGCAACAGTGTTCACAGGAGGGCGACGAACAGCGGATGCAAAACCTGTGGTGGTAGCAGGTTGCAGTTGTTGAAAGCGACGGCGCGCTTCAACAAACGTCAGGCGTTCTTTCACGCGCAACTCCTGGATACACTTTTCCTCGAGAAACTTCGGACACTGTCGCGAGCTGGATGGATGACTCCCTTCGCAGTTAACGCAGTAAGGGTCACGGGTGCAAGCCGTGCCCTCATGGTATGGTAGTCCACAACGCTCACACGTAGCAGGATGGGTGCACGAAGGCTTAGTATGACCGAACTTCTGACACTGAAAACAGCGCATAGGGTTCGGTACATACTGCCGAACTGCGGCACGCTCGTAACCGCAGAAGATGTATTCGGGTAACTGAGTACCCTTAAATGTCAAAAACACAGTGCGTAAATCGATCACTTTTCCATCCTGTTTTCGAGTGAGACGGTACGCCTGACACACCCGTTGATCTGAAAGGCAGGTGACTATCTCTTCATTAGACAGACCATCAAGGCTGGAGGTGGTGACAACTCCTCTGCAAGTATTCAGTGTTTTATGTTGGACTACCCGGATAGGGTAGGAGCCCAATAAACTCGCTTTCAGTAGTTTCTGCGACTGGTCTGCAGTAATCACCTCTATCAATAGCGTACCGTCGCGTATTCTGGTCGCATTTTTTACAGGGCCACAGATTCGGTCAACTTCCCGTTTAATATAGAAGGGGCTAAGATCCTTTACCGTTTTCCCGTCACAAGCCAAAGTCAAAACCAAAAACGTGTCAAATGAGGAGGGTTTGCGCGGATGCATTATGAATTGGACCCCCATCCGGAACCGTCGGCGTCAGCCTGCCATCCGGGGGTCAAAAGATAAAAGACACCAAAATCTCCACGGTCTGTGCCGCCATGGAGACCCCTCCATGACTGACCTCAAGGCGTACTTCAGAGGAGCTACCCTCCGATCTCCACTGCTTGTCCGCATGGGTAAACCGTTCACCACATGACACCCCGGTTTTATGCCCCCACCACAGGAATAACCGCCTGTGGCTCCCCGCTTTAGCACACGCTGCCTCAACGGAGTCAGCGTGGATTCAGGGGACTTCGGGTTGATTACACCGGGGCTCCGTCAGCGGTAACACGTCCGGCCGGTGATACTAACCCGACGGCACGCGGCCGTCGGGAGATTAACACCGGCCGTGCCCTCAAGGAGCTACGTGGGTGTACATGACGTGTGGACGGGCTCCGCACCTAAGGCTACACATGGGGGCAGTGTGAAGGGTCCGCACAACCTTCGCGCCTGAGACCTCCGAAGAGCACACAAGTCGGGGGCCGCGCTGAAAACCGTGGGACAGGACCACGGAGATAGGAAAGATCCCTGCTGGTGAGACAGGAGTTATAAAACTAAGGCCTTACTAACTAATAATCGGAATAAACCTAGAAGAGGAAGAGGGTGATATAAAAAGCAACATAAAATGCTGCACGT
The DNA here is from genome assembly GCA_030765045.1 of Tenodera sinensis. Taxonomy (NCBI): domain Eukaryota; kingdom Metazoa; phylum Arthropoda; class Insecta; order Mantodea; family Mantidae; genus Tenodera; species Tenodera sinensis. Next base: position 101,662,203 of record CM060967.1, read on the forward strand.
GGCACAGTTAATGAAGGTGGAGGGGGTGAAGTGATAGTGAGCAGCTCGGGGCCCCGGGTGCGCCAAACCCGGACCTACCGTGGTAGGTTCCCCTGGGGGAGTTTGATTTCGGAGTCCTCTTCTCCTAGATGAGTTGTCGACCAAGACTAACGAGCCTCATCTACCCGTTGGAATGTTCTTAGCTTCCCCTCACCTCTTGCCTACCAGTGGTCACGAAGACTCACATAGTAGGCCGTCTGGATCGGGTACTGAGCCCCTCCGCCACGGCAAGGCGACACTCCTTCGGAGGGGCGGAGATAGGAAAGATCCCTGCTGGTGAGACAGGAGTTATAAAACTAAGGCCTTACTAATAATCGGAATAAACCTAGAAGAGGAAGAGGGTGATATAAAAAGCAACATAAAATGCTGCACGTGGCACAGTTAATGAAGGTGGAGGGGGTGAAATGATTGTGCGCAGCTCGGGGCCCCGGGTGCGCCAAACCCGGACCTACCGTGGTAGGTTCCCCTGGGGGAGTTTGATTTCGGAGTCCTCTTCTCCTAGATGAGTTGTCGACCAAGACTAACGAGCCTCATCTACCCGTTGGAATGTTCTTAGCTTCCCCTCACCTCTTGCCTACCAGTGGTCACGAAGACTCACTTAGTAGGCCGTCTGGATCGGGTACTGAGCCCCTCCGCCACGGCAAGGCGACACTCCTTCGGAGGGGGGGGAATCGTTAAAAAACGAACGAAATGTTGGAGTGAGTGAGTGAGTGAGTGGTGTTTAAGGGCCCGTCGACAGCTAGGTCATTTGGGCCCCAAGTCAATTTTAAAGGATAAAACACTCGCTAACTTCTGGTTAAGAACTAAGCTAAAATACAAAACTAAAAAATGCTAAAACGGTTAAAATACTAAAAAGGTTAATGGTAAAACCGTTAAAACACCAAAAAGATTAAAACGCTAAAAAGGTTTAAAATACTAAACAGTAAAACAAAACAAACCTAATTGCAGATTTTTAAATCTTACTCAAAAGTCTAATACTAAAAGCACAAGTTATACTTCTTTGGGGAATCCAATTTCAGCAACGAACCGCAGCACCGTATCTACGGAGACTGGGTCGTCGCCTAGGATGGACCGCAGACTAAAACCCAGGCCAAGCGACTGGCGCACCGGGGCGTATCTCGGACAATCAATTAAAACGTGCGACACGGAGAGTTGGACGTCGCACGTGTGACAGACAGGGGCCGGGTCACCACACAGATGGTGGCCATGTGTGGCGCGTGTGTGACCTATGCGTAACCGCGTTAAAATGACCTCTGCCCGACGGGAATCCCTGCAAGAAGTCCGCCAGGGTTTTACTGAGTCCTTAATTGTCCGTAGTTGGGTGCCAGTCAGCTCTTCCCAAGATTTCTGCCAATAGGAATAAAGATGGCAGCGGAAGTATCGCTGCACATCTCTAAAAGGAAGAGCATGTGTGGAAAACACCGGCAAACGACATGCAGCCTTAGCAGCCACATCTGCCTCCTCGTTGCCGGGAATACCCACATGGCCTGGGATCCATGTAAAAATAAACTGGTATCCGCGAGTGACTAACTGTGAAACGAGTGTCTGGATTTTAATTATCATTGCTGATGTGCCGAGAAACTGTTGCAACGCCTGAACAGCGCTCATAGAGTCGCAGCATATAATGAAGCTGTCAGGAACCGAACTAGAAACAAAGAGTAAGAAATAAAAAATGGCAAACAGCTCGGCAGTAAAAACGGAAGTGCTGTCTGGAAGTCTGTACGAATGAGCCTCACCGTTGTACATGAAACTACATCCTGTACCACCCCCCACCTGGGACCCGTCGGTAAAAACCGGGGTGAAAGTCCGGTAACGTCCCAGGAGCTCGGTGAATAGTTGGCGAAACACCGAGTTAGGGGTAGCCACCTTCGCATAGCCCGAAAGCTCCAGGTCAAACCGCAGCGCGCTGGAGTTGCCAAGGAGGGTAGCGGCCTATAGACGATCGCGCTACATGGGGCATGCGAAGATCATGTGCAGTGAGCAGTTCACGGAATCGTATTCCACTTGGACGTGAGATAGTGGTATTACGTATATAACGGTGGGCGAGGTCGGGACGTAAGACGCATTGGAACGAGGGATGACCGGGGTGAGCGGCCAACCGTGCCACGTAGGAACTGAGTAAAAACGAGCGTCGGACAGACAGTGGAGGTTCGCCAGAATCAGCATACAAACACGCAATTCGACTAGTTCGGAAAGCCCCAGTGGCCAGACGGATACCAGTGTGATGGACAGTGTCTAAAAGGCGAAGTTTAGAGGCGGACGCCGCGCCATATATAAAACAGCCGTAGTCTAGTTTGGACCGGACCAATGAGCGGTACAACCTCAACATTACCGTGCGATCGCCGCCCCATGATGCCCCAGATAGAACCCGGAGTATCCGAAGCGAACGATCGCAGGAAACACGAAGATGTCGAATATGGTGCTCCCATGTAAGTTTGTTGTCGAGGTGTAGGCCCAAGAACTTCAGGTGCGGAACAAACGGTAGACGTGTGCCACGCAAATAAAGATCAGGGGGAGGGTGTACGCCACGAAGCCGATGGAAGTGGACACACTGTGTTTTGGTAGCGGAAAACTTGAAGCCCGTACGAAACGCCCACACGGCAATGGATGTTATGATCAGCTGCAGTTGACGTTCAATATGCTCAAGATTATACGAGCGATAATATACAGCAAAATCGTAAACATACAGGGACATCGGGATTCCACTACGAACAGCACTAGTGATGCTGTTAATCGCAACGGCGAAAAGCGTGACACTCAGGATCGATCCCTGGGGTACACCATTCTCCTGGATCTTCTCCTCGGAAAGCGTGTTGCCAATCCGGACACGAAAACGGCGAATTAATAAAAAGTTTAAAAGAAAAACGGCTAAGTGACCGCGCAAACCATAACCTTGCAGAGTACGAAGGATGCCATAACGCCATGTAGTGTCGTAAGCCTTCTCCAGATCAAAGAAAACACCCACGACATGCTGCTTCATCAGAAAGGCATTTTGGATGTAACTTTCCAGGCGTGTTAGATTGTCTACACTGGAGCGATTGCGGCGAAAGCCGCACTGAGCATTGCTCAGCAGGTTATTCTTCTCTAGCCACCACACTAAACGAGTGTTAATCATACGTTCTAAGGTCTTACAGATAACACTCGTTAAGCAAATAGGGCGGTAGCCAGAGGGAAGTGTCCGGTCTTTTCCGGGCCGAGGGATAGGGATGACAACACACGAAATGTTGGATGTTCCGGCAAGCTGGAAAGGAGTGGAGTGGAGTGTGGAGTTTAAGGGCCCGTCGACAGCTGGGTCATTTGGGCCCCAGGTCAATTTTTACGGTCTGAAACAAATTAATACGGTTAAAAAGGGGAAACTAAAAAAGCAGTAAACTTGTAAGGAGGTAAAACGTGAAAAACTAAAACAGTTAAAACGTTAAAAATCTTACGGACAAATATTAAAATAAAACAGCTAAAAAGTAAAAACAAACGGTGCTACAATAAAACCGGGATTCATTGTCTAGAAACCGTAGAATAAAACACCAAAACTAAAACACAAGTTAAACTTGTTTCCCAAACCCAATTTGGGTAACGAACCTTATCTACCGATACCGGGTCGTCGCCCAGAATTGACCGCATAGTAAAACCCAGGCCAAGGGACTGGCGCTCTCTAGTATATCGTGGACAATCAAGCAAAACGTGTGGGACGGACAGTTGTACACCGCACGTCTGACACACAGGGGCCGGGTCGCCACGCAGTAGATGACCGTGTGTGGCGCGAGTGTGACCGATTCTCAACCGGGTGAGAATGACCTCCGACCGCCGCGCATCCCTGACGGATGTCGGCCAGGGTGTTACTGTGTCTTTGATTGTCCGTAATTGGGTGCCAGATATTTCTTCCCACGACTTCTGCCAGAACGAAAAAATATGGCGCCGGAAATATCGTTGCGCATCACTAAAAGGCAGAGTTCGTGTGGATAATCCCGGCAGACGACATGCAGACTTTGCAGCCGCATCCGCCTCCTCGTTACCAGGAATACCCACATGGCCTGGGATCCATATAAAAACAAACTGGTATCCGTGAGTCAGTAACTGTGAAATGAGTGTCTGTATTTTAATTATGAGTGCTGAAGTGCCGAGAAATTGCTGTAAGGCCTGGAGAGCACTCAGAGAGTCACAGCAAATCATAAAATTTCCAGGACCTGAGCTGGAGATAAAGAGTAAAAAATAAAATATGGCGAACAGCTCGGCGGTAAAAACAGAACTGGCGTCCGGAAGGCGGTACTTGTGAGCCTCATTGTTATAAACAAAACTACAGCCTGTAGCACCACCCACCTGGGAACCATCGGTAAAAACCGGAAAGTAAATCGGGTAACGTCCCAGGAGCTCGGTGAAGAGTTGACGAAACACCGAGTGAGGGGTAGTTACTTTAGCATGGGCTGCAAGCTCGAGGTCGAATTGGGCACGGTGGAGTTGCCAAGGAGGAAAGCGACCATGGCAATACCGCTCTACAGCAGGCATTCGCAAAGAATGTGTGGCGAGCAGTTCACGAAACCGAATACCGCTGGGGCGGGATATTGAGCTATTTCGCATATAACGGTGGGCTAGGTCTGGACGCAATACAGAGTAAAATGACGGGTGACCAGGGTGAGCTGCTAACCGTGCCACGTATGAAGAAAGCAATACCGAGCGTCGCACAGACAATGGAGGTTCGCCAGATTCAGCATACAGACACGGAATTCGACTAGTACGGAAAGCTCCAGTAGCAAGGCGGATACCAGTATGATGAATCGTATCTAAAAGGCGGAGTTTAGAGGCAGATGCCGCGCCATAAATAAAACAGCCGTAATCTAATTTGGACCGGACCAGTGAGCCATACAACCTCAACATGACGGTTCGATCGCCGCCCCAAGATGCCCCAGATAACACCCGGAGCATCCGAAGCGAACGATTGCAGGATGGATGGATGGATGAATGGAGTTTAGGGGCCCGTCGACAACTAGGTCATTTGGGCCCTAGGTCAGAAAATAAAAAATCTAAAACTCGCCTAAAAACTGAAGTTTAAAATGGCAACTAAAAACGCAGACAGATAAAAACACCAAACGGCACATGAGTGCGCTAAGTTAAAACTTGGTAAAACCATTCATTAAAATGTGTAAAAGATCGAAGCTAAAACACATTAAAACTAAGCACTTAAAACACTAAAACGTAAAACACAAAAACCTATGTTAAAACGCTAAAAAAAAATTCACACACTAAAAACACGTTATACTTGCTTTGCGAACCCAATTTGTGCAACGAACCGCAGCGCCTTACAGGCAGACACAGGGTCGTCACCCAAAATTGACGCAAGCGTACACCCCAGGCCAACCGACTGGCGCTCACGAGCGTATTGCGGACAGTCTATAAGGATATGGGCCACAGAAAGTTGGATGTTGCACGTAGGGCAGACAGGCGCAGGGTCGCCACGCAAATGGAACCCATGTGTCGCCCGTGTGTGACCTATCCTCAGGCGGGTGAGGATAACTTCAGCCCGCCTGGAGTCCCTGCAGGATGTCATCCAGGGATCTACGCTGTCTTTAATGGTCCGCAATTGAGAGCCAGAGAATTCCTTCCATGACTGCTGCCAGATCGATAAAAGATGTCGACGGAAATGGCGCTGCACATCGACATATGGCAGACTGTGTGTGGCAACATCCGGCAAACGGCAAGCAGTTTTAGCAGCCGCATCCGCTTTCTCATTGCCGGGTATACCCACATGGCCTGGGGTCCAGGTAAAAAGCAACTGGTATCCGCGCGAGAGCATTTGCGAAATGAGAGCCTGTATTTTTAAAACGAATGCTGAGGTGCCGATAAACTGATCCAAGGACTGAATGGCACTCAGAGAGTCTGAACAAATGATAACATTGCCGGGAGCTGAGTTAGAAATAAAAAGTAAACAATAAAATATAGCAAACAGCTCGGCAGTAAAAACTGAACTATGGTCCGGAAGTCGGTACTGGTGCGCCTCGTCGTTACACACGAAACTACATCCCGTAGCTCCACCCACCTGGGACCCATCGGTAAAAACCGGGGTGAAAGTCCGGTGGCGGCCCAAAAGTTCGGTGAACAGTTGTCGATACACCGATTGCGGGGTGGAAAGCTTAGCATAGCCTGAGAGCTCCAGGTCGAATTGCGCGCGCCGGAGTTGCCAAGGAGCAGAGCGTCCTAGAGAGAATCGCTCTACAGCAGGCATGCGGAGATCGTGTTTGTCAAGTAGTTCGCGGAACCGAATACCGCTTGGGCGCGATATAGTTGTGTTGCGCAGATAACGGTGAGCAAGGTCGGGACGCAGGACACATTTAAAAGAAGGATGACCCGGATGGGCTGCCAACCTTGCGACATACGAACACAATAAAATCGAACGACGGACCGACAGTGGTGGTTCTCCAGACTCAGCATACAGACACTCAACTCTACTGGTGCGGAACGCCCCAGTAGCAAGACGGATACCAGCATGGTGTACAGTATCTAAAAGACGGAGTTTAGAGGCGGACGCCGCGCCATAGATAAAACTACCGTAGTCTATTTTTGACCGCACCAGTGAACGATACAATCGTAACATAACTGTACGATCACCGCCCCAAGAAACTCCGGATAAAAGGCGGAGTACTCGAAGTGAGCGATCGCAGGAAGCACGTAGTTGGCGAATATGGTACTCCCACGTCAGCTTACTGTCGAAGTGCAGGCCAAGGAACTTGAGGTGCGGGACAAACGGTAGACGTGTGCCACGCAAATAAAAATCAGGAGGAGGGTGTACGCCGCGAACTCGATGGAAGTGGATACACTGAGTTTTCGTAGGTGAGAACTGAAAGCCGGATCGAAGGGCCCAGTCTGCGATTGATGTTATGGTCAGCTGCAGTTGACGCTCAATGTGCTCGAGATTATAGGAGCGATAGTAAATTGCAAAGTCGTCAACATACAGTGACATCGGGATTCCGCTACGAACAACATCAGCGATTCCGTTGATTGCTGCGGCAAAGAGCGTGACACTCAGGATGGACCCCTGAGGCACACCATTCTCCTGAATCTTTTCCTGTGACAGGGTATTACCAATGCGCACACGAAATTTTCGAAGTCGTAAAAAGTTTAAAATGAAAAGCGCTAAGTGACCGCGTAAACCGTAACCGTGCAGAGCACGAAGGATTCCATAGCGCCAGGTGGTGTCGTAGGCCTTCTCTAAATCAAAGAAGACACCCACGACATGCTGCTTCAGCAGAAAGGCATTCTGGATGTAAGCCTCTAAGCGTGTCAGATGGTCGACGCTAGAGCGATGGCGACGAAAACCGCACTGAATGTTGGTGAGCAGGTTATGCGTCTCTAGCCACCACACTAAACGAGTGTTAATCATCCGTTCGAAGGTCTTACAAACAACACTCGTTAGGCAAATAGGGCGGTAACTAGAGGGAAGTGTCCTGTCTTTTCCAGGTCGAGGGATAGGGATGACAATACCCACTCGCCAGGAGGACGGAAAGACCTGCTCGTGCCAGATACGGTTATAAATACCAAGCAGGAAAGACGAAGCCGAAGATGGAAGGTGAAGCAGCATTTGTCGATGGATGTCATCTGGACCAGGAGAGGAATCTTTAGCAAGTGACAAAGAGTGCTCTAACTCCGCTACGGTAAAGGGTGCGTTGTACGGTTCAGTACAGTCACTATTAAAAGGAAGGACTATCCGCTCGGCAGATTCCTTGAGAGGTATAAAAGCTCTGTCGTAACTATTCGTTTGGCTAGTAGCAGCAAACGAAGTAGCAAGGGCGTCGGCGATATCCTGTTCGCTGGTGTAATGCGATCCGCTTATGGCAAGGCCGGGAATGATAGTCCGGCGACACTTGCCATACATGCGGCGAACAGCAGTCCACACCCTCTGTGCCGGAGTGCGACGGGACAGAGAAGAGACAAAAGTTTCCCACGATGTGCGTTTTGCACAGCGGAGGACAAATCGAGCCCTGGCACGAGAACGCTTAAAAGCTATCAAGTTCTCCTCCGTAGGATGTGAACTGAAGACACGCAGAGCACGTTTCCTTGCTTTAATAGCCAAACTACATTCCTCGGACCACCAAGGCACAGGAACGTGACGAGGTGTAGTAGAACCACGAGGAATGCTGGAATTCGCTGCGAGCAGGACAGAACAAGTAAAATATTCCACCAGTTCATCGATGGTGGGGAAGACATCGTTGTGAAGGTGAATGAGGGAACGAAATTTCCCCCAGTCAGCCTTGGAAATAATCCAGTGAGGATATCGTGTTGGCACAGGATGGAGACTAGATATGTGAATGCTAATGGGAAAATGATCACTGCCAAAGAGGTCGCTGAGCACCGACCAATCAAGGAGTGGCACCAGTGACGGGCTACAGAAGCTCACGTCTAAAGCGGAGTAGGTACCGTAGGCAGATGATAAAAAGGTAGGGGCGCCAGTGTTTAATAGAAGTAGGCCGGACATATCACAAACATCTGCTACAAGGCAACCACGAGCATCGTCAGTGTCGGAGCCCCACAAGGTGTTTTTGGCATTCAGATCGCCTAGAAGAAGAAACGGTGGCGGAATCTGTGCCAAGAGAGCCCGAAGTTCGTTCTCGTGTACGACACTGACCGGTGGCAGATAGACATTACAGATAGAGAAAGAAAGGCTCTGCAGCTGTACACGTACCGCTACAGCTTGGAGCGGCGTGTTTAGTGGTATGCTGGTGGCAGGGATGGTATTCGCCACCAGAATAGCAACACCACCGCTTGCCCGTCGATCAGCTGCAGAATCATGTCTAAAGGCCACAAATCCACGAAGATAGAGTGCGTGATGAGGTTGCAGATGGGTTTCCTGTAGACAGACGATAGATGGACAGCGTTGAGAAATTAGATGCTGTATGTCCGGAACACGTGCCCGGAACCCATTAACATTCCACTGGATTATTTCCATAGTGAAAAAGGATTAATGGCTAGTCTTCATCTTTTTCTTCTTTTTCACTTTGGCTGACTTAGGTCCAACGATGTGGAAGTCGCCGTCCTCTGGCGATTCCTCGGAGGTGTGCGAGGCAGAGGATCCCCTACGACTCGCAGAGCGAGAGCGGGATCTCTGAGAGGACGTGAGACTGCTTGCGCGAACTTTATGACGCGAACGACTTCCATCGATAGGATCCTTACCGCTTCCTAACGGCTTGGAAACTGTGGTCTGCACGGCGGAAGATGTTTTAGACACTGCACTTTTTCGACTAACTGTTGGGGTGCTCTCTGGAAGGTCAGTCTGTGTCGAGGCATTTGCAACGGTGACATGTTGCAAGCCGACAGTAGCAACAGGAGGGCGCCGAGCTGCCGACGAATAAGCTAAGGTGGTGGCAGGCTTCAGTTGTTCGAAACGCCGACGCGCTTCTATAAATGTCAGGCGCTCCTTTACCCGCAACTCCTGAATACTCTTTTCGTCCAAGAACTTAGGACACTGACGTGAGCTAGATGGATGGTTACCCCCACAGTTCACACAGCATGGGTCTCGAGTGCAAGCCGTGTCTTCGTGTGCCGGTAAGCCGCAACGTTCACAAGCTGCAGGATGGTTGCACGAGGTCCTAGTATGCCCGAATCTCTGACACTGAAAACAGCGCATGGGATTCGGGACATACGGTCGTACTGCAGCACGCTCGTAGCCACAGTAGATGTATTCTGGCAGCTGAGTGCCCTTAAACGTAAGGAATACTGTACGTAAGGCACACTCTTTCCCATCCTGTTTCCGAGTTAATCGGTATGCTTGGCAGACTCGCTGATCAGAGAGGCAGGTGACAATTTCTTCGTTGGAGAGATCGTCGAGGCTGGAAGTGGTTACTACTCCTCTACACGAGTTGAGGGTCTTATGTGGGGCTACCCGGATAGGGAAGGAGCCCAACAAACTCGCCTTCAACAGCTTCTGCGACTGATCTCCATTCATCACCTCGATCAATAACGTGCCATCTCTAAGTCTGGTTGCGTTTTTAACCGGGCCACAGATCCTATCGACTTCCTTTTTAATATAGAACGGGCTAATGTCCTTCATCGTCTTTCCTTCACATTGCAAGGTCAGCACCAAAAAACTGTCAATGAGGGAGGGTTTGCGCGGAGACATGATTATTTGGACCCCCATCCGGAACCGTCGGCGTCAGCCTGCCATCCGGGGGTCAAAGGATAAAAGACACCAAAATCTCCACGGTCTGTGCCGCCATGGAGACCCCTCCATGACTGACCTCAAGGCGTACTTCAGAGGAGCTACCCTCCGATCTCCACTGCTTGTCCGCATGGGTAAACCGTTCACCACGTGACACCCCGGTTTTATGCCCCCACCACAGGAATAACCGCCTGTGGCTCCCCGCTTTAGCACACGCTGCCTCAACGGAGTCAGCGTGGATTCAGGGGACTTCGGGTTGATTACACCGGGGCTCCGTCAGCGGTAACACGTCCGGCCGGTGATACTAACCCGACGGCACGCGGCCGTCGGGAGATTAACACCGGCCGTGCCCTCAAGGAGCTACGTGGGTGTACATGACGTGTGGACGGGCTCCGCACCTAAGGCTACACATGGGGGCAGTGTGAAGGGTCCGCACAACCTTCGCGCCTGAGACCTCCGAAGAGCACACAAGTCGGGGGCCGCGCTGAAAACCGTGGGACAGGACCACGGAGATAGGAAAGATCCCTGCTGGTGAGACAGGAGTTATAAAACTAAAGCCTTACTAACTAATAATCGGAATAAACCTAGAAGAGGAAGAGGGTGATATAAAAGCAACATAAATCGCTGCACGTGGCACAGTTAATGACTATGAAGGGGTGGAATGATGGTGAGCAGCTCGGGGCCCCGGGTACGCCAAACCCGGACCTACCGTGGTAGGTTCCCCTGGGGGAGTTTGATTTCGGAGTCCTCTTCTCCTAGATGAGTCGTCGACCAAGACTAACGAGCCTCATCTACCCGTTGGAATGTTCTTAGCTTCCCCTCACCTCTTGCCTACCAGTGGTCACAACGACACACATAGCAGGCCGTCTGGTTCGGGTACTGAGCCCCTCCGCCACGGCAAGGCGACACCCCTTCGGAGGGGACGATTGCAGGAAGCACGAAGATGGCGAATATGGTGCTCCCATGTGAGTTTGCTGTCGAGGTGTAGGCCCAAGAACTTCAGGTGCGGAACAAAAGGAATACGCGTGTCACGCAAATAAAGAACAGGAGGAGGATGCACACCACGAAGTCGATGAAAGTGTAGACACTGTGTTTTCGTAGGGGAGAACTGAAAGCCGGTGCGATGAGCCCATTCGGCGATAGAGGATATGGTCAGCTGCAGTTGGCGTTCGATGTGTTCAAGATTAAAAGAGCGGTAGTAGATGGCAAAGTCGTCAACATACAGCGATATCGGGATTCCCCCACGAACAACACTGGCGATACCGTCAATCGCCACGGCGAAAAGCGTTACACTAAGAATCGACCCCTGGGGTACACCGTTCTCCTGGATCCTGTCGTGGGATAGTGTATTCCCAATGCGGACACGAAACCGGCGTAGTTTTAAAAAATTTAAAACGAGAATGGCTAAATGACCGCGTAAACCGTAACCGTGTAAAGTACGTAGGATACCATAGCGCCAGGTAGTATCGTAGGCCTTCTGCAGATCGAAGAAGACGCCCACGACATGCTGCTTCAAGAGAAAGGCATTTTGTATATATGCTTCCATGCGTGCCAGATTGTCGACACTGGAGCGATGACGACGAAAACCGCACTGAGCATTGCTCAGCAGGTTATTCTTCTCCAGCCACCACACTAAGCGAGTGTTAACCATACGTTCGAAGGTCTTACAAACAACACTCGTCAGGCAAATAGGGCGGTAGCTAGAGGGAAGTGTCCGGTCCTTTCCGGGCCGAGGGATGGGGATGACAATACCCTCGCGCCAGGAAGACGGGAAAACCTGCTGAAGCCATATGCGGTTGTAAATGCTCAGCAGGAAGGAGAGAGCCGCAGGTGGGAGGTGAAGCAGCATTTGTCGGTGGATGTCATCAGGGCCAGGAGAGGAGTCCTTTGCGAGAGACAAAGCACGTTCTAGCTCCTCTTCGGTGAAAGGCGCGTTGTACGGTTCACTGCAGTCACTGTTAAAATTGAGGATTATCCGCTCCGCAGATTCCTTGATTCCTAGAAAGGCATTACTGTAACTTCGGGTTTGGCTGTCAGCAGCGAAAGAATCGGCAAGGGTGTCGGCGATGTCCTGCTCGGAGGTGTAGGTGGAGCCTTGTACGGCAAGAGCGGGAATAATGGTCCGACGACACTTGCCGTACATACGCCGAACAGCAGTCCACACCCTTTGTGCCGAAGTGCGACGTGAAAGCGAAGAGACGTAGCTTTCCCAGGATCTGCGCTTTGCACTCCGAAGAACAAAACGTGCTCTGGCACGAGAACGTTTAAAAGCTATAAAATTGTCTTCGGTCGGATGTAAACTGAAAAGACGCAGAGCACGTTTACGCGCTTTGATAGCCAAACGGCATTCCTCAGACCACCAAGGCACAGGAAAGTGTCGTGGTGTAGATGATCCACGAGGAATGCTGGAATCTGCTGCGAGCAACACAGAACATGTAAAATATTCCACCATGTCTTCAATGGTGGTAAAGCCATCGTCGGTGAGATGAATAAGCGAGTGAAATTTCCCCCAATCAGCTCTGGAAATAATCCAGTGAGGATGCCGTGTTGGCACAGTATGACTATGGTAGAGGTGAATATTAATGGGGTAATGATCGCTGCCAAATAGGTCGGAAAGCACCGACCAATCAAGCAGTGGAACTAATGCCGGGCTACAAAAGGTAACGTCTAGTGCTGAATGTGTGCCGTGAGTGGAGGATAAGAATGTGGGGACACCAGTGTTCAGCAGAAGTAAGCCAGACATGTCACAAACGTCTGCTATAAGGCACCCACGAGCATCGTCAATGTCGGAGCCCCATAAAGTGTTTTTGGCATTCAGATCGCCGAGGAATAGAAGCGGTGGCGGAATCTGAACCAGAAGAGCCCGAAGATCGTGTTCTTGTACGACATTGACCGGTGGCAGATAGACATTGCAAATAGAAAAGCACAGGCCCCGCAGCTGTACACGAACCGCTACAGCTTGCAGCGGCGTGTTAAGCGGTATGCTGGCAGCAGAGATGGTATGTGCCACCAGCGTAGCCACACCACCGCTAGCCCGCCGACCAGCTGCAGAGTCATGTCTAAATGCGGAAAAATTACGTAGATGTAAACCATGATTAGGCTGCAAATGGGTTTCTTGTAAGCAGACGACGGAAGGCGATCGCTGAGAAACTAAGTGTTGTATGTCTGGAGCCCTGGCCCGGAACCCATTAATATTCCACTGGATTATTTCCATGCTAAAATCGAATTAGTAGTTGGTCTTTATTTTCTTTTTCACCTTCGCACTCTTTGGACCGATAATGTGAGGTCCACCATCCTCCGGTGACTCCTCCGATGTGCGGGAGTCTGAAGAACCCCTGCGGCTCGCAGAGCGGGAGCGGGACTTCACAGAGGACGTGCAACTACTGGCCCGGAGTTTATGCCTGGAACGATGGCGTTCAACAGGCAACGAAGCAGTCTCAGAGCTAGTCGACTGCGGCGGAACTGGCGTCTGGACGGCAGAAGAGGTAGTCTGTGGTCGAACTGTAGGTGGAGTAGAACTATGCTCGTCAGGTGAGCCAGTTTGTACTCCCACGGAAACCCGAGAGGGCGAACTGGGGCACGTCTGTACGACGGCGTCCTGTTTCGGAACAGCCTGGCGGACAGCTGCAGAAAACTTCAAGGTGGTGGTTGGATGAAGTTCCTGATACCGCTTTCGTGCGTCTACAAAAGTCAGGTGTTCCTTAACCCGAAGCTCCTGGATTGCCTTCTCCTCTAAAAAGCGGGGGCAATCGCGCGAGTTCGACGGGTGTGCACCTCCACAGTTGACACAGGTGGAGTCCTGATCGCACAGGGAGCCGTCGTGAGCATTTCGACCACAGCGAAGACAAACTGGTGTACCGGTACATCGCTGCTGCGTATGCCCGAACTTCTGGCAGCGGAAACAACGCATAGGGTTCGGCACATACGGTCGTACGGTTGCGCGTTCATACCCGCAGAAAATGAATTGCGGCAGAGTCGTACGTTCAAACGTAAGGAAAACCGTACGTAAGGGGGAGGGCTTGTCATCCTTCTTACCAATTAAACGGTATGCAGCAATAACACCTTGGTCAGAGAGGCAGTTAACTATGTCCTCGTTAGAGAGGTTGTCCAGACTTGATGTTGAAACTACGCCGCGACAACTATTCAAAGTCTTATGCTTCTCTACCTTTACGGGATAAGAACCTAGGAGAGTGGCTTTAAGTAGTTTTGCGGTTTGGGAGTCTTGAGCCACCTCTATCAGCAAGTTGCCGTCCCTACATCGAGTGACATTTTTTACAGCGCCACATAAGCGATCTACTTCCTTTTTAATATAAAACGGACTCAGAGTAGCCAGGGTCTTCTTCTCGCTTACCATACTCATAACCAAAAATCGTGGAGTTGAAGGGGGGGAGCGCAGAGGAGACATTATGAAAAGGTCCCCCTTCCGGACCGTCGGCGTCAGCCTGCCATCCGGGGGATAAAGGAAAAAGACACCTAAATCTTCCGGTCTGTGCCGGCCCGAAGCACCCGCTTCAGACCCGATCTCAAGGAGTACATCAGAAAAAGTTACCCTCCGCCTATCACTACTTACCGGTATGCGACATTTCCACCAAAGGCAGGCCCGACTTTATGCCCCTACCACAGGAATAACCGCCTGTGGCTCCCCACTCTAGCCCACGCTGCCTCAACGGAGTCAGCGTGGATTCAGGGGACTTGTGGTTGATTACATCGGACCCCAGACAGCGGTAACACGTCGGGTCCCCCTGTACACCCCAGCGGCAGCACGGCCGCCGAGATACCCATGGGGACCCGGCCCCTAAGGAGCTACGGGGGTGTACTTGACAATGGAATGGCTCCGCACCTAGTGTCGCACAAAAGGGGTAGTGAGGAGGGTCCACTCAACCTTCACGCCTGAGCCTCCGAAGAGCACACAAGTTGGAAGCTGCGCCGAAACCGTGGGACAGGAACCACGGAGACAGGATAGATCCCTGTTGGTGAGACAGGAGTTATAATTCTAAAACTTAACCTACATAAAACCATAAGACCTAGAAGAGGAAGAGACTAAATCTAAGTGGATGATAACGTGGCTAGACCTGATGGATGCGAGGGGATGATAATGGGGATGAGCGGCTCGGGGCCCCGGGTGCGCCAAGCCCGGACTTACCGTGGTAGGTCCCCCTGGGGGAGCAAGCTGGAAAGGCCGCAGGCGTAGCTGCAAAGAAGAACGTCACGCCGATAAGAAAGCGGAGGTTCAGCAGCTTCCGCACACAGGCTGATAACTGGACTCGTTGGAAAAGCGCCAATACTCAAGCGGACACCAGGGTGATGTGTAGGATCAAGACGTTTCAAAATCGACGGGCGAGCCGACGAATACACAATACAACCGTAGTCCAGTTTAGATCGGACCAAAGAGCGATACAACCTTAAAAGTACAGTCCGATCAGCTCCCCAGGATGTGCCACTTAAAACGCGTAAAACACTAAGAGAACGGTCACATCTGGCCTTCAAATAGGATATATGAGAGGCCCAGCTGAGCTTCCTGTCAAACACCAATCCCAAAAATTTCGCCTCGTCTGCGAAAGGGAGAACATCTGGGCCTAGGTGAAGGGAAGGGGGAAGAAACGCCTTCCGGCGCCAGAAGTTCACACAGACGGTTTTCTCGGCGGAGAACTTGAAACCGTTTTCCAGACTCCAAATGAACAGGCGGTCAAGGCAGAGTTGGAGGCGCCGTTCTAAGAGATGAGTATGCCGAGAACTGCAGTAAATGGCGAAATCATCCACAAAAAGGGAGGATGAAACACCAGCGGGAACGCACTCCACAATGGGATTGATGGCCACAGCGAATAAGGTGACGCTGAGTACCGAGCCCTGCGGTTCTCCGTTCTCTTGAGTAAAAGCACGAGATAAAATAGAACCAGTCCGCACTCGAAACACTCGATCCCTCATAAATTCTCGGATAAAGAGGGGCAGGCGACCCCGAAAGCCCCATTTATGGAGGGTACGAAGAATACCGTACCGCCAGCAAGTGTCATACGCCTTCTCAAGATCAAAAAAACACAGAGACCGTTTGACTCTTCCTCAGAAAGGCATGCATGATGTGCGTCGAAAGCGAGACTAAGTGGTCGACCGTTGAACGGAAGCGACGAAAACCGCACTGAACGTTGGCTAGCAGATGATTAGATTCGAGCCACCACGTCAGTCGCCCGTTGATCATGCGCTCCATCACCTTGCAAATGACACTGGTGAGAGAGATCGGGCGATAACTGGAAGGGAGATGACGATCCTTCCCAGGTTTTAAAATTGGAACGATAGTGGCCTCACGCCAAGTGGATGGAAAAGTACTGGTACGCCAGATGCGGTTATACACCTCCAAGAGAAAGAGTTTACCAGCGGAAGAAAGGTGCTGTAACATTAAAACATGAACACCATCCGGTCCTGGAGTCGACGGTTTGGAAGAAACGAGGGCCCGCTCCAGCTCCGTCATGGTAAAAACGGCGTTGTAACACTCGCGGTTAGAAGAGGGAAACAGAATTTCGTGCGACTCAGCCCGGGTCTTGAGGGTTAAAAATCTTGGATGAAAATTCGAAGAACTGGAAACGCCAGCAAAAGCATTGCCCAGAGTGTCAGCAACAGCTCTAGGGCAAGCGATGGTGTCATTATTAATCCGCACCCCAGGTACTGTGGAAGCTGGTATTTTGCCAGCCACACGGCGGAGCTTGTCCCAAACAAGAGATGAAGGGGTGTGGCAATTGAAGGATTCCAAAAACCGGAGCCAGGATGTCCTTTTACTGGCCTGTATGATACCACGGGCTCTAGCGCGCTGTTGTTTGAAGGTGACCAGATTCTCTAGAGTGGGATGGCGCCGGAAAACTCGAAGTGCAGCCCTGCGTCCACGGATTGCGGCCCGGCATTCGTCGGCCCACCAGGGAACCGGTAGTCGTCGCGGTTGAGTGAGTGAGTGAGTATTGTTTAAGGGCCCATCGACAACTAGGTCATTAGGGCCCTAAGTTCACAGAATAAAACAAGCCAACAATAAAACCTCACCCTAAAAAGCTAAAAGGTGAAAGTTAAAATAACTTAAAAAAGGTTAAAAAGTCTAAAACCGAGAGCTAAAACAGTTAAAAGTTAAACAACTGGTAAAAACGTAGACTTATAAAACTTAAAACTGATAAAATCTTTAAAAGGTAAAAACCAGAATAACATCCAAAGTAAAAACAACTAAAAGTCAATATCCGCCAATATAAAAGCACCTTACACTTGCTTGCAAAAATCAATCTTGGCAACAAACCGCAGTGCTGTATTGACAGCTACTGCGTCGTTGCCTAAAACAGAGCACAGTGTAAGGCCCAGGCCTAGGGACTGACGCTCATGACCGTATTGCGGACAATCAAGAAGGACATGTGCGACGGAGAGTGGAACATTGCACGTCGCACAGACAGGCTCCGGATCACCACGCAAAAGATGTCCATGCGTGGCTCGAGTGTGGCCTATCCTCAGGCGGGTTAAAATCACTTCCTCACGCCTGGAATTCCTGCAGCTGGTCTGCCAGGGTTGTACAGTGTCCTTTATTGTCCGTAACTGAGTGCCAGCTAACGCTTCCCAAGATTGCTGCCAGTGGGTAAATAGATGGCGGCGAAAGTATTTCTGCACATCTACATAGGGTAGCGCACGGGTGGAGTATTCCGGGAGGCGGCATGCAGACTTTGCAGCCGCATCCGCCGCCTCGTTGCCCGGAATACCCACATGGCCTGGGATCCACGTAAAAACAAACTGGTATCCGCGAGACAGTAGTTGCGAAATCAACGTCTGAATTTTAATAATCAATGCCGAGGTGCCGATAAACTGTTGCAGGGCCTGGAGGGCGCTAAAAGAGTCGGAACAGATAATAAAACTTCCAGGACCTGAACTGGAGATAAAAAGCAGGAAATAAAATATGGCAAACAGCTCGGCGGTAAATACTGAACTGGCGTCTGGAAGGCGGTACTTGCGAACGTCGCCATGGTATACAAAAGCGGAACCCGTCGCACTACCCATCCGTGAGCCATCAGTAAATACCGGAGTATGAGTCCGGTATCGGCCCAGAACTGCGGTGAAAAGTTGGTGAAACACCGAGTGAGGGGTAGCTAACTTCGCACAGCTCGACAGCTCCAGGTCAAAGCGTGCACGCTGGAGCTGCCATGGAGGGTATCGGCCATGCGAATGCCGCTCTACGGCTGGCAAGCGTAGATCGTGTGCGGTCAGAAGTTCTCGAAACCTGATGCCGCTTGGACGGGAGATAGTTGTATTCCGCGTATAACGGTACACTAGGTCTGGACGCAATACAGGTGGAAACGAAGGATGACCTGGATGAGCGGCCAACCTAGCCACGTAGGAACATAGTAACAACGAGCTTCGGGCAGACAGTGGGGGTTCGCCAGAATCAGCATACAGACAGTCCACTCTACTTGTACGGAAAGCCCCAGTAGCGAGACGGATACCAGTGTGATGTATTGTATCTAAAAGGCGGAGTTTAGAGGCGGATGCGGAGCCATAGATAAAACAGCCGTAGTCTAATTTGGACCGGACCAGTGAACGATACAACCTCAACATGACCGTGCGATCGCCACCCCAAGATACCCCAGATAAAACCCGGAGCACCCGAAGCGAACGATCGCAGGAAGCACGCAGATAACGAATATGGTGCTCCCATGTAAGTTTGGTGTCGAGGTGTAAGCCCAAGAATTTCAGGTGCGGAACAAATGGAAGACGCGTGCCACGCAAATAAAGATCAGGGGCCGGGTGTACGCCACGAAGTCGATGGAAGTGGACACATTGTGTTTTCGTAGGGGAGAACTGAAAGCCGGTGCGAAATGCCCACTCGGCGATGGATGTTATAGCTAGCTGCAGTTGACGCTCGATGTGCTCTAAACTATGAGAGCGATAGTATATCGCAAAGTCGTCAACATACAGTGACATTGGTATTCCCCTACGAACAACACTGGCAATGCCGTTGATGGCCACGGCGAAAAGTGTTACACTCAGAATCGACCCCTGGGGTACACCATTCTCCTGGATTCGTTCTTGTGAAAGCGTATGGCCAATGCGGACACGAAATCGGCGAAGTTGTAAAAAATTAAGAACAAAAAGAGCTAGATGGCCACGTAAACCGTAGTCGTGTAAACTACGGAGGATACCATAGCGCCATGTAGTGTCGTAGGCCTTCTGCAGGTCGAAGAACACCCCCACGACATGCTGCTTCATGAGAAAGGCATTCTGGATGTAGGCCTCCATGCGAGTAAGGTTATCGACACTCGAGCGATGACGACGAAAGCCGCACTGAACGTTGCTCAACAGGTTATTCGTCTCTAGCCACCACACTAAGCGAGTGTTAATCATTCGTTCCATGGTCTTACAAACGACACTCGTCAGGCAGATAGGACGGTAGCTAGAGGGAAGTGTCCGGTCCTTCCCCGGCCGAGGGATAGGGATGACAGTACCCTCGCGCCAGGAAGAAGGGAAAACCTGCTGAAGCCAGATGCGGTTGTACATGTTCAGCAGGAAGGTCAACGCCTCAGGTGGAAGATGAAGCAGCATTTGTCGGTGAATGTCATCAGGCCCAGGAGAAGAGTCCTTCGCGAGAGACAAAGCATGGGCTAGCTCCGCCTCCGTAAAATGAGCGTTGTACGGTTCACTAGAGTCACTTTTAAAATTGAGGACTTCCCGCTCCGCAAATTCCTTGACGGGTAAAAAGGTAGTGTGGTAGCTTTGGGTTTGGCTATCAGCAGCGAAAGCGTCTGCGAGGGCGTCGGCGATATCCTGCTCGTGGGTGTAAGAGCGTCCCTGCACGGCAAGACCGGGTATTATCGTCCGGCGACACTTGCCGTACATACGCCGAACCGCAGTCCACACCCTTTGTGTTGAAGTGCGTCGAGAGATGGAAGAGACGTAAGTTACCCAGGAGGTGCGTTTTGCACTGCGAAGTACAAAACGCGCCCGGGCACGCACTCGCTTAAAGGTAATAAAGTTCTCTTCCGTAGGATGTGCACTGAAAACTCGCAAGGCCCGTTTGCGGGCTTTAACAGCCAAACGACATTCCTCGGACCACCAAGGCACAGGAAGATGACGAGGTGTAGTAGAACCGCGAGGAATGCTGGAATTTGCTGCAAGCAGGACAGAACATGTAAAATACTCCACCATGTTGTCGATGGTGGTAAAACCATCGTCGGTAAGGTGAATGAGGGAACGAAATTTCCCCCAGTCAGCCTTGGAAATAATCCAGTGAGGGTGTCGTGTTGGAATAGTATGGAAACCAGATATGTGAATGTTAATGGGAAAATGATCACTGCCAAAGAGGTCGGAGAGCACCGACCAATCAATGAGTGGTACCAATGACGGGCTACAGAAGCTAACGTCTAAGGCGGAGTACGTACCATAGGCAGATGATAAAAAGGTAGGGGCACCAGTGTTCAACAAAAGGAGGCCGGACATATCGCAAACGTCTCCTACAAGGCATCCGCGAGCATCGTCAGTGTCGGAGCCCCATGAAGAGTGTTTGGCATTCAGATCACCAAGGAAGATAAAGGGTGGCGGAATCTGAGCCAAAAGAGCTCGAAGGTCGTTCTCGTGTACAACACTGACCGGTGGCAGATAGACATTGCAAATTGACAGACTTAAGCCCTGCAACTGGACACGCACAGCCACAGCTTGCAGCGGCGTGTTTAGCGGGATGCTTGTGGCAGAGATGGTATGCGCCACCAAAGTAGCAACCCCTCCGCTTGCTCGTCGATCAGCTGCAGAGTCATGCCTAAAAGCCGAAAAACCACGAAGATGTAATGCGTGATTAGGGTGCAAATGTGTTTCTTGTAGGCAGACGATTGATGGAGAGCGTTGCGCAACGAGATGCTGTATGTCCGGAACACGTGCCCGGAACCCATTAACATTCCACTGGATTATTTCCATGGTAAAGAAGAATTAGTGATTCGTCTTCATCTTTTTCTTTTTCATCTTTACCTTAACCGACTTTGGACGGGGTAGGTTAATTTCGTCATCCCCTAGTGACTCCTCGGATGTACGGGAGTCTGAAGATCCCCTGCGGCTCGCGGAACGGGAGCGGGAGCGGGACTTCATTGATGACGTGTGGCTGCTGGCGCGAACATCAGGCCTAGAGGAATGGCTATCAACAGGCTGGCTACGACTTGTGGACGCCTTGTGAGCTGGTGTCTGCACGGCTGTAGATGTTGTAGCTTTTGCAGGTGTGGCACGAGACAGTGGAACAATATTCGCTGGTAGGTCTGTCTGTGTGGAGGCATCTGATACAGGGACATGCTGTATCGCTACGGTGTTAACAGGAGCGCGTCGGGCAGCCAAGGCATAACCTGTGGTGGTCGCAGGTTGCAGCTGCTCAAAGCGACGACCCGCCTCTGGAAATGTAAGATGTTCTTTCACGCGTAGCTCCTGTATACATTTTTCATCCAGAAACTTCGCACACTGACGCGAGCTAGATGGATGACCGGCTCCACAGTTAACACAATGAGGGTCACGGGTACAAGCCGTGCCCTCATGAGGTGATAGGCCACAACGCTCACAAACGGCAGGATGGTTGCACGCGGTCTTAGTATGTCCGAACTTCTGACACTGAAAACAGCGCATAGGGTTCGGGACATATTGACGTACGGCGGCACGCTCGTACCCGCAGAAGATGTATTCTGGCAACTGTGTGCCCTTAAAAGTGAGGTAAACCGTACGTAAATCAATCACTTTACCATCCTGCTTTCTTGTCAGACGGTACGCTTGACACACACGCTGGTCAGAGAGGCAAGTAACAATCTCCTCGTTTGACAGACCGTCCAGACTGGATGTGGTGACAACTCCTCTGCATGAGTTTAGAGATTTATGTGGGGCTACCCGGATGGGGTAGGAGCCCAACAAAGTGGCTTTCAACAATTTCTGGCACTGGTCTGCGGTGGTCACTTCTACCAAAAGCGTACCGTCTCGTACTCGGGTGGCGTTTTTAACAAGGCCACAGATCCTGTCGAGTTCTTTCTTTATGTAAAAGGGGCTAAGATCCTTCATCGTTTTCCTTTCACTGGCCAAGGTCAAGACTAGAAAACTGTCGAAATGAGAGGGTTTGCGCGGATGCATGTTGAAATCGGACCCCCATCCGGAACCGTCGGCGTCAGCCTGCCATCCGGGGGTCAAAGAAAAGAAAGACACCAAAATCTCCACGGTCTGTGCCGCCATGGAGACCCCTCCATGACTGACCTCAAGGCGTACTTCAGAGGAGCTACCCTCCGATCTCCACTGCTTGTCCGCATGGGTAAACCGTTCACCACGTGACACCCCGGTTTTATGCCCCCACCACAGGAATAACCGCCTGTGGCTCCCCGCTTTAGCACACGCTGCCTCAACGGAGTCAGCGTGGATTCAGGGGACTTCGGGTTGATTACACCGGGGCTCCGTCAGCGGTAACACGTCCGGCCGGTGATACTAACCCGACGGCAGGCGGCCGTCGGGAGATTAACACCGGCCGTGCCCTCAAGGAGCTACGTGGGTGTACATGACGTGTGGACGGGCTCCGCACCTAAGGCTACACATGGGGGCAGTGTGAAGGGTCCGCACAACCTTCGCGCCTGAGACCTCCGAAGAGCACACAAGTCGGGGGCCGCGCTGAAAACCGTGGGACAGGACCACGGAGATAGGAAAGATCCCTGCTGGTGAGACAGGAGTTATAAATCTAGGAACTTACAAACTAATAATCAGAATAAACCTAGAAGAGGAAGAGGGTGATATA
This sequence comes from Tenodera sinensis, assembly GCA_030765045.1. Taxonomy (NCBI): domain Eukaryota; kingdom Metazoa; phylum Arthropoda; class Insecta; order Mantodea; family Mantidae; genus Tenodera; species Tenodera sinensis. The sequence goes on from CM060967.1 coordinate 101,685,131, forward strand.
AAAAGCAACATAAAATGCTGCACGTGGCACAGTTAATGAAGGTGGAGGGGGTGAAGTGATAGTGAGCAGCTCGGGGCCCCGGGTGCGCCAAACCCGGACCTACCGTGGTAGGTTCCCCTGGGGGAGTTTGATTTCGGAGTCCTCTTCTCCTAGATGAGTCGTCGACCAAGACTAACGAGCCTCATCTACCCGTTGGAATGTTCTTAGCTTCCCCTCACCTCTTGCCTACCAGTGGTCACAAAGACACACGTAGCAGGCCGTCTGGTTCGGGTACTGAGCCCCTCCGCCACGGCAAGGCGACACCCCTTCGGAGGGGTCGTCGCGGTTGAGAAGACGACCGAGGGATTGCACGCGAAGCAGCGGAGATAATAACGGATGTAAGGTATTCCACCATCTGGTCAACATCATTGAACAGGTGGTCTTCGAAAACAGCGCAGCGACAATAAAGAGGCCAGTTTGCTTTGTTTAATTGCCAGGTGGGTACACGTGACGGTGGAGAGTGAGTGAGTGAGTGAGTGGTGTTTAAGGGCCCGTCGACAGCTAGGTCATTTGGGCCCCAAGTCAATTTTAAAGGATAAAACACTCGCTAACTTCTGGTTAAGAACTAAGCTAAAATACAAAACTAAAAAATGCTAAAACGGTTAAAATACTAAAAAGGTTAATGGTAAAACCGTTAAAACACCAAAAAGATTAAAACGCTAACAAGGTTTAAAATACTAAACAGTAAAACAAAACAAACCTAATTGCAGATTTTTAAATCTTACTCAAAAGTCTAATACTAAAAGCACAAGTTATACTTGTTTGGCGAATCCAATTTCAGCAACGAACCGCAGCACCGTATCTACGGAAACTGGGTCGTCTCCTAGGATGGACCGCAGACTAAAACCCAGGCCAAGCGACTGGCGCACCGGGGCGTATCTCGGACAATCAATTAAAACGTGCGACACGGAGAGTTGGACGTCGCACGTGTGACAGACAGGGGCCGGGTCACCACACAGATGGTGGCCATGTGTGGCGCGTGTGTGACCTATGCGTAACCGCGTTAAAATGACCTCTGCCCGACGGGAATCCCTGCAAGAAGTCCGCCAGGGTTTTACTGAGTCCTTAATTGTCCGTAGTTGGGTGCCAGTCAGCTCTTCCCAAGATTTCTGCCAATAGGAATAAAGATGGCAGCGGAAGTATCGCTGTACATCTCTAAAAGGAAGAGCATGTGTGGAAAACGCCGGCAAACGACATGCAGCCTTAGCAGCCACATCTGCCTCCTCGTTGCCGGGAATACCCACATGGCCTGGGATCCATGTAAAAATAAACTGGTATCCGCGAGTGACTAACTGTGAAACGAGTGTCTGGATTTTAATTATCAATGCTGATGTGCCGAGAAACTGTTGCAACGCCTGAACAGCGCTCATAGAGTCGCAGCATATAATGAAGCTGTCAGGAACCGAACTAGAAACAAAGAGTAAGAAATAAAAAATGGCAAACAGCTCGGCAGTAAAAACGGAAGTGCTGTCTGGAAGTCTGTACGTATGAGCCTCACCGTTGTACATGAAACTACATCCAGTACCACCCCCCACCTGGGACCCGTCGGTAAAAACCGGGGTGAAAGTCCGGTAACGTCCCAGGAGCTCGGTGAATAGTTGGCGAAACACCGAGTTAGGGGTAGCCACCTTCGCATAGCCCGAAAGCTCCAGGTCAAACCGCGCGCGCTGGAGTTGCCAGGGAGGGTAGCGGCCTATAGACGATCGCGCTACATGGGGCATGCGAAGATCATGTGCAGTGAGCAGTTCACGGAATCGTATTCCACTTGGACGTGAGATAGTGGTATTACGTATATAACGGTGGGCGAGGTCGGGACGTAAGACGCATTGGAACGAGGGATGACCGGGGTGAGCGGCCAACCGTGCCACGTAGGAACTGAGTAAAAACGAGCGTCGGACAGACAGTGGAGGTTCGCCAGAATCAGCATACAGACACGCAATTCGACTAGTTCGGAAAGCCCCAGTGGCCAGACGGATACCAGTGTGATGGACAGTGTCTAAAAGGCGGAGTTTAGAGGCGGACGCCGCGCCATATATAAAACAGCCGTAGTCTAGTTTGGACCGGACCAATGAGCGGTACAACCTCAACATTACCGTGCGATCGCCGCCCCATGATGCCCCAGATAAAACCCGGAGTATCCGAAGCGAAAGATCGCAGGAAACACGAAGATGTCGAATATGGTGCTCCCATGTAAGTTTGTTGTCGAGGTGTAGGCCCAAGAACTTCAGGTGCGGAACAAACGGTAGACGTGTGCCACGCAAATAAAGATCAGGCGGAGGGTGTACGCCACGAAGCCGATGGAAGTGGACACACTGTGTTTTGGTAGCGGAAAACTTGAAGCCCGTACGAAACGCCCACACGGCAATGGATGTTATGATCAGCTGCAGTTGACGTTCAATATGCTCAAGATTATACGAGCGAGTGAGTGAGTGAGTGAGTGGTGTTTAAGGGCCCGTCGACAGCTAGGTCATTTGGGCCCCAAGTCAATTTTAAAGGATAAAACACTCGCTAACTTCTGGTTAAGAACTAAGCTAAAATACAAAACTAAAAAATGCTAAAACGGTTAAAATACCAAAAAGGTTAATGGTAAAACCGTTAAAACACCAAAAAGATTAAAACGCTAAAAAGCTTTAAAATACTAAACAGTAAAACAAAACAAACCTAATTGCAGATTTTTAAATCTTACTCAAAGGTCTAATACTAAAAGCACAAGTTATACCTGTTTGGCGAATCCAATTTCAGCGACGAACCGCAGCACCGTATCTACGGAGACTGGGTCGTCGCCTAGGATGGACCGCAGACTAAAACCCAGGCCAAGCGACTGGCGCACCGGGGCGTATCTCGGACAATCAATTAAAACGTGCGTCACGGACAGTTGGACGTCGCACGTGTGACAGACAGGGGCCGGGTCACCACTCAGATGGTGGCCATGTGTGGCGCGTGTGTGGCCTATGCGTAACCGCGTTAAAATGACCTCTGCCCGACGGGAATCCCTGCAAGAAGTCCGCCAGGGTTTTACTGAGTCCTTAATTGTCCGTAGTTGGGTGCCAGTCAGCTCTTCCCAAGATTTCTGCCAATAGGAATAAAGATGGCAGCGGAAGTATCGCTGCACATCTCTAAAAGGAAGAGCATATGTGGAAAGCACCGGCAAACGACATGCAGCCTTAGCAGCCACATCTGCCTCCTCGTTGCCGGGAATACCCACATGGCCTGGGATCCATGTAAAAATAAACTGGTATCCGCGAGTGACTAACTGTGAAACGAGTGTCTGGATTTTAATTATCAATGCTGATGTGCCGAGAAACTGTTGCAACGCCTGAACAGCGCTCATAGAGTCGCAGCATATAATGAAGCTGTCAGGAACCGAACTAGAAACAAAGAGTAAGAAATAAAAAATGGCAAACAGCTCGGCAGTAAAAACGGAAGTGCTGTCTGGAAGTCTGTATGTATGAGCCTCACCGTTGTACATGAAACTACATCCTGTACCACCCCCCACCTGGGACCCGTCGGTAAAAACCGGGGTGCAAGTCCGGTAACGTCCCAGGAGCTCGGTGAATAGTTGGCGAAACACCGAGTTAGGGGTAGCCACCTTCGCATAGCCCGAAAGCTCCAGGTCAAACCGCGCGCGCTGGAGTTGCCAAGGTGGGTAGCGGCCTATAGACGATCGCGCTACATGGGGCATGCGAAGATCATGTGCAGTGAGCAGTTCACGGAAACGTATTCCACTTGGACGTGATACAGTGGTATTACGTATATAACGGTGGGCGAGGTCGGGACGTAAGACGCATTGGAACGAGGGATGACCGGGGTGAGCGGCCAACCGTGCCACGTAGGAACAGAGTAAAAACGAGCGTCGGACAGACAGTGGAGGTTCGCCAGAATCAGCATACAGACACGCAATTCGACTAGTTCGGAAAGCCCCAGTGGCCAGACGGATACCAGTATGATGGACAGTGTCTAAAAGGCGGAGTTTAGAGGCGGACGCCGCGCCATATATAAAACAGCCGTAGTCTAGTTTGGACCGGACCAATGAGCGGTACAACCTCAACATTACCGTGCGATCGCCGCCCCATGATGCCCCTGATAAAACCCGGAGTATCCGAAGCGAACGATCGCAGGAAACACGAAGATGTCGAATATGGTGCTCCCATGTAAGTTTGTTGTCGAGGTGTAGGCCCAAGAACTTCAGGTGCGGAACAAACGGTAGACGTGTGCCACGCAAATAAAGATCAGGCGGAGGGTGTACGCCACGAAGCCGATGGAAGTGGACACACTGTGTTTTGGTAGCGGAAAACTTGAAGCCCGTACGAAACGCCCACACGGCAATGGATGTTATGATCAGCTGCAGTTGACGTTCAATATGCTCAAGATTATACGAGCGATAATATACAGCAAAATCGTCAACATACAGGGACATCGGGATTCCGCTACGAACAGCACTAGTGATGCTGTTAATCGCAACGGCGAAAAGCGTGACACTCAGGATCGATCCCTGGGGTACACCATTCTCCTGGATCTTCTCCTCGGAAAGCGTGTTGCCAATGCGGACACGAAAACGGCGAATTAATAAAAAGTTAAAAAGAAAAACGGCTAAGTGACCGCGCAAACCATAACCTTGCAGAGTACGAAGGATGCCATAACGCCATGTAGTGTCGTAAGCCTTCTCCAGATCAAAGAAAACACCCACGACATGCTGCTTCATCAGAAAGGCATTTTGGATGTAACTTTCCAGGCGTGTTAGATTGTCTACACTGGAGCGATTGCGGCGAAAGCCGCACTGAGCATTGTTCAGCAGGTTATTCTTCTCTAGCCACCACACTAAACGAGTGTTAATCATACGTTCTAAGGTCTTACAGACAACACTCGTTAAGCAAATAGGGCGGTAGCTAGAGGGAAGTGTCCGATCTTTTCCGGGCCGAGGGATGGGGATGACAACACCCTCGCGCCAGGAAGACGGGAAAACCTGCTCACTCCAGATGCGGTTATAAACGCTCAGAAGGAAGGACAAAGCCGCAGATGGAAGATGAAGCAACATTTGTCGGTGGATATCATCAGGACCAGGAGAGGAGTCGTGGGCGAGAGATAAAGAATGCTCCAGCTCTGCAACGGTAAAAGGTACGTTATACGCTTCACTGCTGTCACTGTTAAAATCTAGGACTATCCGCTCCGCAGATTCCTTGATGGGTATAAATCCTCTATCGTAGCTAATCGTCTGGCTGGTAGCAGCAAAACAATCGGCAAGGGCATCAGCCATACCCTTCTCGCTGGTGTAATGCGAGCCGTTGACGGCAAGATTGGGGATGACCGTCCGGCGACACTTGCCGTACATACGCCGAACAGCAACCCAAACCTGTTGAGCTGAAGTACGACGGGAAAGGGAAGAGATGTAGGTTTCCCAAGATCGACGTTTTGCGCTGCGCAGTACATATCGTGCTCTAGCACGTGAGCGTTTAAAAGCGATAAAATGTTCTTCTGTTGGGTGTACAGTAAACACACGCAGAGCACGTTTGCGAGCTTTAATAGCCACACGGCATTCCTCGGACCACCAGGGCACAGGAACGTGTCGTGGGGTGGATGAACCTCGAGGAATGCTGGAATCCGCTGCAAGCAAGATAGTGCAGGTAAAATATTCGACCATTTCATCGATGGTGTCAAAACCGTTGTCATAAAGGTGAATGAGGGAACGAAATTTCCCCCAATCAGCCTTAGAAATAATCCAGTGAGGATGTCGCGTTGCCGCAGGATGGTGGCACGACAGGTGAATGTTAATTGGGTAGTGATCACTGCCAAATAAGCCGGAAAGGACCGACCAATCAAGTAAAGGTACCAACGAAGGACTACAAAAAGAAACGTCTAGTGCGGAGTGTGTACCATAGGCAGATGACAGAAAGGTAGGGGCACCAGTATTTAACAAAAGTAAACCGGACATATCGCAAACGTCTGCTACAAGGCACCCGCGGGCATCGTCAGTGTCGGAGCCCCAAAGGGTATTTTTGGCATTAAGATCGCCTAGAAAGAGGAATGGTGGCGGTATCTGGGCCAAAAGAGCTCGAAGATCAGTTTGTTGTACGACACTGACAGGTGACAGATAGACATTGCAAATAGACAGGCTCAGGCCCTGCAGCTGTACACGCACCGCTACAGCTTGCAACGGTGTGTTAAGCGGGATGCTGGTGGCAGAGATGTTATGTGTCACCAGAGTAGCAACACCACCGCTTGCGCGTCCGCCAGCTGCAGAGTTATGTCTAAATGCCGAAAAACCACGGAGGTGTAGTGTGTGATGAGGATTCAAATGGGTTTCCTGTAGACAGACGATTGATGGAGAATGTTGAAAAACTAAATGCTGTATGTCCGGAGTACGTGCACGGAACCCATTAACATTCCACTGGATTATTTCCATATTAAAAAGAGATTAGTGGCCTGTCTTTATCTTTTTCTTTTTCTTCATTTTTACTCTGGCGCACTTAGGACCATATACTCGACGTTCGTCGTTCTCAGGCGACTCCCCTGATGTGCGGGAGTCTGAAGTTCCCCTTTGGCTCACGGAGCGAGAGCGGGACCTCATTGAAGAGGTGAGACTACTAGCTCGAACAGTATGCCTGGAACGAGGGCGGTCATCAGGAGTTGTGGCACTCGTGGACGGTTTGGGATCTGTGGTCTGCACTGCGATTGAAGTCACTGTAGGTGTAGTAGGACGTTGCGCAGGGGGATTCGTCGACCAGTCGGTTTGCGTGGAGGCATCCGAAGCGGGTACGTGTTGCAAACCGACAGTGGCTACAGGAGGCCGGCGTGCAGCTGCTGCATACCCTATGGTGTTAGCAGGCTTCAGCTGCTCAAAGCGCCGCCGCGCTTCTAGAAAAGTTAGGCGTTCCTTAACGCGTAGCTCCTGTATGCTCTTTTCATCGCAAAACTGTGGACACTGACGAGAGCTTGATGGATGTTTCCCTCCACAGTTCACGCAGCAGGGGTCCCGAGTACAGGCGGTGTCCTCATGTGCTGCCAAACCGCAACGCTCACATATCGCAGGATGCGTGCACGAGCCCCTAGTATGCCCGAACCTCTGGCACTGAGTGAGTGAGTATTGTTTAAGGGCCCATCGACAACTAGGTCATTAGGGCCCTAAGTTCACAGAATAAAACAAGCCAACAATAAAACCTCACCCTAAAAAGCTAAAAGGTGAAAGTTAAAATAACTTAAAAAAGGTTAAAAAGTCTAAAACCGAGAGCTTAAACAGTTAAAAGTTAAACAACTGGTAAAAACGTAGACTTATAAAACTTAAAACTGATAAAATCTTTAAAAGGTAAAAACCAGAATAACATCCAAAGTAAAAACAACTAAAAGTCAATATCCGCCAATATAAAAGCACCTTACACTTGCTTGCAAAAATCAATCTTGGCAACAAACCGCAGTGCTGTATTGACAGCTACTGCGTCGTTGCCTAAAACAGAGCACAGTGTAAGGCCCAGGCCTAGGGACTGACGCTCATGACCGTATTGCGGACAATCAAGAAGGACATGTGCGACGGAGAGTGGAACATTGCACGTCGCACAGACAGGCTCCGGATCACCACGCAAAAGATGTCCATGCGTGGCTCGAGTGTGGCCTATCCTCAGGCGGGTTAAAATCACTTCCTCACGCCTGGAATTCCTGCAGCTGGTCTGCCAGGGTTGTACAGTGTCCTTTATTGTCCGTAACTGAGTGCCAGCTAACGCTTCCCAAGATTGCTGCCAGTGGGTAAATAGATGGCGGCGAAAGTATTTCTGCACATCTACATAGGGTAGCGCACGGGTGGAGTATTCCGGGAGGCGGCATGCAGACTTTGCAGCCGCATCCGCCGCCTCGTTGCCCGGAATACCCACATGGCCTGGGATCCACGTAAATACAAACTGGTATCCGCGAGACAGTAGTTGCGAGATCAACGTCTGAATTTTAATAATCAATGCCGAGGTGCCGATAAACTGTTGCAGGGCCTGGAGGGCGCTAAAAGAGTCGGAACAGATAATAAAACTTCCAGGACCTGAACTGGAGATAAAAAGCAGGAAATAAAATATGGCAAACAGCTCGGCGGTAAATACTGAACTGGCGTCTGGAAGGCGGTACTTGCGAACGTCGCCATGGTATACAAAAGCGGAACCCGTCGCACTACCCATCCGTGAGCCATCAGTAAATACCGCAGTATGAGTCCGGTATCGGCCCAGAACTGCGGTGAAAAGTTGGTGAAACACCGAGTGAGGGGTAGCTAACTTCGTACTGCTCGACAGCTCCAGGTCAAAGCGTGCACGTTGGAGCTGCCATGGAGGGTATCGGCCATGCGAATGCCGCTCTACGGCTGGCAAGCGTAGATCGTGTGCGGTCAGAAGTTCTCGAAACCTGATGCCGCTTGGACGGGAGATAGTTGTATTCCGCGTATAACGGTACACTAGGTCTGGACGCAATACAGGTGGAAACGAAGGATGACCTGGATGAGCGGCCAACCTTGCCACGTAGGAACATAGTAACAACGAGCGTCGGGCAGACAGTGGGGGTTCGCCAGAATCAGCATACAGACAGTCCACTCTACTTGTACGGAAAGCCCCAGTAGCGAGACGGATACCAGTGTGATGTATTGTATCTAAAAGGCGGAGTTTAGAGGCGGATGCGGAGCCATAGATAAAACAGCCGTAGTCTAATTTGGACCGGACCAGTGAACGATACAACCTCAACATGACCGTGCGATCGCCGCCCCAAGATACCCCAGATAAAACCCGGAGCACCCGAAGCGAACGATCGCAGGAAGCACGCAGATAACGAATATGGTGCTCCCATGTAAGTTTGGTGTCGAGGTGTAAGCCCAAGAATTTCAGGTGCGGAACAAATGGAAGACGCGTGCCACGCAAATAAAGATCAGGGGCCGGGTGTACGCCACGAAGTCGATGGAAGTGGACACATTGTGTTTTCGTAGGGGAGAACTGAAAGCCGGTGCGAAATGCCCACTCGGCGATGGATGTTATAGCTAGCTGCAGTTGACGCTCGATGTGCTCTAAACTATGAGAGCGATAGTATATCGCAAAGTCGTCAACATACAGTGACATTGGTATTCCCCTACGAACAACACTGGCAATGCCGTTGATGGCCACGGCGAAAAGTGTTACACTCAGAGTCGACCCCTGGAGTACACCATTCTCCTGGATTCGTTCTTGTGAAAGCGTATGGCCAATGCGGACACGAAATCGGCGAAGTTGTAAAAAATTAAGAACAAAGAGAGCTAGATGGCCACGTAAACCGTAGTCGTGTAAAGTACGGAGGATACCATAGCGCCATGTAGTGTCGTAGGCCTTCTGCAGGTCGAAGAACACCCCCACGACATGCTGCTTCATGAGAAAGGCATTCTGGATGTAGGCCTCCATGCGAGTAAGGTTATCGACACTCGAGCGATGACGACGAAAGCCGCACTGAACGTTGCTCAACAGGTTATTCGTCTCTAGCCACCACACTAAGCGAGTGTTAATCATTCGTTCCATGGTCTTACAAACGACACTCGTCAGGCAGATAGGACGGTAGCTAGAGGGAAGTGTCCGGTCCTTCCCCGGCCGAGGGATAGGGATGACAGTACCCTCGCGCCAGGAAGAAGGGAAAACCTGCTGAAGCCAGATGCGGTTGTACATGTTCAGCAGGAAGGTCAACGCCTCAGGTGGAAGATGAAGCAGCATTTGTCGGTGAATGTCATCAGGCCCAGGAGAAGAGTCCTTCGCGAGAGACAAAGCATGGGCTAGCTCCGCCTCCGTAAAATGAGCGTTGTACGGTTCACTAGAGTCACTTTTAAAATTGAGGACTACCCGCTCCGCAGATTCCTTGATGGGTAAAAAGGTAGTGTGGTAGCTTTGGGTTTGGCTATCAGCAGCGAAAGCGTCTGCGAGGGCGTCGGCGATATCCTGCTCGTGGGTGTAAGAGCGTCCCTGCACGGCAAGACCGGGTATTATCGTCCGGCGACACCTGCCGTACATACGCCGAACCGCAGTCCTCACCCTTTGTGTTGAAGTGCGTCGAGAGATGGAAGAGACGTAAGTTACCCAGGATGTGCGTTTTGCACTGCGAAGTACAAAACGCGCCCGGGCACGCACTCGCTTAAAGGCAATAAAGTTCTCTTCCGTAGGATGTGCACTGAAAACTCGCAAGGCCCGTTTGCGGGCTTTAACAGCCAAACGACATTCCTCGGACCACCAAGGCACAGGAAGATGACGAGGTGTAGTAGAACCGCGAGGAATGCTGGAATTTGCTGCAAGCAGGACAGAACATGTAAAATACTCCACCATGTTGTCGATGGTGGTAAAACCATCGTCGGTAAGGTGAATGAGGGAACGAAATTTCCCCCAGTCAGCCTTGGAAATAATCCAGTGAGGGTGTCGTGTTGGAATAGTATGGAAACCAGATATGTGAATGTTAATGGGAAAATGATCACTGCCAAAGAGGTCGGAGAGCACCGACCAATCAATGAGTGGTACCAATGACGGGCTACAGAAGCTAACGTCTAAGGCGGAGTACGTACCATAGGCAGATGATAAAAAGGTAGGGGCACCAGTGTTCAACAAAAGGAGGCCGGACATGTCGCAAACGTCTCCTACAAGGCATCCGCGAGCATCGTCAGTGTCGGAGCCCCATGAAGAGTGTTTGGCATTCAGATCACCAAGGAAGATAAAGGGTGGCGGAATCTGAGCCAAAAGAGCTCGAAGGTCGTTCTCGTGTACAACACTGACCGGTGGCAGATAGACATTGCAAATTGACAGACTTAAGCCCTGCAACTGGACACGCACAGCCACAGCTTGCAGCGGCGTGTTTAGCGGGATGCTTGTGGCAGAGATGGTATGCGCCACCAAAGTAGCAACTCCTCCGCTTGCTCGTCGATCAGCTGCAGAGTCATGCCTAAAAGCCGAAAAACCACGAAGATGTAATGCGTGATTAGGGTGCAAATGTGTTTCTTGTAGGCAGACGATTGATGGAGAGCGTTGCGCAACGAGATGCTGTATGTCCGGAACACGTGCCCGGAACCCATTAACATTCCACTGGATTATTTCCATGGTAAAGAAGAATTAGTGATTCGTCTTCATCTTTTTCTTTTTCATCTTTACCTTAACCGACTTTGGACGGGGTAGGTTAATTTCGTCATCCCCTAGTGACTCCTCGGATGTACGGGAGTCTGAAGATCCCCTGCGGCTCGCGGAACGGGAGCGGGAGCGGGACTTCATTGATGACGTGTGGCTGCTGGCGCGAACATCAGGCCTAGAGGAATGGCTATCAACAGGCTGGCTACGACTTGTGGACGCCTTGTGAGCTGGTGTCTGCACGGCTGTAGATGTTGTAGCTTTTGCAGGTGTGGCACGAGACAGTGGAACAATACTCGCTGGTAGGTCTGTCTGTGTGGAGGCATCTGATACAGGGACATGCTGTATCGCTACGGTGTTAACAGGAGCGCGTCGGGCAGCCAAGACATAACCTGTGGTGGTCGCAGGTTGCAGCTGCTCAAAGCGACGACGCGCCTCTGGAAATGTAAGATGTTCTTTCACGCGTAGCTCCTGTATACATTTTTCATCCAGAAACTTCGCACACTGACGCGAGCTAGATGGATGACCGGCTCCACAGTTAACACAATGAGGGTCACGGGTACAAGCCGTGCCCTCATGAGGTGATAGGCCACAACGCTCACATACGGCAGGATGGTTTCACGCGGTCTTAGTATGTCCGAACTTCTGACACTGAAAACAGCGCATAGGGTTCGGGACATATTGACGTACGGCGGCACGCTCGTACCCGCAGAAGATGTATTCTGGCAACTGTGTGCCCTTAAAAGTGAGGAAAACCGTACGTAAATCAATCACTTTACCATCCTGCTTTCTTGTCAGACGGTACGCTTGACACACACGCTGGTCAGAGAGGCAAGTAACAATCTCCTCGTTTGACAGACCGTCCAGACTGGATGTGGTGACAACTCCTCTGCATGAGTTTAGAGATTTATGTGGGGCTACCCGGATGGGTTAGGAGCCCAACAAAGTGGCTTTCAACAATTTCTGGCACTGGTCTGCGGTGGTCACTTCTACCAAAAGCGTACCGTCTCGTACTCGGGTGGCGTTTTTAACAAGGCCACAGATCCTGTCGAGTTCTTTCTTTATGTAAAAGGGGCTAAGATCCTTCATCGTTTTCCTTTCACTGGCCAAGGTCAAGACTAGAAAACTGTCGAAATGAGAGGGTTTGCGCGGATGCATGTTGAAATCGGACCCCCATCCGGAACCGTCGGCGTCAGCCTGCCATCCGGGGGTCAAAGAAAAGAAAGACACCAAAATCTCCACGGTCTGTGCCGCCATGGAGACCCCTCCATGACTGACCTCAAGGCGTACTTCAGAGGAGCTACCCTCCGATCTCCACTGCTTGTCCGCATGGGTAAACCGTTCACCACGTGACACCCCGGTTTTATGCCCCCACCACAGGAATAACCGCCTGTGGCTCCCCGCTTTAGCACACGCTGCCTCAACGGAGTCAGCGTGGATTCAGGGGACTTCGGGTTGATTACACCGGGGCTCCGTCAGCGGTAACACGTCCGGCCGGTGATACTAACCCGACGGAACGCGGCCGTCGGGAGATTAACACCGGCCGTGCCCTCAAGGAGCTACGTGGGTGTACATGACGTGTGGACGGGCTCCGCACCTAAGGCTACACATGGGGGCAGTGTGAAGGGTCCGCACAACCTTCGCGCCTGAGACCTCCGAAGAGCACACAAGTCGGGGGCCGCGCTGAAAACCGTGGGACAGGACCACGGAGATAGGAAAGATCCCTGCTGGTGAGACAGGAGTTATAAATCTAGGAACTTACAAACTAATAATCAGAATAAACCTAGAAGAGGAAGAGGGTGATATAAAAAGCAACATAAAACGTCACACGTGGCACAGTTAATGAAGGTGGAGGGGGTGAAATGATTGTGCGCAGCTCGGGGCCCCGGGTGCGCCAAACCCGGACCTACCGTGGTAGGTTCCCCTGGGGGAGTTTGATTTCGGAGTCCTCTTCTCCTAAATGAGTTGTCGACCAAGACTAACGAGCCTCATCTACCCGTTGGAATGTTCTTAGCTTCCCCTCACCTCTTGCCTACCAGTGGTCACAAAGACACACTTAGTAGGCCGTCTGGATCGGGTACTGAGCCCCTCCGCCACGACAAGGCGACACTCCTTCGGAGGGGCCTCTGGCACTGAAAACAGCGCATGGGATTCGGGACATACGGGCGTACTGCAGCGCGCTCATACCCACAGAAGATGTATTCGGGTAAAGTAGTTCCCTTGAAGGTTAGGAACACCGTTTTTAAGGGAATCTCTTTTCCATCCTGCTTTCGGGATAGGCGGTACGCTTGAATGACCCTTTGGTCTGAGAGGCAGGTGACAATGTCCTCCGTTGACAGATCATCCAGGCTGGAGGTAGTAACAACTCCCCTACACGAGTTCAATGATTTGTGTGGGGCTACCCGGACCGGGTAGGAGCCCAACAAACTCACTTTTAACAACTTTTGGGACTGTTCAGCATTGCACGTCTCAAGCAAAAGCGTACCGTCTCTCAGTCGCGTTGCGTTTTTTACTGAGCCACAGATCCTATCCACTTCACGCTTAATATAGAACGGGCTTAGGTTCTTCATCGTTTTTCCTTCACATGCCAAGGTCATCACCATAAAAACATCAGTAAAGGGGGTTTTGCGCGGATGCATGATTGATTTGGACCCCCTTCCGGAACCGTCGGCGTCAGCCTGCCATCCGGGGGTCAAGGGATAAAAGACACCAAAATCTCCTCGGTCTGTGCCGCCATGGAGACCCCTCCATGACTGACCTCAAGGCGTACTTCAGAGGAGCCACCCTCCGATCTCCACTGCTTGTCCGCATGGGTAAACCGTTCACCACGTGACACCCCGGTTTTATGCCCCCACCACAGGAATAACCGCCTGTGGCTCCCCGCTTTAGCACACGCTGCCTCAACGGAGTCAGCGTGGATTCAGGGTACTTCGAGTTGATTACACCGGGGTTCCGTCAGCGGTAACACGTCCGGCCGGTGATACTAACCCGACGGCACGCGGCCGTCGGGAGATTAACACCGGCCGTGCCCTCAAGGAGCTACGTGGGTGTACATGACGTGTGGACGGGCTCCGCACCTAAGGCTACACATGGGGGCAGTGTGAAGGGTCCGCACAACCTTCGCGCCTGAGACCTCCGAAGAGCACACAAGTCGGGGGCCGCGCAGAAAACCGTGGGACAGGACCACGGAGATAGGAAAGATCCCTGCTGGTGAGACAGGAGTTATAAATCTAGGAACTTACAAACTAATAAACAGAATAAGCCTAGAAGAGGAGTGAGTGAGTGAGTGAGTGAGTGGGGTTTAAGGGCCCGTCGACAGCTAGGTCATTTGGGCCCTAGGTCAAAGTTTAAAATTTAAAAACACTCATTAACTTTTCTGGCTAAAAGTTGAACCTTAAAATAACAACTAAAAACTGTGAACACCTAAAAACCTCAGCCTACAAAGTAACACGATAAAATAAAACCCTGAAGGGCAACGTACTAAAAAGAGGTGAAGTTGAAAGCTAAAAAAAAACTAAAATACAAAGTTGTTAAAACATTGAAAGGTAAAATGTATCCCAGTTAAAAACAGGGTTAAAACCTATAAAAGGAATTAAAAAAGTGTTACACTTGCGTAGCAAATCCAATCTGGGTAATGAACCGCAGAGTTTTGGCCACAGAAACTGGGTTGTCACCCAAAATTGAAGCTACTGTAGATCCCAGACCAACTGACTGGCGCGCATGAGCGTGTCTTGGACAATCCAAGAGCACGTGTGGGACGGTGAGGCGAACATCGCATGTCGGACAGACAGGTGCCGGGTCACCACGCAGAAGATGGCCGTGAGTGGCTCGTGTGTGACCTATCCTCAGGCGGGTAAGGATAACCTCAGCCCGCCTGGAATCCCTGTAGGAGGTCAGCCAGGGCTCCACGCTGTCTTTAATTATCCGCAGCTGTGTGCCAGTCAACGCTTCCCAAGACTGCTGCCAAACCGATAGAAGCTGGCGACGGAAGTACCGCTGAGCATCCCTATAGGGTATAGTGTCGGTAGAAGACTGCGGCAGACGGCATGCAGACTTAGCTGCCGCATCCGCAGCTTCATTACCCGGAATGCCCGTATGGCCTGGGATCCATGTAAACACTAACTGGTATCCGCGTGAGAGCAATTGAGATATGAGTGTCTGAATTTTAAAAACGAGTGTAGACGTACCGAGGAACTGCTGCAGGGTCTCCACTGCACTCAGAGAGTCGGAGCAAATTATAAAACCTCCAGGGACTAAGTTGGAAATAAAAAGTAAGCAGTAAAATATAGCACGCAGTTCGGCCGTATAAACAGAACTGTAGTCCGGGAGGCGGTATTGATGTGGCTCACCGTTATAGACAAAACTACATCCCGTAGCACCACCCAACTGGGAACCATCGGTGAATACCGGAGTGTAAGTCCGGTAACGTCCCAGTAGTTCGGTGAAAAGTTGACGAAACACCGACTGGGGGGTGGCCACCTTAGCGCAGCCTGAAAGCGCAAGGTCAAACCGGGCTCGATGAAGTTGCCAAGGCGGAGAGCGGGAGAAGGAAAAACGCTCTACAGCAGGCATTCGGAGCTCATGAGTGGCGAGTAGTTCGCGAAATCGAATGCCGCTTGGACGGGATATAGTCGCATTCCGAAGATAACGGTGGGCGAGTTCGGGGCGCAATACAGATCTAAAGGAAGGGTGACCAGGGTGAGCTGCCAACCTGGCCACGTAGGAACTTAATAAAATCGAGCGCCGAATAGACAGTGGAGGTTCCCCGGAATCAACATACAGACACTCAACACGACTAGTACGGAAGGCTCCAGTAGCTAGACGGATACCAGAATGGTGGACAGTGTCTAAAAGGCGGAGTTTAGTGGCGGACGCCGCGCCATAGATAAAACTGCCGTAGTCCAGTTTGGACCGCACCAGCGAGCGATAAAGCCTCAACATAACAGTGCGATCGCCACCCCAAGAGGCCCCAGATAAGACCCTGAGTACCCGAAGTGAACGATCGCAGGAAGCCCGAAGCTGACGAATATGGAACTCCCAAGTTAGCTTGCTGTCGAGGTGAAGGCTCAGAAACTTAACGTGCGGAACAAACGGCAGACGTGTACCATGCAAATAAAGATCAGGTGGAGGGTGTACACCACGGAGTCGATGGAAGTGGATACATTGCGTTTTCGTAGCGGAGAACTGAAACCCGGTGCGAAGGGCCCAGTCAGCGATGGAGGTTATGTTCAGCTGCAGTTGACGCTCGAGGTGCTCAAGATTATATGATCGGTAATATATCGCGAAGTCGTCAACATACAGTGACATCGGGATTCCGCTACGAACAGCTCTGGCAATCCCGTTAATGGCCACGGCGAAAAGCGTTACGCTGAGAATCGAACCCTGGGGTACACCATTCTCCTGGATCTTTTCTTCTGAGAGGGTATGGCCAATGCGTACACGAAAACGGCGAAGTTTTAAAAAGTTAAAAACGAAGGTCGCTAGATGACCGCGTAAACCGTAGTCGTGCAGATTACGGAGGATACCATAGCGCCATGTAGTGTCGTAGGCCTTCTGTAGGTCGAAGAAGACCCCCACGACGTGCTGCTTCATGAGAAAGGCATTCTGAACATAAGCCTCCATGCGTGTCAGGTTGTCGACACTGGAGCGATGGCGACGAAAACCGCACTGAACATTGCTCAGCAGGTTATTCGTCTCCAGCCACCACACTAAACGAGTGTTAATCATTCGCTCCAAGGTCTTACAAACGACACTCGTTAAGCAGATAGGGCGGTAGCTGGAGGGAAGTATCCGGTCTTTCCCAGGCCGAGGGACAGGGATGACAATACCCTCGTGCCAGGAAGATGGAAAAACCTGCTGAACCCAGATACGGTTGTACATGCCCAACATGAAGGAGAGAGCCTCAGGTGGGAGATGAAGCAGCATTTGTCGGTGGATCTCATCAGGACCCGGAGATGAGTCCTTTGCAATAGACAGAGCATGGGCCAGTTCCTCTTCCGTAAAAAGAGCATTGTATGGTTCACTACAGTCACTGTTAAAATTGAGGGCTATCCGCTCCGCAGATTCCTTCATGGGTAAAAAGGCGGTATTGTAACTTTGCGTTTGGCTATCGGCAGCGAAAGAGTCGGCAAGGGCGTCGGCAACATCCTGCTCACTGGTGTAAGTGGAGCCCTGTACGGCAAGACCGGGTATTATCGTCCGGCGACACTTACCGTACATACGCCGCACAGCAGTCCACACCTGTTGTGCAGAACTGCGACTGGAAAGAGAAGAAACATAAGACTCCCAGGAGCTCCGCTTTGCACTGCGAAGTACAAAACGAGCCCTTGCGCGACAGCGTTTAAAAGAAACAAAGTTTGCCTCCGTTGGATGTAAGTGGAAGACACGTAGAGCACGCTTGCGTGCTTTAATAGCCAAACGGCATTCCTCGGTCCACCAAGGTACAGGAGCACGTCGTGGGGTAGAGGAGCCTCGAGGAATGCTGGAATCCGCTGCGAGCAAGATAGAACAGGTAAAATATTCCACCATTTCATCAATGGTGTCAAAATCATTGTCTCGAAGGTGAATGAGGGAACGGAATTTCCCCCAGTCAGCCTTGGAAATAATCCAGCGAGGAAAACGTGTTGGCACGGAATGGTGGCCGGACAGGTGAATGTTAATGGGGTAATGATCACTGCCATATAAGTCGGAAATTACCGACCAGTCAAGTAGTGGTACCAGTGACGGAGTACTATAAGAAACGTCTAGAGCGGAGTGTGTACCATAGGCAGATGATAAGAAAGTAGGCACGCCAGTGTTTAATAGGACTAAGCCGGACATATCGCAAAGGTCTGCTACAAGGCACCCTCGAGCATCGTCAGTGTCGGAGCCCCAGTAAGTGTGCTTGGCATTCAGATCGCCGAGAAAAAGGAGTGGTTGCGGAATCTGCGCCAAGAGAGCCCGAAGATCATTTTCGTGTACAACACTGACGGGTGGCAGATAGACATTACAAATAGAGAAACAGACGCTCTGCAGCTGTACACGTATCGCTACGGCTTGCAGCGGCGTGTTAAGTGGAATGCTGACGGCAGAGATGTTATGCGCCACCAAAATAGCCACACCACCACATGCTCGCCCATCAGCTGCAGAGTCATGTCTATATGCCGAGAAACCGCGAAGACGGAGAGCGTGGTTAGGGTGCAAATGGGTTTCTTGTAGACAGACGATTGATGGACAGCGTTGAGAAAGTAGATGCTGTATGTCCGGAACACGTGCCCGGTACCCATTAACATTCCATTGGATTATTTCCATAGTAAGAAAGAGATCAGTGGTTTGTCTTCATCTTTTTCTTTCTTACTTTGGCGGACTTTGGACCTACGATGTGAAAGTCGCCGTCCTCTGGAGATTCCTCAGATGTATGTGAGGAAGAAGATCCTCTACGGCTCGCGGAGCGCGAGCGGGACTTCAAAGAGGAAGAGCGACTACCGGCGCGAACAATAGGCCTGGAACGATGTTTTTCAACAGGCTGGCTACGGCTTGTGGACGGCTTAGGAGCTTTGGTCTGCACGGCTGAGGATGTTTTCGCCGATGCAGGTGTGGCACGATTAAGTGGAGGGGTACTTGCCAGTGGCTCGGTCTGGGTACAAGCGTCTGCAACAGGAACGTGCTGTATGGCGACTGTGTTCACAGCAGCGCGTCGGGCAGCAGAGACATAGTCCAAGGTGGTAGTGGGCTTCAGCTGCTCAAAGCGGCGACGCGCTTCTGGAAAGGTGAGGTGTTCTTTCACACGCAGTTCCTGAATACACTTCTCATCCAGAAACTTCGGACACTGTCGAGAGCTCGATGGATGACTTCCTCCACAGTTAACACAGTTCGGGTCACGGGTGCACGCCGTTCCCTCATGTGTCGGTAGGCCACAACGCTCACATACAGCAGGATGGTTACATGATGTTTTGGTATGCCCGAACTTCTGACACTGGAAGCAGCGCATAGGGTTCGGAACATACTGCCGCACAGAGGCACGTTCGTAGCCGCAAAAGATATATTCCGGCAAGACAGTGCCCTTGAACGTAAGGAACACTGTCCGCAATGGTACGTCCTTGCCATCCTGCTTGCGCGTAAGCCGATACGCCTGACAGACTCGCTGATCAGACAGGCAACTGACTATCTCCTCATTACTGAGATTGTCGAGACTAGAAGTGGTGACGACTCCCCTGCAGGTGTTGAGAGTTTTGTGGGGGGCTACCCGAATAGGGTAGGACCCCAACAAACTAGCCTTTAGAATTTTCTGGCTTTGTTCTGCAGTATTGGTCTCTAACAATAGCGTGCCGTCGCGTAGTCTGCTCGCATTCTTTACGGGTCCACATATCCTGTCCACTTCGCGCTTAATGTAAAAAGGGTTCAGGTCCTTAATCGTTTTCCCGTCACATGCCAAGGTCACAACAAGAAATGGGTCAGTGAAAAGGTTTTTGCGCGGATGCATATTGAAATTGGACCCCCATCCGGAACCGTCGGCGTCAGCCTGCCATCCGGGGGTCAAAGAAAAGAAAGACACCAAAATCTCCACGGTCTGTGCCGCCATGGAGACCCCTCCATGACTGACCTCAAAGCGTACTTCAGAGGAGCTACCCTCCGATCTCCACTGCTTGTCCGCATGGGTAAACCGTTCACCACGTGACACCCCGGTTTTATGCCCCCACCACAGGAATAACCGCCTGCCTAGAAGAGGAAGAGGGTGATATAAAAGGCAACATAAAAGCTGCACGTGGCACAGTTAATGACTATGAAGGGGGTGAAATGATGGTGAGCAGCTCGGGGCCCCGGGTACGCCAAACCCGGACCTACCGTGGTAGGTTCCCCTGGGGGAGTTTGATTTCGGAGTCCTCTTCTCCTAGATGAGTCGTCGACCAAGACTAACGAGCCTCATCTACCCGTTGGAATGTTCTTAGCTTCCCCTCACCTCTTGCCTACCAGTGGTCAAAAGGCACACTTAGTAGGCCGTCTGGATCGGGTACTGAGCCCCTCCGCCACGGCAAGGCGACACTCCTTCGGAGGGGTGACGGTGGAGAGTAGTGCGATAACAGGCTAATGACACAGGGAAAATGATCGCTCGAGAAGGTGTCAGAGATAACGTTCCACTGAAAACGATGTGCATGCTGTGCTGAGCAGACAGATAAATCCAGGTGGGAAAGGGTGCCAGAAGAATCAGACACAAAAGTGGCTTCACCAGTGTTAAGGAGAGAGAGGCAATTCTGGGTGAAAAAATCAGCTAGGTAGGTTCCCCTTAGGCATGCCCTAGGTGAGCCCCAAAGAGGATGGTGGGCATTAAAATCTCCCAACAGAAGATAGGGCGCTGGGAGCTGGACAACAAGAGCTGCTAGGTCCGCAACCGCGAAGGGAGAACCAGGTGGAAGATACAAGGAACACACGGTGAAACTAAAGCCGGGTAAACTGAGGGTGATAGCTACAGCTTGCAAGGTAGTGGTAAGCGTGATAGGTTGGTAAAAAACGTGGTCTCGAATCAAAAGCATTACACCACCATGTGCAGGAGAACCAGGTTCCGGTGCAAGGTCGAAGCGCACCGGAATAAAGCCAGGAAAGGTAAAAGGGTCCTGTGGGCGAAGTTTGCTCTCCTGTAAGCACAAGACAGTAGGAGAGAGCGATTTGGTTAAAATTTGTAATTCGGCTCTATGTGTGCGTACGCCACGTGTATTCCACTGAACGAGGGACATCCGGAGGGAAAGGGAGTGAGCTGTTTAAAATCACTTGGGCTGCGTCTGACGCTTCAACTTGGCCTTCAGCTGGAGTGTGGGACCAGGGCTTGTAGGAGGTGGAGGCTCCTCCTCCATTGGTTCTTCCGAAAGAAGAAGCTCATCTGCGCCGGAGACGGAAGACAGAGCTGCAAAACGATTGCCCGTACTCAAGGGAGGAGAGTGACCCTTGGCTCGACTGCGCCCCCGGGAATCCTGGGATAGGGATCTCCGAGGAGGCGAAGGAGAACTAGCTTTTACAGTACATTGGTCATTGCCTGAGGTTTTAGGATCTTTCAAAAAGTCGGTGCGCTTTGGCTGCGTTTTAAATTTACGAGGTTCAGTACCAACAGATATTGTTTCGGAAGCGGCGGAACCAGAAGTCGATGCTGTAATAGTAGGAGAAGCGACTGCAGTTAGAGGTACAGGAGTAGTTTGTGTACTCATATCCCGCTTTTGGACCTGGGTTTGCACCACTGAGCTAAATGTGCCAAATCTCAGGATAGAAGGCTGGCGAGCTAGATGGCGTTTGCGGGCTTCATTGAAAGACAAGCGTTCTTTCACCCGCAGCTCTTGGATGGCCTTCTCGTCCAGAAAGCGTGGGCAATCGCGGGAAGTCGCTGGATGGGGACCCCTACAATTTACACAGAAAACCGATAAACAAGCTCCGTCGTGGGCATCCTTTCCACACATTGCGCAAACAGCCGTTTCAAGTTTGCAAGATGCCCTAGTGTGACCAAAGCGTTGGCACTGAAAACAACGCATTGGGCGTGGTATATATGGCCGAATATTTATAACTTCGTACCCCGCCTAAAGTTTCGATGGGAGATCAAGCCGATCGAACGTAAGGAACAGAGTACGGGTAGGCACCTGCGCACCATCGCGTTTTGCTTTGACGCGATAAACCTCAGTAACACCTTGGTCCGACAGATAACCCAAAATTTCTTCTTCCGACATATCATCCAAAAGAGAGGTTGTGATGACTCCCTTGGATGAGTTCAAGCTACGGTGCTTCTCGACACGGATAGGATATCCGTGGAGTAGTTTGGCCTTTAGCAATCTGTCGAACTGGGTGGCTGTAAAAGTCTCAATCAATAGTGAGCCATTTCTAAGACGGGTGCCAGACTTCACAGGACCGGCGATCTTATCTAGGCCCGCCTGAATTATAAAGGGATTCACTTTCAGAAAACTCTGTGACTCTTCCATTCTAGTAACCACTAGGTACCGAGCTGCTGACACTGCGGTGACCTCTTTTCCATCGTTGACTTGTCGTCGTCTTTTCGGAGTGTTGGTAGCCATAAAAGCATAAAAATAATTTCATCCCCCAGTGCTCCCCACCCACCACGGAGCCCAACACGGGGTCATCCCACTGGGATGACAGGGCTACACAGGGGATATGGCGGGCTCGCCGTCCCACTCACCCTGGAGTTCAGTGCAATACCTAGTCCTGGCCGATTGACTAGGGGTGGGTTAGTCCCTAGCCTCCCGTTTAGATGAAGCAGTAACCAAAGCAGTGTATTGGAAATGCGCACCCTCCCCGAATTCAGAAAGTAACTGGACCGAGCTCACATACGCATCCCTCAACCACCAGGATAAACCTCTCCACCGACACGGGTCTCCACGCACGGCCTACACGTGGGTGGGCGATTTGACTGACTCCCCCACCACTAAGAGGAACCCACATCGAGGGAGTCAGTTGGCTCCGGGCCCCGGGTGCGCCAAACCCGGACCTACCGTAGTAGGTCCCCCTGGGGGGCGACATTCTCTGATTTTCGTAACACTTGTCTCAAAGCGTCTCTGAGGCTCAGTAGAGACGGCAGGAAACAGTTTTTGTTGGATTTGAGCAGATGTTGTTTCGCGATTATTCGCTTGTTTGAAGCAATTCCACTCAAGTTTTCGCCATTCTCTGATTTTCGTAACACTTGTCTGAAAGCGTCTCGAGTGCTCAGTAGAGACGGCAGGCCACAGTTTTTGTTTGATTCGAACAGGTGTTGTTTCGCGATAATTCGCTATTTTGAAGCAACTTGACTCAAATTTTCGATATTCTCAGATCATTGCAGCACTTGTCTCAAAGCGTCTCTGAGGCTCAGTAGAGACGGCAGGGCACAGTTTTTGTTAAATTCGAGCAGGTGTTGTTTCGCGATAATTCGCTTGTTTCGAGTAATTTCACTCTAATGTTTAACATTCTCTGATTTTTGTATCACTTCTCTCAAAGCGTCTCTGAGGGTCAGTAGAGACGGCTGGCCACAGTTTTTGTTGGATTCGAGCACGTGTTGTTTCGCGATAATTCGCTTATTTGAAGCAATTTCACTCAAATTTTTGACATTCTCTGATTTTCGTAACACTTGTCTGAAAGCGTCTCTGAGGCTCAGTACAGACGGCAGCGCACAGTTTTTGTTGGATTCGAGCAGGTGTTGTTTCGCGATAATTCGCTTGTTTAGAGCAATTTCACTCTAATTTTTAACATTGTCTGATTTTTGTAACACTTCTCTCAATGCGTCTCTGAGGCTCTGTAGAGACGGCTGGGCACAGTCTTTGTTGGATTCGAGCAGGTGTTTCGCGCTAATTCGCTTGTTTGAAGCAATTTCAATCAAATTTTCGACATTCTCTGATTTTCGTAACACTTGTCTGAAAGCGTCTCTGAGGCTCAGTAGAGACGGTAGGCCACAGTTTTTGTTCGATTCCGGCAGGTGTTGTTTCGCGATAATTCGCTTGTTTGAAACAATTCCACTCTAATTTTTGACATTCGCTGATTTTTGTAACACTTGTCTCAAAGTGCCTCTGAGGCTCAGTAGAGACGCCAGGGCACAGTTTTTGTTGGATTCGAGCAGGTGCTTTTTCGCTTTAAAGTCGCTTATTTGAAGCAACTTCTCTCAAATTTCCAATATTCTCAGATCTTTGTAACGTTTGTCTAAATGCGTCTCTGAGGCTCAGTAGAGACGGCAGGGCACAGTTTTTGTTGGATTCGAGCAGGTGTTTCGCGATAATTCGCTTGTTTGAAGCAATTTCACTCAACTTTTCGACATTCTCTGATTTTTGTAACACTTGACTGAAAGCGTCCCTGAGGCTCAGTAGAGAGGGCAGGGCACAGGTTTTGTTGGATTGGAGGAGGTGTTGTGTCGCGATAATTCGCTTGTTTGAAGCAATTTCACTCAAATTATCGACATTCTCTGATGGATGGATGAATGGAGTTTAGGGGCCCGTCGACAACTAGGTCATTTGGGCCCTAGGTCAGAAAATAAAAAATCTAAAACTCGCCTAAAAACTGAAGTTTAAAATGGCAACTAAAAACGCAGACAGATAAAAACACCAAACGGCACATGAGTGCGCTAAGTTAAAACTTGGTAAAACCATTCATTAAAGTGTGGAAAAGATCAAAGCTAAAACACATTAAAACTAAGCACTTAAAACACTAAAACGTAAAACACAAAAACCTATGTTAAAAGGCTAAAAAAAATTCACACACTAAAAACTCGTCATACTTGCTTTGCAAACCCAATTTGTGCAACGAACCGCAGCGCCTTACAGGCAGACACAGGGTCGTCACCCAAAATTGAGGCAAGCGTACACCCCAGGCCAACCGACTGGCGCTCACGAGCGTATTGCGGACAGTCTATAAGGATATGGGCCACAGAAAGTTGGATGTTGCACGTAGGGCAGACAGGCACAGGGTCGCCACGCAAATGGAACCCATGTGTCGCCCGTGTGTGACCTATCCTCAGGCGGGTGAGGATAACTTCAGCCCGCCTGGAGTCCCTGCAGGATGTCATCCAGGGATCTACGCTGTCTTTAATGGTGCGCAATTGAGAGCCAGAGAACTCCCTCCATGACTGCTGCCAGATCGATAAAAGATGTCGACGGAAATGGCGCTGCACATCGACATATGGCACACTGTGTGTGGCAACATCCGGCAAACGGCAAGCAGCTTTAGCAGCCGCATCCGCTTTCTCATTGCCGGGTATACCCACATGGCCTGGGGTCCAGGTAAAAAGCAACTGGTATCCGCGCGAGAGCATTTGCGAAATGAGAGCCTGTATTTTTAAAACGAATGCTGAGGTGCCGATAAACTGGTCCAAGGACTGAATGGCACTCAGAGAGTCTGAACAAATGATAAAATTGCCGGGAGCTGAGTTAGAAATAAAAAGTAAACAATAAAATATAGCAAACAGCTCGGCAGTAAAAACCGAACTATGGTCCGGAAGTCGGTACTGGTGCGCCTCGTCGTTACACACGAAACTACATCCCGTAGCTCCACCCACCTGGGACCCATCGGTAAAAACCGGGGTGAAAGTCCGGTGGCGGCCCAAAAGTTCGGTGAACAGTTGTCGATACACCGATTGCGGGGTGGAAAGCTTAGCATAGCCTGAGAGCTCCAGGTCGAATTGCGCGCACCGGAGTTGCCAAGGAGCAGAGCGTCCTAGAGAGAATCGCTCTACAGCAGGCATGCGGAGATCGTGTTTGTCAAGTAGTTCGTGGAACCGAATACAGCTTGGGCGCGATATAGTTGTGTTGCGCAGATAACGGTGAGCAAGGTCGGGACGCAGGACACATTTAAAAGAAGGATGACCCGGATGGGCTGCCAACCTTGCGACATACGAACACAATAAAATCGAACGACGGACCGACAGTGGTGGTTCTCCAGACTCGGCATACAGACACTCAACTCTACTGGTGCGAAACGCCCCAGTAGCAAGACGGATACCAGCATGGTGTACAGTATCTAAAAGACGGAGTTTAGAGGCGGACGCCGCGCCATAGATAAAACTACCGTAGTCTATTTTTGACCGCACCAGTGATCGATATAATCGTAACATAACTGTACGATCACCGCCCCAAGAAACTCCGGATAAAAGGCGGAGTACTCGAAGTGAGCGATCGCAGGAAGCACGTAGTTGGCGAATATGGTACTCCCACGTCAGCTTACTGTCGAAGCGCAGGCCAAGGAACTTGAGGTGCGGGACAAACGGTAGACGTGTGCCACGCAAATAAAAATCAGGAGGAGGGTGTACGCCGCGAACTCGATGGAAGTGGATACACTGAGTTTTCGTAGGTGAGAACTGAAAGCCGGAGCGAAGGGTCCAGTCTGCGATTGATGTTATGGTCAGCTGCAGTTGACGCTCAATGTGCTCGAGATTATAAGAGCGATAGTAAATTGCAAAGTCGTCAACATACAGTGACATCGGGATTCCGCTACGAACAGCATCAGCGATTCCGTTGATTGCTGCGGCGAAGAGCGTGACACTCAGGATGGACCCCTGAGGCACACCATTCTCCTGAATCTTTTCCTGTGACAGGGTATTACCAATGCGGACACGAAATTTTCGAAGTCGTAAAAAGTTTAAAATGAACAGCGCTAAGTGACCGCGTAAACCGTAACCATGCAGAGCACGAAGGATTCCATAGCGCCAGGTGGTATCGTAGGCCTTCTCTAAATCAAAGAAGACACCCACGACATGCTGCTTCAGCAGAAAGGCATTCTGGATGTAAGCCTCTAAGCGTGTCAGATGGTCGACGCTAGAGCGATGGCGACGAAAACCGCACTGAATGTTGGTGAGCAGGTTATGCGTTTCTAGCCACCACACTAAACGAGTGTTAATCATCCGTTCGAAGGTCTTACAAACAACACTCGTTAGGCAAATAGGGCGGTAACTAGAGGGAAGTGTCCTGTCTTTTCCAGGTCGAGGGATAGGGATGACAATACCCACTCGCCAGGAGGACGGAAAGACCTGCTCGTGCCAGATACGATTATAAATACCAAGCAGGAAAGACGAAGCCGAAGGTGGAAGGTGAAGCAGCATTTGTCGATGGATGTCATCTGGACCAGGAGAGGAATCTTTAGCAAGTGACAAAGAGTGCTCTAACTCCGCTACGGTAAAGGGTGCGTTGTACGGTTCAGTACAGTCACTATTAAAAGGAAGGACTATTCGCTCGGCAGATTCCTTGAAAGGTATAAAAGCTCTGTCGTAACTATTCGTTGGCTAGTAGCAGCAAACGAAGTAGCAAGGGCGTCGGCGATATCCTGTTCGCTGGTGTAATGCGATCCGCTTATGGCAAGGCCGGGAATGATAGTCCGGCGACACTTGCCATACATGCGGCGAACAGCAGTCCACACCCTCTGTGCCGGAGTGCGACGGGACACAGAAGAGACAAAAGTTTCCCACGATGTGCGTTTTGCACAGCGGAGAACAAATCGAGCCCTGGCACGAGAACGCTTAAAAGCTATCAAGTTCTCCTCCGTAGGATGTGAACTGAAGACACGCAGAGCACGCTTCCTTGCTTTAATAGCCAAACTGCATTCCTCGGACCACCAAGGCACAGGAACGTGACGAGGTGTAGTAGAACCACGAGGAATGCTGGAATTCGCTGCGAGCAGTGAGTGAGTGAGTGTGTTTTGTTTAAGGGCCCGTCGACAACTTGGTCATTAAGGCCCCGAGTCCAGAAGTAAAATTACATACCGTCAAGTGTTAAAACATCACCCATTAAAAAACTAAAAATCTACGGTTAAAATAGATAAAAAACCTCTAAACAACTATTAAAAGTTTCATTTAAAATGCTAAAAACAGAAACTTAAAATTGCTACAAAGTAAAAAAACACTAAAACGTTAAAAAACCCAAAAATACGGCCATCGAAAAGGCTAAAATCTCTGAAATAAAATATCCTTACACTTGCTTCATAAAATCAATTCTGGAACAAAACCGCAGCACTGTATTTACAGATACTGGGTCGTTGCCTAAAACTGACGACAGTGTAAGGCCCAGGCCAACAGACTGGCGCTCACGAGCGTATCGCGGACAATCAAGAAGGACATGTGCGACGGAGATTGGAATGTTACACGTCGTACAGACAGGCTCCGGATCACCACGCAAAAGGTGTCCGTGCGTGGCTCGGGTATGACCTATCCTCAGGCGGGTTAAAACCACTTCTTCCCGCCTGGAATTCCTGCAGCTGGTATGCCAGGGTTGTACCGTGTCCTTGATTGTCCGTAACTGAGTGCCAGATAACGCTTCCCAAGATTCCTGCCAGAGAGCAAATAGATGGCGACGGAAATATTTCTGCACATCTATATAGGGGAGCGTACGGGTGGAATACTCCGGAAGGTGACATGCAGACTTTGCAGCCGCATCCGCCGCCTCGTTACCCGGAATACCCACATGGCCTGGGATAAACGTAAAAACAAACTGGTATCCGCGAGACAGTAGCTGAGAAATCAACGTCTGGATTTTAACAACCAATGCCGAGGTGCCGATAAACTGTTGCAGGGCCTGGAGAGCGCTAAAAGAATCGGAACAAACGATAAAACTTCCAGGACCTGAACTGGAGATAAAAAGGAGGAAATAAAATATGGCAAACAACTCGGCGGTAAATACTGAACTGGCGTCCGGTAGGCGGTACGTATGAGCGTCACCGTTGTATATAAAGGCGCAACCCGTCGAACTACCCATCTGGGACCCATCGGTAAATACCGGACAGGAAGTCCGGTATCGCCCCAGTAGTTCCGTGAATAGTTGGCGAAACACGGAATGAGGGGTAGCTATCTTAACACAGCCCGACAGCTCCAGGTCAAAGCGTGCGCGCTGGAGTTGCCAGGGAGGACATCGGCCACGTGAATGCCGCTCTACGGCTGGCAGTCGAAGGGCGTGTGCAGCAAGCAGTTCACGAAACCGGATACCACTTGGACGGGAGATGGTTGTATTTCGCATATAACGGTGCGCGAGGTCTGGACGCAACACGGGTGGAAATGAAGGGTGACCTGGATGGGCGGCCAGCCTTGCCACGTAAGAACAAAGTAGTAAAGAGCGTCGAACAGACAGTGGAGGTTCACCACAATCAGCATACAGACAATCGATTCTGCTGGTGCGGAAAGCCCCAGTAGCTAGACGGATACCAGTGTGATGTACTGTGTCTAAAAGCCGGAGTTTAGACGCAGACGCCGCGCCATAAATAAAACAGCCGTAGTCTAATTTGGACCGGACCAGAGAGCCATACAACCTCAACATGACGGTGCGATCGCCGCCCCAAGATGCCCCAGATAAGACCCTGAGTACCCGAAGCGAACGATCGCACGAAGCACGAAGATAGCGGATATGGTGCTCCCATGTGAGTTTACTGTCGAGGTGTAAGCCCAAGAACTTAAGGTGCGGTACAAAAGGAAGACGTGTGTCGCGCAGATGAAGATCAGGAGGAGGGTGTACTCCTCGCAGTCGGTGAAAGTGTAGACACTGTGTTTTCGTAGGGGACAGCCGAAAGCCCGTGCGTAATGCCCACTCGGCGATGGAGGTTATGGTCAGCTGCAGTTGACGCTCGATGTGCTCCAAACTATAAGAGCGATAGTAGATCGCAAAGTCGTCAACATACAGCGACATCGGGATACCGCTACGAACAACACTAGTGATGCCATTAATGGCAACTGCGAAAAGTGTGACACTGAGGATGGATCCCTGGGGTACACCATTCTCCTGGATCTTCTCTTGAGACAGCGTGTTGCCTATACGGACACGAAAACGGCGAATGAGTAAAAAGTTAAAAAGGAAAACGGCTAAGTGACCACGCAAACCATAACCGTGTAGAGTACGGAGAATGCCATAGCGCCAAGTAGTATCGTAGGCCTTCTCCAGATCAAAGAAGACACCCACGACATGCTGCTTCAGGAGAAACGCATTCTGTATGTATGCCTCCATGCGCGTCAGGTTGTCGACACTGGAGCGATAGCGACGAAATCCGCACTGAACATTGCTCAGCAGGTTATTCGTCTCTAGCCACCACACTAAGCGAGTGTTAATCATCCGTTCCAAGGTCTTGCAGACGACACTCGTCAGGCAAATAGGGCGGTAGCTAGAGGGAAGTGTCCGGTCTTTTCCTGGTCGAGGGATAGGGATGACAATGCCCTCTCGCCAGGAAGACGGAAAAACCTGCTGATGCCAGATGCGGTTATACATGCTCAACATGAAGGAAAGAGCTGCAGGTGGAAGATGAAGCAGCATTTGGCGGTGGATGTCATCAGGACCGGGAGAAGAATTCTTTGCTAGGGACAAGGAATGCGCTAGCTCCGCCTCGGTAAATGGTGCATTGTACGGTTCACTTTGGGCACTGTTAAAACTAAGGCCTATCTGCTCCGCAGATTCCTTGATAGCTAAAAACGCTCTATCATAGCTTTGGGTTTGGCTAGTACAGGCAAAACACTCGGCAAGGGCGTCGGCGATGTCCTGCTCGCTGGTATAACGGGAGCCCTGTACGGCAAGGCCAGGGATGGTCGTCCGGCGACACTTGCCGTACATTCGCCGAACAGCAGTCCACACCTTTTGCGCCGAACTTCGACGGGAAAGAGAAGATACATACTTTTCCCACGATTTGCGTTTTGCGTCTCGAAGTATAAATCTTGCCCTAGCTCGAGCACGCTTAAAAGCGACAAAGTTCGCCTGCGTAGGATGTAATGTAAAGATACGCAATGCACGCTTGCGTGCTTTAGTAGCCAAACGGCATTCCTCGGACCACCAAGGCACAGGAACGTGACGAGGTGTAGTGGAACCACGAGGAATGCTGGAATCCGCTGCACGAAGGATAGAGTAAGTAAAATACTCCACCATGTCGTCAATGGTGGTAAAACCATCGTCGGTTAGGTGAATGAGGGAACGAAACTTCCCCCAGTCAGCCTTGGAAATAATCCAGTGAGGAAAGCGTGAGTGAGTGAGTGTATTGGGTTTAAGGGCCCGTCGACAACTTGGTCATTAGGGCCCCGAGTCCAGAAGTAAAATTACATACCGTCAAGTGTTAAAACATCACCCATTAAAAACTAAAAATCTAAGGTTAAAATAGATAAAAAACAAATAGAACGGGGAGTCTAAAAGAAAGATAAAAGCTAAAACAGTTCAAATGTAAAACTGGTCTAAAAAGATAACATAAAAACAGTTAAAACCTCAAAAGTGATTTTACAATGTACATAGATAAAAAACGAAGGTTAAAAATAAAATCACAAAGTAAAATACAAGTTACACCTGCTTATTGTAAGTGTTTGGTCTTCATCTTTTTCTTTTTCAGTCTTATCTTGACTGACTTGGGACCTGGTATGTTCAAGTCGCCATCCTCAGATGAGTCTGAAGAGCCCTGTCGGCTTGTTGAGCGGGAGCGGGACTTCCTTGATGATGGACGACTACTCACCCGGTCTTTCGGTCGCGAATGGTGAGCGTTTCCAGGTAAAACGGTGTGGCTACTGCTTTTGGATGGCTGGTGAGCAGGTGTCTGCACGGCGGAAGATTTAGTTGCCGGTGCAGGTGTATCACGGGACGGTGGAGAGGGAGAGGCGCTCGTTGGTGAGTCAGTCTGCGTGGCAGCATCAGCGACTGGAACGTGCTGAATGGCCACAGTGTGGGCAGGAGTGCGGCGGACTGCTGACGCGAAACCTAGGGTTGTCGCAGGTTTCAACTGTTCAAAGCGGCGACGTGCTTCCAAAAATGTGAGCCGTTCTTTCACGCGCAACTCCTGTATAGCTTTCTCATCCATAAATTTAGAACACTGACGCGAGCTTGATGGATGGCTCTCTCCACAATTCACACAATGAGGGTCACGGGTACAAGCCGTGCCCTCATGAGGTGATAGGCCACAACGCTCACAAACGGCAGGATGGTTGCACGCGGTCTTAGTATGTCCGAACTTCTGACACTGAAAACAGCGCATAGGGTTCGGGACATATTGACGTACGGCGGCACGCTCATACCCGCAGAAGATGTATTCTGGCAACTGTGTGCCCTTAAAAGTGAGGAACACCGTACGCAACTCAATAACTTTACCATCCTGCTTTCTTGTCAGACGGTACGCTTGACACACACGCTGGTCGGAGAGGCAAGTAACAATCTCCTCATTGGTGAGGTTGTCCAGACTAGACGTGGTGACTACTCCTCTACATGTGTTCAACGACTTGTGTGGGGCTACCCGGATTGGGTAGGATCCCAACAAGGTCGCTTTAAGAAGTTTTTGCGCCTGGTCTGCAGAAGTCACTTCGATCAAAAGCGTACCGTCTCGAACTCTAGTCGCATTTTTCACAATGCCACAAATCCTGTCTATTTCCCGTTTAATATAAAATGGGCTCAGGTCCTTTAACGTTTTTCCATCACATGCCATTGTCATTACCAAAAACGAGTCAAACAAGGGGGTTTTGCGCGGATGCATTATGAATTGGACCCCCATCCGGAACCGTCGGCGTCAGCCTGCCATCCGGGGGTCAAAGGATAAAAGACACCAAAATCTCCACGGTCTGTGCCGCCATGGAGACCCCTCCATGACTGACCTCAAAGCGTACTTCAGAGGGGCTACCCTCCGATCTCCACTGCTTGTCCACATGGGTAAACCGTTCACCACGTGACACCCCGGTTTTATGCCCCCACCACAGGAATAACCGCCTGTGGCTCCCCGCTTTAGCACACGCTGCCTCAACGGAGTCAGCGTGGATTCAGGGGACTTCGGGTTGATTACACCGGGGCTCCGTCAGCGGTAACACGTCCGGCCGGTGATACTAACCCGACGGCACACGGCCGTCGGGAGATTAACACCGGCCGTGCCCTCAAGGAGCTACGTGGGTGTACTTGACGTGTGGACGGGCTCCGCACCTAAGGCTACACATGGGGGCAGTGTGAAGGGTCCGCACAACCTTCGCGCCTGAGACCTCCGAAGAGCACACAAGTCGGGGGCCGCGCTGAAAACCGTGGGACAGGACCACGGAGATAGGAAAGATCCCTGCTGGTGAGACAGGAGTTATAAATCTAGGAACTTACAAACTAATAATCAGAATAAGCCTAGAAGAGGAAGAGGGTGATATAAAAAGCAACATAAAACGTTGCACGTGGCACAGTTAATGAAGGTGGAGGGGGTGAAGTGATAGTGAGCAGCTCGGGGCCCCGGGTGCGCCAAACCCGGACCTACCGTGGTAGGTTCCCCTGGGGGAGTTTGATTTCGGAGTCCTCTTCTCCTAGATGAGTTGTCAACCAAGACTAACGAGCCTCATCTACCCGTTGGAATGTTCTTAGCTTCCCCTCACCTCTTGCCTACCAGTGGTCACAAAGACACACGTAGCAGGCCGTCTGGTTCGGGTACTGAGCCCCTCCGCCACGGCAAGGCGACACTCCTTCGGAGGGGGAGGAAAGCGTGTTGGCACAGAACTGTGGCCCGATAGGTGAATGCTAATGGGGTAATGATCACTGCCAAATAAGTCGGAAAGTACCGACCAGTCGAGTAGAGGTACCAGTGACGGGCTGCTAAAAGAAACGTCAAGTGCGGAGTGTGTACCATAGGCAGATGATAAGTAAGTAGGCACGCCAGTGTTTAAAATGACTAGGCCGGACATATGGAAAACGTCTGCTACAAGGCACCCACGGGCATCGTCAATGTCGGAGCCCCAATAAGAGTGCTTGGCATTCAGATCGCCGAGAAAGATGAGCGGTGGCGGAATCTGTGCCAAGAGAGCCCGAAGATCGTTCGTGTGTACGACACTGACCGGTGGCAAATAGACATTGCAAAGGGAGAAACAGAGGCTCTGCAGCTGCACACGCACCGCTACAGCTTGTAGCGGCGTGTTGAGTGGCACACTGGTGGCAGAGATATCATGCGCCACCAGGATAGCAACACCCCCGCTGGCTCGCCTATCAGCTGCAGAGTCATGTCTAAATGCCGAAAAACCACGAAGTTGTAATGCGTGGTTAGGGTGCAAATGCGTTTCTTGTAGACAGACGATTGATGGAGACCGTTGCGAAACGAGATGCTGTACGTCCGGAACACGTGCCCGGAACCCATTAACATTCCACTGGATTATTTCCATGGTAAAGAAGAATTAGGGATTCGTCTTCATCTTTTTCTTTTTCATCTTTACCTTAACCGACTTCGGACGGGGTAGGTTAAATTCGCCATCGTCTGGTGACTCCGCCGACGTCCGGGAGTCTGAAGATCCCCGGCGGCTCGCTGAACGAGAGCGGGAGCGGGACTTCATGGACGATGTGCGACTGCTGGCGCGACCAGAAGGCCTAGAATAATGGCTGTCAACAGGCTGGCTGCGGCTAGTTGTCTTGTGAGCTGGTGTCTGCACGGCTATAGATGTAGTAGCAGGTGCAGCTGTGGCACGAGACAGTGAAGGGGTATTCGCAGGTAGTTCAGTCTGTGTAGAAGCATCTGACACAAGAACGTGCTGGATCGCTACGCTGCTGGCAGGAGCACGTCGGGCAGCCAAGGCATAACCTGTGGTGGTAGCAGGTTTCAGCTGCTCAAAGCGACGACGCGCTTCTGGAAACGTGAGATGTTCTTTCACGCGCAATTCTTGTATACACTTCTCATCCAGGAACTTCGCACACTGACGCGAGCTGGATGGATGCTTCCCTTCACAGTTTACACAGAGGGGATCCCGTGTACATGTCGGGTCCTCATGGGCTGCTAAACCACAGCGCTCACATATAGCAGGATTATTGCACAGGGTCTTTGTATGGCCGAACCGTTGGCACCTAAAACAACGCATGGGGTTCGGCACATACTGGCGCACGGCGGCACGTTCGTAGCCACAAAAGATATACTCGGGCAATTTAGTTCCTCTGAACGTCAGAAACACCGTACGCAAAGGTACATCCTTGCCATCCTGCTTTCGGGTAAGACGGTAAGCCTGACACACACGCTGGTCGGAGAGACAGGTGGTAATCTCATCGTTCGACAGATTGTCCAGACTGGAGGTGGTGACAACTCTCCTACATGTGTTGAGCGATTTGTGTGGGGCTACCCGAATTGGGTAGGAGCCCAACAAACTCGCCTTTAAAAGTTTCTGGGTCTGGTCTGCCGTGTTGGTTTCGATCAACAGCGTACCGTCTCGAACTCTGGTCGCGTTCTTAACCGGGCCACATATTCTGTCGACTTCTCGTTTTATGTAAAATGGGCTAAGGTCCTTTATCGTTTTCCCGTCACATGCCAAAGTCAAAACTAAGAAAAGGTCAAAGGAAGAGGGGTTGCGCGGAGACATGATTATTTGGACCCCCATCCGGAACCGTCGGCGTCAGCCTGCCATCCGGGGGTCAAAGGATAAAAGACACCAAAATCTCCACGGTCTGTGCCGCCATGGAGACCCCTCCATGACTGACCTCAAGGCGTACTTCAGAGGAGCTACCCTCCGATCTCCACTGCTTGTCCGCATGGGTAAACCGTTCACCACGTGACACCCCGGTTTTATGCCCCCACCACAGGAATAACCGCCTGTGGCTCCCCGCTTTAGCACACGCTGCCTCAACGGAGTCAGCGTGGATTCAGGGGACTTCGGGTTGATTACACCGGGGCTCCGTCAGCGGTAACACGTCCGGCCGGTGATACTAACCCGACGGCACGCGGCCGTCGGGAGATTAACACCGGCCGTGCCCTCAAGGAGCTACGTGGGTGTACATGACGTGTGGACGGGCTCCGCACCTAAGGCTACACATGGGGGCAGTGTGAAGGGTCCGCACAACCTTCGCGCCTGAGACCTCCGAAGAGCACACAAGTCGGGGGCCGCGCTGAAAACCGTGGGACAGGACCACGGAGATAGTAAAAGATCCCTGCTGGTGAGACAGGAGTTATAAATCTAGGAACTTACAAACTAATAAACAGAATAAGCCTAGAAGAGGAAGAGGGTGATATAAAAAGCAACATAAAAAGCTGTACGTGGCACAGTTAATGAAGGTGGAGGGGGTGAAGTGATAGTGAGCAGCTCGGGGCCCCGGGTGCGCCAAACCCGGACCTACCGTGGTAGGTTCCCCTGGGGGAGTTTGATTTCGGAGTCCTCTTCTCCTAGATGAGTCGTCGACCAAGACTAACGAGCCTCATCTACCCGTTGGAATGTTCTTAGCTTCCCCTCACCTCTTGCCTACCAGTGGTCACGAAGACTCACTTAGTAGGCCGTCTGGATCGGGTACTGAGCCCCTCCGCCACGGCAAGGCGACACCCCATCGGAGGGGTTCACTCAGATTTTCGACATTCTCTGATTTTCGCAACACTTGTCTGAAAGCGTCTCTGAAGCTCAGTAGAGACGGCAGGCCACAGTTTTTGTTGGATTCGAGCAGGTGTTGTTTCGCGATAATTCGCTTGTTTGAAGCATTTCCACTCTAATTTTTGACATTCGCTGATTTTTGTAACACTTGTCTCAAAGCGCCTCTGGGGCTCAGTAGAGACGCCAGGGCACAGTTTTTGTTGGATTCGAGCAGGTGTTTTTTCGCTTTAAAGTCGCTTATTTGAAGCAACTTCACTCATTTTTCCGATATTCTCAGATCTTTGTAACATTTGGCTCAGTGCGTCTCTGAGGTTCAGTAGAGACGGAAGGGCACAGTTTTTGTTGGATTCGAGCAGGTGTTGTTTCGCGATAATTCGCTTGTTTAAAGCAATTTCACTCTAATTTTTAACATTCTCTGATTTTTGTATCACTTGTCTCAAAGCGTCTCTGAGGCTCAGTAGCGACGGCAGGGCACAGTTTTTGTTGGATTTTAGCAGGCGTTGTTTCGCGATAATTCGCTTGTTTGAAGCAATTTCACTCAAATTTTCGACATTCTCTGATTTTCGTAACACTTGTCTGAAAGCGTCTCTGAGGCTCAGTAGAGACGGCAGGCCACAGTTTTTGTTGGATTCGAGCAGGTGTTGTTTCGTGATAATTCGCTTGTTTGAAGCAATTCCACTCTAATTTTTGACATTCTCTGATATTTGTAACACTTGTCTCAAAGCGTCTCTGACGCTCAGTAGAGACGTGAGGGCAAAGTTTTTATTGGATTCGAGCAGGTGTTGTTTCGCGATAATTCGTTTGTTTCAAGCAACTTGACTAAAATTTTCGATATTCTCAGATCTTTGTAACACTTGTCCCATTGCGTCTCTGAAGCTAAGTAGAGAAGGCTGGGCACAGTTTTTGTTGGATTCGAGCAGGTGTTGTTTCGCGATAATTCGCTTGTTTAGAGCAATTTCACTCTAATTTTTAACATTCGCTGATCTTTGTAACACTTGTCTCAAAGCGTCTCTGAGGCTCATTAGAGACGGCAGGGCACAGTTTTTGTTGGATTCTTGCAGGTGCTTTTTCGCTTTAAAGTCGCTTATTTTAAGCAACTTCACTCAAATTTCCGATATTCTCAGATCTTTGTAACACTTGTGTCAGTGCGTCTCTGAGGCTCAGTGGAGACGGCAGGGCACAGTTTTTGTTGGATTCGAGCAGGTGTTGTTTCGCGATCATTCGCTTGTTTAAAGCAATTTCACTCTAATTTTTAACATTCTCTGATTTTTGTATCACTTGTCTCAAAGCGTCTCTGAGGCTCAGTAGCGACGGCAGGGCACAGTTTTTGTTGGATTCGAGCAGGTGTTGTTTCGCGATAATTCGCTTGTTAGAAGCAATTTCACTCAAATTTTCGACATTCTCTGATTTACGTTACACTTGTCTGAAAGCGTCTCTGAGGCTCAGTAGAGACGGCAGGCAACAGTTTATGTTGGATTCGAGCAGGTGTTGTTTCGCGATTATTCGCTTGTTTGAAGCAATTCCACTCTAATTTTAGACATTATCTGATATTTGTAACACTTGTCTCAAAGCGGCTCTGAGGCTCAGTAGAGACGGCAGGGCACAGTTTTTGTTGGATTCGAGCAGGTGTTGTTTCGCGGTAATTCGCTTGTTTGAAGCAACTTGACTCCAATTTTCGATATTCGCAGATCTTCGTAATACTTGTCTCAGTGCGTCTCTGAGGCTCAGTAGAGACGGCAGGGCACAGTTTTTGTTGGATTCGAGCAGTTGCTGTTTCGCGATAATTCGCTTGTTTGAAGCAATTCCACTCTAATTTTTGACATTCGCTGATGTTTGTAACACTTGTCGCAAGGCGTATCTGACGCTCAGTACACACGCCACTGCACAGGTTTTGCTGGATTCGAGCAGGTGCTTTTTCGCTTTAAAGTCGCTTATTTGAAGCAACTTCACTAAAATTTCCGATATTCTCAGATCTTTGTAACATTTGTCTCAATGCGTCTCTGAGGCTCAGTAGAGACGGCAGGGCACAGTTTTTGTTGGATTCGAGCAGGTGTTGTTTCGCGATAATTCGCTTGTTTAAAGCAATTTCGCTCTTATTTTAACATTCTCTGATTTTTGTAACACTTGTCTCAAAGCGTCTCTGAGGCTTAGTAGAGACGCAGGGCACAGTTTTTGTTGGATTCGAGCAGGTGTTATTTCGCGATAATTCGCTTGTTTGAACCAACTTGACTCAAATTTTCGATATTCTCAGACCTTTGTAGTACTTGTCTCAAAGCGTCTCTGAGGCTCAGTAGAGACGGCAGGGCACAGTTTTTGTTAAATTCGAGTAGGTGTTGTTTCGCGATAATTCGCTTGTTTCGAGCAATTTCACTCCAATTTTTAACATTCTCTGATTTTTGTATCACTTGTATCAAAGCGTCTCTGAGGGTCAGTAGAGACGGCAGGGCACAGTTTTCGTTGGATCGGAGCAGGTGTTGTTTCGCGATAATTCGCTTGTTTGAGGCAACTTGACTCCAATTTTCGATATTCGCAGATCTTCGTAATACTTGTCTGAAAGCGTCTCTGAGGCTCAGTAGAGACGGCAGGCCACAGTTTTTGTTGGATTCGAGCAGGTGATGTTTCGCGATAATTCGCTTGTTTGAAGCAATTTCACTCAAATTTTCCACATTCTCTGATTTTCGTAACACTTGTCTGAAAGCGTCTCCGAGGCTCAGTAGAGACGCCAGGGCACAGTTTTTGTTGGATTCGAGCAGGTGCTCTTTCGCTCTATAGTCGCTTATGTGAAGCAACTTCACTCAAATTTCCGATATTCTCAGATCATTGTAACACGTGTCTCAATGCGTCTATGAGGCTCAGTGGAGACGGCAGGGCATTGTTTTTGTTGGATTCGAGCAGGTGTTGTTTCGCGATAATTCGCTTGTTTGAAGCAACTTGACTCAAATTTTCGATATTCTCAGATCTTCGTAATACTTGTCTCAATGCGTCTCTGAGGCTCAGTAGAGACGGCAGGGCACATTTTTGTTGGAGTCGAGCAGGTGTTGTTTCGCGATAATTCGCTTGTTTGAAGTAATTTCACTCAAATTTTCGACATTCTCTGATTTTTGTAACACTTGTCTGAAAGCGTCTCTGAGGCTCATTAGAGACGGCAGAGCACAGTTTTTGTTGGATTCGAGCAGGTAATGTTTCGCGATATTACGCTTGTTTAGAGCAATTTCACTCTAATTTTTAACATTGTCTGATTTTTGTAACACTTATCTCAATGCGTCTCTGAGGCTCTGTAGAGACGGCTGGACACAGTTTTTGTTGGATTCGAGCCGGAGCTTCGCGCTAATTCGCTTGTTTGAAGCAATTTCAATCAAATTTTCGACATTCTCTGATTTTCGTAACACTTGCCTGAAAGTGTCTCTGAGGCTCAGTAGAGACGGTAGGCCACAGTTTTTGTTGGATTCCGGCAGGTGTTGTTTCGCGATAATTCGCTTGTTTGAAGCAATTCCACTCGAATTTTTGACATTCGCTGATATTTGTAACACTTGTCTCAAAGCGCCTCTGAGGCTCAGTAGAGACGCCAGGGCACAGTTTTTCTTGTATTCGAGCAGGTGCTTTTTCGCTTTAAAGTCGCTTATTTGAAGCAACTTCACTCAAATTTCCGATATTCTCAGATCTTTGTAACGTTTGTCTGAATGCGTCTCTGAGGCTCATTAGAGACGGCAGCGCACAGTTTTTGTTCGATTCGAGCAGGTGTTGTTTCGCGATAATTCGCTTGTTTAAAGCAATTTCACTCTAAAATTTAACATTCTCTGATTTTTGTATCACTTGTCTCAAAGCGTCTCTGAGGCTCAGTAGAGACGGCAGGGCACAGTTTTTGTTGGCTTCGAGCAGGTGTTGTTTCGCGATAATTCGCTTGTTTGAAGCAATTTCACTCAAATTTTCGACATTCTCTGATATTTGTAACACTTGTCTCAAAGCGTCTCTTAGGCTCAGTAGAGACGGCAGGGCACAGTTTTTGTTGGATTCGAGCAGGTGTTGTTTCGCGATAATTCGCTTGTTTGAAGCAATTTCACTCCAATTTTCGACATTCTCTGATTTTCGTAACACTTGTCTGAAAGCGTCTCTAAGGCTCAGTAAAGAGGGCAGGGCGCAGTTTTTGTTGGATTGGAGCAGGTGTTGTGTCGCCATAATTCGCTTGTTTGAAGCACTTTCACTCATATTTTCGACACTCTCTGATTTTCGTAACACATGTCTGAAAGCGTCTCTGAGGCTCAGTAGAGACGGCAGGCCACAGTTTTTGTTTAATTCGAGCAGGTGTTGATTCGCGATAATTCGCTTGTTTGAAGCAACTTGACTCCAATTTTCGATATTCGCAGATCTTCGTAACACATGTCTGAAAGCGTCTCTGAGGCTCATTAGAGACGGCAGGGCACAGTTTTTGTTGGAGTCGAGCAGGTGCTGTTTCGCGATAATTCGCTTGTTTCGAGCAATTTCACTCTAATTTTTAACATTCTCTGATATTTGTAACACTTGTCTCAAAGCGTCTCTGAGGCTCATTAGGGACGGTAGAGCACAGTTTTTGTTGGATTCGAGCAGGTATTGTTTCGCGATAATTCGCTTGTTTAGAGCAATTTCACTCTAATTTTTAACATTGTCTGATTTTTGTAACACTTGTCTCAATGCGTCTCTGAGGCTCTGCAGAGACGGCTGGGCACAGTTTTTGTTGGATTCGAGCAGGTGTTTCGCGCTAATTCGCTTGTTTGAAGCAATTTCAATCAAATTTTGAAATTCTATGAGTTTCGTAACACTTGTCTGAAAGCGTTTCTGAGGCTCAGTAGAGACGGTAGGCCACAGTTTCTGTTGGATTCCGGCAGGTGTTGTTTCGCGATAATTCGCTTGTTTGAAGCAATTCCACTCTAATTTTTGACATTCTCTGATATTTGTAACACTTGTCTCAAAGCGTCTCTGAGGCTCTGTAGAGACGGCAGGGCACAGTTTTTGTTGGATTCGAGCAGGTGTTGTTTCGCGATAATTCGCTTGTTTGAAGCAATTCCACTCTAATTTTTGACATTCGCTGATTTTTGTAACACTTGTCTCAAAGCGTCTCTGAGGCTCAGTAGAGACGGCAGGGCACAGTTTTTGTTGGATTCCTGCAGGTGCTTTTTCGCCTTAAAGTCGCTTATTTTAAGCAACTTCACTCAAATTTCCGATATTCTCAGATCTTTGTAACACTTGTCTCAATATGTCTCTGAAGCTTAGTAGAGAAGGCTGGGCAGAGTTTTTGTTGGATTCGAGCAGGTGTTGTTTCGCGATAATTCGCTTTTTAAAGCAATTTCACTCTAATTTTTAACATTCTCTGATTTTTGTAACACTTGTCTCAAAGCGTCTCTGAGGCTCAGTAGAACCGGAAGGGCACAGTTTTTGTTGGATTCCTGCGGGTGCTTTTTCGCCTTAAAGTCGCTTATTTGAAGCAACTTCACTCAAATTTCCGATATTCTCAGATCTTTGTAACACTTGTGTCAATGCGTGTCTGAGGCTCACTAGAGAAGGCAGGGCACAGTTTTTGTTGGATTCGAGCAGGTGTTGTTTCGCGATAATTCGCTTGTTTGAAGCAATTTCACTCAAATTTTCGACATTCTCTGATTTTCGTAACACTTGTCTGAAAGGGTCTCCGAGGCTCAGTAGAGACGGCAGGCCACAGTTTTTGTTGGATTCGAGCAGGTGTTGTTTCGCGATAATGCGCTTGTTTGAAGCAACTTGACCCCAACTTTCGATATTCTCAGATCTTTGTAACACTTGTCTCAAAGCGTCTCTGAGGCTCAGTAGAGACGGCATGGCACAGTTTTTGTTGGATTCGAGCAGGTGTGGTTTCGCGATAATTCGCTTGTTTAGAGCAATTTCACTCTAATTTCTAACATTCGCTGATTTTTGTAACACTTGTCTGAAGCGTCTCTGAGGCTCAGTAGAGACAGTAGGCCAGTTTTTGTTGGATTCCAGCAGGTGTTGTTTCGCGATAAATCGCTTGTTTGAAGCAATTTCAATCAAATTTTTGACAATCGCTGATTTTTGTAACGCTTGTCTCAAAGCGTCTCTGAAGCTCAGTAGAGAAGGCTGGGCACAGTTTTTGTTGGATTCGAGCAGGTGTTGTTTCGCGATAATTCGCTTGCTTAGAGCAATTTCGCTCTAATTTTTACCATTCTCTGATTTTTGTAACACTTGTCTCAAAGCGTCTCTGAGGCTCAGTAGAGACGGCAGGGCACAGTTTTTGTTGGATTCCTGCAGGTGCTTTTTCGCTTTAAAGTCGCTTATTTTAAGCAACTTCACTCAAATATCCGATATTCTCAGATCTTTGTAACACTTGTCTCAATGCGTCACTGAAGCTCAGTAGAGAAGGCTGGGCACAGTTTTTGTTGGATTCGAGCAGGTGTTGTTTCGCGATAATTCGCTTGTTTAGAGCAATTTCAGTCTAATTTTTAACATTCTCTGATTTTTGTAACACTTGTCTCAAAGCGTCTCTGAGGCTCAGTAGAGACGGCAGGGCACAGTTTTTGTTGGATTCCTGCAGGTGCTTTTTCGCTTTAAAGTCGCTTATTTTAAGCAACTTCACTCAGATTTTCGATATTCTCAGATCTTTGTAACACTTGTGTCAATGCGTGTCTGAGGCTCAGTTGAGAAGGCAGGGCACAGTTTTTGTTGGAATCGAGCAGGTGTTGTTTCGCGATAATTCGCTTGTTTGAAGCAATTTCACTCAAATTTTCGACATTCTCTGATTTTTGTAACACTTGTCTGAAGCGTCTCTGAGGCTCAGTAGAGACGGTAGGCCACAGTTTTTGTTGGATTCCAGCAGGTGTTATTTCGCGACAATACACTTGTGTGAAGCAATTCCACTCTAATTTTTGACATTCGCTGATTTTTGTAACACTTGTTTCAAAGCGTCTCTGACGCTCAGTAGAGACGCCAGGGCACAGTTTTTGTTGGATTCGAGCAGGTGCTTTTTCGCGATAATGCGCTTGTTTGAAGCAACTTGACTCCAACTTTCGATATTCCCAGATCTTTGTAACACTTGTCTCAAAGCGTCTCTGAGGTTCAGTAGAGACGGCATGGCACAGTTTTTGTTGGATTCAGGCAGGTGTGGGTTCGCGATAATTCGCTTGTTTAGAGCAATTTCACTCTAATTTCTAACATTCTCTGATTTCTGTAACACTTGTCTCAAAGCGTCTCTGAGGCTCAGTAGAGACGGTAGGCCAGTTTTTGTTGGATTCCAGCAGGTGATGTTTCGCGATAATTCGCTTGTTTGAAGCTATTTCAATCAAATTTTCGACAATCTCTGATTTTTGTAACACTTGTCTGAAGCGTCTCTGAGGCTCAGTAGAGACGGTAGGCCACAGTTTTTGTTGGATTCCAGCAGGTGTTATTTCGCGACAATTCACTTGTGTGAAGCAATTCCACTCTAATTTTTGACATTCGCTGATTTTTGTAACACTTGTTTCAAAGCGTCTCTGACGCTCAGTAGAGACGCCAGGGCACAGTTTTTGTTGGATTCGAGCAGGTGCTTTTTCGCTTTAAAGTCGCTTATTTGATGCAACTTCACTCAAATTTCCGATATTCTCATATCATTGTAACACTTGTCTCAATGCGTCTCTGGGGCTCAGTAGAGACGGCAGGGCACAGTTTTTGTTGGATTCGAGCAGGTGTTGTTTCGCGATAATTCGCTTGTTTGAAGCAATTCCACTCTAATTTTTGACAATCGCTGATTTTTGTAACACTTGTCGCACAGCGTCTCTGTAGCTCAGTAGAGAAGGCTGGGCACAGTTTTTGTTGGATTCGAGCAGTAGTAGTAGTATTGTGGTTTTAGGGCGCACAACTACGGCGGTCATTAGCGCCCAAACAGAACAGAAGCTAAAAACCCATATATTGTATGACAATTTAAAAACAGTTAAAATAGTAAAACGTCACCAACACAGTACCTTGAACACTAAAAGGAGAGATAAAACAAAAGCATAAAATGACAAGTATTAAAATAACTCGCTGCAGCAAGCCATTTTATAAATTACAAGTAAAAATTAAAATGAAGTAAAATACGCAAATTAAACACGTTTGCCCAGTCCACAATCTCGAATAAAATGTAACACTCGTTCTACAGCACATAAAGTGTCTCCCAGCACCTCGGCTAGGGTTGCTGGTAAACTCAGGGATTGCCGCAGCGGAGTAAACAACTGGCACTGAATTAAAACATGCTTTACCGTCAGAGGCTCATGGCAGTGAGAACAGAGCGGTGCATCATCCGAAGATAAAAGGTGACGATGACTAAAAAGGCAGTGCCCGATACGCAGTCTTGCTAAAATCACTTCCTCGCGACGAGAGACGCGCGAGGAAGTCCCCCAGGTGACAGGGAGGGGTTTCACCTCCCTAAGCTTGTTCCCCTGAACATTACTCCATTCACTATGCCACCGTGAAAGTAGTGCACGACGTAAAAATAAGCTAAGATCATCAGAGGGAACACAAGCGCTAAAAAACCTTGGGGCTAAAACTGCTGCCTTATCAGCGGCATCGGCAGCCTCGTTTCCTTGCAGGCCTACATGACCAGGTACCCACACAAAGGAGACGCAAGTGCCAGCACTGGCGAGGATGTGGAGGTGGTCCTGGATACGCTGAACCAGTGGATGATA
Source organism: Tenodera sinensis (assembly GCA_030765045.1). Lineage (NCBI taxonomy): Eukaryota > Metazoa > Arthropoda > Insecta > Mantodea > Mantidae > Tenodera > Tenodera sinensis. The sequence goes on from CM060967.1 coordinate 101,729,614, forward strand.
ATTGTGCAGCGTCCGTAGGCTCTGGAGGGCACTCAAGGAATCCGAACAAATAATGAACCGCTGCATGGGCTGTCGACGTATGTATAAAAGGGCTTGATGAATACCTAATAACTCTGCTGTAAAAATCGAGCACTGCGGTAAAAGTTTGAAGCTAAAACTCTGGCGACCGTGGATAAAAGCACATCCTACTCCCCGATCGTCCTTCGAGCCGTCAGTGTATATAAAACTGCAGGATTCAAACTGCGCCTGAATATCTAAAAAGGCAGAACGAAGAACGGAATCTGGCGTCGACGACTTCGGCAGGGACAACAAACCAAGGTGGACATTGGTCTCGCGGCGGAGCCATGGGGGAAATCGAGTTTCACCCTTCGGCAACGTCGCGGGTATTTCGACGTCCAAAGACCGAAGCATTGAGCGAAAACGAACGCCAGGGGGTAGTAGGGCTAGGGAGCTCGCTGAGTATTGGCGGTCCAAGCTATCGTTAAAAAATAAACTAAAAGACGGGTGTTCGGCTAGACTAGAGAGTCTGCAAGCATAGCTGCTGAGAAGAACATCCCGCCGATAGGCGAGCGGAGGTTCAGCAGCTTCCGCGCACAGGCTAATAACTGGGCTTGTAGGAAATGCGCCAATACTCAACCGGATGCCGCGGTAGTGTGTAGCATTAAGCCGATTTAAAACAGATGGTCGAGCGGAAGCATACACAACACAATCGTAATCTAGCTTCGATCGGACCAGTGAACGGTATAATCGTAAAAGTACTGTCCGATCAGCTCCCCAGGATGTGCCACTTAAAACACGTAAAACATTAAGAGAACGTTCACACCTTGCTTTTAAATAGGAAATGTGAGAAGACCAATTAAGTTTTCGGTCAAAAATCAATCCCAAAAATTTCATGTCGTCTGCGTAAGGGAGTGCATCTGGGCCGAGACAGAGTGAAGGCGGGAGAAACGTCTTCCGACGCCAGAAGTTTACACAGACGGTCTTTTCGGCGGAAAAATGAAAACCATTTTCGACACTCCAAGCGAACAGTCGGTCCAGACACAATTGGAGTCGACGTTGCAAGAGAGAAGTCCGCCGAGAGCTATAGTAAATGGCGAAGTCATCCACAAATAGTGAAGATGAAACGCCAGACTGGACGCACTCTACAATGGGATTGATTGCAATGGCAAATAGTGTGACGCTGAGTACCGAGCCCTGCGGTACTCCGTTCTCTTGACTAAAAACACGGGACAAAACCGAGCCCACCCGTACCCGAAACACTCTATCCCGCATAAACTCCCGAATAAAAAGGGGCAGCCGACCACGAATGCCCCATTTATGGAGGGTACGAAGGATACCGTACCTCCAGCAAGTATCATAAGCCCTCTCGAGATCAAAAAAGACAGCAACCGTTTGGCACTTGCGCACGAAGCCGTCCATCACGTGCGTGGATAGAGAAACTAAATGGTCGACCGTTGAGCGGAAGCGACGAAAACCGCACTGAACGTTGGACAGCAGGTGTTGAGTTTCAAGCCACCACGTCAGTCGCCCGTTAATCATCCGCTCCATCACTTTGCAGATGCAACTAGTGAGGGAGATTGGGCGATAACTGGAAGGTAGATGTCGGTCCTTTCCAGGCTTTAAAATAGGGACGACGGTGGCTTCTCGCCAAACGGATGGGAAAGTAGCGGAACGCCAGATTTGGTTAATTACTCGTAAAAGATACTGCTTGCCAGGCAAAGACAGGTGCTGCAGCATCGAGATGTGAATGCCATCCGGCCCAGGAGCGGACTGCCTTGAAGAGACCAGGACCCGCTCCAGCTCCGACATTGTGAATAAGGCATTATAACACTCGCGGTTGTTTGAGTGAAAAGAAAAATCATGCGTCTCAGCTCGTTGCTTGATTGGTAAAAAATCCGGGTGGTAATGTGATGAGCTAGACACCTCTGCAAAGGCACCTCCAAGGACGTCAGCGACAGCCCTAGGGTAAACTACTATGTCATTATTGATTTTAAGACCAGGCACCGTAATTCGCGAAAGTTTGCCGGCCACGCGACGGAGCTTCTCCCAAACCACCGACGATTTTGTGAAGCAGTTGAAGGATTCCACAAAGCGGAGCCAGTGAGTAAGTGAGTGAGTATATTGGGTTTAAGGGCCCGTCGACAACTTGGTCATTAGGGCCCCGAGTCCAGAAGTAAAATTACATACTGTCAAGTGTTAAAACATCACCCATTAAAAACTAAAAATCTACGGTTAAAATAGATAAAAAAACCTCTAAACAACTATTAAAACGTTTCATTTAAAATGCTAAAAACAGAGACTTAAAATTCCTACAAAGTAAAAAACACTAAAACGTTAAAAAACCCAAAAATACGGCCATCTAAAAGGCTAAAATCTCTGAAATAAAATACCCTTACACTTGCTTCATAAAATCAATTGTGGAACAAAACCGCAGCACTGTATTTACAGATACTGGGTCGTTGCCTAAAACTGACGACAGTGTAAGGCCCAGGCCAACGGACTGGCGCTCACGAGCGTATCGCGGACAATCAAGAAGGACATGTGCGACGGAAATCGGAATGTTACACGTCGTACAGACAGGCTCCGGATCACCACGCAAAAGGTGTCCATGCGTGGCTCGGGTATGGCCTATCCTCAGGCGGGTTAAAACCACTTCTTCCCGCCTGGAATTCCTGCAGCTGGTATGCCAGGGTTGTACCGTGTCCTTGATTGTCCGTAACTGAGTGCCAGATAACGCTTCCCAAGATTCCTGCCAGAGAGCAAATAGATGGCGACGGAAATATTTCTGCACATCTATATAGGGGGGCGTACGGGTGGAATACTCCGGAAGGTGACATGCAGACTTTGCAGCCGCATCCGCCGCCTCGTTACCCGGAATACCCACATGGCCTGGGATCCACGTAAAAACAAACTGGTATCCGCGAGACAGTAGCTGAGAAATCAACGTCTGGATTTTAACAACCAATGCCGAGGTGCCGATAAACTGTTGCAGGGCCTGGAGAGCGCTAAAAGAATCGGAACAAACAATAAAACTTCCAGGACCTGAACTGGAGATAAAAAGGAGGAAATAAAATATGGCAAACAACTCGGCGGTAAATACTGAACTGGCGTCCGGTAGGCGGTACGTATGAGCGTCACCGTTGTATATAAAGGCGCAACCCGTCGAACTACCCATCTGGGACCCATCGGTAAATACCGGACAGGAAGTCCGGTATCGCCCCAGTAGTTCCGTGAATAGTTGGCGAAACACGGAATGAGGGGTAGCTATCTTAACACAGCCCGACAGCTCCAGGTCAAAGCGTGCGCGCTGGAGTTGCCAGGGAGGACATCGGCCACGTGAATGCCGCTCTACGGCTGGCAGTCGAAGGGCGTGTGCAGCAAGCAGTTCACGAAACCGGATACCACTTGGACGGGAGATGGTTGTATTTCGCATGTAACGGTGCGTGAGGTCTGGACGCAACACGGGTGGAAACGAAGGGTGACCTGGATGGGCGGCCAGCCTTGCCACGTAAGAACAAAGTAATAAAGAGCGTCGAACAGACAGTGGAGGTTCGCCAGAATCAGCATACAGACAATCGATTCTGCTGGTGCGGAAAGCCCCAGTAGCTAGACGGATACCAGTATGATGTACTGTGTCTAAAAGCCGGAGTTTAGACGCAGACGCCGCGCCATAAATAAAACAGCCGTACTCTAATTTGGACCGGACCAGAGAGCCATACAACCTCAACATGACGGTGCGATCGCCGCCCCAAGATGCCCCAGATAAGACCCTGAGTACCCGAAGCGAACGATCGCACGAAGCACGAAGATAGCGGATATGGTGCTCCCATGTGAGTTTACTGTCGAGGTGTAAGCCCAAGAACTTAAGGTGCGGTACAAAAGGAAGACGTGTGTCGCGCAGATGAAGATCAGGAGGAGGGTGTACTCCTCGCAGTCGGTGAAAGTGTAGACACTGTGTTTTCGTAGGGGACAGCCGAAAGCCCGTGCGTAATGCCCACTCGGCGATGGAGGTTATGGTCAGCTGCAGTTGACGCTCGATGTGCTCCAAACTATAAGAGCGATAGTAGATCGCAAAGTCGTCAACATACAGCGACATCGGGATACCGCTACGAACAACACTAGTGATGCCATTAATGGCAACTGCGAAAAGTGTGACACTGAGGATGGATCCCTGGGGTACACCATTTTCCTGGATCTTCTCTTGAGACAGCGTGTTGCCTATACGGACACGAAAACGGCGAATGAGTAAAAAGTTAAAAAGGAAAACGGCTAAGTGACCGCGCAAACCATAACCGTGTAGAGTACGGAGAATGCCATAGCGCCAAGTAGTATCGTAGGCCTTCTCCAGATCAAAGAAGACACCCACGACATGCTGCTTCAGGAGAAACGCATTCTGTATGTATGCCTCCATGCGCGTCAGGTTGTCGACACTGGAGCGATAGCGACGAAATCCGCACTGAACATTGCTCAGCAGGTTATTCGTCTCTAGCCACCACACTAAGCGAGTGTTAATCATCCGTTCCAAGGTCTTGCAGACGACACTCGTCAGGCAAATAGGGCGGTAGCTAGAGGGAAGTGTCCGGTCTTTTCCTGGTCGAGGGATAGGGATGACAATGCCCTCTCGCCAGGAAGACGGAAAAACCTGCTGATGCCAGATGCGGTTATACATGCTCAACATGAAGGAAAGAGCTGCAGGTGGAAGATGAAGCAGCATTTGGCGGTGGATGTCATCAGGACCGGGAGAAGAATTCTTTGCTAGGGACAAGGAATGCGCTAGCTCCGCCTCGGTAAATGGTGCATTGTACTGTTCACTTTGGGCACTGTTAAAACTAAGGCCTATCTGCTCCGCAGATTCCTTGATAGCTAAAAACGCTCTATCATAGCTTTGGGTTTGGCTAGTACAGGCAAAATACTCGGCAAGGGCGTCGGCGATGTCCTGCTCGCTGGTGTAACGGGAGCCCTGCACGGCAAGGCCGGGGATGGTCGTCCGGCGACACTTGCCGTACATTCGCCGAACAGCAGTCCACACCTTTTGCGCCGAACTTCGACGGGAAAGAGAAGATACATACTTTTCCCACGATTTGCGTTTTGCTTCTCGAAGTATAAATCTTGCCCTAGCACGAGCACGCTTAAAAGCGACAAAGTTCGCCTGCGTCGGATGTAATGTAAAGATACGCAATGCACGCTTGCGTGCTTTAGTAGCCAAACGGCATTCCTCGGACCACCAAGGCACAGGAACGTGACGAGGTGTAGTGGAACCACGAGGAATGCTGGAATCCGCTGCACGAAGGATAGAGTAAGTAAAATACTCCACCATGTCGTCAATGGTGGTAAAACCATCGTCGGTTAGGTGAATGAGGGAACGAAACTTCCCCCAGTCAGCCTTGGAAATAATCCAGTGAGGAAAGCGTGTTGGCACAGAATTGTGTCCCGATAAGTGAATGCTAATGGGGTAATGATCACTGCCAAATAAGTCGGAAAGTACCGACCAGTCTAGTAGAGGTACCAGTGACGGACTGCTAAAAGAAACGTCAAGTGCGGAGTGTGTACCATAGGCAGATGATAAGTAAGTAGGCACGCCAGTGTTTAATATGACTAGGCCGGACATATGGCAAACGTCTGCTACAAGGCACCCACGGGCATCGTCAATGTCGGAGCCCCAATGAGAGTGCTTGGCATTCAGATCGCCAAGAAAGATGAACGGTGGCGGAATCTGTGCCAAGAGAGCCCGAAGATCGTTCGTGTGTACGACACTGACCGGTGGCAGATAGACATTGCAAAGGGAGAAACAGACGCTCTGCAGCTGCACACGCACCGCTACAGCTTGTAGCGGCGTGTTGAGTGGCACACTGGTGGCAGAGATATCATGCGCCACCAGGATAGCAACACCCCCGCTGGCTCGCCTATCAGCTGCAGAGTCATGTCTAAATGCCGAAAAACCACGAAGTTGTAATGCGTGGTTAGGGTGCAAGTGCGTTTCTTGTAGACAGACGATTGATGGAGACCGTTGCGAAACGAGATGCTGTATGTCCGGAACACGTGCCCGGAACCCATTAACATTCCACTGGATTATTTCCATGGTAAAGAAGAATTAGGGATTCGTCTTCATCTTTTTCTTTTTCATCTTTACCTTAACCGACTTCGGACGGGGTAGGTTAAATTCGCCATCGTCTGGTGACTCCGCCGACGTCCGGGAGTCTGAAGATCCCCGGCGGCTCGCTGAACGAGAGCGGGAGCGGGACTTCATGGACGATGTGCGACTGCTGGCGCGACCAGAAGGCCTAGAATAATGGCTGTCAACAGGCTGGCTGCGGCTAGTTGTCTTGTGAGCTGGTGTCTGCACGGCTATAGATGTAGTAGCAGGTGCAGCTGTGGCACGAGACAGTGAAGGGGTATTCGCAGGTAGGTCAGTCTGTGTAGAAGCATCTGACACAGGAACGTGCTGGATCGCTACGCTGCTGGCAGGAGCGCGTCGGGCAGCCAAGGCATAACCTGTGGTGGTAGCAGGTTTCAAATGCTCAAAGCGACGACGCGCTTCTGGAAACGTGAGATGTTCTTTCACGCGCAATTCTTGTATACACTTCTCATCCAAGAACTTCGCACACTGACGCGAGCTGGATGGATGCTTCCCTTCACAGTTCACACAGAGGGGATCCCGTGTACATGTCGGGTCCTCATGGGCTGCTAAACCACAGCGCTCACATATAGCAGGATTATTACACAGGGTCTTAGTATGGCCGAACCGTTGGCACCTAAAACAACGCATGGGGTTCGGCACATACTGGCGTACGGCGGCACGTTCGTAGCCACAAAAGATGTACTCGGGCAATTTAGTTCCTCTGAACGTCAGAAACACCGTACGCAAAGGCACATCCTTGCCATCCTGCTTTTTGGTAAGACGGTAAGCCTGACACACACGCTGGTCGGAGAGACAGGTGGTAATCTCATCGTTCGACAGATTGTCCAGACTGGAGGTGGTGACAACTCCCCTACATGTGTTGAGCGATTTGTGTGGGGCTACCCGAATTGGGTAGGAGCCCAACAAACTCGCCTTTAAAAGTTTCTGGGTCTGGTCTGCCGTGTTGGTTTCGATCAACAGCGTACCGTCTCGAACTCTGGTCGCGTTCTTAACCGGGCCACATATTCTGTCGACTTCTCGTTTTATATAAAATGGGCTAAGGTCCTTTATCGTTTTCCCGTCACATGCCAAAGTCAAAACCAAGAAAGGGTCAAAGGAAGAGGGGTTGCGCGGAGACATGATTATTTGGACCCCCATCCGGAACTGTCGGCGTCAGCCTGCCATCCGGGGGTCAAAGGATAAAAGACACCAAAATCTCCACGGTCTGTGCCGCCATGGAGACCCCTCCATGACTGACCTCAAGGCGTACTTCAGAGGAGCTACCCTCCGATCTCCACTGCTTGTCCGCATGGGTAAACCGTTCACCACGTGACACCCCGGTTTTATGCCCCCACCACAGGAATAACCGCCTGTGGCTCCCCGCTTTAGCACACGCTGCCTCAACGGAGTCAGCGTGGATTCAGGGGACTTCGGGTTGATTACACCGGGGCTCCGTCAGCGGTAACACGTCCGGCCGGTGATACTAACCCGACGGCACGCGGCCGTCGGGAGATTAACACCGGCCGTGCCCTCAAGGAGCTACGTGGGTGTACATGACGTGTGGACGGGCTCCGCACCTAAGGCTACACATGGGGGCAGTGTGAAGGGTCCGCACAACCTTCGCGCCTGAGACCTCCGAAGAGCACACAAGTCGGGGGCCGCGCTGAAAACCGTGGGACAGGACCACGGAGATAGGAAAGATCCCTGCTGGTGAGACAGGAGTTATAAATCTAGGAACTTACAAACTAATAATCAGAATAAGCCTAGAAGAGGAAGAGGGTGATATAAAAGGGAACATAAATCGCTGCACGTGGCACAGTTAATGTATATGGAGGGGGTGAAATGATGGTGCGCAGCTCGGGGCCCCGGGTGCGCCAAACCCGGACCTACCGTGGTAGGTTCCCCTGGGGGAGTTTGATTTCGGAGTCCTCTTCTCCTAGATGAGTTGTCAACCAAGACTAACGAGCCTCATCTACCCGTTGGAATGTTCTTAGCTTCCCCTCACCTCTTGCCTACCAGTGGTCACAAAGACACACGTAGCAGGCCGTCTGGTTCGGGTACTGAGCCCCTCCGCCACGGCAAGGCGACACTCCTTCGGAGGGGAAGCGGAGCCAGGATGTCTTCTTACTAGCCTGTATTATCCGACGAGCGCGGGCACGTGATCGCTTATAGATGACCAGATTATCAAGGGTAGGGTGGCGCTGAAATACACGTAGTGCAGCCCGCCTTGCACGAACCGCCGCCCGACATTCTTCGGTCCACCAAGGAACGGGTAAACGCCGCGGTTGGGCCGACGACCGGGGGATAGCACGCTCGGCAGCGGCTTGGATCACAGTAGTAAGGTGATCCACAATCTGGTCAACATTGCCGAAAACACGGTCGTCGAATACAGCTATGTGGGAAAAAAGAGGCCAGTTCGCTCTGCGTAGCTGCCAGGTGGGTAAACGTGACGAGGGTACGTAATTGGAAAGCAGGCTGATCACACAGGGAGGGTGATCACTCGAGAAGGTATCCGAGACGACGTTCCACTCTAAACGATGGGCAAGCTGTGCCGTGCAAACAGATAAATCCAGGTGAGATAGAGTGCCTGTGGAATCAGAAATAAAAGTAGGTTCGCCGGTATTGAGAAGACAGAGTTGATTACGATGGAAAAACTCTGCGAGGTGCTTTCCCCTTACGCAAGCCCTAGAAGATCCCCAAAGAGGGTGATGAGCGTTGAAGTCTCCCAACAACAAGTAGGGCGCTGGGAGCTGGGACACCAGATCAGAAAGGTCCCCAATGGCTAAGGGGAAAGAAGGCGGAAGGTAAACGGAGCATAATGCAAAACAAAAACCAGGTAAATTCACAGTAACGGCTACAGCTTGCAATGTAGTAGTGAGCATAATAGGCTGGTAAAATACGTCGTCGCGGATCAGCAGCATGACACCCCCATGTGCAGGAGTACCAGGCTCCGGTGGTAAATCACATCGCACCGGAGTAAAACCAGGAAAGGTGAAAGCATCCTGTTGGTTAAGTTTGGTTTCCTGCAGGCAGAAAAGACTGGGGGATAGCGAATTAGCCAACAGTTGGAGTTCTGATTTATGCCTGCGCACGCCACGTGTATTCCACTGTAAGATAGACATCCTGTGGAAAAAGGGAGAAGCTCGTCACCGAGTTCATTTAGTCGACGGCTGTCGCTTCAATTTGCCCTTCTGATTCCGCGTGGGACTCTGGCTTTGTGGAGCAGGTTCATGCTCCATAGGCTCCTCGGATGGAAGAGGGTCAGTGTCACTAGAAACCTGAGACAGAGGTACAAACCGGTTGCCAGTGGTCACGGGAGGTGGAGAATCCCGCTTCACGCGACTGCGCGCCCTAGTCTCCTGGGATTGAGATCGCCGAGGAGGTGAAGGAGAAGTGGCCTTAAGGGCACACCTTCCACTGGCAGAGTCAGAAGGCTCTTTAAGAAAATCGGAGCGTTTCGGGGTGACTTTGAATTTCCGGGTTTCACTACTTATAGGAAGGATCGTGGAGCTGGTGGAAGTGGAAGCTGGTACTGCAATGCGAGGAGCGACGGTTGTGGAGACTATAGGGCAAGTTTGAGTGCCCATATCCCGCTTTGGCACTGGTGTAGAAACAATTGAGCTAAAAGTACCAAACTTCAGGAGAGGAGGCTGGCGAGCGAGATGGCGTTTGCGGGCTTCGGAGAAGGAAAGACGCTCTTTCACCCGCAGCTCTTGGATGGCCTTCTTATCCTGGTATCGTGGACAGTCGCGGGAAGTCGCTGGATGGTTACCTCGACAGTTTACACAGCTAGGAGCCGATGGACAAGCTCCGTCATGAGAGTCCTTACCACAATTGCCACAAACCGCAACCGAAGTCTTACAGGAGGTCTTAGTATGGCCATAGCGTTGGCACTGGAAGCAACGCATAGGCCGTGGAATATAAGGTCGGACCGGAATAACCTCGTAACCTACCTTGATCTTCTCAGGTAACTCGAGCCGATCAAAGGTGAGAAACAGCGTGCGGGTATCCACCTGCACGCCATCACGCTTAGCTCTTACACGGTACACTTCAGTTACTCCTTGGTCCGACAGATAACCCTGTATCTCCTCCTCCGGCATACCATCCAAAAGCTGGCTGGTAATGACGCCCTTAGAGTAGTTCAGGCTTCGGTGCTTCTCGACACGGATGGGGTATCCGTGGAGGAGTTTGGCTTTCAGTATCTTCTCAAACTGTTGGGCAGTGTAGCTCTCAACAAGTAGTGAACCGGATCGCAGACGGGTGCAGGATTTTACAGGACCGGCAATTTTATCGAGACCTGATTGAATAATGAAAGGGTTGACCTTCAGAAATGACTGACCATCTTCCATCCGGTGAATAACTAGGTAACGTGCCGATGACGCGTGTACCTCTTTTTCAACTTGCACTTGTTTGCGGCGTTTAGGTGTATTGGTTGCCATAGAAAAAGGCTAAAAATTTCATCCCCCAGTGCTCCCCAACCACCACGGAGCCCAACAAGGGGTCATCCCACTGGGATGACAGGGCTACACAGGGGATATAGCGGGCTCGCCGTCCCACTCACCCTGGAGTTCAGTGCAATACCTAGTCCTGGCCGATTGACTAGGGGTGGGTTAGTCCCTAGCCTCACGTTTAGATGAAGCAGAAACCAAAGCAGTGTATCGGAAATGCGCACCCTCCCCAGATTCAGAAAAAAAACTGTCCCGAGCTCAGATACGCACCCCTCAACCACCAGGATAATCCTTTCCACCGACACGGGTCTCCACGCACGCCCTACACGTGGGTGGGCGATTTGACTGACTCCCTCACCACGAAGAGGAGCCCACACCGAGGGAGTCAGTTGGCTCGGGGCCCCGGGTGCGCCAAACCCGGACCTACCGTAGTAGGTCCCCCTGGGGGAGGATTCGAGCAGGTGTTGTTTCGCGATAATTCGCTTGTTTAGAGCAATTTCACTCTAATTTTGAACATTCTCTGATTTTTGTAACACTTGTCTCAAATCGTCTCTGAGGCTCAGTAGAGACGGCAGGGCACAGTTTTTGTTGGATTCCTGCAGGTGCTTTTTCGCTTTAAAGTCGCTTATTTTAAGCAACTTCACTCAAATTTGCGATATTCTCAGATCTTTGTAACACTTGTGTCAATGCGTGTCTGAGGCTCAGTAGAGAAGGCAGGGCACAGTTTTTGTTGGATTCGAGCAGGTGTTGTTTCGCGATAATTCGCTTGTTTGAAGCAATTTCACTCAAATTTTCGACATTCTCTGATTTTCGTAACACTTGTCTGAAAGGGTCTCTGAGGCTCAGTAGAGACGGCAGGCCACAGTTTTTGTTGGATTCGAGCAGGTGTTGTTTCGCGATAATGCGCTTGTTTAAAGCAACTTGACTCCAACTTTCGATATTCTCAGATCTTTGCAACACTTGCCTGAAGCGTCTCTGAGGCTCAGTAGAGACGGTAGGCCAGTTTTTGTTGGATTCCAGCAGGTGTTGTTTCGCGATAATTCGCTTGTTTGAAGCAATTTCAATCAAATTTTTGACAAACGCTGATTTTTGTAACACTTGTCTGAAAGGGTCTCTGAGGCTCAGTAGAGAAGGCTGGGCACAGTTTTTGTTGGATTCGAGCAGGTGTTGTTTCGCGATAAGTTGCTTGCTTAGAGCAATTTCACTCTAATTTTTAACATTCTCTGATTTTTGTAACACTTGTCTCAAAGCGTCTCTGAGGCTCAGTAGAGACGGCAGGGCACAGTTTTTGTTGGATTCCTGCAGGTGCTTTTTCGCTTTAAAGTCGCTTATTTTAAGCAACTTCACTCAAATTTCCGATATTCTCAGATCTTTGTAACACATGTCTCACTGCGTCATTGAAGCTCAGTAGAGAAGGCTGGGCACAGTTTCTGTTGGATTCGAGCAGGTGTTGTTTCGCGATAATTCGCTTGTTTAGAGCAATTTCACTCTAATTTTTAACATTCTCTGATTTTTGTAACACTTGTCTCAAAGCGTCATTGAGGCTCAGTAGAGACGGCAGGGCACAGTTTTTGTTGGATTCCTGCAGGTGCTTTTTCGCTTCAAAGTCGCTTATTTTAAGCAACTTCACTCAAATTTCCGATATTCTCAGATCTTTGTAACACATGTCTCACTGCGTCATTGAAGCCCAGTAGAGAAGGCTGGGCACAGGTAAGTAAGTAAGTAGTGGGGTTTACGGGCCCGTCGACAACTAGGTCATTAGGGCCCGAAGTCCAATGTAAAAGCAATCAAAGAAAATAAAACCTCACCCGCTTTAAAGCTAAAAAGTGAAAGTTAAAATACCTAAAAATGAACGTTAAAACCATTAAAAAGAGAGCTAAAAACAGGTAACAAAGGAAAATTAAAAACCAATAAAACCATATTAAGAAAACCCTAAACTACTTATACTGTTGAAAAAGGGTAAAAACACAAGTAAAACATCCTAAAAGTATTTTTCCGCCAAGATAAAAGAAACCTTACACTTGCTTACCAAAATCGATACGCGCAACAAACCGCAGTACTGTATTTACAGCTGCTGGGTCGTTGCCTAACATGGTGCACAGTGTAAGACCCAGGCCAAAGGACTGGCGCTCACGAGCATACCGCGGACAATCAACAAGGACATGTGCAACGGAGAGTGGCACATTGCACGTCGCACAGACAGGCTCCGGATCACCGCGCAAAAGGTGTGCATGCGTGGCTCGAGTGTGGCCTATCCTCAGGCGGGTTAAAATCACCTCCTCACGCCTGGAATCCCTGCAAGATGTTTGCCAGGGTTGTACCGTGTCCATGATTGTCCGTAACTGAGTGCCAGCTAACGCTTCCCAAGATTGTTGCCAAAGAGTAAATAGATGGCGACGGAAGTACTTCTGCACATCTATATAGGGTAGCGTACGGGTGGAATATTCCGGAAGGCGACATGCAGACTTCGCAGCCGCATCAACTGCCTCGTTACCCGGAATACCCACATGACCTGGGATCCACGTAAAAACGAACTGGTATCCGCGAGATAACAATTGAGATAAAAGTGTCTGTATTTTAATAATTGATGCCGAGTTGCCAACAAATTGTTGCGGCTGGGCACAGTTTTTGTTGGATTCGAGCAGGTGTTGTTTCGCGATAATTCGCTTGTTTAGAGCAATTTCACTCTAATTTTTAACATTCTCTGATTTTTGTAACACTTGTCTCAAAGCGTCTCTGAGGCTCAGTAGAGACGGCAGGGCACAGTTTTTGTTGGATTCCTGCAGGTGCTTTTTTGCTTTAAAGTCGCTTATTTTAAGCAACTTCACTCAGATTTTCGATATTCTCAGATCTTTGTAACACTTGTGTCAATGCGTGTCTGAGGCTCAGTTGAGAAGGCAGGGCACAGTTTTTGTTGGATTCGAGCAGGTGTTGTTTCGCGATAATTCGCTTGTTTGAAGCAATTTCACTCAAATTTTCGACATTCTCTGATTTTCGTAACTCTTTTCTGAAAGGGTCTCTGAGGCTCAATAGAGACGGCAGGCCACAGTTTTTGTTGGATTCGAGCAGGTGTTGTTTCGCGATTATGCGCTTGTTTGAAGCAACTTGACTCCAACTTTCGATATTCTCAGATCTTTGTAACACTTGTCTCAAAGCGTCTCTGAGGCTCAGTAGAGACGGCATGGCACAGTTTTTGTTGGATTCCAGCAGGTGTTGTTTCGCGATAATTCGCTTGTTTGAAGCAATTTCAATCAAATTTTCGACAATCTCTGATTTTCGTAACACTTGCCTGAAGCGTCTCTGAGGCTCAGTAGAGACGGTAGGCCACAGTTTTTGTTGGATTCCAGCAGGTGTTATTTCGCGACAATTCGCTTGTGTGAAGCAATTCCACTCTAATTTTTGACATTCGCTGATTTTTGTAACACTTGTGTCAAAGCGTCTCCTACGCTCAGTAGAGACGCCAGGGCACAGTTTTTGTTGGATTCGAGCAGGTGCTTTTTCGCTTTAAAGTCGCTTATTTGATGCAACTTCACTCATATTTCCGATATTCTCATATCATTGTAACACTTGTCTCAATGCGTCTCTGGGGCTCAGTAGAGACGGCAGGGCACAGTTTTTGTTGGATTCGAGCAGGTGTTGTTTCGCGATAAGTCGCTTGCTTAGAGCAATTTCACTCTAATTTTTAACATTCTCTGATTTTTGTAACACTTGTCTCAAAGCGTCTCTGAGGCTCAGTAGAGACGGCAGGGCACAGTTTTTGTTGGATTCCTGCAGGTGCTTTTTCGCTTTAAAGTCGCTTATTTTAAGCAACTTCACTCAAATTTCCGATATTCTCAGATCTTTGTAACACATGTCTCACTGCGTCATTGAAGCTCAGTAGAGAAGGCTGGGCACAGTTTTTGTTGGATTCGAGCAGGTGTTGTTTCGCGATAATTCGCTTGTTTAGAGCAATTTCACTCTAATTTTTAACATTCTCTGATTTTTGTAACACTTGTCTCAAAGCGTCTCTGAGGCACAGTAGAGACGGCAGGGCACAGTTTTTGTTGGATTCCTGCAGGTGCTTTTTCGCTTTAAAGTCGCTTATTTTAAGCAACTTCACCCAAATTTCCGATATTCTCAGATCTTTGTAACACTTGTGTCAATGCGTGTCTGAGGCTCAGTAGAGAAGGCAGGGCACAGTTTTTGTTGGATTCGAGCAGGTGTTGTTTCGCGATAATTCGCTTGTTTGAAGCAATTCCACTCTAATTTTTGACAATCGCTGATTTTTATAACACTTGTCTCAAAGCGTCTCTGTAGCTCAGTAGAGAAGGCTGGGCACAGTTTCTGTTGGATTCGAGCAGGTGTTGTTTCGCGATAATGCGCTTGTTTGAAGCAACTTGACTCCAACTTTCGATATTCTCAGATCTTAGTAACACTTGTCTCAAAGCGTCTCTGAGGCTCAGTAGAGACGGCATGGCACAGTTTTTGTTGGATTCAGGCAGGTGTGGGTTCGCGATAATTCGCTTGTTTAGAGCAATTTCACTCTAATTTCTAACATTCTCTGATTTCTGTAACACTTGTCTCAAAGCGTCTCTGAGGCTCAGTAGAGACGGTAGGCCAGTTTTTGTTGGATTCCAGCAGGTGTTGTTTCGCGATAATTCGCTTGTTTGAAGCAATTTCAATCGAATTTTCGACAATCTCTGATTTTCGTAACACTTGTCTGAAGCGTCTCTGAGGCTCAGCAGAGACGGTAGGCCACAGTTTTTGTTGGATTCCAGCAGGTGTTATTTCGCGACAATTCGCTTGTGTGAAGCAATTCCCCTCTAATTTTTGACATTCGCTGAATTTTGTAACACTTGTGTCAAAGCGTATCTGACGCTCAGTAGAGACGTCAGGGCACAGTTTTTGTTGTATTCGAGAAGGTGCTTTTTCGCTTTCAAGTCGCTTATTTGATGCAACTTCACTCAAATTTCCGATATTCTCATATCATTGTAACACTTGTCTCAATGCGTCTCTGGGGCTCAGTAGAGACGGCAGGGCACAGTTTTTGTTGGATTCGAGCAGGTGTTGTTTCGCGATAATTCGCTTGTTTAAAGTAATTTCACTCAAATTTTCGACATTCTCTGATTTTCGTAACACTTGTCTGAAAGCGTCTCTGAGGCTCAGTAGAGACGGCGGGCCACAGTTTTTGCTGGATTCGAGCAGGTGTTGTTTCGCGATAATTTGCTTGTTTGAAGCAATTCCACTCTAATTTTTGACAATCGCTGATTTTTGTAACACTTGTCTCAAAGCGTCTCTGTAGCTCAGTAGAGAAGGCTGGCCACAGTTTTTGTTGGATTCGAGCAGGTGTTGTTTCGCGATAATTCGCTTGTTTAGAGCAATTTCACTCTAATTTTAAACATTCTCTGATTTTTGTAACACTTGTCTCAAAGCGTCTCTGACGCTCGGTAGAGACGGCAGGGCACAGTTTTTGTTGGATTCCTGCAGGTGCTTTTTCGCTTTAAAGTCGCTTATTTTAAGCAACTTCACTCAAATTTCCGATATTCTCAGATCTTTTTAACACTTGTGTCAATGCGTGTCTGAGGCTCAGTAGAGAAGGCAGGGCACAGTTTTTGTTGGATTCGAGCAGGTGTTGTTTCGCGATAATTCGCTTGTTTGAAGCAATTTCACTCTAATTTTTAACATTCTATGATTTTTGTAACACTTGTCTCAAAGCGTCTCTGTAGCTCAGTAGAGAAGGCTGGGCACAGTTTTTGTTGGATTCGAGCAGGTGTTGTTTCGCGATAATTCGCTTGTTTAGAGCAATTTCACTCTAATTTTTAACATTCTATGATTTTTGTAACACTTGTCTCAAAGCGTCTCTGAGGCTCAGTAGAGAAGGCAGGGCACAGTTTTTGTTGGATTCGAGCAGGTGCTTTTTCGCTTTAAAGTCGCTTATTTGATGCAACTTCACTCAATTTTCCGATATTCTCATATCATTGTAACACTTGTCTCAATGCGTCTCTGGGGCTCAGTAGAGACGGCAGGGCACAGTTTTTGTTGGATTCGAGCAGGTGTTGTTTCGCGATAATTCGCTTGTTTAAAGGAATTTCACTCTAATTTTTAACATTCTCTGATTTTTGTATCACTTGTCTCAAAGCGTCTCTGAGGCTCAGTAGAGACGGTAGGCCACAGTTTTTGTTGGATTCCGGCAGGTGTTGTTTCGCGATATTTTGCTTGTTAGAAGCAATTTCACTCTAATTTTTGACAATCGCTGATTTTTGTAACACTTGTCTCAAAGCGTCTCTGAAGCTCAGTAGAGAAGGCTGGGCACAGTTTTTGTTGGATTCGAGCAGGTGTTGTTTCGCGATAATTCGCTTGTTTAGAGCAACTTCACTCAAATTTCCGATATTCTCAGATCTTTGTAACACTTGTCTCAATGCGTCATTGAAGCTCAGTAGAGAAGGCTGGGCACAGTTTTTGTTGGATTCGAGCAGGTGTTGTTTCGCGATAATTCGCTTGTTTGAAGCAATTTCACTCAAATTTTCGACATTCTCTGATTTTCGTAACACTTTTCTGAAAGGGTCTCTGAGGCTCAGTAGAGACGGCATGGCACAGTTTTTGTTGGATTCAGGCAGGTGTAGTTTCGCGATAATTCGCTTGTTTAGAGCAATTTCACTCTAATTTCTAACATTCTCTGATTTCTGTAACACTTGTCTGAAAGCGTCTCTGAGGCTCATTAGAGACGGCAGAGCACAGTTTTTGTTGGATTCGAGCAGGTGTTTCGCGCTAATTCGCTTGTTTGAAGCAATTTCAATCAAATATTCGAAATTCTCTGAGTTTCGTAACACTTGTCTGAAAGCGTCTCTGAGGCTCAGTAGAGACGGTAGGCCACAGTTTCTGTTGGATTCCGGCAGGTGTTGTTTCGCGATAATTCGCTTGTTTGAAGCAATTCCACTATAATTTTTGACATTCTCTGATATTTGTAACACTTGTCTCAAAGCGTCTCTGAGGCTCTGTAGAGACGGCAGGGCACAGTTTTTGTTGGATTCGAGCAGGTGTTGTTTCGCGATAATTCGCTTGTCTGAAGCAATTTCACTCAAATTTTCGACATTCTCTGATTTTTGTAACACTTGTCTGAAAGCGTCTCTGAGGCTCATTAGAGACGGCAGACCACAGTTTTTGTTGGATTCGAGCAGGTGTTGTTTCGCGATAATTCGCTTGTTTAGAGCAATTTCACTCTAATTTTTAACATTGTCTGATTTTTGTAACACTTGTCTCAATGCGTCTCTGAGACTCTGCAGAGACGGCGGGGACAGTTTTTGTTGGATTCGAGCAGGTGTATCGCGCTAATTCGCTTGTTTGAAGCAATTTCAATCAAATTTTCGAAATTCTCTGAGTTTCGTAACACTTGTCTGAAAGCGCCTCTGAGACTCAGTAGAGACGGTTGGCCACAGTTTTTATTGGATTCCGGCAGGTGATGTTTCGCGATAACTCGCTTGTTTGAAGCAATTCCACTCTTATTTTTGACATTCGCGGATTTTTGTAACACTTGTCTCAAAGCGCCTCTGAGGCTCAGTAGAGACGCCAGGGCACAGTTTTTGTTGGATTCGAGCAGGTGCTTTTTCGCTTTAAAGTCGCTTATTTGAAGCAACTTCACTCAAATTTCCGATATTCTCAGATCTTTGTAACACTTGTGTCAATGCGGCTCTGAGGCTCAGTAGAGACGGCAGGGCACAGTTTTTGTTGGATTCAAGCAGGTATTGTTTCGCGATAATTCGCTTGTTTGAAGCAATTCCACTCTAATTTTTGACAATCGCTGATTTTTGTAACACTTGTCTCAAAGCGTCTCTGAAGCTCAGTAGAGAAAGCTGGGCACAGTTTTTGTTGGACTCGTGCAGGTGTTGTTTCGCGATAATTCGCTTGTTTGAAGCAATTTCACTCAAATTTTCGACATTCTCTGATTTTGGTAACACTTGTCTGAAAGGGTCTCTGAGGCTCAGTAGAGACGGCAGGCCACAGTTTATGTTGGATTCGAGCAGGTGCTGTTTCGCGATAATGCGCTTGTTTGAAGCAACTTGACTCCAACTTTCGATATTCTCAGATCTTTGTAACACTTGTCTCAAAGCGTCTCTGAGGCTCAGTAGAGACGGCATGGCACAGTTTTTGTTGGATTCGAGCAGGTGTGGTTTCGCGATAATTCGCTTGTTTAGAGCAATTTCACTCTAATTTCTAACATTCTCTGATTTCTGTAACACTTGTCTCAAAGCGTCTCTGAGGCTCAGTAGAGACGGCAGGGCACAGATTTTGTTGGATTCCAGCAGGTGTTGTTTCGCGATATTTTGCTTGTTAGAAGCAATTTCACTCTAATTTTTAACATTCTCTGATTTTTGTAACACTTGTCTCAAAGGCTCTCTGAGGCTCAGTAGAGACGGTAGGCCAGTTTTTGTTGGATTCCAGCAGGTGTTGTTTCGCGATAATTCGCTTGTATGAAGCAATTTCAATCAAATTTTTGACAATCTCTGATTTTCGTAACACTAGTCTGAAGCGTCTCTGAGGCTCAGTAGAGACGGTAGGCCACAGTTTTTGTTGGATTCCAGCAGCTGTTGTTTCGCGACAATTCGCTTGTGTGAAGCAATTCCACTCTAATTTTTGACATTCGCTGATTTTTGTAACACTTGTCTGAAAGCGTCTGTGACGCTCAGTAGAGACGCCAGGGCACAGTTTTTGTTGGATTCGAGCAGGTGCTTTTTCGCTTTAAAGTCGCTTATTTGAGTGAGTGAGTGAGTGAGTGAGTATTGTTTAAGGGCCCATCGACAACTAGGTCATTAGGGCCCTAAGTTCACAGAATAAAACAAGCCAACAATAAAACCTCACCCTAAAAAGCTAAAAGGTGAAAGTTAAAATAACTTAAAAAAGGTTAAAAAGTCTAAAACCGAGAGCTAAAACAGTTAAAAGTTAAACAACTGGTAAAAACGTAGACTTATAAAACTTAAAACTGATAAAATCTTTAAAAGGTAAAAACCAGAATAACATCCAAAGTAAAAACAACTAAAAGTCAATATCCGCCAATATAAAAGCACCTTACACTTGCTTGCAAAAATCAATCTTGGCAACAAACCGCAGTGCTGTATTGACAGCTACTGCGTCGTTGCCTAAAACAGAGCACAGTGTAAGGCCCAGGCCTAGGGACTGACGCTCATGACCGTATTGCGGACAATCAAGAAGGACATGTGCGACGGAGAGTGGAACATTGCACGTCGCACAGACCGGCTCCGGATCACCACGCAAAAGATGTCCATGCGTGGCTCGAGTGTGGCCTATCCTCAGGCGGGTTAAAATCACTTCCTCACGCCTGGAATTCCTGCAGCTGGTCTGCCAGGGTTGTACAGTGTCCTTTATTGTCCGTAACTGAGTGCCAGCTAACGCTTCCCAAGATTGCTGCCAGTGGGTAAATAGATGGCGGCGAAAGTATTTCTGCACATCTACATAGGGTAGCGCACGGGTGGAGTATTCCGGGAGGCGGCATGCAGACTTTGCAGCCGCATCCGCCGCCTCGTTGCCCGGAATACCCACATGGCCTGGGATCCACGTAAAAACAAACTGGTATCCGCGAGACAGTAGTTGCGAGATCAACGTCTGAATTTTAATAATCAATGCCGAGGTGCCGATAAACTGTTGCAGGGCCTGGAGGGCGCTAAAAGAGTCGGAACAGATAATAAAACTTCCAGGACCTGAACTGGAGATAAAAAGCAGGAAATAAAATATGGCAAACAGCTCGGCGGTAAATACTGAACTGGCGTCTGGAAGGCGGTACTTGCGAACGTCGCCATGGTATACAAAAGCGGAACCCGTCGCACTACCCATCCGTGAGCCATCAGTAAATACCGGAGTATGAGTCCGGTATCGGCCCAGAACTGCGGTGAAAAGTTGGTGAAACACCGAGTGAGGGGTAGCTAACTTCGCACAGCTCGACAGCTCCAGGTCAAAGCGTGCACGCTGGAGCTGCCATGGAGGGTATCGGCCATGCGAATGCCGCTCTACGGCTGGCAAGCGTAGATCGTGTGCGGTCAGAAGTTCTCGAAACCTGATGCCGCTTGGACGGGAGATAGTTGTATTCCGCGTATAACGGTACACTAGGTCTGGACGCAATACAGGTGGAAACGAAGGATGACCTGGATGAGCGGCCAACCTTGCCACGTAGGAACATAGTAACAACGAGCGTCGGGCAGACAGTGGGGGTTCGCCAGAATCAGCATACAGACAGTCCACTCTACTTGTACGGAAAGCCCCAGTAGCGAGACGGATACCAGTGTGATGTATTGTATCTAAAAGGCGGAGTTTAGAGGCGGATGCGGAGCCATAGATAAAACAGCCGTAGTCTAATTTGGACCGGACCAGTGAACGATACAACCTCAACATGACCGTGCGATCGCCGCCCCAAGATACCCCAGATAAAACCTGGAGCACCCGAAGCGAACGATCGCAGGAAGCACGCAGATAACGAATATGGTGCTCCCATGTAAGTTTGGTGTCGAGGTGTAAGCCCAAGAATTTCAGGTGCGGAACAAATGGAAGACGCGTGCCACGCAAATAAAGATCAGGGGCCGGGTGTACGCCACGAAGTCGATGGAAGTGGACACATTGTGTTTTCGTAGGGGAGAACTGAAAGCCGGTGCGAAATGCCCACTCGGCGATGGATGTTATGGCTAGCTGCAGTTGACGCTCGATGTGCTCTAAACTATGAGAGCGATAGTATATCGCAAAGTCGTCAACATACAGTGACATTGGTATTCCCCTACGAACAACACTGGCAATGCCGTTGATGGCCACGGCGAAAAGTGTTACACTCAGAATCGACCCCTGGGGTACACCATTCTCCTGGATTCGTTCTTGTGAAAGCGTATGGCCAATGCGGACACGAAATCGGCGAAGTTGTAAAAAATTAAGAACAAAGAGAGCTAGATGGCCACGTAAACCGTAGTCGTGTAAACTACGGAGGATACCATAGCGCCATGTAGTGTCGTAGGCCTTCTGCAGGTCGAAGAACACCCCCACGACATGCTGCTTCATGAGAAAGGCATTCTGGATGTAGGCCTCCATGCGAGTAAGGTTATCGACACTCGAGCGATGACGACGAAAGCCGCACTGAACGTTGCTCAGCAGGTTATTCGTCTCTAGCCACCACACTAAGCGAGTGTTAATCATTCGTTCCATGGTCTTACAAACGACACTCGTCAGGCAGATAGGACTGTAGCTAGAGGGAAGTGTCCGGTCCTTCCCCGGCCGAGGGATAGGGATGACAGTACCCTCGCGCCAGGAAGAAGGGAAAACCTGCTGAAGCCAGATGCGGTTGTACATGTTCAGCAGGAAGGTCAACGCCTCAGGTGGAAGATGAAGCAGCATTTGTCGGTGAATGTCATCAGGCCCAGGAGAAGAGTCCTTCGCGAGAGACAAAGCATGGGCTAGCTCCGCCTCCGTAAAATGAGCGTTGTACGGTTCACTAGAGTCACTTTTAAAATTGAGGACTACCCGCTCCGCAGATTCCTTGACGGGTAAAAAGGTAGTGTGGTAGCTTTGGGTTTGGCTATCAGCAGCGAAAGCGTCTGCGAGGGCGTCGGCGATATCCTGCTCGTGGGTGTAAGAGCGTCCCTGCACGGCAAGACCGGGTATTATCGTCCGGCGACACTTGCCGTACATACGCCGAACCGCAGTCCACACCCTTTGTGTTGAAGTGCGTCGAGAGATGGAAGAGACGTAAGTTACCCAGCATGTGCGTTTTGCACTGCGGAGTACAAAACGCGCCCGGGCACGCACTCGCTTAAAGGTAATAAAGTTCTCTTCCGTAGGATGTGCACTGAAAACTCGCAAGGCCCGTTTGCGGGCTTTAACAGCCAAACGACATTCCTCGGACCACCAAGGCACAGGAAGATGACGAGGTGTAGCAGAACCGCGAGGAATGCTGGAATTTGCTGCAAGCAGGACAGAACATGTAAAATACTCCACCATGTCGTCGATGGTGGTAAAACCATCGTCGGTAAGGTGAATGAGGGAACGAAATTTCCCCCAGTCAGCCTTGGAAATAATCCAGTGAGGGTGTCGTGTTGGAATAGTATGGAAACCAGATATGTGAATGTTAATGGGAAAATGATCACTGCCAAAGAGGTCGGAGAGCACCGACCAATCAATGAGTGGTACCAATGACGGGCTACAGAAGCTAACGTCTAAAGCGGAGTACGTACCATAGGCAGATGATAAAAAGGTAGGGGCACCAGTGTTCAACAAAAGGAGGCCGGACATATCGCAAACGTCTCCTACAAGGCATCCGCGAGCATCGTCAGTGTCGGAGCCCCATGAAGAGTGTTTGGCATTCAGATCACCAAGGAAGATAAAGGGTGGCGGAATCTGAGCCAAAAGAGCTCGAAGGTCGTTCTCGTGTACAACACTGACCGGTGGCAGATAGACATTGCAAATTGACAGACTTAAGCCCTGCAACTGGACACGCACAGCCACAGCTTGCAGCGGCGTGTTTAGCGGGATGCTTGTGGCAGAGATGGTATGCGCCACCAAAGTAGCAACTCCTCCGCTAGCTCGTCGATCAGCTGCAGAGTCATGCCTAAAAGCCGAAAAACCACGAAGATGTAATGCGTGATTAGGGTGCAAATGTGTTTCTTGTAGGCAGACGATTGATGGAGAGCGTTGCGCAACGAGATGCTGTATGTCCGGAACACGTGCCCGGAACCCATTAACATTCCACTGGATTATTTCCATGGTAAAGAAGAATTAGTGGTTCGTCTTCATCTTTTTCTTTTTCATCTTTACCTTAACCGACTTTGGACGAGGTAGGTTAATTTCGTCATCCCCTAGTGACTCCTCGGATGTACGGGAGTCTGAAGATCCCCTGCGGCTCGCGGAACGGGAGCGGGAGCGGGACTTCATTGATGACGTGTGGCTGCTGGCGCGAACATCAGGCCTAGAGGAATGGCTATCAACAGGCTGGCTACGACTTGTGGACGCCTTGTGAGCTGGTGTCTGCACGGCTGTAGATGTTGTAGCTTTTGCAGGTGTGGCACGAGACAGTGGAACAGTACTCGCTGGTAGGTCTGTCTGTGTGGAAGCATCTGATACAGGGACATGCTGTATCGCTACGGTGTTGACAGGAGCGCGTCGGGCAGCCAAGGCATAACCTGTGGTGGTTGCAGGTTGCAGCTGCTCAAAGCGACGACGCGCCTCTGGAAATGTAAGATGTTCTTTCACGCGTAGCTCCTGTATACATTTTTCATCCAGAAACTTCGCACACTGACGCGAGCTAGATGGATGACCGGCTCCACAGTTAACACAATGAGGGTCACGGGTACAAGCCGTGCCCTCATGAGGTGATAGGCCACAACGCTCACAAACGGCAGGATGGTTGCACGCGGTCTTAGTATGTCCGAACTTCTGACACTGAAAACAGCGCATAGGGTTCGGCACATATTGACGTACGGCGGCACGCTCGTACCCGCAGAAGATGTATTCTGGCAACTGTGTGCCCTTAAAAGTGAGGAAAACCGTACGTAATTCAATCACTTTACCATCCTGCTTTCTTGTCAGACGGTACGCTTGACACACACGCTGGTCGGAGAGGCAAGTAACAATCTCCTCGTTTGACAGACCGTCCAGACTGGATGTGGTGACAACTCCTCTGCATGAGTTCAGAGATTTATGTGGGGCTACCCGGATGGGGTAGGAGCCCAATAAAGTGGCTTTCAACAATTTCTGGCACTGGTCTGCGGTGGTCACTTCTACCAAAAGCGTACCGTCTCGTACTCGGGTGGCGTTTTTAACAAGGCCACATATCCTGTCGAGTTCTTTTTTGATGTAAAAGGGGCTCAGATCCTTCATCGTTTTCCTTTCACTGGCCAAGGTCATGACTAAGAAACTGTCAAAATGGGAGGGTTTGCGCGGATGCATGTTGAAATCGGACCCCCATCCGGAACCGTCGGCGTCAGCCTGCCATCCGGGGGTCAAAGAAAAGAAAGACACCAAAATCTCCACGGTCTGTGCCGCCATGGAGACCCCTCCATGACTGACCTCAAGGCGTACTTCAGAGGAGCTACCCTCCGATCTCCACTGCTTGTCCGCATGGGTAAACCGTTCACCACGTGACACCCCGGTTTTATGCCCCCACCACAGGAATAACCGCCTGTGGCTCCCCGCTTTAGCACACGCTGCCTCAACGGAGTCAGCGTGGATTCAGGGGACTTCGGGTTGATTACACCGGGGCTCCGTCAGCGGTAACACGTCCGGCCGGTGATACTAACCCGACGGCACGCGGCCGTCGGGAGATTAACACCGGCCGTGCCCTCAAGGAGCTACGTGGGTGTACATGACGTGTGGACGGGCTCCGCACCTAAGGCTACACATGGGGGCAGTGTGAAGGGTCCGCACAACCTTCGCGCCTGAGACCTCCGAAGAGCACACAAGTCGGGGGCCGCGCTGAAAACCGTGGGACAGGACCACGGAGATAGGAAAGATCCCTGCTGGTGAGACAGGAGTTATAAATCTAGGAACTTACAAACTAATAAACAGAATAAGCCTAGAAGAGGAAGAGGGTGATATAAAAAGCAACATAAAAAGCTGTACGTGGCACAGTTAATGAAGGTGGAGGGGGTGAAGTGATAGTGAGCAGCTCGGGGCCCCGGGTGCGCCAAACCCGGACCTACCGTGGTAGGTTCCCCTGGGGGAGTTTGATTTCGGAGTCCTCTTCTCCTAGATGAGTCGTCGACCAAGACTAACGAGCCTCATCTACCCGTTGGAATGTTCTTAGCTTCCCCTCACCTCTTGCCTACCAGTGGTCACGAAGACTCACTTAGTAGGCCGTCTGGATCGGGTACTGAGCCCCTCCGCCACGGCAAGGCGACACCCCATCGGAGGGGTTCACTCAGATTTTCGACATTCTCTGATTTTCGCAACACTTGTCTGAAAGCGTCTCTGAAGCTCAGTAGAGACGGCAGGCCACAGTTTTTGTTGGATTCGAGCAGGTGTTGTTTCGCGATAATTCGCTTGTTTGAAGCAATTCCACTCTAATTTTTGACATTCGCTGATTTTTGTAACACTTGTCTCAAAGCGCCTCTGGGGCTCAGTAGAGACGCCAGGGCACAGTTTTTGTTGGATTCGAGCAGGTGTTTTTTCGCTTTAAAGTCGCTTATTTGAAGCAACTTCACTCATTTTTCCGATATTCTCAGATCTTTGTAACATTTGGCTCAGTGCGTCTCTGAGGTTCAGTAGAGACGGAAGGGCACAGTTTTTGTTGGATTCGAGCAGGTGTTGTTTCGCGATAATTCGCTTGTTTAAAGCAATTTCACTCTAATTTTTAACATTCTCTGATTTTTGTATCACTTGTCTCAAAGCGTCTCTGAGGCTCAGTAGCGACGGCAGAGCACAGTTTTTGTTGGATTTTAGCAGGCGTTGTTTCGCGATAATTCGCTTGTTTGAAGCAATTTCACTCAAATTTTCGACATTCTCTGATTTTCGTAACACTTGTCTGAAAGCGTCTCTGAGGCTCAGTAGAGACGGCAGGCCACAGTTTTTGTTGGATTCGAGCAGGTGTTGTTTCGTGATAATTCGCTTGTTTGAAGCAATTCCACTCTAATTTTTGACATTCTCTGATATTTGTAACACTTGTCTCAAAGCGTCTCTGACGCTCAGTAGAGACGTGAGGGCAAAGTTTTTATTGGATTCGAGCAGGTGTTGTTTCGCGATAATTCGTTTGTTTCAAGCAACTTGACTAAAATTTTCGATATTCTCAGATCTTTGTAACACTTGTCCCATTGCGTCTCTGAAGCTAACTAGAGAAGGCTGGGCACAGTTTTTGTTGGATTCGAGCAGGTGTTGTTTCGCGATAATTCGCTTGTTTAGAGCAATTTCACTCTAATTTTTAACATTCTCTGATCTTTGTAACACTTGTCTCAAAGCGTCTCTGAGGCTCATTAGAGACGGCAGGGCACAGTTTTTGTTGGATTCTTGCAGGTGCTTTTTCGCTTTAAAGTCGCTTATTTTAAGCAACTTCACTCAAATTTCCGATATTCTCAGATCTTTGTAACACTTGTGTCAGTGCGTCTCTGAGGCTCAGTGGAGACGGCAGGGCACAGTTTTTGTTGGATTCGAGCAGGTGTTGTTTCGCGATCATTCGCTTGTTTAAAGCAATTTCACTCTAATTTTTAACATTCTCTGATTTTTGTATCACTTGTCTCAAAGCGTCTCTGAGGCTCAGTAGCGACGGCAGGGCACAGTTTTTGTTGGATTCGAGCAGGTGTTGTTTCGCGATAATTCGCTTGTTAGAAGCAATTTCACTCAAATTTTCGACATTCTCTGATTTACGTTACACTTGTCTGAAAGCGTCTCTGAGGCTCAGTAGAGACGGCAGGCAACAGTTTATGTTGGATTCGAGCAGGTGTTGTTTCGCGATTATTCGCTTGTTTGAAGCAATTCCACTCTAATTTTAGACATTATCTGATATTTGTAACACTTGTCTCAAAGCGGCTCTGAGGCTCAGTAGAGACGGCAGGGCACAGTTTTTGTTGGATTCGAGCAGGTGTTGTTTCGCGGTAATTCGCTTGTTTGAAGCAACTTGACTCCAATTTTCGATATTCGCAGATCTTCGTAATACTTGTCTCAGTGCGTCTCTGAGGCTCAGTAGAGACGGCAGGGCACAGTTTTTGTTGGATTCGAGCAGTTGCTGTTTCGCGATAATTCGCTTGTTTGAAGCAATTCCACTCTAATTTTTGACATTCGCTGATGTTTGTAACACTTGTCGCAAGGCGTATCTGACGCTCAGTACACACGCCACTGCACAGGTTTTGCTGGATTCGAGCAGGTGCTTTTTCGCTTTAAAGTCGCTTATTTGAAGCAACTTCACTAAAATTTCCGATATTCTCAGATCTTTGTAACATTTGTCTCAATGCGTCTCTGAGGCTCAGTAGAGACGGCAGGGCACAGTTTTTGTTGGATTCGAGCAGGTGTTGTTTCGCGATAATTCGCTTGTTTAAAGCAATTTCGCTCTTATTTTAACATTCTCTGATTTTTGTAACACTTGTCTCAAAGCGTCTCTGAGGCTCAGTAGAGACGCAGGGCACAGTTTTTGTTGGATTCGAGCAGGTGTTATTTCGCGATAATTCGCTTGTTTGAACCAACTTGACTCAAATTTTCGATATTCTCAGACCTTTGTAGCACTTGTCTCAAAGCGTCTCTGAGGCTCAGTAGAGACGGCAGGGCACAGTTTTTGTTAAATTCGAGTAGGTGTTGTTTCGCGATAATTCGCTTGTTTCGAGCAATTTCACTCCAATTTTTAACATTCTCTGATTTTTGTATCACTTGTATCAAAGCGTCTCTGAGGGTCAGTAGAGACGGCAGGGCACAGTTTTCGTTGGATCGGAGCAGGTGTTGTTTCGCGATAATTCGCTTGTTTGAAGCAACTTGACTCCAATTTTCGATATTCGCAGATCTTCGTAATACTTGTCTGAAAGCGTCTCTGAGGCTCAGTAGAGACGGCAGGGCACAGTTTTTATAAATTCGAGTAGGTGTTGTTTCGCGATAATTCGCTTGTTTGAAGCAATTCCACTCTAATTTTTAACATTCTCTGATTTTTGTATCACTTGTATCAAAGCGTCTCTGAGGGTCAGTAGAGAGGGCAGGGCACAGTTTTTGTTGGATTGGAGCAGGTGCCGTGTCGCGATAACTCGCTTGTTTGAAGCAATTGCACTCAAATTTTCGACATTCTCTGATTTTCGTAACACTTGTCTGAAATCGTCTCTGAGGCTCAGTAGAGACGGCAGGTTGTTGGATTCGAGCAGGTGATGTTTCGCGATAATTCGCTTGTTTGAAGCAATTTCACTCAAATTTTCCACATTCTCTGATTTTCGTAACACTTGTCTGAAAGCGTCTCCGAGGCTCAGTAGAGACGCCAGGGCACAGTTTTTGTTGGATTCGAGCAGGTGCTCTTTCGCTCTATAGTCGCTTATGTGAAGCAACTTCACTCAAATTTCCGATATTCTCAGATCATTGTAACACGTGTCTCAATGCGTCTATGAGGCTCAGTGGAGACGGCAGGGCATTGTTTTTGTTGGATTCGAGCAGGTGTTGTTTCGCGATAATTCGCTTGTTTGAAGCAACTTGACTCAAATTTTCGATATTCTCAGATCTTCGTAATACTTGTCTCAATGCGTCTCTGAGGCTCAGTAGAGACGGCAGGGCACATTTTTGTTGGAGTCGAGCAGGTGTTGTTTCGCGATAATTCGCTTGTTTGAAGTAATTTCACTCAAATTTTCGACATTCTCTGATTTTTGTAACACTTGTCTGAAAGCGTCTCTGAGGCTCATTAGAGACGGCAGAGCACAGTTTTTGTTGGATTCGAGCAGGTAATGTTTCGCGATATTACGCTTGTTTAGAGCAATTTCACTCTAATTTTTAACATTGTCTGATTTTTGTAACACTTATCTCAATGCGTCTCTGAGGCTCTGTAGAGACGGCTGGACACAGTTTTTGTTGGATTCGAGCCGGAGCTTCGCGTTAATTCGCTTGTTTGAAGCAATTTCAATCAAATTTTCGACATTCTCTGATTTTCGTAACACTTGCCTGAAAGTGTCTCTGAGGCTCAGTAGAGACGGTAGGCCACAGTTTTTGTTGGATTCCGGCAGGTGTTGTTTCGCGATAATTCGCTTGTTTGAAGCAATTCCACTCGAATTTTTGACATTCGCTGATTTTTGTAACACTTGTCTCAAAGCGCCTCTGAGGCTCAGTAGAGACGCCAGGGCACAGTTTTTCTTGTATTCGAGCAGGTGCTTTTTCGCTTTAAAGTCGCTTATTTGAAGCAACTTCACTCAAATTTCCGATATTCTCAGATCTTTGTAACGTTTGTCTGAATGCGTCTCTGAGGCTCATTAGAGACGGCAGCGCACAGTTTTTGTTCGATTCGAGCACGTGTTGTTTCGCGATAATTCGCTTGTTTAAAGCAATTTCACTCTAAAATTTAACATTCTCTGATTTTTGTATCACTTGTCTCAAAGCGTCTCTGAGGCTCAGTAGAGACGGCAGGGCACAGTTTTTGTTGGCTTCGAGCAGGTGTTGTTTCGCGATAATTCGCTTGTTTGAAGCAATTTCACTCAAATTTTCGACATTCTCTGATATTTGTAACACTTGTCTCAAAGCGTCTCTTAGGCTCAGTAGAGACGGCAGGGCACAGTTTTTGTTGGATTCGAGCAGGTGTTGTTTCGCGATAATTCGCTTGTTTGAAGCAATTTCACTCCAATTTTCGACATTCTCTGATTTTCGTAACACTTGTCTGAAAGCGTCTCTAAGGCTCAGTAAAGAGGGCAGGGCGCAGTTTTTGTTGGATTGGAGCAGGTGTTGTGTCGCGATAATTCGCTTGTTTGAAGCACTTTCACTCATATTTTCGACACTCTCTGATTTTCGTAACACATGTCTGAAAGCGTCTCTGAGGCTCAGTAGAGACGGCAGGCCACAGTTTTTGTTTAATTCGAGCAGGTGTTGATTCGCGATAATTCGCTGGTTTGAAGCAACTTGACTCCAATTTTCGATATTCGCAGATCTTCGTAACACATGTCTGAAAGCGTCTCTGAGGCTCATTAGAGACGGCAGGGCACAGTTTTTGTTGGAGTCGAGCAGGTGCTGTTTCGCGATAATTCGCTTGTTTCGAGCAATTTCACTCTAATTTTTAACATTCTCTGATATTTGTAACACTTGTCTCAAAGCGTCTCTGAGGCTCATTAGGGACGGTAGAGCACAGTTTTTGTTGGATTCGAGCAGGTATTGTTTCGCGATAATTCGCTTGTTTAGAGCAATTTCACTCTAATTTTTAACATTGTCTGATTTTTGTAACACTTGTCTCAATGCGTCTCTGAGGCTCTGCAGAGACGGCTGGGCACAGTTTTTGTTGGATTCGAGCAGGTGTTTCGCGCTAATTCGCTTGTTTGAAGCAATTTCAATCAAATTTTGAAATTCTATGAGTTTCGTAACACTTGTCTGAAAGCGTTTCTGAGGCTCAGTAGAGACGGTAGGCCACAGTTTCTGTTGGATTCCGGCAGGTGTTGTTTCGCGATAATTCGCTTGTTTGAAGCAATTCCACTCTAATTTTTGACATTCTCTGATATTTGTAACACTTGTCTCAAAGCGTCTCTGAGGCTCTGTAGAGACGGCAGGGCACAGTTTTTGTTGGATTCGAGCAGGTGTTGTTTCGCGATAATTCGCTTGTTTGAAGCAATTCCACTCTAATTTTTGACATTCGCTGATTTTTGTAACACTTGTCTCAAAGCGTCTCTGAGGCTCAGTAGAGACGGCAGGGCACAGTTTTTGTTGGATTCCTGCAGGTGCTTTTTCGCCTTAAAGTCGCTTATTTTAAGCAACTTCACTCAAATTTCCGATATTCTCAGATCTTTGTAACACTTGTCTCAATATGTCTCTGAAGCTTAGTAGAGAAGGCTGGGCAGAGTTTTTGTTGGATTCGAGCAGGTGTTGTTTCGCGATAATTCGCTTTTTAAAGCAATTTCACTCTAATTTTTAACATTCTCTGATTTTTGTAACACTTGTCTCAAAGCGTCTCTGAGGCTCAGTAGAACCGGAAGGGCACAGTTTTTGTTGGATTCCTGCGGGTGCTTTTTCGCCTTAAAGTCGCTTATTTGAAGCAACTTCACTCAAATTTCCGATATTCTCAGATCTTTGTAACACTTGTGTCAATGCGTGTCTGAGGCTCAGTAGAGAAGGCAGGGCACAGTTTTTGTTGGATTCGAGCAGGTGTTGTTTCGCGATAATTCGCTTGTTTGAAGCAATTTCACTCAAATTTTCGACATTCTCTGATTTTCGTAACACTTGTCTGAAAGGGTCTCCGAGGCTCAGTAGAGACGGCAGGCCACAGTTTTTGTTGGATTCGAGCAGGTGTTGTTTCGCGATAATGCGCTTGTTTGAAGCAACTTGACCCCAACTTTCGATATTCTCAGATCTTTGTAACACTTGTCTCAAAGCGTCTCTGAGGCTCAGTAGAGACGGCATGGCACAGTTTTTGTTGGATTCGAGCAGGTGTGGTTTCGCGATAATTCGCTTGTTTAGAGCAATTTCACTCTAATTTCTAACATTCGCTGATTTTTGTAACACTTGTCTGAAGCGTCTCTGAGGCTCAGTAGAGACGGTAGGCCAGTTTTTGTTGGATTCCAGCAGGTGTTGTTTCGCGATAAATCGCTTGTTTGAAGCAATTTCAATCAAATTTTTGACAATCGCTGATTTTTGTAACGCTTGTCTCAAAGCGTCTCTGAAGCTCAGTAGAGAAGGCTGGGCACAGTTTTTGTTGGATTCGAGCAGGTGTTGTTTCGCGATAATTCGCTTGCTTAGAGCAATTTCGCTCTAATTTTTACCATTCTCTGATTTTTGTAACACTTGTCTCAAAGCGTCTCTGAGGCTCAGTAGAGACGGCAGGGCACAGTTTTTGTTGGATTCCTGCAGGTGCTTTTTCGCTTTAAAGTCGCTTATTTTAAGCAACTTCACTCAGATTTTCGATATTCTCAGATCTTTGTAACACTTGTGTCAATGCGTGTCTGAGGCTCAGTTGAGAAGGCAGGGCACAGTTTTTGTTGGAATCGAGCAGGTGTTGTTTCGCGATAATTCGCTTGTTTGAAGCAATTTCACTCAAATTTTCGACATTCTGTGATTTTTGTAACACTTGTCTGGAGCGTCTCTGAGGCTCAGTAGAGACGGTAGGCCACAGTTTTTGTTGGATTCCAGCAGGTGTTATTTCGCGACAATACACTTGTGTGAAGCAATTCCACTCTAATTTTTGACATTCGCTGATTTTTGTAACACTTGTTTCAAAGCGTCTCTGACGCTCAGTAGAGACGCCAGGGCACAGTTTTTGTTGGATTCGAGCAGGTGCTTTTTCGCGATAATGCGCTTGTTTGAAGCAACTTGACTCCAACTTTCGATATTCCCAGATCTTTGTAACACTTGTCTCAAAGCGTCTCTGAGGCTCAGTAGAGACGGCATGGCACAGTTTTTGTTGGATTCAGGCAGGTGTGGGTTCGCGATAATTCGCTTGTTTAGAGCAATTTCACTCTAATTTCTAACATTCTCTGATTTCTGTAACACTTGTCTCAAAGCGTCTCTGAGGCTCAGTAGAGACGGTAGGCCAGTTTTTGTTGGATTCCAGCAGGTGATGTTTCGCGATAATTCGCTTGTTTGAAGCTATTTCAATCAAATTTTCGACAATCTCTGATTTTTGTAACACTTGTCTGAAGCGTCTCTGAGGCTCAGTAGAGACGGTAGGCCACAGTTTTTGTTGGATTCCAGCAGGTGTTATTTCGCGACAATTCACTTGTGTGAAGCAATTCCACTCTAATTTTTGACATTCGCTGATTTTTGTAAGACTTGTTTCAAAGCGTCTCTGACGCTCAGTAGAGACGCCAGGGCACAGTTTTTGTTGGATTCGAGCAGGTGCTTTTTCGCTTTAAAGTCGCTTATTTGATGCAACTTCACTCAAATTTCCGATATTCTCATATCATTGTAACACTTGTCTCAATGCGTCTCTGGGGCTCAGTAGAGACGGCAGGGCACAGTTTTTGTTGGATTCGAGCAGGTGTTGTTTCGCGATAATTCGCTTGTTTGAAGCAATTCCACTCTAATTTTTGACAATCGCTGATTTTTGTAACACTTGTCGCACAGCGTCTCTGTAGCTCAGTAGAGAAGGCTGGGCACAGTTTTTGTTGGATTCGAGCAGTAGTAGTAGTATTGTGGTTTTAGGGCGCACAACTACGGCGGTCATTAGCGCCCAAACAGAACAGAAGCTAAAAACCCATATATTGTATGACAATTTAAAAACAGTTAAAATAGTAAAACGTCACCAACACAGTACCTTGAACACTAAAAGGAGAGATAAAACAAAAGCATAAAATGACAAGTATTAAAATAACTCGCTGCAGCAAGCCATTTTATAAATTACAAGTAAAAATTAAAATGAAGTAAAATACGCAAATTAAACACGTTTGCCCAGTCCACAATCTCGAATAAAATGTAACACTCGTTCTACAGCACATAAAGTGTCTCCCAGCACCTCGGCTAGGGTTGCTGGTAAACTCAGGGATTGCCGCAGCGGAGTAAACAACTGGCACTGAATTAAAACATGCTTTACCGTCAGAGGCTCATGGCAGTGAGCACAGAGCGGTGCATCATCCGAAGATAAAAGGTGACGATGACTAAAAAGGCAGTGCCCGATACGCAGTCTTGCTAAAATCACTTCCTCGCGACGAGAGACGCGCGAGGAAGTCCCCCAGGTGACAGGGAGGGGTTTCACCTCCCTAAGCTTGTTCCCCTGAACATTACTCCATTCACTATGCCACCGTGAAAGTAGTGCACGACGTAAAAATAAGCTAAGATCATCAGAGGGAACACAAGCGCTAAAAAACCTTGGGGCTAAAACTGCTGCCTTAGCAGCGGCATCGGCAGCCTCGTTTCCTTGCAGGCCTACATGACCAGGTACCCACACAAAGGGGACGCAAGTGCCAGCACTGGCGAGGATGTGGAGGTGGTCCTGGATACGCTGAACCAGTGGATGATAATTGTGCAGCGTCCGTAGGCTCTGGAGGGCACTCAAGGAATCCGAACAAATAATGAACCGCTGCATGGGCTGTCGACGTATGTATAAAAGGGCTTGATGAATACCTAATAACTCTGCTGTAAAAATCGAGCACTGCGGTAAAAGTTTGAAGCTAAAACTCTGGCGACCGTGGATAAAAGCACATCCTACTCCCCGATCGTCCTTCGAGCCGTCAGTGTATATAAAACTGCAGGATTCAAACTGCGCCTGAATATCTAAAAAGGCAGAACGAAGAACGGAATCTGGCGTCGACGACTTCGGCAGGGACAACAAACCAAGGTGGACATTGGTCTCGCGGCGGAGCCATGGGGGAAATCGAGTTTCACCCTTCGGCAACGTCGCGGGTATTTCGACGTCCAAAGACCGAAGCATTGAGCGAAAACGAACGCCAGGGGGTAGTAGGGCTAGGGAGCTCGCTGAGTATTGGCGGTCCAAGCTATCGTTAAAAAATAAACTAAAAGACGGGTGTTCGGCTAGACTAGAGAGTCTGCAAGCATAGCTGCTGAGAAGAACATCCCGCCGATAGGCGAGCGGAGGTTCAGCAGCTTCCGCGCACAGGCTAATAACTGGGCTTGTAGGAAATGCGCCAATACTCAACCGGATGCCGCGGTAGTGTGTAGCATTAAGCCGATTTAAAACAGATGGTCGAGCGGAAGCATACACAACACAACCGTAATCTAGCTTCGATCGGACCAGTGAACGGTATAATCGTAAAAGTACTGTCCGATCAGCTCCCCAGGATGTGCCACTTAAAACACGTAAAACATTAAGAGAACGTTCACACCTTGCTTTTAAATAGGAAATGTGAGAAGACCAATTAAGTTTTCGGTCAAAAATCAATCCCAAAAATTTCATGTCGTCTGCGTAAGGGAGTGCATCTGGGCCGAGACAGAGTGAAGGCGGGAGAAACGTCTTCCGACGCCAGAAGTTTACACAGACGGTCTTTTCGGCGGAAAAATGAAAACCATTTTCGACACTCCAAGCGAACAGTCGGTCCAGACACAATTGGAGTCGACGTTGCAAGAGAGAAGTCCGCCGAGAGCTATAGTAAATGGCGAAGTCATCCACAAATAGTGAAGATGAAACGCCAGACTGGACGCACTCTACAATGGGATTGATTGCAATGGCAAATAGTGTGACGCTGAGTACCGAGCCCTGCGGTACTCCGTTCTCTTGACTAAAAACACGGGACAAAACCGAGCCCACCCGTACCCGAAACACTCTATCCCGCATAAACTCCCGAATAAAAAGGGGCAGCCGACCACGAATGCCCCATTTATGGAGGGTACGAAGGATACCGTACCTCCAGCAAGTATCATAAGCCCTCTCGAGATCAAAAAAGACAGCAACCGTTTGGCACTTGCGCACGAAGCCGTCCATCACGTGCGTGGATAGAGAAACTAAATGGTCGACCGTTGAGCGGAAGCGACGAAAACCGCACTGAACGTTGGACAGCAGGTGTTGAGTTTCAAGCCACCACGTCAGTCGCCCGTTAATCATCCGCTCCATCACTTTGCAGATGCAACTAGTGAGGGAGATTGGGCGATAACTGGAAGGTAGATGTCGGTCCTTTCCAGGCTTTAAAATAGGGACGACGGTGGCTTCTCGCCAAACGGATGGGAAAGTAGCGGAACGCCAGATTTGGTTAATTACTCGTAAAAGATACTGCTTGCCAGGCAAAGACAGGTGCTGCAGCATCGAGATGTGAATGCCATCCGGCCCAGGAGCGGACTGCCTTGAAGAGACCAGGACCCGCTCCAGCTCCGACATTGTGAATAAGGCATTATAACACTCGCGGTTGTTTGAGTGAAAAGAAAAATCATGCGTCTCAGCTCGTTGCTTGATTGGTAAAAAATCCGGGTGGTAATGTGATGAGCTAGACACTTCTGCAAAGGCACCTCCAAGGACGTCAGCGACAGCCCTAGGGTAAACTACTATGTCATTATTGATTTTAAGACCAGGCACCGTAATTCGCGAAAGTTTGCCGGCCACGCGACGGAGCTTCTCCCAAACCACCGACGATTTTGTGAAGCAGTTGAAGGATTCCACAAAGCGGAGCCAGGATGTCTTCTTACTAGCCTGTATTATCCGACGAGCGCGGGCACGTGATCGCTTATAGATGACCAGATTATCAAGGGTAGGGTGGCGCTGAAATACACGTAGTGCAGCCCGCCTTGCACGAACCGCCGCCCGACATTCTTCGGTCCACCAAGGAACGGGTAAACGCCGCGGTTGGGCCGACGACCGGGGGATAGCACGCTCGGCAGCGGCTTGGATCACAGTAGTAAGGTGATCCACAATCTGGTCAACATTGCCGAAAACACGGTCGTCGAATACAGCTATGTGGGAAAAAAGAGGCCAGTTCGCTCTGCGTAGCTGCCAGGTGGGTAAACGTGACGAGGGTACGTAATTGGAAAGCAGGCTGATCACACAGGGAGGGTGATCACTCGAGAAGGTATCCGAGACGACGTTCCACTCTAAACGATGGGCAAGCTGTGCCGTGCAAACAGATAAATCCAGGTGAGATAGAGTGCCTGTGGAATCAGAAATAAAAGTAGGTTCGCCGGTATTGAGAAGACAGAGTTGATTACGATGGAAAAACTCTGCGAGGTGCTTTCCCCTTACGCAAGCCCTAGAAGATCCCCAAAGAGGGTGATGAGCGTTGAAGTCTCCCAACAACAAGTAGGGCGCTGGGAGCTGGGACACCAGATCAGAAAGGTCCCCAATGGCTAAGGGGAAAGAAGGCGGAAGGTAAACGGAGCATAATGCAAAACAAAAACCAGGTAAATTCACAGTAACGGCTACAGCTTGCAATGTAGTAGTGAGCATAATAGGCTGGTAAAATACGTCGTCGCGGATCAGCAGCATGACACCCCCATGTGCAGGAGTACCAGGCTCCGGTGGTAAATCACATCGCACCGGAGTAAAACCAGGAAAGGTGAAAGCATCCTGTTGGTTAAGTTTGGTTTCCTGCAGGCAGAAAAGACTGGGGGATAGCGAATTAGCCAACAGTTGGAGTTCTGATTTATGCCTGCGCACGCCACGTGTATTCCACTGTAAGATAGACATCCTGTGGAAAAAGGGAGAAGCTCGTCACCGAGTTCATTTAGTCGACGGCTGTCGCTTCAATTTGCCCTTCTGATTCCGCGTGGGACTCTGGCTTTGTGGAGCAGGTTCATGCTCCATAGGCTCCTCGGATGGAAGAGGGTCAGTGTCACTAGAAACCTGAGACAGAGGTACAAACCGGTTGCCAGTGGTCACGGGAGGTGGAGAATCCCGCTTCACGCGACTGCGCGCCCTAGTCTCCTGGGATTGAGATCGCCGAGGAGGTGAAGGAGAAGTGGCCTTAAGGGCACACCTTCCACTGGCAGAGTCAGAAGGCTCTTTAAGAAAATCGGAGCGTTTCGGGGTGACTTTGAATTTCCGGGTTTCACTACTTATAGGAAGGATCGTGGAGCTGGTGGAAGTGGAAGCTGGTACTGCAATGCGAGGAGCGACGGTTGTGGAGACTATAGGGCAAGTTTGAGTGCCCATATCCCGCTTTGGCACTGGTGTAGAAACAATTGAGCTAAAAGTACCAAACTTCAGGAGAGGAGGCTGGCGAGCGAGATGGCGTTTGCGGGCTTCGGAGAAGGAAAGACGCTCTTTCACCCGCAGCTCTTGGATGGCCTTCTCATCCTGGTATCGTGGACAGTCGCGGGAAGTCGCTGGATGGTTACCTCGACAGTTTACACAGCTAGGAGCCGATGGACAAGCTCCGTCATGAGAGTCCTTACCACAATTGCCACAAACCGCAACCGAAGTCTTACAGGAGGTCTTAGTATGGCCATAGCGTTGGCACTGGAAGCAACGCATAGGCCGTGGAATATAAGGTCGGACCGGAATAACCTCGTAACCTGCCTTGATCTTCTCAGGTAACTCGAGCCGATCAAAGGTGAGAAACAGCGTGCGGGTATCCACCTGCACGCCATCACGCTTAGCTCTTACACGGTACACTTCAGTTACTCCTTGGTCCGACAGATAACCCTGTATCTCCTCCTCCGGCATACCATCCAAAAGCTGGCTGGTAATGACGCCCTTAGAGTAGTTCAGGCTTCGGTGCTTCTCGACACGGATGGGGTATCCGTGGAGGAGTTTGGCTTTCAGTATCTTCTCAAACTGTTGGGCAGTGTAGCTCTCAACAAGTAGTGAACCGGATCGCAGACGGGTGCAGGATTTTACAGGACCGGCAATTTTATCGAGACCTGATTGAATAATGAAAGGGTTGACCTTCAGAAATGACTGACCATCTTCCATCCGGTGAATAACTAGGTAACGTGCCGATGACGCGTGTACCTCTTTTTCAACTTGCACTTGTTTGCGGCGTTTAGGTGTATTGGTTGCCATAGAAAAAGGCTAAAAATTTCATCCCCCAGTGCTCCCCAACCACCACGGAGCCCAACAAGGGGTCATCCCACTGGGATGACAGGGCTACACAGGGGATATAGCGGGCTCGCCGTCCCACTCACCCTGGAGTTCAGTGCAATACCTAGTCCTGGCCGATTGACTAGGGGTGGGTTAGTCCCTAGCCTCACGTTTAGATGAAGCAGAAACCAAAGCAGTGTATCGGAAATGCGCACCCTCCCCAGATTCAGAAAAAAAACTGTCCCGAGCTCAGATACGCACCCCTCAACCACCAGGATAATCCTTTCCACCGACACGGGTCTCCACGCACGCCCTACACGTGGGTGGGCGATTTGACTGACTCCCTCACCACGAAGAGGAGCCCACACCGAGGGAGTCAGTTGGCTCGGGGCCCCGGGTGCGCCAAACCCGGACCTACCGTAGTAGGTCCCCCTGGGGGAGGATTCGAGCAGGTGTTGTTTCGCGATAATTCGCTTGTTTAGAGCAATTTCACTCTAATTTTGAACATTCTCTGATTTTTGTAACACTTGTCTCAAATCGTCTCTGAGGCTCAGTAGAGACGGCAGGGCACAGTTTTTGTTGGATTCCTGCAGGTGCTTTTTCGCTTTAAAGTCGCTTATTTTAAGCAACTTCACTCAAATTTGCGATATTCTCAGATCTTTGTAACACTTGTGTCAATGCGTGTCTGAGGCTCAGTAGAGAAGGCAGGGCACAGTTTTTGTTGGATTCGAGCAGGTGTTGTTTCGCGATAATTCGCTTGTTTGAAGCAATTTCACTCAAATTTTCGACATTCTCTGATTTTCGTAACACTTGTCTGAAAGGGTCTCTGAGGCTCAGTAGAGACGGCAGGCCACAGTTTTTGTTGGATTCGAGCAGGTGTTGTTTCGCGATAATGCGCTTGTTTAAAGCAACTTGACTCCAACTTTCGATATTCTCAGATCTTTGCAACACTTGCCTGAAGCGTCTCTGAGGCTCAGTAGAGACGGTAGGCCAGTTTTTGTTGGATTCCAGCAGGTGTTGTTTCGCGATAATTCGCTTGTTTGAAGCAATTTCAATCAAATTTTTGACAAACGCTGATTTTTGTAACACTTGTCTGAAAGGGTCTCTGAGGCTCAGTAGAGAAGGCTGGGCACAGTTTTTGTTGGATTCGAGCAGGTGTTGTTTCGCGATAAGTTGCTTGCTTAGAGCAATTTCACTCTAATTTTTAACATTCTCTGATTTTTGTAACACTTGTCTCAAAGCGTCTCTGAGGCTCAGTAGAGACGGCAGGGCACAGTTTTTGTTGGATTCCTGCAGGTGCTTTTTCGCTTTAAAGTCGCTTATTTTAAGCAACTTCACTCAAATTTCCGATATTCTCAGATCTTTGTAACACATGTCTCACTGCGTCATTGAAGCTCAGTAGAGAAGGCTGGGCACAGTTTCTGTTGGATTCGAGCAGGTGTTGTTTCGCGATAATTCGCTTGTTTAGAGCAATTTCACTCTAATTTTTAACATTCTCTGATTTTTGTAACACTTGTCTCAAAGCGTCATTGAGGCTCAGTAGAGACGGCAGGGCACAGTTTTTGTTGGATTCCTGCAGGTGCTTTTTCGCTTCAAAGTCGCTTATTTTAAGCAACTTCACTCAAATTTCCGATATTCTCAGATCTTTGTAACACATGTCTCACTGCGTCATTGAAGCCCAGTAGAGAAGGCTGGGCACAGGTAAGTAAGTAAGTAGTGGGGTTTACGGGCCCGTCGACAACTAGGTCATTAGGGCCCGAAGTCCAATGTAAAAGCAATCAAAGGAAATAAAACCTCACCCGCTTTAAAGCTAAAAAGTGAAAGTTAAAATACCTAAAAATGAACGTTAAAACCATTAAAAAGAGAGCTAAAAACAGGTAAAAAAGGAAAATTAAAAACCAATAAAACCATATTAAGAAAACCCTAAACTACTTATACTGTTGAAAAAGGGTAAAAACACAAGTAAAACATCCTAAAAGTATTTTTCCGCCAAGATAAAAGAAACCTTACACTTGCTTACCAAAATCGATACGCGCAACAAACCGCAGTACTGTATTTACAGCTGCTGGGTCGTTGCCTAACATGGTGCACAGTGTAAGACCCAGGCCAAAGGACTGGCGCTCACGAGCATACCGCGGACAATCAACAAGGACATGTGCAACGGAGAGTGGCACATTGCACGTCGCACAGACAGGCTCCGGATCACCGCGCAAAAGGTGTGCATGCGTGGCTCGAGTGTGGCCTATCCTCAGGCGGGTTAAAATCACCTCCTCACGCCTGGAATCCCTGCAAGATGTTTGCCAGGGTTGTACCGTGTCCTTGATTGTCCGTAACTGAGTGCCAGCTAACGCTTCCCAAGATTGTTGCCAAAGAGTAAATAGATGGCGACGGAAGTACTTCTGCACATCTATATAGGGTAGCGTACGGGTGGAATATTCCGGAAGGCGACATGCAGACTTCGCAGCCGCATCAACTGCCTCGTTACCCGGAATACCCACATGACCTGGGATCCACGTAAAAACGAACTGGTATCCGCGAGATAACAATTGAGATAAAAGTGTCTGTATTTTAATAATTGATGCCGAGTTGCCAACAAATTGTTGCGGCTGGGCACAGTTTTTGTTGGATTCGAGCAGGTGTTGTTTCGCGATAATTCGCTTGTTTAGAGCAATTTCACTCTAATTTTTAACATTCTCTGATTTTTGTAACACTTGTCTCAAAGCGTCTCTGAGGCTCAGTAGAGACGGCAGGGCACAGTTTTTGTTGGATTCCTGCAGGTGCTTTTTTGCTTTAAAGTCGCTTATTTTAAGCAACTTCACTCAGATTTTCGATATTCTCAGATCTTTGTAACACTTGTGTCAATGCGTGTCTGAGGCTCAGTTGAGAAGGCAGGGCACAGTTTTTGTTGGATTCGAGCAGGTGTTGTTTCGCGATAATTCGCTTGTTTGAAGCAATTTCACTCAAATTTTCGACATTCTCTGATTTTCGTAACTCTTTTCTGAAAGGGTCTCTGAGGCTCAATAGAGACGGCAGGCCACAGTTTTTGTTGGATTCGAGCAGGTGTTGTTTCGCGATTATGCGCTTGTTTGAAGCAACTTGACTCCAACTTTCGATATTCTCAGATCTTTGTAACACTTGTCTCAAAGCGTCTCTGAGGCTCAGTAGAGACGGCATGGCACAGTTTTTGTTGGATTCCAGCAGGTGTTGTTTCGCGATAATTCGCTTGTTTGAAGCAATTTCAATCAAATTTTCGACAATCTCTGATTTTCGTAACACTTGCCTGAAGCGTCTCTGAGGCTCAGTAGAGACGGTAGGCCACAGTTTTTGTTGGATTCCAGCAGGTGTTATTTCGCGACAATTCGCTTGTGTGAAGCAATTCCACTCTAATTTTTGACATTCGCTGATTTTTGTAACACTTGTGTCAAAGCGTCTCCTACGCTCAGTAGAGACGCCAGGGCACAGTTTTTGTTGGATTCGAGCAGGTGCTTTTTCGCTTTAAAGTCGCTTATTTGATGCAACTTCACTCAAATTTCCGATATTCTCATATCATTGTAACACTTGTCTCAATGCGTCTCTGGGGCTCAGTAGAGACGGCAGGGCACAGTTTTTGTTGGATTCGAGCAGGTGTTGTTTCGCGATAAGTCGCTTGCTTAGAGCAATTTCACTCTAATTTTTAACATTCTCTGATTTTTGTAACACTTGTCTCAAAGCGTCTCTGAGGCTCAGTAGAGACGGCAGGGCACAGTTTTTGTTGGATTCCTGCAGGTGCTTTTTCGCTTTAAAGTCGCTTATTTTAAGCAACTTCACTCAAATTTCCGATATTCTCAGATCTTTGTAACACATGTCTCACTGCGTCATTGAAGCTCAGTAGAGAAGGCTGGGCACAGTTTTTGTTGGATTCGAGCAGGTGT
This sequence comes from Tenodera sinensis, assembly GCA_030765045.1. Lineage (NCBI taxonomy): Eukaryota > Metazoa > Arthropoda > Insecta > Mantodea > Mantidae > Tenodera > Tenodera sinensis. Next base: position 101,772,088 of record CM060967.1, read on the forward strand.
TGTTTCGCGATAATTCGCTTGTTTAGAGCAATTTCACTCTAATTTTTAACATTCTCTGATTTTTGTAACACTTGTCTCAAAGCGTCTCTGAGGCACAGTAGAGACGGCAGGGCACAGTTTTTGTTGGATTCCTGCAGGTGCTTTTTCGCTTTAAAGTCGCTTATTTTAAGCAACTTCACCCAAATTTCCGATATTCTCAGATCTTTGTAACACTTGTGTCAATGCGTGTCTGAGGCTCAGTAGAGAAGGCAGGGCACAGTTTTTGTTGGATTCGAGCAGGTGTTGTTTCGCGATAATTCGCTTGTTTGAAGCAATTCCACTCTAATTTTTGACAATCGCTGATTTTTATAACACTTGTCTCAAAGCGTCTCTGTAGCTCAGTAGAGAAGGCTGGGCACAGTTTCTGTTGGATTCGAGCAGGTGTTGTTTCGCGATAATGCGCTTGTTTGAAGCAACTTGACTCCAACTTTCGATATTCTCAGATCTTAGTAACACTTGTCTCAAAGCGTCTCTGAGGCTCAGTAGAGACGGCATGGCACAGTTTTTGTTGGATTCAGGCAGGTGTGGGTTCGCGATAATTCGCTTGTTTAGAGCAATTTCACTCTAATTTCTAACATTCTCTGATTTCTGTAACACTTGTCTCAAAGCGTCTCTGAGGCTCAGTAGAGACGGTAGGCCAGTTTTTGTTGGATTCCAGCAGGTGTTGTTTCGCGATAATTCGCTTGTTTGAAGCAATTTCAATCGAATTTTCGACAATCTCTGATTTTCGTAACACTTGTCTGAAGCGTCTCTGAGGCTCAGTAGAGACGGTAGGCCACAGTTTTTGTTGGATTCCAGCAGGTGTTATTTCGCGACAATTCGCTTGTGTGAAGCAATTCCCCTCTAATTTTTGACATTCGCTGAATTTTGTAACACTTGTGTCAAAGCGTATCTGACGCTCAGTAGAGACGTCAGGGCACAGTTTTTGTTGGATTCGAGAAGGTGCTTTTTCGCTTTCAAGTCGCTTATTTGATGCAACTTCACTCAAATTTCCGATATTCTCATATCATTGTAACACTTGTCTCAATGCGTCTCTGGGGCTCAGTAGAGACGGCAGGGCACAGTTTTTGTTGGATTCGAGCAGGTGTTGTTTCGCGATAATTCGCTTGTTTAAAGTAATTTCACTCAAATTTTCGACATTCTCTGATTTTCGTAACACTTGTCTGAAAGCGTCTCTGAGGCTCAGTAGAGACGGCGGGCCACAGTTTTTGCTGGATTCGAGCAGGTGTTGTTTCGCGATAATTTGCTTGTTTGAAGCAATTCCACTCTAATTTTTGACAATCGCTGATTTTTGTAACACTTGTCTCAAAGCGTCTCTGTAGCTCAGTAGAGAAGGCTGGCCACAGTTTTTGTTGGATTCGAGCAGGTGTTGTTTCGCGATAATTCGCTTGTTTAGAGCAATTTCACTCTAATTTTAAACATTCTCTGATTTTTGTAACACTTGTCTCAAAGCGTCTCTGACGCTCGGTAGAGACGGCAGGGCACAGTTTTTGTTGGATCCCTGCAGGTGCTTTTTCGCTTTAAAGTCGCTTATTTTAAGCAACTTCACTCAAATTTCCGATATTCTCAGATCTTTTTAACACTTGTGTCAATGCGTGTCTGAGGCTCAGTAGAGAAGGCAGGGCACAGTTTTTGTTGGATTCGAGCAGGTGTTGTTTCGCGATAATTCGCTTGTTTGAAGCAATTTCACTCTAATTTTTAACATTCTATGATTTTTGTAACACTTGTCTCAAAGCGTCTCTGTAGCTCAGTAGAGAAGGCTGGGCACAGTTTTTGTTGGATTCGAGCAGGTGTTGTTTCGCGATAATTCGCTTGTTTAGAGCAATTTCACTCTAATTTTTAACATTCTATGATTTTTGTAACACTTGTCTCAAAGCGTCTCTGAGGCTCAGTAGAGAAGGCAGGGCACAGTTTTTGTTGGATTCGAGCAGGTGCTTTTTCGCTTTAAAGTCGCTTATTTGATGCAACTTCACTCAATTTTCCGATATTCTCATATCATTGTAACACTTGTCTCAATGCGTCTCTGGGGCTCAGTAGAGACAGCAGGGCACAGTTTTTGTTGGATTCGAGCAGGTGTTGTTTCGCGATAATTCGCTTGTTTAAAGGAATTTCACTCTAATTTTTAACATTCTCTGATTTTTGTATCACTTGTCTCAAAGCGTCTCTGAGGCTCAGTAGAGACGGTAGGCCACAGTTTTTGTTGGATTCCGGCAGGTGTTGTTTCGCGATATTTTGCTTGTTAGAAGCAATTTCACTCTAATTTTTGACAATCGCTGATTTTTGTAACACTTGTCTCAAAGCGTCTCTGAAGCTCAGTAGAGAAGGCTGGGCACAGTTTTTGTTGGATTCGAGCAGGTGTTGTTTCGCGATAATTCGCTTGTTTAGAGCAACTTCACTCAAATTTCCGATATTCTCAGATCTTTGTAACACTTGTCTCAATGCGTCATTGAAGCTCAGTAGAGAAGGCTGGGCACAGTTTTTGTTGGATTCGAGCAGGTGTTGTTTCGCGATAATTCGCTTGTTTGAAGCAATTTCACTCAAATTTTCGACATTCTCTGATTTTCGTAACACTTTTCTGAAAGGGTCTCTGAGGCTCAGTAGAGACGGCATGGCACAGTTTTTGTTGGATTCAGGCAGGTGTAGTTTCGCGATAATTCGCTTGTTTAGAGCAATTTCACTCTAATTTCTAACATTCTCTGATTTCTGTAACACTTGTCTGAAAGCGTCTCTGAGGCTCATTAGAGACGGCAGAGCACAGTTTTTGTTGGATTCGAGCAGGTGTTTCGCGCTAATTCGCTTGTTTGAAGCAATTTCAATCAAATATTCGAAATTCTCTGAGTTTCGTAACACTTGTCTGAAAGCGTCTCTGAGGCTCAGTAGAGACGGTAGGCCACAGTTTCTGTTGGATTCCGGCAGGTGTTGTTTCGCGATAATTCGCTTGTTTGAAGCAATTCCACTCTAATTTTTGACATTCTCTGATATTTGTAACACTTGTCTCAAAGCGTCTCTGAGGCTCTGTAGAGACGGCAGGGCACAGTTTTTGTTGGATTCGAGCAGGTGTTGTTTCGCGATAATTCGCTTGTCTGAAGCAATTTCACTCAAATTTTCGACATTCTCTGATTTTTGTAACACTTGTCTGAAAGCGTCTCTGAGGCTCATTAGAGACGGCAGACCACAGTTTTTGTTGGATTCGAGCAGGTGTTGTTTCGCGATAATTCGCTTGTTTAGAGCAATTTCACTCTAATTTTTAACATTGTCTGATTTTTGTAACACTTGTCTCAATGCGTCTCTGAGACTCTGCAGAGACGGCGGGGACAGTTTTTGTTGGATTCGAGCAGGTGCTTTTTCGCTTTAAAGTCGCTTATTTGAAGCAACTTCACTCAAATTTCCGATATTCTCAGATCTTTGTAACACTTGTGTCAATGCGGCTCTGAGGCTCAGTAGAGACGGCAGGGCACAGTTTTTGTTGGATTCAAGCAGGTATTGTTTCGCGATAATTCGCTTGTTTGAAGCAATTCCACTCTAATTTTTGACAATCGCTGATTTTTGTAACACTTGTCTCAAAGCGTCTCTGAAGCTCAGTAGAGAAAGCTGGGCACAGTTTTTGTTGGACTCGTGCAGGTGTTGTTTCGCGATAATCCGCTTGTTTGAAGCAATTTCACTCAAATTTTCGACATTCTCTGATTTTGGTAACACTTGTCTGAAAGGGTCTCTGAGGCTCAGTAGAGACGGCAGGCCACAGTTTATGTTGGATTCGAGCAGGTGCTGTTTCGCGATAATGCGCTTGTTTGAAGCAACTTGACTCCAACTTTCGATATTCTCAGATCTTTGTAACACTTGTCTCAAAGCGTCTCTGAGGCTCAGTAGAGACGGCATGGCACAGTTTTTGTTGGATTCGAGCAGGTGTGGTTTCGCGATAATTCGCTTGTTTAGAGCAATTTCACTCTAATTTCTAACATTCTCTGATTTCTGTAACACTTGTCTCAAAGCGTCTCTGAGGCTCAGTAGAGACGGCAGGGCACAGATTTTGTTGGATTCCAGCAGGTGTTGTTTCGCGATATTTTGCTTGTTAGAAGCAATTTCACTCTAATTTTTAACATTCTCTGATTTTTGTAACACTTGTCTCAAAGGCTCTCTGAGGCTCAGTAGAGACGGTAGGCCAGTTTTTGTTGGATTCCAGCAGGTGTTGTTTCGCGATAATTCGCTTGTATGAAGCAATTTCAATCAAATTTTTGACAATCTCTGATTTTCGTAACACTAGTCTGAAGCGTCTCTGAGGCTCAGTAGAGACGGTAGGCCACAGTTTTTGTTGGATTCCAGCAGCTGTTGTTTCGCGACAATTCGCTTGTGTGAAGCAATTCCACTCTAATTTTTGACATTCGCTGATTTTTGTAACACTTGTCTGAAAGCGTCTGTGACGCTCAGTAGAGACGCCAGGGCACAGTTTTTGTTGGATTCGAGCAGGTGCTTTTTCGCTTTAAAGTCGCTTATTTGATGCAACTTCACTCAAATTTCCGATATACTCATATCATTGTAACACTTGTCTCAATGCGTCTATGGGGCTCAGTAGAGACGGCAGGGCACAGTTTTTGTTGGATTCGAGCAGGTGTTGTTTCGCGATAATTCGCTTGTTTAAAGTAAATTCACTCAAATTTTCGACATTCTCTGATTTTCGTAACACTTGTCTGAAAGCGTCTCTGAGGCTCAGTAGAGACGGCAGGCCACAGTTTTTGCTGGATTCGAGCAGGTGTTGTTTCGCGATAATTCGCTTGTTTGAAGCAACTTGACTCAAATTTTCGATATTCTCAGATTTTTGTAGCACTTGTCTCAAAGCGTCTCTGAGGATCAGTAGAGACGGCAGGGCACAGTTTTTGTTAAATTCGAGCAGGGGTTGTTTCGCGATAATTCGCTTGTTTGAAGCAACTTGACTCAAATTTTCGATATTCTCAGATCTTTGTAACACTTGTCTCAATGCGTCTCTGAGGCTCAGTAGAGACGGCAGGGCACAGTTTTTGTTGGATTCGAGCAGGTGTTGTTTCGCGATAATTCGCTTGTTTAAAGGAATTTCACTCTAATTTTTAACGTACTCTGATTTTTGTATCACTTGTCTGAAAGCGTCTCTGAGGCTCAGTAGAGACGGCAGGGCACAGTTTTTGTTGGATTCGAGCAGGTGTTGTTTCGCGATATTTTGCTTGTTAGAAGCAATTTCACTCTAATTTTTAACATTCTCTGATTTCTGTAACACTTGTCTCAAAGCCTTTCTGAGGCTCAGTAGAGACGGCAGGGCACAGTTTTTGTTGGATTCGAGCAGGTGTTGTTTCGCGATAATTCGCTTGTTTGAAGCAATTTCACTCAAATTTTCGACATTCTCTGATTTTCGTAACACATGTCTGAAAGCGTCTCTGAGGCTCATTAGAAACGGCAGGGCACAGTTTTTGTTGGATTCGAGCAGGTTTTGTTTCGCGATAATTCGCTTGTTTAATGCAATTTCACTCTAATTTTTAACATTGTCTGATTTTTGCAACACTTGTCTCAATGTGTCTCCGAGGCTCTGTAGAGACGGCTGGGCACAGTTTTTGTTGGATTCGAGCAGGTGTTTCGCGCTAATTCGCTTGTTTGAAGCAATTTCAATCAAATTTTCGACGTTCTCTGATTTTCGTAACACTTGTCTGAAAGCGTCTCTGAGGCTCAGTAGAGACGGTAGGCCACAGTTTTTTTTGGATTCCGGCAGGTGTTGTTTCGCGATAATTCACTTGTTTAAAGCAATTTCGCTCTTCCTTTTAACATTCTCTGATTTTTGTAACACTTGTCTCAAAGCGTCTCTGAGGCTCAGTAAAGACGGCAGGGCACAGTTTTTGTTGGATTCTTGCAGGTGCTTATTCGCTTTAAAGTCGCTTATTTCAAGCAACTTCACTCAAATTTCCGATACTCTCAGATCTTTGTAACACTTGTGTCAATGCGTCTCTGAGGCTCAGTAGAGACGGCAGGGCACAGTTTTTGTTGGATTCGAGCAGGTGATGTTTCGCGATAATTCGCTTGTTTGAAGCAATTTTACTCAAATTTTCGACATTCTCTGATTTTCGTAACACTTGTCTGGAAGCGTCTCTGAGGCTCAGTAGAGACGGCAGGCTACAGTTTTTGTTGGATTCGAGCAGGTGTTGTTTCGCGATAATTCGCTTGTTTGAAGCAACTTCACCCCAATTTTCGATATTCTCAGATCTTTGTAACACTTCTCTCAAAGCGTCTCTGAGGCTCAGTAGATACGGCATGGCACAGTTTTTCTTGGATTCGAGCAGGTGTTGTTTCGCGATAATTCGCCTGTTTAGAGCAATTTCACTCTAATTTCTAACATTCTCTGATTTTTGTAACACTTGTCTCAAAGCGTCTCTGAGGATCAGTAGAGGCGGAAGGGCACAGTTTTTGCTGGATTCGAGCAGGTGTTGTTTCGCGATAATTCGCTTGTTTAGAGCAATTTCACTCTAATTTTTAACATTCTCTGATTTTTGTAACACTTGTCTCAAAGCGTCTCTGAGGCTCAGTAGAGAAGACAGGGCACAGTTTTTGTTGGATTCGAGCAGGTGTTGTTTCGCGATAATTCGCTTGTTTAGAGCAATTTCACTCTAATTTTTAACATGGTCTGATTTTTGTAACACTTGTCTGAAAGCGTCTCTGAGGCTCAGTAGAGACGGTAGGCCACAGTTTTTGTTGGATTCCGGCAGGTGTTGTTTCGCGATAATTCGCTTGTTTGAAGCAATTCCACTCTAATTTTTGACATTCCCTGGTTTTTGTAACACCTGTCTCAAAGCGCCTCTGAGGCTCAGTAGAGACGGCAGGGCACAGTTTTTGTTGGATTCGAGCAGGTATTGTTTCGCGATAATTCGCTTGTTTGAAGCAATTCCACTCTAACTTTTGACAATCGCTGATTTTTGTAACACTTGTCTCAAAGCGTCTCTGAAGCTCAGTAGAGAAGGCTGGGCACAGTTTTTGTTGGATTCGAGCAGGTGTTGTTTCGCGATAATTCGCTTGTTTAGAGCAATTTCACTCTAATCTTTAACATTCTCTGATTTTTGTAACACTTGTCTCAAAGCGTCTCTGAGGCTCAGTAGAGAAGGCTGGGCACAGTTTTTGTTGGATTCCGGCAGGTGTTGTTTCGCGATAATTCGCTTGTTTGAAGCAATTCCACTCTAATTTTTAACATTGGCTGATTTTTGTAACACTTGTCTCAATGCGTCTCTGAGGCTCTGCAGAGACGGCTGGGCACAGTTTTTGTTGGATTCGAGCAGGTGTTTCGCGCTAATTCGCTTGTTTGAAGCAATTTCAATCAAATTTTCGAAATTCTCTGATTTTTGTAACACTTGTCTCAAAGCGTCTCTGAAGCTCAGTAGAGAAGGCTGGGCACAGTTTTTGTTGGATTAGAGCAGGTGTTGTTTCGCGATAATTCGCTTGTTTAGAGCAATTTCACTCTAATTTTTAACATTCTCTGATTTTTGTAACACTTGCTCAAAGCGTCTCTGAGGCTCAGTAGAGACGGCAGGGCACAGTTTTTGTTGGATTCCTGCAGGTGCTTTTTCGCTTTAAAGTCGCTTATTTTAAGCAACTTTACTCAAATTTCCGATATTCTCAGATCTTTGTAACACTTGTCTCAATGCGTCATTCAAGCTCAGTAGAGAAGGCTGGGCACAGTTTTTGTTGGATTCGAGCAGGTGTTGTTTCGCGATAATTCGCTTGTTTAGAGCAATTTCACTCTAATTTTTAACATTCTCTGATTTTTGTAACACTTGTCTCAAAGCGTCTCTGAGGCTCAGTAGAGACGGCAGGGCACAGTTTTTGTTGGATTCCTGCAGGTGCTTTTTCGCTTTAAAGTCGCTTATTTTAAGCAACTTCACTCAAATTACCCATATATTCAGATCTTTGTAACACTTGTGTCAATGCGTGTCTGAGGCTCAGTAGAGAAGGCAGGGCACAGTTTTTGTTGGATTCGAGCAGGTGTTGTTTCGCGATAATTCGCTTGTTTGAAGCAATTTCACTCAAATTTTCGACATTCTCTGATTTTCGTAACAATTTTCTGAAAGGGTCTCTGAGGTTCATTAGAGACGGCAGAGCACAGTTTTTGTTGGATTCGAGCAGGTGTTTCGCGCTAATTCGCTTGTTTGAAGCAATTTCAATCAAATATTCGAAATTCTCTGAGTTTCGTAACACTTATCTGAAAGAGTCTCTGAGGCTCAGTAGAGACGGTAGGCCACAGTTTCTGTTGGATTCCTGCAGGTGTTGTTTCGCGATAATTCGCTTGTTTGAAGCAATTCCACTCTAATTTTTGACATTCTCTGATTTTCGTAACACTTGTCTGAAAGGGTCTCTGAGGCTCAGTAGAGACGGCAGGCCACAGTTTTTGTTGGATTCGAGCAGGTGCTGTTTCGGGATAATGCGCTTGTTTGAAGCAACTTGACTCCAACTTTCGATATTCTCAGATCTTTGTAGCACTTGTCTCAAAGCGTCTCTGAGGCTCAGTAGAGACGGCATGGCACAGTTTTTGTTGGATTCGAGCAGGTGTGGTTTCGCGATAATTCGCTTGTTTAGAGCAATTTCACTCTAATTTTTGACATTCGCTGATTTTTTTAACACTTGTCTGAAGCGTCTCTGAGGCTCAGTAGAGACGGCAGGGCACAATTTTTGTTGGATTCCAGCAGGTGTTGTTTCGCGATATTTTACTTGTTAGAACCAATTTCACCCTAATTTTTAACATTCTCTGATTTTTGTAACACTTGTCTCAAAGGCTCTCTGAGGCTCAGTAGAGACGGCAGGGCACAGTTTTTGTTGGATTCGGGCAGGTGTTGTTTCGCGATATTTTGCTTGTTAGAAGCAATATCACTCTAATTTTTAACATTCTCTGATTTTTGTAACACTTGTCTCAAAGGCTCTCTGAGGCTCAGTAGAGACGGCAGGGCACAGTTTTTGTTGGATTCGAGCAGGTGTTGTTTCGCGATATTTTGCTTGTTAGAAGCAATTTCACTCTAATTTTTAACATTCTCTGATTTTTGTAACACTTGTCTCAAAGGCTCTCTGAGGCTCAGTAGAGACGGCAGGGCACAGTTTTTGTTGGATTCGAGCAGGTGTTGTTTCGCGATATTTTGCTTGTTAGAAGCAATTTCACTCTAATTTTTAACATTCTCTGATTTTTGTAACACTTGTCTCAAAGGCTCTCTGAGGCTCAGTAGAGACGGCAGGGCACAGTTTTTGTTGGATTCGAGCAGGTGTTGTTTCGCGATATTTTGCTTGTTTGAAGCACTTCCACTCTAATTTTTGACATTCGCTGATTTTTGTAACACTTGTCTGAAGCGTCTCTGAGGCTCAGTAGAGACGGCAGGGCACAGTTTTTGTTGGATTCCAGCAGGTGTTGTTTCACGATATTTTGCTTGTTAGAAGCAATTTCACTCTAATTTTTAACATTCTCTGATTTTTGTATCACTTGTCTCAATGTGTTTCTGAGGCTCTGTAGAGACGGCTGGGCACAGTTTTTGTTGGATTCGAGCAGGTGTTTCGCGCTAATTCGCTTGTTTGAAACAATTTCAATCAAATTTTCGACGTTCTCTGATTTTCGTAACACTTGTCTGAAAGCGTCTCTGAGGCACAGTAGAGACGGTAGGCCAAAGTTTTTGTTGGATTCTTGCAGGTGCTTTTTCGCTTTAAAGTCGCTTATTTGAAGCAACTTCACTCTTACTTTTAACATTCTCTGATTTTTGTAACTCTTGTCTCAAAGCGTCTCTGAGGCTCAGTAGAGACGGCAGGGCACAGTTTTTGTTGGATTATTGCAGGTGCTTTTTCGCTTTAAAGTCGCTTATTTGAAGAAACTTCACTCAAATTTCCGATATTCTCAGATCTTTGTAACACTTGTGTCAATGCGTCTCTGAGGCTCAGTAGAGACGGCAGGGCACAGTTTTTGTTGGATTAGAGCAGGTGTTGTTTCGCGATAATTCGCTTGTTTGAAGCAATTTTACTCAAATTTTCGACATTCTCTGATTTTCGTAACACTTGTCTGAAAGCGTCTCTGAGGCTCAGTACAGACAGCAGGCCACAGTTTTTGTTGGATTCGAGCAGGTGTTGTTTCGCGATAATTCGCATGTTTAGGGCAATTTCACTCTAATTTCTAACATTCTCTGATTTTTGTAACACTTGTCTGAAAGCGTCTCTGAGGCTCAGTAGAGACGGCAGGGCACAGTTTTTGTTGGATTTGAGCAGGTGTTGTTTCGCAATAATTGGCTTGTTTAAAGCAATTTCACTCAAATTTTCGACATTCTCTGATTTTTGCAACACTTGTCTGAAAGCGTCTCTGAGGCTCAGTAGAGAGGGCAGGCCACAGTTTTTTTGGATTCGAGCAGGTGTTGTTTGGCGATAATTCGCCTGTTTAGAGCAACTTCACTCAAATTTTCCACATTCTCTGATTTTCGCAACACGTGTCTGTAAGCGTCTCTGAGGCGCAGTAGAGACGGCAGGCCACAGTTTATGTTGGATTCGAGCAGGTGTTGTTTCGCGATAATTCGCTTGTTTGAAGCAATTCCACTCTAATTTTTGACATTCTCTGATATTTGTAACACTTGTCTGACGGCGTCTCTGACGCTCAGTAGGGACGTGAGGGCAAAGTTTTTATTGGATTCGAGCAGGTGTTGTTTCGCGATAATTCCCTTGTTTGAAGCAACTTGACTAAAATTTTCGTTATTCTCAGATTTTTAGTAACACTTGTCTCAATGCGTCTCTGAAGCTCAGTAGAGAAAGCTGGGCACAGTTTTTCTTGGATTCGAGCAGGTGTTGTTTCGCGATAATTTGCTTGATTAGAGCAATTTCCTCTAATTTATAACATTCTCTGATTTTTGTAACACTTGTCTCAAAGCGTCTCTTAGGCTCAGTAGAGACGGCAGGGCACAGTTTTTGTTGGATTCTTGCAGGTGCTTTTTCGCTTTAAAGTCGCTTATTTGAAGCAACTTCACTCAAATTTCCGATATTCTCAGATCTTTGTAATACTTGTGTGAATGCGTCTCTGAGGCTCAGTAGAGACGGCAGGGCACAGTTTTTGTTGGATTCGAGCAGGTGTTGTTTCGCGATAATTCGCTTGTTTGAAGCAACTTGACTCAAATTTTCGATATTCTCAGATCTTTGTAACACTTGTCTCAATGCGTCTCTGAGGCTCAGTAGAGAACGCAGGGCACAGTTTTTGTTGGAGTCGAGCAGGTGTTGTTTCGCGTTAATTCGCTTGTTTGAAGCAATTACAATCAAATTTTCGACATTATCTGATTTTCGTAACACTTGTCTCAAAGCGTCTCTGACGCTCAGTAGAGACGTGATAGCACAGTTTTTATTGGATTCGAGCAGGTGTTGTTTCGCGATAATTCGGTTGTTTGAAGCAACTGGACAAATTTTCGATATTCTCAAGTCTTTGTAACACTTGTCTCAATGCGTCTCTGAGGCTCGTTAGAGACGGCAGGGCACAGTTTTTGTTGGATTCCAGCAGCGGTTGTTTCGTGCAAATTCGCTTGTTTGAAGCAACTAGACTCAAATTTTCGACATTCTCTGATTTTCGTAACACTTGTTTCAAAGCGTTTCTGAGGCTCAGTAGAGACGCGAGGGCACAGTTTTTGTTGTATTCGAGCAGGTGTTGTTTCGCGATAATTCGGTTGTTTGAAGCAACTGGACAAATTTTCGATATTCTCAAGTCTTTGTAACACTTGTCTCAATGCGTCTCTGAGGCTCGTTAGAGACGGCAGGGCACAGTTTTTGTTGGATTCCAGCAGGGGTTGTTTCGTGCAAATTCGCTTGTTTGAAGCACCATGACTCAAATTTTCGATATTCTCAGATCTTTGTAACACTTGTCTCAATGCGTCTCTGAGGCTCAGAAGAGAAGCGAGGGCACAGTTTTTATTGGATTCGAGCAGGTATTGTTTCGCGATAATTCGGTTGTTTGAAGCAACTGGACAAATTTTCGATATTCTCAAGTCTTTGTAACACTTGTCTGAATGCGTCTCTGAGGCTCGTTAGAGACGGCAGGGCACAGTTTTTGTTGGATACCATTAGGGGTTGTTTCGTGCAAATTCCCTTGTTTGAAGCAACTAGACTCAAATTTTCGACATTCTCTGATTTTCGTAACACTTGTTTCAAAGCGTTTCTGAGGCTCAGTAGAGACGCGAGGGCACAGTTTTTGTTGTATTCGAGCAGGTGTTGTTTCGCGATAATTCGCTTGTTTGAAGCAATGCCACTCTAATTTTCTACATTCTCTGATTTTTGTAACACTTGTCTCAAAGCGTCTCTTAGGCTTAGTAGAGACGGCAGGGCGCAGTTTTAGTTGGTATCGAGCAGGTGTTGTTTCCGATAATTCGCTTGTTTGAAGCAATTTCACTCAAATTTTCGACATTCTCTGATTTTTGTAACACTTGTCTCAAAGCGTCTCTGAGGCTCAGTAGAGACGGCAGGCCACAGTTTTTCTTGGATTCGAGCTGGTGTTGTTTCGCGATAATTCGCTTGTTTGAAGCAATTCCACTCTAATTTTTGACATTCTCTGATTTTGGTAGCACTTCTTTGAAAGAGTCTGTGAGGCTCAGTATATACGCGAGGGCACAGTTTTTGTTGGATTCGAGCAGGTGTTGTTTCGTGCAAATTCGCTTGTTTGAAGCAACTTGACTCAAATTTTCGATATTCTCAGATCTTTGTAACACTTGTCTCAATGCGTCTCTGAGGCTCAGTAGAGACGCGAGGGCACAGTTTTTGTTGTATTCGAGCAGGTGATGTTTCGCGATAATTCGCTTGTTTGAAGCAATTCCACTCTAATTTTCTACATTCTCTGATTTTTGTAACACTTGTCTCAAAGCGTCTCTTAGGCTTAGTACAGACGGCAGGGCGCAGTTTTAGTTGGTATCGAGCAGGTGTTGTTTCCCGATAATTCGCTTGTTTGAAGCAATTTCACCCTAATTTTCGACATTCTCTGATTTTTCTAACACTTGTCTCAGTGCGTCTCTGAGGCTCAGTAGAGACGGCAGCGCACAGTTTTGTTTGGATTCGAGCAGGTGTTGTTTCGCGATAATTCGCTTGTTTAAAGCAATTTCACTCTAATTTAAAACATTCTCTGATTTTTGTAACACTTGTCTCAAAGCGTCTCTGAGGCTCAGTAGAGACGGCAGGGCACAGTTTTTGTTGGATTCGAGCAGGTGTTGTTTCGCGATAATTCGCTTGTTTAAAGCAATTTCACTCAAATTCTCGACATTCTCTGATTTTCGTAACACTTGTCTGAAAGCGTCTCTGAGGCTCAGTAGAGACGGCAGGGCACAGTTTTTGTTGGAGTCGAGCAGGTGTTGTTTCGCGATAATTCGTTTGTTTAAAGCAGTTCCGCTCTAATTTTTGACATTCTCTGATATTTGTAACACTTGTCTCAAAGCGTCTGTGACGCTCAGTAGAGACGTGAGGGCACAGTTTTTATTGGATTCGAGCAGGTGTTGTTTCGCGCTAATTCCCTTGTTTGAAGCAACTTCACTCAAATTTTCGACATTCTCTGATTTAAGTAAAACTTGACTGAAAGCGTCTCTGGGACTCAGTAGAGACCGCAGGGCACAGCTTTTGTTGGATTCGAGCAGGTGTTTCGCGATAATTCGCTTGTTTGAAGCAATTCCACTCTAATTTTTGACATTCTCTGATTTTTGTAACACTTGTCTCAAAGCGTTTCTGACGCTCAGAAGAGAAGCGAGGGCACAGTTTTTATTGGATTCGAGCAGGTGTTGTTTCGCGATAATTCGCTTGTTTAAAGCAATTTGACTCTAATTTTTAACATTGTCTGATTTTTGTAACACTTGTCTCAAAGCGTCTCTGAGGATCAGTAGAGACGGCAAGGAACAGTTTTTGTTAGATTCGAGCCAGTGTTGTTTCGTGCTAATTCGCTTGTTTAAAGCAACTTGACTCAAATTTTCGACATTCTCTGATTTTTGTTACACTTGTCTGAAAGCTTCTCTGAGGCTCGTTAGAGACGGAGGGGCACAGTTTTTGTTGGATTCGAGCAGGTGTTGTTTCGCGATAATTCGCTTGTTTAAAGCAATTTGACTCTAATTTTTAACATTGTCTGAATTTTTAACACTTGTCTCAAAGCGTCTCTGAGGCTTAGTAGAGACGGCAAGGAACAGTTTTTGTTAGATTCGAGCCAGTGTTGTTTCGTGCTAATTCGCTTGTTTGAAGCAATTTCACTCAAATTTTTGACATTCTCTGATTTTCGTAAGACTTGTTTCAAAGCGTCTCTGAGGCTCAGTAGAGACGGTAGGCCAGAGTTTTTGTTGGATTCCTGCACTTGTTGTTTCGCGCTAATTCGCTTGTTTGAAGCAATTCCACTCTAATTTTTGACATTCGCTGATTTTTGTGATACTTGTCTCAAAGCGTCTCTGAGGCTCAGTAGAGACGGAAGGGCACAGTTTTTGTTGGATTAGAGCAGGTGTTGTTTCGTGATAATTCGCTTGTTCGAAGCAATTTCAATCAAATTTTCGACATTCTCTGATTTTCGTAACACTTGTCTCAATGCGTCTCTGAGGCTCAGTAGAGACGGCAGGGCACAGTTTTTGTTGGAGTCGAGCAGGTGTTGTTTCGCGTTAATTCGCTTGTTTGAAGCAATTTCAATCAAATTTTCGACATTCTCTGATTTTCGTAACACTTGTCTCAAAGCGTCTCTGACGCTCAGTAGAGACGTGAGGGCACAGTTTTTTTTGAATTCGAGCAGGTGTTGTTTCGCGATAATTCGCTTGTTTGAAGCAATTTCAATCAAATTTTCGACATTCTCTGATTTTCGTAACACTTGTTTCAAAGCGTCTCTGAGGCTCAGTAGAGACGCGAGGGCACAGTTTTTGTTGGATTCGAGCAGGTGTTGTTTCGTGATAGTTCGCTTGTTTGAAGCAATTTCAATCAAATATTCGACATTCTCTGGTTTTCGTAACACTTGTCTGAAAGCGTCACTGAGGCTCAGTAGAGACGCGAGGGCACAGTTTTTGTTGGATTCGAGCAGGTGTTGTTTCGTGATAATTCGCTTGTTTGAAGCAATTTCAATCAAATTTTCGACATTCTGTGATTTTCGTAACACTTGTCTGAAAGCGTCTCTGAGGCTCATTAGAGATAGTAGGCCTCAGTTTTTGTTGGATTCCAGCAGGGGTTGTTTCGCGATAATTCGCTTCTTTGAAGCAATTTCACTCAAATTTCCGACATTCTCTGATTTTCGTAAAAGTTGTCTCAACACGTCATAGGCACAGGAGAGACGGCAGGGCACAGTTTTTGTTGGACTCGAGCAGGTGTTGTTTCGCGATAATTCGCTTGTTTGAAGCAATTTCAATCAAATTTTCGACATTCTGTGATTTTCGTAACACTTGTCTGAAAGCGTCTCTGAGGCTCATTAGAGATAGTAGGCCTCAGTTTTTGTTGGATTCCAGCAGGGGTTGTTTCGCGATAATTCGCTTCTTTGAAGCAATTTCACTCAAATTTTCGACATTCTCTGATTTTCGTAAAAGTTGTCTCAACACGTCATAGGCACAGGAGAGACGGCAGGGCACAGTTTTTGTTGGACTCGAGCAGGTGTTGTTTCGTTATAATTCGCTTGTTTGAAGCAATTTCAATCAAATATTCGACATTCTCTGATTTTCGTAACACTTGTCTGAAAGCGTCACTGAGGCTCAGTAGAGACGCTAGGGCACAGTTTTTGTTGGATTCGAGCAGGTGTTGTTTCGTGATAATTCGCTTGTTTGAAGCAATTTCAATCAAATTTTCGACATTCTGTGATTTTCGTAACACTTGTCTGAAAGCGTCTCTGAGGCTCATTAGAGATAGTAGGCCTCAGTTTTTGTTAGATTCGAGCAGGTGTTGTTTCGCGATAATTCGCTTGTTTGAAGCAATTTCACTCAAATTTTCGACATTCTCTGATTTTCGTAAGACTTGTTTCAAAGCGTCTCTGAGGCTCAGTAGAGACGGTAGGCCACAGTTTTTGTTGGATTCCTGCACGTGTTGTTTCGCGCTAATTCGCTTGTTTGAAGCAATTCCACTCTAATTTTTGACATTCGCTGATTTTTGTGACACTTGTCTCAAAGCGTCTCTGACGCTCAGTAGAGACGCCAGGGCACAGTTTTTGTTGGATTCGAGCAGGTGTTGTTTCGCGATAATTCGCTTGTTTAAAGAAATTTAACTCTAATTTTTTAAAATTCTCTGATTTTTGTAACACTTGTCTCAAAGCGTCTCTGAGGCTCAGTAGAGACGGAAGGGCACAGTTTTTGTTGGATTAGAGCAGGTGTTGTTTCGTGATAATTCGCTTGTTTGAAGCAATTTCAATCAAATTTTCGACATTCTCTGATTTTTGTAAGACTTGTCTAAAAGCGTCTCTGAGGCTCAGTAGAGATGGTAGGCCACAGTTTTTGTTGGATTCCAGCAGGGGTTGTTTCGTGCTAATTCGCTTGTTCGAAGCAATTTCAATGAAATTTTCGACATTCTCTGATTTTCGTAACACTTGTCTCAATGCGTCTCTGAGGCTCAGTAGAGACGGCAGGGCACAGTTTTTGTTGGAGTCGAGTGAGTGAGTGTGTCGGGTTTAAGGGCCCGTCGACAACTTGGTCATTAGGGCCCCGAGTCCAGAAGTAAAATTACATACTGTCAAGTGTTAAAAACATCACCCATTAAAAACTAAAAATCTACGGTTAAAATAGATAAAAAACCTCTAAACAACTATTAAAACGTTTCATTTAAAATGCTAAAAACAGAAACTTAAAATTGCTACAAAGTAAAAAACACTAAAACGTTAAAAACCCAAAAATACGGCCATCTAAAAAGGCTAAAATCTCTGAAATAAAATATCATTACACTTGCTTCATAAAATCAATTATGGAACAAAACCGCAGCACTGTATTTACAGATACTGGGTCGTTGCCTAAAACTGACGACAGTGTAAGGCCCAGGCCAACGGACTGGCGCTCACGAGCGTATCGCGGACAATCAAGAAGGACATGTGCGACGGAGATTGGAATGTTACACGTCGTACAGACAGGCTCCGGATCACCGTGCAAAAGGTGTCCATGCGTGGCTCGGGTATGGCCTATCCTCAGGCGGGTTAAGACCACTTCTTCCCGCCTGGAATTCCTGCAGCTGGTATGCCAGGGTTGTACCGTGTCCTTGATTGTCCGTAATTGAGTGCCGGATAACGCTTCCCAAGATTCCTGCCAGAGAGCAAATAGATGGCGACGGAAATATTTCTGCACATCTATATAGGGCAGCGTACGGGTGGAATACTCCGGAAGGCGACATGCAGACTTTGCAGCCGCATCCGCCGCCTCGTTACCCGGAATACCCACATGGCCTGGGATCCACGTAAAAACAAACTGGTATCCGCGAGACAGTAGCTGAGAATTCAACGTCTGGATTTTAAAAACCAATGCCGAGGTGCCGATAAACTGTTGCAGGGCCTGGAGAGCGCTAAAAGAATCGGAACAAACGATAAAACTTCCAGGACCTGAACTGGAGATAAAAAGGAGGAAATAAAATATGGCAAACAACTCGGCGGTAAATACTGAACTGGCGTCCGGTAGGCGGTACGTATGAGCGACACCGTTGTATATAAAGGCACAACCCGTCGAACTACCCGTCTGGGACCCATCGGTAAATACCGGACAGGAAGTCCGGTATCGCCCCAGTAGTTCCGTGAATAGTTGGCGAAACACGGAATGAGGGGTAGCTATCTTAACACAGCCCGACAGCTCCAGGTCAAAGCGTGCGCGCTGGAGTTGCCAGGGAGGACATCGGCCACGTGAATGCCGCTCTACGGCTGGCAGTCGAAGGGCGTGTGCAGCAAGCAGTTCACGAAACCGGATACCACTTGGACGGGAGATGGTTGTATTTCGCATATAACGGTGCGCGAGGTCTGGACGCAACACGGGTGGAAACGAAGGGTGACCTGGATGGGCGGCCAGCCTTGCCACGTAAGAACAAAGTAATAAAGAGCGTCGAACAGACAGTGGAGGTTCGCCAGAATCAGCATACAGACAATCGATTCTGCTGGTGCGGAAAGCCCCAGTAGCGAGACGGATACCAGTGTGATGTACTGTGTCTAAAAGCCGGAGTTTAGACGCAGACGCCGCGCCATAAATAAAACAGCCGTAGTCTAATTTGGACCAGACCAGAGAGCCATACAACCTCAACATGACGGTGCGGTCGCCGCCCCAAGATGCCCCAGATAAGACCCTGAGTACCCGAAGCGAACGATCGCACGAAGCACGAAGATAGCGGATATGGTGCTCCCACGTGAGTTTACTGTCGAGGTGTAAGCCCAAGAACTTAAGGTGCGGTACAAAAGGAAGACGTGTGTCGCGCAGATGAAGATCGGGAGGAGGGTGTACTCCTCGCAGTCGGTGAAAGTGTAGACACTGTGTTTTCGTAGGGGACAGCCGAAAGCCCGTGCGTAATGCCCACTCGGCGATGGAGGTTATGGTCAGCTGCAGTTGACGCTCGATGTGCTCCAAACTATAAGAGCGATAGTAGATCGCAAAGTCGTCAACATACAGCGACATCGGGATACCGCTACGAACAACACTAGTGATGCCATTAATGGCAACTGCGAAAAGTGTGACACTGAGGATGGATCCCTGGGGTACACCATTCTCCTGGATCTTCTTTTGAGACAGCGTGTTGCCTATACGGACACGAAAACGGCGAATGAGTAAAAAGTTAAAAAGGAAAACGGCTAAGTGACCGCGCAAACCATAACCGTGTAGAGTACGGAGAATGCCATAGCGCCAAGTAGTATCGTAGGCCTTCTCCAGATCAAAGAAGACACCCACGACATGCTGCTTCAGGAGAAACGCATTCTGTATGTATGCCTCCATGCGCGTCAGGTTGTCGACACTGGAGCGATAGCGACGAAATCCGCACTGAACATTGCTCAGCAGGTTATTCGTCTCTAGCCACCACACTAAGCGAGTGTTAATCATCCGTTCCAAGGTCTTGCAGACGACACTCGTCAGGCAGATAACGCGGTAGCTAGAGGGAAGTGTCCGGTCTTTTCCTGGTCGAGGGATAGGGATGACAATGCCCTCTCGCCAGGAAGACGGAAAAACCTGCTGATGCCAGATGCGGTTATACATGCTCAACATGAAGGAAAGAGCTGCAGGTGGAAAATGAAGCAGCATTTGGCGGTGGATGTCACCAGGACCGGGAGAAGAATTCTTTGCTAGGGACAAGGAATGCGCTAGCTCCGCCTCGGTAAATGGTGCATTGTACGGTTCACTTTGGGCACTGTTAAAACTAAGGCCTATCTGCTCCGCAGATTCCTTGATAGCTAAAAACGCTCTATCATAGCTTTGGGTTTGGCTAGTACAGGCAAAATACTCGGCAAGGGCGTCGGCGATGTCCTGCTCGCTGGTGTAACGGGAGCCCTGTACGGCAAGGCCGGGGATGGTCGTCCGGCGGCACTTGCCGTACATTCGCCGAACAGCAGTCCACACCTTTTGCGCCGAACTTCGACGGGAAAGAGAAGATACATACTTTTCCCACGATTTGCGTTTTGCGTCTCGAAGTATAAATCTTGCCCTAGCACGAGCACGCTTAAAAGCGACAAAGTTCGCCTGCGTAGGATGTAATGTAAAGATACGCAATGCACGCTTACGTGCTTTAGTAGCCAAACGGCATTCCTCGGACCACCAAGGCACAGGAACGTGACGAGGTGTAGTGGAACCACGAGGAATGCTGGAATCCGCTGCACGAAGGATAGAGTAAGTAAAATACTCCACCATGTCGTCAATGGTGGTAAAACCATCGTCGGTTAGGTGAATGAGGGAACGAAACTTCCCCCAGTCAGCCTTGGAAATTATCCAGTGAGGAAAGCGTGTTGGCACAGAATTGTGGCCCGATAAGTGAATGCTAATGGGGTAATGATCACTGCCAAATAAGTCGGAAAGTACCGACCAGT
Organism: Tenodera sinensis; assembly: GCA_030765045.1. Lineage (NCBI taxonomy): Eukaryota > Metazoa > Arthropoda > Insecta > Mantodea > Mantidae > Tenodera > Tenodera sinensis. The sequence goes on from CM060967.1 coordinate 101,792,075, forward strand.
CGAGTAGAGGTACCAGTGACGGACTGCTAAAAGAAACGTCAAGTGCGGAGTGTGTACCATAGGCAGATGATAAGTAAGTAGGCACGCCAGTGTTTAGTATGACTAGGTCGGACATATGGCAAACGTCTGCTACAAGGCACCCACGGGCATCGTCAATGTCGGAGCCCCAATGAGAGTGCTTGGCATTCAGATCGCCAAGAAAGATGAACGGTGGCGGAATCTGTGCCAAGAGAGCCCGAAGATCGTTCGTGTGTACGACACTGACCGGTGGCAGATAGACATTGCAAAGGGAGAAACAGAGGCTCTGCAGCTGCACACGCACCGCTACAGCTTGTAGCGGCGTGTTGAGTGGCACACTAGTGGCAGAGATATCATGCGCCACCAGAATAGCAACACCCCCGCTTGCTCGCCTATCAGCTGCAGAGTCATGTCTAAATGCCGAAAAACCACGAAGTTGTAATGCGTGGTTAGGGTGCAAGTGCGTTTCTTGTAGACACACGATTGATGGAGACCGTTGCGAAACGAGATGCTGTACGTCCGGAACACGTGCACGGAACCCATTAACATTCCACTGGATTATTTCCATGGTAAAGAAGAATTAGGGATTTGTCTTCATCTTTTTCTTTTTCATCTTTACCTTAACCGACTTCGGACGGGGTAGGTTAAATTCGCCATCGTCTGGTGACTCCGCCGACGTCCGGGAGTCTGAAGATCCCCGGCGGCTCGCTGAACGAGAGCGGGAGCGGGACTTCATGGACGATGTGCGACTGCTGGCGCGACCAGAAGGCCTAGGATAATGGCTGTCAACAGGCTGGCTGCGGCTAGTTGTCTTGTGAGCTGGTGTCTGCACGGCTATAGATGTAGTAGCAGGTGCAGCTGTGGCACGAGACAGTGAAGGGGTATTCGCAGGTAGGTCAGTCTGTGTAGAAGCATCTGACACAGGAACATGCTGGATCGCTACGCTGCTGGCAGGAGCGCGTCGGGCAGCCAAGGCATAACCTGTGGTGGTAGCAGGTTTCAGCTGCTCAAAGCGACGACGCGCTTCTGGAAACGTGAGATGTTCTTTCACGCGCAATTCTTGTATACACTTCTCATCCAGGAACTTCGCACACTGACGCGAGCTGGATGGATGCTTCCCTTCACAGTTCACACAGAGGGGGTCCCGTGTACATGTCGGGTCCTCATGGGCTGCTAAACCACAGCGCTCACACATAGCAGGATTATTACACAGGGTCTTAGTATGGCCGAACCGTTGGCACCTAAAACAACGCATGGGGTTCGGCACATACTGGCGTACGGCGGCACGTTCGTAGCCACAAAAGATGTACTCGGGCAATTTAGTTCCTCTGAACGTCAGAAACACCGTACGCAAAGGTACATCCTTGCCATCCTGCTTTCGAGTAAGACGGTAAGCCTGACACACACGCTGGTCGGAGAGACAGGTGGTAATCTCATCGTTCGACAGATTGTCCAGACTGGAGGTGGTGACAACTCCCCTACATGTGTTGAGCGATTTGTGTGGGGCTACCCGAATTGGGCAGGAGCCCAACAAACTCGCCTTTAAAAGTTTCTGGGTCTGGTCTGCCGTGTTGGTTTCGATCAACAGCGTACCGTCTCGAACTCTGGTCGCGTTCTTAACCGGGCCACATATTCTGTCGACTTCTCGTTTTATATAAAATGGGCTAAGGTCCTTTATCGTTTTCCCGTCACATGCCAAAGTCAGAACCAAGAAAGGGTCAAAGGAAGAGGGGTTGCGCGGAGACATGATTATTTGGACCCCCATCCGAAACTGTCGGCGTCAGCCTGCCATCCGGGGGTCAAAGGATAAAAGACACCAAAATCTCCACGGTCTGTGCCGCCATGGAGACCCCTCCATGACTGACCTCAAGGCGTACTTCAGAGGAGCTACCCTCCGATCTCCACTGCTTGTCCGCATGGGTAAACCGTTCACCACGTGACACCCCGGTTTTATGCCCCCACCACAGGAATAACCGCCTGTGGCTCCCCGCTTTAGCACACGCTGCCTCAACGGAGTCAGCGTGGATTCAGGGGACTTCGGGTTGATTACACCGGGGCTCCATCAGCGGTAACACGTCCGGCCGGTGATACTAACCCGACGGCACGCGGCCGTCGGGAGATTAACACCGGCCGTGCCCTCAAGGAGCTACGTGGGTGTACTTGACGTGTGGACGGGCTCCGCACCTAAGGCTACACATGGCGGCAGTGTGAAGGGTCCGCACAACCTTCGCGCCTGAGACCTCCGAAGAGCACACAAGTCGGGGGCCGCGCTGAAAACCGTGGGACAGGACCACGGAGATAGGAAAGATCCCTGCTGGTGAGACAGGAGTTATAAAACTAAGGCCTTACTAACTAATAATCGGAATAAACCTAGAAGAGGAAGAGGGTGATATAAAAAACAACATAAAATGCTGCACGTGGCACAGTTAATGAAGGTGGAGGGGGTGAAGTGATGGTGCGCAGCTCGGGGCCCCGGGCGCGCCAAACCCGGACCTACCGTGGTAGGTTCCCCTGGGGGAGTTTGATTTCGGAGTCCTCTTCTCCTAGATGAGTCGTCGACCAAGACTAACGAGCCTCATCTACCCGTTGGAATGTTCTTAGCTTCCCCTCACCTCTTGCCTACCAGTGGTCACAAAGACACACGTAGCAGGCCGTCTGGTTCGGGTACTGAGCCCCTCCGCCACGGCAAGGCGACACTCCTTCGGAGGGGTTGTGTGTATGTGTGTGGAAGAGTGTGTGTATGTGTTTGTGTGTGTTTACGGGCGTGTGTATGTGTACGTGTTTGCTGGTGTGTATGTGCATGTATGTCTGTGTGCGTATGTGTGCATGTATGTGTGTGTGGGTATGCGTGTATGCGTGTGTATGTGTGTGTGGGTTGGGGTGTGTGTATGTGTTTGTGTGTGTATGTGTTTGTGCATGTATGTGTGTTTACGGGCGTGTGTATGTGTGCGTGTTTGCTGGTGTGTATGTGCATGTATGTCTGTGCGCGTATGTGAGCATGTATGTGTGTGTGATTGTGAGTGTGTGCATGTGTATGAGTGTGTGTGCATGTATGCTGGTGTGTGTGTGTGTGATTGTGAGTGTGTGTGCGTGTTTGCGGATGTGTACGTGTGTGTGCATGTATGCGCGCGTGTCTGTGGGTTGGGGTATGTGTGAGAGTGTGTGTCTGCGAGTTTGTATGTGTGATTGTATGTGTATGTTTGTGTGTGTGCATGCGTGTGTATGTGTGTTTGTGCATGTATGTGTGTGGGTTGGGTGTGTGTTTGCATGTGTGCGTGTGTGTATGTGTGATGGAGAGTGTGTGTTTGTGTGTTTGTTTGCGGGTGTGTGTGTTTGTGGAGATGGTGGTGGTGGGTATTGGTGATAGTCGTGGTGATGTTGCTTATGGTGATATCTGTTCTGGTGGTGGTGGTGGTCGTATGATGGTAGTGGTGGTGGTGGTGATGGTGGTGGTGATGGTGATGGTAGAGGTGGTGGTGGTGGTGATGGTGGTGGTGGTGGTGTCTAATTAAAAGCATTAAAACATACTAAAGATGTGAAAACTTAGAAAAATCACGAGGAAGCTTTAAAAATTCTAAAAAAAAAAAAAAAAAAATCATAATACCGCACAAATGGCTAAAATACCTAGCAAACCTCTAAAATAGCATTAACATACCGTGAAATGTTTAGAGAATGCATGATTCGCATGTCAGGAGGTCTAATACCTTCAGCTTCAACATGTTTTAGAGATAGTTTAAAGAGAGCTAGAAAGCAATAATGCTGGATAAAGTCGAGAAAAATACTTTAAAAGAAGCAGCCCAGATCAGGATAGGCAGGGGTTAACCTTAGAAAAATTGCTAGGGGTGTTCGAGATGTTAACTCCAGAACATGTAAAACTAAGCTAAAGGATCATACAGCTGAATAAAAATTTATAGTGTTGCTAGATATGGGGGGCGCTGGTGATGATGGTTAGTTATGTTAGGTTATGATAGTCTTAGAAGGAATGTAAGCGACTTCTGACGTGTTACCATTAGAACATACTGAACTATGTAAAAGAATCGTTAAAATGAGATCAGCATGTGTGGTATACTGGAGCACAGAACAAAATCGAAGACAATAGCTATTTAAACAATAAGGTTACGTCTTCTAATGTTAGTTTTAAAAAAGAGAGATAGGGAGGAGAAGAAGAAACATGTATAATGTCAAATAACAATGACGATATATCTCTAAAGAGGCTTATGGTTAAGTTAGGTTAGTCTAGAAAGACTGCAAGCAATGCTCTAGACAAGAACATTATAAATTTACAAAAGGAGAAATTTGATCGTGAAAGCAAAACAAATCGCTAAAAAGGGTCTACATGCTCATTAAAAGTATCATAACATACTAAAGATGTGAAAACTTAGAAAAATTGCGAGGAAGCTTTAAAAATTCCGAAAAACCTTCAGAATACTGCACAAACGGCTAAAATATCTAGCAAACCTCTAAAATATCATTAACACACCGTGAAATGTTTAGAAAATGCTTAGGGTTCACATGTTATGGGGTCCAATAACTTCGACTTCAACGTAATAGGTTAGAACATATTTTACTGATAGTTTAAAGGTCTATAAAGAGCTAGAAAACAATGTTGGATAAAGCTGAGAAAAATACTTTAAAAGAAGCAGGTCAGATCAGGATAGGTGGCGGGGTTAGCCTTAGAAAACTGCATGCTGTGTTCGAGATGTTAGCACCAAAACATAATATAGAGCTATGCGAAAGGATCATACACCTGAATAAAAGTTTATGGTATTGCTGGATATGGGGTCGTTGGTGATGGTGTCGTTGTAGGTTATGGTTGCGCTGGTGATGGTGGTGGAGGTGATAATGCTAGTTATGATGGTTGTAAAGGAGATGGTGTTGGTGGTGTCGTTATAGCGATGCAAAACTCAACAGTCGCTTTCACATAATCTGCGGACACGTGACGTAGAAATAGTGGTGCTACGTGATACTTCAAATACCATGAGAAAACTTTATTTTCTAGACTGAAGCTCTATAAAAGAGCTGCAGAAGCCAGCACTGACGAATATGGCGTTCCGAAATTCTTTAAAGGAATACAAGGCTTGCAAGGTTAGACACTAAAACGCATAAGCAATGCCCTAGGTGATCCCATTAGAAAATGCTGAACTACTCTAAAGAATAATAACTGGGATTAACATGCATAACATACCGGCAAGGGCGAGGAAATGCTCTTAACGGCTTCTTCAACATCAAGGCTAAAAGATCTGGTGTTAGTTCAAGAAAATGAAGGAATAAAAAAAAAAAAAAAAAAAAAAAAAAAAAAAAAAAAAAAAAAACAAGAATGCTCGTTAACAATGAAGAAATATCTCTTGAGGTTAATTTAGGTTTAAGTGTGTATGCCTTAGAAAAATTACCCTAGCCATATTAAGTTGCCACCAGGAATCCTGAAAAAAAGTTGAAATGGGGTGGGGGAGGGGGAGGGCTGAGAATATAAGAAGAGATCATTGAAAAAAAAATGCATTGACACTAACCAGCTTTAACTTCTATAAGCTGAAGAAATTAGTGAAAAAACCGTCTAAAAGCTCTCATAAAGATTCTCAATACTTCTATCAGTGACAAACATGTTAGAAGCCAAGTTCTGTAACGTTGTGAAAGAGATAGATTGTGTCAGTAACAAAAATGCTAGTAGCCAAGTTCTGTAACGTTATGAAAGTGGCCAGAATAGGTGACCAGATTAAGTGAACAGATTAGGTTAGGCTAGGTTAGGGGAAAATATGAAAGTATAGCATATAAGATAATGCCATGTAACGAACGTGGAACGATCTGTAACTATAATAGAAGCCAGTGAGACAGTAAAACTGTGAGAGATTGGTTCTAAAGCCTATTGAAAGACTCCGTAATTCACTAGATGTACCATGAACATCCTTCTAAAGGTCACAAAGGCATCAAAAAGCCAGAAAGGGACTATGTTAGCTTGATTAGTATGCTTAGGTCAGGTGAGTATGCTTAGGTGGTGAGAGTATGGTTAGGTTAGGATAGCTTGGGTTGGGCTATGTTAGCTTGATTAGTATGCTTAGGTCAGGTGAGTATGCTTAGGTGGTGAGAGTATGCTTAGGTTAGGATAGCTTGGTTTGGGCTATGTTAACCTGATTAGTATGCTTAGGTCAGGTGAGTATGCTTAGATGGTGAGAGTATGGTTAGGTTAGGCAAGCTTGGGTTGGGCTATGTTAGCTTGATTAGTATGCTTAGGTCAGGTGAGTATGCTTAGGTGGTGAGAGTATGGTTAGGTTAGGATAGCTTGGGTTGGGCTATGTTAGCTTGATTAGTATGCTTAGGTCAGGGAAGTATGCTTAGGTGGTGAGAGTATGGTTAGGTTAGGATAGCTTGGGTTGGGCTATGTTAGCTTGATTAGTATGCTTAGGTCAGGGGAGTATGCTTAGGTGGTGAGAGTATGGTTAGGTTAGGATAGCTTGGGTTGGGCTATGTTAGCTTGATTAGTATGCTTAGGTCAGGTGACTATGCTTAGGTGGTGAGAGTATGGTTAGTTTAGGATAGCTTGGGTTGGGCTATGTTAGCTTGATTAGTATGCTTAGGTCAGGTGAGTATGCTTAGGTGGTGAGAGTATGGTTAGGTTAGGATAGCTTGGTTTGGGCTGTGTTAGCCTGATTAGTATGCTTAGGTCAGGTGAGTATGCTTAGGTGGTGAGAGTATGGCTAGGTTATGCAAGCTTGGGTTGGGCTATGTTAGCTTGATTAGTATGCTTAGGTCAGGTGAGTATGCTTAGGTGGTGAGAGTATGGTTAGGTTAGGATAGCTTGGGTTGGGCTATGTTAGCCTGATTAGTATGCTCAGGTCAGGTGAGTATACTTAGGTGGTGAGAGTATGGTTAGGTTAGGATAGCTTGGGTTGGGCTATGTTAGCTTGATTAGTATGCTTAGGTCAGGCGAGTATGCTTAGGTGGTGAGAGTATGGTTAGGATAGCTTGGGTTGGGCTATGTTAGCTTGATTAGTATGCTTAGGTCAGGTGAGTATGGTTAGGTGGTGAGAGCATGGTTAGGTTAGGATAGCTTGGGTTGGGCTATGTTAGCTTGATTAGTATGCTTAGGTCAGGTGAGTATGCTCAAGTGGTGAGAGTATGGTTAGGCTAGGCTGGCTTGGGTTGGGCTATGTTAGCTTGATTAGTATGCTTAGGTCAGGTGACTATGCTTAGGTGGTGAGAGTATGGTTAGTTTAGGATAGCTTGGGTTGGGCTATGTTAGCTTGATTAGTATGCTTAGGTCAGGTGAGTATGCTTAGGTGGTGAGAGTATGGTTAGGTTAGGATAGCTTGGTTTGGGCTGTGTTAGCCTGATTAGTATGCTTAGGTCAGGTGAGTATGCTTAGATGGTGAGAGTATGGCTAGGTTATGCAAGCTTGGGTTGGGCTATGTTAGCTTGATTAGTATGCTTAGGTCAGGTGAGTATGCTTAGGTGGTGAGAGTATGGTTAGGTTAGGATAGCTTGGGTTGGGCTATGTTAGCCTGATTAGTATGCTCAGGTCAGGTGAGTATACTTAGGTGGTGAGAGTATGGTTAGGTTAGGATAGCTTGGGTTGGGCTATGTTAGCTTGATTAGTATGCTTAGGTCAGGCGAGTATGCTTAGGTGGTGAGAGTATGGTTAGGATAGCTTGGGTTGGGCTATGTTAGCTTGATTAGTATGCTTAGGTCAGGTGAGTATGGTTAGGTGGTGAGAGCATGGTTAGGTTAGGATAGCTTGGGTTGGGCTATGTTAGCTTGATTAGTATGCTTAGGTCAGGTGAGTATGCTCAAGTGGTGAGAGTATGGTTAGGCTAGGCTGGCTTGGGTTGGGCTATGTTAGCTTGATTAGTATGCTTAGGTCAGGTAAGTATGCTTAGGTGATGAGAGTATGGTTAGGCTAGGATATCTTGGTTTGGGCTATGTTGGCTTGATTAGTATGCTTAGGTCAGGTGAGTATGCTTAGGTGATGAGAGTATAGTTGGGCTAAGCTAGCTTGGGTTGGGCTATGTTAGCTTGATTAGTATGCTTAGGGCAGGTGAGTATGCTTAGGTGATGAGAGTATAGTTAGGCTAGGGTAGCTTGGGTTGTGCTATGTTAGGTTTGGTTAGGGCAGGTTAGGCTAGGCTAGGTTGGGTTAGCTTGGTCAGACTATAAGATAGAGGAGTTGGTAATGATGATGATTGTTGGCGAGTTAGGTTATTCGTGAAGTGTAATCAAAATAATAATGCGAGAAATGCAATAAATGACTGGATAAGTTAGACTGCTCTTCAACTACTATAAAACAAAGCTATTACTGAAGAAAACTTAGTGAAATGTACTTAAATCAATTAAAATAACTCTAGCAGCGTTAAAAATGTCTACTTGAGTGTCTTAAAACATCTTCAAACTGGCGGAAAAAATGCTTCTCACGTGTCTAAGATGCCCTGAAAATCCTCAAAATACCTGTGAAGGAACTGGAATGTCTTAATTAGTGCTCGAAAAATACCATTAAAAGCGTCTAACGCCTATAAAAGTGTTTCAAAGGATTCTGAAAAACCATGCAAAATGTTGGCGACAAAGTCTAAAATACCCCTATAGTGCTTAAAATGTCTCTAAAATGGCTGAAACGATAATTAACTGGTAGAGATACGTCTAACAACCTTGAAATAGCCGGTTCAGTATCCCTGATATCGTGAAAATTAGCTTCCATTACCCTTCAAAGTGTTTAAAGCACACAATAATAGACATGGGCGTCCAGAATAACTCTCAGATTGCCTTAAATAACGTAAAATTCGTCAAAAATACTCTGAAAAATGTTTAAACTGTACGTAAAAGTCTTCAGAATATCTGGAAACAGGCTGAGATATCTACCAACGAGTCCAAACGGACCTAAAAACACCCTGCAAATATATAATATGGCATCTAAATCACTCAAAATTGCCTGGCCGTTGTGTAAAATAATTTGTAAAAGCGTCCTGCACAGCCTAAAGCAACTAAAATATCTGTTAACGGTCTATGAAACAACGTCAAAATACCATGAAACCTCTGAAAAATCTATCAAATAACCTGTATTATCTTCAAAATAGTCTGAAAAGTTCTTAAATATGTTGTAAAAGCAGCCTGAATATACTAAAAGTGCTTAAAAAAGATCTATCAGAGGACTCAAAATAGTATCAAAATGTTTATGAAATTCCTAGAGGGAGATCAGGACAGCGTATGGCAGGATAGAATAGAGAAGCAAAGGAGGGAATAGGATAGATGATAAGAGGATAGAATGAATGTCTAGAAACGTATCATGTTAGTAGAATAGAATAAATAATAATAAGAGGATCTACCTTAGGTTAGGCTAGGCCAGGTTAGATTAGGTTAGGTTAGGTTAGGTTAGGTTAGGTTAGGTTAGGTTAGGTTAGGTTAGGTTAGGTTAGGTTAGGTTAGACGAGTAGAAGTATGGGGCTTAGGTAAGGTTAAAATATCTTAATAAATAGGAAGGTTTAAGCTCCTCTTAGGTTAAGTAATGCTAGGTTAGGTTACCAGAGTAGTAGTATGAGGCTTAGGTTATGTTAAATTATGAAAGACTGAATAAAAAGAGTAGGAGCTGGGCTAAGTTAGGTTAGCGCAGCGATGGTGTCATTATGTCATTATGTTGAGGGTAATATATTGGATCAAATTAGAAAGCTCTTGCGTTAGGATGTATACATTAGATATAGCGAACAAAATACTCATCTATTACAAACGTACATAAACACGTGTGTGTCCCTGCCATTTGTCTTAGATATTGATCCCATTATCACTAGAACACCTATAATACCTGCTTCTAGTACCATCTCACCTAGTAATCCTTAGATTACGCATGGCGGCCATCTTGCGCATTTGGGTCTGTTCCAGCCTTCCCTTATCCTACCTACTGACAATTCGCTTGTGTGCAGCAATTTCACTCAAATTTTCGACATTCTCTGATTTTCGTAACACTTGACTAAAAGCGACTCTGTGGCTCAGTAGAGACGGCAGGAAACAGTTTTTGTTGGATTCGAGCAGGTGTTGGTTCGCGAATATTCGCATGTTTAAAGCAATTTCTCTCTAATTTCTGACATTCTCTGATTTTTGTAACACTTGTGTCTGAGCGTCTCTTTGGCTCAGTAGAGACGGCAGGGCACAGTTTTTGTTGGATTCGTGCAGGTGTTGTTTCGCGATAATTCGCTTGTTTGAAGCAATTTCACTCAAATTTTTGTCATTCCCTGATATTTATAACACTTGTTTCAAAGGGTGTCTGAGGGTCCCTAGAGACGCCCTAACACAGTTTAGGATGGATTTAAACAGGTCGTTCTTACGCGATAATTCGCTTTTTAAAGCAACTTCGCTCAAATTTTCGATATTCTCAGAAATTTGTAACACTTGTCTAAATGCGTCTGTGAGGCTCAGTAGAGACGGGAGGGCTCAGTTTTTGTTGGATTCGAGCAGGTGTTGTTTCGCGATAATTCGCTTGTGTGAAACAATTTCACTCAAATTTTTGACATTCTCAGATATTTCTAACACTTGCTTCAAAGGGTGTCTGAGGGTCCCTAGGGACGCCCTAACACATTTTAGGTTGGATTTAAACAAGTCGTTCTTTCGCGATTATTCGCTTTTTAAAGCAACTTCGCTCAAATTTTCGATATTGTCAGATATTTGTAACACTTGTCTCAATGCGTCTCTGAGGCTCAGTAGAGACGGAAGCGCACAGTTTTTGTTGGATTTGAGCAGGTGTTTTGCGATAATTCCCTTGTTTGAAGTAACCTCACTCAAATTTTCGATATTCTCAGATCTTTGTAACACTTGTCTCAAAGCGTCTCTGAGGCTCAGTAGAGACGGGAGGGCTCAGTTTTTGTTGGATTCGAGCAGGTGTTGTTTCGCGATAATTCGCTTGTGTGAAACAATTTCACTCAAATTTTTGACATTCTCAGATATTTCTAACACTTGTTTCAAAGGGTGTCTGAGGGTCCCTAGGGACGCCCTAACACATTTTAGGTTGGATTTAAACAAGTCGTTCTTTCGCGATTATTCACTTTTTAAAGCAACTTCGCTCAAATTTTCGATAGTCAGATATTTGTAACACTTGTCTCAATGCGTCTCTGAGGCTCAGTAGAGATGGAAGCGCACAGTTTTTGTTGGGTTTGAGCAGGTGTTGTTTCGCTATAATTCCCTTGTTTGAGGCAACTTGGCTCAAATTTTCGAGTGAGTGAGTGAGTGTGTCGGGTTTAAGGGCCCGTCGACAACTTGGTCATTAGGGCCCCGAGTCCAGAAGTAAAATTACATACCGTCAAGTGTTAAAACATCTCCCATTAAAAACTAAAAATCTACGGTTAAAATAGATAAAAAACCTCTAAACAACTATTAAAACGTTTCATTTAAAATGTTAAAAACAGAAACTTAAAATTGCTACAAAGTAAAAAACACTAAAACGTTAAAAAACCCAAAAATACGGCCATCTAAAAGGCTAAAATCTCTAAAATAAAATATCCTTACACTTGCTTCATAAAATCAATTGTGGAACAAAACCGCAGCACTGTATTTACAGATACTGGGTCGTTGCCTAAAACTGACGACAGTGTAAGGCCCAGGCCAACAGACTGACGCTCACGAGCGTATTGCGGACAATCAAGAAGGACATGTACGACGGAGATTGGAATATTACACGTCGTACAGACAGGCTCCGGATCACCACGCAAAAGGTGTCCATGCGTGGCTCGGGTATGGCCTATCCTCAGGCGGGTTAAAACCACTTCTTCCCGCCTGGAATTCCTGCAGCTGGTATGCCAGGGTTGTACCGTGTCCTTGATAGTCCGTAATTGAGTGCCAGATAACGCTTCCCAAGATTCCTGCCAGAGAGCAAGTAGATGGCGACGGAAATATTTCTGCACATCTATATAGGGGAGCGTACGGGTGGAATACTCCGGAAGGCGACATGCAGACTTTGCAGCCGCATCCGCCGCCTCGTTACCCGGAATACCCACATGGCCTGGGATCCACGTAAAAACAAACTGGTATCCGCGAGACAGTAGCTGAGAAATCAACGTCTGGATTTTAACAACCAATGCCGAGGTGCCGATAAACTGTTGCAGGGCCTGGAGAGCGCTAAAAGAATCGGAACAAACTATAAAACTTCCAGGACCTGAACTGGAGATAAAAAGGAGGAAATAAAATATGGCAAACAACTCGGCGGTAAATACTGAACTGGCGTCCGGTAGGCGGTACGTATGAGCGTCACCGTTGTATATAAAGGCGCAACCCGTCGAACTACCCATCTGGGACCCATCGGTAAATACCGGACAGGAAGTCCGGTATCGCCCCAGTAGTTCCGTGAATAGTTGGCGAAACACGGAATGAGGGGTAGCTATCTTAACACAGCCCGACAACTCCAGGTCAAAGCGTGCGCGCTGGAGTTGCCAGGGAGGACATCGGCCACGTGAATGCCGCTCTACGGCTGGCAGTCGAAGGGCGTGATCAGCAAGCAGTTCACGAAACCGGATACCACTTGGACGGGAGATAGTTGTATTTCGCATATAACGGTGCGCGAGGTCTGGACGCAACACGGGTGGAAACGAAGGGTGACCTGGATGGGCGGCCAGCCTTGCCACGTAAGAACAAAGTAATAAGGAGCGTCGAACAGACAGTGGAGGTTCGCCAGAATCAGCATACAGACAATCGATTCTGCTGGTGCGGAAAGCCCCAGTAGCGAGACGGATACCAGTGTGATGTACTGTGTCTAAAAGCCGGAGTTTAGACGCAGACGCCGCGCCATAAATAAAACAGCCGTAGTCTAATTTGGACCGGACCAGAGAGCCATACAACCTCAACATGACGGTGCGATCGCCGCCCCAAGATGCCCCAGATAAGACCCTGAGTACCCGAAGCGAAAGATCGCACGAAGCACGAAGATAGCGGATATGGTGCTCCCATGTGAGTTTACTGTCGAGGTGTAGGCCCAAGAACTTAAGGTGCGGTACAAAAGGAAGACGTGTGTCGCGGAGATGAAGATCAGGAGGAGGGTGTACTCCTCGCAGTCGGTGAAAGTGTAGACACTGTGTTTTCGTAGGGGACAGCCGAAAGCCCGTGCGTAATGCCCACTCGGCGATGGAGGTTATGGTCAGCTGCAGTTGACGCTCGATGTGCTCCAAACTATAAGAGCGATAGTAGATCGCAAAGTCGTCAACATACAGCGACATCGGGATACCGCTACGAACAACACTAGTGATGCCATTAATGGCAACTGCGAAAAGTGTGACACTGAGGATGGATCCCTGGGGTACACCATTCTCCTGGATCTTCTTTTGAGACAGCGTGTTGCCTATACGGACACGAAAACGGCGAATGAGTAAAAAGTTAAAAAGGAAAACGGCTAAGTGACCGCGCAAACCATAACCGTGTAGAGTACGGAGAATGCCATAGCGCCAAGTAGTATCGTAGGCCTTCTCCAGATCAAAGAAGACACCCACGACATGCTGCTTCAGGAGAAACGCATTCTGTATGTATGCCTCCATGCGCGTCAGGTTGTCGACACTGGAGCGTAAGCGACGAAATCCGCACTGAACATTGCTCAGCAGGTTATTCGTCTCTAGCCACCACACTAAGCGAGTGTTAATCATCCGTTCCAAGGTCTTGCAGACGACACTCGTCAGGCAAATAGGGCGGTAGCTAGAGGGAAGTGTCCGGTCTTTTCCTGGTCGAGGGATAGGGATGACAATGCCCTCTCGCCAGGAAGACGGAAAAACCTGCTGATGCCAGATGCGGTTATACATGCTCAACATGAAGGAAAGAGCTGCAGGTGGAAGATGAAGCAGCATTTGGCGGTGGATGTCATCAGGACCGGGAGAAGAATTCTTTGCTAGGGACAAGGAATGCGCTAGCTCCGCCTCGGTAAATGGTGCATTGTACGGTTCACTTTGGGCACTGTTAAAACTAAGGCCTATCTGCTCCGCAGATTCCTTGATAGCTAAAAACGCTCTATCATAGCTTTGGGTTTGGCTAGTACAGGCAAAACACTCGGCAAGGGCGTCGGCGATGTCCTGCTCGCTGGTGTAACGGGAGCCCTGTACGGCAAGGCCGGGGATGATCGTCCGGCGACACTTGCCGTACATTCGCCGAACAGCAGTCCACACCTTTTGCGCCGAACTTCGACGGGAAAGAGAAGATACATACTTTTCCCACGATTTGCGTTTTGCGTCTCGAAGTATAAATCTTGCCCTAGCACGAGCACGCTTAAAAGCGACAAAGTTCGCCTGCGTAGGATGTAATGTAAAGATACGCAATGCACGCTTGCGTGCTTTAGTAGCCAAACGGCATTCCTCGGACCACCAAGGCACAGGAACGTGACGAGGTGTAGTGGAACCACGAGGAATGCTGGAATCCGCTGCACGAAGGATAGAGTAAGTAAAATACTCCACCATGTCGTCAATGGTGGTAAAACCATCGTCGGTTAGGTGAATGAGGGAACGAAACTTCCCCCAGTCAGCCTTGGAAATAATCCAGTGAGGAAAGCGTGTTGGCACAGAATTGTGGCCCGATAGGTGAATGCTAATGGGGTAATGATCACTGCCAAATAAGTCGGAAAGTACCGACCAGTCGAGTAGAGGTACCAGTGACGGACTGCTAAATGAAACGTCAAGTGCGGAGTGTGTACCATAGGCAGATGATAAGTAAGTAGGCACGCCGGTGTTTAATATGACTAGGCCGGGCATATGGCAAACGTCTGCTACAAGGCACCCACGGGCATCGTCAATGTCGGAGCCCCAATGAGAGTGCTTGGCATTCAGATCGCCGAGAAAGATGAGCGGTGGCGGAATCTGTGCCAAGAGAGCCCGAAGAGCGTTCGTGTGTACGACACTGACCGGTGGCAGATAGACATTGCAAAGGGAGAAACAGCGGCTCTGCAGCTGCACACGCACCGCTACAGCTTGTAGCGGCGTGTTGAGTGGCACACTGGTGGCAGAGATATCATGCGCCACCAGGATAGCAACACTCCCGCTGGCTCGCCTATCAGCTGCAGAGTCATGTCTAAATGCCGAAAAACCACGAAGTTGTAATGCGTGGTTAGGGTGCAAGTGTGTTTCTTGTAGACAGACGATTGATGGAGACCGTTGCGAAACGAGATGCTGTACGTCCGGAACACGTGCCCGGAACCCATTAACATTCCACTGGATTATTTCCATGGTAAAGAAGAATTAGGGATTCGTCTTCATCTTTTTCTTTTTCATCTTTACCTTAACCGACTTCGGACGGGGTAGGTTAAATTCGCCATCGTCTGGTGACTCCGCCGACGTCCGGGAGTCTGAAGAACCCCGGCGGCTCGCTGAACGAATGCGGGAGCGGGACTTCATGGACGATGTGCGACTGCTGGCGCGTCCAGAAGGCCTAGAATAATGGCTGTCCACAGGCTGGCTGCGGCTAGTTGTCTTGTGAGCTGGTGTCTGCACGGCTATAGATGTAGTAGCAGGTGCAGCTGTGGCACGAGACAGTGAAGGGGTATTCGCAGGTAGGTCAGTCTGTGTAGAAGCATCTGACACAGGAACGTGCTGGATCGCTACGCTGCTGGCAGGAGCGCGTCGGGCAGCCAAGGCATAACCTGTGGTGGTAGCAGGTTTCAGCTGCTCAAAGCGACGACGCGCTTCTGGAAACGTGAGATGTTCTTTCACGCGCAATTCTTGTATACACTTCTCATCCAAGAACTTCGCACACTGACGCGAGCTGGATGGATGCTTCCCTTCACAGTTTACACAGAGGGGATCCCGTGTACATGTCGGGTCCTCATGGGCTGCTAAACCACAGCGCTCACATATAGCAGGATTATTACACAGGGTCTTAGTATGGCCGAACCGTTGGCACCTAAAACAACGCATGGGGTTCGGCACATACTGGCGTACGGCGGCACGTTCGTAGCCACAAACGATGTACTCGGGCAATTTAGTTCCTCTGAACGTCAGAAACACCGTACGCAAAGGAACATCCTTGCCATCCTGCTTTTTGGTAAGACGGTAAGCCTGACACACACGCTGGTCGGAGAGACAGGTGGTAATCTCATCGTTCGACAGATTGTCCAGACTGGAGGTGGTGACAACTCCCCTACATGTGTTGAGCGATTTGTGTGGGGCTACCCGAATTGGGTAGGAGCCCAACAAACTCGCCTTTAAAAGTTTCTGGGTCTGGTCTGCCGTGTTGGTTTCGATCAACAGCGTACCGTCTCGAACTCTGGTCGCGTTCTTAACCGGGCCACATATTCTGTCGACTTCTCGTTTTATATAAAATAGGCTAAGGTCCTTTATCGTTTTCCCGTCACATGCCAAAGTCAAAACCAAGAAAGGGTCAAAGGAAGAGGGGTTGCGCGGAGACATGATTATTTGGACCCCCATCCGGAACTGTCGGCGTCAGCCTGCCATCCGGGGGTCAAAGGATAAAAGACACCAAAATCTCCACGGTCTGTGCCGCCATGGAGACCCCTCCATGACTGACCTCAAGGCGTACTTCAGAGGAGCTACCCTCCGATCTCCACTACTTGTCCGCATGGGTAAACCGTTCACCACGTGACACCCCGGTTTTATGCCCCCACCACAGGAATAACCGCCTGTGGCTCCCCGCTTTAGCACACGCTGCCTCAACGGAGTCAGCGTGGATTCAGGGGACTTCGGGTTGATTACACCGGGGCTCCGTCAGCGGTAACACGTCCGTACGGTGATACTAACCCGACGGCACGCGGCCGTCGGGAGATTAACACCGGCCGTGCCCTCAAGGAGCTACGTGGGTGTACATGACGTGTGGACGGGCTCCGCACCTAAGGCTACACATGGGGGCAGTGTGAAGGGTCCGCACAACCTTCGCGCCTGAGACCTCCGAAGAGCACACAAGTCGGGGGCCGCGCTGAAAACCGTGGGACAGGACCACGGAGATAGGAAAGATCCCTGCTGGTGAGACAGGAGTTATAAAACTAAGGCCTTACTAACTAATAATCGGAATAAACCTAGAAGAGGAAGAGGGTGATATAAAAAGCAACATAAAATGCTGCACGTGGCACAGTTAATGAAGGTGGAGGGGGTGAAGTGATAGTGAGCAGCTCGGGGCCCCGGGTGCGCCAAACCCGGACCTACCGTGGTAGGTTCCCCTGGGGGAGTTTGATTTCGGAGTCCTCTTCTCCTAGATGAGTCGTCGACCAAGACTAACGAGCCTCATCTACCCGTTGGAATGTTCTTAGCTTCCCCTCACCTCTTGCCTACCAGTGGTCACAAAGACACACGTAGCAGGCCGTCTGGTTCGGGTACTGAGCCCCTCCGCCACGGCAAGGCGACACTCCTTCGGAGGGGTCAAATTTTCGATATTCTAAGATCTATGTTAGACTTGTCTCAAAGCGTCTCTGATCCTCAGTAGAGACCGCAGGGCACACTTTTTGTTGGATTCGTGCAGGTGTTGGTTCGCGATTATTCGCATGTTTAAAGCAATTTCTCTCTAATTTCTGACATTCTCTGATTTTTGTAACACTTGTCTCAGAGCGTCTCTGAGGCTCAGTAGAGACGGGGGGGCTCAGTTTTTGTTGGATTCGAGCAGGTGTTGTTTCGCGATAATTCGCTTGTGTGAAACAATTTCACTCAAATTTTTGACATTCTCAGATATTTCTAACACTTGCTTCAAAGGGTGTCTGAGGGTCCCTAGGGACGCCCTAACACATTTTAGGTTGGATTTAAACAAGTCGTTCTTTCGAGATTATTCGCTTTTTAAAGCAACTTCGCTCAAATTTTCGATATTGTCAGATATTTGTAACACTTGTCTCAATGCGTCTCTGAAGCTCAGTAGAGACGGAAGCGCACAGTTTTTGTTGGATATGAGCAGGTGTTTCGCGATAATTCCCTTGTTTGAAGTAACCTCACTCAAATTTTCGATATTCTCAGATCTTTGTAACACTTGTCTCAAAGCGTCTCTGAGGCTCAGTAGAGACGCGAGGGCTCAGTTTTTGTTGGATTCGAGCAGGTGTTGTTTCGCGATAACTCGCTTGTGTGAAACAATTTCACTCAAATCTTTGACATTCTCAGATATTTCTAACACTTGACTACAGCGTCTCTGAGGCTCATTAGAGACGGGAGGGCACGGTTTTTGTTGGATTCTAGCAGCTGTTTTTTCGCGATCATTCGCTTGTTTGAAGCAATTTCGCTCAAATTTTCGACATTCTCAGATCTTTGTAACTCTTGTCTCAATGCGTCTCTGAGGCTCAGTAGAGACGACAGCGCACACTTATTGTTGGGTTCGAGCAGGTGTTGTTTCGCGATAATTCCCTTGTTTGAAGTAACTTCGCTCAAATTTTCGATATTCTCAGATCTTTGTAATACTTGTCTCAATGCGTCTCTGACGCTCAGTAGAGACGGAAGCGCACAGTTTTTGTTGGGTTCGAGCAGGTGTTGTTTCGCGATAATTCGCTGCTTTAAAGAAACTAAACTCAAATTTTCGACATTCTCTGATTTTCGTAACACTTGCCTGAAACCGCCTCTGAGGCTCAGTAGAGACGGGAGGGCACAGTTTTTGTTGGATTCGAGCAGGTGTTGTTTCGCGATAATTCGGTTGTGTGAAGCAATTTGACTCAAATTTTCGACATTCTCTGATTTTCGTAACACTTGTCTCAAAGCGTCTCTGAGGCTCAGTAGAGACGGCAGGGCACAGTTTTTCTTGGATTCAAGCAGGTGTTGTTTCGCGATTATTCGCTTGCTTAAAGCAATTTCACTCGAATTTTTGATATTCTCTGATTTTTGTAACACTTGTCTCAAAGCGTCTCTGAGGCTCAGTAGAGACGGCAGGGCACAGTTTCTGTTGTATTCGAGCAGGTGTTGTTTCGCGATAATTCCCATGTTTGAAGAAATTGACTCAAAGTTACGACATTCTCTGATTTTTGTAACACTTCTCTCAAAGCGTCTCTGGGAATCAGTAGAGACGGCAAGGCTCAGTTTTTCTTGGATTCGAGGTGGTAGTTGTTTTGCGACAATTCGCTTGTTAGAAGTAATTTCCCTCAAATTTTCGACATTCTCAGATCTTTATAACACTTGTCTCAATGCGTCTGTGAGGCTCAGTAGAGACGACAGCGCACACTTATTGTTGGGCTCGAGCAGGTGTTGTTTCGCGATAATTCGCTTGTTTTATGCAACTTGACTCACATTTTCGATATTCTCAGATCTTTGTAACACTTGACTCAAGGTTGTGTGTGAGGCTTAGCAGAGACGGCAGCGCACAGATTTTGTTCAAATCGAGCAGGTGTTGTTTCGCGATGTTGCTTGTTTGAAGCAACTTGACCCAAATTTTCCATTATCTCAGATCCTTGTAACACTTGTCTCAATGCGTCTCTGAGGCTCAGTATAGACTGCAGCGCACAGTTATTGTTGGATTCCAGCAGGTGTTGTTTCGCGATAATTCGCTGCTTTAAAGAAACTTGACTCAAATTTTCGACATTCTCTGATTTTCGTAACGCTTCCCTGAAACCGCCTCTGAGGCTCAGTAGAGACGGTAGGGCACAGTTTTTGTTAGATTCGAGCAGGTCTTGTTTCGCGATAATTCGCTTTTTAAAGCAACTTCGCTCAAATTTTCGATATTCTCAGATCTTTGTAACACTTGTCTCAATGCGTCTCTGAGGCTCAGTAGAGACGGGAGGGCACGGTTTCTGTTGGATTCCAACAGGTGTTTTTTCGCGATAATTCGCTGCTTTAAAGAAACTTGACTCAAATTTTCGACATTCTCTGATTTTGGTAACGCTTCCTTTAAACCGCCTCTGAGGCTCAATAGAGACGTTAGGGCACAGTTTTTGTTAGATTCGAGCAGGTGTTGTTTCGCGATAATTCGCTTTTTAAAGCAACTTCGCTCAAATTTTCGATATTCTCAGATCTTTGTAACACTTGTCTCAATGCGTCTCTGAGGCTCAGTAGAGACGGAAGCGCACAGTTTTTGTTGGGTTCGAGCAGGTGTTTCGCGATAATTCGCTGCTTTAAAGAAACTTGACTCAAATTTTCGACATTCTCTGATTTTCGTAACACCTGTCCCAATGCGTCTCTTAGGCTCCGTAGTGACGGTATGGCACAGTTTTTGTTGGATTCGAGCAGGTGTTGTTTCGCGATAATTCGCTTGTTTGAAGCAACTTGGCTCAAATTTTCAGTATTCTAAGATCTATGTTACACTTGTCTCAAAGCGTCTCTGAGGCTCAGTAGAGACGGGAGGGCATAGTTTTTGTTGGATTCGAGCAGGTGTTGTTTCGCGATAGTTCACTTGTTTGAAGCAACTTCACTCAAATTTTCGACATTCTCTGATTTTCGTAACACTTGTATGGAAGCGTCTCTGTGGCTCATTAGAGACGGCAGGGCACAGTTTTTGTTGGATTCGAGCAGGTGTTGTTTCGCGATAGTTCACTTGTTTGAAGCAACTTCACTCAAATTTTCGACATTCTCTGATTTTCGTAACACTTGTCTACAGCGTCTCTGAGGCTCAGTAGAGACGGGAGGGCACGGTTTCTGTTGGATTCCAGCAGGTGTTTTTTCGCGATACCTCGCTTGTTTGAAGCAATTTCACTCAAATTTTCGACATTCTCAGATCTTTGTAACACATGTCTCAATGCGTCTCTGAGGCTCAGTAGAGACGACAGGGCACAGTTTTTGTTGGATTCGAGCAGGTGTTGTTTCGCGATAATTCTAATGTTTGAAGAAATTGACTCAAAGTTACGACATTCTCTGATTTTTGTAACACTTGTCTCAAAGCGTCTCTGAAGCTCAGTAGAGACGGCAGGGTACAGTTTTTGTTGGATTCGAGTAGGTATTGTTTCGCGATAATTCGCCTGCTTGAAGCAATTTCACTCAATTTTTTGTCATTCTCTGATATTTATAACAGCTGTTTCAAAGGGTGTCTGAGGGTCCCTAGTGACGCCCTAACAGAGTTTAGGTTGGAACTAAACAGGTCGTTCTCACGCGATAAATCGCTTTTTAAAGCAACTTCGCTCAAATTTTCGATATTCTCAGAGATTTGTAACACATGTCTCAATGCGTCTCTGAGGCTCATTAGGGACTGAAGCGCACAGTTTTTGTTGTGTTCGAGCAGGTGTTGTTTCGCGATAATTCGCTTGTTTGAATCAATTTCACTTAAATTCTTGACATTCTCAGATATTTGTAACACTTGTTTCAAAGGGTATCTGAGGGTCCCTAGAGACGCCCTAACACAGTTTAGTTCGGATTTAAACAGGTCGTTCTTTCGCGATTATTCGCTTTTTAAAGCAACTTCGCTCAAATTTTCGATACTCTCAGATCTTTGTGACACTTGTCTCAGTGCGTCTCTGAGGCTCAGTAGAGACGGCAGCGCACAGTTTTTGTTGGATTCGAGCAGGTGTTTCGCGATAATTCCCTTATTTGAAGTAACTTCACTCAAATTTTCGATATTCTCACATCTTTGTAACACTTGTCTCAAAGCGTCTCTGAGGCTCAGTAGAGACGGATGCGCATAGTTTCTGTTGGGCTTGAGCAGGTGTTGTTTCGCGATTATTCGCTGCTTTAAAGAAATTTGACTCAAATTTTCGACATTCTCTGATTTTCGTAACACTTGTCTCAAACCGCCTCTGAGGCTCAGTAGAGACGGTAGGGCACAGTTTTTGTTGGATTCGAGAAGGTGTTGTTTCGCGATAATTCGCTTGCTTGATGCAATTTCACTCAAATTTTTGACATTCCCTGATTTTTGTAACACTTGTCTACAGCGTTTTTGTGGCTCAGTAGAGACGGGAGGGTACGGTTTTTGTTGGATTCGAGCAGGTGTTGTTTCGCGATAATTCCTATGTTTGAAGAAATTGACTCAAATTATCGACATTCTCTGATTTTTGTAACACTTGTCTCAAAGCGTCTCTGAGGCTCAGTAGAGACGGCAGGGCACAGTTTTTCTTGGCTTCGAGGTGGTAATTGGTTTACGACAATTCGCTTGTTACAAGCAATTTCACTCAAATTTTTGACATTCTATGATTTTCGTAACACTTGTGCGTCTCTGACGCTCATTAGAGACGGAAAGGCACGGTTTTTGTTGGATTCGAGCAGGTGTTGTTTCGCGATAATTCGCTTGTTTGAAGCAATTTCACTCAAATTTTCGACAATCTCTGATTTTCGTAACACTTGTCTCAAAGCGTCTCTGAGGCTCAGTAGAGACGGCAGGGAACAGTTTTTCTTGGATTCGAGCAGGTGTTGTTTCGCGATAATTCGCTTGTTTGAAGCAATTTCACTCAAATTTTGGACATTCTCTGATTTTCGTAACACTTGTGCGTCTCTCAGGCTCATTAGAGACGGCCGCGCACAGTTATTGTTGGATTCCAGCAGGTGTTGGTTCTCGATAATTCGCTTGTTTGATGCACCTTGACTCAAGTTTTCGATATACTCAGACCTTTGTAACACTTGTCTCAATGCGCCTCTGAGGCTCAGTAGAAACGGGAGGGCACAGGTTTTGTTGGATTCGAGCAGGTGTTGTTTCGCGATTATTCACTTGTTTAAAGCAATTTCACTCTAATTTTTGACATTCTGTGATTTTTGTAACACTTGTCTCAGAGCCTCTCTGAGGCTCAGTAGAGACAGCAGGACACAGTTATGTAGGTTTCGAGCAGGTGTTGTTTCGCGATAATTCGCCTGTGTTAAGCAATTTCACTCAAATTTTCATCATTCTTTGATATTTCTAACACTTGTTTCAAAGGGTGTCTGAGGGTCCCTAGAGACGCCCTAACACAGTTTAGGTTGGATTTAAACAGGTCGTTGTTTCGCGATAATTCGCTTTTTAAAGCAACTTCGCTCAAATTTTCGATATTCTCAGATATTTGTAACACTTGTCTCAATGCGTCTGTGAGGCTCAGTAGAAACGGCAGCGCACAGATTTTATTGGATTCAAGCAGATGTTGTTTCGCGATAAGTCGCTTGTTTGAAGCAACTAGACTCAAATTTTCGCTATTGTGAAATCTTTGTAACACTTGTCTGAATGCGTCTCTGGGGCTCAGTAGAGACGGAAGGGCACAGTTTTTGTTGGATTCGAGGTGGTAATTGTTTTGCACATTTTTTGTTGGATTCGAGCAGGTGTTGTTTCGCGATAATTCACTTTTTTGAAGCAACTTGACTCCAATTTTCGATATTCTCAGATCTTTGTAACACTGGTCTCAAAGCGTCTCTGGGGCTCAGTAGAGACGGGAGAGCTCAGTTTTTGCTGGATTCGAGCAGGTGTTGTTTCGCGATAATTCGCTTGTGTAAAGCAATTTCACTCAAATTTTTGACATTCTCAGATATTTGTAACACCTGTTTCAAAGGGTGTCTGAGGGCCCCAAGAGACGCCCTAACACATTTTAGGTTGGATTTAAACAAGTCGTTCTTTCGCGATAATTCGCTTTTTAAAGCAACTTCGCTCAAATTTTGGATATTGTCAGATATTTGTAACACTTGTCTCAATGCGTCTCTGAGGCTCTGTAGAGTCGGCAGCGCACAGTTTTTGTTGGATTCGAGCAGGTGTTTCGCGATAATTCCCTTGTTTGAAGTAACTTCACTCAAATTATCGATATTCTCAGATCTTTGTACCACTTCTCTCAATGCGTCTCTGAGGCTCAGTAGAGACGGAAGCGCATAGTTTTTGTTGGGTTTGAGCAGGTGTTGTTTCGCGATAATTCGCTGCTTTAAAGACACTTGACTCAAATTTTCGACATTCTCTTATTTTCGTAACACTTGTCTGAAACCGCCTCTGAGGCTCTGTAGAGACGGTAGGGCACAGTTTTTGTTGGATTCGAGAAGGTGTTTCGCAATAATTCGCTTGCTTGATGCAATTTCACTCAAATTTTTGACATTCCCTGATTTTTGTAACACTTGTCTACAGCGTTTTTGTGGCTCAGTAGAGACGGGAGGGCACGGTTTTAGTGGATTCGAGCAGGTTAATTCCTACGTTTGAAGAAATTGACTCAAATTATCGACATTCTCTGATTTTTTAACACTTGTCTCAAAGCGTCTCTGAGGCTCAGTAGAGACGGAAGGGCACCGTTTTTCTTGGATTCGAGGTGGTAATTGTTTTACGACAATTCGCTTGTTTGAAGCAATTTCACTCAAATTTTTGACATTCTATGATTTTCGTTACACTTGTGCGTCTCTAAGGCTCATTAGAGACGGAAAGGCACGGTTTTTCTTGGATTCGAGCAGGTGTTGTTTCGCGATAATTCGCTTGTTTGAAGCAATTTCACTCAAATTTTCGACAATCTCTGATTTTCGTAATACTTGTCTCAAAGCGTCTCTGAGGCTCAGCAGAGACGGCAGGGCACAGTTTTTCTTGGATTCGAGCAGGTGTTGTTTCGCGATAATTCGCTTGTTTGAAGCAATTTCACTCTAATTTTTGACATTCTCTGATTTTTGTAACACTCATATGGAAGCGTCTCTGAGGCTCATTAGAGACGGCCGCGCACAGTTATTGTTGGATTCGAGCAGGTGTTTCTCGATAATTCGCTTGTTTGATGCAACTTGACTCAAGTTTTCGATATTCTCATATCTTTGTAACACTTGTCTCAAAGCGTCTCTGAGGCTCAGTAGAGACGGAAGCGCACAGTTTTTGTTGGATTCGAGCAGGCGTGTTTTCGCGACTATTCCCTTGTTTAAAGCAATTTCACTCTAAGTTTTGACATTCTCTGATTTTTGTAACCCTCATATGGAAGCGTCTCTGAGGCTCATTAGAGACGGCAGGGCACAGTATTTGTTGGATTCGAGCAGGTGTTTCTTCGCGATTATTCGTTTGTTTAAAGCAATTTCACCCTAATTTTTCACATTCTCTGATTTTTGTAACAATTGTGTCAAAGCGTCTCTGAGGTTCAGTAGAGACGGCAGGGCACAGTTATGTAGGATTCGAGCAGGTGTTGTTTCGGGATAATTCGCTTGTGTGAAGCAATTTCACTCAAATTTTTATCATTCTCTTTTTGCAACACTTGTATCAAAGGGTGTCTGAGGGTCCCTAGAGACGCCCTGACACAGTTTAGGTTGGATTAAGAATGGTCGCTCTTTCGCGATAATCCTCCTTTTAAAGCAACTTCGCTCAAATTTTCGATATTCTCAGATATTTGTAACACTTGTCTCAATGCGTCCCTGAGGCTCAGTAGAAACGGCAGCGCACAGTTTTTGTTGGATTCGAGCAGGTGTTGTTTCGCGATAATCCCTTGTTTGAAGTAACTTCGCTCAAATTTTCGATATTCTCAGATCTTTGTAACACTTGTCTCAAAGCGTCTCTGAGGCTCAGTAGAGACGGGAGGGCACAGCATTTGTTGGATTCGAGCAGGTTTTGTTTCGCGATAATTCACTTGTTTGAAGCACCTTGACTCAAATTTTCGATATTCTCAGAACTTTGTAATACTTGTCTCAGTGCGTCTCTGAGGCACAGTAGAGACGGCAGCGCACAGTTTTTTTGGATTCGAGCAGGTGTTGTTTCGCGATAATTCCCTCGTTTGAAGTAACTTCGCTCAAATTTTCGATATTCTCAGATCCTTGTAACACTTGTCTCAAAGCGTCTCTGAGGCTCAGAAGAGACGGGAGGGCACAGTTTTTGTTGGATTCGAGCAGGTGTTGTTTCGCGATTATTCGCTTGTTTAAAGCAATTTCACTCTAATTTTCGACATTCTCTGATTTTTGTAACACCTGTCTCAAAGCCTCTCTGAGGCTCGGTAGAGACGGCAGGGCACAGTTATGTAGCTTTCGAGCAGGTGTTGTTTCGCGATAATTCGCCTGTGTGAAGCAATTTCACTCAAATTTGTATCATTCTCTGATATTTCTAACACTTGCTTCAAAGGGTGTCTGAGGGTCCCTAGAGACGCCCTAACACAGTTTAGGTTGGATTTAAACAGGTCGGTCTTTCGCGATAATTCGCCTTTTAAAGCAACTTCGCTCAAATTTTCGGTATTCTCGGATATTTGTAACACTTGTCTCAATGCGTCTGTGAGGCTCAGTAGAAACGGCAGCGCACAGATTTTGTTGGATTCGAGCAGGTGTTGTTATGCGATAATTCGCTTGTTTGAAGCAACTAGACTCAAATTTTCGCTATTCTCAAATCTTTGTAACACTTGTCTCAATGCGTCTCTGGGGCTCAGTAGAGACTGAAGGGCACAGTTTTTGTTGGATTCGAGGTGGTAATTGTTTTGCACAGTTTTTGTTGGATTCGAGCAGGTGTTGTTTCGCGATAATTCACTTGCTTGAAGCAACTTGACTCAAATTTTCGATATTCCCAGATCTTTGTAACGCTTGTCTCAGTACGTCTCTGAGGCTCAGTAGAGACGGCAGCGCACAGTTTTTGTTGGATTCGAGCAGGTGTTTCGCGATAATTCCCTTGTTTTAAGTAACTTCACTCAGATTTTCGATATTCTCAGATCTTTGTAACACTTGTCTCAAAGCGTCTCTGGGGCTCAGTAGAAACGGCAGCGCACAGATTTTGTTGGATTCGAGCAGGTGTTGTTTCGCGATAATTCACTTGTTTGAAGCAACTTGACTCCAATTTTCGATATTCTCAGATCTTTGTAACACTTGTCTCAAAGCGTCTCTGGGGCTCAATAGAGACGGGAGGGCTCAGGTTTTGTTGGATTCGAGCAGGTGTTGTTTCGCGATAATTCGCTTGAGTAAAGCAATTTCACTCAAATTTTTGACATTCTCAGATATTTGTAACACCTGTTTCAAAGGGTGTCTGAGGGTCCCAAGAGACGCCCTAACACATTTTAGGTTGGATTTAAACAAGTCTTTCTTTGGCAATAATTCGCTTTTTAAAGCAACTTCGCTCAAATTATCGATATTCTCAGATCTTTGTACCACTTTTCTCAATGCGTCTCTGAGGCTCAGTAGAGACGTAAACGCATAGTTTTAGTTGGGTTTGAGTAGGTGTTGTTTCGCGGAAACTCGCTGCTTTAAAGAAACTTGACTCAAATTTTCGACATTCTCTGATTTTCGTAACACTTGTCTGAAACCGCCTCTGAGGCTCAGTAGAGACGGTAGGGCACAGTTTTTGTTGGATTCGAGAAGGTGTTGTTTCGCGATAATTCGCTTGTTTGATGCAATTTCACTCAAACTTTTGACATTACCTGATTTTTGTAACACTTGTCTACAGCGTCTTTGTGGCTCAGTAGAGACGGGAGGGCACGGTTTTTCTTGGATTCGAGCAGGTGTTGTTTCGCGATAATTCGCTTGTTTGAAGCAATTTCACTCAAATTTTCGACAACCTCTGATTTTCGTAACACTTGTCTCAAAGCGTCTCTGAGGCACAGTAGAGACGGCAGGGCACAGTTTTTGTTGGATTCGAGCAGGTGTTGTTTCGCGATAATTCCCTTGTTTGAAGCAATTTCACTCAAATTTTCGACAACCTCTGATTTTCGTAACATTTGTCTCAAAGCGTCTCTGAGGCTCAGTAGAGACGGCAGCGCAAAGTTTTTCTTGGATTCGAGGTGGTAATTGTTTTACGACAATTCGCTTGTTTGAAGCAATTTCACTCAAATTTTTGTCATTCTCTGATAATTGTAACACTTGTTTCAAAGGATGTCTGAGGGTCCCTAGTGACGCCCTAACACAGTTTAGGTTGGATTTAAACAGGTCGTTATCACGCGATAAATCGCTTTTTAATGCAACTTCGCTCAAATTTTCGATATTCTCAGATATTTGTAACACTTGTCTCAATGCGTCTCCGAGGCTCAGTAGAGACGGAAGCGCACAGTTTTTGTTGTGTTCGAGCAGGTGTTGTTTCACGATAATTCACTTGTATGAAGCAACTTTGCTCAAATTTTCGATATTCTCAGATCTTTGTAACACTTGTCTCAATGCGTCTCTGAGGCTCAGTAGAGACGGTAGCGCACAGTTTTTGTTGGATTCGAGCAGGTGTTGTTTCGCGATAATTCGCTTGTTTGAACCAATTACAGTCT
The DNA here is from genome assembly GCA_030765045.1 of Tenodera sinensis. NCBI lineage: Eukaryota > Metazoa > Arthropoda > Insecta > Mantodea > Mantidae > Tenodera > Tenodera sinensis. Next base: position 101,819,973 of record CM060967.1, read on the forward strand.
AATTTTCGGCATTCTCTGATTTTTGGAACTCTTGTCTCAAAGCGTCTCTTAGGCTCAGTAGAGACGGCAGGGAACAGTTTCTGTTGGATTCGAGCAGGTGTTGTTTCGCGATAATTCGCTTGTTTGAAGCAATTTCGCTCAAATTTTCTACATTCTCTGATTTTCGTAACACCCTTCTGAAAGCGTCTCTGAGGCTCAGTAGAGACGGCAGGTAGCAGTTTCTGTTGGATTAGAGCAGGTGTTGTTTCGCGATAATTCGCTTGTTTGAACCAATTCCAGTCTAATTTTCGACATTCTCTGATTTATGTAACACTTGTCTCAAAGCGTCCCTCTAAGGCTCAGGGAACAGTTTCTGTTGGATTCGAGCAGGTGTTGTTTCGCGATAATTCGCTTGTTTGAAGCAATTTCACTCAAATTTTCTACATTCTCTGATTTTCGTAACACCCTTCTGAAAGCGTCTCTAAGGCTCAGTAGAGACGGCAGACCACAGTTCTTGTTGGATTCGAGCAGGTGTTGTTTCGCGATAATTCGCTTGTTTAAGGAATTCCACTCTAATTTTCGACATTCTCTGATTTTTGTAACACTTGTCTCAAAGCGTCTCTTAGGCTCAGTAGAGACGGAAGGGCACAGTTTTTGTTCGATTCGAGCAGGTGTTGTTTCGCCATAATTCGCTTGTTTAAAGCAATTTCACTCAAATTTTCGACATGCTCTGATTTTCGTAAGACTTGTCTGAAAGCGTCTCTGAGGCTCAGTAGAGACGGCAGGCCACAGTTTTTGTTGGATTCGAGCGGGTGTTGTTTCGCGATAATTCGCTTGTTTGAAGCAACTTGACTCAAATTTTCGATATTCTCAGATCTTCGTAACACTTGTCTGAAAGCGTCTCTGAGGCTCAGTAGAGACGGCAGGCCACAGTTTTTGTTGGATTCGAGTAGGTGTTGTTTCGCGATAATTCGCTTGTTTGAAGCAATTTCACTCAAATATTTGACATTCTCTGATTTTTGTAACACTTGTCTCATAGCGTCTCTTAGGCTCAGTAGAGACGGCAGGGCACACTTTTTGTTGGATTCGAGCAGGTGTTGTTTCCCGATATATCGGTTGTTTGAAGCAATTTCACTCAAATTTTCGACATTCTCTGATTTTCGTAACACTTGTCTGAAAGCGTCTCTGGGGCTCAGTAGAGGCGGCAGGCCACAGTTTTTGTTGGATTCGATTAGGTGTTGTTTCGCGATAATTCGCTTGTTTGAAGCAATTTCACTCAAATTTTTGACTTTCTCAGATATTTTTAACACTTGTTTCAGAGGGTGTCTGAGGGTCCCTAGAGACGCCCTAACACATTTTAGGTTGGATTTAAACAAGTCGTTCTTTCGCGATAATTCGCTTTTTAAAGCAACTTCATTCAAATTTTCGAGATTCTCAGATCTTTGTAACACTTGTCTCAGTGCGTCTCTGAGGCTCAGTAGAGACGGCAGCGCACAGTTTTTGTTGTATTCGAGCAGGTGTTGTTTCGCGATAATTCCCTTGTTTGAAGCAACTTCGCTCAAATTTTCGATATTCTCAGATTTTGGTAACACTTGTCTCAATGCGTCTGTGAGGCTCAGTAGAGACGGTAGCGCACAGTTTTTGTTGGATTCGAGCAGGTGTTGTTTCGCGATAATTCGCTTGTTTGAAGCAACTTCGCTCAAATTTTCGATATTCTAAGATATATGTTACACTTGTCTCAAAGCGTCTCTGAGGCTCAGTAGAGACGGGAGGGCACAGTTTTTGTTGGATTCGAGCAGGTGTTCTTTCGCGATAATTCGCTTGTTTGAAGCAACTTGGCTCAAATTTTCGATATTCTAAGATCTATGTTACACTTGTAGTAGTAGTGATGTTTTAGGGCGCACAACTGCTGGGGTTATTAGCGCCCGAACAACACAAAAACTTAAAAAGTACAGGTGGATAACCTGTTGTCTAAAATGTTACGGGAATTAAATATCACCAAAACAGTGCCAGTAATGCTAAAAGTAGAGCTAAAATTAACACTAAAACCCACATGTAGCTACTGAATTAGCAAACTACACATGTGATCAACTAAAAACAACATAAAACTAGCGGTTTAAACACGACCTCCTATACCACTGAGACGAATAAAACTTAAGAGACGCTCTACAACACTGGAATTATCTGCCAGAACCTCGACCAGGGTAGCCGGCAGTCCTAGGGACACGCGAAAGTGAGATAAAAGCTGGCACTGAATTAATACATGGCGTACCGTCAAAGGCTCGTTACAGTGATCACAAAGCGGCGCCGGGTCAGAAGATAAAAGGTGACCATGACTAGAACGACTGTGCCCGATACGAAGTCTAGCTAAAATTACTTCCTCGTGGTGACAAGCGCGAGAGGAAGTCCTCCAGGTAACCGGGAGGGGCTTAACCTCCCGAAGTTTGTTCCCCTGAACAGCACTCCACTTAGCACGCCACCGCGAAAGGATAGCAATACGTAAAACGGTGCGAAAGTCTTCATAGGGAACACAAGAACTGTAACACCTGGGACCTAAAACTGCTGCCTTCGCAGCAGCATTTGGCAGCCTCATTCCCTGTAACGCCTGCGTGTCCAGGCACCCATGCAAAGGACACGCTAATGCCAGCACCAGCGAGTGAGTGCAGGCTGTCCCGGACACGCTGCACGAGCGGATGGTAGCTGTACAGCATCCTTAGGCTCTGCAAAGCACTCAGGGAGTCGGAACAAATAACCCAGTGCTGCGAGGTTTGCCGATGAATATACAAAAGACCTTGGTAAATACCAAATAGCTCAGCTGTAAAAATCGAGCACTGTGCTAAAAGACGAAAGCTAAAACTCTGCCGATCATGGATAAAAGCACATCCTACTCCGCGATCATCCTTAGAGCCATCAGTGTATATAAAATTGCAGTGAGCAAATTTCGCTCTAAGATAGGAAAAGGCCGAGCGAATAGACGATGCAGGCGTCGTCGACTTCGGCAGAGACCACAACTCCAGATGCACGGTAGGCGGCGAGCCACGCCAGGGTGGAAATCTGGTTACTCCTCTGGAAAAGGTAGCCGGTAAGGTCATGTCCAATGCTCGAAGCAGGCAGCGAAACCGAACGCCTGGAGGGAGTAGGGCCAGGGAGCGAGCCGAGTATTGACGGTCCAAGGAATCGTTAAAAAACATGGTATAAGACGGATGTCCCGGCAGACTAGAAAGACTGCAAGCGCAACTACAAAGAAGGACATCACGCCGAAAAGAAAGCGGAGGTTCGGCAGCTTCCGCACACAAGCTAATAACTGGACTCGTTGGAAAAGCACCAATACTCAACTTGATACCACGGTGATGAATCGGATCGAGACGCTTTAGAATAGACGGCCGAGCCGACGAGTAAACAATAGAACGATAATCAAGTTTCGATCGGACAAGAGAGCGATATAACCGTAAAAGAACAGTCCGATCGGCTCCCCAGGATGTGCCACATAAAACGCGTAAAACACTAAGAGAACGCTCGCACCTTGCCTTCAAATACGAAATATGAGAGGACCAGCTGAGTTTCCTGTCGAAGACCAACCCTAAAAATTTCGCCTCGTCTGCGAAGGGAAGGACGTCCGCACCGAGATGGAGAGAAGGTGGGAGGAACGCCTTCCGCCGCCAGAAGTTAACACAGACGGTTTTCTCGACGGAGAACTGAAAGCCATTCTCAAAAGCCCAGGTGTAGAGGCGGTCAAGACAAAATTGAAGACGGCGCTCTAACAGACAAGTCCGTCGAGAACTACAGTAAATAGCGAAATCGTCGACGAATAACGAAGCAGGAACTCCAGCAGGAACACACTCCACAATGGAATTGATGGCAATAGCAAACAAGGTGACGCTGAGTACCGAGCCCTGAGGTACTCCGTTCTCTTGGGTAAAAACACGAGATAAAATCGAACCAACGCGAACTCTAAAGACCCTATCCCTCATAAACTCGCGAATAAAAAGAGGCATGCGTCCACGAATGCCCCATTTATGGAGGGTTCGAAGAATACCGTGCCTCCAAGAAGTGTCATACGCTTTCTCAAGGTCAAAAAAGACTGCAACTGTTTGACTCTTCCTCACAAATCCGTTCATGATATTTGTGGATAGTGATACCAAGTTGTCGACCGTTGAACGGAAGCGACGAAAACCGCACTGGACGTTGGACAGCAGAGTTTGAGATTCAAGCCACCACGTCAATCGCCCGTTAATCATGCGCTCCATCACCTTGCACATGACACTGGTGAGGGAGATCGGACGATAACTGGAAGGTAGATGGCGATCCTTACCGGGCTTCAAGATTGGGACGATGGTGGCCTCGCGCCAAGCGGATGGAAAGGTACTGGTGCGCCAGATGTGGTTATACACTTCCAAGAGAAAGAGTTTAGCAGCCGAAGAAAGGTGCTGCAGCATTAACACGTGAACACAATCAGGCCCAGGAGCAGACGATTTGGAGGAGGCCAGGGCCCGCTCCAGCTCCGGCATGGTGAAAAAGGCGTTATAACACTCGCGATTGGAAGAGGGAAAGGATATGGCATTCGACTCGGCCCGGTGCTTAAGGAATAAGAAAGCCGGGTCAGAACGCGAAGAACTTGAAATTGCAGCAAAAGCAGTGCCTAGTGTATCAGCAACTTCTTGAGGGCTAACGATGGTGTCATTATTAACCCTAAGCCCAGGAACCGTTGACGGAGAAACTTTGCTAGCTACCCGACGAAGCTTGTCCCAAACGACAGATGCAGGAGTAAAACAATTGAAGGACTCCACAAAATGGAGCCAGGAGGTCTTCTTACTGGCCCGTATGATGCGACGAGCTCTGGCGCGCTGTTGCTTGTAGATGACCAGATTGTCGAGTGTAGGATGTCGGCGAAACACTCGAAAAGCAGCTCTGCGTGCACGAACGGCTGCCTGGCATTCGTCAGTCCACCAGGGGACCGGTAATCGTCGTGGTTGTGGCGACGATCTAGGGATAGTACGTTTGGCAGCGGAGATAATGACGCAAGTAACGTGGTCCACCTTCTGGTCAACATCATCGAACTCGTGGTCGTCGAATACAGCCAAGCGAGAATAAAGCGGCCAGTTCGCCTTGCCCATCTGCCAGGTGGGTACACGTGGCGAGGGCATGTAGTGTGAAAGCATGGTGATAATGCAGGGAAAATGATCGCTAGAAAATGTATCAGAGACGACGTTCCATTCCAACCGATGTGTGAGCTGTGCTGAGCAAACAGACACGTCCAAGTGTGAGAAGGTTCCGGTACTATCAGATATAAAAGTAGGTTCACCAGTGTTGAGAACGGAGAGGTGGTTCTGTGCGAATAACTCGGCAAGATATATTCCTCTTGCACATGCCCGACTTGAGCCCCAAAGAGGGTGATGGGCATTGAAATCTCCCAGCAAAAGGTAGGGTGCTGGGAGCTGGGATACTAAGGCTGCAATATCAATGTCCGCAAGCGGGAGCGCACAAGGCGGGATATACACAGAACAGATGGTGAATGAAAAGCCAGGTAGACAGATGGTAACAGCAACAGCTTGCAAGGTAGTGGTAAGCATGACTGGTTGGTAGAAAACGCCGTCTCGAATCAAGATCACGACACCCCCATGCGCAGGAGAACCAGGTTCCGGTAGAAGGTCGAAACGTACCGGAATAAAACCAGGAAAGTTGAAGGAGTCCTGTTGACGAAGTTTGGTTTCCTGTAAGCACATGATAGTGGGAGACAGCGATCTTGCGAGTAACTGCAATTCGGCCCTATGTGTGCGAATGCCACGTGCATTCCACTGAAGAATGGACATCTGGTGGTAAAGGGAACAAGCTACGGTTACTTGAGCGCCGGCTGGCGCTTCAATTTGCCCTTACAGTTTCGCGAGGAACTAGGGCTTTTAGGTGGTGGTATTTCCTGTTCCATTGGTTCCTCTGAAGGAAGAGGCTCACTACCAGCAGAAAGAAGTGCCTGGAAAGGATTGTCCGTAGGCACAGGAGAATCACGAGGATCTCTGCTGCACCTTTGGTCTTCCTGTGAACGAGATCTCCGAGGAGGTGAAGGAGAATTGTCATTCCGTCCACATCGGCTACTGGCGGAAGTCTGAGGATCTTTTAGAAAGTCACTTCGTTTTGGCTGGATTTTAAATTTTCGTTGTTCAGTACCAACAGTGATCGACTTAGATGTAACGGATGCAGGAGCAGCTGGTAGGGTAGGGGTAGCGACGGCATCGGAGATTACAGGTAGAGTCTGCGTACTCATATCCCGCTTTTGCACTTGCGTTTGTACCACGGAACTAAAGGTACCAAACTTAAGAAGAGAAGGCTAGCGAGCGAGATGGCGTTTGCGGGCTTCACTGAAAGATAAACGTTCTTTCACCCGCAGCTCTTGTATGGCCTTCTCATCCAAAAAGCGGGGACAGTCGGGGGATGTCGCTGGATGGGCGCCCCTACAATTCACGCAGCAAATAACTGATTGACAAGCTCCGTCGTGGGCATCCTTACCACACTTTACACAAACAGGAATTGCAAGTTTGCAAGAAATCTTTGTGTGGCCAAAGCGTTGACACTGAAAGCAACGCATAGGACGGGGAACATATTGTCGTACAGGGGTCACTTCGTATCCCGCCTTAATTTTCGAAGGTAGGTCAAGCCGATCGAATGTGAGGAACAGGGTACGGGTAGGCACCTGCACACCATCGCGTTTAGCCCTGACTCGGTAGACCTCAATGACCCCTTGATCCGATAAATAACCCAAGATCTCTTCCTCCGACATGTCATCCAACAGGGGTGAGGTGATGACCCCCTTTGTAGAGTTTAGACTACAGTGCTTCTCGACACGAATAGGATATCCGTGGAGTAGTTTGGCCTTTAACAATTTATCAAACTGGGCTGAGGTAAATGTCTCAATAAGAAGAGAACCGTTCCGGAGTCTGGTACATGACTTTACAGGACCGGCTATTTTATCAAGACCGGCCTGGATGACGAAAGGGTTAACTTTCACAAATGACTGAGCCTCTTCTAATCTACTGATAACCAGGTACCGAGCTGATGACACTGCGGTTACCTCCTTTACTTCTTGTACTTGACATCGTCTTTTAGGTGTATTTGTAGCCATAAAAGGGTTACATAAAATTCATCCCCCAGTGCTCCCCACCCACCACGGAGCCCAACGAGGGGTCACCCCACTGGGATGACAGGGCTACACAGGGGATATAGCGGGCTCGCCGTCCCACTCACCCTGGAGTTCAGTGCAATACCTAGTCCTGGCCGATTGGCTAGGGGTGGGTTAGTCCCTAGCCTCCCGTTTAGATGAAGCAGTAACCAAAGCAGTGTATTGGAAATGCGCACCCTCCCGAGATTCAGAAAAGAAACTGTCCCGGGCTCAGATACGCACCCCTCAACCACCAGGATAAACCTTTCCACCCACACGGGTCTCCACGCACGGCCTACACGTGGGTGGGCGATTTGACTGACTCCCTCACCATGAAGAGGAGCCCACACCGAGGGAGTCAGTTGGCTCGGGGCCCCGGGTGCGCCAAACCCTGACCTACCGTAGTAGGTCCCCCTGGGGGGTGTTACACTTGTCTCAAAGCGTCTCTGAGGCTCAGTGGAGACGCGAAGGCACAGGTTTTGTTGGATTCGAGCAGGTGTTTCGCGATAATTCGCTTGTGTGAAGCAATTTCACTCAAATTTTCGACATTCTCTGATTTTCGTAACACTTGTCTAAAACCGTCTCTGTGCCTCAGTAGAGACGACAGGGAACAGTTTTTGTTGGATTAGAGCAGGTGTTGTTTCGCGATAAGTCCCTTGTTTGAAGTAACTTGACTCAAATTTTCGATATTCTCAGATCTTTGTAACACTTGTCTCAATTCGTCTCTGAGGATCAGTAAAGACTGCTGGGCACAGTTTTTCTTGGATTTGAGCAGGTGTTGTTTCGCGATTATTCGCTTGTTTAAAGCAATTTCACTCTAATTTTTGACATTCTCTGCTTTTTATAACACTTGTCCCAAAGCGTCTCTGAGGCTCAGTAGAGATGGCAGGGCACAGTTTTTGTTGGATTCGAGCAGGTGTTGTTTCGCGATAATTCGCTTGTTTGAAGCAATTTCATTCAAATTTTTGTCATTCTCTGATATTTGTAACAGTTGTCAACAGCGTCTCTGAGGCTCATAGACACGACCGCGCACAGTTATTGTTGGACTCGAGCAGGTGTTGTTTCGCGATAATTCGCTTGTTTGAAGCAACTTGACCCAAATTTTCCATATTCTCAGATGTTTGTAACACTAGTCTCAATGCGTCTCTGAGGCTTAGTAGAGACGACCGCGCACAGTTATTGTTGGACTCGAGCAAGTGTTGTTTCGCGATAATTCGCTTGTTTGATGCAACTTGACTCAAATTTTCGATATTCTCAGATCTTTGTAACACTTGTCTGAATTCGTCTCTGAGGCTCAGTATAGACTGCAGGGCACAGTTTTTCTTGGATTCGAGCAAGTGTTGTTTCGCGATTATTCGCTTGTTTAAAGCAATTTGACTCTAATTTTTGACATTCTCTGATTTTTGTAACACTTGTCTCAAAGCGTCTCTGAGGCTCAGTAAAGACGGCAGAGCACAGTTTTTGTTGGATGCTAGCAGGTGTTTTTTCGCGATAATTCGCTTGTTTGAAGCAATTTCACTCAAATTTTCGACATTCTCAGATCTTTGTAACACTTGTCTCAATGCGTCTCTGAGGCTCAGTAGAGACGAAGGGCACGGTTTTTGTTGGATTCGAGCAGGTATTGTTTCGCGATAATTCCCATGTTTGAAGAAATTGACTCAAAGTTACGACATTCTCTGATTTTTGTAACCCTTGTCTCAAAGCGTTTCTGGGGCTCAGTAGAGACGGCAGGGCACAGTTTTTCTTGGATTCGAGGTGGTAGTTGTTTTGCGACAATTCGCTTGTTTGAAGCAATTTCACTCAAATTTTTGACATTCTCAGATCTTTGTAACACTTGTCTCAATGCGTCTCTGAGGCTCAGTAGAAACGGCCGCGCACAGTTATTGTTGGATTCCAGCAGGTGGTGTTTCGCGAGAATTCCCTTGTTTGAAGCAACTTGACCCAAATTTTCCATATTCTCAGATCTTTGTAACACTTGTCTCAATGCGTCCATGAGGCTCAGTAGAAACGGCCGCACACAGTTATTGTTGGATTGCAGCAGGTGTTGTTTCGCGATAATTCGCTTGTTTGATGCACCTTGACTCAAATTTTCGATATTCTCAGATCTTTGTATTACTTGTCTCAATTCCTCTCTGAGGCTCAGTATAGACTGCAGCGCACAGTTATTGTTGGATTCGAGCAGGTGCTGTTTTGCGATAGTTAGCTTGTTTCATGCAATTTCACTCAAATTTTTGACATTCTCTGATTTTTGTAACACTTGTTTCAAAGGGTGTCTGAGGGTCCCTAGAGACGCCCTAACACAGTTTAGGTTGGATTTAAACAGGTCGTTCTTACGCGATAATTCGCTTTTTAAAGCAGCTTCGCTCAAATTTTCGATATTCTCAGATATTGGTAACACTTGTCTCAATGCGTCTGTGAGGCTCAGTTGAAACGGAAGCGCACAGATTTTGTTGGATTCGAGCAGGTGTTGTTTCGCCATAATTCGCTTGTTTGAAGCAATTTCACTAAATTTTTCGTCATTCTCTGATATTTGTAACACTTGTTTCAAAGGGTGTCTGAGGGTCCCTAGAGACGCCCTAACACAGTTTAGGTTGGATTTAAACAGGTCGTTCTTACGCGATAATTCGCTTTTTAAAGCAGCTTCGCTCAAATTTTCGATATTCTCAGATATTGGTAACACTTGTCTCAATGCGTCTGTGAGGCTCAGTTGAAACGGAAGCGCACAGATTTTGTTGGATTCGAGCAGGTGTTGTTTCGCGATAATCCGCTTGTTTGAAGCAACTTCATTCAAATTTTCAATATTCTAAGATCTATGTTATACTTGTCTCAAAGCGTCTCTGAGGCTCAGTAGAGACGGGAGGGCACAGTTTTTCTTGGAGTGAGTGAGTGAGTGGTTAGGTTTTAAGGGCCCGTCGACAGCTAGGTCATTAGAGCCCCAAGTCAAAAGATAAAAAAAATGTATAAAACTCACCACCACTTAAAACTCAAAGTTAAATATTAAAACGCAAGCTAAAACAGCCAAAAGTTAAAAAAGTTAAAACTTAAAACTTGTCTAAAATGTACGCTCAAAATAGTTAAAAGCGTGTAAAATGATCTAAAAAGGTAAGCAGATAAAATATAAAAGGTAAAAAGTAAAACCACACAATAAAATTTAAACTTGCTTACCAAAGCCAATGCTGCCGACGAACCGTAGCACTGAATCCACAGCTACCGGGTCGTCGCCTAACATCGTCTTTAAACTAGAACCCAGACCAAACAACTGGCGCTCACGATTGTAGCGCGGACAATCAACTAGGACATGGGCCACAGAGAGCTGAACGCCACAGGTGGAACATACCGGCGCCGGCTCACCACGCAGATACTGTCCATGCGTGATGCGCGTGTGACCTATTCTCAGGCGGGCCAGGATGACTTCTGCCCGCCTGGTATCCCTTTAAGATGTTATCCAAGGCTGCACCGTTTCCTTGATTGTCCGCAATTGCGTGCCAGTGACATCCAACGCTTCCCACGATTGCTGCCAAACTGATAAAATATGACGTCGGAAGTACCGTTGTACATCAGTGTAGGGAAGACTGCGTGTTAAGATCTCCGGCAAACGGCAGGCAGACTTAGCAGCCTCATCCGCTGCTTCATTGCTGGGAATGCCTACATGGCCTGGGGTCCAGGTAAAAACAATCTGGTATCCACGCGAGAGCAACTGCGAGACGAGTGTCTGTATTTTCACAACTAGCGCTGACGTGCCGACCAACTGTTGCAATGCCTGGAGTGCGCTCAGAGAGTCGCAGCAGACGATAAAACTTCCAGGAACGGAACTGGAGATAAAAAGGACGAAATAAAATATTGCAAACAGCTCGGCGGTAAAGACGGAACTCAAGTCTGGCAGACGGTACTTGTGAGTCTCACCGTTATGCACAAAGCTACACCCTGTAGCCCCATCCACCTGGGAACCATCGGTAAATACCGGAGTGTAATTCCGGTAACGTCCCAGGATCTCGGTGAAAAGCTGACGATACACCGATGGAGGGGTAACCAACTTAGCATGCATCGAAAGCTCCAGGTCGAACTGGGCACGCTGTAATTGCCATGGAGGACAACGGCCAAGGGAAAACCGTTCGACAGCAGGCATGCACAGCCCGTGTAAGTTAAGCAGTTCGTGAAATCGAATACCGCTTGGGCGAGAGATCGTGCTATTCCGAAGATAACGGTGAGTGAGTTCCGGGCGCAATACAGGATTAAAAGACGGGTGACCAGGATGGGCCGCCAAACGGGCCACGTAAGAACACAATAAAAACGAGCGCCGAATAGAAAGTGGAGGTTCGCCAGAGTCAGCATACACGGCTAGTGCGGCTAGTGCGGAAAGCTCCAGTAGCCAGACGGATACCAGCATTATGTACAGTATTTAAAAGACGGAGTTTAGAGGCGGACGCCGCGCCATAAATAAAACTGCCGTAATCTAGTTTGGACCTCACCAATGAACGATACAGCCTCAACATGACAGTGCGATCGCCACCCCAAGACACTCCAGATAAAACCCGGAGCACTGGAAGCGAACGATCGCAGGAGCCACGAAGTTGACGAATATGGTGCTCCCATGTGAGTTTGCTGTCTAGGTAAAGGCCCAAGAACTTGATGTGCGAAACAAACGGCAGGGGTGTGTCACGCAAACGGAGTTCTGGAGGAGGATGTACACCGCGAAGTCGATGAAAGTGGACACATTGTGTTTTCGTAGGGGAGAACTTGAAGCCGGCGCGAAGGGCCCAGTCGGCGATAGAGGAAATGGTCAGCTGCAGTTGACGTTCTATATGTTCGAGACTATAAGATCGATAATAGATCGCAAAATCGTCAACATATAGCGACATCGCTATTCCCCTACGAACGACACTAGCAATGCCGTTAATGGCAACGGTGAAAAGAGTTACACTAACAATCGACCCCTGGGGCACACCATTTTCTTGGATCCTCTCCTGTGAGAACGTATTGCCAATGCGGACACGAAAGCGACGCAGGGCTAAAAAGTTAAAAAGAAAGATTGCTAAAAGACCTCGCAAACCATACCCGTGAAGAGTACGGAGAATACCATGACGCCATGTGGTATCGTAGGCCTTCTCCAGATCGAAGAAGACACCCACGACATGCTGCTTCAAAAGAAAGGCATTTTGGATGTAGGCTTCCATGCGTGTCAGATTGTCGACACTGGAGCGATGGCGACGAAAACCGCATTGAACATTGCTCAGCAGGTTGTTCGTCTCTAGCCACCATACTAAGCGAGTGTTGATCATCCGTTCAAAGGTCTTGCAGACGACACTCGTCAGGCATATAGGACGGTAGCTAGAGGGGAGTGTACGGTCTTTTCCGGGTCGAGGGATAGGGATTACAACACCCTCTCGCCAGGAAGATGGAAAAACCTGCTGAAGGCAGATGCGGTTATAGATGCTCAACAGGAATGATAGAGCCGCAGATGGAAGATGAAGCAGCATTTGGCGATGGATGTCATCAGGACCAGGAGAAGAGTCGTGAGCGAGGGACAAAGAATGCGCCAGTTCCGCTTCAGTAAAAGGTGCATTGTAGGGTTCACTACAATCACTATTAAAATTTAGGCTTATCCGTTCCGCGGATTCCTTAATCGGTAAAAAGGCTCTGTCGTAGCTTTGAGTTTGGCTAGTAGTGGCGAAGGAATCGGCAAGGGCGTCGGCGATATCCTGCTCGCTGGTGTATATGGAGCCCTGTACGGCAAGACCGGGGATGATCGTCCGGCGACACTTACCGTACATACGCCGGACGGCAGTCCACACCTTCTGGGCCGAACTGCGACGTGAAAGGGAAGACACGTAAGATTCCCAGGATGTGCGTTTTGCATTGCGTATTACAAAGCGAGCCCTTGCACGAGAACGTTTAAAAGCAGTAAAATTCGCCTCCGTAGGGTGTGCTCGGAAAACACGCAGAGCACGCTTACGAGCTTTAATAGCCAAACGGCATTCCTCGGACCACCAGGGCACAGGAACGTGTCGTGGTGTAGATGAACCTCGAGGAATGCTAGAATCTGCTGCGAGAAGGATAGAGCCGGTAAAATATTCCACCATGTCGTCAACGGTGGTAAAAACATTGTCGGTCAAGTGAATGAGGGAACGGAATTTCCCCCAGTCCGCCTTGGAAATAATCCAGTGAGGATGTCGCGTTGGCACAGAATGGTGGCTCGATATATGAATGCTAATGGGATAATGATCACTGCCGAATAAGTCGGACAGTACCGACCAATCAAGTATAGGTACTAGTGACGGGCTGCTGAAAGAAACGTCAAGCGCGGAGTGTGTACCATAGGCAGATGATAAGAAAGTAGGCACGCCAGTGTTTAGTATGATTAAGCCGGACATATCGCAAACGTCTGCTACAAGGCACCCACGAGCATCGTCAGTGCTGGAGCCCCAGTGAGAGTGCTTGGCATTCAGATCGCCGAGAAAGATGAGCGGTGGCGGAATCTGTGCCAAGAGAGCCCGAAGGTCATTCTCGTGTACGACACTGACCGGTGGCAAATATAGGTTGCAAACGGAGAAACAGAGGCCCTGCAGCTCTACACGCACAGCTACAGCTTGCAGTGGCGTGTTAAGGGTTATACTGGTGGCAGAGATGTTATGTGCTACCAGCGTAGCAACACCACCGCATGCTCTCCTATCAGCGACAGAGTCGTGGCGGAATGCTGAAAATCCACGAAGGTGGAGAGAGTGATTAGGCTGTAAGTGGGTTTCCTGTAAGCAGACGATTGATGGAGAGCGTTGAAAAACTAAGTGCTGTATGTCCGGAACACGTGCACGGTACCGATTAACATTCCACTGGATTATTTCCATGGTAAAGAGATTAGCGTACGGTCTTCATCTTTTTCTTTTTCATTCTTACCTTAACCGACTAAGGACCTGGAATGTTTAATTCGCCGTCCTCTAATGACTCCGCTGACGTGCGGGAGTCTGAAGATCCTCGGCGGCTCGTTGAACGGGAGCGGGACTTCTTTGAGGAGGAACGGCTACTCGCCCGGTGTTTATGGCGCGAACGATTGACAGGGACAGGCAAAGTAGTGTGGCCACTGCTTGAGGATGCTTGGTGAGTTTGTGTCTGCACGGCGGAAGATGTAGTTGACGGTGCAGGAGCGTCACGGGTCGGTGGAGAGATGTTCGGTAAATCCGTTTGTGTGGCAGCATCAGCGACCGGTACATATTGCACGGCCACAGTGTGAGCAGGAGTGCGGCGAACTACTGAAGCGAAACCTAGGGTAGTCGCAGGTTTCAGTTGCTCGAAGCGGCGACGCGCTTCCAGAAATGTGAGCCGCTCTTTCACACGCAACTCCTGTATCGCCTTCTCGTCCATAAACGTGGAACACTGGCGCGAGCTAGATGTATGGCTTTGCCCACAGTTCACACATACAGGATTCCTTGTGCATGGCGTATCCTCGTGGGCGGGTAAACCGCAGCGTTCACAAATGGCGGGATTGTTGCAGGAGGTTTTAGTATAGCCGAACCGCTGGCATCTAAAACAGCGCATGGGGTTCGGTACATACTGGCGTACGGCGGCACGTTCGTAGCCACAAAAGATAAATTCAGGTAATTGAGTGCCTTTGAATGTCAGAAACACCGTACGCAGAGCTTGCTCCTTGCCATCCTGCTTACGAGTAAGACGGTAGGCTTGACAGACACGCTGGTCAGAGAGGCAGCTGACGATCTCCTCGTTCGTCAGATTGTCCAAACCGGAGGTGGTTACCACTCCCCTACAGGTGTTAAGCGTCTTGTGGGGGGCTACCTGAATTGGTAGGACCCCAACAAAGCCGCTTTCAAAAGTTTCTGGGACTGATCTGCCGTGTTGGTCTCAATTAACAACGTACCGTCTCGTACTCTCGTCGCGTTTTTCACCGGGCCACATATCCTGTCTACTTCGCGTTTTATGTAGAATGGACTGATATCTTTAATCGTCTTCCCTTCACAGGCCAATGTCAGAACTAAAAACGAGTCAAACTAAGGGGTTTTGCGCGGATGCATTATGAATTGGACCCCCATCCGGAACCGTCGGCGTCAGCCTGCCATCCGGGGGTCAAAGGATAAAAGACACCAAAATCTCCACGGTCTGTGCCGCCATGGAGACCTCTCCATGACTGACCTCAAGGCGTACTTCAGAGGAGCTACCCTCCGATCTCCACTGCTTGTCCGCATGGGTAAACCGTTCACCACGTGACACCCCGGTTTTATGCCCCCACCACAGGAATAACCGCCTGTGGCTCCCCGCTTTAGCACACGCTGCCTCAACGGAGTCAGCGTGGATTCAGGGGACTTCGGGTTGATTACACCGGGGCTCCGTCAGCGGTAACACGTCCGGCCGGTGATACTAACCCGACGGCACGCGGCCGTCGGGAGATTAACACCGGCCGTGCCCTCAAGCAGCTACGTGGGTGTAGATGACGTGTGCACAGGCTCCGCACCTAAGGCTACACAGTGTGAAGGGTCCGCACAACCTTCGCGCCTGAGACCTCCGAAGAGCACACAAGTCGGGGGCCGCGCTGAAAACCGTGGGACAGGACCACGGAGATAGGAAAGATCCCTGCTGGTGAGACAGGAGTTATAAATCTAGGAACTTACAAACTAATAATCGGAATAAACCTAGAAGAGGAAGAGGGTGATATAAAAGCAACATAAATCGCTGCACGTGGCACAGTTAATGTATATGGAGGGGGTGAAATGATGGTGCGCAGCTCGGGGCCCCGGGCGGGCCAAACCCGGACCTACCGTGGTAGTTCCCCTGGGGGAGTTTGATTTCCAACTCCTCTTCTCCTATATGAGTTGTCGACCAAGACTACCGAGCCTCATCTACCCGTTTGGAATGTTCTTAGCTTCCCCTCACCTCTTGCCTACCAGTGGTCACAAAGACACACGTAGCAGGCCGTCTGGTTCGGGTACTTAGCCCCTCCGCCACGGCAAGGCGACACTCCTTCGGAGGGGGTTTTTCTTGGATTCGAGCAGGTGTTGTTTCGCGATAATTCACTTGTTTGAAGCAACTTCACTCAAATTTTCGATATTCTCAGATCTTTGTAACACTTGTCTCAATGCGTCTCTGACGCTCAGTAGAGACGGAAGCGCACAGTTTTTGTTGCGTTCGAGCAGGTGTTGTTTCGCGATAATTCGCTGCTTTAAAGAAATTTGACTCAAATTTTCGACATTTTCTGATTTTCGTAACACTTGCCTGAAACCGCCTCCGAAGCTCAGTAGAGACGGTAGGGCACAGTTTTTGTTGGATTCGAGCAGGTGTTGTTTCGCGATAATTCGCTTGTTTCAAGCAACTTGGCTCATATTTTCGATATTCTAAGATCTATGTTACACTTGTCTCAAAGCGTCTCTGAGGCTCAGTAGTGACGAGAGGACACAGTTTTTGTTGGATTCGAGCAGGTGTTGTTTCGCGATAATTCGCTTGTGTGAAGCAATTTCACTCAAATTTTCGACATTCTCTAATTTTCGTAACACTTGTCTAAAGGCGTTTCTGTTGCTTAGTAGAGACGGCAGGGAACAGTTTCTGTTGGATTCGAGCAGGTGTTGTTTCGCGATTATTCGCTCGTTTAAAGCAATTTCACTCAAATTATTGACATTCTCTGATTTTTGTAACACTTGTCTCTAAGCGTCTCTGAGGCTCAGCAGAGATGGCAGGGCACAGTTTTTGTTGGATTCGAGCAGGTGTATTTTCGCGATAATTCGCTTGTTTGAAGCAATTTCACTCAATTATTCGTCATTCTCTAATATTTGCAACACTTGTTTCAAAGGGTGTCTGAGGGTCCTTAGAAACGCCCTAACACAGCTTAGGTTGGATTTAAACAGGTCGTTTTTACGCGATAATTCGCTTTTTAAAGCAACTTCGCTCAAATATTCGATATTCTCAGATATTTGTGACACTTGTCTCAATGCGTCTGTGAGGCTCAGTAGAAACGGCAGCGCACAGATTTTGTTGTATTCGAGCAGGTGTTGTTTCGCAATAATTCGCTTGTTTGAAGCAACTTGACTCAAATTCTCGATATTCTCACATCTTTGTAACACTTGTCTCAATGCGTCTCTGAGGCTCAGTAGAGACAGAAGCGCACAGTTTTTGTTGGGTTCGAGCAGGTGTTGTTTCACAATAATTCGCTGCTTTAAAGAAACGTGACTTAAATTTTCGACATTCTCTGGTTTTCGTAACACTTGTCCCAATGCGTCTCTGAGGCTCAGTAGAGACGGTATGGCACAGTTTTTGTTGGAATCGAGCAGGTGTTGTTTCGCGATAATTCGCTTGTTTGAAGATACTTGGCTCAAATTTTCAATATTCTAAGATCTATGTTACACTTGTCTCAAAGCGTCTCTGAGGCTCAGTAGAGACGGGAGGGCACAGTTTTTGTTGGATTCGAGCAGCTGTTATTTCGCGATAAATCACTTGTTTGAAGCAACTTCACTCAAATTTTCGACATTCTCTGATTTTCGTAACGCTTGTATGGAAGCGTCTCTGAGGCTCAGTAGAGACGGGAGGGCACGGTTTTTGTTGGATTTGAGCAGGTGTTTTTTCGCGATAATTCGCTTGTTTGTAGCCATTTCAGTCAAATTTTCGACATTTTCAGATCTTTGTAACACTTGTCTCAATGCGTCTCTGAGGCTCAGTAGAGACGACAGGGCACAGTTTTTGTTGGATTCGAGCAGGTGTTGTTTCGCGATAATTCCAATGTTTGAAGAAATTGACTCAAACTTTCGACGTTCTCTGATTTTCTTAACACTTGTCTAAAAGCGTCTCTGAGGCTCAGTAGAGACGGCAGGGCACAGTTTTTCTAGGATTCGAGGTGGTAATTGTTTTGCTACAATTCGCTTGTTTGAAGAAATTTCACTCAAATTTTTGACTTTCTCAGATATTTGTAACAATTGTTTCAAAGGGTGTCTGCGGGTCCCTAGAGACGCCCTAACACATTTTAGGTTGGATTTAAACAAGTCGCTCTTTCGCGATAATTCGCTTTTTAAAGCAACTTCATTCAAATTTTCGATATTCTCAAATATTTGTAACACTTGTCTCAATGCGTCTCTGAGGCTCAGTAGAAACGGCAGCGCACAGATTTTGTCTGATTCGAGCAGGTGTCGTTTCGCGATAATTCAGTTGTTTGAAGCAACTTGACTCAAATTTTCGATATTCTCAGATCTTTGTAACACTTGTCTCAGTGCGTCTCTGAGGCTCAGTAGAGACGGCAGCGCACAGTTTTTGTTGTATTCGAGCAGGTGTTGTTTCGCGATAATTCCCTTGTTTGAAGTAACTTCGCTCAAATTTTCGATGTTCTCAGATCTTTGTAACACTTGTCTCAATGCGCTCTGACGCTCAGTAGAGACGGAAGCGCACAGTTTTTGTTGGGTTCGAGCAGGTGTTGTTTCGCGATAATTCGCTACTTTAAAGGAACTTGACTCAAATTTTTGATATTCTCTGATTTTCGTAACACTTGCCTGAAACCGCCTCTGAGGCTAAGTAGAGACGGGAGGGCACAGTTTTTGTTGGATTCGAGCAGGTGTTGTTTCGCGATAATTCGCATGTGTGAAGCAATTTCACTCAAATTTTCGACATTCTCTGATTTTCGTAACACTTGTCTCAAAACGCCTCTGAGGCTCAGTAGAGACGGCAATGCACAGTTTTTCTTAGATTCGAGCAGGTGTTGTTTCGTGATTTAGCGCTTGTTTAAAGCAATTTCACTCTAATTTTTGACATTCTCCGATTTTTGTAACACTTGTCTCAAAGCGTCTCTGAGGCTCAGTAAAGACGGGAGGGCACAGTTTTTGTTGGACTAGAGCAGATGTTGTTTCGCGATAATTCCCATGTTTGAAGAAATTGACTCAAAGTTACGACATTCTCTGATTTTTGTAACACTTGTCTCAAAGCGTCTCTGGGGCTCAGTACAGACGGCAGCGCACAGATTTTGTTGGATTCGAGCAGGTGTCGTTTCGCGACAATTCGCTTGTTTGAAGCAATTTCCCTCAAATTTTTGACATTCTCAGACCTTTGTAACACTTGTCTCAATGCATCTCTGAGGCTCAGTAGAGGCGACAGCGCACACTTATTGTTGGGTTCGAGCAGGTGTTGTGTCGCGATAATTCGCTTGTTTGATGCAACTTGACTCAAATTTTCGATATTCTCAGATCTTTGTAACACTTGTCTCAATTCGTCTCTGAGGCTCAGTATAGACTGCAGGGCACAGTTATTGTTGGATTCGAGCAGGTGTTGTTTCGCGATATTTCGTTTGTTTGACGCAATTTCACTCAAATTTTTGACAATCTCTGATTTTGGTAACACTTGTGTACAGCGTCTCTGAGGCTCAGTAGAGACGGGAGGGCACCGTTTTTGTTGGAATAGAGCAGGTGTTGTTTCGCGATAATTCGCTTGTTTGAAGCAACTTGACCCAAATTTTCCATATTCTCAGATCTTTGTAACACTTGTCTCAATGCGTCTCTGAGGCTCAGTAGAGACGGCCGCGCACAGTTATTGTTGGATTCGAGCAGGTGTTGTTTCGCGATAATTCGCTTGTTTGATGCAAGTTGACTCAAATTTTCGATATTCTCAGATCTTTGTAACACTTGTCTCAATTCGTCACTGAGACTCAGTATCGACTGCAGGGCACAGTTTTTCTTGGATTCGAGCAGGTGTTGTTTCGCGATTATTCGCTTGTTTAAAGCAATTACACTCTAATTTTTGACATTCTCTGATTTTTGTAACACTTGTGTAAAGCGTCTCTGAGGCTCAGTAGAGACGGAAGGGCACGGTTTATTTTGGATTCGAGCAGGTCTTGTTTCGCGATAATTCGCTTGTTTGAAGCAATTGCCCTCAAATTTTAGGCATTCTCTGATTTTCGTAACACTTGTCTCAAAGCGTCTCTGAGGCTCAGTAGAGACGGGAGGGCACAGTTTATGTTGGATTGGAGCAGGTGTTGTTTCGCGATAATTCTCTTTTTTGAAGCAACCTTACTCAAATTTTGGACATTCTGTGATTTTCGTAACACTTGTCTCAATGTGTCTCTGATGCTCGGCAGAGACGACAGGGCACAGTTTTTGTTGGATTCGAGCAGGTGTTGTTTCGCGATAATTCGCTTGTTTGAAGCAATTTCACTCAAATATTTGTCATTCTCTGATATTTGTAACACTTGTCAACAGCGTCTCTGAGGCTCAGTAGAGACGGGAGGTCACAGTTTCTGTTGGATTCCAACAAGTGTTCTTTTGCGATAATTCGCTTGTTTCAACCAATTTCACTCAAATTTATGACATTCTCTGATTTTCGTAACACTTGTCTCAATGCGTCTCTGAGGCTCAGTAGAGACGACAGGGCACAGTTTTTGTTGGATTCGAGCAGGTGTTGTTTCGCAATAATTCCTATGTTTGAAGAAATTGACTCAAAGTTACGACATTCTCTGATTTTTGTAACACTTGTCTCAAAGCGTCTCTGGGGCTCAGTAGTGACGGCAAGGTACAGTTTTTCTTGGATTCGAGGTGGTAGTTGTTTTGCGACAATTCGCTTGTTTGAAGCAATTTCACTCAAAGTTTTGTCATTCCCTGATATTTGTAACACTTGTTTCAAAGGGTGTCTGAGGGTCCCTAGAGACGCCCTAACTCAGTTTAGGTTGGATTTAAACGGGTCGTTCTGACGCGATAATTCGCTTTATAAAGCAACTTCGCTCAAATTTTCGATATTCTCAGATATTTGTATTGCTTGTCTCAATGCGTCTCTGAGGATCAGTAGAAACGGCAGCCCACAGATTTGGTTGGATTTGAGCAGGTGTTGTTTCGCGATAATTCCCTTGTTTGAAGTAACTTCACTCAAATTTTCGATATTCTCAGACCTTTTTAACACTTGTTTCAAAGCGTCTCTGAGGCTCAGTAGAGACGGGAGGACACAGTTTTTGTTGGATTCGAGCAGGTGTTGTTTCGCGATAATTCGCTTGTTTGAAGCAATTTCACTCAAATTTTTCTCATTCCCTGATATGTATAACACTTGTTTCAAAGGGTGTCTAAGGGTCCCTAGAGACGCCCTAACACAGTTTAGGTCTGATTTAAACAGGTCGTTCTTACGCGATAATTCGCTTTTTAAAGCAAGTTCGCTCAAATTTTCGATATTCTCAGATATTTGTATTGCTTGTCTCAATGCGTCTCTGAGGATCAGTAGAAACGGCAGCCCCCAGATTTGGTTGGATTCGAGCAGGTGGTGTTTCGCGATAATTCCCTTGTTTGAAGTAACTTCACTCAAATTTTCGATATTCTCAGACCTTTTTAACACTTGTTTCAAAGCGTCTCTGAGGCTCAGTAGAGACGGGAGGACACAGATTTGGTTGGATTCGAGCAGGTGTTGTTTCGCGATAATTCGCTTGTGTGAAGCAATTTCACTCAAATTTTCGACATTCTCTGATTTTCGTAACTCTTGTCTAAAACTGTCTCTGTCGCTCAGTAGAGACGGCAGGGAACAGTTTTTGTTGGATTCGAGCAGGTGTTGTTTCGCCATAATTCGCTTGTTTTATGCAACTTGACTCAAATTTTCGATATTCTCAGATCTTTGTAACACTTGTCTCAATGCGTCTCTGACGCTCAGTAGAGACGGAAGCGCACAGTTTTTGTTGGATTCGAGCAGGTGTTGTTTCGCGATAATTCGCTTGTGTGAAGCAATTTCACTCAAATTTTTATCATTCTCTGATATTTGTAACACTTGTTTCAAAGGGTGTCTAAGGGTCCCTAGAGACGCCCTAACACAGTTTAGGTTGGATTAAAACAGGTCGTTCTTTCGCGATAATTCGCTTTTTAAAGCAACTTGCCTCAAATTTTCGATATTCTCAGATATTAGTAACTCTTGTCTCAATGCTTCTCTGAGGCTCAGTAGAAATGGCAGCGCACAGATTTTGTAGGATTCTAACAGGTGTTGTTTTGCGATAATTCGCTTGTTTGAAGCAACTAGACTCAAATTTTCGCTATTCTCAGATCTTTGTATCACTTGTCTCAATGCGTCTCTGGGGCTCAGTAGAGACGGCAGGGCACAGTTTTTGTTGGATTCGAGGTGGTAATTGTTTTTTGACAATTCGCTTGTTTGAAGCAATTTCACTCAAATTTATGACATTCTCTGATTTTTGTAACGCTTGTCTCAGAGCGTCTCTGAGGCTCAGTAGACACGGCAGGGCACAGTATTTGTTGGATTCGAGGAGGTGTTGTTTCGCGATAATTCGGTTGTTTGTAGCAATTTCACTTAAATTTTTGTCTTTCTCTGATATTTGTAACACTTGTTTCAAAGGGTGTCTGAGGTTCCCTAGAGACGCCCTAACACAGTTTAAGTTGGATTTAAACAAGTCGTTCTTTCGCGATAATTAGCTTTTTAAAACAACTTCGTTCAAATTTTCGATATTGTCAGATATTCGTAACACTTGTCTCAATGCGTCTCTGAGGCTCAGTAGAAACGGCAGAGCACAGATCTGTTGGATTCGAGCAGGTTTTGTTTCACGATAATTCGCTGCTTTAAAGAAACTTGACTCAAATTTTCGACATTCTCTTATTTTCGTAACACTTGTCTCAGTGCGTCTCTAAGGCTCAGTAGAGACGGCAGCGCACAGTTTTTGTTGGATTCGAGCAGGTGTTGTTTCGCGATAATTCGCTTGTGTGAAGCAATTTCACTCAAATTTTTGACATTCTCAGATATTAGTAACACTTGATTCAAAGGGTGTCTGAGGGTCCCTAGAGACGCCCTAACACATTTTAGGTTGGATTTAAACAAGTCGTTCTTTCGCGATAATTAGCTTTTTAAAGCAACTTCGCTCAAATTTTCGCTATTCTCAGATATTTGTAACACTTGTCTCAAAGCGTCTCTGAGGCTCAGTAGAGACGGGAGGGCACAGTTTTTGTTGGATTGGAGCAGGTGTTGTTTCGTGATAATTCGCTTGTATGAAGCAATGTCACTCCAATTTTCGACATTCTCTGATTTTCGTAACACTTGTCTAAAAGGGTATCTGTGGCTCAGTAGAGACGGCAGGGCACAGATTCTGTTGGATTCGAGCAGGTGTTGTTTCGCGATAATTCGCTTGTTTGAAGCAACATGACTCAAATTTTCGACATTCTCTGATTTTCGTAACACTTGCCTGAAACCGCCTCTGAGGCTCAGTAGACACGGTAGGGCACAATTTTTGTTGGATTCGAGCAGGTGTTGTTTCGCAATAATTCGCATGTTTGAAGCAACTTGGCTCAAATTTTCGATATTCTAAGATCTATGTTTCACTTGTCTCAAAGCGTCTCTGAGGCTCAGTAGAGACGGCTGCGCACAGTTTTTATTGTATTCGAGCAGGTGTTGTTTCACGATAATTCCCTTGTTTGAAGTAACTTCGCTCAAAGTTTCGATATTCTCAGATCTTTGTAACACTTGTCTCAATGCGTGTCTGAGGCTCAGTAGAGACGGAAGCGCACAGTTTTTGTTGGGTTTGAGCAGGTTTTGTTTCGCGATAATTCGCTGCTTTAAAGAAACTTGACTCAAATTTTCGACATTCTCTGATTTTCGTAACCCTTGCCTGAAACCGCCTCTGAGGCTCAGTAGAGACGATAGGGCACAGTTTTTGTTAGATTCGAGCAGGTGTTGTTTCGCGATAATTCGTTTGTGTCAAGCAATTTCACTCAAATTTTCGACATTCTCTGATTTTCGTAACACTTGTCTAAAACCGTTTCTGTGGCTCAGTAGAGACCGCAGGGAACAGTTTTTGTTGGATTCGAGCAGGTGTTGTTTCGCGATAATTCGCTTGTGTGAAGCAATTTCACTCAAATTTTTGACATTCTCAGATATTAGTAACACTTGATTCAAAGGGTGTCTGAGGGTCCCTAGAGACGCCCTAACACAGTTTAGGTTGGTTTAAAACATGTCGTTCTTTCGCGATACTTCGCTTTTTAAAGCAACTTCGCTCAAATTTTCGATATTCTCAGATATTTGTAACACTTGTGTCAATGCGTCTCTGAGGCTCGGTAGAAACGGCAGCGCACAGATTTTGTTGGTTTTGAGCAGGTGTTGTTTCGCGATAATTCCCTTGTTTGAAGTAACTTCGCTCAAATTTTCGATATTCTCAGACCTTTGTAACACTTGTCTCAAAGCGTCTCTGTGACTCAGTAGAGACGGCAGGGAACAGTTTTTTGTTGGATTCGAGCAGGTGTTGGTTCGCGATTACTCGCTTGTTTAAAGCAATTGCACTCTAATTTTTGACATTCTCTGATTTTTGTAACACTCGTCTCAGAGCGTCTCTGAGGCTCAGTAGAGACGGCAGGGAACAGTTTTTGTTGGATTCGAGCAGGTGTTGTTTCGCGATAATTCGCATGTTTGAAGCAACTTGGCTCAAATTTTCGATATTCTAAGATCTATGTTACACTTGTCTCAAAGCGTCTCTGAGGCTCAGTAGAGACGGCTGCGCACAGTTTTTGTTGTATTCGAGCAGGTGTTGTTTCGCGATAATTCGGTTGTTTGAAGCAATTTTACTCAAATTTTTGTCATTCTCTGATATTTGTAACACTTGTCTACAGCGTCTCTGAGGCTCAGTAGAGTGAGTGAGTGAGTGAGTGAGTGAGTGAGTGAGTGTGTTGGGTTTAAGGGCCCGTCGACATCTTGGTCATTAGGGCCCCGAGTCCAGAAGTAAAATTACATACCGTCAAGTGTTAAAACATCACCCATTAAAAACTAAAAATCTTCGGTTAAAATAGATAAAAAACCTCTAAACAACTATTAAAACGTTTCATTTAAAATGCTAAAAACAGAAACTTAAAATTGCTACAAAGTAAAAATCACTAAAACGTTAAAAAGCCCAAAAATACGGCCATCTAAAAGGCTAAAATCTCTGAAATAAAATATCCTTACACTTGCTCTATAAAATCAATTCTGGAACAAAACCGCAGCACTGTATTTACAGATACTGGGTCGTTCCTAAAACTGACGACAGTGTAAGGCCCAGGCCAACGGTCTGGCGCTCACGAGCGTATCGCGGACAATCAAGAAGGACATGTGCGACGGAGATTGGAATTTTACACGTCGTACAGACAGGCTCCGGATCACCACGCAAAAGGTGTCCATGCGTGGCTCGGGTATGGCCTATCCTCAGGCGGGTTAAAACCACTTCTTCCCGCCTGGAATTCCTACAGCTGGTATGCCAGGGTTGTACCGTGTCCTTGATTGTCCGTAATTGAGTGCCAGATAACGCTTCCCAAGATTCCTGCCAGAGAGCAAATAGATGGCGACGGAAATATTTCTGCACATCTATATAGGGGAGCGTACGGGTGGAATACTCCGGAAGGCGACATGCAGACTTTGCAGCCGCATCCGCCGCCTCGTTACCCGGAATACCCACATGGCCTGGGATCCACGTAAAAACAAACTGGTATCCGCGAGACAGTAGCTGAGAAATCAACGTCTGGATTTTAACAACCAATGCCGAGGTGCCGATAAACTGTTGCAGGGCCTGGAGAGCGCTAAAAGAATCGGAACAAACGATAAAACTTCCAGGACCTGAACTGGAGATAAAAAGGAGGAAATAAAATATGGCAAACAACTCGGCGGTAAATACTGAACTGGCGTCCGGTAGGCGGTACGTATGAGCGTCACCGTTGTATATAAAGGCGCAACCCGTCGAACTACCCATCTGGGACCCATCGGTAAATACCGGACAGGAAGTCCGGTATCGCCCCAGTAGTTCCGTGAATAGTTGGCGAAACACGGAATGAGGGGTAGCTATCTTAACACAGCCCGACAGCTCCAGGTCAAAGCGTGCGCGCTGGAGTTGCCAGGGAGGACATCGGCCACATGAATGCCACTCTACGGCTGGCAGTCGAAGGGCGTGAGCAGCAAGCAGTTCACGAAACCGGATACCACTTGGACGGGAGATAGTTGTATTTCGCATATAACGGTGCGCGAGGTCTGGACGCAACACGGGTGGAAACGAGGGGTGACCTGGATGGGCGGCCAGCCTAGCCACGTAAGAACAAAGTAATAAAGAGCGTCGAACAGACACTGCAGGTTCGCCAGAATCAGCATACAGACAATCGATTCTGCTGGTGCGGAAAGCCCCAGTAGCGAGACGGATACCAGTGTGATGTACTGTGTCTAAAAGCCGGAGTTTAGACGCAGACGCCGCGCCATAAATAAAACAGCCGTAGTCTAATTTGGACCGGACCAGAGAGCCATACAACCTCAACATGACGGTGCGATCGCCGCCCCAAGATGCCCCAGATAAGACCCTGAGTACCCGAAGCGAACGATCGCAGGAAGCACGAAGATGGCGGATATGGTGCTACCATGTGAGTTTGCTGTCGAGGTATAGGCCCAAGAACTTAAGGTGCGGTACAAAAGGAAGACGTGTGTCGCGGAGATGAAGATCAGGAGGAGGGTGTACTCCTCGCAGTCGGTGAAAGTGTAGACACTGTGTTTTCGTAGGGGACAGCCGAAAGCCCGTGCGTAATGCCCACTCGGCGATGGAGGTTATGGTCAGCTGCAGTTGACGCTCGATGTGCTCCAAACTATAAGAGCGATAGTAGATCGCAAAGTCATCAACATACAGCGACATCGGGATACCGCTACGAACAACACTAGTATTGCCATTAATGGCAACTGCGAAAAGTGTGACACTGAGGATGGATCCCTGGGGTACACCATTCTCCTGGATCTTCTCTTGAGACAGCGTGCTGCCTATACGGACACGAAAACGGCGAATGAGTAAAAAGTTAAAAAGGAAAACGGCTAAGTGACCGCGCAAACCATAACCGTGTAGAGTATGGAGAATGCCATAGCGCATAAGTAGTATCCTAGGCCTTCTCCAGATCAAAGAAGACACCCACGACATGCTGCTTCAGGAGAAACGCATTCTGTATGTATGCCTCCATGCGCGTCAGGTTGTCGACACTGGAGCGATAGCGACGAAATCCGCACTGAACATTGCTCAGCAGGTTATTCGTCTCTAGCCACCACACTAAGCGAGTGTTAATCATCCGTTCCAAGGTCTTGCAGACGACACTCGTCAGGCAAATAGGGCGGTAGCTAGAGGGAAGTGTCCGGTCTTTTCCTGGTCGAGGGATAGGGATGACAATGCCCTCTCGCCAGGAAGACGGAAAAACCTGCTGATGCCAGATGCGGTTATACATGCTCAACATGAAGGAAAGAGCTGCAGGTGGAAGATGAAGCAGCATTTGGCGGTGGATGTCATCAGGACCGGGAGAAGAATTCTTTGCTAGGGACAAGGAATGCGCTAGCTCCGCCTCGGTAAATGGTGCATTGTACGGTTCACTTTGGGCACTGTTAAAACTAAGGCCTATCTGCTCCGCAGATTCCTTGATAGCTAAAAACGCTCTATCATAGCTTTGGGTTTGGCTAGTACAGGCAAAACACTCGGCAAGGGCGTCGGCGATGTCCTGCTCGCTGGTGTAACGGGAGCCCTTTACGGCAAGGCCGGGGATGGTCGTCCGGCGACACTTGCCGTACATTCGCCGAACAGCAGTCCACACCTTTTGCGCCGAACTTCGACGGGAAAGAGAAGATACACACTTTTCCAACGATTTGCGTTTTGCGTCTCGAAGTATAAATCTTGCCCTAGCACGAGCACGCTTAAAAGCGACAAAGTTCGCCTGCGTAGGATGTAATGTAAAGATACGCAATGCACGCTTGCGTGCTTTAGTAGCCAAACGGCATTCCTCGGACCACCAAGGCACAGGAACGTGACGAGGTGTAGTGGAACCACGAGGAATGCTGGAATCCGCTGCACGAAGGATAGAGTAAGTAAAATACTCCACCATGTCGTCAATGGTGGTAAAACCATCGTCGGTTAGGTGAATGAGGGAACGAAACTTCCCCCAGTCAGCCTTGGAAATAATCCAGTGAGGAAAGCGTGTTGGCACAGAATTGTGGCCCGATAGGTGAATGCTAATGGGGTAATGATCACTGCCAAATAAGTCGGAAAGTAGCGACCAGTCGAGTAGAGGTACCAGTGACGGACTGCTAAAAGAAACGTCAAGTGCGGAGTGTGTACCATAGGCAGATGATAAGTAAGTAGGCACGCCAGTGTTTAATATAACTAGGCCGGACATATGGCAAACGTCTGCTACAAGGCACCCACGGGCATCGTCAATGTCGGAGCCCCAATGAGAGTGCTTGGCATTCAGATCGCCGAGAAAGATGAGCGGTGGCGGAATCTGTGCCAAGAGAGCCCGAAGATCGTTCGTGTGTACGACACTCACCGGTGGCAGATAGACATTGCAAAGGGAGAAACAGAGGCTCTGCAGCTGCACACGCACCGCTACAGCTTGTAGCGGCGTGTTGAGTGGCACACTGGTGGCAGAGATATCATGCGCCACCAGGATAGCAACACCCCCGCTGGCTCGCCTATCAGCTGCAGAGTCATGTCTAAATGCCGAAAAACCACGAAGTTGTAATGTGTGGTTAGGGTGCAAGTGCGTTTCTTGTAGACAGACGATTGATGGAGAGCGTTGTGAAACGAGATGCTGTACGTCCGGAACACGTGCCCGGAACATATTAACATTCCAATGGATTATTTCCATGGTAAAGAAGAATTAGGGATTCGTCTTCATCTTTTTCTTCTTCATTTTTACCTTAACCGACTTCGGACGGGGTAGGTTAAATTCGCCATCGTCTGGTGACTCCGCCGACATCCGGGAGTCTGAAGATCCCCGGCGGCTCGCTGAACGAGAGCGGGACTTCATGGACGATGTGCGACTGCTGGCGCGACCAGAAGGCCTAGAATAATGGCTGTCAACAGGCTGGCTGCGGCTAGTTGTCTTCTGAGCTGGTGTCTGCACGGCTATAGATGTAGTAGCAGGTGCAGCAGTGGCACGAGACAGTGAAGGGGTATTCGCAGGTAGGTCAGTCTGTGTAGAAGCATCTGACACAGGAACGTGCTGTATCGCTACGCTGCTGGCAGGAGCGCGTCGGGCAGCCAAGGCATAACCTGTGGTGGTAGCAGGTTTCAGCTGCTCAAAGCGACGACGCGCTTCTGGAAACGTGAGATGTTCTTTCACGCGCAATTCTTGTATACATTTCTCATCCAGGAACTTCGCACACTGACGCGAGCTGGATGGATGCTTCCCTTCACAGTTCACACAGAGGGGATCCCGTGTACATGTCGGGTCCTCATGGGCTGCTAAACCACAGCGCTCACATATAGCAGGATTATTACACAGGGTCTTAGTATGGCCGAACCGTTGGCACCTAAAACAACGCATGGGGTTCGGCACATACTGGCGTACGGCGGCACGTTCGTAGCCACAAAAGATGTACTCGGGCAATTTAGTTCCTCTGAACGTCAGAAACACCGTACGCAAAGGTACATCCTTTCCATCCTGCTTTCGGGTAAGACGGTAAGCCTGACACACACGCTGGTCGGAGAGACAGGTGGTAATCTCATCGTTCGACAGATTGTCCAGACTGGAGGTGGTGACAACTCCCCTACATGTGTTGAGCGATTTGTGTGGGGCTACCCGAATTGGGCAGGAGCCCAACAAACTCGCCTTTAAAAGTTTCTGGGTCTGGTCTGCCGTGTTGGTTTCGATCAACAGCGTACCGTCTCGAACTCTGGTCGCGTTCTTAACCGGGCCACATATTCTGTCGACTTCTCGTTTTATATAAAATGGGCTAAGGTCCTTTATCGTTTTCCCGTCACATGCCAAAGTCAAAACCAAGAAAGGGTCAAAGGAAGAGGGGTTGCTCGGAGACATGATTATTTGGAAGCCCATCCGGAACCGGCTTGTTTAAAGCAATTTCACTCTAATTTTTGACATTCTTTGATTTTTGTAACACTTTTCTCACAGCGTTTCTGAGGCTCAGTAGAGACTCCAGGGAACAGTTTTTGTTGGATTCGAGCAGGTGTTGGTTCGCGATTACTCGCTTGTTTAAAGCAATTTCACTCTAATTTTTGACGTTCTCTGAGTTTTGTCACACTTGTCTCAGAGCGCCTCTGTGGCTCAGTAGAGACGCCAGGGAACAGTTTTTGTTGGATTCGAGCAGGTGTTGTTTCGCGATAATTCCCTTGTTTGAAGAAACTTCGCTCAAATTTTCGATATTCTCAGATTTTCGTAACACGTGTCTTAAATCGTCTCTGTGGCTCAGTAGAGACGGCAGGGCACAGTTTTTGTTGGATTCGAGCAGGTGTTGTTTCGCAATAATTCGCTTGTTTGAAGCAATTTCACTCAATTTTTCGTCATTCTCTGATATCTGTAACACTTGTTTCAAAGGGTGTCTGAGGGTCCCTAGAGACGCCCTAACACAGTTAAGGTTGGATTTAAAAAGGTCGTTCTTACGCGATAATTCGCTCTTTAAAGCAACTTGACTCAAATTTTCGATATTCTAAGATCTATGTTACACATGTCTGAAAGCGTCTCTGAGGCTCAGTAGAAACGCCAGCGCACAGATTTTGTTGGATTCGAGCAGGTGTTGTTTTGCGATAATTGGCTTGTTTGAAGCAACTTGTTTCAAATTTTCGATATTCTCAGATCTTTGTAGCACTTGTCTCAATGCGTCTCTGAGGCTCAATAGAGACGGAAGCGCACAGTTTTTGTTGGGTTCGAGCAGGTGTTGTTTCGCGATAATTCGCTGCTTTAAAGAAACTTGACTCAAATTTTCGACATTCTCTGATTTCGTAACACTTGTCCCAATGCGTCTCTGGGGCTCAGTAGAGACGGTATGGCACAGTTTTTCTTGGATTCGAGCAGGTGTGATTTCGCGATAATTCGCTTGATTGAAGCAACTTGGCTCAAATTTTCAGTATTCTAAGATCTATGTTACACTCGTCTCAAAGCATCACTCTCTGAGGCTCAGTAGAGACGGAAGCGCACAGTTTTTGTTGGATTCCAGCAGGTGTTGATTCCCGATAATTCACTTGTTTGAAGCAACTTCACTAAAATTTTCGACATTCTCTGATTTTCGTAACACTTGTATGGAAGCGTCTCTGAGGCTCTTTAGAGACGGCAGGGCACAGTTTTCTTGGATTCGAACAGGTGTTGTTTCGCGATAATTCGCTTGTTTGAAGACATTTTACTCAAATTTTTGTCATTCTCTAATATTTGTAACACTTGTCCACAGCATCTCTGAGGCTCAGTAGAGAAGGGAGGGCACGGTTTTTGTTGGATTCGAGCAGCTGTTATTTCGCGATAATTCGCTTGTTTTAAGCAATTTCACTCAAATTTTCGACATTCTCAGATCTTTGTAACACTTGTCTCAATGCGTCCCTGAGGCTCAGTAGAGACGACAGGGCACAGTTTTTGTTGGAATCGAGCAGGTGTTGTTTCGCGATAATTCGCTTGTTTGAAGCAATTTCGCTCAATTTTTCGTCATTCTCTGATATTTGTAACACTTGTTTCAAAGGGTGTCTGTGGTACCCTAGAGACGCCCTATCACAGTTTAGGTTGGATTTACACAGGTCGTTCTTACGCGATAAGTCGCTTTTTAAAGCAACTTCCCTCAAATTTTCGATATTCTCAGATATTTGTAACACTTGTCTCAATGCGTCTGTGAGGCTCAGTAGAAACGGCAGCGCACAGATTTTGTTGGATTCGAGCAGATGTTGTTTCGCGATAATTCGCTTCTTTGAAGCAACTTCACTCAAATTTTCGATATTGTAAGATCTTTGTAACACTTGTCTCAATGCGTCTCTGAAGCTCAGTAGAGACGGAAGCTTACAGTTTTCGTTGGGTTCGAGCAGGTGTTGTTTCGCGATAATTCGCTGCTTTAAAGAAACTTGACTCAAATTTTCGACATTCTCTGATTTTAGTAACACTTGTCTGAAACCACCTCTGAGGCTCAGTAGAGACGGTAGGGCACAGTTTTTGTTGGATTCGAGCAGGTGTTGTTTCGCGATATTTCGCTTGTATTTGAAGCAACTTGGCTCAAATTTTCGATATTCTAAGACCTATGTTACACTTGTCTCAAAGCGTCTCTGAGGCTCAGTAGAGACGGGAGGACAAAGTTTTTTATTGGATTCGAGCAGGTGTTGTTTCGCGATAAAGCACTTGTTTGAAGCAATTTCACTCAAATTTTCGACATTCTCCGATTTTCGTAACACTTGTATGGAAGCGTCTCTCAGGCTCATTAGAGACGGCAGGGCACAGTTTTTGTTGGATTCGAGCAGGTGTTGTTTCGCGATAATTCGCTTGTTTAAAGCAATTTCACTCAAATTTTTGTCATTCCCTGATATTTGTAACACTTGTTTCAAAGGGTGTCTGAGGGTACCTAGAGACGCCCTAACACAGTTTAGGTTTGATTAAAACATTTCGTTCTTTCGCGATAATTCGCTTTTTAAAGCAACTTCGCTCAAATTTTGGATATTCTCAGATATTTATAACACTTGTCTCACTGCGCCTCTGAAGCTCAGTAGAAACGGCAGCGCACAGATTTTGTTGGATTCGAGCAGGTGCTGTTTCCGATAATGCACTTGTTTGAAGCAACTTGACTCAAATTTTCGACATTCTGTGATTTTCGTAACACTTGTATGGAAGCGTCTCTGAGGCTCATCAGAGACGGCAGGGCACAGTTTTTGTTGGATTCGAGCAGGTGTTGTTTCGCAATTATTCGCTTGTTTAAAGCAATTTCACTCTAATTTTTGACATTCTCTGATTTTTGTAACACTTGTCTCAATGCGTCTCTGAGGCTCAGTAGAAACGGCAGCGCACAGATTTTGTTGGATTCGAGCAGTTGTTGTTTCACGATAATTAGCTTGTTTGAAGCAAATAGGCTCAAATTTGCGATATTCTCAGATCTTCGTAACACTTGTCTCAGTGCGTCTCTGAGGCTCAGTAGAGACGGCAGCTCACAGTTTTGGTTGGATTCGAGGTGGTAATTGTTTTGCGACAATTCGCTTGTTTGAAGCAATTTCACTCAAATTTTTGACATTCTCAGATAGTTGTAACACTTGTTTCAAAGGGTGTCTGAGGGTCCCTAGAGACGCCCTAACACAGTTTAGGTTGGATTTAAACAAGTCGTTCTTTCGCGATAATTCATTTGTTGAAGCTACTTCGCTCAAATTTTCGTTATTCTCACATATTTGTAACACTTGTCTCAGTGCGTCTCTGAGGCTCAGTAGAAACGGCAGCGCACAGATTTTGTTGGATTCGAGCAGGTGTTGTTTTGCGACAATTACCTTGTTTGAAGTAGCTTCACTCAAATTTTCAATATTCTCAGATCTATGTAACACTTGTCTCAAAGCGCCTCTGAGGCTCAGTAGAGACGGCAGGGCACAGGTTTTGTTGGATTCGAGCAGGTGTTGTTTCGCGATAATTCCCTTGTTTGAAGCAATTTCACTCAAATTTTTGTCATTCTCTGATTTTTGTAACACTTGTGTCAAAGCGCCTCTGAGGCTCAGTAGAGACGGCAGGGCGCAGTTTTTGTTGGATTCGAGCAGGTGTTGTTTCGCGATAATTCGCTTGTTTGAAGCAACTTGACTCAAATTTTCGATATTCTAAGATCTATGTTACACTTGTCTCAAAGCGTCTCTGAGGCTCAGTAGAGACGGGAGGACACAGTTTTTTATTGGATTCGAGCAGGTGTTGTTTCGCGATAAATCGCTTGTTTGAAGCAATTTCACTGAAATTTTCGACATTCTCTGATTTTCGTAACACTTGTATGGGAACGTCTCTGAGGCTCATTAGAGACGGCAGGCCACACTATTTGTTGGATTCGAGCACGTGTTTTCTCGCGATTATTCGCTTGTTTAAAGCAATTTCACTCAAATTTTTGTCATTCCCTGATATTTGTAACACTTGTTTCAAAGGGTGTCTGAGGGTCCCTAGAGACGCCCTAACACAGTTTAGGTTGGATTAAAACATTTCGTTCTTTCGCATTAATTCGCTTTTTAAAGCAACTTCGCTCAAATTTTGATTATTCTCAGATATTTATAACACTTGTCTCAATGCGCCTCTGAGGCTCAGTAGAAACGGCAGGGCACAGATTTTGTTGGATTCGAGCAGGTGCTGTTTCGCGATAATGCACTTGTTTGCAGCAACTTGACTCAAATTTTCGACATTCTCTGATTTTCGTAACACTTGTATGGAAGCGTCTCTGAGGCTCATTAGAGACGGCAGGGCACAGTTTTTGTTGGATTCGAGCAGATGTTGTTTCGCGATAATTCGCTTCTTTGAAGCAACTTGACTCAAATTTTCGATATTCTCAGATCTTTGTAACACTTGTCTCAATGCCTCTCTCAAGCTCAGTAGAGACGGAAGCTTACAGTTTTTGTTGGATTCGAGCAGGTATTGTTTCAAGATAATTCGCTGCTTTAGAGGAACTTGACTCAAATTTTCGACATTCTCTGATTTTCGTAACACTTGTCTGTAACCGCCTCTGAGGCTCAGCAGAGACGCTAGGGCACAGTTTTTGTTGGATTCGAACAGGTGTTGTTTCGCGATAATTCGCTTGTTTGAAGCAACTTCGCTCAAATTTTCGATATTCTCAGATCTAGGTAACACTTGTCTCAAAGCGTCTCTGAGGCTCAGTAGAGACGGGAGGGCACAGTTTTTGTTGGATTCAAGCAGGTGTTGTTTCGCGATTATTCGCTTGTTTAAAGCAATTTCACTCAAATTTTTGTCATTCTCTGATATTTATAACACTTGTTTCAAAGGGTGTCTGTGGGTCGCTAGAGACACCCTAACACAGTTTAGATTGGACTTAATCAGGTCGTTCTTACGCGATAATTCGCTTTTTAAAGCAACTTCGCTCAAATTTTCGATATTCTCAGATCTTTGTAACACTTGTTTCAAAGGGTGTCTGAGGGTCCCTAGAGACGCCCTAACACAGTTTAGGTTGGATTTAAACAAGTCGTTCTTTCGCGATAATTCGCTTTTTAAAGCAACTTCGCTCAAATTTTCAATATTCTCAGATATTTGTAACACTTGTCTGAAACCGCCTCTGAGGCTCAGTAGAGACGGTAGGGTACAGTTTTTGTTGGATTCGAGCAGGTGTTGTTTCGCGATAATTCGCTTGTTTGAAGCAATTTCACTCAAATTTTCGACATTCTCTGATTTTCGTAACACTTGGATGGAAGCGTCTCTGAGGCTCATTAGAGACGGCAGGGCACAGCTTTTGTTGGATTCGAGCAGGTGTTGTTTCGCGATTATTCGCTTGTTTAAAGCAATTTCACTCTAATTTTCGACATTCTCTGATTTTCGTAAGACTTGTCTGAAACCGCCTCTGAGGCTCAGTAGAGACGGTAGGGCACAGTTTTTGTTGGATTCGAGCAGGTGTTGTTTCGCGATAATTCGCTTGTTTGAAGCAACGTGGCTCAAATTTTCGATATTCTAAGATCTATGTTACACTTGTCTCAAAACGTCTCTGAGGCTCAGTAGAGACGGGAGGACACAGTTTTTTATTGGATTCGAGCAGGTTACTATGTAACGGAGTCCATTTTAAAATTATTGTTGTCTTTAATAATTGCTTGTTAATGCTTAACACCTTTCATTATAATAAATGTTATGTTATGCTGCAGTTTGTTGTGTTACTTGGTAGTATCCTGTCACGATCCTGCGGAATACGTTGTTAAGGAAAGGGAAAGGGAAAGGTAGTAGGTGTAAGTAAAACGCCAAAAGGAGGCGTAACAAGGTGATGGCATTGCGTTCCATAAAAAATCTATAGCGAGATATCACTGAAAATACATGCTTCGAAGTCCCCGATATTGGTTTTATTTTTATTTTTTTTTTTTTTTTTATTTTTTATTTTAAAGAAAAGGTCTGTGTGGAAGTGTGTGACCTCGTGTGTCTGAGCAATGCGAATCAAGGAAAATCTTGGTGAAAATGTATTTATGTACACTTTTTCAGCAGTGAAACGAAGTTAAAAAAGCATAAGCTTTACCTTACATTTTTAAATGGTTCCATTTATACCCCGCTTTTAACTCCAATGTTCATAATGGTGGTCTTCCTTTTGGAATATGTCTAAAGGATATGATATGTCGTATTCAGTGGAATTTGAGTCTTTGGGGTTTTTATGCATTATGTCTCACTCACTGACACACACACACACACACACGCGCGCGCGCTCAGTCATTCACACTTGCAGGCTCTAGGCAGGATGGAGAATAATCTTAGCTAGATAAAAGCTCCCACACCCCAGCCGGGAATCAAATCCGGGATCCCTACACAGCAGCTAGCTCCTCTACCGATTGACCTATGAGACCAGCCGCGAAAATACTCATTTTCCCTAGAAACGTCTATAAGGATTTTGATTAAAATAAGTATTTTAAGACTTTTTTTGGCACATGAAATGTATACGTTGTGGATATTCGTGGAGTATTTCCAAAATCCTGTTCCTTTTTAACTCTCGCATTACCAAAGGTGGGGAGGAGGGGGTACCGTATACCTGCCTTCTGTAATTTTTTAAATTTTCTCTTTCAATTTTTTGATTAAAGGAATGCGCTTAGTTGTCAGTCTACTGAATTGCGTAATGTCAAGGTGATCAAAGCACTGCCCCTTAGATGTAATGCAATTCACATAAAAAATAATAAGGGAATAGTTACACAATGTTAAGTATTACCTTTATAAACATTACAGGATATAATATCCAATTTTAAAGTCAATTTATTTTAAAAATTGCTGAGATATCTTGTTACCAGTGCTGGTCACCTCCGTTGGCAGTATAAACTCTGTAATAAGGATTACGATAATATATAATATAATTCATGAAAAGTAGGAATTGTTAAACAGTGTTTAATATTACGTTTATAAACATGAGAAGATATAATACACAATTTTAAAATAAATTTGTTTTAAAAATTGCTCAAACATATTGTTACTAGTGGTGGCCACAAAGTACCGTTACCCCCCTGGGTAATCTAAGTTACGAAATTAGGCTTGGCAATGCTAGGCTCAATGATAACTGATATACCGTAAGCGACAGATAAAATCTTACTACATAGATGAAAGTGTAAATGTCATTATAGCACACATTTTATGTCACCCAGGGTTGCCAACTTTTCAAAGCAAAATTATCGTACCGGCCACTCAAAATTATAGATTTGGATTCAAAATTATCGTACATCTTAAACCAAATGCTACAGTAATAAAAAATCAGCACAACAATTTTGAATATGTAATAGTATTGATGTTTATGGTATCTACTTACAAGATTGATGACAACCAGGATTACAGCTTTCGACCTTAGTTTTCTCACACTATAAATCTGAAAGTTCATCTTCCTTAGCTGCT
This sequence comes from Tenodera sinensis, assembly GCA_030765045.1. Taxonomy (NCBI): domain Eukaryota; kingdom Metazoa; phylum Arthropoda; class Insecta; order Mantodea; family Mantidae; genus Tenodera; species Tenodera sinensis. Next base: position 101,857,293 of record CM060967.1, read on the forward strand.
GCAGAGGTATACACATTTGTGGTTGACATAGACTTCAACATCTCCTCGGTGACTTGGAAATTTTCAGACCATGTCAGAATAAGTCCATTGACCGTATCTAGTGCCAGTCGGTTTCTGATTTTGGTTTTTATTAAACCCACTTTGGAGAAAAGTCTTTCACACGAAGCATTGCTGTGGGGCAAGAAAATCACTGATAATGCAAATTCCGACAGTGCCTTGAACTCATTATTCCCACCAAGGTCACACATGTATTTAACAACACCCCAGAAGCTGTCAGGTTCAGGGATGTTCTTTGTCTTACAGGGAATATCAGTTATTGAGAATTTTCTCCACTGGTCATCAATTTTCTGGAGAGCACGTTCTTCGTTGGGGTTAATAATTCTGGGCACAGTGGCAATAAGTGGATAAAGGGAAGGAGGATTGGTAGGGTATGACATGGTTGCCTTAGAAGGGTGGAGACAGGCCATGAGGGCAAAAGTGGAGTCGCCACCAAAATCGTACCTTTCCTTTAATTGGCAACATCCAGTAATAAGGAAATCACGACAGCGAGAGCGCACATCTCTAGTTAGAACCTTATTTTCAATATCTAATCTACTAAACTCGCTCATCACTTTTACACCGAGGTATATTTGCTCCAGAGGTTTGAAGTGACTTTGACCTGCAGGGTTTATATCTTTGGGATTTGTTTGCGTTACATACTGTTCACTCATGTACTCGTTCAATCTGCTTTTGTAGGTTGAGGTCATCTTATAGTGTAGCACTGTGATGAGAGTCTGTTCACCTTGGAAAAGTTCATTCAAGCCGGAGAATCTTGGCAAGATCCACTAGGATACTTTCTACAGATTGCAGACGTTCTTCGTAAGCTGTGAAGTAAAGATTTAGGGGCTCCCACTGTTCTACAATCCGATCAACCACTTGTGACAAAGATAACCACCTAGTCTGGGATGGCTTGAGGATTTTATGTGGGTCTGTATCACAAAATTCCTGGAATTCCTTCAGTTGTGCTTGCCGTTTAGCACTGTTCTTGAACACACCATAAATATTCCTGCAGTAGTCTTCGAGCATTCTTGGCAACATTTTACACGCTTCACTGGTACATATATGCAGGGAGTGGCAAATACACTTGACCAGTGTGATACCAGGAAGTTCATTCTGCATCCTCTTGGCTACACCGGAATGTTTGCCGAACATGGTATTGCATCCATCACTTGCAAAGCCTATAATATTCTGAATGCTGACGTCTGCGTCTTTAAATGCAGAAATTACTGCATTGTACAGCCGTTCTGCGGTAGCGCCTACATGTGATGCTTCATTGTCATTTAAGGGGTACACATGGACTAACATAAAAACTTCGTCTCCACCTTTTTGCATTTGTCACTATAGTACCTCACACATATGCACAAGCTTTTCACATTGCTAACGTCAGTGGACTCGTCAATGATGACGCTGAACTTAACTTTGTTCAATATGTCTTTTAGGGCTTCACTGGCACATTTCCCAATTACATTTTTGACAATATTTGTAGCTTTAGTGCGGCCTAATTTAACTGACTTAGCTATTTCAGAATCACTGTAATTACTGTCACCGAGGGCAACTAGTTTAGGCGCTAGTCGTAGGGCAATGTTGCATTCTGCCAGAAAAGCACATGACCGTATTTCAGCTTTTATTTTTTGTGCAAATATACTGTGCTTGCTGTCACTAGGAGCATTGTTACATTGAAACAGTATTCTCTGTTGTTCCAAACCCAATACCCTTTTTGAGTTTTTGATGCTTAGCACCTTTCGCGTGGGTTTTCACTACCGAAATTTCTGATGTAAAAATAATTTTACACAACACGCACTGGGCTCGAAACATATCGTCTTTTACTGGCGCAATCCAACCACGGAAATCCGGATTCTGTTCCCATTCTTTCCTGTACTTCTGTTTTCTGTGTCGGTTTCGTTTAACTATCACCCCTAATTCCTTTCTTTTTATCAGGAGTTCCACAGGTTTTTCTCTGGCCTACTATTTCGTCCTCACTTTCACTTTCCATGTCACACATTGAGATAAACAATTTAAAATCTTACCTAATGCCGTACCGCAACTCGCGACTAATAATCGGATAGCGGACTGCAAACGAACAAACGAAAGCCGCGACATCGAATGTACACCTTGCTGTTTGCCGTGTAACTGGTAACTTTCAACACATGCGCACGCACCGTGTTGATTGTTTAAGTAAGACCCATCCGGAAATATTGCAGCATGATATAATGTTAGATAAGCGCAAGTAAGAGGGAAGTTGAATTCACATTGCAGTTGGATATCAGGTTTACTTGCGTCATGAAAGACTGCCAGATAAGCGCAGGGAAGGCGAAATCTTATTACAGTTTGGAGGCAAGTTTTATTGCGTCATGAAACAATGCAACAGCAGCCGTCGGCTGGAGGAAGGTTTGCTACTTATATTTAGTTTCATTTCGCTGGTGACAAACCAGTGAAAACGATATGCCGGTATCGTAGAATATACTGCCATACATCCAACATTCAAATTATCGTATACCCCCATAATTATCGTACGGGTTGGCAACCCTTATGGCACATTTTTGTGGAGTTAAGCACGACTGAGATATGCTTTGTTATTTGTTATTTAAAATATTTGTACTTTTCTCAACTGGGAAGTACTTATTTCATCTCTTTCTCCCATTACTGGGCATTCAAAGAGAACGAAATTTCAAAGCCACCACACAGCCACCACTTCTTAAAAGATTTTACTATATCTTAAGTATCCCTACAAGAAAATATGTAATAATGGCATTTCTACAAATGTGTATTTCGATTAACGTGAAGTAGATAGAAGATTACTTTTGTTGAAATGGGTAGTGAAAGTGATGTGAATGTAAACCAGCATACTTGTTTAGGAATGACACTTGCGAAATGGATGGAAGACATTCGGAATTACTCATTTTTCTTTATTCGAAATGTACACAATGGATTTATGTTAAACACAAAAGCGCCACACTGAAGCCTTAGGCCTGGGCAACAGGTACTCTCTGAGCACAGACCCCTCACGTCCTTGCACTGTTTACTGTATGCTTAGCACGTAGAAAACATGAGATTCTTTCAAGATATTCCGCTAGTTCCCCAGCCTTGAACAAAGATCTCTAAGGGTGAAGATGTTGTGACATCCCTATGCACTTCATTGTTTTAGGTATTATGTATCCATTATAGAATTAGCACAACATTGGCCATACGAAGGGTGGAACCTTATGCTTCTATGGCATCGTTTTCAAGCCGGCCTCTTATTCTCCCAGGTTATCCACCTAATAAACGAGCACTGAAGGACTGGAACTATTGCACGGCTTTAGAAAGCCACTCCAATTTAATCTGGTCTTCCGAATAACTATAATAACTTTCTTTACAATTGAACATTATTATGAATGTTATTTTTCTCACAGAAGTAGCTATAACTTCATTCTTTATTACGTGTTAGTAGGTCACATTTGTGTTATTTAATATTAAATTATATATAATATAATACATAATATGTCCACGTTTCTTTATATTTAATTCCGGCGGTGGTTAATTCCTTAAAGATGTTCGTCTATTAGCTTTCACTGCACCTGTAGCTCTTAATATTTTTACAGCAATGATAAGCTCTTGTCCTTTGCACCAATTCTATCCCCTCCTTGATTTTCTTTAGGTGAATTCCCAGTAGAATAATTTTTTCTTGCAAGGAGGGACAGTCTATCCTTAGACATTCCTGCTATTCCCTGAAAACTTGCAGCACAGATTGTTAAAACATCTCCATTTTTCTTTGTGATGCTATATTTAATAGCCACAGATTGTTTTCTTTTAGAATTTTCCTCCTTCACTTTCCTTCGTTCTGGAGAATCAATTCTATTTAGATGTTTCAATTTAGATGTTTTACTTTATTATGGATATCATTAATGTCTTCATGAGTCACACCTCGTACTCTGCATTCCTTACTTTCCCTCTTTATTGACTTCTATGGATAATCTTGAATTCCATGATTACATTTTATGGACGGTTCTTTATTATTAGGCTTTGTAGCTTGAACAACACGTTTTCTTCTTTTTCCTGCCACCATCAAATTCAGTCACTGGAGTCAAACCCAGTACTTTCGTCCATGACTTATCTTGTGCTTGCGAGAGACTGGTTCACTCTATGTACATAACAATAGTGACAGTCGTAGAAGTGATTCAGAAAACCTAACATTATTTACTGTGTGATAAACAATGGTTTTAAACAGCGGCCGGCCGATGTTGCAGTATTGCGGCGCTATCCTGAGTGTGGAACATGTTTGCTTGTTAGGTCTTTGTAATGCCGCTTTGAGAGCGATGTTGATAGGAGGTTCTGAAAGAGTAGGTGACAACAGTTTGTTGTTATATAAACCACATGCCAAGTAGTATCGTCATTCTCTTCCCTTCGAATCAGAAAAGTGAATGAATCGTTCTGTTATTTGGCCGCGGGAAGGCTGTGAAATAATGATATGGCTTTTGTATAGCATTTAATACCTTCGAAGCAAGATCGGACAAGCGGAATATTGTAAATTAATATCAGGTTGGTGATGGGTCTTGACAGGTTGCAAATCTTTTCATTTAGACTTTGCTGTATCGAGTTTTGTAAAATCGCTGTGCATGCGCTCTATCGAGTTATGGAAAAACGCTCATGATTCACCATGATTCACGCGGCAAATATCGAGTTATGCAAAATCTGATTTCACAGACCGTTTGGAGGCATCGAAAGCATACCGAATTCCATAATCCCATAAAATAACTCATTTTCTCAAAATTTGTGTTCTATGGAGTTTTGAAAAAACGCTCCTCATATATAATTTAATAGATGTATGTCTATTTACTGAGCCATGTATGGTTTCCTACTTACAGGAACAAGCAGAACCTCTGAATTATATTTTCGTTGCACAAAACGCCTCATTTGGGGAGTAAATAAAAACAAGAGAAAGTTTACGATGTAAAGATATGGCGTATGAACTGAAATTTCTTTAATTTACGGTAGTGGAAGAAGTGAGCATGTCAGTTGAACTTAGTGCTTCGGCTGTTGGCTAATTTATATTACTGTTAGCAAGAAGGAGACATTAAAACAGAAAGTTCATATGATCTCAACTTTAAAGCAAGGAAGAGGAGTGTTGTCTTAAACACTAGAACAGTCCGATTCGCATTAAAGTAACTAAGGTGCAAATTATATTCACTACGTTGCTTATATCAGCGATCGGCAAGTATCGGACTTACGACGTAGGAGCGGGAACATGGTGACAGAGCACTCTGTGAGAAGGCACGAGCAGTGCAAATACAACAGCGGGAAGCACGTGTAGTGCCATGACGGCTGGTAGTTTTATTTGTTACAAAAAAGTATTCTAATTCTGCATGTTTAAGAGTCCAATATGGAATAGTTTATTATGGGTTAGAATTTATATTACTTTTGTTAATAATAAACACATTGATTCAGTGACGCAACTTCCCAAGAGCCCTGGACAATAGCTACTATATGATGGCCAATGAGCTTGAGTAATCTTATTATATAGTGTTATAATATTGGCGTGTTTTTCGTGTTTACGATAGCCTAAGAGAAGACTCCATTCGGATAAATAAGTAAAAAAGTAGATACACAGACAGACGGATAGAGATGGCGGATTGCTGTTGGATGGACGGATAGATGAATGGATGAATGAATAAATAAGATAAATAATTGAGTTAAATAAATAATTAAACAAATTACATTTTAAGTTTCCCAACAAAGGTACCAAATACTGGCTGCACTAGTGATTCCTCAATTCGCATAATTTACACAGTGCAAAGGCTGTTACTGTTCAGTGGAGAGGTAATGTCCGACTTTCCCCATCTCTGCTCTGTGAAGCAGGTGCACTGAAGAAAGAAAACCTCCGCGGAATGACGTTATAGATTCCTGATTTAGGTATTTATGGGACAAACCCTAAGACATTTTCTGTTCTTGCTGGATATGTTATCTATTGTTGAAGTTCCACGGCTTTTAAGGTAACAAATTTCTCCCATTCATTTAATAAATAAAGGGGTTCCACTATTAATATTGTGAAACTGCACAGTTATAGTTTGCACCGCAACCACCACCACATATGAAATACCTACAATACATGCTTGTATGTTTAAGTTGCAACACAGGATATGTCAAATGTCACAACACACTGCACAAACAGCCCTACACACAAGGCTGCACAAGTAATATGGAAATGCCCATAGAGCGCTAGGGTCCAAGGTACACTGACTACATTAACGAGGGTGAGTGTACCTAGCAAGGAGAGCATTGCGTTCACCCAAGAATTCCATGCCCATATTTTACTGGAAATACTGAGGTATTAGCTATTCTAATTATGTTTGTACGACATACAAATGTTATATTTTACCTAAGTTCTTATCAGAAATTGTTAGGTATGTTACTATGGTTTGAAATATTCCGATCAAAAAGATCGCTTTCAGAAAAGTTTGCGCGCGCGCGTGTGTGTGTGTGTGTGTGTGTGTGCGCGCGCGTGCGCGCGCGCGTCCTGTGTTTCCGGGTGTTTGTGCAAGGTCGATGGAACACCAAGCGTGGTAATTTAAGTTCTCCATATCCCAAGAATTGGACAGAAGGTATTGGAGAACATCCTTCACCTGGGTTATCCTTTGCATGGAAATTTCCTGAAAATTATGACTTTCCTAGAAGCTACTGTTACGAGCTAGATCCGAATACTGTGTTTTGAAGTATACCCATTTTCATTACAAATGAAAGGTATATCAATTTTCTGGGAGTAGCTTCTGGAATCTTTCATTCTGGATGAGCACTACTGTTAAGCCCTACGAAAATACTTTCTATTTCATTTCTTTCTTTTCTTTGTTTTCCCCCTTTTTGTGAAGTTAACCATTTCCAAGATATTTCTTACTCGTACTCCTGTTCATGGAACGAGAATGGAATTTCAAAGCCTGGACAGAGTAATCACCTGTTAAACGATTTAACTATCACTTGAGCTTCCTACATTCCATTTCTATTGAATCTAACAATTATTCCTAATTACTTAGGTAATATTTTTCTTTTCACGACATCCTCTTTCCACCGTGTTATATATACGTAGTCGTATCGATCGACCGGAAAGTCAGGCCGAACTATCTACAGCAAGGCTTCACCATATAACAGCACTTCTAGACCTACATAAATTTCTTTTTATTGCTTTGCTAACTGTGGTACGCAACACTTCTTAACTTCTTTTGAGTATCTTCTTCCCAAGCAACTTGATGTAAGTTGTGCAATACACTTTTATACTCACTGGGATAATCGATAAAAATATAAATCTTACCAGTTTCTTCAGGTTCATGCAGTGGTGATTCCTGGGGGATCGCATACTCGCAACTGCACACCCACTAAATTTTTCCGCATTTGAATGTGTATTTACCTTTATAGGCATGCATACGAGAAAGTCGAATGTCCAACTTTCTTCTGTATGAACTTGCTCGATTAATTTTCCCGCGCCCTCTTTACCAAATGTTGTCATGCAGTCAACAAGCAGAAACGCATAAACCTGATTTTGCGACTGGCGAAGGTAGCTTTTAGGCGAGGGGTACGCGGGGAGAGGTGCAAAGCTTGCGTTTAAGAGTACGGCGAGTTAAGGCAGCATAATAGCACTTTGAGTCCATGCTGATTGGACGGGACGAGTTCGAGTACTTCTCACCAGGGGGCAACAGGAGAGCGACCGCAGCGACCGTGATGGAGCAAATAGCAACTACCAAATCAGGCGAAAAGCACAATTCCAAATTGGTCAAGGGTTTCGAGGCTAAAAGGATGCCAAGAAAGGTTCATATCCGAACCTACACGTCCGAGGACTTTGAAAGGGCGAAACAAGTGCTAAGAGAGGAGCAGATTCATTTCTACTCCTACTCACTCCAGCGTCCCAACGTCGAAAGACGCATAATTAGGGGACTCTCCTCTGAGTGTACACCAGAGGAAATAACACAGGTACTCCTAGAAGAACATGGGATTAAAATCTCAGCTGCAGCGCAGCTGAGAAAGACCATTTGGACCGAGGAGCGGTCCAAAAAAGTACCCATGCCACTATATTTGGTAGTGGTGGACAAAGTCCTGGACCAACAAATTCAGCCAATAGACGCTGTACGCACCTTGTTCCACACTGTGGTCAAGGTGGAGCGATTTTATGGGCTAGATGGCCCAGCCCAATGCCACAGATGCATGGGTTTTTCACCATTCCAGCCAAGCATGTGAACGAAAGATCACATGCCTACGCTGTGCAGGAGAGCACCTTGTCGCAAATTGCGACAAAGGCACATAAGAAAAAGAGTGTGCCAATTGCCACAAACCCCACGTAAGTGTTTACAAGTTCACCAGTTTGGTTTTCATCAGGGTCATTCCACGACCATCCAGTTGCTGCGTGTGGCCGAAATGGTTTCCCTGGGTTTACAGGGAGGCATCAAGACCATAGTGGTGCTGCTGGACGTGGAAAAGGCTTTCGCCACAAATTGGCACCAAGGCCTACTGTATAAACTAAAGCAGGCAAATATCCCTCCTCCATATCTCACTATAATTAGCAGCTTCCTTCAGGACCGCACTTTCAGAGTGAAAGTGGAGGGAAAACTGTCTACAAAAAGAGAAATAGCGGCAGGAGTCCCGGAGGGCAGTGTACTCTCCCCGCTACTCTTCGCAGCCTGCATGTCCGATTTCCCCACGAAACCACACACTGCGACATGCCAGTATGCGGACGACGTCCGCATAATGGCACAAAACAAAAATGTGAGATGTTGCCTCCCTCCCCTTCAACGACAACGTCGACCGTTGGAGTGAGAAGTGGAGAATGGCTATTAGTCCGGGGAAAAGCTCCGCTCTCCTTCTTGGTAAGGTTCGCCATTGGTGGCCAGAATGGTCACTCCGGCTTAGGCGGAGAAATATCCCATGGGTAACCTCCGCCAAATATTTAGGCGTTCTCCTCGATCGCGGGCTAACATACGCCCCACACGTCCGCGGAAAGGCCAAACTTGGTCACGCTGCGCTCAAACAGCTCTACCCCAATCTCATATCTACCATGCCCAACCACCTAAAATTAAGGATTTACCGGGCAATCATTCCGCCATTGATCCTATACGGCTGCGAAGCCTGGGGATCAGCAGCACCCTCTACCATACGCAAACTGCAGTCAGTGCAGAACAGGGCGTTAAGAATGATATACAATACCGGACGCAGATTCCCGTCTTACATCCTTCACAACAAATCAGGACTTCCCTACATCACGGACTTGGTAAGGGAGCGATCCCGAACCATGCACTCCAAACTTAACTCCCACACCAATCAGCTGGTACGGGCACTAGGTCAATACGACCATAGAGCACCTCGAAGAACGAAAAGTTACCACCTATCCAAGGACGCCCTTGGATAAGGGTAATGCCACTCCCATATCCTAACACATCCTTACCCCAACACCTATACCTGCCCCCTTTCTGTATCCTAAATTAGGTATACAGAAAGAAACCATTGCCCAGGACACATAAGCATGACAACACAAAGACAACCTCCTATACCGCACAGGTAAAGTCGCATTAGCGGCTAGGTGCTGTGCAAACACGACATACCGTACATGAGAACCTGTACGACCTGTTTTCGATTGCTGGATTGCAGGGCAGCATAATACCTCCCATACCAGCAAACCCAAGACCGCAGAGGGAGAGAAAACCCCGGGAGCCTAAACATGCACCCACAGTGGCCGAGGGGGGTGAAGTTTCCACCACTCGACGTCCTCAGGAGGAGGCTAGGGCTGAGGAGATTCCATCAGCACCTCTTCCTTCCACACCCAACACACCCTCAACCACTGACTTTGACCTCCCTGACCGGCTCAAGTGGGTGCAGTTAGTACTGCAAAACCATGGGCAAAGGATCTGCGACCTAATTGCCAGATTCTGCTCCGCGAGCGACTCAACAGCTAAGACGCTCATCGCAATGGAGAGGCTTGCCCTCCTGACCTCTCTACTCCAGTGCGCCCAGAATGGCCAGTCAAACTAGGTCATGCACCTCGTTTCGGTTTGTGTTCTGGAACGCATGCGGACTGACCGGCCAGGCGGGGAACTATCGTACTTTGCCCGAACCTATGCTCTAGATGCCATCTTAGTCAGTGAAACACACCTCCGTCCAAACGACCGTTTCCACATACCGGGTTACGTTTGCCACAGAACTGACCGTGAAGTCCGTCCTGGAGGCGGAACGGCGGTGCTCGTGAGGCAGAACGTGGTCCACCGTCCAAACCAGCTCCCACCCCTGCAAACCCTAGAGGCCACGGCTATCACTCTGAACCTTTACGGCACGGAGATATTGATAGTCTCTGTATACCACCCTTCCCGAAGGCAGTTCGTACCTAACGACTACCGCTCTATCCTAGCCCTTTATCCCAACGCCATTCTGGGTGGTAACTTCAATGCCAAGCACCAGCGCTGGCACTGTGGTCGAAGGGCGGACGCCCGAGGCAATGCCATCATCCGCCTCATCGATGCGGACCCTGAACTTCGTGTGCAGGGCCCGTGGCAACCCACACATCATCCGCATGGCCGAGGACTACCTTCTGTCATAGACTTTGCCATCATCAAGCATTTCACATTTCATCTCTCCCTCACGACAATAAATGCACTCCAATCAGAACACAACCCAGTGCTGACAGAAATCAGCACCTGGATTGCCAATCATGACAGTTCGACCTATACTCGAGAAACGGACTAAGAAGGCGTTCGTAATTGCCTCCGAACCTCCATCCCACCCAACCCCAGAATCGCTGACATTCCAACCCTCGAGGCGGCAGTCTCTTCTTTCACATCCATTGTGACAAGAACTGCTCATAACCTCACAATCCATGTTCCAGCACCCTCTCACCCAGACGTCCTTCCACTTGACACAATTCTACTCATCCGCCGGTCCTGGGCGGCACGGAGACTCTACCAAAGGCACCGCACCCCTCACGACAGAGCTCTCTTACGGCGATTGCGCCGACGGTCGGATCCCGAATGCGCGTGCAGCGAGTGCAAGCGTGGGAGGACAAGATGGTCAGCCTGGACACTGAAAGTGGGGACGTGTGGAAGATCGCCAAATGTCTCCGAAACCGTCGCGGACAATACAACTCTCAAATTCAGGGCACTCGAGGCCTGGCCTATGAACCTGAAGCCAAAGCCAACGTGTTTGCCGACTATTTGGAGCGCACCATGTGTCCAAGAGACGACCCCCAGGACTACGGTTTCTCAGAACGTACCCGCCGAGACGTACTTCGATTTCTTCGGAACGACTCCCAGTGATACGCCCCAGCGAAATCCATGGCGCACTCCAGCGCCTCAAACCCAAAAGGACGGCGGGACCTGATGGGCTAGCTCCCCTTATGCTTCGTCACCTTCCCTTCAACGCCGTGCTCTTCCTAACTAGGGTATTCAACATGTGCCTTACCCTGGGTGACTTCCCACGTGAGTGCAGAGAGGCTCGGGTGATCTACATCTTGAAGCCTGGGAAAGACCCGGTGCATCCCTCCAACTACCGATCCATAAGCCTCCTATCTATCCTCTCGAAAGTTTTCGAGAGGATGATCTTAAACCGCTTATCCCCATTACTGGGAAACATTCAAGCCATCCCTGAACATCAGTTCGGCTTTCGTCCTGGGCACTCTTCGCCTTCACTGCTGCGGTGTCTCTGGATGTAGAAGAGGCCTTTTCAACCACTGGCATGTAGGGCTCCTAGCCAAACTCATCCAACTGGACTGCCCACACAATGAATCAACATATTACACAGCTTCCTCACACACCGAACACTAAAAGTAACTGTCGCGGGGAGAACATCTATTATCAGACCAACAAGAGGTGAAGTCCCCAAAGGCTCTGTTCTGTCCCCTACTCTCTTTAGTGTCTTCATGGCAGACTTCCCAACAGAACCACGGGTCAGTATAGCACAATACGCTGACGACGTATTACTATTCTGCACCAATAAACACATTCTTATGCCTTCAACCCCATACAGAGACACCTCCGCCTTGTGCAGGAGTGGTGCCGGCGATGGCGAATATCCCTTAATCCAGACAAGAGCCATGCCATTCTCTTCACGAGGCGCCCCATCCCCGCAGAGTGCCCCACTTTCCAACTTCGGGGTCAAAGAATCGAGTGGAGAGACTCCATCAGCTATCTAGGAGTCAAACTGGATATGGGCCTAACTTTCCGCGGGCACATTAGACACCTCTCGGCGCGGACGCTATTGCCTCACTGTACCCTAGGCTGACGTCTGAAATGCCAGTCCGCCTGAAATTACACCTCTTCCGGGCTCTCACAATCCCCCTCATGCATTACGCCTGTGAAGTGTGGGGCACAGCAGCAGGTAGTTGGCTCCTCTAGCTTCAGAGGGCGCAGAACAGGGGACTTCGGTCCATCTTCTCTGTCCCCTTACCCTTCCCCGTGAGCTTACTTCACGAAGCCTTATCTCTTCCATACGTGAAGGATGAAATTAGGCGAAAAGAGCAGCAAAATTCTACGACAAGTTACCAACCCATGAAAGTGCCCTGGTTAGGTCTCTTGGGGACTATGATCCCAGAATACGCCGCTTTAGGTCGTACAGGGTTCCCCGCATGGCTTGCGGGTATATCCCATAACCAAATAGTTAATCCAATAGCACCAAAACCTAAACTCCAAATATAGTCCCAACAAAGACCTGTTCGGCTCAAAATGCAAACCCTCAACAAAATTCTAAATTTAAAAGATCTAAAAGATCTCAAATCTTTATTTAAAACTTTTTCCTCCGACAAAATGCAGACATTGCTGACTTCTGTGAGTCACTATTAAAGGGGCAAAGTAGCCTCCTTAAATATTAATGTTATAAACACAATTACATCTATTCTTATTAAGCGATTATAAATGCATATAATTACTCTTCATGTCGTAATTTACTAGTTATTTTGTTACAGTTTTTATTACTGTTTGTTATGTTTGCGTTCTGGCAGCAAATTGCATGTAGTTGTGTCTACGCATGGCAGCAAATTTGAATCTGTAAAAGTGTGGAAATGAATAACACGGCGAAACTGAAGGAGATAAACTTTTTTCTTAGAAGAGAAGCTGTTTTTCGTGCTTATTGTTTACGAGTGAGAGAAATGGCATCTGGACAAATAATAGTTCTTGGATATTGGTCATTTAAAAAGGAATAGCAAAACATAGAGCTCAATTAGTCGTGCGCCGTGGCGTAGTGGGCTAGGGCGTCATGCCTTGGTTCCCTGCCACGGAATGCGGCCCGGGTTCCATCCCACCCCTGGCGGTACGGATTTTAAATCCCGGGTATAGCACCGGTGCCCACAGAGCATCGTGAGGAAATTGAGGAGCTTGCTGGTCATGAAGGCCCTGGTCCGATATGGACTGTAGTGCTTTAAGAGCTCAATTGCTCATATGAAATGCGAATTAGAATTGCGTGATGTGTGTGAGAGAAAGAAAGGGAGTAAAAGTGCAGAGGATGTAATATACTGCACACCCATTGCAACAAGTCACGAGCCGCCACTGGGTTCATTTTAAGATGGATCTGAAAATCATTTCTTAGAGAGCTATCGAAGGATTTACGTCATCATTCACACCAGTAGTAATTGCATGAAATTGTTGTCTACTGATTGATTATATTTTGTTAGGCTGTTTATTATACCGGATGAGAGGTATTGCTTCGCGATCTAGTGCAGGTTTTCACTGGGCCAGTTATTTTGGCAAGACCCTTCTATATCATGAATGGATTCACCGACGTAAATTTGTTTCCTTCCTTTGTTCCAATAACCAAGTATTGAGGACCACTGAAATCAGCTACTTCCGTTACTCTTGACTTCGCTTATTTTGGAGAAGCCTTTTGCACCATGGCGATGATCTCCATCATTGCAAATGTCTCCGATGGCATGCTCATATCCCCGGATTAGGTGAGAGTCCTGGTCTGGACCTTGCTCACCCTAAGGTCACACCTCCCAGTGTTTAGACAGAGGGACCTAATCGCCCTCAGCAGTGCATCAGCTCATGCAATGGCCCCTCCCCGGTACTGACCTTTATCAGCGGATACCAACACAAGTCCTACATAAAACCAGGGGCTGGGAATTACGCGGTTATCCATTACGCGTTTCCCCATCCACCAACCCAGGCGAAAGGTAGATATCAATCACACTGTGTATTGTAGATCAAACGTGTGAGGATCAAAGTTGATTGGGCGTTTAGCATTTGCCCTCACCGTTTACAGAAACAATGTTACGGGTTCGAGTCCAGCCTTATGAATTGATGCACCTGTAATTGGTGGATAATAGTGTCGTTATGAAAAGGTTCATCTTTCATTGGTGGGTTAGTAGTGTCGATATGAACAGGTGTGCCTTTGATTGGTGGGTTAGCAGTGTCGTTATGAACAGGTACACCTTTAATTGGTGGATAACAGTATCGTTATTAACAAGTTCATCTTTCATTGGTGGATTAGTAGTGTCGTTATCAGTTGGTGCACCTTTGATTGGTGTATTAGCAATGTCGAAATTAACGGGTGTACCTTTGATTGGTGGATTAGCAGTGACGTTATGAACAGGCACACCTTTGGTGGATAGCAGTATCACAGTGGAGTATAAGCGCTACGTTATGACGTGGTTGAGCATAAAATGAATCCTATGCCACCTTGTTACATAGCAACATCACTGATGATCATTAACAATACGGTTTAGGCCATATGGCCTGTTCCGCTCCACACGTTAATTCAACTGGTCATGCCATCGTTTTCTTGGTCGGTCTATGCTTCTTCCTTGTGGTTTATAATTACACAATATATTGGAACAGCGAGTTGTCTCTCCATTCTAAGCACATGGTCATGCCATGCGTTCGTATATTTTTGTATTTCTGGAACGCAGGGTACATTCAGCTCCTCCCTGATATCGACATTATCTCTATGGTCCAGTAAGTTATATCCTGCAACTGGTCTTACACGTTTCATCTCAGCTGCTTCCAATCTGTTTCTGTTGTGTGGTCAGGGTCCAAATTTCCGACGCGTGTAACAACATAGCCATGAGCATTATTTTATAGAAGTTCAGTATAGTCTCCTTTTTACACGCTTTATATTAGCTTCACCTGTGTGTGTGTGTGTGTGTGTGTGTGTGTGTGTGTGTGTGTGTGTGTGTGTGTGTGTGTGTGTGTTTGTGTGTGTGTGTAGTTTTTTTGACAATTTATTTCAGCATGTTCCATTACAGAAATGTAATACTACATGCATATGGTTTTACATAATTGAAAATATCTAAGGTGTATGTGTGCGTGTGTAATGGAATCTTTCGACGTACTTTTCACCCACTTAGAGTCGTCTGATTGACTTGAAATTCTGCACACATGTCAAGCACCGATGACAATAGAATAATATAACTTTATCCTACGGTCCTTACAAGTGTCAGTAGGAAAAAACAAAATTAGCTAAATTTATCAATGTAATGGAATCTTTCGACGTAGTTTTCACCAGCTTACGTTCGTTTAATTGACTTGAAATTTTGCACACATGTCAAGCATCTATGATAATACAATAATATTATAAACTTGTCCTAAGATCCTGACCAGGATAATCAAGATAAAAAGGGACTTAGCTAAATTTATGAAAGTAATGCAATTTTCAGCAACTTGAGTCTTCTGACTAACTTGAAAATTTGCACGCATCTCAAGGACCGATGGCAATGTATCAATATCGCGACTTTGTTCCGATGTTCTGTCCAGGATCATCAGGATGAAAAATTTGTTGTTTTCTAGTGCCTTGCATTTCAGGATGAAAAAGTGGCTTGGCTAAATTTAACAATGTGATGTAGTTTTCACTAACTTGAGACGTCTGATTGATTTGAATATTTTCACACATGTCAAGCACCGATGCCAATGTAACAATATCATGATTTTGTCCTAATGTCCTGTCCAGGATCATCAGGATAAAACAGTGACATGGCTAAATTTATCAATATAACGTAATTTTCAGCTACTTGAGCCGTCTGATCAACTTGAAAATTTGCACACAAGTCAAGGACTGATGACAGTGTAACAATATGACTTTGTCCTAATGTCCTGACCAGGATCGTAAGGATAATGACTAAGCTAAATTTATAAATGCAAAGGAACCTTTCGACGTAATTTTCACCATCTTAGAATCGTCTGATTGACATGAAAATTTGCACACGTGTCGAGGACCAATGTCAATACAATAAGAGCATGACTTTGTCCTAATGTCCTAATCAGGATCATCAGGATAAAAAAATTACTTAGATACATTTACCAATATAGCAATCTTTCTATGTAATTTTCACCAACTTAGAATTGTCCGATTGACTTGGAAACTTGCACACGTGATAAGGGCCGATGAGAATACAATATCAGGACTTTGTGCCAATGTCCTGACCAGGATCGTGAGGATAAACTGATTAAGCTAAGGTTATAGAAAATACAATGACATCTTAGATATCGCTTAGGCACATTTCTACATGCACCCTGATAATTGTTTTAATTAAATAAATATACATTTATATATTGGATGACGTAGATTCCCAGAGATAGGATCTGAAAGAAGCATGAGACCCAGGGGAAATATCGTGGACCGAAGTTCACACACGACCAAGACACCCACATTAGCTGATAGTTCAGAAATCCACACAAGCTAAACTGGACAAAGATATTAAATCGCTTGAAAATATTGAAATACAGAGATGCCGAAGGTACACGAGATTTCGGGGGAAGAATTGCGGCTAGGAAGTCCACAACATCTGATACTATAGTTAAAACAGTAATTGTAACCTGATACTCTTCCAAAAAATGTGATTTGAGAATTAAAAAAAAGTTGGAAGAAATTTCGAAATCAGACATTTTAAATCGTTCTCAAATTAAAAATTTCGAAAAAATTGGAAGAGAATAAATTATAGTTTTGAAAAACTAAAAACACCTTCTTATAACAAACCGAACTAAAAAGTAGAAAATAAATTATAGTTAAAAAAAGCTAAATAGACACGCTTTTATAACAAACCGAACTAAAAAGTGGAACATAATTTTAAATATTAAGAGTTTGTTCCATATCGATATAAAGTCAAAGAGTTCATTATATTTGAGAATGTTGTAACAAGTTTAAAATAAAAACTAAATTATATTAACAAAGTAGTACGTTTTATTGTAAAAAAGCGTGGGATGTCGGATATCCAATGCTGTAAATAGTTACGTTTATATTATGATTTATTTATTATTTATTATTATTTATTATTACTCTATTTATTAATAGTTACGTTTAAATAGTTACTATTTATGAAAGTAATGTTATAATAAAAGTAACGTGAAGAGCAGCCCACGCTTTTTTACAATAAAATGTATTATTTTGTTAATATAAATTAGTTTTTATTTTAAACTTGTTACAACATTTTGAAATATAATGAACTAGTTGACTTTATAATTTATTCACTTTTTTTGCATAAAGTTCTCTTTATTGCTCCCACTAGTTGTTGGAATTTTGGGAGTTTTACTTCTATATCACTAATATGTCTATATGTAATGGTGCATCCCAAATAACTGAACTGGTTCACTTGTTCCATTGGCTTTCCCTTTATTATTTTTGCTCTTAGTAGAACATCACAGATATTAAGTTACCAAACCATTGCAGGGCATTACCATTGCATCTGTTTTAAAATATTGACAAACTTGCCGACTTCTAAATTTGAGTGCATCATGGTACAAGATTTCACTGCTCTCCTCGCCAGTAATACACGCTAGGTTATCGTGATCTTCCCCAGAAGCTGTTGGTAGTATCTGGTGGCTGGATAACCAGACATGCACGGGAATATGTGCAGATTGCCGGTTGAAGATAACAGGATTCCAGTAACTAACTGTAACGACTGAACAAAATCCAATTGAGGATGCACGGCCGAGCCAGACTTTCCCAGAAGCTAATGTTGACACTCCATTCCAATACAGTCTACCGCAGGTACGATCACTAGACGGAATGAAAATTTAATTCTGTAAATGGTTTCTAAGTGCATGAGGTGCCTAGAGACTCAGAGAAATTAGATGAAAGAAGGTGCATATCTATACCGCTTGAGAGAATTACAGTACAACAGAAACAACTTAGAAATCAAAAATCTATAAAATAACAGCACAAGCAAACAATTGTTTAGAATTTTAGTAAAGTTAGTCGTTATGTTCTTTAAGTGACGTAATTATTTTATGCAATCCCAGCGTATTATGACTGCATAAATCGCGCAATATTACCATATTTCTGGCACCAGTGCTAGAAAACGAATGACGTAATTACCATTGTGAAGACAACAATGACGTCATCGACATAATTTTGTCCAATGCGCCTGTAATCGTCACTCACTAGTGCAGTAATTTTCAAACAAGAATCACCTCATTAAATATATTTTAAAACCAAAACCAACAATACACATCAATATTACTTGTAAACTTCTTTTGAATTTTCTGGAATTAATAAACTCGCAGCATTGTTGGCTTCGTTCAACCGCCAAGCGGAATACAATCCATATTTTCAATAGTTTTATCATTACGTTCCATTTTCTTCTCTAAGGTTGAGACAAATGAAACATCTGTTTAGCAACCGTATTACGTCATAATCTGTGAGCCTGATAGGTTATTTTTCATTTAGCTAATTTATTAATTAGGTTTACATATTTTAATACAAAAATTTCATAAAACGTATGTAACATGTGTATGATCTTTCCACAGGCGTTAAGCATATACCCGTTTCACAATCAGTTACATAATTAGCTATTTAGATACAATAAATAGTTCTGATCACTGTGCTTGAGTTTTTGAACGCTAGTTATGAAGCACTCCTTGATTCGTGATTGTTTATATAGGCCAGTTGCTTAGTTTAGCTATGGTCTACCTAAATATAATTCCAAGGGTTATGAACCAAGTACGTCTGCATTGAAATTTCACAACAAAAGTGACATTTACATGGTTTTCTCTACTAAGAACTAATGCACATACGAGTACATCCGTTATGTAGTGAAGCATTCTGATTTCTGCGCTAAAACATATTGCAAATGTAAATGCCCTTACTGTATTAGATGTTTTCAAGGTTAAAATATTTACAATACAAAAAGAATAATTATAATTAAAATAGGAAATCCGATATACGATGCAAAACAATGGTTTGAAAAACCTAAAATACTAACGCTATCTTGTTTATATATACAATTGTTATTCAAATGCGAACAAACCTAGACAATTTTAATTAAAAAATAACATTTGCAATCATAATACCACAAAACATTACACTTTCATGTTACCTTTAATAGAAAAATCTGATGTGTTGCACTCACATGACTTTCTCTAATCTTGTATTAACCATTCTTACAAACTCTTATTCCTATATCTTCTTCGTGTTAGTTGAGATAAACATTTGCAGAAATTATCTTATTGTTTATTTCTTTGTAGGTCCAAGGGGAATATGAGAGTACAGTAGGCCTTGAGTGATAGTCAAAACTTTTAAAATCTGTTCTATTTGCACGGTTAACATACAAAAAACTGAATAACGATGTTCCATTTGACAGAAGTAGAACTTCTCGAAGACTCACAAAAATAAGGCATATCTCCGAAATGGTTCACTCTACAAAAAAGTTATTTGGATATAATTGTGTGTTTTAGCAAGCTTTATATTTTTATATAATAAGATTTTTTCTATCTTTTATGATTCACAAGTTATGGAAAACAGAACATTCAAAATATGAATTTCATTTATCATAAAAATATCCTAAACATACGGCATTTTCATCAAAATCGTTAGCCATTTAAGGAAACCAAAATTTTAGAAAAGCTTTCCATATAAAGGGTAGTTTAGGGTGGAGGAATTTTCTTCAAAATTTTCGTGTGGCATCCTTAAAAACCAGCTTTGGTTTTTAACCGACTTTTCGTTTTTGAGTTATGCTGTCCACAGACTAGCAGACAAGGTGACACTCACGCACGCTTCTTTCTCTAAAACCGATATTTTATACAAGAGGCCTCAAAACATTTTCGGTGAAATTTCCACATCTCATTTTTGGGTGCAATACAAAGCTTCATCTACTTACTATACGTAGTAGAGAAACTAAAAGTTGTACCAACTCAGCCTCAAATACAATGGTATAGACCCCTCTAAGAAACACCTCAGGAATAGAACATATTACGTTAAAGGGGAAATTTAATAGGAATCTAAAATGGATTTGCTAAACAATTATTCCGTCCAGGAGTGTAGGAGATAAAAATGCGTAATTTATTTGTTAATAAAATTCTTCGTTATGTGTGTGGAAGCAATTGCATATGGCAAAATCTGAAAGGATTAATCCGACAAATAAATAATTTGTAATGTAAAATTATATCAACACGTATATGATCATTCAGCCAGATTGGAAGTCAATTGAAATGAATTTTGCATCAGTAGCACTCTCAAGTTAGGTAACACTTGCTTAGTTATGGCAGACGAATGCAATTTCTACCATGGAAAGACAAGACAGGAGCAACTCATAAGAACTGTACATTTTTTAGCATGTGCGTTAGATAACAGCGCAAGGCATGAAAACTTTTCACCTTTAACAAAATGAAGAACGCAATGTGCCAAACTGCGTTTATTCAAATTGTGTATTTTAAAATTTCGTTGTAATTCAAATTTACAGATTCAACCAATTAAACATATTTCAGAGGTTAACCTAAATTTTAAGGTACAGATTTAAAAGTAAAACCAGAGCGAATAGAAGGAGAAGTGTGATCACTGCTGTAGTTCATGTGTTCCGCCGCACAGATGGCAGCGCGGCTGCTAGTGCGGTACAATGCTAATACAAACACTTGCGTTTAGCAGGAGATTCACTGGAAAAGTAGCAAAGCAGAAGAATAGTGTTGTTTAACACTAACTCACGCATACACATTCTGGCAGCCATTCACAGAAATCCATGACAATAATGTTACCACTAGAATGCAAAATGGCATTAAAGGAATAAAGTAAAATGTAATTTCCTGTGAATGAAAAGTTAACTTTGCTGCAAGAATAGTACAAGCCACTTGTATTTTGTTCTACAGATAAGAATGTACTCACCAATGTTGAAATCAGCTGTTAGTAACCTTTGACAATTTCCGAGATGATTTTGCAGCCTTTGATGATTGTAATTCCTTTATTTCGTTGGTGCGGAAAAAGAAGCGACACTTCATGTAATGCAGAATTAATTTGGGGACAAGATCCAGTAAATGTTCCTTACAACACCCAATTACAGAAGGAACACGAATTTGGTTAACACTGTCACAACAATCAAAAAATATATCGCCCCACAGGTTACTTTAATTTGAAAGTTTCTCTGCTAAAACCCTCTCTACTTGCGAAAGAACGCAATATGCAGATTTAGAGGGGTAAGTATGGCATAAATTGTCTGTACCAGTTTTGTGATCTTTAATTGTAGTTAAAAGTGATACGGAGGGGAAATTTGCACACTTGCCATGCAGTAAATTAACACATGCTTTGAACAATTGTGTACTATATACCCACTCAAGTGATATACCAGGCATTCTTTAGCCATATCCTTCTGAATAATTTCAGGTACATTGTTTTCCCATTCTGGTATATCAGAATCAATCTCAATTTCATCCTTAATTTTGCTCTCTATATTTCTTATAATTCCACTATTATGGCTCACTATTTCCTTTGCTAATAATTTCATTTGGTTAACGAATGATATTAAAGGCAGCTCTTGCCTATACTCGCAATTGCCTTCAGATGATATTGCTAATTTATTTGGAACATAATTGACTGTAACATATGCAACTGGAGAAAATCCACTGTAGATGGATGATGGTCGGAATATATCTCATTATATCTCATACCTTTCTTTTTAGTTGCCTTTGATCTTTTCAAAATTGTATCAACAACAATTTTTTGTTTTTCAGTTGGGTATTTTGTTCCATCAGATTCATCGATATTGCTACTATTTCCATTTACTTTCCTTTCAAGTACTTGAATCTTTGCATTGGCTACTTTCATTTGGCATTTTAGTCTAATTATATTACGCTGTTGTTGTTTTAACCTTTTCTTTAGTAAGCCTACTTTATTACTAACATGTCTACTGGTATCCCCTGCGAGGGGAACATTAAATGTCGTATTTTGAAGGCCTTCTGCCTGCTTCCCACTGTCTTCTAAATTGGTATTTCTTCCAACCCTTTTTGATGGTCGCTGTGAAGGAGGTTTACGGTAGTCTATTGGTCGTGATAAGTTTTTAGGAAGATTAGGAAAACGATGTGGAACTGCATGAGGCATTAACTTCCATCTTTGCCTTGCAATCTCAATATTTTCTCCATTAACCATAAATTTGTGTACCTTTATCAAAAGTTCTTATGAAAAATGTGAATCACACACGTAAATATTAGAAGAAAGGTACTTGTCCTTTCTTGGTATGACCCTCTCCCATTTAGAAAAGTGGTTTATCTTTTGGAGATGTAGAGAAATGTTTACCCTTAGACTTGTCATATCCAGATCTACAACCAGGCACGAAACACATAGGCATGTCGATTATTTCTATAAATTCACAGTTTCATAAAATTTAACCACAATTCATCGCAGTGTAACAAACAGAGCAACCATACACAACAACACTCAAATGCAATACCCAGCGAAAAGCGCTGTAAATAGCCACACTAACGCCTTTGCTGCCACCTGACGGAGGCGCCAGGTAGCTCTTGTATAATCATATGGAACAGCAGTGGAGTGATCACACTTTCTCTTTCTATTCGCTCTGGTAAAACTCTAATCGATATAAAGCCGTATTCTGAAAGTCAAAGTTTCAAGTATAACTTAATTTAACGGGAGTTCCTTAAAAATCTTGTGTTAAAGCACAAGTTAGATTTGTACATTTCGCTTAGGATAATGCTGCTCACAAACAAAAAATGTGATGTGCGGCACGCACATGGCTTTCTCTACCCCTTCCTAAATAAATTGAAAACGTGTTGGTATTACTCTATTAATGGATCTAAACTTTTGAGCAAATTGATATTACGTACTTCCTGGTAGGTACAATGGGAATATGGCAATACAGTAAACTTAAGAGATAGCCAAAAATAACAAAGAGTTGGTTGCTATGTGATGATTTGTAAATCCGTTCTCTGTACATGACCAAAAGAATAAATGGATTGGGACTTCCAATTCCAGAAAAGTATTTTAAAATCCAAATCAATCATAGAAAATATCTTGGAAACGGTAAACCCACAGAAAAAGAAATATATAACACAAATTGTGTAACTTAGTCAGTTACCTTTGTGTAGCAAAATGTTGTTTACTTCTTACGGTTTACCAGTTATGCAAAAGGTATTCAAATGAAGTGCATAAAACAGCGGATATTTACGAGAAACAAAAACAAACATTTGCTTTGTGATCAGAATATCTTAAATATTCATCAAAACCATGAGCCATTTTAAAAAAATGAGGGTTATTTTAAGGATTTTTGAGAATGTTATTGTCCACTCCTTGGAGGACACTAAACAAATAGCGAGTATTTATGTACTTATTTATCTACTTATTTATGTTTATCTACTTATATTTAGTTATATAAGTATCTACTTATTTACTTCGGATTTTCGTTTATGAGTTTGCTGTTCAAACCCACCCCCCCCCCCCCCAACCACATCGGTCTTGATGGCTCAGTTGGTTAGACGATAGCCTATTGATCCAAGGTTGCGGGTTCAAATCCAGTCCAGACCGATGGTTTTTAAGTGTACTTAAAATGACAGATCCATGTCAACAAGTTTACTGGCATGTGAAAGAACTCCTGCGGGTCGAAATTCCGGCACAGCGGCGAAGTTGATGTGATCGGCAATTGACAGCGTCATTAAACAACAAAATATTTTATCTCCCACCCCCACAGAAAAATCTAAAAATGTTTTCTAATATTACTCGGATAATCTGAATAGGTATATTCGGTGAAGATTTTCGATATCGAATTTTTGGGTGGAACACGCAACTTTCTCAGCAGAGAAAGTAATAAACAGAAAAATAAGTTGTCATTGTCAATGAAGACAAAGCCAAGCAAGCAAGTGCAGAACGCATATGGAATTTCTAAGTTCTAATTTGTGGAAAAGAATGGGTGCTAAATGTTTACAAAATCGGCCGCTCGAGAAAACGAATGAATATGGTGCAATAAGCGAAATAAAACCGCTGCATTGCACGTACGAAATTTGCTCATAAATAAAAAACGAAGCTTGAGCGCCAAATAAAACTTCCAAAATCGTAATCAGCAATAAAATCCGCATCCATGCTCCATTGCTTTCCTCGAGCGGCCGATTTTGTAAACAATTACCGAAATTGTTATTGGGGATTACACTTTTGAAAGTTTTATTTAGCGGTCAAGCTTCGTTTTCGTTTTGCCTTTGTTAAGCTAGGTTTAGTTATTTTATTATTATTTTGTCGTTTTTAACAACGCTGTCAATTGCCAGGATGTCATTAGCGTCGCCGGTGTGCCGGAATTTTGTCCCTCAGGAGTTCCTTTACATGCAAGTAAATCTACTGAGGTGCAGCTGTCCTGTTTAAGCACACTTAAGTAAGCACAGTGCACTTGGTAACAGAGCCCTGTGTTATCGAAAATTTACCCGTGTTAGGTTAGGTTTAGTGTGTGTATATGAGTGGGGTATTAGGGCCCTGTGTTATCGAAATTTTGCCCGTGTTAGGTTAGGGTAGTGTGTATATGAGTGGGGTATTAGCGCCCTGTGTTATCGAAATTTTGCCCGTGTTAGGTTAGGTTTAGTGTGTGTATATGAGTGGGGTATTAGGGCCCTGTGTTATCGAAATTTTGCCCATGTTAGGTTAGGTTAGTGTATATATGAGGGGGGTGACATGGTCCTCTTATCAAAATATTTAAAACTTGGGCAGTGTTTATGCAACAATTTCAATGTAAATGCATTAATCATTCTAGCATATATTTATTTGCTAAATACGCGCCGCATAAGTGAAATAAAACCGCTGCATCGCACGTTCGAAATTTGCTCATAAATCAATATATTATAGTTTAAAAAACTAACTAGACACGCTTTTATAACAAACCGAACTAAAAAGTGGAAAATAATTTTAAATATGAAGAGTTTGTTCTATATCGATATAAAGTCAACTAGTTCAGTATATTTCAAAATGTTGTAACAAGTTTAAAATAAAAACTAATTTATATAAACAGAATAATAAATGTTATTGTAAAAAAGCGTGGGGTGCTTTTTACGTCACTTTTATCATAACTTTACTTTTATAAATAGCTACCAATATAACTATTTATAGCATGGGATATCCGACACCCCACGCTTTTTTACAATAACATTTATTATTTTGTTAATATAAATTAGTTCTTATTTTGAACTTGTTACAACATTTTGAAATATAATGAACTACTTGACTTTATATCGATATAGAACAAACTCTTCATATTTAAAATTATTTTCCACTTTTTAGTTCGGTTTGTTATAAAAGCGTGCTTTGATTTTTTAAACCATAATTTACCTTTAGTTTTTTAGTGTCATATTTTTCTCCTCCATTTTTTTCGAAATTTTTAATTTGAACAGATTTAAAATGTCTGAATTCGAAATTTCTTCCATTTTTTTTATTTTATTTTCAAATAACATTTTTTGGAAGAGTATTAGATTACAATTACTGATTTAGCTATACTATCAGATGTGGACTTCCTAGCCCAGGGTAAACTTCGATCCGCAATCTTCCCCCGAAATCTCGTGTACCTCTCGGCACCTACCTCCGGCATCTCTGTCTCAACATTTTCAAGCGATTTAATTCCTTTGTTCAGTTTAACTTGTGTCGATTTCTGAACTATCACTTATTGTGCGTGTCTCGGCCGTGTGTGAGCTTTGGTCCGCGATATTTCCACTGGGTCTCATGTTGCTTTCTGACAGGGTTGCCAACATTTAAAAGTAAAATTATCCTACCAGCCACTCAAAATTATAGATTTGGATTCAAAATTATCGTACATCATAAAGCAAACGCTACAACAATAAAAATATCAGTATAATACTTATGAAAATATAAGAGTAATGATGTTTATTATATCCACTTACAAGATTGATGACCTCAACAAATATTATATTACAACTTTAGCACTTATGTTTCTCGCACTATTTATCTGAAAGTTCAGCTCCCTCAACCGTTGGAGCATTGCACAAATTTGTTGTTGAGATAAGCCTTAACATCTTCTCGGTGACTTGCAGACTTTAAGATCTACCACGTTCTTTCATAAGTTGAGACGACAAAATGACTTCATTTACCGTATCTAGTGCCAATCTGTTTCTAACTTTGGTTTTTATTAACCTAGTTTAGAATAAAAAAAAAAAAAAGACTTTCACAAGAAGTGCTTCTGTAGGGCAAGGAAACCTCTGATAATGCAAACGCCGCTTGTTCTTTGAAATCAATATTTCCACCAAGATGACATGTTTAACAGCACTCCAGAAACTGACAGGTTCAGGCATGTTCTTTATTTCACACGGAATAGCGCGTATTCCGAGTTTTCCACCACTTTTCCACATTGATCGTCAATTTTCTAAACAGTGCTTTCTTCATTGAGATTATCAGACCTGGGCACACTGGCAATAAGAGGATAAAGCGTAGCATGCTTAGTAGCTATGGGATGGAGACATAATGAGGACAAAAGTGGTATTTGTAATTAGTTTCATTTCACTGGAGTGATAAACCAGTGAAAATTATATTTCGCCGATATCGGACTATCATACATTCAAATTATCGTACACCCCCATAATTATCGTACGGGTTGACAACCATCGTACAAACATTAAAATTATCGTATGCCCCCATAATTATCGTACGAGTTGGCAACCCTGCTTTCAGATCCTATCTCTGGGAATCTACGTCATCCAATATATAAATATATATTTATTTAATTAAAGCAATTATCAGGGTGCATGTAGAAATGTGCCTTAGCGACATCTAAGGTGTCATATATGTATTATTTCCTATAAATTTAGCTTAATCATTCTTTATCCTCACGATCCTGGTCAGGACATTGGCACAAAGTCCTGATATATTCTCATCGGCCCTTATCACGTGTGCAAATTTTCAAGTCAGACAACTAACTCTAAGTTGGTGAAAATTAAATTGAAAGACTGCTACATTGATAAATGTGTCTAAGTAGTTTTTTCATCCTGATGATCCTGGTCAGGACATTAGGACAGTCATGCTATTATTATTGTATTGCCATTGGTCGTCAGGTGTGCAAATTTTCAAGTCAATCAGACGACTCTAAGATGGTGAAAATTACGTCGAAAGATTCCTTTGCATTTATAAATTTAGCTTAGTCATTCTTTATCCTCACAATCCTGGTTAGGACATTACAACAAAGCGACATGTGTGCAAATATTCAAGTCAATCAGACGTCTCAAGTTGGTGAAAACTATATTACATTGTTAAATTTGGCCTAGCCACTTTTTCATCCTGATGATCCTGAACAGGACATCGGGACAAAGTCTTGATATTGTTACATTGCCATCGGTCGAAATGTGCAAATGTTCAAGTTAATCAGACGGCTCAAGTAGCTGAAAATTACGTTTCTTTGATAAATTTAGCTAAGTCCCTTTTTATCTTTATGATCCTGTTCACGATCTTAGGACAAGTTTATAATATTATTGTATGATCATAGATGCTTGACATGTGTGCAAAATTTCAAGTCAATCAGACGACCGTAAGTGGGTGAAAATTAGGTCGAAATTAGGTCGTTACATTGATAAATTTACCTAATTAGTTTTGTATTATCCTGATGACCCTATTAAAGACCTTATGATAAAGTTACAATATTATTGTATTGCCATCGGACCTTGACACGTGTGCAAACTTTTAATTCAATCAAAGGAATGTAAGTGGGTGAAAATTACGTCGAAAAATTCCATTACATTGATAAATTTAGCTTATTAATATTGTTTTTTCCTAATGACCCTAGTAAGGGCCTTAGGATAAAGATATATTGTATTGTCATCGATCCTTGACACGCGTGTAAATTTTTATGTCAATCAAACGAATGTAAGTTGTTGAAAATTACGTCGAAAGATTCCATTACATTGATAAATTTAGCTATTAATTTTGCATTATCCTGATGACCCTAGTAAGGACCTTAGGATAAGTTACGGCATTATTGTATTGTTGGTTCTTGAGACGTATGCTAATTTTTAAGTCAGACGCATGTAAGTTGGTGAAAACTAGGTCGAAAATTCCATTACATTGATAAATTTGGTAAATTAATTTTGTTTTTTCTTACTGACCCTAGCAACGATATTAGGATAAAGTTATGATATTATTGTATTGTCATCGGTGCTTGACATGTGTGCAAATTTTCAAGTTGATCAGGCGGCTCAAGTAGCTGAAAATTACGTTATATTGATAAATTTAGCTAAGTCCCTTTTTATCTTGATGATCCTTTTCAGGATCTTAAGACAAATTTATAATATTATTATATTATCATAAATGCTCGACATGTGTGCAACATTTCAAGTCAGTCAGACAACTCAAGTTGGTGAAAATTACGTCGAAAGATTCCGTTACATACATACAAACATCCAGGTGAAGCTAATATAAAACGTGCAAAAAGAAAGCTTGAGCGCCAAATAAAACTTTCAAAATCGTAATCAGTAATAAAAACTGCATCCATTGTACTATGTTTCATTCGTTTTCTCGAGTGGCCGATTTTGTAAAAAAATTACCATTTTATCACACTTATGTCTGACAAAGGAATAAACAGCCAACATTTGTTATAAAGTAGCTTACAGTTCCGTTTTAGAGCTTAAGTAGAACATTTACAAATCGATCCGTTTAACAGATTTGAAACGTAGGTCCACAGCTGCTAAAATAAATAATTGCCTTAATTTTAATATCTAGACAAGAGAGTTGAAGGGATTCAAAAGGCATCAACCAGTGTCATCCATTGCTGGAATTTCAGAGCCAAGAAACTAAATTTTAAGAAATGTCGTCGTGTTAAAAATATGCCTTATATTCTTTTAAATACAATGAAGACTTGTAGTCAGTCTCTCTACAGTTCTATTTCTCAAGCAGCTTGTTGCATTCAAAATATATCCGCCCCTATAAGTTGTATATAATGAACTTGTAATTTAGGGCAAACTTCCATGCTGGGTGTTTTAATAAATGTAGTCATTGAAACTTAAAATTGCTTTTTATACCCATTTTATGCGATTCCTAAAATAGTGTTCATTACGTTATATTTTTTTTATCTCAGGAACAAAATCTTAAAATGAGAATACTTTCAAGTGTTGTACACAGATGAAGGATACTTTAGAACGTTAAAACATTTTCAAATTTATAGCGAAGAAAGAATCCGAAAAAGTGAACACATTAATAAAATATAACTCCAGAGACATTAATCCCAGCACGATGATATTTAATAGTTTTGTGACTGTGCTTTGAAAAAGTGTGTGCATAAAAATAATGCTTCGAACTCAAATACTATACAAAACAGAAATTTGACCCTTGTACCTACTTTCACTAGGACAAAGGCTATCATAGGCCATCTTTGATAAGCAAAGTAAGCAAAACCGGGCTGTGTGTAGAAATTGCCACCTAATGCCAGGAGAATAAACAGGAATAAACAGCAATTAGAACAAGCAAATCAATGTATATATTAAAAGTGCAGAATTGCACATCAAACTCACCAGTCTTCTTCAGTGTGCACAACACCGCACCCTGAATATAGAGCTATTTCCGCAGTAAAAACGAAACGTAGCGACCTTGATGAACTCGGGAGTCGAACTCTCAGATAACAAAAGACTGCCTCACTCTCACTCGGGTGACACGTCATTCCATAGAACCATAACGTCAAGCTGTCTGCTGTCTGCTGTCTGCTGTGCGAACGATTTCTGTAGAACTCGGAGGTTGATGAACTATAAATTGTCTAGAAACAGACCGAATAAAAAAAAATCTGATGTGCTGCACTCACA
Source organism: Tenodera sinensis (assembly GCA_030765045.1). Classification (NCBI taxonomy): domain Eukaryota; kingdom Metazoa; phylum Arthropoda; class Insecta; order Mantodea; family Mantidae; genus Tenodera; species Tenodera sinensis. Next base: position 101,887,235 of record CM060967.1, read on the forward strand.
TGTCTTTCTCTACTCTTGTACTAACCATTCTAACAAACTCTTATTCCTATATCTCCATGTTAGTTAAGATAAACATTCGCACAAATTATCTTATTGCTTATGTCCTTGTAGGTGCAAGGGAGATATGAGAATACAGAAGGCTTTGTGCGACAGTCAAATCTTTTTGGCCTTTGAGATTCCGTTCTCTTTGCACAATTAACATATAAAAAAATGAACAGCGTTGTTGCATTTCGCTAAAGTTCTAAGTTTTCCGAAACTCACACATATAACAAGGAATATCTCCGAAATGGTTCATCCTACAAGAAAATTTATTGAGGCATAAATTGTGTATTTTACCAAGATCTACATTTTTTGTATAGTATGATTTGGTCTATACGAGTTATGCAAAAGTCGGCCAGGGTAAATACGACTACAGGGACTATAGCCAGAAAATTCAAGATATACATTTCATTTGTCATAAAAATATCTCAAACATTTTAATCAAACTCATTAGAGCCATTTTCAAGAAAATCAAAATTCTGAAAAATTTTCCATATAAAGGTAGTTTATGGTGGGGATATTTTCTTAAAAATGTTCGTGTCACATCCTTCAAAGACATTAAACTTAAATACCAACTTTGGTTTTTAACAGACTTTTCGTTTTTGAGTTATGCTGTCCACAGACTGACAGACTGACACACAGACACACACACGGACCTTTTTCTAAGAATGCTTTTTTTTGGATTCAGGGGGCCTCAAAACATATATTTCCGGTGAAATCTCGACATCGAATTTTTGGGTGGAATACAATACTTCCTCTACTTACCAGTAGAGAAAGTAAAAATGTGTAGAGTGCGCTTTCAAATGCACTGTCACATTTAGAGAAAAGATTGGCTAGATTTCTATATTTCTGTGGCACGATACAACAAATATTAGAACATAAAGTTCGAAAAGAACCCGTATTACTTAAATTTTGTAAAGGAATAACTACAACTGGCATTTCTACGTAATTACATTTTTTTCTTGCTATTTCGATGCTGGGAAAAGTGGTATGTTTACAAAGCACTATGTTAGGGTTAATATAACTGAATTTTGTTTTAGATATTTGTACAAATTTGTGAGTATATTAAGTATGTTTAGTGATATAACATAAAATTACATACTTTAGCATTTTACTTCCTTGGCCATTAGATTGCCACATGTTGCCAAAGATATTGAAACTAAGTTCCGCAAGTAAATAGGATAATAAATTTCAGCCAAGAAAAGGAGTTTTTCTAAACCGTCCACGAGTGCTCTCTTACAAGTAGCAATTACCAGATGTATCACCGCCTCCGGAACCAGTATAAACGAAGTGTGGAACGTAGATAGAGGCTGTTTATTGCTATAGTGAGCATCTAGATAATATAAAGACTGTTGCATATTCTTTTGGGAATCCCAGGCTGCCTTTAGTGACTCCAGATGTCTACATCAGGAGCAACTTGGGGTGGCTTCAAGCGTTTAGAAACGTCAGGGTTGCCTATGCAAGATTCTATTTGGTGTCATAGAGAATGCTATTGAAAAACTAAGTTCAACATTTCATAGTGTATGTCAAATTCTAAATGGAGATGATGTTGATCCACCCGAGGACATTTCTCCAGGAAAAACTTGCCCCAGTTACATCATGTGACGTGAAAGATATTTCTCTGTCTATAAGAACATTCTCAGTGACAAACGTCTTTCAATGACCCTAGAAAACATTTAAAAAACACCACTGTTATAAGAAACAATGTATAAATGTGATTTGAGTGATATAACTAAGAAAATGATAAACAGCAATTCAATATTTTATTGATTAAAACTTCTCGGGTTACCTGGTTATATTACATATTTTCCCCATTCTAAATATTTCGCTGCTTTTTCGCTACATTTATGCACATATTTTGCTAAGTGATACTACATAAAGATCCCAGATAACCGTCGCTATCTCTTCCATGGTGGCGAATGTTGGAAATTTTAACCCTTTGCTGCGCATACAGTATTAGCTAGTTGTTCTCCCAGCAGACTTTAAATTCTGAACTGCTACTGCAGATATTAAACTAAAAGTGACCTATATACTTGCATAATTACAGTATCCTTTACTGGCTGAAATAATGTGTTTAATTAATAACTTATTAGATATTAGTTTGCAGTAAATACGATATAAGCTTTATTTCAACTGCTTATAACGGAAAAAATCAACCCCGTTGAAGGGAAACATATGCACCCCTTTGTAACACATTTTTAGTATTCCACAATATTAAAAAAAAAATTAAATTTTGCTACTTTAGAATATTAACACCAGACCAAAATATCCTAAAGTTAGCTAAGATTAATTAAAATAATTTCTGCGACATTTTATGGCACTCACCCTTAGAAAGTTTACATCCCACCTGTTCTGCTACCTGTTCCTCAGCACCTTCACTGTCACTTTGTTCCTTATCACTGTCTTCCTCTAACTCGCCAAACCAAGATTCGTCGGAGCTATTTTCGCGATCTAATTCCTCATAAACTGCTGCAAGTATTTTCTCATCTGTTACCAAAACCTTATCACTACCGCACTTGCTAGCCCGTGATGTACTTGCAACGGCCTCCATGGTACTGAATTAGCTGCAAATGCGCCAGGAAACTGCTTACCTACACGACTGCACTGAACTCTAAGAAGTGTTATTTATAGCTTGGTATTAGTTTCTTTCAAATTGTTATTGCTGTAACAGTGCAATAGGAGAACGTTTACATTGACACAGCTCCTAAAAGCTGGGGTCAGCATAAGCAGAACCCATATGAAACGATGAACAAGGTTACGACCTGATTTTTTAATGAACTCTCCCTCCACTCGCTCTGCACATTAATAAATACATTTTGCCATGAGGGATTGCTGCACTTAATTCATCGTTTAACGTCCACACAGGACATACTTTTCCTTAAAATACTAAATACTTCAGATACGACAAAGTGCAAAAACAATCTTATAAATAGAACGTTTTTTCTTATAGTGCCCTTTTACTTTCTCTACTACGTATAGCAAACAGATGAAGTATTGTATTCCACCCAGAAATTCGATGTCGAGATTTCACCGGAAATATATATTTTTAGGCCACCTGAATCCAAAAAGCCTATTTTAAAAAAGGTCCATGTATGTGTGTCTGTGTGTGTGTTTGTGTGTGTGTGTTGGGGGGGGGGGGGGGGCAGAGCCTAACTCAAACGAAAAGTCGGTTAAATATCAGAGCTTATATTTAAGTTTAATGTCTTTCAAGGATGCGAAACAAAGATTTTCAAGAAAATTGCTCCACCCTAAACTACCCTTTACATGCAAAATTTTTCAAAAACTTATTTTCTTATTAAAATAACATGCTTTAAGATATTTTTATGACAAATGAAATGCATATTTTGAATTTTCTGGCTATAGCCTATGTAGTCCTGTTTATTCTGGATGGTTTTTGACTAATTCGTAAACTATAAGAGATAGACCAAATCTTACTATATAAAAAGCAGATCTTGCTAAAACACACAATCTATGTCCAATAATTGTTTTGCAGAGTGAATCATTTCGTAGATATTCCTTGTTATTTGTGTGAGTTCTGGAAAACAAACTTTCGTCAAATGCAACAACGTTGTTCATTTTTATATGTTAGCCGTGCACACAGAACGGAATATCAAAGCTTTAGAAGATTTGACTCACTCAAAGTCGACTGTATTCCATATTCCCCTTGTACCTACAAGAAAATAAGCGATAAGATAATTTCTGCAAATTTTTCTCATCTAACACGCAGAAGACATAGGAATAAGAGTGTGTAAGAATGTTGAGTACAAGAGTGGAGAGAGTCATGTGAGCGCAGCACATAAGATCTTTTACTTTATTATGTAAATACTACTAATATAGGTTGATATTGGTTACCGTTGTATTTTTGAATCGAGCAGTAAAAAATTAAAAATGTAATCGAACGAAGCCGAACTTAACAAACATTTGAAAAAGGACCGGCCCAATAAATAAACTACAAATAAATAATTTTGTGGCCCTTAGTGACCCAAAATGAATATGCGTTGTATTGGGTTCGGTCTTCGGAAACTTGCAAACAATATAATTTTTCCTCAACTTCTACACCTTAAATATAACTTTCATTATAAAAGTTTAAGTATATTATTTTTACTTCACTAGATTCTTCTATCACTCCAAATAAAACAATTGATTTCCTATTTGTTCTTAAAATGACAATAAAGTAGGTATAACTTTATATTTTCGGTGCCACTTAATTATTTTGAACTAAAATAAACTAAACTCAATAGCACAGCAGCTGATGATGAACCAAAAGTTACCGCCAAACACCGCATTCAACACGGGCGTCGTGAATGGGATTCAGAATGGAGCTTGGGATATGGTTAGCGCATGTGCAGCTCTTATGTTTCAATAGCATCCTCTATGACAGCAAATGGAATTTTGCTTAGGCAACCCTGGCGTTTCTAGACGCTTGAAGCCAGCCGAAGTTGCTTCTTATGAAAGCATCTGGAGTCACTAAAGGCAGCCTGGGATTCACAAATAGATGCAGCACCTTTAGGATCAAAATAATCTAGAACACTCTTTATATCATATAGAACTCACTGTAGAAATTAACTGCTTCTATCCATGTCCTTCACCTCATTAATACTGGTTCCGGAGGCAGTGGTATCTCTTGCAATTGCTACTTGTAAGAGAGCACTGGTGGAGATTTTAGAAAAACCCCTTTTTTGGCTGAAATTATCTTATCCCCTTGCGAAAACTTACGTCCGATATCTTCGGTAACATATTGCAGTTCCAATGGCCAAACACGTAAAGTGATAAACTATGTAATTTTATGTTATATCACTAAAAATGTAATATACTCACAAATCTGTCTAAATATGTGAAATGAAATTCAGTTATATTAACTCTGACATAGTTCTTTGAAAATATATCACTTCCCACCATCTAAATACCAACCAAAAATATGTAACTACATAGAAATCCCAGCTATACTGTGCTTTTCAAATGGGAAAGTTCTGATCTGCAGCCAATGAGATACGTTTACGTGCACAGCGTTGCAAGCTCACTACCCCCACTCTTTTCATATTTCCCTCTCTCTCGCACACTGTCCTACTATTCTCTTCGACTCGACTTACTGGCAGGCTGTGGTTCAGCCCGATGATATTTTGCTGCCTAGCTACCCTTAATAGGGTTTAACCGCAGATCGATTTTTAATATTTTGAGTGGTTAAGGGTGACGTTATTAGATTTTAGGTTAAGGCTTATATATTAAGGAGGCTATTTTGCCCCTTTACTGGTGACTCGCAGAAGTCAGCAATGTCTGCATTCTGTGGAAATAAAATTTTTAAATAAAGTTTTAAGACCTTTTAGATCTTTTTAAATTTTGAATTTTGATAGTGGTTTGAATTTTGAGCCGAATAGCTTTTTGTTGGGATTTTGCTTGTAGTTTAGCTTTTGCTGCTGATGGGTAAACTACTTTGTTATGGGATATACCCGCAAGCCATACGGGGAACCCTATACGACCTGAACCGGCGTGTTCTGGGGTCATAATCCCCTAGAGATCTAACCAGATAAGTCAGACCCTGGGGGTCCCTAGACACGCCTGGGCACAGTTGTGGTTGTATTCGAGCAGGTCGTTGTTTCAGGATAGTTCGCTGCTTAGAAGCAATTTCACTGAAATTGTCAACTTTCTCCGATTTGAACAATTTGGTATATATCGGTCCCTGGGAGTCCCTAGAGACGCCTCGGCGCAGTTGTGGTTGTATTCGAGCAGGTCGTTGTTTCGCGATAATTCGCTGCTTAGAAGCATTTTCATTGAAATTTTCGACTTTCTCCGATTTGCACACTTTAGTATAAATCGGTCCCTAGGGGTCCCTAGAGATGCCTAGGCACAGTTGTGTTTGGATTCGAGCAGGTCGTTGTTTCGCGATAATTCGCTGGTTAGAAGCAATTTCACTGAAATTTTCGACTTTCTCCGATTTGCACACTTTAGTATAAATCGGTCCCTAGGGGTCCCTAGAGATGCCTAGGCACAGTTGTGTTTGGATTCGAGCAGGTCGTTGTTTCGCGATAATTCGCTGGTTAGAAGCAATTTCACTGAAATTTTCGACATAGTCCGATTTGTACACTTTCGTAACGTTAAGTATAATATTGACATCATGGGCGTCGCGAATGAATGAATGAATGAATGAATGAATTAAATGTCAGTCAATTACGATTAGACTATTGTTTTAATTTGATGCAAAGAATATTTCCTCAGAATACTCGTGCAAAACAGATGCTCGATTGTTTAATAGCGTTTGCGTTACAAATGAGGTCAGTGATTTTATTCACATTTTTAATGTAAATATGAATTTTCAATTACTAATTATTGTGTCAACAATAGCTCCGTAACAACAGTTATAAATGTATATTTTGTTCTCATCAACAGCGGTACAGCACCGCAGAGGTATTTTTACTTTTGCACAAATTTTTACAGTCCAAGTCCATGAAAATTCTTACCGACAGACATATAAAACACGAAACCAACAATATATTGTATACTTATCTAATCAAATTAATAATGAACAAGATATTTATTTGATACAGTATTGCCCACAGTTTCCAGTTGCTGTGTTTACATTATATGTAAAGAAAGTAACAAAACACACACACGCCTGCGTAAATTCTTATGAAAGCAAACCAGGAAGACAAAACTACTAACTACCTGGGCAAGCGCGCGAGTAACTTAACCCGGCTCGACAATGATGAACAAACACGTCTTTGTAATAACGTTAAACTCGTGTTACTCTCTGCTCTTGTACTAAGCATTCTTACAATCTTATTCCTATATCTTTGTGTTAGTTGAAATAAACATTTGTACAAATTACCTTACTGCTTATTTCCTTGTAGGTACAAGGGGAATATGGGAATACAGTATGCTTTGAGCGATAGTCAAATCTTTCAAAGTTTGGCAATTCCGTTCTCGCATGGTTAACATATGAAACAAAAATGAATGGTGATGTTCCATGACAGAGGTATAAGTTCTCCGAAACTTACACAAATAAGGAATATCTCCGAAATGGTTCACACTACAAAAGAAAAAAGAAAAGAGAGAGAGAGAAATTGTGTAATTTTGCAAGATCTTCATCTTTTGTTTACTAAGATATGGTTTATCTCTTACGGTTTAGGACTTATTCAAAAGTCATCCCGAGTAGATACGACTAAAGGGGCTATATCTAGAAAATTCAAGACATTACATTTGTCATAAAAATATCTCAAACACTTTAATCAAAATCGTAAGAGCCATTTTCAAGGAAATCAAAATTTTCCATGTAAAGGATAGTTTAGAGTGCAGCAATTTTCTTCAAAATCTTCGTGTCGCATCCTTGAAGGACATTAAGCTTAAATGTCAACTTTTCTTTCTAACCGACTTTTCGTTTTTGAGTTAGGCTGTCCAGATGCACACACAGGGACCTTTTTCTAAAAATGCTTTTCTTGGATTCAGGGGGCCTCAAAACATATTTCCGGTGAAATCTCGACATCGAATTTTTGGGTGGAATACAATATTTCCTCCACTATACGTAGTAGAGAAAGTTAAATTTGGATATTAAATTCCAGAGATATCGAAGCATCTGTGGGACTATAAGCAGAACATTAAAAAATACAAGAAGAGATACGTATATAAAATTGTATAACGTAATGGCTTTACCCATTTTATTATATGGTAGTGAATCCTATCATGTGAAGCCGAAATTGTGAACGCCATAATTACGGACATAATACTGCATCACATGGCGGAATTAAATAATCAAAAACTGTTAAAATCGTTACATGTATAAAAGCTACACAATCTGGGAGATCCGTTGTGACTAAAATTGTCAAAAGGCACGAAAAGGTACAGACAAGTCATTAGGGGCGAGCTTCAGGTAATTCAGCGAGACCTGGTAAGAACAGCTTTCCTGGAAATCGCTCAGCGCAGGTGTGAGCCGGAAAACAAGGGATGGTCGATTCTTCGAAACCCTGTTGCTAATTAGGAAGTGAAAGGTACAGAGAGCGTCATAACGCACACAGACTTGCCTGCGAGAACCCGGAGAGAAAGGGTCGTTTACAGTGGCCCTCCAGAATCCGACGGGGCAGTACACGTGCCGCCCATACCGCCGAGCGAGCATACGGGACTTGTATTCCGGATCCTCAAGTGTGAAGACACATTATAGTTAATATTAACAATCTTCTGTCTTTGTAAAGACACGGTAACGACTCAACTAATTTAATAACGATCGGCAAATCTCACGCTTTCTTATTTTTGGTGAGAATAAAAGTGTTTCAACGAAGTTCTGGTTTTATTCGCAAACACTCACGCATACCCTGATGTTAAGATCACATGCCAGAGCAGCCGGAGCAGAAGACATCCAGAAAGCAGCAGTCGGAGTAGGAGAGTGGGAAGGAGGAGAGACGATCCCACATAATATGGCGCAACAACGTGTGGCCGAACAGCAGTAGAACCAGACGACAGTGGAGCCGAAGAGCAGTAGAACGGGACGACAGTGGAGCTGAACAGCAAAACAGTACGAGAACACCAGAGGGAACCAGGACCACGAGGATAAGAGGATCGCATCAAAGCAGCAGTAGCAGGTAGCAGACAAAAAGGTATTGAGTGAAAGACTTTTATTTGTATGTTTTGGTAGTAGATGTATTTGAGAAGTGGCAAGATGATAGAGCAGGCTGATGTAACTATGGATGTTCAGGAGGGTGATGTAAATAATAGTATAGAGAATGTTTAAAATGTAGAGGATAGGAATGGGCAAAATCAGGCAGAACAGTTAGGGGAGAGTAATGGGAGCAAAGAAAGTCCAACTCAAAGTTTTACTATGGACAATAGTACGTTAGGGGCACTTATGGCGCTGTTAAACAATTTAGGAAATAAGATAGAAGCTAATACAGAAGAGATGAAAAATAGTAAGAAAGAGTTAACAGGAAAGATAGAAAGCAGTCAGAAAGAGTTAAGGGAAGAAATGAAAAATAGTCAGAAAGAGTTAAGGGAAGAAATGAAAAATATTCAGAAAGAGTTAAGGGAAGAAATGAAAATTAATTTTCAGAATCTTAGTCGGGATTTAACAGAAAAGATAGAAAATAGTAACAAAGGGTTAACAGGAAGGATAGAAAATAACAACAAAGAGTTAATAGAAAATATAGAAAATAGTAACAAAGGTTTAACAGATGAGATAGAAAATAGTAACAAAGGGTTAACAGAAGAGATAGAAAATAGTAACGAAGGGTTAACAGAAACGATAGAAAATAGTAACGAAGGGTTAACAGGAAGGATAGAAAATAACAACAAAGAGTTAATAGAAAATATAGAAAATAGTAACAAAGGTTTAACAGAGGAGATAGAAAATAGTAACAAAGGGTTAACAGAAGAGATAGAAAATGGTAACGAAGGGTTAACAGGAAAGTTAGAAAACGAGATAGGGAAAATAGAGAATAGTCAAAAAGAGTTAAGGGGAGAGATGAAAGCTAGTAGGGAAGAGATAATAAAGTTAGAAAATAATCAGGAGTTAAGGGAAGAGATGAAAGCTAGTAGTAAGAGTATTATGGAAAACCATGAAAAAGTTTTAGAAAGTTTTAAGGACGAGGTTAGGAGTGAAATTGATAACGTGAGATTGGAGGATAGGGAAAATCACGAGCAGGTTAAGGAGAAAATAAAAATGGTTAAACAAGAAAGTAGTATAGGAATGGCAGAAGAGATAAAGATTGTAAAACAAGAGATTAGTACAGGAATAGGAGACGAGGTTAGGAGTGTAGATAAAAGTTCTACAATATTTTTCGGGCAGGGGGCACCGTCAGAGAATATTAGAAGTGATGTCACCCGAGAAAGATATCAAGGTCCCGTACCGAAAAATGGTAACCATTACGAGCATAGGAGGAGAAATCATTTCGACCATAATTATAGGGGTCAAGTTGAAACTTTTCATAGAGGACGAACGCCCAAGTTAATTTTGTACAGGCAACTAGATTTTCCAGAGACAGAGGGGGATAATTCCATAGAAATAGGTGTTCTGGAAATAGCTACCATCATTAGGTTTATGACAAGAAAAGATATGTAAATTATAATAATAGCATTTATAAGGTAATTATAATAACTGTACTGGATAGTAATTATGAAAAGAGGGTATAATAAAATTGTGAACAAATATTAAGTGTGAACTTTTGTATTTATTGGCATCAAACTACGTGAAGAGTACAGGAAAGAGAGGAAAAGGTAGAGTTTCAGGCCCTGTTAAATGTTGAGATTTGCGAAAGAATTATTAATTTGTTATTTTCAGTTGTACCTAGACTAGTTACGGATCTTATAATTGAGTATGATAGTCTATATGGTTGGAACGCTATTGTGAACTTCGAACATAGATTTTTGAAAATTGTTACGGAAAAAGACACCATTGTCGTGCCAATGTTAGAGGACGGTAATTTGGGTATAATTGCAAGAGATCAGGTAGATGAGGAAATTTTGCAGTAAATGATAAAATAAAGGAATAAACAAAAATGGAAGGAGCATTTACAACGAAGGGAAAAAATATGGATTCCCAAGATGTCCTTACAATAAATGTAAGGGGGACATAGAATGAAAGAATGAAAGGACATGAATGAAAGGGGGACATAGAATGGCCGCTTAAAGGATGGAATTGAGGCCATAACAGATGTAATCTGTAGAAGTCAGAAGAAATAGCAAGAGTTAAAACACCAAGTTGTCAACATCAACAAAAAATGTCGAATCGAGTATTGCAATGTAAAAACACACTATCGTCTGTTCAACAAAGTTACAGAAAAACCGCATTGCCAAGGAAAAGGGTCAATAATGCTGTAGCGTTGGCATAGAAGAGCTACGCATCACTAAGAGCCGTGCTACGGAGTTCACTGGAAATATTAGGTTGTTATGCCCAGCCCGCTGATACTTGGTTAAGCATCTTGCTAGTTTTGTGCGCATAGAGTTAAAGGAATTGATTGTCAAGATTTCACCGGAAATACATGTTTTAAGACCCCCGGAACCCAGAAAAAGAAAAGTATTTTTAGAAAAGGTGTGTGTGTGTGTGTGTGTGTGTGTGTGTGTGTGTGTGTGTGTGTGTGTGTGTGTGTGTGTCTGTGGACAGCATAACTCAAAAACGAAAAGCAGGTTAAAAACCAAAGTTGGTACTTACGTTTAATGTTTTTCAAGGATGCGACACGAAGATTTTGAAGAAAATAGCCCTAGCCTAAACTACCCTTTGCATGGACAATTTTTCGAAAACTGATTTTCTTGAAAATGGTTCAAAGGATTTTGATTAAAATGCCACAAGTTTAAGATATTTGTATGACAAATGAAATGTATATTTTGAATTTTCTGGCTATAGCCTATGTAGTCCTGTTTACTATGGGTGACTTGAATAACTGGTAAACCGTAAGAGTTAGGTCTCGCTAAAACTCACAATTTATGTCCAAATAAATTTGTTTATAGAGTGAACCATTTCGGACATATTCCTTGTTATTTGTGTCAGTTTCGTAAAACTTAAAACTTTCGTGAAATGGAACATCGTTCATTTGTTTATGTTAAACGTGCAAAGAGAACGGGATCTCTAAGCTTTAAAATATTTGACTATCGCTCAAATTCTACTGTATTCTAATATTCCTCTTCCACCTACAAGGAAATAAACAATAAGATAATTTATGTTTATCTCAACTAAGACAAAGATATAGTAATAAGAGTTTGCAAGAATGGTTAGTACAAGAGTAGAGAAAGTCATGTGAGTGCAACACAGATTTTTCTTCCTGTGTTTCCATTTAAGAGGTTTGGACCACAACACTTCTCTTTTACTGACGTTAACACAGTCTAAAGCCTTTCAACTGTTTTCTTCTTGTAACCTTGACTCACCCCTTTGTCCTCCTTCACTTTGTCTCCAACATTTGACTGACGATACTAGCACTCTATACTCATGAATCGCTTCAATAGCTTCCTTTATGGCGCGTCGGTTCTCTTGCGACGACCTTTCATACGCAGTTCACATGCGTTCGCGCGCGCACACGCACAGACCCGCACACATACACATTGACTCCAAACTCGTTGCCTCACCTCATACAGCGAGGACGACGTAATACGGATATTTGTTTAACTTCTACCGATGCGGCGGCCGCTGGACACTTTTCGAATCATCTCGTACTTTTGGTTCCGCCACTCTAATTGTCACGTGTTCATGAACAATCGCGCGAGGCAGCCTGACCTTGAACGTGTATGATGCACGTAACCCAGTGGTATAGAGCAGCCGGCATCACAATATTTCGAAGAAAGAAATCTGATGCTACAGTCTCTAACCACACACCTGTAATCTATTCTTATAAAAGCATGTTCTACCTGATTTATGTTACTGGAGATCTAGATTTTCAGAAAACATGTTGCTTTGTAGCCACTTTTGCTAATTGTCACTGTTGGTGGTTAGCTAACAGGAAAACTGGCGACTTTGGGCTCCACTTGTCGCACACCATGAGTGCAAGGATTATGATGAAATACCGGTTTCCAGGCCATTTCTTTATTACAATTGTAAAGCAGCAGAGCATATTACTTGTTACATATCACTCGTGGCAAATCTACTACCACCACTATGGTAGAAACATGCACTGTTTACATATTAATATTTTCTTGCTCTGTCGCTACTCTTGTACTCTAGTACTAACCCTTCGATTGCCGCTACAGGCCTAAGAGACCCTTATAGTTTGCGAAGGAACGCATTTAAGTAATTGCCTGACCAGGACATCAACATTACACTTTATTCGATTGTTTGCTGTAGTAAAAACCCTATTTCTTTATTTCTTTAACTGCAAGAATAACTAATCGGCACAGGTCAACCAGACACTGCACGCCTACTTTCATTACATATTGCTGACATTTGTCTTTCCTCGTTAGCTATACAATATTGCTTTGCTATTGCAAGTAGTATGTTACTACTTCTTACAAATATCGGTAAAAGGTATGATCAACAAATCCCTAAGATTTGGAAGAAGTGCATCAGCTACCTTGTGATGATGCATCCGTGTATGTCAACTTGTATGAATCAGATAATTCCAATTCTGAAGATAAACTGAAAACGACATCCTTAGATTCAAAAACTGATCATTAAGATGAAAGTAACCTATGTGATGGTAACATGTATTTTATAGCTAGCATTATATGCTTGTCAAAGATATACCATTATTACTATTATCACTACTATTACTATTGTTACTATTATTATTACTGACAGTACATCTCAAATTAAAAGCTTTATACCTAATCACAACTTACATTTCCATGTAACTGTAACCCCGTGGTATAACAGCCCATCCGGGCCAAGGCCTACCGCCAAACCGCTGCTTCTCCCACCTCTAGCCACCAGAGATGTCATAAGTGGGGAGCAGTATGGTGGTGGGACGTGGTCAGTATATTTCCATGTGGTGTGGTACAAATTATAAGGTATACCGTATTCATACTTCATTTTATCTATCTTTCACCTATCTCTAAGATAATGTTTGTGTTTTTTTTATTAACATTTTTATGTATTCATTTCAAACATATTAAAGTTATTCTGTGTCACATGGCAAACCTTTATATAACGTCAGATTTAATAATAAAAATAAATAAGCTAAAGAAAGCTTGACAAAAACCACTTGAAACCGACGCATGTCTTTCTCATCCTGCTAGTCTGGCACAGAGCAACAAATCACTCCCCCCTCTCCCCTTTGCAAGCCAAACATACCGTAAACTAGGTTGTTCTTATCCAGGATGAACCCTAAACATTGGAAAACATAACTACTTGTGAAATCTGGTTTAAAGAATATCTGGAGCATTTATAGTTCCATGGTTCGCTTACTTGAATTTGACAAGTTTTACTGTTAAAATATATTTTAATAATTTACAAGAAAATGAAGGATGATGGAATAGTTTTAGCTTGGTTTTCGTTAATTGGTCAAAACCTGACTTAAAAATGCCTATTTCCACCGATGTGGCTAAAACCTTGTTATATAGTGTTATTTCACTGTCACGCAAACATTGTGTGAATAATGATGTGTTTATACCTTAATTCGAATGAATTTAGTCACAATGTACTGCTAAAATGTCATGTAAAGTTTAATTTCTAGGAAAAATTGGATAACGTCACGTTAACATTAAACTATGACTAAATTCATCGCAATTAAGGTAGAAGTACATTACAGCATTGTTCACATGTTTGCCAACTCGACAGGTACAGATGGCTCTAAATATTTCACACTTGTCTATTTTGGCCAAAACAGTTCTCTATTAACAATATTGTATTGCACATATTTGTTGCTCTCATCAAGTAGAATACTTGGCTAATGTATAAACGAAGCAGTAACTTCCACTCAGTATACTTATCTAATTTAACTATCCATTTGCCTGTCTAATCTATCGAGTCCATGCGTCTCTCAATCTACGGTTTATTCACCAGCTCATAGTTCCTGGCAGGAATGCTGCAAGTTAGTACCTGAGGTACACAGCGATATCTGAAACTGGACTTGTGCCTTTGGTCGCGTTTAGTATAGTATTGTCAATCCTGGAGTGCGTATTCATGATTAAAGCAAAATAGTTTCTCAAAATACCAGAACCTAAAATGTTATTTTCAGTTGATGCAAAAGCCGTGCCAGTCTGTTCCGGTCACAGGTGGGCATTATATCGTGCGTCATTATCTATACATCTCGGGCGTTATATCGTGCAATTCCTGTAAAGACAAGTCACTCCCACCATTTCTTTAATAAATTCACTTTACCTTGATCCAAGCTAGTTCTATGGGATTGAGATCACACGCATGGGGGAAGCAACGACAGTGTGGCCCAATGAAACCAAAAATGCATCCACTTAAATGGCCTCTACAGCTTTGTGACAATCATCCTATAAAGATCTGTTTTACATAACGCTAGTGACTCGTCCAATTTTTAATTTAAATTGAGAAATATCATGTTGACGAGTAAATATAGCGGGAATATTGAACGTGAGTTGACAACCAATCCAGCAGCAACTTTTGCAAGGAAGTTTACACAACTCGGATTACACGTGGTGGAATATCTCTCCTCACCTCTTCACTCCCCCAATCCATGAGCTGCTGCACTGACAATATCTGTTTTGTCTTCAACTGTACAGACGTGAATGACACGAACTCATTTTCACTGTTCGCAACACAGCCAGTGTGTATGCCGGCAACAAAATATTGATTGCGAGATATCCGTGTTGCAGTTATTACCTATATTCCTGTAGCGGGTGGCCCCAGTTGCACAAGGATGTGGCAAACCGAAAGCGATACCACTCGCGTACCACCATTCCACCGCATGGCACTTCGACTGCCGCCATTGTAGTTCGACGAGTTCAAGTGTGAGTTCCCTGAACACAGGTCCATTTGTAGCATTTGCTCACCAGAAGAAAACGAGTTAGAACAATATGGGGCGTAAATATTTTCTACTAGACCTATCATCTTCACGCACGCTCATGATTCACATAGCAGTATTGCCAACTATTGTTATTAAAAGGTCGCCAACTCCGTAATTAAAAGACACCACAAAATCGCTAAATCAAAAATATTGTAACAAAATGACAATTCCATTAATCCCACTCCTGACACCAATGTGACAAAACGACAAAATCCAGTCCACTTTTCTATCACTTTATTGTACACTACACTTTTGTACAAAAACTCAGTTTTCTTCTACTGACATTAATACACAGAGATGTAGGTTTAAGGGCGCTCAACTATTTGGTCATCAGCGCCCCTAAAAACGGATCATGGCAAAGCCAGAGATAAATTTCAGTATAAAAAATGGAAGTGGTAAAAGGGAAAACAGAGTTAAACGCCAGAATTAAAACGAAACTATAAAAAGGTTGAAAAATGTATAACATTTCGATATCTAAAATTTTATATTCTCAGGTTCATACTTATCTTCCAGCTCCTCCTCAAGAATCTCGACAGCAAATGAAGGTTGCTCTGGATTGTCACAGAGCTGTCTGTGCTCTGATATTGCATTATTGTGCACTGCTAATAATTAAGCATGCGGCGCATCAAAGTAGGTGAGAAGTGTTGCGAAAAGCAACACTTACTTTTTGTACAGCTTGTCTAAAACGTCCTGACATTCCCCCACACCCAAAACAAAGACGCGTAAAGGCACCGAGCAGCCCACTTGCATAAAAGCGAAGTGGGGGTCACACTTCCAGCTGTCGTGAGAGTAATAAGTTCATGCGTTGTATATATAGGCAGGCTCACACTTAGACTCGATAGAGGCTCTCGAGGAGGCGGCCGCGGGGTTTTCAACCTCAGTCCTAAATGCGGTACGTGCTCACACACACACACACACACCGCATTCCTATCGATGCCCCAAACCCGACATCTATCCCTGTCCCATTGAAACGCCTCATTCAACCAAAGAATGCTGTCAGAAGGCTATGGCAAAGATTCCGACATCCTAGGATAGGAGTAATACACCAGAGGTTCAAATCCCTAGTGAGACGACTCCTAAGAAAACATAGGCAAGCAGCTTGGGATAACACGCTGTGTCACGTAAACCTCCAGGAGAGGAAACCGTGGCGCATCGTCCGAGGCTTGCGGAAAGATAAATCTGTACACCAGCATCCTGTGCATAGCCCTCGGGGAAGACTTGTCTTTGAACCGAGGGAAAAAGCAGAGGCGCTAGCAGACTATCTGGAAACTCAATTCCAGCCCAGGGAAGATCCACAGAACGATGACCATACTGACCTCGTGGAACAGGCGGTAGAAGACTTCCTAGAAGTCGGACCCGCGGGCCACGAGAAGTTCCACATCCCGATAGTTACCCCTCGCGAGGTAGCTAACACCATCAAATCCCTAAAAGCCCCTAAATCCCCTGGACAGGACCGTGTAACAGCGGAAATGCTCCAGCACCTTCCCCTTAGACCCGTGAATCACTTGACCCGAATTTACAACGCATGCCTCAGCATGCGTCATTTTCCAGTTGTCTGAAAGCAGGCGCGTGTGGTGTGCGTTCTAAAGCACGGCAAAAATCCGGTTTTTCCATCTAGTTACCGATCCATCAGTCTCCTACCAGTTATCTCGAAAGTATTCGAGAAACTGTTCCTGTCCCGCCTCGGACCTCTATTGGAGGAAAAAGGTCTCCTACCGGAACACCAGTTTGGTTTTCGTTCTGGCCACTCCACGACTGAGCAACCTCTACACTGCGTGTAGCCGAGAAAGCTTCCCTGGCTTACCAGGAGAGGGCTAAAACGGTGGCAGTGTTGCTTGACGTGGAAAAGGCATTTTCTACCGCTTGGCATGAGGGGCTTGTCTACAAGCTCATACAGCACGAAATCCCCCCTCCATACATTTACTTAGTGGCTAGTTTCTTACAGGAACGAAGCTTCCGAGTGAAAGTGGAGGGATCACTCTCTAGAGAAAGGCCCATTGGCGCAGGAGTCCCCGAGGGCAGTGTACTGTCACTGGCACTCTTTGCAGCTTACATGGCCGATCTCCCCACGCACCCAAACACACACATCTGTCAGTATGCGGCGGGTTCAAACCCGGCCCAGGCCGATGGTTTTTAAGTGTGCTTAAAAACGACAGCTCCATGTCAGTAGATTTACTGGCATGTAAAAGAACTCCTGCGGGACAAAATTCCGGCACACCGGCGACGCTGATGTGATCCTGGCAATTGACAGCGTCGTTAAACAACCAAATATGATCATGATATGTCAGTATGCGGACGATCTCATGACCTTCGCTACTAACAAGAACCCGCGCTATAGCTACCGTCAAGTACAAGCCCACCTCTGTGCCATCAGTAGATGGTGCGAGAACTGACGTATGTCTATTAACCCGGAGAAAAGCTCTGCGATTCTCCTGGCGAACACGTTGGCAAACCGGCTTCCGCGAGACCTCGTGCTTCGGCGCCGTCGGATCCCTTGGGTCACTACGGCGAAGTATCTCGGGGTCACGCTGGACCGGCGGCTGACGTATAGACATCACGTCAGGGGCAAAGTACTGCAAGGCTACGCTGCTCTCCAGCAGCTATACCCTATACTGAGTTCCCAAACCATGCCCTCACGCCTGAAGCTCCAGCTGTATCGAGCCCCTGGTCCTGTACGGAGGAATAGTTTATTTACTATAAAACATTTTATAGTCCATAGCTGTTGAAAATTTTAATTATTTGAATGGATTATTATTATTATTATTTTTTTTTTTTTTTTTTTTTTTTGTCGAGCCAATGTTTTGGAAAAAAAGTGTTAATATATATGTTTGGTATAGTAATCAATATTATAATTATGAGTTTGATTCTTGCTTAAATGGCTGTTCATTTTAACATTAGTCTATATGTGAATTTTTGTGTGTTATAGTTTCTAGATGAAACTTTGTCGTATATGTTGTTGCAGTAGATAATTTTATTGAAATTAGGTTAACTTAGATTTGGTAAATGTTAATTAGGTTTGGTTAAAGCTGTGCCAGCATCCGCGGTTATACAGCAAAGTCAAATGAACATTGTTGGTTTTTAAGTAATTAATATTTTTAGAAAAAATGGGAATTGAGAAATTATTATAAGGTGAAATATTTATAATGTCTCGAGGATATATTTATTATTATGTATGATTGTTATGAAAATAAAAATTTAAACTAGAATTAGATACCCTACTATTTTTATTGCAAAATGTGAAACCTGAGTATTAGTAGTTAAGATCTGGAAACTTAAAGAATTTGGCAGTATTATAGTCTATTTAGAGGAATCTTTTATGTAATCGATAGTCCACGTTGAAGCTTACTTATATTATTTCTTGTACACCGCTGTTTGAGAATATACTTTTAGGTAATTTTCTTAATATGTAACTAATTAAAATTTCAGGTCAAGGTGCAGTAATATATAAGTTGAATAATGGATTACAATAAATTTTATTTATATGGATTGTTATTGAAATATGATTTGAAGGTGGATTTAATTGTAATTTTGTAAAGATTGTTAAAATGATTAATAGCTCTATAATATGTACACATCGCCCATCGCTCTCGTTATTAAGATGAGATAAGTCGTAACAAATTAGGTGTATCGGAAGGTGTACCTAGAAAGTGAAGAATGTAAATATAAATATCAGATTAAACTTAAAGTTAAGGTTTTCATTTACACTGAAATTATTGATCGTGCGATTCGATATAATCTGAAATTAATATAATTGTTATATAAGTATTGTTGATTATTAAATTTTAATTAAATAAATTTTTGTTATTGTAGAATTAATTGATTAAATTCTTTTTACTATAGTAAATTAGTATTGTGAAGGATATTTGAATTAAATATTTATAATTAATTAAAGGCTATTTTATTAATTGTATCTTGTGTATCAGAGTAAATTAAAATGAATTATAAATTTTTTTCTTCTCGAATTTAAAAGATTTAATTTAAAATATTAGTTATTGTATCATAAATATTAATAATTTTTAATTGGTAATGAGATGTTATTCGTTTTTAAGGATATCTAGTTTTTTAATAAACGAATTTAATTCGGAGAATATTAAGTTATTTGATTATTTTATATTCTTAATTCTAAAGGGGATTAGCTCTTTAAAATATAATTATTATATAATGGTTGATGAGGATTTTATGAATTTAGAGTTTGTTATTGGTTAAAGGATGTAAAAATTTAATTCTTATTTTTGAGGATTTTTAATTTTTATTTAATTTTTATATTAAAATTTTAAGTTTAATCTAGAATTTTTAGAAAATATGATTTAATTAGTAAATTTATAAAGTATATTATTAATGATATTGTATTGTTAATATGAAGAATTAGGCAAACATTTTACCCACCTGTTTATTAAAAACATGGTTTCTTGGAATTGTTTAGGAAATTTGACCTGCCCACTGAAAAATTTTTGAAGAGCCGCAGTATTTTGACTATGCAAAGGTAGCATAATCATTAGTCTTTTAATTGAAGGCTGGTATGAATGGTTGGATGAGGTAAATTCTGTTTTATGTTAATTGATATTGAATATAAATTTTAAGTAAAAATACTTAAATGTTATTAAGGGACGAGAAGACCCTATAGAGTTTAATAAATGGAGTAATTAATTGAGTTAAGGTTTAATTTTTGGTTTTTATGTAAGTTATTTAATTGGGGTGATTGGAAGATAAAATAAACTCTTCTTTATATTTAACAAGTTAATTAGTTATATGATCCATACTTAATGATTAAAAGATTAAATTACCTTAGGGATAACAGCATAATTCTTTTTAAGAGTTCATATCGAAAAGAGAAATTGTGACCTTGATGTTGGATTAAGATTAGTTATGGGTGCAGATGTTCAATAACTAGGTCTGTTCGACCTTGGAAATCTTACATGATCTGAGTTTAAACCGGCGTGAGCCAGGTTGGTTTCTATCTTTAATTAATTTAAATATTTTAGTACGAGAGGACCAAATATTTAAAATAATTTTTTTTTAAAATTGAATATTATTAATTAAACTATTTTGGCAGAATTAAGTGCAGCAGATTTAGAATCTGCAAATATGATTTATAATCATAGATAGTAAATGTTAAGTGTAGAATTATTTGTAATAATATTAGTGGGATTAATTTTGGTAATTTTTGTTATAGTGGGTGTAGCCTTTTTTACTTTATTGGAGCGTAAGGTGTTAGATTATATTCATTTACGTAAAGGTCCTAATAAAGTAGGTTTTGTAGGTCTTTTACAACCTTTTGCTGATGCTATTAAGCTTTTTTGTAAGGAACATATTAATCCTTTGGTTTCTAATTATTTATTATATTATGTATGTCCTGTTTTTTCTTTATTTTTATCTTTAATTTTGTGAATATTAATACCTTATATGAGAGGTTTATTTACTTTTAATTTAGGTTTATTTTTCTTTCTTGTTTATACAAGAATAGGGGTTTATACTGTTATATTGGCTGGTTGGTCTTCAAATTCTAATTATGCATTATTAGGAGGTTTACGTGCTGTAGCTCAAACTATTTCTTATGAGGTAAGATTAGCTTTAATTTTATTATCCTTTATTTTTTTAATTAGAAGATATTCTTTACTTGATTTTTTTTATTACCAAATAGGTGTATGATTTTTATTTTTGTGTTTACCTTTATGTAATGCTTGGTTTGTTTCATGTTTAGCTGAAACAAATCGTAGACCATTTGATTTTGCTGAAGGGGAGTCAGAATTGGTTTCTGGTTTTAATGTGGAATATGGAATAGGAGGATTTGTATTAATTTTTTTAAGAGAATATTCTAGTATTTTATTTATAAGTATATTAATGTGTGTTATTTTTCTTGGTTCTAATTTAAATTCTTTAACTTTTTATTTGAAATTGATTTTTATTGCTTTTATATACATTTGAGTTCGTGGAACTTTACCTCGATATCGTTATGATAAATTAATGTATTTGGCATGAAAAAGATTTTTACCTTTGTCCTTAAATTTTTTATTTTTTTATCTAGGATTAAATATTCTCTTTTAAAGGTTATCTTAAGTAATTAAGAATTAAGTTAATAAGGGATTTTAACCCTTTCATTATGATTTCAAGACATAGCTTATTCATTAAGTTTATAACTTATTGGTAAAGGATATTATCTCATATTTTAATAATTAATGGATTAATAATATAATAAAGAAAATATAAAACAGTTAAGATTTGTCCTGTTAAAATATAAGGATCTTCAACAGGTCATGCTCCAATTCATGTTAATAAAATTACAATTGTTACTATAGATCAAAATAGGAATTGATTAATTGGGTAATATTGTAGTCCTCGTGAATTTGTAGATATTAAAGGTATAAAGAATAAGATCGCGATTGATATAACTAGAGCAATAACACCTCCTAATTTGTTTGGAATGGAATGTAAAATTGCGTAAGCAAATAGGAAATATCATTCTGGTTGAATAAGAACAGGTGTAACTAAAGGGTTAGCAGGTGTAAAATTGTCAGGATCTCCTAAAATGTAGGGTTCCTTTAAAGATAAGATTGATAAAAACATAAATAGAATAATAAAACCTAAAATATCCTTAAATGTGAAATAGGGATGGAAAGGAATTTTATCAATATTTCTATTTAAACCTAATGGGTTGTTTGAGCCTGTTTGGTGAAGAAAAAGTAGATGAACTATTACTACGGCTGCTACAATGAATGGTAATACAAAATGGAATGTAAAGAATTGATTTAGTGTTGCATTATCAACTGCAAATCCTCCTCAAACTCATTGTACTAATTCAATTCCTAAATAGGGAATAGCAGATAGTAAATTTGTAATAACTGTAGCCCCTCAGAAGGATATTTGTCCTCAAGGTAATACATAACCTATAAATGCTGTTGCTATAACTAAAAACAAAATTACCACTCCTACTATTCATGTATAATAAAATTTATATGATCCATAATATATACCTCGGCCAATATGAAGATAAATACAAATAAAAAATATTGATGCCCCATTGGCATGAAGAGTTCGTAGTAATCATCCATAGTTAACGTCTCGACATATGTGAGCTACTCTAGAAAAAGCTAAGTCAATGTGAGCTGAGTAGTGTATAGCTAAAAATAATCCTGTTATGATTTGAATTCCTAAACATAATCCTAATAAAGAGCCGAAGTTTCATCATGATGAAATGTTAGGAGTAGGTAGATCTACTAGAGCGTTATTGGAAATTTTAATTAGAGGATGAGTTTTTCGTAATGGTTTATACATTAATTGATTTGTCGTAAAGGTCCATTATAAATGTTAATAATTTTTACTACCGCAATTAAGGTTAAGAATAAATATGATGCAATTAAAATAGTTATTATATTAATGGGTTGATTATATATTTTTAGTAAAAAGTTATTAGATATTATGTTAAATGTTAATCTTCTTTCTATATTTTCATATAAATTTCTTGGGAAATTAATATTTGTGTAATAAATTAATAGAAAAGTTAAAGGTAAAAAAATAATGGTAAAAAGAATTTTGTTTGAGTAAAAAAATATTTCATTTGAGGCTAATCTGGTAACATATATAAATAGAACTAATATACCTCCAGGATAAATTAATAGTAAAACATAAGAAAATCAAAATCTTAAAGATATAAAACCTCTAATTAAACATATTGAGATTGCTTGAAGGAAAAGAATTAAACCTATTGATAAGGGATGACTTAAACATAAAAAAAAATTCTCAATGTTATGCTAATCCTTAATATTAGGTATAAAATATCAAAGGGTAGTTTAAAAAAAATATTAGTTTTGGAAATTAATAAGATTTTCTTCCCTTTGAAGTTTTAAAAGCTAAACTTATTTTTGGTTTACAAGACCAATGTTTTATATTAAACTATTAAAACGTTAATGTTAATAATATTTTATTTTATATTTTTTTGTGGGTTATGAGTATTTTCTTCTAAGCGTAAGCATTTATTAATAACTTTACTGAGATTGAAATTTATTGTTTTAATTTTGTTTATTATTTTATATTATTATGTTGTAATAATAAGAGGTGAATTATATATAACAATATTTTTTTTATCTTTTGCAGTCTGTGAGGGGGCTTTAGGTTTATCTATTTTGGTTTCAATAATTCGTACACATGGGAATGATTACTTTAATTAACTTGGTTTATTACACTGTTAAGTTATGTATCATATATAGTTTTTATAATCCCTTTATGTTTTATAAATAGTGGTTGATGAATAGTTCAAAATTTATTATTTTTCGTTTCTTTTATATTTTTAATTAATATTGATTTTTGTTGTTGAAGTGGTTTAAGTTATATTTTTGGTTATGATTATTTGTCATATGGTTTAATTATATTAAGATTTTGAATTTGTGTATTAATAATTACGGCGAGTTATTCTGTAATTCGATACAAGTTTTATGATAAAATGTTTTTATTTATAATTTTAATATTATTATTTATGTTATATTGTACATTTAGTAGTTTAAACATAATTTTATTTTTTTTTTTAAGGGAGTTTAATCCCAACATTGTTTTTAATTTTTGGATGGGGATATCAACCAGAACGATTGCAGGCAGGAGTATATTTATTATTTTATACTTTATTTGCTTCTTTACCATTGTTATTAGGAATTATATATCTTTATAGAAATTTAAACTATTTAGTTTTTTCTTTAGTTTATAAAAGAGATTTTATGAATTTATATTTGTATATTAGAATAATTTTAGCATTTTTAGTGAAAATTATTCATCTGTTGCTCATATAGGTTTAGTAGTAGGGAGTTTAATAACATTAAATGTGTGAGGTTTTTATATAACATTTGTTTTAATAATTGCTCACGGTTTATGTTCTTCTGGTTTATTTTGTTTAGCTAATATAAGTTATGAACGATTTGGAAGACGAAGTTTATTGATTAATAAAGGTTTATTAAATTTAATGCCTAGAATGGCTTTATGATGATTTCTTCTTTCATCATGTAATATAGCTGCACCTCCTTCATTAAATTTGTTAGGTGAAATTGGATTATTTAATAGAATAGTGGGTTCAATGTGAATAGTAATATTATTTCTTATGTTAATTTCTTTTTTTAGAGCTGCTTATACTTTATTTTTGTATTCTTATAGACAACATGGAATTTATTATTCTGGTATTTATAGAAGAGTAAGAGGTTATTGTCGCGAATATTTATTGTTGATATTACATTGATTACCTTTAAATTTATTAATTTTGAAAAGAGATTTTGTATTAATTTGATTTTAAGTTAACTTAAGTAGTTTAATAGAAAATTATGATTTGTGGTGTCAGATATAAATTGTTATCTTAGGTTATGATATATTTGTCATTATGTTTTATTAGATTTTTTTCTTTATTATTATTTTCCTTATTAAGATTTACATTTAGTATATTTTGTATTATAAATGATCTGGTTTATTTTATTAAATGGGAAATTGTTAGATTAAATTCTTCATCAATTGTTATAACTTTATTATTGGATTGGATATCTTTATTATTTATAAGATTTGTTACTTTAATTTCATCTTTAGTAATTTTATATAGAGAGGATTATATAGGAGGGGATGTAACATTAAATCAATTTATTTTTTTGGTATTAATATTTGTTTTATCAATAATATTTTTGATTATTAGCCCTAATTTAATTAGAATCTTATTAGGGTGAGATGGTCTAGGATTAGTTTCTTATTGTTTAGTAATTTATTATCAGAATGTAAAATCATATAATGCTGGAATGCTAACTGCATTGTCAAATCGGGTTGGTGATGTAGCATTATTAATAGCAATTGCTTGAATATTAAATTTTGGTAGATGAAATTATATTTATTATTTGGATTGTATAATAAATAATTTTGAATTAAGTTTGATTTCTTTTTTGGTTGTTTTAGCAGGTATAACAAAAAGTGCTCAAATTCCTTTTTCTGCTTGATTGCCTGCAGCTATAGCTGCACCTACACCAGTTTCTGCTTTAGTTCATTCATCTACTTTAGTTACTGCAGGAGTATATTTATTAATTCGATTTAGTAAGGCTTTTCCGGATTGATTAATAATGTTTTTATTAGTTATTTCTGTTTTAACAATATTTATATCAGGTTTGGGTGCTAATTTTGAATATGATTTAAAAAAAAATTTTTTTTTTTAAATTTATTTATTATTTGAAGTCGCTTCAACATAAAAGTCATATCGCGACTAAACATTGAGGAAAAAAAGGAGGAAACATATCATGAAGTTTACATTGAATTTAAACATTAACTTTGCATGCTTTGATGAACTTGATGATTTTCTTGTGATATTGTTGATCACCCAAAGCTAGCTGAAGGTTCTCAGGAACTCCATACTGAAGTCGCTGGTGAGTGTATCTTGGGCAAACAGTGAGCAGATGCTGAACGGTGAGAGTAGAATCACACAAGAGTACATTTAGGAGGAAGTTCACGGGACAGAATGTAGGAATGAGTAAGCGCAGTGTGGCCAATGCATAATCGGGTTTTTAGTACCTGGTCTCGCCGGGTTAGTGTTCTAATTGTTGTGAACAGGTTAGGTATTGGACAGATATCATGCAGTTTGCTGTTGGACGTAGTTGTCCAATCTGTCTTCCATCGGTGTAGGATAGTTCTTTTAAGATGCCGTAAATAGTCTTCATGTGGTAGCTTAAGATCTGGTAAGCTTGGAGGATGCTTGGTAGCTTCTTTTGCGGCAGTGTCAGCAAGATCATTTCCTGGTATGTTACAGTGAGATGGTATCCATGCCAAGATTAGTTGTTTACCTGATGAAATAAGCTCACTGTATAATTCACGTATCTCCCTTACCAAGGTGTGGCAAGGAGATCGTTGTTGTATACCCATTAATGCACTAAGGGCATCTGTGTATATAATGAATGATTTGAAGTCTCCATTCTTTGATATATAATCCATGGTGAAACATATAGCAAACAGTTCACTAGAGAAAATGGTGAGAGTGTCTGGAAGACTATACATCATGGTGTGGTTAGGAGCAACCACCGCACAGCCATTATTGTTGTCACACCGGGAACCATTGGTATAAATTGGCTCAAAATTGGCATACGTGTCACACAATTCTTTGAACAGCATGGTAAAACAAGATTTTTGGGTATGAGCCTTCACATATTTTGTCAAAGTGGTGTTGATGACAGGTAATTTTATTCTCCATGGTATATCATTTATGTTGAAGGTACGGGAAATGAAAGAAGGAATAGTCAGATTAAACTCTTCAAGGTATGTAACAATTCTTTGGGAGAAGGGTTGGATAGGGAACCCTTTGGGTTGAGTATTATCTTGGCGTGATATATGAGCAACTGCACCAGAATTAGGTCTGGTTAAGGTCTTGGTAAAATAAGTAAGACTTAACATTTTACGTTGGAAAGAAAGTGGTGGTTCATCTGCTGCAATTTTTAGACTCTCTGTAGGACTACTATGGAATGCCCCAAGTGCAATTCTTAGAGCTGTGGTTTGAACAGTGTCCAGCATTTTAAGACTTGATAGTTTGGCGGAGTTATAAACAATAGAACCGTAATCCAACTTAGAGAGGATGGTCATTCTGTAAGTGTGAAGTAGAACACTGAGATCGGCTCCCCACCCTTTGGCAGATAAGACTTTTAAAAGATTAAGCCACCTAACACAATCAGCTTTAAGAAACTTAAGATGGTGTATCCAAGTCAACTTATGATCAAAGTGCATGCCCAGTATACGGACAGTATTTACCACTGGGAGTTGGCAGTTGGTAATGTGTAGTATAGGGTTTGGGCTAGGAGTTTTCAATCTGGAGAAAAGAATAGCTTGACTTTTTTGGGAAGAAAAAATAAGGCCAGCGTTTTGGCTCCAATTTTTAAAATTGTTGAGTGTTGATTGTAGTAGCTCTTGTGTAGTAGTAATATTCTTTCCTTTACAATATATTGTCAGGTCATCAGCAAACAGTACAGCCTTTACTGGAGGTTGAAGACATGAAAATACTGAGTTAACAGCCACTAAAAATAGTGTTACACTCAATACCGAGCCCTGCGGTATACCTTTATCAAGGACAACACTTTGTGACAAGACACCATTGGTTCTCACACACATCCTTCGATCTTGAAGGAAGTTAACAATAAATGCAAGCATATTTCCTTTGACGTTGGCCTTAAGGAGTTCTAGAATGATGTGAGGACGTTTCACCGTATCATAGGCTTTAGAAATGTCGAGACACACAGTAAGCATGTGCTGATGGCTGGCAAAAGCATTGCAAATTTCAGACTCCAGTATCAACAAGGTATCTAGCGTAGATCTGTATTGGCGGAAGCCACTTTGTAAATCGTTGAAGAATTTGTTGTGTTCCAAAAACCATCGCAATCTTCTGTTAATGATCTTCTCTAGCAGTTTACACATGGTGCATGTCAGTGAAATAGGGCGATAGTTGTTAGGATTCGAATGATCCTTGTTTGGTTTAGGTATAGGAATCACAATAGACGATCGCCACTGACTGGGAAAGCGTTGTGCTTTCCAGATGTAATTGAATATCTTCAATAAATACTGTAACCTCCTATGTGGCAGTTCTTCAAGAAGCGCATAAGGAATGTTGTCAGGTCCAGCGCTTTTGCTCTTACAGTGATGTAATTCAGCAAGCATTTCATCCATTGTAAGGTCTTCGTTGAAGGGCTGACTGAAATCTATGGAAGCCAAGGAAAGAGTTGTTTGTAAGGGGCAAGGAGTTAGAAAATCTGCCTGGTTATCCTTGGATTCAGTGGATACAGAAGAAAAGGTAGATGAAAGAGTATCTGCAATAATCTGTGGTTCAGTGATGGCTTCGTCAGAGGGTGTTCTTCGAAGATGATTGATCGAAGGTTTCCGACGTGTACCACATAGAGCTTGGAGTTTATGCCACAGTTCAGTCTGAGAAGTTTTGTTGGTAAGGGATGAGACGTAGGTCAACCAAGATTCCCTTTACTTATTATTGCTTTATCTACTTTAAGTCAATTAGGTTTAATAATAAGAATTTTGTCATTAGGATTTTCTGATTTGGCTTTTTTTCATTTATTAACTCATGCTTTATTTAAGGCTTTATTATTTATGTGTGCTGGAATAGTAATTCATAATGTAAAAAATTTTCAGGATATTCGTTTTATAGGAAATTTATCTCTTTTTATACCTTTAACTTCAGCTTGTTTTATAGTATCTAATTTTGCTTTATGTGGAATACCTTTTTTTAGCTGGGTTTTTTTCTAAGGATATAATTTTAGAAGTGGTTTCTATAAGAAATTTAAATATATTTATGTATTTTTTGTATTTTTTCTCTACTGGGTTAACAGTATGTTATTCTTTTCGTTTATTTTATTATGTTTTGTGAGGGGATTTTAATTTAGTACCTATGTTTAAGTTAAGAGAAGAGAGTTGAATAATAATTTATGGTATATTAGGATTAATAATTTTTGCTGTAGTTGGTGGAAGCATATTAAATTGAATAATTTTTTTAACTCCTTATTTTATTTGTTTACCTTTTTTAATGAAGACTATACCAATTTTAGTTAGTGTTATGGGTTTATGATTAGGAAGAATTTTATTTAAATATAGATTAAATTATTATTTTAACTTATTTAACTATTATGGAATAATTATTTTTTCAGGATCTATATGATTTATAGCTTTAATTTTTATGAAGGGGGTTAGAAAATTACCTTTAACAGTTGGTTTGGATTCAATTAAATATATTGATTTAGGTTGAGGAGAATATTTTGGTGCGTAGAATTTATACTATGTTTTAATAAAATTAAGAGAAATTAGTCAATGATTTCAAACTAATGATTTGAAATCTTATTTAGTAATCCTTTTAATTGCTTTAATTTTAATAATCTTTATTATTTATTCAAATATCTTATATTAGAGTATAACACTGAAGCTGTTATTGAGATAATTTTATCTTTGAATATATTTATAAAAATTAAAATTTTATTTTTACAATGAAAATGTAATGTTTTATTTTAAACTATATAAATCTTTTATAAGATGTAAATGGATTTAAACCACTTGAATAATAAGTTAGCAGCTTTTATTCGATCAACACATCTTCTTAATTGGAAATTAATTTCAATTTTATCGTTAACAGTGATATACCTCTATTTTGGTTTCAATTAAGGTAAATAAGGATATAAAATATATCTTACTATCAGGTCGAAACTGATTACAATTAATTTGCTTCTTACTTATTTTAAGGAAGATTGATAATTCAATACTTTATGAGTGCAAATCAAATGTTATTTTTAACTACAACCCTAAGTTTATGAGGCTCATTCAAGAGATCCTTGATTTCATTCATGATATAAACCAATTGTTAGAATTAATAAAAATATTATTCTTGTAATCGTTCAGATTATTATGTTTGATCTGAAATGAATAATTGTTATAGGTAGAATTAGTGCAATTTCTACATCGAAGATTAAAAAAATAATTGGAATAAGGAAAAATCGTAATGAGAATGGTAAACGTGATGATCTAATAGGATGCGCCTCCTATAGCCTCTCCTACCCAATTCCCATCCTCATCCTGCCCGTGGTGCACCCTGCTTTTAACAGATGAGGCTCTGGGGACCGAATCACAGCGGTATAACTGTTTCATCTAAAATGGAGGAAATGTCATTTACATATGTGCTGGCCTATCACAGCACAACAGCGTCCCTCAGAGGCATGAGGGGAAGGTCGGTGGATCTAAATACCACCTATTTAGTCCTCCCAGCTAGGTCCGATGGACCCGTTGACCAACGATAGGTGTGGTCCCCCTTGCAAAATGGGAGTTTAAGTCTGGTGATGTAACTGCCACATTGTAAAACTGGTGCCCATTAAGAAAACAGTTACATGAAAGCCACATACATGAATATGAGTTCTAAAGATAAACATTCCGGAGCTAAAACTGTCCCCCAATCGGATCTCCGGGTGGGGACATCTTTAGGCAAATTTCATCACAATTCCAATACTTTAAGAATTCTACAATGGAATGCAGGAGGCATGTCCCAGCCTAAAAAACAAGAGCTAATGAAACTATTAAAAGACCAAGATATAGATGTCTTCACAGTACAAGAAGCCAATATATCAGAAGAACAGGAAATATACTTTGAAATGGATCAGTACACTACACATATACTTCCAAAGGCTCGTCAAATAGCAAGTGGTATTCTTACAGGAATTAAAAGAAATATGAAGGCTACTATCCAAATCCAAAAAACAATGGAAGAACAAGATAAATCAGAAATAGTTAAAATTGAAGTATGGAAAAGTAACTACCACTATAGAATTTACAGTATCTACAATCCTCCAGACAATACACTAGATCTAAATTCTATTCCCATAGAACCCAAAAGTATTTTAATAGGTGATTTTAATGCACACTCCCCTAGGTGGGGTTACAGAGATATAAATTCAGCAGGAAGAGTCATAGAAGACCTATTAAACTCATCAACAATGGAATTAATATTTAATCCAAATGATCCACCCACTTACCTTCATTATAATGGTTCAGGTACAAATCCTGATCTTCTGATGGTGTCATCTGACATAATTGACAATACAAAAAGAGAAATAATAGAAGACCCAGGTTCAGGCCACAGAATCACCATAAACTCCATAAGAGGTCTAATAAATAAAAGTAACAAACCAAAAATTAAAACTTCTAGGAATTTTAAAAAAGCAGATTGGTCCAGTTTCCAAAATGAGATAGAAGGGAAGTGTAATATACTGTTAGAATCAGAGTTCAAGTCAACAGATAAAATGAATAAAAAAATTTGTGAAATATTATTGACAGCAGCCAAAATACATATCCCCAAAGGAAAGTTAAAGAAATATAGCTACTTTTGGTCTCCATCTTTATCTAAGTTAAAACACGAAAGAAATATAGCAAGAGTCAAAGCCGAAAGAACCAAGTGTCCAGAAGATGTATAAAACTGGAGAAGAAAAGCAGCCATTTTTAAGAAAGAATTAATTACAGCAAAGAGGGCCAGTTTCACAAATTTTGTAGAACATATGGACTATAGGAAAGATGGAAATAAAATATACAAATTCCTTAATAAAACAAAATTATTAAAAAATACAACTGAACCATTAAAACATAATAACAAAAGCTTAACTACAGATAGGGAAATAGCAGAATCCTTTAACAAGTTTTATGCTCAGTCACAAAGAATACCCCAAGCATATAAAAAACAAGATAAAGCTATCCAAAAAACTATCAGAGAAACTAATAAGCCAAAAGATATACGAAATGATATTTTTATTCAGGATTTTAACGAAACAGAACTAGATTTAGCAATAGAACAATTCCAGAACAAAAAATCTCCAGGACCTGACAAGATCCACCCAGAGTTTATTAAACACCTTGGCAGGAAAGGAAAAGAAATCCTACTTAAACTGTATAACACGTGTTGGAGAATGACTGTGCCTTCCGACTGGAAAAAAGTCATTATCATCCCAATTTTAAAGAAAAACAAACCCTCAAACAATATTAATAGTTTCAGGCCAATATCTTTGACCAGTGTTATTGCAAAAGTGATGGAAAGAATGGTGGCATCTAGACTTAACTGGTTCCTAGAATATTACAACTTAATTAATAGTTCACAGACCGGCTTCAGACAGAATCATAGTACAAGTGAAAATGTACTCCTACTAAGCCAAGACATCAAGGAAGCTTTCAATAGAAAGGAGGATACCTTGGCAGTATTCATTGATTTTAAATCAGCATATGACTCAGTTTGGAGGAACAAATTAATTGAGAAGTTGCAATCAATAGGTGTGAAAAGTAACATGCTTAAATGGATAACTCAGTTTATTTCACAAAGATTTTGTGCCACAAAATATAATACATACATTTCAAAATATAAACAAACACACAGAGGACTTCCACAAGGTGCTGTTCTGAGCACAACACTCTTTAACATATATATAAATGACCTTCCATCAATAATAAAAACTTTAGATACCAAAATTGCTTTATTTGCTGACTTCAGGCTCTCCAAAAAAATCTGAATTAATTAAAGACAGAATAGAAACAGCCCTAAACAAAGTACATGAATGGAGCACCAAAAACCTCATGACTATCAATGTGGAAAAAACAAATTATGAATTATTTACACTAAAATACAAACCAGTTAATATTAACATAAATTATAATGGTAAACCACTCAAAGCAGTTGATGATGCCAAATACTTAGGCATCACTTTCGACAGAAAGCTAAGTTGGAAAAAACATATAACAAACATCTCAGAAAAGGTTGAAAAGAAACTGCAAATCCTGAAAAGGTTAGCTGGTGCTAAATGGGGCTGCTTAACATACAAAATATATGTTAAACCAAACCTCTTGTACTGTTCTGAAGCTTTAATAACAGCAGCAAATGCTAACATCAATAAACTTGAACAAATACAAAATCAGGCTCTTCGCCTAATCACTGGAGCAGTTAAATCCACACCTATTGATGCCATGCTTGCCTTAACACGGACCCCATCAATAACAACAAAAATAGAAGAACAAGCATTGCTCCAACACGAGAAAATGTTACGACTGCCAAACTCTAAATGGACAGAAGAGAACCTCCCCCCTTCAATCCTTAAAACTCATAGTAGTTTCCTAGAAAAGGTAACACAGATTAAATCCAAATTGAACATTCCTAACACCAGAGAAAATCTACTTATAAGAGAAAATCCATTGGAATTATTGCAACCTACCTTCAATTTGGAATTAATAGCGGAAATAAGTAAATCAGACACACCAAAAGAAATACAAAAACTTCTAGCTCTAGAAACAATCAATACTAGGTATCCCACAGAAGAATGGCTGCACATATATACTGATGGATCCTCCAAGGAAAACCTTACTGGAGCTGGAGTTACGGGTTCGCATTTTTCCTTTTATCATTCTGTTGGCAGAGACACAACAAATTATGATGGAGAAATAGAGGCTATACACATTGCTCTCCGACAATTATTAAATCTTCCCTTAAATAAATTTAACAAGGCAGTAATTCTTTCGGATTCTAAAGCTGCAATTCAGGGAATATGTTCAAATACTACAAAGAAGTCAACAAAAATTAGAGAATGCTACAAAATGTTAACACAACTCCAAAAAGTTAATAAGACTGTTCATCTCCAATGGATTCCAGCACACTGTGGAGTCATGGGGAACGAAGCTGCAGACTCACTTGCAAAGAAAGGCACAACAATAAAACAAAAGTCTAAATTCAATTTCTCTTATTCCTCAATAAAACGCTTGATCATTAAAAAATTTTCTCATTCATACCTACAAGAAATAGAAACAAATGCCAAAGATAAAAAATGGATTACACTTCTTTCCAACCCAGATATAATCCCCCAGAGACCAAGGAAAACAGCGGTTGCAGCCTTCCGACTATTGACAAATCACGACTGCTTAGCAAGTCATCTCTACAGAATAGGTATCTCAGCCTCACCAATATGTGTCCTGTGTAACGATCCAGCAGAAATGAACGAAGACCACTTGAAGACCTGTGAAGCATTAAGATCAGAAGGAACTACAGTTCAAAAGTATTGGAAAGCACGAATGCTAATGGCTTCATTGCCAGATGCAAGGCACTAGAAAACAACAACAACAACCACATAGGATAAAATCCGCACTCAAAGGGAGATCTTTTTTCTCGGTCTTCAATATTTTTTTTTGATAAAAAATTTGTTAGTATTATTACGATAAATGAAATTAATATAATAATAATTGATATTAAACCAATAATTTGAATTATTTATTCTACAATAATTAGACTTTTTGATTGGAAATCAAATGTACTTTTTATACTAAATAAATATTTATCTACCTCATCAATAAATTGAAACATATAAAAATAATCAAACATCATCTACGAAATGTCAATACCAGGCTGCTGCTTCAAAACCAAAATGGTGATTGGAGGTAAAATGTATAAATAGTATTCGAGATAAACATGTAATTAAAAAGGTAGTTCCAATAATTACATGTAAACCATGAAATCCTGTTGCTACAAAGAAAGTTGATCCGAAAACTGAATCTGCAATGGTAAATGGTGCTTCATAATATTCATAAAGTTGAAGGGCTGTAAAATATAGACCTAATATAATGGTGAAAATCAATCCTTGAGTTGCTTGATTGTAATTATTTTCTAATAAACCGTGGTGACTTCATGTAGTAGTAATTCCTGATGCTAATAGGACTGTTGTATTTAAAAGGGGAACTTGTAAAGCATTAAATGGAATAATTCCTAAAGGTGGTCATGATGATCCAATTTCAATGGCGGGAGCAAGTCTTCTATGATAGAATGTTCAAAAAAAAAGAAACGAAAAAGAATACTTCTGAAATAAATAAAATTATTCCTCATCGTAAACCTGTTATAACTTCCTTAGTATGACATCCTTGATAAGTACTTTCTCGTACTACGTCTCGTCATCATTGAATAGTTGTTAAAGTTAAGATTAATATTCCTGTAAATATTAATCTTTCGTTAAATTCATAGGAAAACTTGATGAATCCTAATATTGCTGCTATGATTCTAAAAGCTGCTACAATAGGTCATGGTCTGTAAGTTACTAAGTGATAGGGGTGATTTGCATGTATTGACATTATTAATTAACTTCTCTAGAATAAAGAGTTCTTAAGACTGCAAAGACATAAGATTGAATAATAGCTACTGCAGATTCTAATGTTAGAAGTAAGATTTGTGTTATAATTAATAAAGGTAATAAAGATATTATTATACTGCTTCCAGTATTACCTAACAAGGTTATTAATAAATGACCTGCAATTATATATGCAGCTAATCGAATGGCTAATGTTCCTGGTCGGATTACATTTCTAATTGTTTCAATACATACTATAAATGGTATAAGAGCTCCTGGGGTTCCTTGAGGAACCAGGTGGGCAAATATGTGTTTGGTATTATTAATTCATCCGAATAATATAAATCTTAATCATAATGGTAAAGCAAGAGTTAAGGTTATTACTATATGTCTTGGAACCCTCCGTTCTTTTTATGTAGCGGTTTATGGGAACGGAGGGTTAAGGAGGCTCTGTCCATCTCCTCCGAGAAGAACACACTGAACCGGAACGCTGGATTGCAGTTTAGTTCATCCTGGAAACCAGCCTTAAAATTGGAAATCGACCGACTCAGAAAACACAGATTCCAACGAAGCAGTGAACCACCTCCATATTAGACTGGGTGTTTTCTGGTCGGTGCATGCTGGTGAGCAGTGCATATGCTGGTCCCTTCACTCTTGCTGTTCATTCGTCCTGAGGATGGGAGAGATGTGCACTCCCGGGCGTCGGTGTCTCTTCATCGCTGCGCCTGGCTTGAGGCCCGAGAGCATCTTGAATATGTTCATCACCAGGAAAGCTTCAAATCATATCTTCTTCCAATTGGTTAATAAGAGGTTCTATTCCTATATCCCAAAAGATAGGACCAAGTATAGATCCTTGAGGGCAGCCTTTGGATAAATCTCTTGATATCCTATGGGTAATTCCATCTATATACGCTGATCTGTTCATACAGTAGCCCTTGAGTGTGCCATATAGACATTTTGGGATGTTGATATCTTTTAATCTCTTAAAAAGGCTTGGCCACCAGAGATTGTCAAACGCACCTTGTATGTCGAAAAATATAGCAGTGACATATTTATTAGAAGAATTTTTATTTTCAAGTGCTTTGATTATGGCATCTTCCGTCGACTTTCCAGCTCTAAAACCATATTGTCTATTAGTTGCTCCAAAAATATTGCGATGTTCTTGCAATCGTTTATTAAGTAATTTTTCTTGCAACTTGCCTAAGACATTTAAGAGCCATATCGGTCGATATGATTTTGGTTGGCATGGGTCCTTATTGTTGCCTTTCCTTATTATGACTACTTTTGATTGTTTCCAACAGTAGGGAACTCGTTGTTGTATCAGGCATTCATTAAATATGTCTCTTAATAATGGAGCAATTTTTGACTGTAGATGATGTACAACTTCTACTGGAATACCATCTGGTCCTGGGGATTTACGTTCTTTAATTTATAAATGCAATCCCTTACTTCTTCTACAGTAAACGGGATCACTATTCCTGAGTTTGGTAATACATTTTCAAAATCCATGCGCATTTGAGTTTGATGTTCAGTTTCATTCTCTTTAATATCAGGTGGTAGAAGAGCTCTAAGTAGAGTGTATGTAGTATCCGTCCAATTTTTAGTTAAAGATCCTTAAAGTTGATATAGTTTCAGGTGTTCTTATTTTATTAGTCACAAGTTTAAACGGGATTCCCCAGATGTTTAAGGATAGTTGTGTATCTACAAAGAGCTCCCAAGACTTTCTTCTACTTTCTTCTAGTTTAGATTTAAAAAGTTGTTTAGATTCCTGATACATTATTAGATATCTTTCTCTTTCATGTTGTACTACAGCATGTTGATAAGATCTTGTATGTTTCCTCATTTTGCTTCTCAGTTTTTGTAATTGTTCATTCCATAGAGGAAAATGAGCTTTATGCTTTGTTTTTTTAGGAATAGCGATTATCATTGCTTTAGTGATTGCTTTAGTAAGTTCCATGGCTTTTTTGTCAATATTATCACCAAAGGTTGTTGGTGATGGAAGTTTAATTTCTTCATTGAGTTTCTTCCAGTTTACCTTACTTAAATCAAAATTAAGTTTAAAAGGTTGCCATGTTTCCTTTACCATAGAGCCAAGATTTATATTCATATATATGAAGTTATGGTCACTAGAGGTTAATCCTTGTCCTACTTTCCATTCTTGAATAAATTTAGAGGCTTTGCTATTGGTAATAGTAATGTCAATGTTCGCCTTTGCTCCCGCTCGGTTTTCAAAAGTTGGAGGATTATTTGGTTTATTTTGAATATGAAGGTGGAGTTTCGCAATTAATTCTTCCATTTTTTCACCTCTTGAAGCTCTTTTTTCTTCCCACCAAGGTGATTTGGCATTGGCATCTGCAGTAATTATTAATGGACTTTGTACATGAAGATTATTAACATCTCTAATTTTATCCAAATGATCCAAATTTCATCACTGTATTTAAAATAATAATTAGCAATAATAAAATTGCCATTTTTATTAGTGATTTCAGCACAATTTGAATGAGTGTCACAAGCTTGAGTTATTTTAACAACTTGAAGGTCTTTGTTGATGATGGCTATTGCTGCCTTAGCGTTGGCACCGTCACAAATTATCCTTGTTGATTTTGGGAAATAAGGAATTTTATTATGAATAGTGTATGGTTCTTGTAATCATAGCACATCTATATTCATTTCTTCCACTTGTTTTCTTAATTCACCCATTACTAATTTTTAATTTTGGGTGTTGATTTGCCCTATTCTTATATATTTATTTAATTTTCTCTGATGTTCTTTTCTTTTAATTGGCCAATTTTTGTTACTCATAATCAGTTCGAGAGATGAGTCTATCCATTAATAATCGATAAATCTGACAGTCTTTTTAGTTTTTACACAATATTTTTCTTCTACAGCAAGGGATACATATCGCCGGTTGAGCTCTCTTACTGCAGTTTTCTATATCATGACTACTTTCACCACAATGTCTATAGTTTGCATGTTCTCCTTCTTGCACTCTGGTACACCATTTTGCGGTATGTCCCAAGTCATGACATTTGAAACATCTTGCAATAGAGAGATAATCTTTGTTAGGGATTGAAAGGTGAAAGGATAGTCAAGTTGTCTCTTCCTCCTCCTAGTCCTCCTCCCTCCCTCTCTCCGTTTCAAATACATTGGTATTTTCTAAAATAGTAACTGTCCTAATTGTGCTATTTATTCCATTTTCCTCTGTGTTGTATTTTCTTATTGGTGAAACAGTGGCCACCCAGTTATTTTTAGAACAGTTCAGGCAATAAAATATGCCTTAATAGGGAAAGAAGGTCATTCTCACATTCTGTCTTCATTACATTGTTAAAAAACCTTTTAGTAAGGGTCACATTGCAATTATAACCTAAATGTTGAAGAAAGTGAAACAATTATGTTGGATCCTCTTAACAAAATAATGGACAATTATGTGGCACATTTTATTGTTCCTTCTTCCTATGCATAATTTTCTTTTCTGTTTTGCGAAATGAGAGCTCTGTTTTCAATTAAGATGCCTATGTTGACTGTTTCATGTCAGAAAGCAAGATAAGTAGAGTACAGATAGTCGGATAGTGTGACAGGATTTAAATTCTAGCGTAAAATGAGAGCTGCACACATGAATATCGGTACTGCCTGCCCTCCGTGGCTACCATGGCATGGCCACCTTCCTCATGACGTCACCACCAGACAGCTCTAGGAAGAACAATTAAGTGGAAAGAGGCACCCCTGATCATAAACATTAGCATGATAATATGGAACCACCCCTTGGATGAAGCTGCTTCCCCCATCCACTACTTTCATTTGCACCACGTGACTCCCACCATAGCTTGAAGACGGACCAATTAAGCTGGATACTTGGGAGAAGATTCTTATCATTAAAATAAACTCCTATCAATGGATTTTGATTTACCATCAACAAATCCATTATGAAGTTTATCAAAAACCACATAAGACAACATCCACAAGAATCAATTGAACAATTCTGACGATAGGAGCAACTTAAGCTCTGGAAACCAGTCAAGATAAATATTTACATGTGTATTCAGCCTTATGGATCTTCTTGGAGTATTTGATGCAGCAATAGGTTGGATGTGTATTGGTCTTGATCTTCTGTACTCCGTGATTGCTTGTTTAGATATTATTATCAAGTTTTTAACCAATGAAGGGGTTAAACCTTCAGAGATTTTAACTCATTTAAGGGCACAATTTGGGGACATTACACTGTCACAGAATTGAGAGTTTACTTGGGCCCAGACAATCTAAGGGTGGCCGAGAATTTGTGGAAAACGAAAGTCATGCTCGACGCCCAAGGTCAAATCTCACAGATGACAACATCCGTGCCATTTGAGAGCTTATTGAAGGTGATCACCGCTCCACTGTTGAAGAAATTGCATCAGAAGTTGGTTGATTTTCTTCATGATCGACGTACAGTGACTGCAGCTTACTATTGCCAATTGTTAAGGTCTGTAAAAGCTGCGTACTGAAGCAAAAGATGTTGTATGCCCATCAGAGATGTCATCTTTCTCCAAGACAATGCCATGCCTCACACTGCCAGTTTGACATTGGACACAATGGCGGACATGCACTGGGAAACTCTTAAACACCCTCCCTATAGTCCAGACTTGTCCCCTCCAGACTATTTTTTGTTTGCAGACTCAGGGGTCTCCATCTAGGGGATATGTGAATAGCGACCACAAGGTACCCAAGCTGAGCAGAACATTACTTCCACTTACTGGTGTTTTGCTCCTCACTGTAACTTTTCTATCTGACCTTACCTTGGTCATCTCTTGTTCTCTTCCGACCCCGATGCTATTAGGGTTCCTGAGAGCTAGGGAGTCTTTATTTTTCCAACCTCTCCATTTCTCTATAAAATCTTAACCCCCAACATGCTAACCTGTCATGGCATGTAATACGTCCTCTGATTGGTGATCAGAGGATATGGTCGGTCAATTTATTTTGATAATTCTCCCGGTCAGGTCGGTGAGACCCGTAAACCAATGACAGGTGTGATCCTCCAGACATTCTGGGGGTTGTGAGAGAGCGATGTAACTGCCAAAACATAAAAATATGGTGCTCTCTAACAAACGGTTACCATTACTGCTATTGCTCTCTTCAATATCAAATGTTGGAGAGCAAGAGGATTAATGACTTCATTGTCAGAAATCCAGCATTAGCTAACAACATATGTCTTGTTCTTGTAAAAATATAAGGGAATAATCCCATAAAATTATTATATAAAATGATTGAAAAAGTTGAAATTAAAATAAAAGTTGATCCTTTATTAATCTTTTTTTTTCAATGAGCAATTTAAATTCATCATGAAGTTTATTAATGATTAAATTTCATAGTATTGTTCTTCGAGATGGGATTAGTCATAAAGATGTTGGAATTAATATAAGTCCAATAAAAGTTCTTATTCAATTGATTGAAAGGTTTAAAATATTAGAAGAGGGATCAAAAACTGAAAATAGGTTAGTTATCATTTTCAAATTAAGGTTTTTGTTCTTATTTTTATTAAGGGACGAGAAGAAGCTTTATTGAAGGAAGTGTAATAATTTATTACATTAAATAGAATTAGAAGAATTGAGAAGAAAAAAAATAGTATTAATCAATTGAGTGGTATTATTTGAGGGATAAAGATGTATTAGATCACTAATGATTTTAGTATGACATACTAATGTTATTATTTAACTAACTTCTTTTCATCAGAAGTAATTGCTATGTTACTATAATCTGGTTTAAGAGACCATTACTTGCTTTTCAGTCATCTGATGATTCGGATATATTTGAAATTCAATTTAAGAAATCATTTGTAGAAGTTCTTTCAATTACAATGGGTATAAATCTGTGATTTGCTCCACAGATTTCTGAACATTGTCCATAAAATACACCAGGACGATTAAATCAAAATGTTGCTTGATTTAATCGTCCTGGTGTAGCATCAGCTTTCACACCAATTCTTGGAATAGTTCATGAATGAATTACATCTTCTGATGTAATTAAAATTCGTGTTAAAATATTTATTGGTAATGTTGTTCGATTATCCACTTCTAGAAGTAGAATATTATAAGGATTTAGTTCATTTTGGGGGATTATGTAAGCATCAAATTCTACATCAGTAAAATCTGAATATTCATGACTTCAATATCATTGATGTCCAATAGTTTTTATTGTTAAAGTGGGGTTTGAATTTTCATCAATTAAGTATAAAATACGAAGAGAAGGCAAGGCAATAAAAATTAGAACTACTGCAGGTAAAATTGTTCAAAGAATTTCTAAATATTGACCGTCTATAACATGGCGATCAATAAATTTGTTTGTTATTAATGATAAAATTATTTAGCCTACGGTAGTAGTAATTATAGTAGGCCCTAATAATAAATATTGAATGATCATGAAAGTATATTAATTGTTCTATTAAAGGTGAAGCTCTATCTTGTAAACCTAAACTTGCATATGTAGCCATTTGAGGTTCTAAAAAAAGTGATAAACTGTATTTGTGGAGCTTAAATCCACTGCACTATTCTGCCACATTAGATAATAGAAATTATTTTGTAATAAGGGTTAATTCATTATATGTATGTTCTACTGGTGGGAAGTTGTGGACTCATTCAACTGAACTATTTATTTGAGATGAAAATAAAACTGGTCGATTTGATCTTATTCTTTCTCATAGAATAAAATAAATATTACTACAGCAACGAAAGAAATTATTGATCCTATTGCTGATAAAATATTTCATGAAGTGTAAACGTCGGGGTAATCTGAATATCGTCGAGGTATTCCTGCTAATCCTAAAAAGTGTTGAGGGAAGAATGTTAAATTAATTCCTACAAATATAGTAAAAAATTGGCTTTTTAATCAGGTAGGATTTATTGTTAACCCTGTAAATAAGGGATATCAGTGAACAAATCCTGCTATAATAGCAAAGACAGCTCCTATTGAAAGAACATAGTGAAAGTGTGCTACTACATAATAAGTGTCATGGAGAATAATATCAATAGCTGAATTGGCTAAAATTACTCCTGTTAAACCTCCTACGGTAAATAAGAAAATAAAACCTAGGGCTCAGAGAGAGGCAGGAGTATAAATTACCTTTGAACCATACATTGTTGCTAATCAAGTAAAAATTTTAATTCCTGTTGGTACTGCAATAATTATAGTTGCTCCTGTGAAGTATGCTCGTGTGTCAACGTCTATACCAACTGTAAATATGTGATGAGCTCAAACAACAAAACCTAGAAAACCAATTGCTGATATGGCTCAAATTATACCATAATTTCCAAATGCTTCCTTTTTTCCTCTTTCGTGAGAGATAACATGTGAAATTATACCAAATCCTGGTAAAATTAAAATGTATACTTCGGGGTGACCAAAAAATCAAAACAAATGTTGATATAGAACTGGATCTCCTCCTCCAGCAGGATCAAAGAATGAAGTATTAAGATTTCGATCAGTTAAGAGCATAGTGATTGCCCCTGCGAGTACAGGTAGTGATAATAATAAAAGTAAAGCAGTAATACCAACAGATCATACGAAAAGAGGAACTTGTGTTTGATTTATGTAAATTGGTTTTATATTAATTATAGTTGTAATAAAATTTATAGCTCCTATGATTCTTGATATACCTGCAAGGTGTAGGGAAAAAATTGTTAAGTCTACCGCAGGTCCTGCGTGAGCAATTCCAGCTGAAAGAGGGGGATATACAGTTCAACCTGTACCTGCTCCTCTTTCTACTATTCTTCTAATTAGTAAAAGTAAAATCGATGGTGGCAAAAGTCAAAATCTTATATTATTTATTCAAGGGAAAGCTATATCTGGAGCCCCTAATATAAGGGGTACAAGTCAATTTCCAAATTCACCAATTATAATTGGTATTACTATGAAGAAAATTACAATGAAAGCGTGAGCAGTAACGATAACATTATAGATTTGGTCATCTCCAATAAGAGAACCAGGTTGTCCTAGTTCAGTTTGAATTAAAATACTTAATGATGTTCCTAATATTCCTGCTCAAGCACCAAAAATAAAGTATAATGTACCAATGTCTTTGTGATTAGTTGAGGATAATCATCGTTGCAGAAATGAATAGGTTAAATAAGGTAAAATGGCTGAGATTAAATAGGTAGTAGATTGTAAATCTATTAAGGAGATGTAATTCTCTTTTACCAAAGAAGGTCTTATATTCATGAAATGATACTAGAATGCAATTCTTGTGGTATAAATTAATACTAAGACTTAAAGATAAACTTCTTTATTTATAACTTTGAAGGATATTAGTTTTATTTAACTTAAAGCCTTAGTATACTCACAAAATTAAAGTACATCTAATTATCCCTAACAGTAGAATAGATAATGAGAATATAATTGTTTTTGAATATGTATTGTTTGGGTAAATTGTAATTGTTCATATAATTTCTGAATTTCTTATTATTAGTGTTGTATATATGATTCGTATGTAGTAATATAGAGTTAGAAGAGAAGATATAATTAAAATAGTTGATGTAATAATTATTAAATTTTGAGCTATAAATTGAATTGCAATTCACTTAGGGAAAAATCCTAAGAAAGGAGGTAGACCTCCAAGTGATAATATTGCAATAAATAGAGTAAATTTAATAATTTTTTTGTTATTTATTGAGTTAAAGGTTTGTGAAATATAAGATACATTGATTATAGCTGTTATTGAAGTGATTGAAATAATATTGATAGGGTAGATTGTAAAGTATGTTAATCATAAGTTTGATCCTATAATTATAGTTGTTAATATTCATCCAATGTGATTAATAGAGGAGAAAGATAAGATTTTTCGTAAAGAAATTTGATTTAAACCTCCAATTGCTCCGATAAATGCTGAAGGAATGATGATAAATTGAGTGAAATAATTATTAGTAATTATGTATGGAATTAGTATTAAAGGTGCAATTTTTTGGATAGATAGTAGAATAAAGCAATTTATTCATGATAAGCCTTCTATAACAGAAGGTAATCATCAATAAAATGGGCTTGCTGCAATTTTTATTATGAGAGGTAATATAATTAAGTTGTTTCAAGTATTTATTTTTCTAATATAAAATATTTCTTGAATGTTAGTTTTTAATAGGATTACAAATAGAAGAGTGGATGAAGCAATTGCTTGAATTAGGAAATATTTGAGTGAAGCTTCAGTAGAAAATATATTTTTATTAGATGATAAAAGTGGGATAAAGGAGAGTAAATTAATTTCTAATCCTATTCATGCTCCTATTCATGAATTAGCACATAAAGAAATTAATACACCTCTGATTAATGTTCTTAAAAAGAGGATTTTTGTTGAATCATTGGGCATTAGGGAAGAGAGATAAAACTCTATAGATGGGGTATGAACCCATTAGCTTAAATTTAGCTTACTTCCCTAAATTTTGGTGTAAGGTGCACAAAAAGTTTTGATATTTTAGGAAACAGTTTAATTCTGTTGAATGTAATAGGTAAAAGTAATAATAATTACATGATTTATCCTATCACGATAACCCTTTAATCAGGCATTTTACTAAATAGGAGTTTATGTAGTTTAAAGAAATTTTTATTTTGTTGGACTGAAATTAAAATTTGGGATTAATCTCTTCGGGACTAGAATTTAAATGAAATTATATTAGGGTGATTTCGTAGTATAATAAGGACATGACACAAATATTTTTCTTATTTTATACTAAGAAGATATCAAGAAAGATTTATATTACATTATACATATAAATTAACGCTTAAATTTATATAGGGTATAATAACCTATGTGGGAAAGATAAAAAAAAAGGGTTTTAATAATAAAGACATATGGAGGTGTATTCCAATTATTTTAAGTTAACTACATAAGATAATGATCTTTAATTAAATTTATTATAATATA
Organism: Tenodera sinensis; assembly: GCA_030765045.1. Taxonomy (NCBI): domain Eukaryota; kingdom Metazoa; phylum Arthropoda; class Insecta; order Mantodea; family Mantidae; genus Tenodera; species Tenodera sinensis. Next base: position 101,932,141 of record CM060967.1, read on the forward strand.
TCCATAACCCACTAGGTTTCATTTAAAAAGTAAAAAAAAAAATGTACGGATGTACGGATGTGAGATCTGGGGAGTGGTGGCAAAGTCCACCTTCATCAGAGTCCAGACGTTGCAGAACCGGGCATTAAGGATGATCTATGATACAGGTTGGAGATTTCCTGCCCATATCCTACATGAGCACTCCGGTATCCCGTACATTGTCGACGTGATTAAAACTCGCGCTTGAACAATGTACAACAAACTCCAGAACCACCCTAACCCTCTGGTGAATACTCTGGGACAATATGACCAGAGACAGCCACGCCGACTACCATCGAAAAGATTGCCAACGGACATCTTAAGTCCGGCGGTTTAACTTTGAAGATGGGAAAGGCGAAAGTACAATCTGTATTCAAAAACAGAGAGAAACACCTGTTTCAGTTCACCTCTTAGTGAGTGACTGACGGCCAGAACCCTGGTGGGGATTAGCGCTTCACCTGACTGGCCGGAAACGACCAATCAGAAGCCGCGCACAGCCCGCTCGCGGACCAATCCCTGCCAACCACCCCTCCCCGCCCCTATAAAAACCCCTGTTCCAACAAACTGACTCCTGACCGGCGTTCAGGTACGACAAATGGTGTCCCGCGGCAGGCCTCTTCCAAACTATCAGGTGAGTCTTGAAAGAACTACCGGAAACCAAAAACTTATACAGGAAAGAGAAGTGTGCCATATAATGGTCACCGTGGAGGTCTTAAAAACCTTCCAAAACATAACTCAATGCTTTAACTGTCAACAACTGGGCCATACATTCAAAATGTGTCACATGACCTCCCGGTGTGTCCTTTGCGGTGACCTCCACCGCCTAGCTGACTGCCCTAAAAAGGTCAAGGAAGACGCTGTACCCCACTGTGCGAACTGTGGGGAGGCGCATCCTGCCAGCTACAGGGGGTGCGAGACCTTCAAAATGGAACGTCATCGCCGCCAACTGGCAGCCGCAGCCAGGAACTCTCCTGGTACTCAACCAGGGCCACGCCCCATCCTCAACCCGGCCCTGGTCAAAAAAGGCACCTCTTTTGCAGGAGCCGCCGGAGGACGAAATGCACCTGAGCAACCTCCAAATGGTCCCCCTCCACAACCTCAGCCCTCAGAGGCACCCACCAGTGACCTGGGAGGTTTGAAAGAAATTTTCAGCCTCTTCAAGGATTTAAACCTCCCAGTACTATTACCAAAGTTGCGGCCCATAATCGCAAGATTAAAAAGCTGCCACGATACCATGGAGAAGCTGGAAACCATCATATGCTTAGTCACCACTCTCTTCGAGTAAATGGCAACTTCAAGGGGAGGCATAACTTTAACGCGCGCACTCCTGTGGAATGCAGATGGCATCCACAGGAAGCAACATGAACTTGAAAACTACCTGCGGCGTAACAAAATTGATGTCGCATTCATTTGCGAAACAAAATTACAGCAAGAGCACACTTTTAAGCTCCAGGGGTACCAAATATTCCGGAACGACAGAATTGGCAGACAGGGGGGAGGGACTGTTATTTTGCTCAGAAACACTGTTGCTCATGCTTCTGTTACGCTACCTGCAATGGCAGCGTTAGAGTGCACAGCACTTAAAACCCGTGTAAATAATAAAACGGTGATGCTGGTAGCGCTCTATCGGCCCCCCAAATCCTTAAATTTCATACCTGACCTCGAACAAATCCTCGCTTTAGAGGAGCACGTTATAATTGCAGGAGATTTCAACGCTCGGCACCCCTGGTGGTTTTCACGCCGAGCAAACGCGGCTGGAAATCTCCTGATTGAACTTATAACAGATAATGACGACTTAGAGGTACACCTTCCCCCAGATCCTACATTTTGGCACAGATCGGGGCACTTTGACCCCGAAATTTTGGATTTCGTACTAACAAAAAATGCGACACCTTTAATTAACTTTACAGTGTATCACAGCCTGGACTCTGACCACCTTCCCGTGCATTTCGATATACAGGGTGGCATTCCAGCCGGTGCCTCTGGGCCTCGAAGGAGGGCTGAGACCGACTGGAATAAGTTCACCACGGAAATGCACAGGATGGCGCAACCCAGGCTGTCATACTATATCGAGGCAGACATAGATGTCGCCATTGAAAACTTCACTGCCTCGCTACACACAGCCAAGAGAAGCGCTACCACTTACACCACAAGACCACCCGGTTTTTGCACGTACCCCGAGGTAGAGCAACTCATTGCGCGGAGACGACGTTTGACAAGACTATGGCGGTACACCCGTCAGCCTGAATATAAAGTGCTAGCAAAATGGCTACGCAACATCATTCGGCAACAAATTAAAATCAACAAAACTGAACAGTGGGAAAACAAAATGCTGAGTACCACCCATTAGGACTCTTCCTTGTGGAAATTATTAAAGGCATTTAAAGTCTCCACAAACGTCAACTCCGCAACTGAGGCGCTGCACACTCATGGCGGCCTGCACTTCTCCGAAGAGGAGAAAGCCGAGGTCTTCGCTGACTGTCTTGAAGATAGATTCAGCGAAAACCCAGTTACCAACCGCGATATAGAACGGGAGGTACAGACATGGGTACAAACCTGGGTGGCGCAGAAGCAAGAGCAACAACTACCCATCATAACACCGCAGGAAGTTTACAAGCTCATTAGGAAATTACCTAATGGGAAAGCTGCCGGCCCAGACAAAGTGACTAATGAGGAACTTAAGCATCTCCCGAGAAAAGCCCTGGTGCAACTGACTAAAATTTTTAACGCCTGTCTGCAGCAAGGCTATTTCCCCTCTACCTGGAAACGAGCCAAGGTAATTATGCTCCCAAAGCAAGGGAAAAGCACCAGACAACCGCAAAACTACCGCCCCATTAGTCTTTTGTCTACTATTGGTAAATTGCTCGAAAAACTTATACTTTTTCGACTTCAAAAACAAGTTTCGGAATCCCATGAACTTTCAAATTCACAGCTTGGTTTTCGAAAAGGACATTCTACTGACTTACAGCTTCTCAGACTAACTGATGACGTAACACAGCAATTTAACAATGGGGCTTCAACGTTGGCGCTATTTCTGGACGTAGAAGCCGCATTCGACCGGTGCTGGCACAATGGCCTTATTTACAAACTGCACCACAATTTCCCGGCTCTTCAAAATTACCTGTACTTGCTGCACAATTTTTTAGAAAAACGGAAGTTCTACGTCCAAGTGGGCCGCTCCTCCTCGCGGGAGAGAGTGATGCGGGCTGGCGTCCCACAAGGGGCAATCATGTCACCCTTCCTGTATATATTATTCACTAACGATTTCCCAGTGGACGCCAGATGTAAGGTAGCCAAGTATGCTGACGACACTGCAATATACAATCACCATAGAAATCCACGTTTCGGCCTTGCAGAAATGCAACGTTATGTTAACAACTTCCTTTCATGGCAACATGACTGGAAAATCAAAATTAATCCCAACAAATGCCAGCTGATTCATTTCTCTAAGCGGCATCACACTTTGGCAATGGACCTAACGGTCGGTGGTCAGGTATTGCACTGCCGTCGACAAGTTAAATACTTAGGGGTTACCTTGGACCGCACAATGTGCTGGTCCACCCACATAAAAATAGCGCCAACAAAGGCAGACAGCGGCTAAAGTTATGCGCCCCCATCTTCCGCAGCAAACAGCTGCAATTGAAGTCCAAACTCGTCCTGTATAAAGCTTTCATGCTTTCGGTGGTTCTATACGCGTGTGTGGCCTGCGCAAACGCCTCAAAAACCGCCCTGAAGTCTATCCAAACCCTCCAAAACCTCTCCCTCCGGAAAATCCTCTCTGCTCCCATCTTAACCACTAACCGAACCCTTCACCAGGAAACCCAGATCCCTTCTATTCCCGAGGCCATAACAAAAAGAGCCATTGTTGCGTGGGCGCGCATCAGGAATCACCAAAATGACGTGATTGCCAATATTGGCAAGGGCGAGCCAAAGCATCGTAAGCATGCTAGGATTAAAATGTTCTAATCATCGCATGGCTCGCCGACTGATGCGCGTCCATACAAACCAGGCCCTAGGCCACACACTACGGAAGAGGTCTGTGCCTCGGAAACGCCGCAGGAGCTGCAACCTGGGCCGCACAGGAAAACTGCGGAAAAACTGTACATAGTGTAGTGTATATAGTGCGGTGTGTGTAAATATGTATATACGAGCGTGTGTGTGTGTGTGTGTGTGTGTGTGTGTGTGTGTGTGTGTGTGTGTGTGTGTGTGTGCGTGTGATGGGACATATGTGTGGTATGCCCAGGAGTGAGTGCGTGTATGTTTCCGTGTTATTATTATTATTATTGTTATTATTATCAAAAGCGGACAAACACAAAAAAACTGAGAATACGCATTAAAACTGTTCTCGGTGGGCTAAAGCTGCCCACTGTATGGGTTTTTGAACACAAAAGCAAAAGATGAATCACCAATGTAAATACTGTAAAATATATTTCATGTTAATTTTAGCCTGTAAGCCGGGCCCCTATGTACCGGCACCGGGCAAATGTTTTTTATAATAAATAAGATTAAGATTAAGACTGACTCCTGTGACATCACGATTCAAGATCAACTTGTAAGAGTGATGTCACAACTACAGGATGCCTATAACCGAAGATTCACTACCGTCGCCACCTTTTTAGATATCCAGTCGGCGTTTGACAGATGCTGGATAAACGGTTTACTGTACAAATTAACGACAATGAACATTCCACAACGTTTAACAAGATGGATAGCAAGTTTCCTCACAGACCGAACAGCCAGAATAAAAATAAAAGGAGAAATATCAAACCCGATCTATATGAAAGCTGGGACACCACAAGGAAGCGTCATATCTGGACTGTTTTATATCCTATACACCTCCGATACCCCTCAGCCAATTTACCCTTCAATTCAACTTGCCCAATATGCTGACGACACCGCTTATTGGAGCACACACACACAAATATTAGCGGCAAGAAACAGACTCCAACAACAACTAAAAGTATTTCTAAAGTGGACAAGAAAATGGAGAATCACAATCAACGTACAGAAAAGCCAAGCAATAACCTTTCGGAAAAAAATAAAAGAGAAGCATAAAAATGTAACAATAAAATTTAACAACGAAGACATAATGTGCCAAAAAAGCATTAAACATCTAGGCATCAAAATTCATCGCTCCCTTACAATAAAACCACACTACCATGAAGTTTTAAAAAAAACCAGACCCATACTTGGAACAATAGCATATCTCGCCAAACTCAATAAACGAGGCCTCTCCCCAAAAATACTTCGTCACCTTTACATCGCCCTCATTCGTCCAAACTTAACATACGCCGCAGTAGCCACCATGCCTCTCATCACACCTGATTCAATGAAGAAAATACAATCTTTTGAAAGGAAATGTCTACGCACCGCATATAAACTCCTACCTAATTTTAAAAACAGCAACATATATAATTATACCAGAACCATGCCTATTGATCAGCACATAGCAAAACTCATGCTCAGATACATAGATAACGCCCATACCAGACCATACAGACGACGATTGATCAATACAGCCCAAAAAATGAAAACCATTCGACCCAATCAAAATGAAAAAAATCCGCCATTACTCACTCTTATCCACATCTACGACAAACAACACACACAGTTAAGGTCCTCCGGCTCCTCCGGGACTCCCTGCCAGGTGGAGCTTACAAGCTGCAAACAACGAGGGATTGCCTCAAGCTCTTCCTCCAATACAAGAAGGACGCCCACCAGACCATGCAGCTCCTGAAGGACGCCGGAGTGGAAAACTTTAGTTTCACACCCCGGAACGACCAGCCTCTGCGATGTGTAGTCAAACGTCTCCCAGTGGACATGGAGATTGACTACATCAAGGAGGACCTGGAAGAGAAAGGGTACACCGGCGTCCAAGTGCGTCAACTGATTTCTCGCGGCAGGCCTCTGCCTATGTTCCAGGTAAGTCTCGACAGGACCACCTCAAACCAGAAAATCCTCCAAGAACGAGAGGTGTGCCATATTATGGTCACCGTGGAGGTCTTGAAAACCAACGCCAATATAACCCAGTGTTATAATTGCCAACAGCTGGGACACACGTATAGAATGTGTCAAATGACCTCCCGGTGTGTCCTTTGCGGTGGCCTCCACCGCCTTGCTGACTGCCCCCAAAAGGCAAAGCAGGACGCTCAACCCCACTGCGCAAATTGTGGGGAAGCGCATCCTGCCAGTTATAGGGGGTGCGAAACGTTCAGAAACGAACGCCACCGTCGTCAACTGGCAACCATAGCCAGGACTACTCCAAGTGCTCAACCAGGGCCCAAACCCATTCTAAACCCGGCCCTGGTTCAACCAGGCGTCTGCTATGCCGGAGCCACTGGAGGGAAAAAGGCGCCCACGCCACCACCAAATGGTCCCCCTCCACTACCCCAAACCCCACAGGCACCTACCGGAGATCTGAGTGGTCTGAGAGAAGTCCTAAACCTGCTCAAGGAGCTCAACCTCACAGCCCTCTTAGCAAAATTGCAGCCTTTCCTGATTAAATTCAGAAGCTGCACGAGCACTATGGAGAAATTAGAAACCATAATATGCCTCCTCTCAACCCTCCTAGAGTAAATGGCCTATATAAGGGGAGGTACAATTTTAACTCGCGCGCTCCTGTGGAATGCGGATGGCATCCACAGGAAACAACACGAACTTGAAAACTACCTGCGGCGTAACAAAATTGACGTCGCATTTATATGCGAAACAAAATTAAAGCACGAGCACACCTTTAAGCTCCAGGGGTATCAAATCTTTCGAAACGACAGAATTGGCAGACAAGGGGGAGGGACTGCTATTTTGCTTAAAAATACCATTGCTCATGCTTCTGTTCCGCTACCTACAATGGCAGCGTTAGAGTGCACGGCTCTCAAAACACGTGTTAATAGTCAAACGGTGATGCTGGTAGCATTATATCGGCCCCCCAACTCCCCAGATTTCATACGTGACCTCGAACAAATCCTCGCTTTAGAGGAGCATGTTATAATTGCAGGAGATTTCAATGCTCGGCACCCCTGGTGGTTTTCACGCCGAGCAAACGCGGCCGGAAATCTCCTGGTTGAACTTATAACTGATAATGACGACATTGAGGTACATCTTCCCCCAGAACCCACGTTTTGGCACCGATCAGGGCACTTTGACCCCGAGATTTTGGACATCGTACTTACAAAAAATGCGACACTGTTATGTAACTTTACTGTGTATCACAGCCTGGACTCCGACCATCTTCCTGTGCATTTCGACATACAGGGTGGCATTTCGGCCAGTGCCTCTGGCCCTCGAAAGAGGGCGGAGACTGACTGGAATATGTTCACCTTCGAAATGCACAGGATGGCGCAACCCAGGCTGTCATACTATAGCGAGGCAGACATAGATGTCGCCATTGAAAACTTTACTGCCTCGCTACACACAGCCAGAAGAAGTGCTACCACATACACCACAAGACCACCCGGTTTTTGCACGTACCCCGAGGTAGAGCAACTCATTGCGCGGAGACGACGCTTAACAAAACTGTGGCGGTACACCCGTCAGCCTGAATATAAAGTGCTAGCAAAATGGTTACGCAACATCATTCGGCATCAAATTAAAATCAACAAAACTGAACAGTGGGAAAACAAAATGCTGAGTACCACCCATTCGGACTCTTCTTTGTGGAAATTACTCAAGGCTTTCAAGGTTTCCACGAGCGTCAACTCCGCAACTGAGGCGCTGCACACTCAAAGCGGCTTGCACTTCTCCGCAGAGGAGAAAGCCGAGGTCTTCGCTGACTGTCTCGAAGACAGATTCAGCGAAAATCCAGTGACCAACCGTGAAATAGCACGGGAGGTCCAGGCATGGGTACAAACCTGGGTGGCGCAGAAGCAAGAGCAACAACTACCCATCATAACACCGCAGGAAGTTTACAAGCTCATTAGGAAATTGCCTAATGGGAAAGCTGCCGGCCCAGACAAAGTGACTAATGAGGAACTTAAACATCTCCCGAGAAAAGCTCTGGTGCAACTAACAAAGATATTTAACGCCTGTTTGCAGCAAGGCTATTTCCCCTCTACTTGGAAACGAGCCAAGGTCATCATGCTCCCAAAGCAAGGGAAAAGCACCAGGCAACCGCAAAACTACCGCCCCATTAGTCTCTTGTCTACTATTGGTAAATTGCTCGAAAAACTTATACTTTCTCGACTTCAAAAACAAGTTTCAGAATCTCATGAACTCTCAAATTCACAGTTTGGTTTTCGAAAAGGACATTCTACTGATTTACAGCTTCTCAGACTAACAGATGACATAACAGAGCAATTTAACAATGGGGCTTCAACGTTGGCGCTATTTCTGGACGTAGAAGCCGCATTCGACCGGTGCTGGCACAATGGCCTCATTTACAAACTGCACCACAATTTCCCGGCTCTTCAAAATTATCTATACCTGCTGCACAATTTTCTAGAAAAACGGAAGTTTTACGTCCAAGTGGGCCGCTCCTTTTCACGGGAGCGAGTGATGCGGGCTGGCGTCCCACAAGGGGCAATAATGTCCCCTTTTCTGTATATATTATTTACTAATGACTACCCAGTGGACGCCAGATGCAAGGTCGCCATGTATGCTGACGACACTGCAATATACAACCACCATAGAAACCCACGTTTCGGCCTTGCAGAAATGCAACGTTATGTTAACAACTTCCTCTCATGGCAACATGACTGGAAAATCAAAATTAACCCCGACAAATGCCAGCTAATTCATTTCTCTAAGCGGCGTCACACTTTGGCAAAGGACCTAACGGTCGGTGGTCAAATATTGCACTGCCGTCAGCAGGTTAAATACTTAGGAGTCACCTTGGACCGCACAATGTGTTGGTCCACCCACATAAAAAATAGCGCCAATAAAGGCAGACAGCGGCTAAAGTTGTGCGCCCCCATCTTCCGCAGTAAACAGTTGCGACTGAAGTCAAAACTGATATTATATAGGTCATTTATTCTCTCGGTGGTCCTGTATGCATGTGTGGCCTGGGCTAATGCCTCCAAAACCGCCCTGAAACAACTCCAAACCCTCCAAAACCTCTCCCTCAGAAAAATCCTCTCTGCTCCACTCCTCACCAGTACCCAAACACTACACCTTGAAACCCGGATCCCGTTCATCCCGGAGGCAATTGAAAAACGAGCAACGGCTGTATGGACGCGCATTAGAAACCACGAAAACGACGTGATCGCCAATATCGGCAAAGGCGAGCCGAAGCACCGCAAGCATAATAGGATCAAAATGTTCTAGAAGCGGCTCGGCTCGCCGACTAATGCGCGTCCACGCAACCTCGTTCCTAGGCCACATACATGTTATGGCAGAGGCCCTCGCCTCGAATATTCAGGAGCTGCCACCGCGGGACAGTGTATATACGAAGTGTAAATAGTGCAGTGTGCTGGGACGCATTTCTCTGGTGTGCCCAGTGAAGATGTGTGTGTATGTGTGTGTGAGAGTGTGCGTGGGTGAATGCGTGCGCGAATGTGTATGTAAATAAATTGTAAGTATGTACATATGTATATATAACACAAAGAAGAAATAGAACTTAAAAAGACAAAATAAAACTATTCTCGGTGACCTACAGATGGTCACCGTATGGGTTTTTTGTTGAAACCGAAAAATGTGTATATATATAAACAAAGTTAAATGTAAATAAAAATGTTAAATATAGCCTGTAAGCCGGGCCCATTGTACCGGCACCAGGCCAACACTTTCTAATAAATAACTTGAACTTGAACTTGAACAAGAAGACTAACAACAACAACTACAAGACCTCCTACAATATTTATCAAACATATAAAAAAAATATATATAAAAGAAAAACCATCAAATTTACCGAACAAATGACAACAAACAATAAATAAAAAATTAACAAGAGCCTGAAGCAGCAACAACAAGAAAAAGCACTAAGCAAACAGCAAAATCAGTCTTCTTGGGTAGCGACGGCAGCAAGTTGTGTGACCTGGGAATAAAACAAAAAAAAAAAAAAAAGAAGAAGAAGCATCAACAAAAAGAGAAAATGTACCACCCAAACTGATTGATCTCTGCCCCACCAAAAAACAAAAAAAAAAAAAAAAAAAAAAAAAAAAAAACAAAGCTAGGCTGAAGAGGGAACACTCCCTAAGCAGCCCGGGCGTGCTTGCACGTCCAAACTCCATAATTAATTAATTAAATAATTAATTAATTAACTGACTCCTAGTGAGTCGAGAGCTACGCGCGCGAGTCGAGTAGTGTGGTGATTCGCCGCAACCGGTCAGTGCGCCAGTGCAAGCCCGGTAATCAACCCGTCGACTGCCGCGAGGCCAGTGGCTACCAGCGGCGGCCAGAAAAGTGAAACTCTCCGAGTACACCGGATGGGAGTAGTGTTCATAACCACAGATAAAAGTGAAACTCTCCGAGTACACCCGGATGGGAGTAGTGTTCATAAACCACAGATAGTCTGCGTACACCCAGACAGGATTTGTTTTTCTTCAAACTCGTAAGCGAAGTGCGTGATGCGTAGTGAAGTGAACACAAGTGTTCCCTGTATATAGTTCCCTCCCCCCCTGTGTAAATAGATTAGTGTGTGTAATTTATAGTGTCCGTGCTTAGCCCGAAAAGGCAGAGTAATATCTTTACGTGATAGCTTAGGCTACGCGGGTGTGCGCTAGTCTTTTGGCGCGCATCGCGTAGCGTGACCACGCCAAGTGGAGGCTCCCAGAAGCCTTTGCGACTGGGAGCAGAGACAAGACGGGGACATGGCAACAGCCACAGACACACCTGCCATGCCGGCCGTCGGGAGCGGACTGGCCCAGCGCTTTTTCAACTTCAACTTATTTTATTCAGGAAAAATTTGCCTGGTGCAGGTACAGAGGGGCCCGGCTTACAGGCTAAAAATTTACATTAATTACAATTTATAATATTTACATGGGTACTCTTGTTTGCTTTTTTCTTATCAAAAAACCCATACGGTGAGCAGCTTTAGCTCATCGAGAACAGTTTTTGGGCGTATTCTGAGTCCTTTGATAGTTTTTTTTTATTATTATTATTATTTTATTTATATACACGGATACATACACTCACTCACTCCTGGGCACACCACACATACATCCCATCACACGCACACACACACACACGCGCGCGCGCACGCTCGTATATACTACATATTTACACTGCACTATATACACTTCACTATTTACAGTTTTTCCGCAGTTTTCCTGTGCGGCCAGGTTGCAGCTCCTGTGGCGTTTCCGAGGCACAGACCTCTTCCGGAGTGTGTGACCTAGAGCCTGGGTTGCATGGGTGCGCATCAATCGGCGAGCCATGTAATGTCTAGAACATTTTAATTCTAGCATGTTTACGATGCTTTGGCTCGCCCTTGCCAATATTGGCAATCACGTCATTTTGGTGATTTCTGATGCGCGTCCACGCGACAGTGGCTCTTTTTGTTATTGCCCCGGGAATGGATGGGATCTGGGTTTCCTGGTGAAGGGTTTGGTTAGTGGTTAGGATGGGAGCAGAAAGGATTTTCCGGAGGGAGAGGTTTTGGAGGGTTTGGGCGATTTTGAGGCGTTTGCCCAGGCCACACACGCGTAAAGAACCACTGACAGGATGAAAGCTTTATACAGGACGAGTTTGGACTTCAATTGCAGCTGTTTGCTGCGGAAGATGGGGGCGCATAACTTTAGCCGCTGTCTGCCTTTGTTGGCGCTATTTTTTATGTGGGAGGACCAGCACATTGTGCGGTCCAAGGTAACCCCTAAGTATTTAACTTGCCGACGACAGTGCAATACCTGACCACCGACCGTTAGGTCCATTGCCAAAGTGTGATGCCGCTTAGAGAAATGAATCAGCTCTGCCGGTTGTACTTATAGCTTCAGCCGGCCCAGCCGTAGCAACCAGCGATCCGCCTACGTGCCCCCCATTGGTCTCAGTGCCGACAGTCCAGCCACAAACATCTGACGAGACCCTGGAGGAGGAAGACCGACAGGCCAAGGCACACATTAAGCTCCAGAGAGAAGTTGCAGATCTCAGCAATGAGATCTTATTTTACCAAAATCTACTCAGCGAAAGGGACGGGGAGTCCAGCGATTTCCCAAAAGTCGCCCAGGCCCTCGGACTGTGTTACAAGGAGCATGCCCAAAAGAAGAGGCTCCTTGTAAAGCTAGGGGAAGGGTGGAAAACCATCCCTATCTCAAAAAAAAAAAAAAAAAAAAAGAGACAACCGAACCGCAGCAGCGACAGTGACTCAGACAACGAGAACCATCACCAGAAGCCCGGCAAATGCAGTAACCAACAAAAAACGTCACCACACATCAAAGTACAAGACCAGTTCCAACACCTAGCAGCACAGGGCGCAGAGTCCGACGATGAGACGGAGGACCTACCACCCGTTACATCCCAACCAAGGAACCCACCCCAACCTGCACCACAACGACCAGCTAAACCACCACCATCACCAAAACCAGTGCGCAAGCAATAGCTGACACAACCCTCCACTTCCACCGCCATTCCCACTCCCACACAGAACACCACCCAAAACCCAGAACTACAGAAACCTCCACGAATAATAATTCCAGACAAAACACACACAGTTAAGGTCCTCCGGGACTCCCTGCCAGGTGGAGCTTACAAGCTGCAAACCACGAGGGATTGCCTCAAGCTCTTCCTCCAATACAAGAAGGACGCCCACCAGACCATGCAGCTCCTGAAGGACGCCGGAGTGGAAAACTTTAGTTTCACACCCCGCAACGACCAGCCTCTGCGATGTGTAGTCAAACGTCTCCCAGTGGACATGGAGATTGACTACATCAAGGAGGACCTGGAAGAGAAGGGTTACACCGGCGTCCAAGTGCGTCAACTCATTTCCCGCGGCAGGCCTCTGCCTATGTTCCAGGTAAGTCTTGACAGGAGCACCACAAACCAAAAAATCCTCCAAGAACGAGAGGTGTGCCATATTATGGTCACCGTGGAGGTCTTGAAAACCAACGCCAATATAACCCAGTGTTATAATTGCCAACAGCTGGGACACACTTACAGAATGTGTCAAATGACCTCCCGGTGTGTCGTTTGCGGTGGCCTCCACCGCCTTGCTGACTGCCCCCAAAAGGCAAAGCAGGACGCTCAACCCCACTGCGCAAACTGTGGGGAAGCGCATCCTGCCAGTTATAGGGGGTGCGAAACGTTCAGAAACGAACGCCACCGTCGTCAACTGGCAACCATAGCCAGGACCACTCCAAGTGCTCAACCAGGGCCCAAACCCATTCTACACCCGGCCCTGGTTCAACCAGGCGTCTGCTATGCCGGAGCCGCTGGAGGGAAAAAGGCGCCCGCGCCACCACCAAATGGTCCCCCTCCACTACCCCAAACCCCACAGACACCCACCGGAGACCTGAGTGGTCTGAGAGTTCTAAACATGCTCAAGGACCTCAACCTCACAGCCCTCTTAGCAAAATTGCAGCCCTTCCTGATTAAATTCAGAAGCTGCACGAGCACTATGGATTAATTAGAAACCATAATATGCCTCCTCTCAACCCTCCTAGAGTAAATGGCCTATATAAGGGGAGGTACAACTTTAACTCGCGCGCTCCTGTGGAATGCAGATGGCATCCACAGGAAACAACACGAACTTGAAAACTACCTACGGCGTAACAAAATTGACGTCGCATTCACATGCGAAACAAAATTAAATCACGAGCACACCTTTAAGCTCCAGGGGTATCAAATCTTTCGAAACGTAAGAATTGGCAGACAAGGGGAAGGGACTGCTACTTTGCTTAGAAATACCATTGTTCATGCTTCTGTTACGCTACCTATAATGGCAAGGTTAGAGTGCACGGCTCTTAAAACACGTGTTAATAGTCAAACGGTGATGCTGGTAGCATTATATCGGCCCCCAACTCCCCAGATTTCATACGTGACCTCGAACAAATCCTCGCTTTAGAGGAGCATGTCATAATTGCAGGAGATTTCAATGTTCGGCACCCCTGGTGGTTTTTACGCCGGGCAAACGCGGCGGGAAATCTCCTGGTTGAACTTATAACTGATAATGACAACATTGAGGTACATCTTCCCCCAGAACCCACGTTTTGGCACCGATCAGGGCACTTTGACTCCGAGATTTTGGACATTGTACTTACAAAAATGCGACACTGTGTATCTCACTGTGTATCACAGCCTGGACTCCGACCATCTTCCTGTGCATTTCGACATACAGGATGGCATTTCGGCCACTGCCTCTGGCCCTCGAAAGAGGGCGGAGACTGACTGGAATATGTTCACCTTCGAAATGCATAGGATGGCGCAACCCAAGCTGTCATACTATAGCGAGGCAGACACAGATGTCGCCATTGAAAACTTTACTGCCTCGTTACACACAGCCAGAAGAAGTGCTACCACATACACCACAAGACCACCCGGTTTTTGCACGTACCCCGAGGTAGAGCAACTCATTGCGCGGAGACGACGCTTGACCAAACTGTTGCGGTACACCCGTCAGCCTGAATATAAAGTGCTAGCAAAATGGTTACGCAACATCATTCGGCATCAAATTAAAATCAACAAAACTGAACAGTGGGAAAACAAAATGCAGAGTACCACCCATTCGGACTCTTCTTTGTGGAAATTACTCAAGGCTTTCAAACTTTCCACGAGCGTCAACTCCGCAACTGAGGCGCTGCACACTCAAAGCGGCTTGCACTTCTCCGCAGAGGAGAAAGCTGAGGTCTTCGCTGACTGTCTTGAAGACAGATTCAGTGAAAATCCAGTGACCAACCGTGAAATAGAACGGGAGGTCCAGGCATGGGTACAAACCTGGGTGGCGCAGAAGCAAGAGCAACAACTACCCATCATAACACCGCAGGAAGCTTTCAAGCTCATTAGGAAATTACCTAATGGGAAAGCTGCCGGCCCAGACAAAGTGACTAATGTGGAACTTAAACATCTCCCGAGAAAAGCTCTGGTGCAACTAACAAAGATACTTAACGCCTGTTTGCAGCAAGGCTATTTGCCCTCTACTTGGAAACGAGCCAAGGTCATCGTGCTCCCAAAGCAAGGGAAAAGCACCAGACAACCGCAAAACTACCGCCCCATTAGTCAATTTACAATTGGTAAATTGCTCGAAAAATGTATCCTTTCTCGATTACAAAAACAAGTCTCGGCAACACATGAACTCTCAAAATCGCAGTTTGGCTTTAGAAAAGGACATTCCACTGAATTACAGCTCCTCAGACTAACTGAAGACGTAACAGAGCAATTTAACAATGGGGCTTGAACGTTGGCGCTATTTCTGGACGTAGAAGCCGCATTCTACCGGTGCTGGCACAATGGCCTCATTTACAAACTGCACCACAATTTCCCGGCTCTTCAAAATTATCTATACCTGCTGCACAATTTTCTAGAAAAACGGAAGCTTTACGTCTAAGTGGGCCGGCCCTCCTCGCGGGAGCGAGTAATGCGGGCTGGCGTCCCACAAGGGGCAATGATGTCCCCGTTTCTGTATATATTATTTACTAATGACTACCCAGCGGACGCCAGATGCAAGGTCACCATGTATGCTGACGACACTGCAATATACAACCACCATAGAAACTCACGTTTCGGCCTTGCAGAAATGCAACGATATGTTAACAACTTCCTCTCATGGCAACATGACTGGAAAATCAAAATTAACCCCGACAAATGTCAGCTAATTCATTTCTCTAAGCGGCGTCACACTTTGGCAAAGGACCTAACGGTCGATGGTCAAATATTGCACTGCCGTCAGCAGGTTAAATACTTAGGTGTCACCTTGGACCGCACAATGTGTTGGTCCACCCACATAAAAATAGCGCCAATAAAGGCAGACAGCGGCTAAAGTTGTGCGCCCTCATCTTCCGCAGTAAACAGTTGCGACTGAAGTCAAAACTGATATTATATAGGTTATTTATTCTCTCGGTGGTCCTGTATGCATGTGTGGCCTGGGCTAATGCCTCCAAAACCGCCCTGAAACAACTCCAAACCCTCCAAAACCTCTCCCTCAGAAAAATCCTCTCTGCTCCACTCCTCACCAGTACCCAAACACTACACCTTGAAAGCCGGATCCCGTTCATCCCGGAGGCAAGTGAAAAACGAGGAACGGCTGCATGGACGCGCATTAGAAACCACGAAAACGACGTGATCGCCAACATCAGCAAAGGCGAGCCGAAGCACCGCAAGCATAATAGGTTCAAAATGTTCTAGAAGCGGCTCGGCTCGCCGACTAATGCGCGTCCACGCATCCTCGTTCCTAGGCCACATACATGTTCCGGCAGAGGCCCTCGCCTCGAATATTCAGGAGCTGCCACCGTGGGACAGTGTATATACGAAGTGTAAATAGTGCAGTGCCCTGGGACGCATTTCTATGGTGTGCCCAGTGAAGACGTGTGTGTGAGAGTGTGCGTGGGTGAATGCGTGCGTGAATGTGTATGTAAATAATTTGTAAGTATGTACATATGTATATATAACACAAAGAAGAAACAGAACTTAAAAAGACAAAAGAAAACTATTCTCGGTGACCTACAGATGGTCACCGTATGGTTTTTTTGTAGACACCGAAAAAAGTGTATATATAAACAAAGCCAAATGTAAAAAAAAATGTTAAATATAGCCTGTAAGCCGGGCCCATTATACCGGCACCAGGCCAGCACTTTTTCTAATAAATAACTTGAACTTGACTCCTAGTGTGCCTGAAGCTCTTCCTCCGGAGGAAACAGGATGCCGTCCCTACAATGCAGCTCCTGACGAACGCCGGTGTGGAAAGCTACAGCTTCACGCCGAGGAATGACCAGCCCCTGCGTTATGTAATCAAACGCCTGCCTGCAGACCTGCAGGTGGATTACATAAAGGAGGACCTGGAACAGAAGGGTTACACCGGCGTTCAGGTACGACAGATGGTGTCCCGCGGCAGGCCTCTCCCGAATTATCAGGTAAGCCTTGATAGAACTACTGACAACCAGAAACTTATACAGGAAAGAGAAGTTTGCCATATGATGGTCACCGTGGAGGTCTTAAAAACCTTCCAAAACATTACACAATGTTTCAACTGTCAACATCTAGGCCATACATTTAAAATGTGTCATATGACCTTCCGGTGTGTTCTTTACGGTGGCCTCCACCGCCTAGCTGACTGCCCAAAAAAGGCCAAGGAGGACGCTGTACCCCACTGTGCGAACTGTGGGGAGGCGCATCCTGCCAGCTAAAGGGGGTGCGAGACATTTAAGATGGAACGTCACCGCCGTCAACTGGCAGCCGCAGCCAGGAACTCTCCTGGTACTCAACCAGGGCCACGCCCCATCCACCACCCGGCCCTGGTCAAAAACGACATCTCTTTTGCAGGAGCCACCGGAGGGCAAAATGCACCTGTGCAGCCACCAAATGGTCCCCCTCCACAACCCCAGCCCTCACAGGCAACCACCAGTGACCTGGGAGGCTTAAAAGAAATGTTCAGCCTTTTTAAGGATTTAAACCTCCCAGCACTACTAACAAAGTTGCTGCCCACAATAGCAAGATTAAAAAGTTGCAACAGTACCATGGAGAAGCTGGAAGCCATCATATGTTTAGTAACCACTCTCTTCGAGTAAATGGACACTTCAAGGGGAGGTATAACTTTAACTCGCGCACTCCTGTGGAATGCAGATGGCATCCACAGGAAGTAACACGAACTTGAAAATTACCTGCGACGTAACAAAACTGATGTCGCATTCATCTGCGAAACAAAATTACAGCAGGAGCACACTTTTAAGCTCCAGGGGTATCAAATCTTTCGGAACGACAGAATTGGCAGACAGGGGGGAGGGACTGCTATTTTGCTCAGAAACACTATTGCTCATGCTTCTGTTACGATACCTGCAATGGCAGCGTTAGAGTGCACAGCACTTAAAACACATGTAAATAGTCAAACGGTGATGCTGGTAGCGCTTAATCGCCCCCCCCCCCCCAACTCCACAGGTTTCATTCGTGACCTCGAAGAAGTCCTCGCTTTAGAGGAGCACGTTATAATTGCAGAAGATTTCAATGCCCGGCACCCCTGGTGGTTTTCTCGCCGAGCAAACGCGGCTGGAAATCTCCTGGTTGAACTTATAACTGATAATGACGACTTAGAGGTACACCTTCCACCAGATCCCACATTTTGGCACAGATCGGGGCACTTTGACCCCGAAATTTTGGATTTCGTACTAACAAAAAATGCGACACCTTTAATTAACTTTACAGTGTATCACAGCCTGGACTCCGACCACCTTCCCGTGCATTTCGACATACAGGATGACATTTCAGCCGGTGCCTCTGGCCCTCGAAGGAGGGATGAGACCGACTGGAATAAGTTCACCATGGAAATGCACGGGATGGCGCAACCCAGGCTGTCATACTATAGCGAGGCAGACACAGATGTCGCCATTGAAAACTTCACTGCCTCGCTACACACGGCCAAGAGAAACGCTACCACTTACACCACAAGACCACCTGGTTTTTGCACGTACCCCGAGGTAGAGCAACTCATTGCGCGGAGACGACGCTTGACAAGACTGTGGCGGTATACCCGTCAGCCTGAATACAAAATGCTAGCAAAATGGCTACGCAACATCATTCGGCATCAAATTAAAATCAACAAAACTGAACAACGGGAAAACAAAATGCTGAGTACTACCCATCGGACTCTTCCTTGTGGAAATTATTAAAGGCTTTTAAGGTCTCCACGAGCGTCAACTCCGCAACTGAGGCGCTGCACACTCACGGCGGCCTGCACTTCTCCGAAGAGGAGATAGCCGAGGTCTCCGCTGACTGTCTTGAAGACAGATTCAGCGAAAATCCAGTGACCAACCGTGAAATAGAACGGGAGGTCCAGGCATGGGTACAAACCTGGGTGGCGCAGAAGCAAGAGCAACAACTACCCATCATAACACCGCAGGAAGTTTTCAAGCTCATTAGGAAATTACCTAATGGGAAAGCTGCCGGCCCAGACAAAGTGACTAATGAGGAACTTAAGCATCTCCCGAGAAAAGCCCTGGTGCAACTGACCAAAATATTTAACGCCTGTCTGCAGCAAGGCTATTTCCCCTCTACTTGGAAACGAGCCAAGGTACTTATGCTCCCAAAGCAAGGGAAAAGCACCAGACAACCGCAAAACTACCGCCCCATTAGTCTCTTGTCTACTATTGGTAAATTGCTCGAAAAACTCATACTTTCTCGACTTCAAAAACAAGTTTCGGAATCCCATGAACTCTCAAATTCACAGTTTGGCTTTCGAAAAGGACATTCTACCGAGTTACAGCTTCTCAGGCTAACTGATGACGTAACAGAGCAATTTAACAATGGGGCTTCAACGTTGGCGCTATTTCTGGACGTAGAAGCCGCATTCGATCGGTGCTGGCACAACGCCCTTATTTACAAGCTGCACCACAACTTCCCGGCTCTTCAAAATTATCTATATTTGCTGCACAATTTTTTAGAAAAACGGAAGTTTTACGTCCAAGTGGGCCGCTCCTCCTCACGGGAGCGAGTGATGCGGGCTGGCGTCCCACAAGGGGCAATCATGTCACCCTTTTTGTATATATTATTCACCAACGATTTCCCAGTGGACGCCAGATGTAAGGTCGCCATGTATGCGGACGACACTGCAATATACAACCACCATAGTAATCCCCGTTTCGGCCTTGTAGAAATGCAACGTTATGTTAACAACTTCCTCTCATGG
Source organism: Tenodera sinensis (assembly GCA_030765045.1). Classification (NCBI taxonomy): domain Eukaryota; kingdom Metazoa; phylum Arthropoda; class Insecta; order Mantodea; family Mantidae; genus Tenodera; species Tenodera sinensis. Next base: position 101,951,852 of record CM060967.1, read on the forward strand.
CAATATGACTGAAAAATTAAAATTAATCCCAACAAATGCCAACTGATTCATTTCTCTAAGCGGCATCACACTTTGGCACTGCGCCTAACGGTCGGTGGTCACGTATTACATTGTCGTCGGCAAGTTAAATACTTAGGGGTTACCTTGGACCGCACAATGTGCTGGTCCACCCACATAAAAAATAGCACCAACAAAGGCAGACAGCGGCTAAAGTTATGTGCTCCCATCTTCCGCAGCAAACAGCTGCAATTGAAGTCCAAACTCGTCCTGTATAAAGCTTTCATCCTGTCAGTGGTTCTATACGCGTGTGTGGCCTGGGCAAACGCCTCAAAAACCGCCCTGAAGACTATCCAAACTCTCCAAAACCTCTCCCTCCGGAAAATCCTCTCTGCTCCCATCCTGACCACTAATCAAACCCTTCACCAGGAAACCCAGATCCCATCCATTCCCGAGGCAATAACAAAAAGAGCCACTGTCGCGTGGGCGCGCATCAGAAACCACGACAATTACGTCATTGCCAATATTGGCAAAGGTGAGCCGAAGCATCGGAAACATGCACGCATTAAAATGTTTTAGACGTTACTCGGCTCACCGACTGATGCGCGTCTACGCAAACACAGGCCCCAGGCCGCACACAGGGAACCAGTCAGGAGCTGCACCCTGCCCGCCCAGGAAAACCGCGGAATGTACATAGTGTATATAACATGTGTATATAGTGTTTGTTATAACATGCTGGGACGCATAGTTTCGTGTGCCCAGCAAACATGTGCGAGGGGGACGCTCAATTGAAGTGCCCACTGTGCGTGTGCGTATGTGTGTGTGTATGAGGGCATATCTTATGATATGCCAGAGTGAATGCGAGAGTGCATGAATGTAAATATATGTATATATAAAGAAACAAATGAAAAAAGACAGACAAAACATATAAAAGTATACCCAAGAACTACACAAATGGGAACTGTTCTCGGTTACCCAAAGAGGGTCACTGTATGGGTTACCTTAAAACCCAATGTATTTATTTATTGTTGTAAATATGTATAATTGTAAATCATGTCAACTTAAGTCTGTCCGCTGGGCCCCTTGTACCAGCACCAGACAAAATTTCCAATAAAAATAATCTGAATCTGACTCCTAGTGTAACAAACATCCCTGAAGTAAACCTATCGAAGACATCACGCAGGTTAAGCCGTATGACGGCTATGTACTGCGGTAACGACACTCGGGCGGGGGAATCATCATCCCCGCTCGACTCGAACTGCCTCTGGAGCCTCTGGACGCGCAGATGCGAAGCGCGGCGCGCCGAAAAATATCTTTTCCATGTTAATAAATGGAACGGCTCTCACCTAAGCCCGGCGCGACGCGTAGAATTTCAGGTTTCCACTGGCTTCCGCTCGCAGAGAATACTTCTTCTTCCGTGGATGTGGTTTCACAATCGGTATTAATCGTGTCTCTGTCGGGAGTCTTCGTGCTAATCAAGGTCATCTCTAATGCTGTGTGGCTGTGACATTTGTATTCCGTAGCAGTAAATCATTCATTGCGCTTGATATATCTGCAGCAATAGATGAGGAAAACTTATCACTTTGGTTTTAACAATAGATATGCCTTTTTGGTCGATAACTGCCACAAATTATACGGTAATAACAATGCCTGGGACAAGCTTGGGAACAAATACCTGGGGAAATTGGAAATATTCTAAGAAAATTAATATAAACGCTATAATATAAGGAAGAGCTGCATGGAATTACTACATTATTGTTATATTGTGCGTTCTTATTAAACAGTAATACAATAAAAACTATAATCATACCAGAACAAGCTTTGTACGGGCTTGTGCAGTGTCTTGGTCATACACACACACGTGTGAAAATTATTATACTCAAATTCATTTCTTATGGTAAAATGGACGCGAGGTCTGAACTTGAAAATAGTTTACAACTCTCTAAGGTAAAATAAAACACTTTCTGTGAGTATGCATCCACTGTTGCTCACTGTAAATATTTATTTCCCTCCATTAACGACTCTGAGCGGTAGCTTTTGTTACGGATAGCTTTTCCTAGGCTTTTCCTATGCTTAAAGCCCATGATGAACAAATATTATATATAGTTTAATTTCCATATATGGTGTGGTCTGGATTATTTACAGATAATACTGAGTTGATGCATGACTGACAATGGTCATCAAAAGTATACTTTATGAGCCTGTTTTACAGAGAGAGGAAATTAGTGTCTATATTTCCTGATGCCTAGGACTACAAGTTAAAATTTGACAGGCTGTAGCGTTACTTTATTTTTTAATATAGACAACAACCTCTGAATCGTCGAAAATGCTTTAAGCTTTTTATTATAGTAACCACCAATGTTTAAAACATAATCCTCGATCAATATGTAATATTACATAAATAAAACCTTACTTTGAGTCAAATAATTTTTACACCTCTGTAATTCTAAATCACTTTATAATGAATGAACAAAACGTTTAAAAAGTATCTAAGTATGTTTAATTGGGAATCCAGTTAAAAAAATAAGAATAGCTAATTTATCTACTATGGTTTAAAATAGCGTTATTGTTTCAAATCATCACAATATATTAAATGCCAAATAAGCATAATAATAATAATAATAATAATAATAATAATAATAATAATAATAATAATAATAATAATAATAATAATAATAATAATAATAATAATAATAATAATAATAATAATAATAATAATAATAATAATAATAATAATAATAATAATAATAATAATAATAATAATAATAATAATAATAATAATAATAATAATAATAATAATAATAATAATGATAATGATAACAATAATAATAACAATAACAATAATAATAACAATAATAATAACAATAATAGTAATAATAACAATAATAGTAATAATAATAATAATAATAATAATAATAATAATAATAATAATAATAATAATAATAATAATAATAATAATAATAATAATAATAATAATAATAATAATAATAATAATAATAATAATAATAATAATAATAATAATAATAATAATAATAATAATAATAATAATAATAATAATAATAATAATAATAATAATAATAATAATAATAATAATAATAATAATAATAATAATAATAATAATAATAATAATAATAATAATAATAATAATAATAATAATAATAATAATAATAATAATAATAATAATAATAATAATTAGTAGTGGTAGTGGGGGTGGTGCAAAATATCTTGTGAGGCAAACAATGGTTAACCTTTCTAACAATACGAGTAATACACGCATACTTGAATTTGGAAAATGGCCATGTAAAATAGTAGTTTAACATGAAATGTATTGTATTGTAATGCAGTAAGATGAAATATCTGCTGAAACTTCGTTACGCTCATTCTAAAGTACACTTTCAATTTTTTTTTATTTTGTTGTTTTAACGACGCTGTCAATTGCCGGGATCACATCAGCGCCACCGGTGTGCCGGAATTTTGTCCCGCAGGAGTTCTTTTACATGCCAGTAAATCTACTGACATGGAGGTGTCGTTTTTAAGCATACTTAAAAAACATCGGTCTGGGCCGGATTGGAACCCGCGACGTTGGGATCAGTACACGCAACAGACAATCAAACAGTGTAACAAAAATCATGCTTTATATTCCTGGATAAGTTTATATCATGCACCAAGAATCTTCTGTTTTGCCTAAGCTCCTCTTTTTCTGCTTCTTCGCAAATTAGCGCTAGTACAGCCAAGCGATCCATTGTGCTGATTGACAATGACTGAAAATGGCACACCAACTCTTCGGTGCGTCTTGCTTCCGATAGATGTGAGCGAGCTGGTTCTGTTCGGCGCGCCGCGCTTCACTTCTGCGCGTCCAAGTGTGAGCCTGCCTTTTGACTGCCTTCGAGTTCTGAGAACCTTCTAGTCACTTGCTCCCCCGCCACTCACCAGTTCTCCGCGTTTCTCCTCACTTGCGTATATGGAGTGTCGCGACGTTTCAGACAAGACGTACAAGTAAGCGTTCACGCTTCACGCGCGGACGTTACTTCTTAGAAGACCAAGGAAGAACAATGAGAAAGAAAACCGGGGAGATGTTGCAACGCGGTGTCTAACTGTACGTGTAGTTAACTGTCTCATTTGTGATTTTATTAGCAGAAGTGACACACTCATTGGTGCAACGTGAAACATCAGCGACTTCCAAGGAAAAAAAAAATACATACGGCGTGTGTTACCGAAGAGGCTTCTCTTTGATGATCGAACATAAAGCGTATGTTGACTTCAGAGTAGCACAATTATACCAATTTTACCCCCGTCATTTTATGGGATTTCGAACCTATATTTTGTAAAATTCTAAAAGCATTCTTGCACTGAAGCTTATCTGGCTACCATAGTTGGGGCATTTAAGCTGATTCTTTAACTTTAGCAATGTTCGACTGACTGAAAAGTCTTTCTACTTCCGCATTGTAATGTAGAAGAGAGAGAATTGCAATTGTCAAATCTGTCTTTTCATTACACGCCGCATCTTTGTAACAATCTCCTTGCAGTATTCAGAACCACTAAACTGAGAGTGTTTTGGCGTTTTGTAACATTTAAGTTGCGCCACTGATTCTCTTTGCGTATTTGAGAAAGAATTCAATTACTGCAATCTTTCAACAAAAAAAAAGTTTTACAATGGACTTGTTTTATTTGTTACTTTAAATCCCAATTATTCCTCAGTTGTCAAATGCATCAAGTGTAACGGTATTGAGGGTTAAAAAAATTTACTAAAGGCTTGGGAACAGCCAAGGGGGTATGTCCTAAGATTGTAATGGCTGACGTCACTTACTCTGACGAATGCAGTACTCGGCGGTATAAGATATTCAGAGAGTCCAGCCTTCACAGACGTGGAGTACACAAGTGAGTCTTCTACGACGGAGCAACGGTTACCCAGACCTTGCTGGTTAAGAGTTACCAGTAAGGTTTTCATACACTGGGTAATCAGTCAAGTCGTCGTATGACGTAACTCCTTAGGAACGAGCGCTCAGCCAGGGATGTTTAAAGGTGACATATGAGATGAATGTGAAACGATCATTAACTATCAGGAATTGTGAGAATCAAGAACTGTTAACGCCAGGTAAAGATAAGGGGGTTGCTTGTGGGATTTATGCCAAGCGATTATTAACAGGACTGTAATTAATTATGAGAAATAGGAAATCTTATGTTCAAAGATTGTTCAAGCATTGAGGGTTGTAATGTTTGAATTGTGTATATTATTTCTTTGAGGTTTCACGCACTGTAAATTTCACCAGTGTTTAATGTAATGTTTAGTAAGGTTCATGTTGACATATTGTTTTAACCATTTAAATTATTTTAATAAATTGTTTCGTGGTGCATGTGTTGGTTCGGGGGACCTTGCTCTATCCTGGAAGATCCTACGGATAGGAATAAAATTAGTCGAAAGGGGCAGATATTTTGAAGGGGAATTAAAGATGTCATAGTAAGATGGCACAGTGTTAAAGAGAGGTCATAGAAAGGCGGCGCACAAGGCAAAAGTTACAATCCTACAGAATTGTCTCTAAATTGCATCTAAAATCCTCAAAAAAGTCACTAGTGGCTGTATATAAATTCTGCCGCTATACGACTTCAAAAGGTACAGCCACAAACCACTAGGTTTGGCAATAACGTTACATATACACATTTCATAGAAAACAATACGATTGCATGAGCTCAGTAATAGCTCAACCCCATCTCCTATACCTCATACCCTGATCGCCTTCTCCTGGTGGGTAGACAGCACAATGGTATCGGTACGGAAATTAAGGGACATAATGGCGATTTCAGAAATTTTTTCCGCCCGGGTCCTTAAGGTATTGTCAAAACCTCGGGTAGACACATGCAGTTGAAGTAGAAGGGTGAGCTAGTTCATCACTCTTCAAACTCCAAAGAATGGCATGTGAGAAAACTGCGTGTAGAAAGAGCGCCAAAGAAAATCTTCAGCGAATTTTGTATTTTTCTGGGGTCCTCTGGGGCTCACTCAAGTTTTCCCCATTAGATTTTTACCCCTTCAAAGGCGTGTCCTAGACTACCCGATGAGGTATGGCTACCAATCCTAAGAGATCAGTATGACAAAGGAAATGTACTCAGTCTACCTCTTTCTCCTTTAGCCAATGCGACTCAGAGCGTAAAAATATATTTACTTTCTGCGCTAGTTTATAAACTTTGTTGTGGTTACTGGTGTAAATATCAGGACTGGCGCATCCATGTAGCGTGGCAAAAAGCAAACAATCAAATGGCTGTGGCTTCGTACAGTGATAAACGATGTGACAGACGTGAGGAACAATGATATTTTCTTTGGCGCTCTTTATGCAAAGAGATGGGGAGCACGATATCATCAACACAACCACATATCTCCAGGCCACTCGGATAATTCCGTGTTCCGGTAGGTATATCTGAAACCATTTTGACTGGAGAGTTCAAACATGCCTATACCAGTTTGACCAGATCAAAGTAGAATGGAAGAAACCGTAATGTGTCACTCTGTTGACAATATGGCAGCACCACGTGGAGGATTGCAGGGAAAAAACGCTCCAAACAGAATATAGAATGCAACTGCTTGGGTATCATTTCCTTTTGAACACTTTCAAGTCTTACGCCCCCGTAGCACATTGATAGCGCGCCTGGCTCTTGCATGGAAGGCCCGGGTTCGATCCCCAGAATTGTTGTGGGGATTTTTCCACGTGGGAGATCTGGTCCCGAGTACACTCAATCTCCTTAAGCCAGGGGAAGACAGGTATCGCTGCTGTGACGTCATCTCACTGAGCTCACATGCTCCCATCGATGGCCAGTTGAGCGTGTGAAGTCACAGCGGGGAAGAGAAAATGGCATACGGCACATCGTAATTTTAATGCTGACTGTTTCAATTACCGAATAGACTCAGATTATAAATAATTACATTTCGGCTTTATGCCATATACATAAATTCTAGTTTATGTGAACAGTCATATAACGCAAATAGAATAGATATTATAACTAGTTTACCTTAGCTAGAGGAGAGCTATACAGAACAATTATGGACATTTTCCGACATTTGCCGTTTCGCTTTTCTTTAACTAGTTTGTCAATATTAGGGCGTAAGGCACGGCACATTTGTAACCGAAGACTGAATGTTAAATTGTGATCTGACAATATGCTTCGGGATTTTAACTTAGAAAGGTTCATAACAGAAATAATTGTTCGCACACATACATAGAACCAAACATACATAATATCCGTGCAACAAGGGCATACAACCTCAGAAATCCGGTTCAACGAACATTCTTATAAAAATCAGCCAAGTCTTCCTTGTGTTTATATTTGTCCTTTAGCAAATCGTCGCACTGTAAATTTATCAATTCAGTTTGCTACCTGCTAGAAACATTGTTAACATCCAATGAATACGCAAAGATCTGAAACGTAGTTAACAATGTTTCTACATCTTGAAGCCTGGTCTCAAACTGGTGTGAAACGCAGGGAACTGAACACAAACACAAAATCACTACACACAACACTACACAACGTCAACAAAAACACAAAATAAAAACAAAATTCGCACTAACGCCGTTAAGATCCCTCACACAACAAATAAAAAACCTCAGCCTAAGCTGAAGAGGGTTCTCTAATAACATTTTTCATATTCATTCAGTTTTGTGCAAGTAGCGCCGCTGAACTAGGCAGCATAGCAATACACCGCTTTCGCCTGACGTCACACGAACGTACAAGCTGGCTCTTCGTCTAAATACGTCACAGAGCCCGAAGCGGTCTTCCCCTGCCTTAGGCCAACTGAGTAGCTTTACTGATGGAAGGGTAAAAGGTAAAGTAGTCACATTAGTCAGGGGCGTCAGCACGCTGATCCCTGTAAATCTCATTCTGCACTTCTTCGTGGGCTTGGCTGCGGCTGAAGGATGCAGCTGCCGGGTGGTAAGGACATCCTTTATATGGCAAAGACGCCCTAGGGATTATTATTTTGCTTTACAGACTGAACTTGTAACACATACTATTCAAAGTAGATGGAACTGGTATCTGAATATTTCGGTACCTCTTTTTACTATTCTGCGATAAAACATATGTGTTCGTGACATAAGTGCAGGTACTTTTATTTCAAGTGTGGTAAATATAATTCCAATATCTGCTTCATTTGCTTACTTATAACTTTAGTTATTAAGAGTAGTATTTTTCAGGTTGGTTAGTACCTCTAAGTAGACGTGGTACAGACGGCATGACGCACAGAGGGCCGATCTCGTGACAACGAATGGTGCACTGAAAGAGAGTTCCAGTACTTTGTGCAAGCCCAATTACCTCACAATATCTAAGACAGTAGGTTATGTATTGAGGTACGAAACAAAACGGATAGTCAACATAATAGCATTGTGCTCTTCGCGGCACAGTTACTACCAAGGAAAAAAAGCATTGTTTTGTGGGAAAGCTGTTAGATGAACAGAGGAAAAACAAACACACGGAAGTGGATACATACCAAAGTACTATTTATCAAAATATCTGCACTTCTATACGAAAGCGCCTTTATATTGGATAAAACCGCTGTTGACTATATGTTTCAGAATACATCCATTTCATCCATTTAATATCAGTGTATCATTAGCAGAGTCAGGAATTATTTGCTCTTATAATCCCTTTAGTATGCATGCATTTATGCAGTAAACATTTCCAAAATATGCACATAAATATGCCCATATAAAAATTCAAACGTTATTAAGACAAAACAAATCAAGAGTTAAGTCAATTTTTAAGAAATCTGAAAATTAAAACATTGTAAAACTAAACGAATGATTTAACTTGGCAAAATTTATCATTTATATTAAAGGGTCAGAATATATTTTCCTTGTATAAGAAAAATAAAAACAGTATTAGTACTCGCATTTAGTTCTCCTATGTCTCAACTTTTTTGTTGCAGTTTACAATCACGAAATGTTTTACATTTTCCATTGTTAGCCGCCTCCTGTTGCTTCTTGAGATATCCTTATAGCGGAAAAACTTCATAATAAAATAACTTGAACTTGAAAACTTCTCTCCACCTCACAGGATGATAGAGGTGCATACGCAAACGCTGCTATTTGTACAGTTTCACTAAACTGTTGGGAACGTTACCCTGTTCAGATTTCTTCTATCTCACACATTTGTACGTATCCTAGGTTTTTTGAAACAATACTACCTACATGCTTTCTCCTTCACTACATTGCCAATGGTTCCAGGTACTGAATTCAATTTAGAGGTTGTGGTTTTGAATACACTTAATGACTGGGACAACTTAATGTTGTTGATTTCTGAACAAGTTATAGCAGATGGAATATGAAAGAAATGTGCAGATATATAGGAAAGGTTACCTTCTATTTCTAGGTCCTTTAATATATATTGGGCAATTTTAGTCGATTCAAAATTTTTGGGATCAAATGTATTCACTACATTCTTGACTGTTTACAAATGTTCAGTGTAATAGAGAACTGCATATAACCATGTTCCCCAACGCGTTATAATAGATTCTGGTGCGGTGGCCTTGAAAGCTTGTTTCCTATTTGCTCTTTTAACAAATACCTTCTATACAGAAGATACAGCTTATCTACAAGTGCGAAATTTGCAAGAATTGTTTCTGCAATCCGATGTAAACCATGTGCAAGACAAGTCAAGTGTATCATATTTGAAAATATAACTTTCAGAGCAGTGCCAGCTTTTATCATGTAACTCGCAGCATCAGTTACAAAGAGTAATACACACTCATACTGAATACCATCAAGCCATACAAAGTTCAACGCATCAGTAAAAAATTTGGATATGGAAGAGCTATTTGTAGCATCAAGTTGTTCTATTGCAAGGATAGATGGGGTGGTTGGTTCGTTTTTATAGAGAGACCCGACAATAAAATTTGCAATAAATCGAGCTTCACTGTGCTGCAATTCGACTCACAACCGCACAAAATTATCTTCAATCAATTATTTATTATTTTTAATTGTGAGATTGTAACATGTCTTCACAAATTTTTTGCAAAGAGTAGATTGGTCTGGCACCTTACACTTAGTATACAGCTGAATTAAATTTCTGAGTGTGCGACTGGTGAGTTTCCACATTGGAATGTCTAACACTAAAAGTGCTTCACACAAATCAAAGGAGAACTGTGTAAAATTGCTGTCTGAAAATTCACTTAACTGTGTTTGAACAGGGACACTTTTTATGGATTTAAGTTTGATATTATCTTTCGGTTTATCAGTAGTCAAATGTTGAAGTACTAGAAAATACTTTTTACAACTAACCCTTTTCGCACAGGCTCCACAATACAAAATTCTACCATCTATAGTTATCAAATCTGTTTGAAACTCGCATTAATACTTTTGTCACCTATTTTACCTTCAGCATGATTCTATGAAAACAAAACTTTTACACAAACCTCAACTCACAAATGAGGAAATGAGGAATTATTGTGATTTGTGAACCTGCTTTCAAATTGCGGAGGTGAATTTCCAAAACAAACTATAATGTATCACTTGAATATTTTGAAATTCATTCCTTTAATACGATACAATTTATTATAAATCAAGTGAAATTAAACAATTAAGTTAAAACCAAATTAATATTATACTATGTTTACAAACAGTTGAACATAACTACGACAATTCCTAGACAGCCACCTTCATTTGTACTGCTAGAATGATAAGGCGGGGATTTCCCGATAAGACGTAGCTAAATGAGTTGCAGGCTTGAGTTGAAAGTTTCTATCAGTGTTGCCAAGTTTCAAGACCGATTTGTATTTGTATGTGCAAAAACTTCAAATTTTCTATGTAAAACAAGCAAATATGCAGCAAAATTTGAAAAATACAGAAACTTTATGCATACTAACAAAACATGTAAAATATGCCATTATATGCGCATTAAAATCTTATTTAAACTGTTAGAAATTTAGTAATTCACTTACATGCCAATTGAGCATTTCTGGCAACAGAGAAAAAATTGCATTCTCATATAATTCCTATCCCTGATCCTTTGTTTCTGTACTAAGTATGTAGAGAAAGTACTGTATTACACCCTAAAACTCGATAAAAAAAGCATGTTTAGGAAAAGGTGTGTGTGTGTGTGTGTGTGTGTGTGTGTGTGTGTGTGTGTGTGTGTGTGTGTGTGTGTGTGTGTGTGTGTGTGTGTGTGTGTGTGCGTGCGTGTGTGTGTGTGTAAGTCAGTCTAGACAGACTCAAAAACGAGACTGTTAAAAACCGAAGTTGGTATTTAAGTTTCATATCTTGAGGATACGACACGAAGGTTTTGAAGAAAATTGCTCCACCCTAAACTACTCTTTACATGCAACATTTTTCGGAAGTGTTGATTTTGTGAAAATGGCTATTTTGATTAAGATTGTCATATGTTTGAGATATTTTATGGCACACGAAATGCATATTTTGAATTTTGTGGTTATAGCTTATGTAGTCCTGTTTACTGTGGATGACTTGCATACAGTCGGTCTGGGTGGCTCAGTTGGTTAGACGCTGGCCTACTGTTCCCAAGGTCGCGGGTTCAAATCCGGCCCAGGCCGATGGTTTTTAAGTGTGCTTAAAGACGACAGCTCCATGTCAGTAGATTTACTGGCATGTAAAAGAACTCCTGCGGGACAATATTCCGGCACACCGGCGACGCTGATGTGATCGTGGCAATTGACAGCGTCGTTGAACAACAAAATATTTTTTTTTTTTTTTTGGATGACTTGCATAACTGGTAAACCGTACGAGATAGATCAAATCTTACTGCACAAAAAACGTTTATGTTGCTAAAACAATTTATGTCCAAATGACTATTTTTGTAGAGTGAACCATTTTGGAGATATCCCTCGTTATTTGTGTTAGTTGTGGCATAAACTTTCCCAAATGGAAGATCATTATTCATTGTTTTTACATCTGAGCCGTACAAAAAGAGGAATCTCAAACCTTTAAAAGATTTGATTATCCGTTAAAGCCTATTGTATATTCCTCTTATAACTACAAGAAAATAAATAAGATAATTGTTACAAACGTTTATCTCAATACAATGAAGATAGAGGAATAAGAATTGGTGAGAATGGTTAGTACAAGAGTAGAGAAAATCAAGTGTGTGTAACTGATATTTTTTGCTTTAAACTGTATTGAATCAACGCTTTGTTATAACACTTAGGTACGTGCGTTTACAATTTAAATTCCAGCGTACTGTAAAGGTGCTCATTTTTATTGGGAGTTTTAGAACAATTTCGTAGCAAAGTAAAACAGATCTTGAAATTCTACTTATAAAACCAGTAGTAAACAGTTTCTGTGATTCAGTGGAATCTTTAGCACTAACAATCAGTGATACTAGTGCGCATTTATATTATACCACAAGCATACACCTTTGTAGTATTTGGCTATTTCAAGTTAGTGCTCCAGAAGGACTAATTATTTATGCATTAAGAATATAAAAAATTAATACCAAATGAAGTATATATTCCTTGGATCACATATCTCCTTTTAGTTCTGAGTAGACTGCGTGCTATAGCATTTCTTTTTTTCAATACAACCAGAGTGTTGTAATGGAGAATGGGTGTGCTCACTGGCGCCACTTCCCTGGGGTTTCTGCCTCGGTTGTTATGATGGAACGGATATAATGGGAATCCGTATCCATTTTTCTTCTCCCGCTGTTCATTTCCCAATGCACTGTTAAACTTGATCAACTTATCTGTTCCTAGCTCTGGTGCAACTTGTGCTTCTTCACTAACTTCTTTGTGCTCAATTACATGACACGTTTAGTTGTCTGAGGTAGATCTTCATTTCTTTTTGCTCATCTCACCGTCATACAGCTGTTCAAGCTTGCTCTCCAAGTCTTTACAACATTGTATTTTCTTGTTTTGTGTAAATCGGCTTCTCAGAAACCATTGGTGTCACCCCTTTGAAGGCAAGCGTACTATATAACTATTACTATATGTTTGTTAAAACGTTAGAAACCATATGGACAAGAAAAGAAAAAGCGAAGTATGGAATACAACACCTCCTCTGCTTGCAGTAGAGAAAGAAAAATGTAGATCTGGTTAAAAGACGCTAAGTATCTCCAAATGCACCTTTTGGACTGAACCATTTCGTAGATGACTTATTTGTGCGAGTTTTACAATACGTATAGTATAGAGTTTGTAAGAATGGTTAATCCAAGAGTAGAGAAGGTCTTGAGTGCAACACGTCAGTGTTTTTAAAATTTCAGTGTGGTGCCTTTTAAGGGATACATACCTTTTGCAACATCGACCTATCGGACGCAAATGTGTGGAACATATTTTATACACAATTTGCTACCAAATGAAACAAACCTGTAAACCATGCTTCATTTACTGGGCGATACCGGCGTGAGTAAGGGCTGTACACAGATTTACTGAAGACGTTGGGGAATTGCATAACTTTCAGAGCAGTGCCAGCTTTTATCATGTAACTCGTAGAATCAGTTACAAAGAGTAATACACACTCATACTGAATACTATCAAGCCATACAAAGTTCAACGCATCAGTAAAAAATTTGGATATGGAAGAGCTATTTGTAGCATCAAGTTGTTCTATTGCAAGGAGAGATGGAGTGGTTGGTTCGTTTTTATGGAGAGACCCGACAATAAAATTCTTCATCTACTTTTTTCACTCGGCAAAGTACCTGCATGTTGAGTAAAGTAACATCTTTAATGTTTCGTAGACTTTCGAAAATAAGTTCGAACCATCTGTTCAAAACACATTCTGTAATATATTTTTCGAGGTACTTACTAATAAATTATGTTTTTAGAAAATGAAATTCCTATGTGACTATCTTTCTTCCGTTTCTTAGTACAAAGTGGTCTCCATGTCCTTACGTGTTTGAAGCCTGCTTATTACACAGGCGTTGGCGACATGTGTGGAAATTTCGTGTAATGGTAAGAGTTCAAATATGACGAATTAAGGAATCCAATCATAAATTCTTTTATGGTGAAAGGTAAAGGAGATAATTGTGCATTATCTGCACGGTTTTAAAACAGCAGAACTGAACAGACGGATACTATAATTACTGATCAGGCTTCCGCTGCCATGCATGCGTTCACACCTACTACGGGTGAAAATTCCGAACTACGCTAGCGCTCGAAGTGGTTTTGTCACGTGCATGTGTGTATCATCAGCTACTGCTAGTAACGAGGAGAGGGGTGGTTTTCTTTCAAGCTTTCCGAGCAGTATTCAACCAAGTAGGTTTTATGAAAACATTCCTGACCTCTCGTTCATTGCTACGCACTTTCCATCGTATATGTCTAGGAATTTATTCCAACAGACGCATTGAAATCCATTTAATATTTTGTGGCTAACTACCTATTTTAACAAAAAATGGAACATACATGAATAACTCACATTTTGTAGCTCCACCGAACTATACTAATTGTAATACATTATGAATGAATAGTGACATATTTGGAATCAAACAATCCCCACATTTGATTTATTCATCCATTCACTATCATGTCTCCCCAAACGTTGTTTATTTAAATGCAATTGAAATGTGTTTAGAATAAAAATGTTTGTATACTGGTAACTCAATATCAACAGAACCGTCCGCAAATTATGTGATGTACCCATTGTCACTGGTAATTTGTAACCTAAGGTTGATGGAGCTCGAAGACCTGGAGATATATTTATTTCACTATTGTGTACAAAGAGGTATAGCATTGCGTTCCATAAAAAAATCTATAGCGAGATATCACTGAAAATACATGCTTCGAAGTCCCCGATATTTTTTTTAAAGAAAAGGTCTGTGTGGAAGTGTTTATCCTTTGTGTGTCTGAGCAATGCGAATCAAGGAAAATCTTTGTGAAAATGTATTTATGTATACTTTTTCAGCAGTGAAACGAAGTTAAAAAAGAATAAGCTCTACCTTACATTTTTAAATGGTTCCATTTATAGCCCGCTTTTAACTCCAATGTTCATAATGGTGGTCTTTCTTTTGGAATATGTCTAAAGGCAATGATATGTCGTATACAGTGGAATTTGAGTCTTTGGGTTTTTTATGCATTATGTCTCACTCACTGACACACACACGCGCGCGCGCGCGCGCTCAGTCATTCACACTTGCAGGCTCTAGGCAGGATGGAGAATAATCTTAGCTAGATAAAAGCTCCCACACCCCAGCTGGGAATCAAATCCGGTATCCCTACACAGCAGCTAGGTCATCTACCGATTGACCTACGAGACCAGCCGCGAAAATACTCATTTTCCCTAGAAACGTCTATAAGGATTTTGATTAAAATAAGTATTTTAAGACTTTTTTTGGCACATGAAATGTATACGTTGTGGATATTCGTGGAGTATTTCCAAAATCCTGTTCATTTTTAACTCTCGCATTACCAAGGGTGGGGGGAGGGGGTACTGTATACCTGCCTTCTGTAATTTTTAAAATTTTCTCTTTCAATTTTTTGATTAAAGGCATGCGCTTAATTATTGTCAGTCTACTGAATTGCGTAATGTCAAGGTGATCAAAGCACTGCCCCTTAGATGTAATGCAATTCACATAAAAATAATAAGGGAATAGTTAAACAATATTAAGTATTACCTTTATAAACATTACAGGATATAATATCCAATTTTAAAGTCAATTTATTTTAAAAATTGCTGAGATATCTTGGTACCAGTGGTGGTCACCTCCGTTGGCAGTATAAACTCTGTAATAAGGATTGCCATAATATATAATATAATTCATGAAAAGTAGGAATTGTTAAACAGTGTTTAATATTACCTTTATAAACATGAGAAGATATAATACACAATTTTAAAATAAATTTGTTTTAAAAATTGCTCAAACATATTGTTACTAGTGGTGGCCACAAAGTACCGTTACCCCCCTGGGTAATCTAAGTTACGAAATTAGGCTTGGCAATGCTAGGCTCAATGATAACTGATATACCGTAAGCGACAGATAAAATCTTACTACATAGATGAAAGTGTAAATGTCATTATAGCACACATTTTATGTCACCCAGGGTTGCCAACTTTTCAAAGCAAAATTATCGTACCGGCCACTCAAAATTATAGATTTGGATTCAAAATTATCGTACATCTTAAACCAAATGCTACATTAATAAAAAATCAGCACAACAATTTTGAATATGTAATAGTATTGATGTTTATGGTATCTACTTACAAGATTGATGACAACCAGGATTACAGCTTTCGACCTTAGTTTTCTCACACTATAAATCTGAAAGTTCATCTTCCTTAGCTGTTGCAGAGGTATACAAATTTGTGGTTGACATAGACTTCAACATCTCCTCGGTGACTTGGAAATTTTCAGACCATGTCAGAATAAGTCCATTGACCGTATCTAGTGCCAGTCGGTTTCTGATTTTGGTTTTTATTAAACCCACTTTGGAGAAAAGTCTTTCACACGAAGCATTGCTGTGGGGCAAGAAAATCACTGCTAATGCAAATTCCGACAGTGCCTTGAACTCATTATTCCCACCAAGGTCACACATGTATTTAACAACACCCCAGAAGCTGTCAGGTTCAGGGATGTTCTTTATCTTACAGGGAATATCAGTTATTGAGAATTTTCTCCACTGGTCATCAATTTTCTGGAGAGCACGTTCTTCGTTGGGGTTAATAATTCTGGGCACAGTGGCAATAAGTGGATAAAGGGAAGGAGGATTGGTAGGGTATGACATGGTTGCCTTAGAGGGGAGGAGACAGGCCATGAGGGCAAGAGTGGAGTCGTCACCAAAATCGTACCTTTCCTTTAATTGGCAACATCCAGTAATAAGGAAATCACGACAGCGAGAGCGCACATCTCTAGTTAGAACCTTATTTTCAATATCTAATCTACTAAACTCGCTCATCACTTTTACACCGAGGTATATTTGCTCCAGAGGTTTGAAGTGACTTTGACCTGCAGGGTTTATATCTTTGGGATTTGTTTGCGTTACATACTGTTCACTCATGTACTCGTTCAATCTGCTTTTGTAGGTTGAGGTCATCTTATAGTGTAGCACTGTGATGAGAGTCTGTTCACCTTGGTAAAGTTCATTCAAGCCGGAGAATCTTGGCAAGATCCACTAGGATACTTTCTACAGATTGCAGACGTTCTTCGTAAGCTGTGAAGTAAAGATTTAGGGGCTCCCACTGTTCTACAATCCGATCAACCACTTGAACAAAGATAACCACCTAGTCTGGGATGGCTTGAGGATTTTATGTGGGTCTGTATCACAAAATTCCTGGAATTCCTTCAGTTGTGCTTGCCGTTTAGCACTGTTCTTGAACACACCATAAATATTCCTGCAGTAGTCTTCGAGCATTCTTGGCAACATTTTACACGCTTCACTGGTACATATATGCAGGGAGTGGCAAATACACTTGACCAGCGTGATACCAGGAAGTTCATTCTGCATCCTCTTGGCTACACCGGAATGTTTGCCGAACATGGTATTGCATCCATCACTTGCAAAGCCTATAATATTCTGAATGCTGACGTCTGCGTCTTTAAATGCAGAAATTACTGCATTGTACAGCCGTTCTGCGGTAGCGCCTACATGTGATGCTTCATTGTCATTTAAGGGGTACACATGGACTAAAATAAAAACTTCGTCTCCACCTTTTTGCATTTGTCACTATACCTCACACATATGCACAAGCTTTTCACATTGCTAACGTCAGTGGACTCGTCAATGATGACGCTGAACTTAACTTTGTTCAATATGTCTTTTAGGGCTTCACTGGCACATTTCCTAATTACATTTATGACAATATTTGTAGCTTTAGTGCGGCCTAATTTAACTGACTTAGCTATTTCAGAATCACTGTAATTACTGTCACCGAGGGCAACTAGTTTAGGCGCTAGTCGTAGGGCAATGTTGCGTTCTGCCAGAAAAGCACATGACCGTATTTCAGCTTTTATTTTTTGTGCAAATATACTGTGCTGTCACTAGGAGCATTGTTACATTGAAACAGTGTTCTCTGTTGTTCCAAACCCAATACCCTTTTTGAGTTTTTGATGCTTAGAACCTTTCGCATGGGTTTTCACTGCCGAAATTTCTGATGTAAAAATAATTTTACACAACACGCACTGGGCTCGAAACATATCGTCTTTTACTGGCACAATCCAACCACGGAAATCCGGATTCTGTTCCCATTCTTTCCTGTACTTCTGTTTTCTGTGTCGGTTTCGTTTAACTATCACCCCTAATTCTTTTCTTTTTATCAGGAGTTCCACAGGTTTTTCTCTGGCCTACTATTTCGTCCTCACTTTCACTTTCCATGTCACACATTGAAATAAACAATTTAAAATCGTACCTAATGCCGTACCGCAACTCGCGACTAATAATCGGATAGCGGACTGCAAACGAACAAACGAAAGCCGCGACATCGAATGTACACCTTGCTGTTTGCCGTGTAACTGGTAACTTTCAACACATGCGCACGCACCGTGTTGATTGTTTAAGTAAGACCCATCCGGAAATATTGCAGCATGATATAATGTTAGATAAGCGCAAGTAAGAGGGAAGTTGAATTCACATTGCAGTTGGATATCAGGTTTACTTGCGTCATGAAAGACTGCCAGATAAGCGCAGGGAAGGCGAAATCTTATTACAGTTTGGAGGCAAGTTTTATTGCGTCATGAAACAATGCAACAGCAGCCGTCGGCTGGAGGAAGGTTTGCTACTTATATTTAGTTTCATTTCGCTGGTGACAAACCAGTGAAAACGATATGCCGGTATCGTAGAATATACTGCCATACATCCAACATTCAAATTATCGTATACCCCCATAATTATCGTACGGGTTGGCAACCCTTATGGCACATTTTTGTGGAGTTAAGCACGACTGAGATATGCTTTGTTATTTGTTATTTAAAATATTTGTACTTTTCTCAACTGGGAAGTACTTATTTCATCTCTTTCTCCCATTACTGGGCATTCAAAGAGAACGAAATTTCAAAGCCACCACACAGCCACCACTTCTTAAAAGATTTTACTATATCTTAAGTATCCCTACAAGAAAATATGTAATAATGGCATTTCTACAAATGTGTATTTCGATTAACGTGAAGTAGATAGAAGATTACTTTTGTTGAAATGGGTAGTGAAAGTGATGTGAATGTAAACCAGCATACTTGTTTAGGAATGACACTTGCGAAATGGATGGAAGACATTCGGAATTACTCATTTTTCTTTATTCGAAATGTACACATAGGATTTATGTTAAACACAAAAGCGCCACACTGAAGCCTTAGGCCTGGGCAACAGGTACTCTCTGAGCACAGACCCCTCACGTCCTTGCACTGTTTACTGTATGCTTAGCACGTAGAAAACATGAGATTCTTTCAAGATATTCCGCTAGTTCCCCAGCCTTGAACAAAGATCTCTAAGGGTGAAGATGTTGTGACATCCCTATGCACTTCATTGTTTTAGGTATTATGTATCCATTATAGAATTAGCCCAACATTGGCCATACGAAGGGTGGAACCTTATGCTTCTATGACATAGTTTTCAAGCCGGCCTCTTATTCTCCCAGGTTATCCACCTAATAAACGAGCACTGAAGGACTGGAACTATTGCTCGAGTAACGACACGGCTAGTTTTTAGAAAGACACTCCAATTTAATCTCGTCTTCCGAATAACTATAATAACTTTCTTTACAATTGAACATTATTATGAATGTTATTTTTCTCACAGAAGTAGCTATAACTTCATTCTTTATTACGTGTTAGTAGGTCACATTTGTGTTATTTAATATAAATTTAATCTAATAAATTTACATAATATGTCCACGTTTTTTTATATTTAATTCCGGCGGTGGTTAATTCCTTAAAGATGTTCGTCTATTGGCTTTCACTGCACCTGTAGCTCTTAATATATTTTTACAGCAATGATAAGCTCTTGTCCTTTGCACCAATTCTATCCCCTCCTTGATTTTCTTTAGGTGAATTCCCAGTAGAATAATTTTTTCTTGCAAGGAGGGACAGTCTATCTTAGACATTCCTGCTATTCCCTGAAAACTTGCAGCACAGATTGTTTTCTTTTAGAATTTTCCTCCTTCACTTTCCTTCGTTCTGGAGAATCAATTCTATTTAGATGTTTCAGTTTAGATGTTTTACTTTATTATGGATATCATTAATGTCTTCATGAGTCACACCTCGTACTCTGCATTCCTTACTTTCCCTCTTAATTGACTTCTATGGATAATCTTGAATTCCATGATTACATTTTATGGACGGTTCTTTATTATTAGGCTTTGTAGCTTGAACAAGACGTTTTCTTCTTTTTCCTGCCACCATCAAATTCAGTCACTGGAGGCAAACCCAGTACTTTCGTCCATGACTTATCTTGTGCTTGCGAGAGACTGGTTCACTCTATGTACATAACAATAGTGACAGTCGTAGAAGTGATTCAGAAAACCTAACATTATTTACTGTGTGATAAACAATGGTTTTTAACAGCGGCCGGCCTATGTTGCAGTATTGCGGCGCTATCCTGAGTGTGGAACATGTTTGCTTGTTAGGTCTTTGTAATGCCGCTTTGAGAGCGATGTTGATAGAAGGTTCTGAAAGAGTAGGTGACAACAGTTTGTTGTTGATATAAACCACATGCCAAGTAGTATCGTCATTGTCTTCCCTTCGAATCAGAAAAGTGAATGAATCGTTCTGTTATTTGGCCGCGGGAAGGCTGTGAAATAATGATATGGTTTTTGTATAGCATTTAATACCTTCGAAGCAAGATCGGACAAGCGGAATATTGCAAATTAATATCAGGTTGGTGATGTGTCTTGACAGGTGGCAAATCTTTTCATTTAGACTTTGCTGTATCGAGTTTTGTAAAATCGCTGTGCATGCGCTCTATCGAGTTATGGAAAAACGCTCATGATTCACCGCGCGGAAAATATCGAGTTGTGGAAAATCTGATTTCACAGACCGTTTGGTGGCATCGAAAACATACCGAATTCCATAATCCCATAAAATAACTCATTTTCTCAAAATTTGTGTTCTATCGAGTTTTGAAAAAACGCTCCTCATATATAATTTATTAGATATATGTCTATTTACTGAGCCATGTATGGTTTCCTACTTACAGGAACAAGCAGAACCTCTGAATTATATTTTCGTTGCACAAAACGTCTCATTTGGGGAGTAAATAAAAGCAAGAGAAAGTTTACGATGTAAAGATATGGCGTATTAACTGAAATTTCTTTAATTTACGTTAGTGGAAGTAGTGAGCATGTCAGTTGAACTTAGTTCTTCGGCTGTTGGCTAATTTATATTACTGTTAGCAAGAAGGAGACATTAAAACAGAAAGTTCATATGATCTCAACTTTAAAGCAAGGAAGAGGAGTGTTGTCTTAAACACTAGAACAGTCCTATTCGCATTAAAGAAACTAAGGTGCAAATTATATTCACTACGTTGCTTATATCAGCGATCGGCAACTATCGGACTTACGACGTAGGAGCGGGAACATGGTGACAGAGCACTCTGTGAGAAGGCACGAGCAGTGTAAATACAACGGGAAGCACGGGTAGTGCCGTGACGGCTGGTATTGTTTTATTTGTTACAAAAAAGTATTCTAATTCTGCATGTTTAAGAGTCCAATATGGAATAGTTTATTATGGGTTAGAATTTATATTGCTTTTGTTAATAATAAACACATTGATTCAGTGACGCAACTTCCCAAGAGCCCTGGACAATAGCTACTATATGATGGCCAATGAGCTTGAGTAATCTTATTATATAGTGTTATAATATTGGCGTGTTTTTCGTGTTTACGATAGCCTAAGAGAAGACTCCATTAGGATAAATAAGTAAATAAGTAGATACACAGACGGATAGAGATGGCGGATGGCTGTTGAATGGACGGATAGATGAATGGATGAATGAATAAATAAAATAAATAATTGAGTTAAATAAATAAATAATTAGACAAATTACATTTTAAGTTTCCCAACAAAGGTACCAAATACTGGCTGCACTACTGATTTCTCAATTCGCATAATTTACACAGTGCAAAGGCTGTTACTGTTCAGTGGAGAGGTAATGTCCGACTTTCCCCATCTCTGCTCTGTGAAGCAGGTGCACTGAAGAAAGAAAACCTCCGCGGAATGACGTTATAGAGCGAGAGACCTACCGATCCCTGATTTAGGTACTTATGGGACAAACCCTAAGACATTTTCTGTTCTTGCTGGATATGTTATCTATTGTTGAAGTTCCACGGCTTTTAAGGTAACAAATTTCTCCCATTCATTTAATAAATAAAGGGGTTCCACTATTAATATTGTGAAACTGCACAGTTATAGTTTGCACCGCAACCACCACCACATATGAAATACCTACAATACATGCTTGTATGTTTAAGTTGCAACACAGGATATGTCAAATGTCACAACACACTGCACAAACAGCTCCTACACACAAGGCTGCACAAGTAATATGGAAATGCCCACAGAGCGCTAGGGTCCAAGGTACACTGACTACATTAACGAGGGTGAGTGTACCTAGCAAGGAGAGCATTGCGTTCACCCAAGAATTCCATGCCCATATTTTACTGGAAATACTGAGGTATTAGCTATTCTAATCATGTTTGTACGACATACAAATGTTATATTTTACCTAAGTTCTTATCAGAAATTGTTAGGTATGTTACTATTGTTTGAAATATTGCGATCAAAAAGATCTCTTTCAGAAAAATTTGCGCGCGCGTGTGTCTGTGTGTGTGTGTGTGTGTGTGTGTGTGTGTGTGTATGTGTGTGCGCGCGCGCGCGTCCTGCGTTTCCGGGTGTTTGTGCAAGGTCGATGGAACACCAAGCGTGGTAATTTAAGTTCTCCATATCCCAAGAATTGGACAGAAGGTATTGGAGAACATCCTTCAGCTGAGTTATCCTTAGTATGGAAATTTCCTGAAAATTATGATTTTCCTAGAAGCTACTGTTACGAGTTAGATCCGAATACTGTGTTTTGAAGTATACCCATTTTCATTACAAATGAAAGGTATATCAATTTTCTGGGAGTAGCTTCTGGAATCTTTTATTCTGGATGAGCACTACTGTTAAGCCCTACGAAAATACTTTCTATTTCATTTCTTTCTTTTCTTTGTTTTCCCCCTTTTTGTGGAGTTAACCATTTCCAAGATATTTCTTACTCGTACTCCTGTTCATGGAACGAGAATGGAATTTCAAAGCCTTGACAGAGTAATCACCTGTTAAACGATTTAACTATCACTTGAGCTTCCTACATTCCATTTCTATTGAATCTAACAATTGTTCCTAATTACTTAGGTAATATTTTTCTTTTCACGACATCCTCTTTCCACCGTGTTATATATACGTAGTCGTATCGATCGACCGGAAAGTCAGGCCGAACTATCTACAGCAGGGCTTCACCATATAACAGCACTTCTAGACCTACATAAATGTCTTTTTATTGCTTTGCTTACTGTGGTACGCGTCACTTCTTAACTTCTTTTGAGTATCTTCTTCCCAAGCAACTTGATGTAAGTTGTACAATACACTTTTATACTCACTGGGATAATCGATAAAAATATAAATCTTACCAGTTTCTTCAGGTTCATGCAGTGGTGATTCCTGGGGGATCGCATACTCGCAACTGCACACCCACTAAATTTTTCCGCATTTGAATGTGTATTTACCTTTATAGGCATGCATACGAGAAAGTCGAATGTCCAACTTTCTTCTGTATGAACTTGCTCGATTAATTTTCCCGCGCCCTCTTTACCAAATGTTGTCATGCAGTCAACAAGCAGAAACGCATAAACCTGATTTTGCGACTGGCGAAGGTAGCTTTTAGGCGAGGGGTACGCGGGGAGAGGTGCAAAGCTTGCATTTAAGAGTACGGCGAGTTAAGGCAGCATAATAGCACTTCGAGTCCATGCTGATTGGACGTGACGAGTTCGAGTACTTCTCACCAGGGGGCAACAGGAGAGCGACCGCAGCGACCGTGGTGGAGCAAATAGCAACTACCAAGCCAGGCGAAAAGCACAATTCCAAATTGGTCAAGCGTTTCGAGGCTCAAAGGAAGCCAAGAAAGGTTCATATCCGAACCTACACGTCCGAGGACTTTGAAAGGGCGAAACAAGTGCTAAGAGGGGAGCAGATTCATTTCTACTCCTACTCACTCCAGCGTCCCTACGTCGACAGACGCATAATTAGGGCACTCTCCTCTGAGTGTACACCAGAGGAAATAACACGGGTACTCCTAGAAGAACATGGGATTAAAATCTCAGCTGCAGCGCAGCTGAGAAAGACCATTTGGACCGAGGAGGGGTCCAAAAAAGTACCCATGCCACTATATTTGGTAGTGGTGGACAAAGTCCTGGACCAACAAATTCAGCCAATAGACGCTGTACGCACCTTGTTCCACACTGTGGTCAAGGTGGAGCGATTTTATGGGCTAGATGGCCCAGCCCAATGCCGCAGATGCATGGGTTTTTCACCATTCCAGCCAAGCATGTGAACGAAAGATCACATGCCTATGTGTGCAGGAGAGCACCTTGTCGCAAATTGCGACAAAGGCACAGAAGAAAAAGAGTGTGCCAATTACCACAAACCCCACGTAAGTGTTTACAAGGAGTGTGAAGTGCGGCAAAAAATCATAGATAACCGCCACCGTGGTCCTAAAAATGTGGCACCAGTCCGTACAGGGGTGAGCTTCGCCGCTGCCCTTAACGAGGCGAGAACATTGTGCAGCAGACTGAAACTGCACAAATCAGACCTGCACAGGCACAAACTGTGCAATCTGCACCGGCCACCAGCGTGGAGGAGAGAGCAGCTCCACCTCCACGCCCCGCTCGCAAAAAGCGAGAGAGGAAAGAAAGAAAGGCTGAAAGACAGCGGTCAGCTCTACTTGAGCAAATGACTGCGTCTGATGCACAGACCATAACTGCCTAGGTTCCCACCCCCGCCCCAACCCAACATGCTCAACGGGCACGCACCACTCCGTTGGCCCCATTGGCCCCACTCGGAAGTGCTATATCCTCGGCAGACCTCGAGGAATTTAGGACCCTGACCAACTGGTTCGGTGACATGATCAAACGGACACTTCCCATTTTGATGAGGTGTATGCAGACCATAACGGACGCCAATGTTGACGTCCTACAAAAACATCAAATCCTGCTGCAAACATTGGAGTAGCTGTTCCCTAGATCCTCCCAGTAATGGCCTACCGTGTTGTGCGTAGACCATTATGCGCCGCTTTCTGAATGCCAACGGCGTAAGGGAACAACGTCCAGGCATTCTGGAATTTGTACAAACCTACGGGATCGACATCCTCTTGGTGACCGAGACACACCTGCATGCTGGTATAAACTTCACGCTGCCTAGTTACGTCGCCCATCGGTCTCATCGGGTCGGCCGACAGGGCGGTGGTACAGCTATCTTCATCAAAAGCATCATCACACATACACCTTTTCCTCTTCCTGCCCTTCAACATGTGGAGGCTACTGCCATTAGGCTTACCATTGGCGGTGTGGACATATTGTTGATTGCGGCTTATGACCCTGCAGATCATCGCTTCTAAGAAGCAGATTATACCACTCTCCTCAACCTACACCCAGTAGTCTGCATTGCTGGCGATCTCAACCCGAAGCACGGGGTCTGGTACAGTCGCACTAGATACCAGAGGGGGCGCGGGCTCTACCGCTTCATCAGCGGAGACCCAAACCTTGTCGCGCACGGGCCGAGAGGACCTACATTCCATCCGGCCCACGGCAGGCCTGACGTCTTAGACACCATGATCACCAAGAACATGCCATTACACTTTGACTTCTCGGCAGTAAATGAGCTGGATTCTGACCACGACTCTGTCTTGGTAGATTCCACAGTAGCCATGCCAGCTCTGTTAAACTCAGACTGGACATTTGAGACCGACTGGGATGCAGCAGTCCTAGAACTTAACCGTTCCGTCGACCCTAGACCACGCATCGATGATATCGAGGCGTTGGAAGAGGCAGCGTCGGATTTTTCCCACCAGATCCTAAATGCGGTACGCCCACATACTCACCGCATTCCCACCAACACCCCAGATCCTAGAACCTTACCTATAGAACTCCGACAGTTGATAAAGGTCAAGGCAACTGTTCGGAAGCTATGGCAGCGTTTCCGCCATCCCAGGATAGGAGCAGATTCCCAGAGGTTCAAATACCTGGTAAGGCGACTGCTCCATGCGCATAGAACATCAGCCTGGGAAAACACATTACAAACTGTAAACCTTCAAGAAAACAAACCATGGCGAATTATAAGGGCCTTGAGGAAGGACAAGACCCAATACCAGCATCCTTTGCACGGCACTCGTGGGCGGCTCGCTTTTGAACCAGACGAGAAAGTCACTGTGTTCGCGGATCACATTGAGGTGCAGTTCGAACCCTGGTAGGACCCGCAAGACGAAGACTTTACTGAACTCGTGGAAGCAACCGTGGATTACCTGTATGAGGAACCATAATCACCCCGAAAGTGGTGATTTCCGAAATCCAAAATCTGAATCCCTACAAATCCCCTGGACATGACGGCGTCACGGCGCTCATGCTCCAGCACCTACCCAAAAAGGCTGTTGTCCGCTTGACCCGGATTTTCAATGAATGCCTCCGTCTTCGTTACCTTCCGGTTTTCTGGAAGGAGGCGAGGGTGGTGTGTATATTGAAACCGAGCAACAACCCAGTCTTTCCTAACAATTACCGTTCCATCAGCATTCTCCCAATCGTCTCAAAAGTTTTTGCTCCTTACCCGCCTAATACCTCTTTTTGAGGAGAGGCAACTCCTACCGGATCACCAGTTTGATTTTCGTCGGGGTCATTCCACGACCATGCAGTTGCTGCGTGTGGCCGAAATGGTTTCCCTGAGTTTCCAGGGAGGCATCAAGACCATAGCGGTGCTGCTGGACGTGGAAAAGGCTTTCGCCACAAATTGGCACCAAGGCCTACTGTACAAATTAAAGCAGGCAAATATCCCTCCTCCATATCTCACTATAATTAGCAGTTTCCTTCAGGACCGCACTTTCAGAGTGAAAGTGGAAGGAAAACTGTCTACAACAAGAGAAATACAGGCAGGAGTCCCGGAGGGCAGTCTACTCTCCCCGCCACTCTTCGCAGCTTACATGTCCGACTTCCCCACGGAACAACACACTGCGACATGGCAGTATGCGGACGACGTCCGCATCATGGCACAAAACAAAAATGTGAGATATTGCCTCCCTCCCCTTCAACGACAACGTCGACCGTTGGAGTGAGAAGTGGAGAATGGCTATTAGTCCGGGGAAAAGCTCCCCTCTCCTTATTGGTAAGGTTCGCCATTGGTGGCCAGAACGGTCACTCCGGCTTAGGCGGAGAAATATCCCATGGGTAACCTCCGCCAAATATTTAGGCGTTCTCCTCGATCGCGGGCTAACATACGCCCCACACGTCCGCGCAAAGGCCAAACTTGGTCACGCTGCGCTCAAACAGCTCTACCCCATTCTCATATCTACCATGCCCAACCACCTAAAATTAAGGATTTACCGGGCAATCATTCCGCCATTGATCCTATACGGCTGCGAAGCCTGGGCATCAGCAGCACCCTCTACCATACGCAAACTGCAGTCAGTGCAGAACAGGGCGTTAAGAATGATATACAATACCGGACGCAGATTCCCGTCTTACATCCTTCACAACCAATCAGGACTTCCCTACATTATGGACTTGGTAAGGGAGCGATCCCGAACCATGCACTCCAAACTTAACTCCCACACCAATCAACTGGTACGGGTACTAGGTCAATACGACCATAGAGCACCTCGAAGAGCGAAAAGTTACCGCCTATCCAAGAACGCCCTTGGATAAGGGTAATGCCGCTCCCATATCCTAACACATCCTTACCCCCAACACCTATTCCTGCCCCCTTTCTGTATCCTAAATTAGGTATACAGAAAGAAACCATTGCCCAGGACACATAAGCATGACAACACAAAGACAGCCTCCTATACCACACCGATAAAGTTGTATTAGCGGCTAGGTGCTGTGCAAACACGACATACCGTACATGAGAACCTCTACGACCTGTTTTCGATTGCTGGATTGCTGGGCAGCATAATACCTCACATACAAGCAAACCCAAGACCGCAGAGGGAGAGAAAACCCCGGGAGCCTAAACATGCACCCACAGTGGCCGAGGGGGGTGAAGTTTCCACCACTCGACGTCCTCAGGAGGAGGCTAGGGCTGAGGAGATTCCATCAGCACCTCTTCCTTCCACACCCAACACACCCTCAACCCCTGACTTTGACCTCCCTGACCGGCTCAAGTGGGTGAAGTTAGTACTGCAAACCCATGGGCAAAGAATCTGCGACCTAATAGCCAGATTCTGCTCCGCGGGCGATCCAACAGCTAAGACGCTCATCGCAATGGAGGGGCTTGCCCTCCTGACCTCTCTACTCCAGTGCGCCCAGAATGGCCAGTCAAACTAGGTCATGCACCTCGTTTCGGTTTGTGTTCTGGAACGCATGCGGACTGACGGGCCAGGCGGAGAACTATCCCACTTTGCCCGAACCTATGCTCTAGATGCCATCTTAGTCAGTGAAACACACCTCCGTCCAAACGACCGTTTCCACATACCGGGTTACGTTTGCCACAGAACTGACCGTCAAGGCCGTCCTGGAGGCGGAACGGCGGTGCTCGTGAGGCAGAACGTGGTCCACCGTCCAAACCAGCTCCCACCCCTTCAAACCCTAGAGGCCACGGCTATCACTCTGAACCTTTACGGCACGGAGATATTGATAGTCTCTGTATACCATCCTCCCCGAAGGCAGTTCGTACCTAACGACTACCGCTCTATCCTCGCCCTTTATCCCAACGCCATTCTGGGTGGCAACTTCAATGCCAAGCACCAGCGCTGGCACTGTGGTCGAAGGGCGGACGCCCGAGGCAATGCCATCATCCGCCTCATCGATGCGGACCCTGAACTTCGTGTGCAGGGCCCGTGGCTACCCACACATCATCCGCATGGCCGAGGACTACCTTCTGCCATAGACTTTGCCATCATCAAGCATTTCACATTTCATCTCTCCCTCACGTCAATAAATGCACTCCAATCAGACCACAACCCAGTGCTGACAGAAATCAGCACCCGGATTGCCAATCATGACAGCTCGACCTATACTCGATAAACGGACTAAGAAGGCGTTCGTAATTGCCTCCGAACCTCCATCCCACCCAACCCTAGAATCGCTGACATTCCAACCCTCGAGGCGGCAGTCTCTTCTTTCACATCCATTGTGACAAGAACTGCTTATAACCTCACAATCCATGCTCCAGCACCCTTACACCCAGACGTCCATCCACTTGACATGTTTCTACTCATCCGCCGGTCCTGGGCGGCACGGAGACTCTACCAAAGGCACCGCACCCCTCAAGACAGAGCCCTCTTACGGCAATTGCGCCGACGGTCGGATCCCGACTGCGCGTGCAGCGATTGCAAGCGTAGGAGGACAAGATGGTCAGCCTGGACACTGAAAGTGGGGACGTGTGGAAGATCGCCAAATGTCTCCGAAACCGTCGCGGACAATACAACTCTCAAATTCAGGGCACTCGAGGCCTGGCCTATGAACCTGAAGCCAAAGCCAACGTGTTTGCCGACTATCTGGAACGCACCATGTGTCCAAGAGACGACCCCCAGGACTACGGTTTCTCAGAACGTACCCGCCGAGACGTACTTCGATTTCTTCGGAACGACTCCCAGTGATACGCCCCAGCGATATCCATGGCGCACTCCAGCGCCTCAAACCCAAAAGGACGGCGGGACCTGATGGGCTAGCTCCCCTTATGCTTCGTCACCTTCCCTTCAACGCCGTGCTCTTCCTAACTAGGGTATTCAACATGTGCCTTACCCTGGGTGACTTCTCACGTGAGTGCAGAGAGGCTCGGGTGATCTACATCTTGAAGCCTGGGAAAGACCCGGTGCATCCCTCCAACTACCGATCCATAAGCCTCCTATCTATCCTCTCGAAAGTTCTCGAGAGGATGATCTTAAACCGCTTATCCCCATTACTGGGAAACATTCAAGCCATCCCTGAACATCAGTTCGGCTTTCGTCCTGGGCACTCTTCGCCTTCACTGCTGCGGTGTCTCTGGATGTAGAAGAGGCCTTTTCAACCACTGGCATGTAGGGCTCCTAGCCAAACTCATCCAACTGGACTGCCCACACAATGAATCAACATATTACACAGCTTCCTCACACACCGAACACTAAAAGTAACTGTCGCGGGGAGAACATCTATTATCAGACCAACAAGAGGTGAAGTCCCCAAAGGCTCTGTTCTGTCCCCTACTCTCTTTAGTGTCTTCATGGCAGACTTCCCAACAGAACCACGGGTCAGTATAGCACAATACGCTGACGACGTATTACTATTCTGCACCAACAAACACATTCAACCCCATACAGAGACACCTCCGCCTTGTGCAGGAGTGGTGCCGGCGATGGCGAATATCCCTTAATCCAGACAAGAGCCATGCCATTCTCTTCACGAGGCGCCCCATCCCCGCAGAGTGCCCCACTTTCCAACTTCGGGGTCAAAGAATCGAGTGGAGAGACTGCATCAGCTATCTAGGAGTCAAACTGGATATGGGCCTAACTTTCCGCGGGCACATTAGACACCTCTCGGCGCGGACACAGGGGGCTATTGCCTCACTGTACCCTAGGCTGAGGTCTGAAATGCCAGTCCGCCTGAAATTACACCTCTTCGGGGCTCTCATAATCCCCCTCATGCTTTACGCCTGTGAAGTGTGGGGCATAGCAGCAGGTAGTTGGCTCCTCTAGCTTCAAAGGGCGCAGAACAGGGGACTTCAGTCCTTCTTCTCTGTCCCCTTACCCTTCCCCGTGAGGATACTTCACGAAGTCTAATCTCTTCCATTCGTGAAGAATGAAATTAGGCGAAAAGAGCAAAATTCTACGAAGAGTTACCAACCCATGAAAGCGCCCTGGTTAGGTCTCTTGGGAACTATGATCCCAGAATACGCCGCTTTAGGTAGTACAGGGTTCCCCGCATGGCTTGCGGGTATATCCCATAACCAAGTAGTTAATCCAATAGCACCAAAAGCTAAACTCCAAGTATAGTCCCAACAAAGACCTGTTCGGCTCAAAATGCAAACCCTCATCAAAATTCTAAATTTAAAAGATCTAAAAGATCTCAAATCTTTATCTAAAACTTTTTCCTCCGACAAAATGCAGACATTGCTGACTTCTGTGAGTCACTAGTAAAGGGGCAAAGTAGCCTCCTTAAATATTAATGTTATAAACACAATTACATCTATTCTTATTAAGCGATTATAAATGCAATTGATTACTCTTCATGTCGTAATTTACTAGTTATTTTGTTACAGTTTTTATTACTGTGTTATGTTTGCGTTCTGGCAGCAAATTGCGTGTAGTTGTGTCTGCGCATAGCAGCAAATTTGAATCTGTAAAAGTGTGGAAATGAATAACACGGCGAAACTGAAGGAGATAAACTTTTTTCTTAGAAGAGAAGCTGTTTTCCGTGCTTATTGTTTGCGAGTGAGAGAAATGGCATCTGGACAAATAATAGTTCTTGGATATTGGTCATTTAAAAAGGAATAGCAAAACATAGAGCTCAATTAGTCGTGCGCCGTGACGTAGTGGGCTAGGGCGTCATGCCTTGGTTCCCTGCCACGGAATGCGGCCCGGGTTCGATCCCACCCCTGGCGGTACGGATTTTAAATCCCGGGTATAGGACCGGTGCCCACTTAGCATCGTGAGGAAATTGAGGAGCTTGCTGGTCATGAAAGTCAACTTTCTGGCTAGGGTTGTCGAGATGCTGACCTGTATTGGTTGGATGATCGCCCACCTCTACCTTGCGTATGTGGGCGTGAGGTCGACAGTCGGGTTTGCCGGCCCTGGTCCGATATAGACTGTAGTGCTTTAAGAGCTCAATTGCCCATATGAAATGCGAATTAGAATTGCGTGATGTGTGTCAGAGAAAGAAAGGGGGTAAAAGTGCAGAGGATGTAATATACTGCACACCCACTGCAACAAGTCACGAGCCGCCACTGGGTTCATGTTAAGATGGATCTGAAAATCATTTCTTAGAGACCTATCGAAGGATTTACGTCATCATTCACACCAGTAGTAATTGCATGAAATTGTTGTCTACTGATTGATTATATTTTGTTAGGCTGTTTATTATACCGGATGAGAGGTATTGCTTCGCGATCTAGTGCAGGTTTTCACTGGGCCAGTTATTTTGGCAAGACCCTTCTATATCATGAATGGATTCACCGACGTAAATTGGTTTCCTTCCTTTGTTCCAATAACCAAGTATTGAGGACCACTGAAATCAGCTACTTCCGTTACTCTTGACTTCGCTTATTTTGGAGAAGCCTTTTGCACCATGGCGATGATCTCCATCATTGCAAATGTCTCCGATGGCATGCTCATATCCCCGGATTAGGTGAGAGTCCTGGTCTGGACCTTGCTCACCCTAAGGTCACACCTCCCAGTGTTTAGACAGAGGGACCTAATCGCCTTCAGCAGTGCATCAGCTCATGCAATGGCCCCTCCCCGGTACTGACCTTTATCAGCGGATACCAACACAAGTCCTACATAAAACCAGGGGCTGGGAATTACGCGGTTATCCATTACGCGTTTCCCATCCACCAACCCAGGCGAAAGGTAGATATCAATCTGACTGTGTATTGTAGATCAAACGTGTGAGGATCAAAGTTGATTGGGCGTTTAGTATTTGCCTTCACCGTTTACAGAAACAATGTTACGGGTTCAAGTCCAGCCTTATGAACTGATGCACCTGTAATTGGTGGATAATAGTGTCGTTATGAAAAGGTTCATCTTTCATTGGTGGGTTAGTAGTGTCGATATGAACAGTTGTGCCTTTGATTGGTGGGTTAGCTGTGTCGTTATGAACAGGTACACCTTTAATTGGCGGATAACAGTATCGTTATTAACAAGTTCATCTTTTATTGGTGGATTAGTAGTGTCGTTATCAGTTGGTGCACCTTTGATTGGTGTATTAGCAATGTCGAAATTAACGGGTGTACCTTTGATTGGTGGATTAGCAGTGACGTTATGAACAGGCACACCTTAGGTGGATAGCAGTATGAGATCCATCACAGTGGAGTATAAGCGCTACGTTATGACGTGGTTGAGCATAAAATGAATCCTATGCCACCTTGTTACATAGCAACATCACTGATGATCATTAACAATACGGTTTAGGCCATATGGCCTGTTCCGCTCCACACGTTAATTCAACTGGTCATGCCATCGTTTTCTTGGTCGGTCTATGCTTCTTCCTTGTGGTTTATAATTACACAATATATTGGAACAGCGAGTTGTCTCTCCATTCTAAGCACATGGTCATGCCATGCGTTCGTATATTTTTGTATTTCTGGAACGCAGGGTACATTCAGCTCCTCCCTGATATCGACATTATCTCTATGGTCCAGTAAGTAATATCCTGCAACTGATCTTACAAGTTTCATCTCAGCTGCTTCCAATCTGTTTCTGTTGTGTGGTCAGGGTCCAAATTTCCGACGCGTGTAACAACATAGCCATGAGCATTATTTTATAGAAGTTCAGTAGTCTCCTTTTTACACGCTTTATATTAGCTTCGCCTGTGTGTGTGTGTGTGTGTGTGTGTGTGTGTGTGTGTGTGTGTGTGTGTGTGTGTGTGTGTGTGTGTGTGTGTGTGTGTAATTTTTTTGACAATTTATTTCAGCATGTTCCATTACAGAAATGTAATACTACATGCATATGGTTTTACATACTTGAAAATATCTAAGGTGTGTGTGTGTATGTGTGTGTGTGTGCGTGTGTGTGTGTGTGTGTGTGTGTGTGTGTGTGTGTGTGTGTGTGTGTGTGTGTGTGTGTAATGGAATCTTTCGACGTACTTTTCATCCACTTAGAGTCGTCTGATTGACTTCAAATTCTGCACACATGTCAAGCACCGATGAGAATAGAATAAAATAACTTTATCCTACGGTCCTTACAAGTGTCAGTAGGAAAAAACAAAATTAGCTAAATTTATCAATGTAATGGAATCTTTCGACGTAGTTTTCACCAGCTTACGTTCGTTTGATTGAATTACAAATTTGCACGGTGTCAAGGAGCGATGACAATACAATGATATAATTCTTTACCCTAAGGCTCTTACTAGGGTCATTATGAAAAAAAATTAATTAGCTAAATTTATCAATGTTATGGAATCTTTCGACGTAATTTTCACCAACTGACATTTGTCTAATTGACTTGAAATTTTGCACACATGTCAAGCATCTATGATAATACAATAATATTATAAACTTGTCCTAAGATCCTGACCAGGATAATCAAGATAAAAAGGGACTTAGCTAAATTTATGAAAGTAATGCAATTTTCAGCAACTTGAGTCTTCTGACTAACTTGAAAATTTGCACGCATCTCAAGGACCGATGGCAATGTATCAATATCGCGACTTTGTTCCGATGTTCTGTCCAGGATCATCAGGATGAAAAATTTGTTGTTTTCTAGTGCCTTGCATTTCAGGATGAAAAAGTGGCTAGGCTAAATTTAACAATGTGATGTAGTTTTCACTAACTTGAGACGTCTGATTGATTTGAATACTTTCACACATGTCAAGCACCGATGCCAATGTAACAATATCATGATTTTGTCCTAATGTCCTGTCCAGGATGATCAGGATAAAACAGTGACATGGCTAAATTTATCAATATAACGAAATTTTCAGCTACTTGAGCCGTCTGATCAACTTGAAAATTTGCACACAAGTCAAGGACTGATGACAGTGTAACAATATGACTTTGTCCTAATGTCCTGACCAGGATCGTAAGGATAATGACTAAGCTAAATTTATAAATGTAAAGGAACCTTTCGACGTAATTTTCACCATCTTAGAATCGTCTGATTGACATGAAAATTTCCACACGTGTCGAGGACCAATGTCAATACAATGAGAGCAATGACTTTGTCGTAATGTCCTAATCAGGATCATCAGGATAAAAAAATTACTTAGATACATTTACCAATATAGCAGTCTTTCTTAGTAATTTTCACCAACTTAGAATTGTCCGATTGACTTGGAAACTTGCACACGTGATAAGGGCCGATGAGAATACAATATCAGGACTTTGTGCCAATGTCCTCACCAGGATCGTGAGGATAAAGTGATTAAGCTAAAGTTATAGAAAATAATACAATGACATCTTAGATATCGCTACGGCACATTTCTACATGCACCCTGATAATTGCTTTAATTAAATAAATATACATTTATATATTGGATGACGTAGATTCCCAGAGATAGGATCTGAAAGAAGCATGAGACCCAGGTGAAATATCGTGGACCGAAGTTCACACACGACCAAGACACCCACATTAGCTGATGGTTCAGAAATCCACACAAGCTAAACTGGACAAAGATATTAAATCGCTTGAAAATATTGAAATACAGAGATGCCGAAGGTACACGAGATTTCGGGGGAAGAATTGCGGATTGAAGTTTACCCTGGGCTAGGAAGTCCACAACATCTGATACTATAGTTAAGACAGTAATTGTAACCTGATACTCTTCCAAAAAATGTGATTTGAAAATTAAAAAAAAGTTGGAAGAAATTTCGAAATCAGACATTTTAAATCGTTCTCAAATTAAAAATTTCGAAAAAATTGGCAGAGAATAAATTATAGTTTTGAAAAACTAAAAAACACCTTCTTATAACAAACCGAACTAAAAAGTAGAAAATAAATTATAGTTAAAAAAAGCTAAAAAGACACGCTTTTATAACAAACCGAACTAAAAAGTGGAACATAATTTTAAATATTAAGAGTTTGTTCTATATCGATATAAAGTCAAATAGTTCATTATATTTGAGAATGTTGTAACAAGTTTAAAATAAAAACTAATTTATATTAACAAAGTAACACGTTTTATTGTAAAAAAGCGTGGGATGTCGGATATCCAATGCTGTAAATAGTTACGTTTATATTATTATTTATTTATTATTTGTTATTATTTATTATTACTTTATTTATTAATAGTTACGTTTAAATAGTTACTATTTATGAAAGTAATGTTATAATAAAAGTAACGTGAAGAGCAGCCCACGCTTTTTTACAATAAAATGTATTATTTTGTTAATATAAATTAGTTTTTATTTTAAACTTGTTACAACATTTTGAAATATAATGAACTAGTTGACTTTATAATTTATTCACTTTTTTTGCATAAAGTTCTCTTTATTGTTCCCACTAGTTGTTGGAATTTTGGGAGTTTTATTTTTATATCACTAATATGTCTATATGTAATGGTGCATCCCAAATAACTGAACTGGTTCACTTGTTCTATTGGCTTTCCCTTTATTATTTTTGCTCTTAGTAGAACATCACAGATATTAAGTTACCAAACCATTGCAGGGCATTACCATTGCATCTGTTTTAAAATATTGACATAAACTTGTCGACTTCTAAATTTGAGTGCATCATGGTACAAGATTTCACTGCTCTCCTCGCCAGTAATACACGCTAGGTTATCGTGATCTTCCCCAGAAGCTGTTGGTAGTATCGTGGTGGCTGGATAACCAGACATGCACGGGAATATGTGCAGACTGCCGGTTGAAGATAACAGGATTCCAGTAACTAACTGTAACGACTGAACAAAATCCAATTGAGGATGCACGGCCGAGCCAGACTTTCCCAGAAGCTAATGTTGACACTCCATTCCAATACAGTCTACCGCAGGTACGATCACTAGACGGAATGAAAATTTAATTCTGTAAATGGTTTCTAAGTGCATGAGGTGCCTAGAGACTCAGAGAAATTAGATGAAAGAAGGTGCATATCTATACCGCTTGAGAGAATAACAGTACAACAGAAACAACTTAGAAATCAAAAATCTATATAATAACAGCACAAGCAAACAATTGTTTAGAATTTTAGTAAAGTTAGTCGTTATGTTCTTTAAGTGACGTAACTATTTTATGCAATCCCAGCGTATTATGACTGCATAAATCGCGCAATATTAGCATATTTCTGGCACCAGTGCTAGAAAACGAATGACGTAATTACCATGGTCAAGACAACAATGACGTCATCGACATAATTTTATCCAATGCGCCTGTAATCGTCACTCACTAGTGCAGTAATATTCAAACAGGAATCACCTCATTAAATGTATTTTAAAACCAAAACCAACAATACACATCAATTTTAC
Organism: Tenodera sinensis; assembly: GCA_030765045.1. NCBI lineage: Eukaryota > Metazoa > Arthropoda > Insecta > Mantodea > Mantidae > Tenodera > Tenodera sinensis. The sequence continues at coordinate 101,989,018 of CM060967.1, forward strand.
TTGTAAACTTCTTTTGAATTTTCTGGAATTAATAAACTCGCAGCATTCTTGGCTTCGTTCAACCGCCAAGCGGAATACAATCCATATTTTCAATAGTTTTATCATTACGTTCCATTTTCTTCTCTAAGTTTGAGACAAATGAAACATCTGTTTAGCAACCGTATTACGTCATAATCAGTGAACCTGATAGGTTATTTTTCATTTAGCTAATTTATTAATTAGTTTAACATATTTTAATACAAAAATTTCATAAAACGTATGTAACATGTGTATGATCTTTCCACAGGCGTTAAGCATATACCCGTTTCACAATCAGTTATATAAATAGCTATTTAGATACAATAAATAGTTCTGATCCCTGTGCTTGAGTTTTTGAACGCTAGTTATGAAGCACTCCTTGATTCGCGATTGTTTATATAGGCCAGTTGCTTAGTTTAGCTTTGGCCTACCTAAATATAATTCCAAGGGTTATGAACCAAGTACGTCTGCATTGAAATTTCACAACAAAAGTGACATTTACATGGTTTTCTCTACTAAGAACTAATGCACATACGAGTACATCCGTTATGTAGTGTAGTATTCTGATTTCTGCGCTAAAACATATTGCAAATGTAAATGCCCTTACTGTATTAGATGTTTTCAAGGTTAAAATATTTACAATACAAAAAGAATAATTATAATTAAAATAGGAAATCCGATAAACGATGCAAAACAATGGTTTGAAAAACCTAAAATACTAACGTTATCTTGTTTATATATGCAATTGTTATTCAAATGCGAACAAGCCTAGACAATTTTAATTAAAAAATAACATTTGCAATCATAATACCACAAAACTTTACACTTCCATGTTACCTTTAATAGAAAAATCTGATGTTTTGCACTCGCATGACTTTCTCTAATCTTGTATTAAGCATTCTTACAAACTCTTATTCCTATATCTCCTTCGTGTTAGTTGAGATAAACATTTGTAGAAATTATCTTATTGTTTATTTCCTTGTAGGTGCAAGGGGAATATGAGAGTACAGTAGGCCTTGAGTGATAGTCAAAACTTTTAAAATCTGTTGTATTTGCACGGTTAACATACAAAAAATTGAATAACGATGTTCCATTTGACAGAAGTAGAACTTCTCAAAGACTCACAAAAATAAGGCATATCTCCGAAATGGTTCACTCTACAAAAAAGTTATTGGGATATAATTGTGTGTTTTAGCAAGCTTTACATTTTTATATAATAAGATTTTTTCTATCTTTTATGATTCACAAGTTATGGAAAACAGGACTACATGGGCAATAGACAGAAAATTCAAAATATGCATTTCATTTGTCATAAAAATATCCTAAACATACGGCATTTTCATCAAAATCGTTAGCCATTTAAGGAAATCAAAATTTTCGAAAAACTTTATATATAAAGGGTAGTTTAGGGTGGAGGAATTTTCTTCAAAATTTTTGTGTGGCATCCTTAAAAACCAGCTTTGGTTCTCAACCGACTTTTCGTTTTTGAGTTATGCTGTCCACAGACTAGCTGACAAGGTGACACACACGCGCGCTTCTTTCTCTAAAACCGATATTTTATACAAGAGGCCTCAAAACATTTACGGTGAAATTTCCACATTTCATTTTTGGGTGCAATATAAAGCTTCCTCTACTTACTATACGTAGTAGAGAAACTAAAAGTTGTACCAACTCAGCTTCAAATACAATGGTATACACCCCTCTAAGAAACACCTCAGGAATAGAACATATTACGTTAAAGGGGAAATTTAATAGGAATCTAAAATGGATTTGCTAAACAATTATTCCGTCCAGGAGTGTAGGAGATAAGAATGCGTAAATTATTTGTTAATAAAATTCTTCGTTATGTGTGTGGAGGCAATTGCATATGGCAAAATCTGAAAGGATTAATCCGACAAATAATTTGTAATGTAAAATTATATCAACACGTATAATATGATCATTCAGCCAGATTGGAAGTCAATTGAAATGAATTTTGCATCAGTAGCACTCTCAAGTTAGTTAACACTTGCTTAGTTATGGCAGACGAATGCAATTTCTACCATGGAAAGACAAGACAGGAGCAACTCATAAGAACTGTACATTTTTTAGCATGTGCGTTAGATAACAGCGCAAGGCATGAAAACTTTTCACCTTTAACAAAATGAAGAACGCAATGTGCCAAACTGCGTTTATTCAAATTGTGTATTTTAAAATTTCGTTGTAATTCAAATTTACAGATTCAACCAATTAAACATATTTCAGAGGTTAACCTAAATTTTAAGGTACAGATTTAAAAGTAAAACTCTAATCGATATAAAGCCGTATTCTGAAAGTCAAAGTTTCAAGTATAACTTAATTTAACGGGAGTTTCTTAAAAATCTTGTGTTAAAGCACAAGTTAGATTTGTACATTTCGCTTAGGATAATGCTGCTCACAAACAAAAAATGTGATGTGCGGCACTCACATGGCTTTCTCTACCCCTTCCTAAATAAATTGAAAACGTGTTGGTATTACTCTATTAATGGATCTAAACGTTTTGAGCAAATTGATATTACGTACTTCCTGGTAGGTACAATGGGAATATGGCAATACAGTAAACTTAAGAGATAGCCAAAAATAACAAAGAGTTGGTTGCTATGTGATGATTTGTAAATCCGTTCTCTGTACATGACCAAAAGAATAAATGGATTGGGACTTCCAATTCCAGAAAAGTATTTTAAAATCCAAATCAATCATAGAAAATATCTTGGAAACGGTTAAACCCACAGAAAAAGAAATATATAACACAAATTGTGTAACTTAGTCAGTTACCTTTGTGTAGCAAAATGTTGTTTACTTCTTACGGTTTACCAGTTATGCAAAAGGTATTCAAATGAAGTGCATAAAACAGCGGATATTTACGAGAAACAAAACCAAACATTTTCTTTGTGATCAAAATATCTTAAATATTCATCAAAACCATGAGCCATTTTAAAAAAATGAGGGGTATTTTAAGGATTTTTGAGAAATTTATTGTCCACTCCTTGGAGGACACTAAACAAATAGCGAGTATTTATGTACTTATTTATCTACTTATTTATGTTTATCTACTTATATTTAGTTATATAAGTATAGTTATTTACTTCGGATTTTCGTTTATGAGTTTGCTGTTCAGACCCCCCCCCCCCACCACGTTGGTCTTGATGGCTCAGTTGGTTAGACGATGGCCTATTGATCCAAGGTTGCGGGCTCAAATCCAGTCCAGACCGATGGTTTTTAAGTGTACTTAAAATGACAGATCCATGTCAACAAATTTACTGGCATGTAAAAGAACTCCTGCGGGTCGAAATTCCGGCACAGTGGCGAAGTTGATGTGATCGTAGCAATTGACAGCGTCATTAAACAACAAAATATTTTATCTCCCACCCCCACAGAAAAATCTAAAGATGTTTTCTAATATTACTCGGATAATCTGAATAGGTATATTCGGTGAAGATTTTCGGTGTCGAATTTTGGGTGGAATACGCAACTTTCTCAGCAAAGAAAGTAATAAACAGAAAAATAAGTTGCCATTATCAATGAACCCCCCCCCCCGGGGAATGTCGCATTGTCGTGGCGGGGGGGCCCAGTACCCAGTGAGTCAGACGGGTAGTTATGTGAGCATTAGCTACTAACTATCAAGAGACGAGGGGAAGCTAAGAGCATTCCGCAACACCAACCCAAGCAATGGATAAAACGAATTTTGGAATTATTACCCCAGGTGGTACTTCAGGTAAACTGGACAATCCATCCTCTTCGGAGGCAGACTCCATGGATTCTGGGGGGAGTCATCAACTGCTTGAGGGAGATGTGTTTAGAAAGAGTGCATTGACCCAACGATCACCTACAGTAAAACGAGTAATACACTTACATACAGGAGAAGAGGAACTAAAGAGGATACTGAATGAGATCCAGCGTCAAAATGAAGAACTAAAAAACGAAATAAAAGCTCTTAGACTCGAAAATCAAGAACTTAGAAAAAATATGGATAAAGAGAAGCAGAATTCTTTGGATGTGAATATGGATCCTATAAGAGTAGAGCAAACGAGAGTGAAAACAACTAGTGAGAAAGAATTTATAGAAAAAGCAGGTCCTAGCGATATGATAGATTATTATACAGATGAGGAAGATCTGGTCAGAGAAACAGATTGGATCTTACAGAGGAAAAATAAAAAACGAAAAGCTGAAACATCGCCAGTAATAGAAACGGGAAAACCCCCAAAAAATGATAGAAATAAAAAGTCAGAAACCAGAAGCATTATAAGCAAAACAAATAACATGAAGGAGGAAAAAAAGTTCCCTATAAGGAACCCCAGCCTCCTCCTATTAACATATATGATATAGCAGACTATCTAAAACTTCAGGCATTATTAAAACCTGTGTTAGGAAAAGAATATAAAGTTACATCATTAAATAATAATGTATGGAAGATCAATACTATGAATTCTGATAGCTATAGGACTTTGGTCAAGAAATTAAACACAGAAAAAGTTAATTGGCAAACTTATGAAAACAAAAATGATAGTCCAATTAGAGTTATGGCAAGAGGATTGCATGCACTGAGCTATTGTGACAAACTGCCAGAATGACAGTGAAGGTTATTTAATCCTGGGATACAAAGTACTTGCAATAGTAAGTCACCATTGGGGTAATTGTCTCTGATGTGAGACTGCCTTTGTGGTTTACCAGGAAAAAATACGAACTGGCTTGAGAATTTAATGTCATTCTGGCAGTTTGTCACAATAGCTCAGTGGTAGAGCGTCCGCCCGGCAAGCGGAAGGTCTGTGGTTCAAATCCCAGTTGTGGCATTGAATTTTTAAGTTCCAGTTCTACCTCTTAAACTTTGCCCACACACGGCTTGTGTGTTTAAAAACACCAACAGTAAGTTTGTTGGCATAAATAAATAAAAACATTCAACAATTGATCAAGTACATCGTATAGTCGACGTCATAGAAAGAACGTTAGAGGAAAAGAAAATATGTTCTGGAGTACTCCTAGACGTGGCCAAAGCGTTTGATAAAGTCTGGCACAAAGGTTTAATTTTTAAGCTCCAACGAGATCTACCTAACCACTTTTATCAAATATTATTATCGTATATTGAAGGGAGATATTTCCGAGTTAAATATGGAAATGAATACTCTGGATTAAAGAATATAGCTGCTGGAGTACCCCAAGGAAGCATCTTAGGGCCAGTATTATACCTTATATTTACTATGGATATTCCATACCAAGATAATACAACTATGGCCACCTTGGCTGATGATACAGGAATTATATCAGTTGGACATACAGTAGAGGAATCTACACAGAAATTACAGAAAGCTGTCAATAAGGTTAACGAGTGGACCAAGCAGTGGCGTATAAAATTAAATGAATCTAAATCCTTACATATAAACTTTACAAATAAGAAAACTCAGATACTACCAATAAAAATAAATAACCAAACTATTCCCCAAGCACAAACAGTGAAGTATCTAGGAATGACACTAGACTCAAAATTAAATTGGAGAAAGCATATAGAAACTAAAAGAAAAGAGTTAAATATCAAATATAAGAAACTTTATTGGCTCATTGGGAGAAATTCCGAACTAGACATATACAATAAATTATTAATATACAAGCAGGTGTTAAAGCCAGTCTGGACCTATGGGATACAGCTTTGGGGCTGCGCCAAGTCGACCAACATAAAACACATACAGACTTTTCAAAATAAAGTTTTAAGAACAATAGTTAATGCACCATGGTATGTACGACATGATGACATACATAGAGATCTCAAGATCGACACTGTTATAGAAGAAATAAAAAAGACTGCAACGAAACATCATTTAAAAGTGCGGCACCATGAAAACAAAGAGATGCTGAAGGTGCTTAGTAAATGTGAAGTTCGAAGACTGAAAAGAATAAAGCCAGATGAGTTAATGTGAGACCGCAAGAACTATGTGTAAACTATGGGGGCCTTCAATGGAAGACTCGCCTGTACATGTGAACCTACTTAAGAAGGAAATATTACTAGATAAGCCTTTGCTTAGTTGTAATTTAAATAAAAAAAATAAAAAAATTGTCAATGAAGACAAAGACAAGCAAGCAAGTGCAGTACGCATATGGAATTTCTAAGTTCTAATTTGCGGAAAAGAATGGGTGCTAAATGTTTACAAAATCGGCCGCTCGAGAAAACGAATGAAATATAGTGCAATGGCTGCATAAGCGAAATGAAACCGCTGCATTGCACGTACGAAATTTGCTCATAAATCAAAAACGAAGCTTGAGCGCCAAATAAAACTTCGAAAATCGTAATCACCAATAAAAACTGCATCCATTGCACTATGCTCCATTCCTTTCCTCGAGCGGCCGATTTTGTAAACAGTTACCGAAATTGTTATTGGGGATTACACTTTTGAAAGTTTTATTTGGCGGTCAAGTTTCGTTTTCGTTTTGCCTTTGTTAAGCTAAGTTTAGTTATTTTATTATTATTATTATTTTGTCGTTTTTAACAACGCTGTCAATTGCCAGGATAACATCAGCGTCCCGGTGTGCCGGAATTTTGTCCCTCAGGAGTTCTTTTACATGCAAAAAATCAACTGACGTGCAGCTGTCGTTTTTAAGCACACTTAAGTAAGCACACTGCACTTGGTAACAGAGCTCTGTATTATCGAAATTTTGCCCGTGTTAGGCAAGGTTTAGTGTGCGTAAGTGAGTGTGGTAACAGAGAACTGTGTTATCGAAATTTTGCCCGTGTTAGGTTAGGGTAGTGTCTATATGAATGGGGTAATAGGGCCCTGTGTTATCGAAATTTTGCCCGTTTTAGGTTAGGTTAGTGTGTATATGAGTGGGGTATTAAGGCCCTGTGTTATCGAAATTTTGCCCAAGTTAGGTTAGGGTAGTGTGTATATGAGTGGGGTAATAGGGCCCTGTGTTATCGAAATTTTGCCCGTGTTAGGTAAGGGTAGTGTGTATATGAGTGGGGTAATAGGGCCCTGTGTTATCGAAATTTTGCTCGTGTTAGGTTATGGTAGTGTGCATATGAGTGGGGATTCAGGGCCCTGTGTTATCGAAATTTTACCCCGTTAGGTTAGGTTAGTATGTGTATATGAGTGGGGTAATAGGGCCCTGTGTTATCGAAATTTTGCCCGCGTTAGGTTAGGTTTAGTGTGTATATGAGTAGAGTAATAGGGCCCAGTGTTATCGAAATTTTGCCCGTGTTAGGTTAGGGTAGTGTGTGTATATGAGTGGGGTAATTGGGCCCTGTGTTATCGAAATTTTGCCCGTGTTGGGTTAGGTTTAGTGTGTGTATATAAGTGGAGTAATAGGGCAATGTGTTATCGAAATTTTGCCCGTGTTAGGTTAGGTTTACTGTGTGTATATGGGTGGGGTAAACCGGCCCTTTGTTATCGAAATTTTGCCCATGTTAGATTAGGTTAGTATGTATATCAGTGTGGTAATAGGGCCCTGTGTTATCGAAATTTTGCCCGTGTTAGGTTAGGGTAGTGTGTATATGACTGGGGTAATAGGGCCCTCTGTTGTCGAAATTTTGCCCTTGTTAGGTTAGGTTAGTGTGTGTATATGAGTGGGGTAAAAGGGCCCTGTGTTATCGAAATTTTGCCCGTGTTTGGTTAGGATTAGTGTGTATATGAGTGGGGTAAATGGGCCCTGTGTTATCGAAATTTTGCCCGTGTTTGGTTAGGTTTAGTGTGTATATGAGTGGGGTAATAGGGCCCTGTGTTATCGAAAATTTGCCCGTGTTAGGTTAGGGTAGTGTGTGTATATGAGTGGGGTAATAGGGCCCTGTGTTATCGAAATTTTACCCGTGTCAGGTTAGGTTTAGTGTGTGTATATGAGTGGGGTATTAGGGCCCTGTGTTATCGTAATTTTGCCCGTGTTAGGTTAGGGTAGTGTGTATATGAGTGGGGTAATAGGGCCCTGTGTTATCGAAATTTTGACCGTGTTAGGTGAGGTTAGTGTATATCTGAGTGGGGTAATACGGCCCTGTGTTATCGAAATTATGCCCGCGTTAGGTTAGAGTAGTGTGTATATGAGTGGGGTAATAGGGCCCTGTGTTATCGAAATTTTGCCCGTGTTAGGTTAGGTTAGTGTATATATCAGTGGGGAAATAGGGCCCTGTGTTATCGAAATTTTGCCCGATTTAGGTTAGGTTAGTGTATATATGAGTGGGGTAATAGCGCCGTGTGTTATCCAAATTTTGCCCCTGTTAGGTTAGAGTAGTGTGTATATGAGTGGGTTCATAGGGCCCTGTGTTATCGAAATTTTTCCCGTGTTAGGTTAGATTAGTGTAAATATGAGTAGGGAAATAGGGCCCTGTATTTGTTGAAATTTTGCCCGAGTTAGGTTAGATTTAGTGTATATATGAGTGGGGTAATTGGGCCCCGTGTTATCGAATTTTGCCCGCGTTAGTTTAGGTTGTGTGTGTGTGTATATGAGTGGGGTAATAGGACCCTGTGTTATCGAAATTTTGCCCGTGTTAGGTTACGTTTAGTGTGTGTAATGAGTGGGGTAATAGGTCCCTGTGTGATCGAAATTTTGCCCGTGTTAGGTTAGGGTAGTTTGTATATGAGTGGGGTAATAGGGCCCTGTGTTATCAAAATTTTGCCCGTGTTAGGTTAGGGTAGTGTGTGTATACGGGTGGGGTAATAAGACCCAGTGTTATTGAAATTTTGCCCGTGTTAGGATAGGTTTAGTGTGTGTATATGAGTGGGGTAATAGGGACCTGTGTTATCGAAATTTTGCCTGTATTAGGTTAGGTTTAGTGTGTATATGAGTGGGGTAATAGGGCCCTGTGTTATCGAAATTTTGCCCGTGTTAGGTTAGGTTTAGTGTGTATATGTTTGGGGTAATAGGGCCCTGTGTTATCGAAATTTTGCCCGTGTTAGGTTAGGTTAGTGTATATATCAGTGGGGAAATAGGGCCCTGTGTTATCGAAATTTTGCCCGATTTAGGTTAGGTTAGTGTATATATGAGTGGGGTAATAGCGCCGTGTGTTATCCAAATTTTGCCCCTGTTAGGTTAGAGTAGTGTGTATATGAGTGGGTTCATAGGGCCCTGTGTTATCGAAATTTTTCCCGTGTTAGGTTAGATTAGTGTAAATATGAGTAGGGAAATAGGGCCCTGTATTTGTTGAAATTTTGCCCGAGTTAGGTTAGATTTAGTGTATATATGAGTGGGGTAATTGGGCCCCGTGTTATCGAATTTTGCCCGCGTTAGTTTAGGTTGTGTGTGTGTGTATATGAGTGGGGTAATAGGACCCTGTGTTATCGGAATTTTGCCCGTGTTAGGTTACGTTTAGTGTGTGTAATGAGTGGGGTAATAGGTCCCTGTGTGATCGAAATTTTGCCCGTGTTAGGTTAGGGTAGTTTGTATATGAGTGGGGTAATAGGGCCCTGTGTTATCAAAATTTTGCCCGTGTTAGGTTAGGGTAGTGTGTGTATACGGGTGGGGTAATAAGACCCAGTGTTATTGAAATTTTGCCCGTGTTAGGATAGGTTTAGTGTGTGTATATGAGTGGGGTAATAGGGACCTGTGTTATCGAAATTTTGCCTGTATTAGGTTAGGTTTAGTGTGTATATGAGTGGGGTAATAGGGCCCTGTGTTATCGAAATTTTGCCCGTGTCAGGTTAGGTTTAGTGTGTATATGTGTGGGGTAATAGGGCTCTGTGTTATCGCAATTTCGCCCTGTTAGGTTAGAGTAGTGTGTATATGAGAAGGGGTAATAGGGCCCAGTGTTATCGAAATTTTGCCCGTGTTAGTTTAGGGTAGTGTGTATATGAGCGGGGTATTAGGGCCCTGTGTTATCGAAATTTTGCCCGTGTTAGGTTAGGGTAGTGTGTATATGAGTGGGTAATAGGGCCCTGTGTTATCGAAATTTTGCCCGAGTTAGGTTAGTTTAGTGTGCACATGAGTGGGGTAATAAGGCCCTGTGTTATCGAAATTTTGCCCAAGTTAGGTTAGGTTAGTGAGTATATGAGTGGGGTAATAGAGCCGTGTGTTATGGAAATTTTTCCCGTGTTAGGTTAGGGTAGTATGTATATGAGTGGGGTAATAGGGCCCTGTGTTATCGAAATTTTGCCCATATTAGGTTAGGTTAGTGTGTATATGAGTGGGGTAATAGGGCCCTGTGTTATCGAAATTTTGCCCGTGTTAGGTTAGGGTAGTGTGTGTATACAGGTGGGGTAATAGGACCCTGTGTTATTGAAATTTTGCCCGTGTTAGGATAGGTTTAGTGTGTGTATATGAGTGGGGTAATAGGGCCCTGTAATATCGAAATTTTGCCCGTGTTAGGTTAGGGTAGTATGTATATAAGTGGGGTAATAGGGCCCTGTGTTATCGAAATTTTGCCCGTGTTAGGTAAGGGTAGTGTGTATATGAGTGGGGTATTAGGGCCCTGTGTTATCGAAATTTTGCCCGTGTTAGGTGAGGGTAGTGTGTATATGAGTGGGTAATAGGGCCCTGTGTTATCGAAATTTTGCCCGAGTTAGGTTAGTTTAGTGTGCACATGAGTGGGGTAATAAGGCCCTGTGTTATCGAAATTTTGCCCATGTTAGGTTAGGTTAGTGAGTATATGAGTGGGGTAATAGAGCCCTGTGTTATGGAAATTTTTCCCGTGTTAGGTTAGGGTAGTGTGTGTATACGGGTGGGGTAATAGGACCCTGTGTTATTGAAATTTTGCCCGTGTTAGGATAGGTTTAGTGTGTGTATATGAGTGGGGTAATAGGGCCCTGTATTATCGAAATTTTGCCCGTGTTAGGTTAGGGTAGTATGTATATAAGTGGGGTAATAGGGCCCTGTGTTATCGAAATTTTGCCCGTGTTAGGTAAGGGTAGTGTGTATATGAGTGGGGTAATAGGGCCCTGTGTTATCGAAATTTTGCTCGTGTTAGTTTATGGTAGTGTGCATATGAGTGGGGATTCAGGGCCCTGTGTTATCGAAATTTTACCCCGTTAGGTTAGGTTAGTATGTGTATATGAGTGGGGTAATAGGGCCCTATGTTATCGAAATTTTGCCCGTGTTAGGTTAGGTTTAGTGTGTATATGAGTAGAGTAATAGGGCCCTGTGTTATCGAAATTTTGCCCGTGTTAGGTTAGGGTAGTGTGTGTATATGAGTGGGGTAATTGGGCCCTGTGTTATCGAAATTTTGCCCATGTTGGGTTAGGTTTAGTGTGTGTATATAAGTGGAGTAATAGCGCAATGTGTTATCGAAATTTTGCCCGTGTTAGGTTAGGTTTACTGTGTGTATATGGGTGGGGTAAACCGGCCCTTTGTTATCGAAATTTTGCCCATGTTAGATTAGGTTAGTATGTATATCAGTGTGGTAATAGGGCCCTGTGTTATCGAAATTTTGCCCGTGTTAGGTTAGGGTAGTGTGTATATGACTGGGGTAATAGGGCCCTCTGTTGTCGAAATTTTGCCCTTGTTAGGTTAGGTTAGTGTGTGTATATGTGTGGGGTAAAAGGGCCCTGTGTTATCGAAATTTTGCCCGTGTTTGGTTAGGATTAGTGTGTATATGAGTGGGGTAATAGGGCCCTGTGTTATCGAAAATTTGCCCGTGTTAGGTTAGGGTAGTGTGTGTATATGAGCGGGGTAATAGGGCTCTGTGTTATCGAAATTTTACCCGTGTCAGGTTAGGTTTAGTGTGTGTATATGAGTGGGGTATTAGGGCCCTGTGTTATCGTAATTTTGCCCGTGTTAGGTTAGGGTAGTGTGTATATGAGTGGGGTAATAGGGCCCTGTGTTATCGAAATTTTGACCGTGTTAGGTGAGGTTAGTGTATATCTGAGTGGGGTAATACGGCCCTGTGTTATCGAAATTATGCCTGCGTTAGGTTAGAGTAGTGTGTATATGAGTGGGGTAATAGGGCCCTGTGTTATCGAAATTTTGCCCGTGTTAGGTTAGGTTAGTGTATATATCAGTGGGGAAATAGGGCCCTGTGGTATCGAAATTTTGCCCGATTTAGGTTAGGTTAGTGTATATATGAGTGGGGTAATAGCGCCGTGTGTTATCGAAATTTTGCCCCTGTTAGGTTAGAGTAGTGTGTATATGAGTGGGTTAATAGGGCCCTGTGTTATCGAAATTTTTCCCGTGTTAGGTTAGATTAGTGTAAATATGAGTAGGGAAATAGGGCCCTGTGTTTGTTGAAATTTTGCCCGGGTTAGGTTAGATTTAGTATATATATGATTGGGGTAATTGGGCCCCGTGTTATCGAAATTTTGCCCGCGTTAGTTTAGGTTGTGTGTGTGTATATGAGTGGGGTAATAGGACCCTGTGTTATCGAAATTTTGCCCGTGTTAAGTTACGTTTAGTGTGTGTAATGAGTGGGGTAATAGGTCCCTGTGTGATCGAAATTTTGTCCGTGTTATGTTAGGGTAGTTGGTATATGAGTGGGGTATAAGGGCCCTGTGTTATCGAAATTTTGCCTGTATTAGGTTAGGTTTAGTGTGTATATGAGTGGGGTAATAAGGCCCTGTGTTATCGAAATTTTGCCCGTGTTAGGTTAGGTTTAGTGTGTATATGTGTGGGGTAATAGGGCTCTGTGTTATCGAAATTTCGCCCGTGTTAGGTTAGGTTTAGTGTGTATATGTGTGGGGTAATAGGGCTCTGTGTTATCGAAATTTCGCCCTGTTAGGTTAGAGTAGTGTGTATATGAGAAGGGGTAATAGGGCCCAGTGTTATCGAAATTATGCCCGTTGTAGTTTAGGGTAGTGTGTATATGAGCGGGGTATTAGGGCCCTGTGTTATCGAAATTTTGCCCGTGTTAGGTTAGGGTAGTGTGTATATGAGTGGGTAATAGGGCCCTGTGTTATCGAAATTTTGCCCGAGTTAGGTTAGCTTAGTGTGCACATGAGTGGGGTAATAAGGCCCTGTGTTATCGAAATTTTGCCCATGTTAGGTTAGGTTAGTGAGTATATGAGTGGGGTAATAGAGCCCTGTGTTATGGAAATTTTGCCCGTGTTAGGTTAGGTTTAGTGTGTAAATGAGTGGGGTAATAGGGCCCTGTGTTATCGAAATTTTGCCCATATTAGGTTAGGTTAGTGTGTATATGAGTGGGGTAATAGGGCCCTGTGTTATCGAAATTTTGCCCGTGTTAGGTTAGGGTAGTGTGTGTATACGGGTGGGGTAATAGGACCCTGTGTTATTGAAATTTTGCCCGTGTTAGGATAGGTTTAGTGTGTGTATATGAGTGGGGTAATAGGGCCCTGTATTATCGAAATTTTGCCCGTGTTAGGTTAGGGTAGTATGTATATAAGTGGGGTAATAGGGCCCTGTGTTATCGCTATTTTGCCCGTGTTAGGTTATGGTAGTGTTTATATGAGTGAGTTATTAGGGCCCTGTGTTATCGAAATTGTGCCCGCGTTAGGTTAGGTTAGTGTGTGTATATCAGTGGGGTTATAGGGCCCTGTGTGATCGAAATTTTGCCCGTGTTAGGTTAGGTTTAGTGTGTATATATTAGTGGGGTATTAGGGCCCTGTGTTATCGAAGTTTTGCCCGTGTTAGGTTGGCGTAGTGTGTGTATATGAGTGGGGTAATTGGGCCCTGTGTTATCGAAATCTTGCCCGTGTTAGGTTAGGGTGGTGTGTGTATATGAGTGGGGTAATAGGGCCCTGTGTTATCGAATTTTTTCCCGTGTTAGGTTAGTCTTAGTGTGTGTATATGAGTGGGGTAATAAGGCCCTGTGTTATCGAAATTTTGCCCGTGTGAGGTTAGGTTTAGGGTGTATATGAGTGGCGTAATATGCCCCTGTGTTTTTGAAATTTTGCCCGTGTTAGTTTAGGGTAGTGTGTATATGAGTGCGGTAATAGGGCCCTGTGTTATCAAAATTTTGCCCGTGTTAGATAAGGTTAGTGTATATACAAGTGGGGTAATAGGGCCCTGTGTAATCGAAATTTTGCCCGTGTTAGGTTAGGTTAGTGTGTATATGAGTGGGGTAATATGGCCCTGCGTTATCCAAATTTTGCCCATGTCAGGTTAGGTTAGTGTGTATATGAGTGGGGTAATAGGACCTCTGTTATCGAAATTTTGCCCGTGTTAGGTTAGGTTTAGTGTGTATATGAATGGGGTAATAGGTCCTTGTGTAATCGAAATTTTTCCCGTGTTAAGTTAGGGTAGTGTGTATATGAGTGGGGTAATAGGGCCCTGTGTTATCGAAATTTTGCCCGTGTTAGGTTAGGGTAGTATGTATATGAGTTGGGTAATAGGGCCCTATGTTATCGAAATTTTGCCCGTATTAGGTTAGGTTTAGTGTGTGTATATGAGTGCGGTAATAGGGCCCTGTGCTATAGAAATTTTGCCCGTGTTAAGTTAGGTTTAGTGTGTGTATATGAGTGGGGTAATAGGGCCCTGTGTTATCGAAATTTTGCCCAAGTTAATTTAGGCTAGTGTGTATATGAGTGGGGTAATAGGGCCCTGTGTTATCGATATTTTGCCCGTGTTAGGTTAGGGTAGTGTGTATATGAGTGGGGTATTGGGGCTTTGTGTTATCGAAATTTTGCCCGCGTTAGGATAGGTTACTGTGTGTATATGAGTGGGGTAATAGGGCCCTGTGTTATCGAAATTTTGCCCGTGTTAGGTTAGGTTTAGTGTGTATATGAGTAGGGTAATAGGGCCCTGTGTTATCGAAAATTTGCCCGTGTTAGTTTCGGGTAGCGTGTGTATAAGAGTGGGGTAATAGGGCCCTGTGTTATCGAAATTTTTCCCGTGTTAGGTTAGGTTTAGTGTGTGTATATGAGTGGGGTAATAGGGCCCTGAGTTATCGAAATTTTGCCCGTGTTAGGTTAGGTTTAGTGTGTGTATATGAGTGGGGTAATAGCGCCCTGTGTTATCGAAATTTTGCCCGTGTTAGGCTAGGGTAATGTGTGTATATTAGTGGGGTAATAGGGCCCTGTGTTATCGAAATTTTGCCCGTGTTAGGTTAGGTTAAGTGTCTGTATATGAGTGGGGTAAAAGGGCCCTGTGTTATCGAAATTTTGCCCGTGTTAGGTTAGGTTTAGTGTGTATATGTGGGCGGTAATAGGGCCCTGTGTTATCGAAATTTTTCCCGTTTTAGGTTAGGCTTAGTGTGTTTATATGGGTGGGGTAATAGGGCCCTGTGGTATCGAAATTTTGCCCGTGTTAGGTTAGGGTAGCGTGTATATGAGTGGGCTAATAGGGCCCTGTGTTATCAAAATTTTGCCTGTGTTAGATTAGGTTAGTGTGTATATGAGTGGGGTAATAGGGCCTCTGTTATCGAAATTTTGCCCGTGTTAGGTTAGGTTTAGTGTGTATATGAGTGGGGTAATAGGGCCCCGTGTTATCGAAGTTTTGCCCGTGTTAGGTTGGCGTAGTGTGTGTATATGAGTGGGGTAATTGGGCCCTGTGTTATCGAAATTTTGCCCGTGTTAGGCTAGGTTTAATGTGCGTAAGTGAGTGTGGTAAAAGAGCCCTGTGTTATCGAAATTTTGCCGGTGTTAGGTTAGGGTAGCGTGTGTATACGAGTGGGGTAGTAGGGCCCTGTGTTATTGAAATTTTCCGGTGTTAGGATAGGTTTAGTGTGTGTATATGACTGGGGTAATAGGGCCCTGTGTTATCGAAATTTTGCCAGTGTTAAGTTAGGTTTAGTGTGCGTATATGAGTGGGGTAATAGTGCCCTGCGTCATCGAAATTTTGCCCGTGTTAGGTTAGGGTAGTGTCTGTATACGGGTGGGGTAATAGGACCCTGTGTTATTGAAATTTTGCCCGTGTTAGGATAGGTTTAGTGTGTGTATATGAGTGCGGTAATAGGGACCTGTGTTATCGAAATTTTGCCCGTGTTAGGTTAGGGTAGTGTGCATATGTGCGGGGTATTAGGGCCCTGTGTTATCGAAATTTTGCCCGTGTTGGGTTAGGGTAGTGTGTATATGAGTGTGTAATAGGGCCATGTGTTATCGGAATTCTGCCCGTGTTAGGTTAGTTTAGTGTGTATATGAGTGGGGTAATAAGGCCCTGTGTACTCGAAATTTTGCCCATGTTAGGTTAGGTTAGTGTGTTTATGAGTGGGGTAATAGGGTCCTGTGTTATGGAAATTTTGCCCGTGTTAGGTTAGGGTAGTATGTATATGAGTGGGGTAATAGGGCCCTGTGTTATCGATAGTTTGCCCATGTTAGGTTAGGGTAATGTGTATATGAGTGGGGTAATAGGGCCGTGTGTTATCGAAATTTTGCCCGTGTTAGGTAAGGGTAGCGTGTATATGAGTGGGGTAATAGGGCCCTGTGTTATCGAAATTTTGCCCGTGTTAGGTTAGGGTAGTACGTATATGAGTGGGGTAATAGGGCCCTGTGTTATCGATATTTTGCCCGTGTTAGGTTATGGTAGTGTGTATATGAGTGAGTTATTAGGGCCGTGTGTTATCGAAATTGTGCCCGCGTTAGGTTAGGTTAGTGTGTGTATATCAGTGGGGTAATAGAGCCCTGTGTTATCGAAATTTTGCCCGTTTTAGGTTAGGTTAGTGTGTATATGAGTGGGGTATTAAGGCCCTGTGTTATCGAAATTGTGCCCAAGTTAGGTTAGGGTAGTGTGTATATGAGTGGGGTAATAGGGCCCTGTGTTATCGAAATTTTGCTCGTGTTAGGTTATGGTAATGTGTATATGAGTGGGGATTCAGGGCCCTGTGTTATCGAAAGTTTGCCCGTTTTAGGTTAGGTTAGTGTGTATATGAGTGGGGTATTAAGGCCCTGTTTTATCGAAATTGTGCCCAAGTTAGGTTAGGTTAGTGTGTGTATATCAGTGGGGTAATAGGGCCCTGTGTTATCGAAAGTTTGCCCGTTTTAGGTTAGGTTAGTGTGTATATGAGTGGGGTATTAAGGCCCTGTGTTATCGAAATTTTGCCTGTGTTAGGTTAGGTTTAGTGCGTATATGAGTGGAGCAATAGGGCCCTGTGTTTTCCTAATTTTGCCCGTTCTAGGTTAGGGTAGTGTGTGTATATGAGTGGGGTAATAGGGCCCTGTGTTATCGAAATTTTGCCCGTGTTGGGTTAGGTTTAGTATGTGTATATAAGTGGAGTAATAGGGCAATGTGTTATAGAAATTTTGCCCGTGTTAGGTTAGGTTTACTGTTTGTATATGAGTGGGGTAAAAGGGCCCTTTGTTATCGAAATTTTGCCCATGTTAGGTTAGGTTAGTATGTATATCAGTGGGGTAATAGGGCCCTGTGTTATCGAAATTTTGCCCGTGTTAGGCTAGGGTAGTGTGTATATGACTGGGGTAATAGGGCCCCCTGTTGTCGAAATTTTGCCCGCGTTAGGTTAGGTTAGTGTGTGTATATGAGTGGCGTAAAAGGGCCCTGTGCTATCGAAATTTTGCCCGTGTTTGGTTAGCTTTAGTGTGTATATGAGTGGGGTAATAGGACCTTGTGTTATCGAAAATTTGCCCGTGTTAGGTTAGGGTAGTGTGTGTATATGAGTGAGGTAATAGGGCCCTGTGTTATCGAATTCTTACCCGTGTCAGGTTAGGTTTAGTGTGTGTATATGAATGGGGTATTAGGGCCCTGTGTTATCGTAATTTTGCCCGTGTTAGGTTAGGGTAGTGTGTATATGAGTGGGGTAATAGGGCCCTGTGTTATCGAAATTTTGCCCGTGTTAGGTTAGGTTAGTGTAAATAAGAGTGGGAAAATAGTGCCCTGTGTTTGTTGAAATTTTGCCCGTGTTAGGTTAGATTTAGTGTATATATGAGTGGCGTAATTGGGCCCTGTGTTATCGAAATTTTGCCCGTGTTAGGTTACGTTTAGTGTGTGTATATGAGTGGTGTAAAAGTTCCCTGTGTGATCGAAATTTTGCCCGTGTTAGGTTAGGTTTAGTGTGTATATATTACTGGGGTAAAAGGTCCCTGTGTGATCGAAATTTTGCCCGTGTTAGCTTGGGTTTAGTCTGTGTATATTAGTGGGGTATTAGGGCCCTGTGTTATCGAAATCTTGCCCGTGTTAGGTTAGGCTTAGTGTGTATATATGAGTGGGGTAATAAGGCCCTGTGTTATCGAAATTTTGCCCGTCTTAGGTTAGGGTAGTGTGTATATGAGTGGTGTAATAGGGCCCTGTGTTATCAAAATTTTGCCCGTGTTAGATAAGGCTAGTGTATATATAAGTGGGGTAATAGGGCCCTGTGTTATCGAAATTTTGCCCGTGATAGGTTAGAGTAAGGTGTATATGAGTGGGGTAATAGGGCCCTGTGTTATCGAAATTTTGCCCTTGTTAGGTTAGGTTAGTGTGTATATGCGTGGGGTAATAAGGCCCTGTGTTATCAAAATTTTACCCATGTTAGGTTAGGCTAGTGTGTATATGAGTGGGGTAATAGGGCCTCTGTTATCGAAATTTTGCCCGTGTTAGGTTAGGTTTAGTTTGTATATGAGTGGGGTAATAGGTCCTTGTGTTATCGAAATTTTTCCCGTGTTAGGTTAGGGTAGTGTGTATATGAGTGGTGTAATAGAGCCCTGTGTTATCGAAATTTTGCCCACGTTAGGTTAGGTTAGTGTGTATATGAGTGTGGTAATAGGGCCCTTTGTTATCCAAATTTTGCTCGTGTTAGGTTAGGGTAGTATGTATATGAGTGGGGTACTAGGGCCCTGTGTTATCGATATTTTGCCCGTGTTAGATTATGATAGTCTGTATATGAGTGAGTTATTAGGGCCCTGTGTTAACGAAATTTTGCCCGCGTTAGGGTAGGTTTGTGTGTCTATATCAGTAGGGTAACAGGGCCCTGTGTTATCGAAATTTTGCCCGTTTTAGGTTAGGTTAGTGTGTATATGAGTGGGGTAATAAGGCCCTGTGTTATCGAAATTTTGCCCATGTTAGGTTAGGGTAGTGTGTATATGATTGGGGTAATAGGGCCCTGTGTTATCGAAATTTTGCTCGTGTTAGGTTAGGGTAGTGTGTATAAGTGTTGTATATGGGCCCTGTGTTATCGAAATTTTACCCCGTTAGTTTAGTTAAGTGTGTGTATATGGGTGGGGTAATGGGGCCCTGTGTTATCGAAATTTTGCCCGTGTTAGGTTAGGTTTGGTGTGTATAAGAGTGCGGTAATAGGGCCCTGTGTTATCGAAAATTTGCCCCTGTTAGGTTAGGGTAGTGTGTGTCTATGAGTGGAGTAATAGGGCCCTGTGTTATCGAAATTTCGCCCGTATTACGTTAGGTTTAGTGTGTGTATATGAGTGGAGTTATAGGACAATGTGTTATAGAAATTTTGCCCGTGTTAGGTTAGGCTTACTGTGTGTATATGAGTGGGGTAAAAGGGCCCTTTGTTACCGAAATTTTGCCCGTTTTCGGTTACGTTTAGTGTGTATATGTGTGGGGTAATAGGGCCCTTTCTTATCGAAATTTTGCCCGTGTTAGGTTAGGGTAGTGTGTATATGAGTGGGGTATTAGGGCCCTGTGTTATCGAAATTTTGCCCGTGTTAGCTTAGGTTAGTGTATATATGAGTGGGGTAATACGGCCCGGTGTTATCGAAATTTTGCCCGTGTTAGGTTAGAGTAGTGTGTATATGAGTGGGGTAATAGGGCCCTGTGTTGTCGCAATTTTGCCCGTGTTAGGTTAGGTTAGTGTATATATGAGTGGGGTAATAGGGGCCTGTGTTATCGATATTTTGCCCGATTTAGGTTAGGTCAGTGTATATATGAGTGGGGAAATAGGGCCCTGTGTTTGTTGAAATTTTGCCCGTGTTAGGTTAGGTTTGGTGTATATATGAGTGGGGTAATTGGGCCCCGTGTTATCGAAATTTTGCCCGTGATAATTTAGGTTTAGTGTGTGTATATGAGTGGGGTAATGGGGCCCTGTGGTATCGAAATTTGGCCCGTGTTAGGTTAGGGTAGTGTGTATATGAGCGGGGTAATAGGGCCCTTTGTTATCCAAATTTTTTCCGTGTTAGGTTATGTTAGTGTCTATATGAGTGGGGTAATAGGGCCCTGTGTTATCGAAATTTTGCCCGTGTTAGGTTAGGTTAGTGTGTATATGAGTGGGGTAATAAGGCCCTGTGTTATCGAAATTTTGCCCATGTTAGGTTAGCTTAGTGGGTATATGAGTGGGGTAATAGGGCCTCTGTTATGGAAATTTTGCCCGTGTTAGGTTAGGTTTAGTGTGTATATGAGTGGGGTAATAGGGCCCTGTGTTATCGAAAATTTGCCCGTACTATGAAAGGGTAGTGTGTGTATATGAGTGGAGCAATAGGGCCCTGTGTTATGGAAATTTTGCCCGTGTTAGGTTAGGTTTAGTGTGTGTATATGAGTGGGGTAATAGGGCCCTCTGTTATCGAAATTTTGCCAGTGTTAGGTTAGCTTTAGTGTGTGTATATGAGTGCGGTAATAGGGCCCTTTGTTATCGAAATGTTGCCCGTGTTAGGTTAGGGTAGTGTGTGTATATGAGTGGGGTAATAGGGCCCAGTGTTATAAAACTTTTGCCCGTATTAGGTTAGGTTTAGTGTGTATATGAGTGGGGTAATAGGGCCCTGTGTTATCGAAATTTTGCCCGTGTAAGGTTAGGTATAGGGTGTATATGTGTGGGGTAATAGGGCCCTGTGTTATCGAAATTTTGCCCGTGTGAGGTTAGGGTAGTGAGTATATGAGTGGGGTAATAGGGCCCTATGTTATCGAAAGTTTGCCCAAGTTAGTTTAGGCTAGTGTGTATATGAGTGGGGTAATAGGACCCTGTGTTATCGATATTTTGCCCGTGTTAGGTTAGGGTAGTGTGTATATGAGTGGGGTATTGGGGCTTTGTGTTATCGAAATTTTGCCCGCGTTAGGTTAGGTTACTGTGTGTATATGAGTGGGGTAATAGGGCCCTGTGTTATCGAAATTTTGCCCGTGTTAGGTTAGGTTTAGTGTGTATATGAGTAGGGTAATAGGGCCCTGTGTTATCGAAAATTTTCCCGTGTTAGGTTCGGGTAGCGTGTGTATAAGAGTGGGGTAATAGGGCCCTGTGTTATCGAAATTTTTCCCGTGTTAGGTTAGGTTTAGTGTGTGTATATGGGTGGGGTAATAGGGCCCTGAGTTATCGAAATTTTTCCCGTGTTAGGTTAGGTTTAGTGTGTGTATATGGGTGGGGTAATAGGGCCCTGAGTTATCGAAATTTTGCCCGTGTTAGGTTAGGTATAGTGTGTGTATTTGAGTGGGGTAATAGCGCCCTGTGTTGTCGAAATTTTGCCCGTGTTAGGCTAGGGTAATGTGTGTATATTAGTGGGGTAATAGGGCCATGTGTTATCGAAATTTCGCCCGTGTTAAGTTAGGTTAAGTGTCTGTATATGAGTGGGGTAAAAGGGCCCTGTGTTATCGAAATTTGCCCGTGTTAGGTTAGGTTTAGTGTGTATATGTGTGGGGTAATAGGGCCCTGTGTTATCGAAATTTTTCACGTTTTAGGTTAGGCTTAGTGTGTGTATATGGGTGGGGTAATAGGGCCCTGTGGTATCGAAATTTTTCCCGTGTTAGGTTAGGGTAGTGTGTATATGAGTGGGCTAATAGGGCCCTGTATTATCAAAATTTTGCCTGTGTTAGATTAGGTTAGTGTGTATATGAGTGGGGTAATAGGGCCCCGTGTTATCGAAAATTTGCCCGTGTTAGGTTAGGGTAGTGTGTGTATATGAGTGGGGTAATATGGCCCTGTGTTATCGAAATTTCGCCCGTGTTAGGTTAGGTTAAGTGTCTGTATATGAGTGGGGTAATAGGGCCTCTGTTATCGAAATTTTGCCCGTGTTAGATAAGGCTAGTGTATATATAAGTGGGGTAATAGGGCCCTGTGTTATCGAAATTTTGCCCGTGATAGGTTAGAGTAAGGTGTATATCAGTGGGGTAATAGGGCCCTGTGTTATCGAAATTTTGCCCATGTTAGGTTAGGGTAGTGTGTATATGATTGGGGTAATAGGGCCCTGTGTTATCGAAATTTTGCTCGTGTTAGGTTAGGGTAGTGTGTATAAGTGTTGTATATGGGCCCTGTGTTATCGAAATTTTACCCCGTTAGTTTAGTTAAGTGTGTGTATATGAGTGGGGAAATAGGGCCCTGTGTTATCGAAATTTTGCCCGTGTTAGGTTAGGCTTAGTGTGTTTATATGAGTGGGGTAATAGGGCCCTGTGGTATCGAAATTTGGCCCGTGTTAGGTTAGGGTAGTGTGTATATGAGCGGGGTAATAGGGCCCTGTGTTATCCAAATTTTTTCCGTGTTAGGTTAGGTCAGTGTCTATATGAGTGGGGTAATAGGGCCCTGTGTTATCGAAATTTTGCCCGTGTTAGGTTAGGTTAGTGTGTATATGAGTGGGGTAATAAGGCCCTGTGTTATCGAAATTTTGCCCATGTTAGGTTAGGTTAGTGGGTATATGAGTGGGGTAATAGGGCCTCTGTTATGGAAATTTTGCCCGTACTATGAAAGGGTAGTATGTGTATATGAGTGGAGCAATAGGGCCCTGTGTTATGGAAATTTTGCCCGTGTTAGGTTAGGTTTAGTGTGTGTATATGAGTGGGGTAATAGGGCCCTGTGTTATCGAAATTTTGCCAGTGTTAGGTTAGCTTTAGTGTGTGTATATGAGTGCGGTAATAGGGCCCTTTGTTATCGAAATGTTGCCCGTGTTAGGTTAGGGTAGTGTGTGTATATGAGTGGGGTAACAGGGCCCAGTGTTATAAAACTTTTGCCCGTATTAGGTTAGGTTTAGTGTGTATATGAGTGGGGTAATAGGGCCCTGTGTTATCGAAATTTTGCCCGTGTAAGGTTAGGTATAGGGTGTATATGTGTGGGGTAATAGGGCCCTGTGTTATCGAAATTTTGCCCGTGTTAGGTTAGGGTAGTGTGTATATGAGTGGGGTAATAGGGCCCTATGTTATCGAAAGTTTGCCCAAGTTAGTTTAGGCTAGTGTGTATATGAGCGGGGTAATAGGACCCTGTGTTATCGATATTTTGCCCGTGTTAGGTTAGTGTAGTGTGTATATGAGTGGGGTATTGGGGCTTTGTGTTATCGAAATTTTGCCCGCGTTAGGTTAGGTTACTGTGTGTATATGAGTGGGGTAATAGGGCCCTGTGCTTTCGAAATTTTGCCCGTGTTAGGTTAGGTTTAGTGTGTATATGAGTAGGGTAATAGGGCCCTGTGTTATCGAAAATTTGCCCGTGTTAGGTTCGGGTAGCGTGTGTATAAGAGTGGGGTAATAGGGCCCTGTGTTATCGAAATTTTTCCCGTGTTAGGTTAGGTTTAGTGTGTGTATATGGGTGGGGTAATAGGGCCCTGAGTTATCGAAATTTGTCCCGTGTTAGGTTAGGTTTAGTGTGTGTATATGGGTGGGGTAATAGGGCCCTGAGTTATCGAAATTTTGCCCGTGTTAGTTTAGGTATAGTGTGTGTATTTGAGTGGGGTAATAGCGCCCTGTGTTATCGAAATTTTGCCCGTGTTAGGCTAGGGTAATGTGTGTATATTAGTGGGGTAAAGGGCCATGTGTTATCGAAATTTCGCCCGTGTTAGGTTAGGTTAAGTGTCTGTATATGAGTGCGGTAAAAGGGCCCTGTGTTATCGAAATTTGCCCGTGTTAGGTTAGGTTTAGTGTGTATATGTGTGGGGTAATAGGGCCCTGTGTTATCGAAATTTTTCCCGTTTTAGGTTAGGCTGAGTGTGTGTATATGGGTGGGGTAATAGGGCCCTGTGGTATCGAAATTTTTCCCGTGTTAGGTTAGGTTACTGTGTGTATATGAGTGGGGTAATAGGGCCCTGTGCTTTCGAAATTTTGAACGTGTTAGGTTAGGTTCAGTGTGTATATGAGTAGGGTAATAGGGCCCTGTGTTATCGAAAATTTGCCCGTGTTAGGTTTGGGTAGCGTGTGTATAAGAGTGGGGTAATAGGGCCCTGTGTTATCGAAATTTTTCCCGTGTTAGGTTAGGTTTAGTGTGTGTATATGGGTGGGGTAATAGGGCCCTGAGTTATCGAAATTTTTCCCGTGTTAGGTTAGGTTTAGTGTGTGTATATGGGTGGGGTAATAGGGCCCTGAGTTATCGAAATTTTGCCCGTGTTAGGTTAGGTATAGTGTGTGTATTTGAGTGGGGTAATAGCGCCCTGTGTTATCGAAATTTTGCCCGTGTTAGGCTAGGGTAATGTGTGTATATTAGTGGGGTAATAGGGGCATGTGTTATCGAAATTTCGCCCGTGTTAGGTTAGGTTAAGTGTCTGTATATGAGTGGGGTAAAAGGGCCCTGTGTTATCGAAATTTGCCCGTGTTAGGTTAGGTTTAGTGTGTATATGTGAGGGGTAATAGGGCCCTGTGTTATCGAAATTTTTCCCGTTTTAGGTTAGGCTTAGTGTGTGTATATGAGTGGGCTAATAGGGCCCTGTATTATCAAAATTTTGCCTGTGCTAGATTAGGTTAGTGTGTATATGAGTGGGGTAATAGGGCCCCGTGTTATCGAAAATTTGCCCGTGTTAGGTTAGGGTAGTGTGTGCATATGAGTGGGGTAATATGGCCCTGTGTTATCGAAATTTCGCCCGTGTTAGGTTAGGTTAAGTGTCTGTATATGAGTGGGGTAATAGGGCCTCTGTTATCGAAATTTTGCCCGCGTTAGATAAGGCTAGTGTATATATAAGTGGGATAATAGGGCCCTGTGTTATCGAAATTTTGCCCGTGATAGGTTAGAGTAAGGTGTATATCAGTGGGGTAATAGGGCCCTGTGTTATCGAAATCTTGCCCGTGTTAGGTTAGGCTTAGTGTGTGTATATGAGTGGGGTAATAAGGCCCTGTGTTATCGAAATTTTGCCCGTGTTAGGTTAGGGTAGTGTGTATATAAGTGGTGTAATAGGGCCCTGTGTTATCAAAATTTTGCCAGTGTTAGATAAGGCTAGTATATATATAAATGGGGTAATAGGGCCCTGTGTTATCGAAATTTTGCCCGTGATAGGTTAGAGTAAGGTGTATATCAGTGGGGTAATTGGGCCCTGTGTTATCGAAATCTTGCCCGTGTTAGGTTAGGTTTAGTGTGTGTATATGAGTGGGGTAATAAGGACCTGTGTTATCGAAATTTTGCCCGTGTTAGGTTAGGGTAGTGTGTATATGAGTGGTGTAATAGGGCCCTGTGTTATCAAAATTTTGCCCGTGTTAGATAAGGCTACTGTATATATAAGTGGGGTAATAGGGCCCTGTGTTATCGAAATTTTGCCCTTGTTAGGTTAGGTTAGTGTGTATATGCGCGGGGTAATAAGGCCCTGTGTTATCAAAATTATGCCCATGTTAGGTTAGGCTAGTGTGTATAT
This sequence comes from Tenodera sinensis, assembly GCA_030765045.1. Lineage (NCBI taxonomy): Eukaryota > Metazoa > Arthropoda > Insecta > Mantodea > Mantidae > Tenodera > Tenodera sinensis. Next base: position 102,014,247 of record CM060967.1, read on the forward strand.
GAGTGGGGTAATAGGGCCTCTGTTATCGAAATTTTGCCCGTGTTAGGTTAGGTTTAGTTTGTATATGAGTGGGGTAATAGGCCCTTGTGTTATCGAAATTTTTCCCGTGTTAGGTTAGGGTAGTGTGTATATGAGTGGGGTAATAGGGCCCTGTGTTATCGAAATTTTGCGCATGTTAGGTTAGGTTAGTGTGTATATGAGTGGGGTAATAGGGCCCTTTGTTATCGAAATTTTGCTCGTGTTAGGTTAGGGTAGTATGTATATGAGTGGGGTACTAGGGCCCTGTGTTATCGATATTTTGCCTGTGTTAGATTATGATAGTCTGTATATGAGTGAGTTATTAGGGCCCTGTGTTAACGAAATTTTGCCCGCGTTAGGGTAGGTTAGTGTGTCTATATCAGTAGGGTAACAGGGCCCTGTGTTATCGAAATCTTGCCGGTTTAGGTTAGGTTAGTGTGTATATGAGTGGGGTAATAAGGCCCTGTGTTACCGAAATTTAGCCCATGTTAGGTTAGGGTAGTGTGTATATGATTGGGGTAATAGGGCCCTGTGTTATCAAAATTTTGCTCGTGTTAGGTTAGGGTAGTGTGTATAACTGGGGTATATGGGCCCTGTGTTATCGAAATTTTACCCCGTTAAGTTAGGTAAGTGTGTGTATATGGGTGGGGTAATGCGGCCCTGTGTTATCGAAATTTTGCCTGTGTTAGGTTAGGTTTGGTGTGTATATGAGTGCGGTAATAGGGCCCTGTGTTATCTAAAATTTGCCCGTGTTAGGTTAGGGTAGTGTGTGTATATGAGTGGAGTAATAGGGCAATGTGTTATAGAAATTTTGCCCGTGTTAGGTTAGGCTTACTGTGTGTATATGAGCGGGGTAAAAGGGCCCTTTGTTACCGAAAGTTTGCCCGTGTTCGGTTACGTTTAGTGTGTATATGTGTGGGGTAATGGGGCCCTTTCTTATCGAAATTTTGCCCGTGTTAGGTTAGGGTAGTGTGTATATGAGTGGGGTGTTAGGGCCCTGTGTTATGGTAATTTTGCCCGTGTTAGGTTAGGTTAGTGTATATATGAGTGGGGTAATACGGCCCTGTGTTATCGAAATTTTGCCCGTGTTAGATTAGAGTAGTGTGTATATGAGTGGGGTAATAGGGCCCTGTGTTGTCGTAATTTTGCCCGTGTTAGGTTAGGTTAGTGTATATATGAGTGGGGTAATAGGGGCCTGTGTTATCGATATTTTGCCCGATTTAGGTTAGGTCAGTGTATATATGAGTGGGGAAATAGTGCCCTGTGTTTGTTGAAATTTTGCCCGTGTTAGGTTAGGTTTGGTGTATATATGAGCGGGGTAATTGGGCCCCGTGTTATCGAAATTTTGCCCGTGTTAGCTTAGGGTAGAGTGTGTATATGAGTGGAGTAATAGGGCCATGTGTTATCGACATTTTGCCCGTGTTAGGTTACGTTTAGTGTGTAAATGAGTGGAGTAATAGGGCCCTGTGTGATCGTAATTTTGCCCGTGTTAGGTTAGGCTTAGTGTGTGTATATGAGTGGGGTAAAAGGGCCCTGTGGTATCGAAATTTTGCCCGTGTTAGGTTAGGTTTAGTGTGTATATGAGTGGCGTAATAGGCCCGTGTGTTTTCGAAATTTTGCCCGTGTTAGGTTAGGGTAGTGTGTATATGAGTGGGGTAAAACGGCCTCTGTTATGGAAATTTGGCCAGTGTTAGGTTAGGTTTAGTGTGTATATGAGTGGGGTAATGGGGCCCTGTGTTATGGAAATTTTGCCCGTGTTAGGTTGGGTTTAGTGTGTATATGAGTGGGGTGATAGGGCCCTGTGTTATCGAAATTTTGCCCGTGTTAGGTTAGGTTAGTGTGTATATGAGTGGGGTAATAAGGCCCTGTGTTATCGAAATTTTGCCCATGTTAGGTTAGGTTAGTATGTATATGAGTGGGGTAATAGGGCCTCTGTTATGGAAATTTTGCCCGTGTTAGGTTGGGTTTAGTGAGTATATGAGTGGGGTAATAGGGCCCTGTGTTATCGAAAATTTGCCCGTGATAGGTTAGGGTAGTGTGTGTAGATGAGTGGAGTAATAGGGCCCAGTGTTATAGAAATTTTGCCCCTGTTAGGTTAGGTTTAGTGTGTGTATATGAGTGGGGTAATAGTGCCTGGTGTTATCGAAATGTTGCCCGTGTTAGGTTAGGGTAGTGTGTGTATAGGAGTGGGGTAATAGGGCCCTGTGATATCGAAATTTTGCCCGTGATAGGTTAGGTTTAGTGTGTGTATATGAGTGGCGTAATAGGGCAATGTGTTATAGAAATTTTGCCAGTGTTAGGTTAGGTTTAGTGTGTGTATATGAGTGGGGTAATAGGGCCCTGTGTTATCGAAATGTTGCCCGTGCTAGGTTAGGGTAGTGTGGTTATACGAGTGGGGTAATAGGGCCCTGTGTTATCGGAATTTTGCCCGTGTTATGTTAGGTTTAGTGTGTATATGAGTGGGGTAATAGGGCCCTGTGTTATGGATTTTTTGCCCGTATTAGGTTAGGTTTAGTATGTATATGAGTGCGGTAATAGGGCCCTGTGTTATCGAAATTTAGCCCGTGTTAGGTTAGGTTTAGTGTGTATATGTGTGGGGTAATAGGGCCCTGTGTTATTGAAATTTTGCCCTTGTTAGGTTAGGGTAGTGTGTATATGAGTGTGGTAATAGGGCCCTATTTTATCGAAATTGTGCCCGTGTTAGGTTAGGGTAGTGTGTATATGAGTGGGGTAAAAGGGCCCTGTGTTATCGAAATTTTCCCCGTGATAGGTTAGGTTAGTGTGTATATGAGTGGGGTAATAGGGCCCTGTGTTATCGAAATTATGCCCGTGTTAGGTTATTGTAGTATGTATATGAGTGGGGTAATAGGGCCCAGTGTTATCGATATTTTGCACATGTTAGGTTATGGTAGTGTGTATATGAGTGAGTTATTAGGGCCCTGTGTTATCGAAATTTTGCTCGTGTTAGGTTAGGGTAGTGTGTGTATATGTGTGGGGTAATAGGGCCCTGTCTCATCGAAATTTTGCCCGAGTCAGGTTAGGGTAGTGTGTATATGAGTGGGGTAATAGGGCCCTATGTTATCGAAATTTTGCCCCTGTTAGGTTAGGGTAGTGTGTATATGAGTGGGGTAAAAGGGCCCTGTGTTATCGAAATGTTGCCCGTGTTAGGTTAGGGTAGGGTGTGTATACGAGTGGGGTAATAGGGCCCTGTGTTATCAAAATTTTGAACGTATTAGGTTAGGTTTAGTGTGTATATGAGTGGGGTAATAGGGCCCTGTGTTATCGAAATTTTGCCCGTGTAAGGTTAGGTTTAGTGTGTATATGTGTGGGGTAATAGGGCCCTGTGTTATCGAAATTTTGCCCGTGTTAGGTTAGGGTAGTGTGTATATGAGTGGGGTAATAGGGCCCTATGTTATTGAAATTTTGCCCGTGTTAGGTTAGGGTAGTGTGTATATCAGTATGGTAAAAGGGCCCTGTGTTATCGAAATTTTGCCCGTGTTAGGTTAGTTTAGTGTGTATATGAGTGGGGTAATAGGGCCCTCTGATATCGAAATTGTGCCCGTGTTAGGTTATTGTAGTATGTATATGAGTGGGGTAATAGGGCCCAGTGTTATCGATATTTTGCCCGAGTTAGGTTATGGTAGTGTGTATATGAGTGAGTTATTAGGGCCCTGTGTTATCGAAATTTTGCTCGTGTTAGGTTGGGGTAGTGTGTGTATATGAGTGGGGTAATAGGGCCCTGTGTTATGGAAACTTTGCCCGTGTTAGCCTAGGGTAGAGTGTGTATATGAGTGGAGTAATAGGGCCATGTGTTATCGACATTTTGCCAGTGTTAGGTTACGTTTAGTGTGTAAATGAGTGGGGTAATATGGCCCTGTGTGATCGAGATTTTGCCCGTGTTAGGTTAGGCTTAGTGTGTGTATATTAGTGGGGTATTAGGGCCCTGTGTTATCGAAATTTTGCCCGTGTTAGTTTAGGGTAGTGTGCGTATATGAGTGGGGTAATAGGGCCCTGTGTTATCGAAATATTGCCCGTGTTAGTTTAGGGTAGTGTGTGTATATGAGTGGTGTAATAGGGCCCTGTGTTATGGAAACTTTGCCCGTGTTAGGTTAGGCTTAGTGTGTGTATATGAGTGGGGTAATAGGGCCCTGTGGTATCGAAATTTTGCCCGTGTAGGTTAGCTTTAGTGTGTATATGAGTGGCGTAATAGGCCCATGTGTTTTCGAAATTTTGCCCGTGTTAGGTTAGGGTAGTGTGTATATGAGTGGGGTAATAGGGCCTCTGTTATGGAAATTTTGCCCATGTTAGGTTAGGTTTAGTGTGTATATGAGTGGGGTAATAGGGCCCTGTGTTATCGAAATTTTGCCCAATTTAGGTTAGGTTAGTGTATATATGAGTGGGGTAATAGGGCCGTGTGTTATCGAAATTTTGCCCGTGTTGGGTTGGGTTTAGTGTGTATATGAGTGGGGTGATAGGGCCCTGTGTTATCGAAATTTTGCCCGTGTTAGATTAGGTTAGTGTGTATATGAGTGGGGTAATAAGGCCCTGTGTTATCGAAATTTTGCCCATGTTAGGTTAGGTTAGTGTGTATATGAGTGGGGTAATAGGGCCTCTGTTATGGAAATTTTGCCCGTGTTAGGTTGGGTTTAGTGAGTATATGAGTGGGGTAATAGGGCCCTGTGTTATCGAAAATTTGCCCGGGTTAAGTTAGGATAGTGTGTGTATATGAGTGGAGTAATAGGGCCCTGTGTTATAGAAATTTTGCCCCTGTTAGGTTAGGTTTAGTTTGTGTATATGAGTGGGGTAATAGGGCCCTGTGTTATCGAAATTTTGCCAGTGTTATGTTAGGTTTAGTGTGTGTATATGAGTGGGGTAATAGGGCCCTGTGTTATCGAAATGTTGCCCGTGTTAGGTTAGGGTAGTGTGCGTATATGAGTGGGGTAATAGGGCCCTGTGTTATCGAAATTTTGCCCGTGTTAGGTTAGGGTAGTGTGTGTATATGAGTGGTGTAATAGGGCCCTGTGTTATTGAAACTTTGCCCGTGTTAGGTTAGGTTTAGTGTGTATATGAGTGGGGTAATGGGGGCCTGTGTTATCGAAATTTTGCCCGTGTTAGGATGGGTTTAGTGTGTATATGAGTGGGGTGATAGGGCCGTGTGTTATCGAAATTTTGCCCGTGTTAGGTTAGGTTAGTGTGTATATGAGAGGGGTAATAAGGCCCTGTGTTATCGAAATTTGGCCCATGTTAGGTTAGGTTAGTGTGTATATGAGTGGGGTAATAGGGCCTCTGTTATGGAAATTTTGCCCGTGTTAGGTTGGGTTTAGTGAGTATATGAGTGGGGTAATAGGGCCCTGTGTTATCGAAAATTTGCCCGTGTTAGGTTAGGGTAGTGTGTGTATATGAGTGGAGTAATAGGGCCCTGTGTTATAGAAATTTTGCCCCTGTTAGGTTAGGTTTAGTGTGTGTATATGAGTGGGGTAATAGGGCCCTGTGTTATCGAAATGTTGCCCGTGTTAGGTTAGGGTAATGTGTGTATAGGAGTGGGGTAATAAGGCCCTGTGTTATCGAAATTTTGCCCGTGATAGGTTATGTTTAGTGTGTGTATATGAGTGGCGTAATAGGGCAATGTGTTATAGAAATTTTGCCAGTGTTAGGTTAGATTTAGTGTGTGTATGTGAGTGGGGTAATAGGGCCCTGCGTTATCGAAATGTTGCCCGTGTTAGGTTAGGGTAGTGTGTGTATACGTGTGGGGTAATAGGGCCCTGTGTAATCGGAATTTTGCCCGTGTTATGTTAGGTTTAGTGTGTGTATATGAGTGGGGTAATAGGGCCCTGTGTTATGGATTTTTTGCCCGTATTAAGTTAGGTTTAGTGTGTATATGAGTGGGGTATTAGGGCCCTGTGTTATCGAAATTTTGCCCGTGTTAGGTTAGGTTTAGTGTGTATATGTGTGGGGTAATAAGGCCCTGTGTTATCGAAATTTTGCCGGTGTTAGGTTAGGGTAGTGTGTATATGAGTGTGGTAATGGGGCCCTATGTTATCGAAATTTTGCCCGTGTTAGGTTAAGGTAGTGTGTATATGAGTGGGGTAAAAGGGCCCTGTGGTATCGAAATTTTGCCCGTGTTAGTTTAGGTTAGTGTGTATATGAGTGGGGTAATAGGGCCCTGTTTTATCGAAATTTTGCTCGTGTTAGGTTAGGGTAGTATATATATGAGTGGGGTACTAGGGCCCTGTGTTATATATATTTTGCCCGTGTTAAGTTATGGTAGTGTGTATATGAGTGGGGTAATAGGGCCCTGTGTTGTCGCAATTTTGCCCGTGTTAGGTTAGGTTAGTGTATATATGAGTGGGGTAATAGGGGCCTGTGTTATCGATATTTTGCCCGATTTAGGTTAGGTCAGTGTATATATGAGTGGGGAAATAGGGCCCTGTGTTAGTTGAAATTTTGCCCGTGGTAGGTTAGGTTTGGTGTATATATGAGTGTGGTAATTGGGCCCCGTGTTATCGAAATTTTGCCCGTGTTAGCTTAGGGTAGAGTGTGTATATGAGTGGAGTAATAGGGCCATGTGTTATCGACATTTTGCCCGTGTTAGGTTACGTTTAGTGTGTAAATGAGTGGAGTAATAGGGCCCTGTGTGATCGAAATTTTGCCCGTGTTATGTTAGGTTTAGTGTATGTATATTAGTGGGGTATTAGGGCCCTGTGTTATCGAAATTTTGCCCGTGTTAGGTTAGGGTAGTGTGCGTATATGAGTGGGGTAATAGGGCCCTGTGTTATCGAAATTTCGCCCGTGTTAGGTTAGGGTAGTGTGTGTATATGAGTGGTGTAATAGGGCCCTGTGGTTTCGAAATTTTGCCCGTGTTAGGTTAGGTTTAGTGTGTATATGAGTGGCGTAATAGGCCCGTTTGTTTTCGAAATTTTGCCCGTGTTAGGTTAGGGTAGTGTGTATATGAGTGGGGTAATACGGCCTCTGTTATGGAAATTTTGCCCGTGTTAGGTTAGGTTTAGTGTGTATATGAGTGGGGTAATGGGGCCCTGTGTTATCGAAATTTTGCCCGTGTTAGGTTAGGTTAGTGTGTATATGAGTGGGGTAATAAGGCCCTGTGTTATCGCAATTTTGCCCATGTTAGGTTAGGTTAGTGTGTATATGAGTGGGGTAATAGGGCCTCTGTTATGGAAATTTTGCCCGTGTTAGGTTGGGTTTAGTGAGTATATGAGTGGGGTAATAGGGCCCTGTGTTATCGAAAATTTGCCCGTGTTAGGTTAGGGTAGTTTGTGTATATGAGTGGAGTAATAGGGCCCTGTGTTATAGAAATTCTGCGCCTGTTAGGTTAGGTTTAGTGTGTGTATATGAGTGGGGTAATAGGGCCTTGTGTTATCGAAATGTTGCCCGTGTTAGGTTAGGGTAGTGTGTGTATAGGAGTGGGGTCATAGGGCCCTGTGTTATCGAAATTTTGCCCGTGATAGGTTAGGTTTAGTGTGTGTATATGAGTGGCGTAATAGGGCAATGTGTTATAGAAATTTTGCCAGTGTTAGGTTAGGTATAGTGTATGTATATGAGTGGGGTAATAGGGCCCTGTGTTATCGAAATGTTGCCCGTGTTAGGTTAGGGTAGTGTGTGTATACGAGTGGGGTAATAGGGCCCTGTGTTATCGGAATTTTGCCCGTGTTATGTTAGGTTTAGTGTGTGTATATGAGTGGGGTAATAGGGCCCTGTGTTATGGATTTTTTGCCCGTATTAGGTTAGGTTTAGTGTGTATATGAGTGGGGTAATAGGGCCCTGTGTTATCGAAATTTTGCCCGTGTTAGGTTAGGTTTAGTGTGTATATGTGTGGGGTAATAGGGCCCTGTGTTATCGAAATTTTGCCCTTGTTAGGTTAGGGTAGTGTGTATATGAGTGTGGTAATAGGGCCCTATGTTATCGAAATTTTGCCCGTGTTAGGTTAGGGTAGTGTGTATATGAGTGGGGTAAAAGGGCCCTGTGTTATCGAAATTTTCCCCGTGTTAGGTTAGGTTAGTGTGTATATGAGTGGGGTAATAGGGCCCTGTGTTATCGAAATTTTGCCCGTGTTAGGTTATTGTAGTATGTATATGAGTGGGGTAATAGGGCCCAGTGTTATCCATATTTTGCCCATGTTAGGTTATGGTAGTGTGTATATGAGTGAGTTATTAGGGCCCTGTGTTATCGAAATTTTGCTCGTGTTAGGTTAGGGTAGTGTGTGCATATGAGTGGGGTAATAGGGCCCTGTCTCATCGAAATTTTGCCCGAGTCAGGTAAGGGTAGTGTGTGTATATGAGTGGGGTAAAAGGGCCCTGTGTTATCGAAATGTTGCCCGTGTTAGGTTAGGGTAGTGTGTGTATACGAGTGGGGTAACAGGGCCCTGTGTTATCAAAATTTTGCCCGTGTTAGGTTAGGGTAGTGTGTATATGAGTGGGGTAATAGGGCCCTATGTTATCGAAATTTTGCCCGTGTTAGGTTAGGGTAGTGTGTATATTAGTATGGTAAAAGGGCCCTGTGTTATCGAAATTTTGCCCGTGTTAGGTTAGTTTAGTGTGTATATGAGTGGGGTAATAGGGCCCTCTGTTATCGAAATTGTGGCCGTGTTAGGTTATTGTAGTATGTATATGAGTGGGGTAATAGGGCCCAGTGTTATCGATATTTTGCCAGTGTTATGTTAGGTGTAGTGTGTGTATATGAGTGGGGTAATAGGGCCCTGTGTTATCGAAATGTTGCCCGTGTAAGTTAGGGTAATGTGTATATGAGTGTGGTAATAGGGCCCTATTTTATCGAAATTTTGCCCGTGTTAGGTTAAGGTAGTGTGTATATGAGTGGGGTAAAAGGGCCCTGTGTTATCGAAATTTTGCCCGTGTTAGGCTAGGTTATTGTGTATATGAGTGGGGTAATAGGGCCCTGTGTTATCGAAATATTTCCCGTGTTAGGTTAGGGTAGTGTGTATATGAGTGGGGTAATAGGGCCCTATGTTATCGAAATTTTGCCCGTGTTAGGTTAGGGTAGTGTGTATATTACTGGTGTAAAAGGGCCCTGTGTTATCGAAATTTTGCCCGTGTTAGGTTAGGTTAGTGTGTATATTAGTGGGGTAATAGGGCCCTCTGTTATCGAAATTTTGCCCGTGTTAGGTTAGGGCAGTGTGTGTATATGAGTGGAGTAATAGGGCCCTGTCTTATCGAAATTTTGCCCGAGTCAGGTTAGGTTTAGTGTGTGTATATGAGTGGGGTAATAGGGCCCTGTGTTATAGAAATTTTGCCCGTGTTAGCTTAGGGTAGAGCGTGTATATGAGGGGAGTAATAAGGCCATGTGTTATCGACATTTTGCCCGTATTAGGTTACGTTTAGTGTGTAAATGAGTGGGGTAATAGGGCCCTGTGTGATCGAAATTTTGCCCGTGTTAGGTTAGGTTTAGTGTGTATATATTAGTGGGGTATTAGGGCCCTGTGTTATCGAAATTTTGCCCGTGTTAGGATAGGGAAGTGTGCGTATATGAGTGGGGTAATAGGGCCCTGTGTTATCGAAATTTTGCCCGTGTTAGTTTAGGGTAGTGTGTGTATATGAGTGGTGTAATAGGGCCCTGTGTTATCGAAACTTTGCCCGTGTTAGGTTAGGCTTAGTGTGTGTATATGAGTGGGGTAATAGGGCCCTGTGGTATCGAAATTTTGCCCGTGTTAGGTTAGGTTTAGTGTGTATATGAGTGGCGTAATAGGCCCGTGTGTTTTCGAAATTTTGCCCGTGATAGGTTAGGGTAGCGTGTATATGAGTGGGGTAATAGGGCCTCTGTTATGGAAATTTTGCCCGTGTTAGGTTAGGTTTAGTGTGTATATGAGTGAGGTAATAGGGCCCCGTGTTATCGAAATTTTGCCCGTCATAGGTTGGGTTTAGTGTGTATATGAGTGGGGTGATAGGGCCCTGTGTTATCGAAGTTTAGCCCGTGTTAGGTTAGGTTAGTGTGTATATGAGTGGGGTAATAAGGCCCTGTGTTATCGAAATTTTGCCCATGTTAGGTTAGGTTAGTGTGTATATGAGTGGGGTAATAGGGCCTCTGTTATGGAAATTTTGCCCGTGTTAGGTTAGGTTTAGTGAGTATATGACTGGGGTAATAGGGCCCTGTGTTATCGAAAATTTGCCCGTGTTAGGTTAGGGTAGTGTGTGTATAGGAGTGGGGTAATAGGGCCCTGTGTTATCGAAATTTTGCCCGTGATAGGTTTGGTTTAGTGTGTGTATACGAGTGGGGTAATAGGGCCCTGTGTTATCGGAATTTTGCCCGTGTTATGTTAGGTTTCGTGTGTGTATAGGAGTGGGGTAATAGGGCCCTGTGTTATCGAAATTTTGCCCGTGTTAGGTTGGGTTTAGTGTGTATATGAGTGGAGTAATAGGGCCCTGTGTTATCGAAATTTTGCCCGTGTTAGGTTATTGTAGTATGTATATGAGTGGGGTAATAGGGCCCAGGGTTATCGATATTTTGCCCATGTTAGGTTATGGTAGTGTGTATATGAGTGAGTTATTAGGGCCCTGTGTTATCCAAATTTTGCTCGTGTTAGGTTGGGGTAGTGTGTGTATATGAGTGGGGTAATAGGGCCTTGTCTCATCGAAATTTTGCCCGAGTCAGGTTAGGGTAGTGTGTATATGAGTGGTGTAATAGGGCCCTATGTTGTCGAAATTTTGCCCGTGTTAGGTTAGGGTAGTGTGTATATGAGTGGGGTAAAAGGGCCCAGTGTTATCGAAATTTTGCCCGTGTTAGGTTAGGTTAGTGTGTATATGAGTGGGGTAATAGGGCCCTGTGTTATCGAAATTTTGCCGGTGTTAGGTTATTGTAGTATGTATATGAGTGGGGTAATAGGGCCCAGTGTTATCGATATTTTGCCCGTGTAAGGTTATGGTAGTGTGTATATGAGTGAGTTATTAGGGCCCTGTGTTATCGAAATTTTGCTCGTGTTAGGTTAGGATAGAGTGTGTATATGAGTGGAGTAATAGGGCCATGTGTTATCGAAATTATCCCCGTGTTAGGTTACGTTTAGTGTGGAAATGAGTGGGGTAATAGGGCCCTGTGTGATCGAAATTTTGCCCGTGTTAGGTTGGGTTTAGTGTGTGTATATTAGTGGGGTATAAGGGCCCTGTGTTATGGAAATTTTGCCAGTGTTAGGTTAGGGTAGTGTGCGTATATGAGTGGGGTAATTGGGCCCTGTGTTATCGAAATTTTGCCCGTGTTAGGTTAGGGTAGTGTGTGTATATGAGTGGTGTAGTAGGGCCCTGTGTTATTGAAATTTTAACCGTGTTAGGTAAGGCTTAGTGTGTGTATATGAGTGGGGTAATAGGGCCCTGTGGTATCGAAATTTTGCCCGTGTTAGGTTAGGGTAGTGTGTATATGAGTGGGGTAATAGGGCCCTATGTTATCGAAATTTTGCCCGTGTTAGGTTAGGGTAGTGTGTATATGAGTGGGGTAAAAGGGCCCTGTGTTATCGAAATTTTCCCCGTGTTAGGTTAGGTTAGTGTGTATATGAGTGGGGTAATAGGGCCCTGTGTTATCGAAATTTTGCCCGTGTTAGGTTATTGTAGTATGTATATGAGTGGGGTAATAGGGCCCAGTGTTATCGATATTTTGCCCATGTTAGGTTATGGTAGTGTGTATATGAGTGAGTTATTAGGGCCCTGTGTTATCGAAATTTTGCTCGTGTTAGGTTAGGGTAGTGTGTGCATATGAGTGGGGTAATAGGGCCCTGTCTCATCGAAATTTTGCCCGAGTCAGGTAAGGGTAGTGTGTATATGAGTGGGGTAATAGGGCCCTATGTTATCGAAATTTTGCCCGTGTTAGGATAGGGTAGTGTGTATATGAGTGGGGTAAAAGGGCCCTGTGTTATCGAAATGTTGCCCGTGTTAGGTTAGGGTAGTGTGTGTATACGAGTGGGGTAACAGGGCCCTGTGTTATCAAAATTTTGCCCGTGTTAGGTTAGGGTAGTGTGTATATGAGTGGGGTAATAGGGCCCTATGTTATCGAAATTTTGCCCGTGTTAGGTTAGGGTAGTGTGTATATTAGTATGGTAAAAGGGCCCTGTGTTATCGAAATTTTGCCCGTGTTAGGTTAGTTTAGTGTGTATATGAGTGGGGTAATAGGGCCCTCTGTTATCGAAATTGTGGCCGTGTTAGGTTATTGTAGTATGTATATGAGTGGGGTAATAGGGCCCAGTGTTATCGATATTTTGCCAGTGTTATGTTAGGTGTAGTGTGTGTATATGAGTGGGGTAATAGGGCCCTGTGTTATCGAAATGTTGCCCGTGTAAGTTAGGGTAATGTGTATATGAGTGTGGTAATAGGGCCCTATTTTATCGAAATTTTGCCCGTGTTAGGTTAAGGTAGTATGTATATGAGTGGGGTAAAAGGGCCCTGTGTTATCGAAATTTTGCCCGTGTTAGGCTAGGTTATTGTGTATATGAGTGGGGTAATAGGGCCCTGTGTTATCGAAATATTTCCCGTGTTAGGTTAGGGTAGTGTGTATATGAGTGGGGTAATAGGGCCCTATGTTATCGAAATTTTGCCCGTGTTAGGTTAGGGTAGTGTGTATATTACTGGTGTAAAAGGGCCCTGTGTTATCGAAATTTTGCCCGTGTTAGGTTAGGTTAGTGTGTATATTAGTGGGGTAATAAGGCCCTCTGTTATCGAAATTTTGTCCGTGTTAGGTTAGGGCAGTGTGTGTATATGAGTGGAGTAATAGGGCCCTGTCTTATCGAAATTTTGCCCGAGTCAGGTTAGGTTTAGTGTGTGTATATGAGTGGGGTAATAGGGCCCTGTGTTATAGAAATTTTGCCCGTGTTAGCTTAGGGTAGAGCGTGTATATGAGGGGAGTAATAAGGCCATGTGTTATCGACATTTTGCCCGTATTAGGTTACGTTTAGTGTGTAAATGAGTGGGGTAATAGGGCCCTGTGTGATCGAAATTTTGCCCGTGTTAGGTTAGGTTTAGTGTGTGTATATTAGTGGGGTATTAGGGCCCTGTGTTATCGAAATTTTGCCCGTGTTAGGATAGGGAAGTGTGCGTATATGAGTGGGGTAATAGGGCCCTGTGTTATCGAAATTTTGCCCGTGTTAGTTTAGGGTAGTGTGTGTATATGAGTGGTGTAATAGGGCCCTGTGTTATCGAAACTTTGCCCGTGTTAGGTTAGGCTTAGTGTGTGTATATGAGTGGGGTAATAGGGCCCTGTGGTATCGAAATTTTGCCCGTGTTAGGTTAGGTTTAGTGTGTATATGAGTGGCGTAATAGGCCCGTGTGTTTTCGAAATTTTGCCCGTGTTAGGTTAGGGTAGCGTGTATATGAGTGGGGTAATAGGGCCTCTGTTATGGAAATTTTGCCCGTGTTAGGTTAGGTTTAGTGTGTATATGAGTGAGGTAATAGGGCCCCGTGTTATCGAAATTTTGCCCGTCATAGGTTGGGTTTAGTGTGTATATGAGTGGGGTGATAGGGCCCTGTGTTATCGAAGTTTAGCCCGTGTTAGGTTAGGTTAGTGTGTATATGAGTGGGGTAATAAGGCCCTGTGTTATCGAAATTTTGCCCATGTTAGGTTAGGTTAGTGTGTATATGAGTGGGGTAATAGGGCCTCTGTTATGGAAATTTTGCCCGTGTTAGGTTAGGTTTAGTGAGTATATGACTGGGGTAATAGGGCCCTGTGTTATCGAAAATTTGCCCGTGTTAGGTTAGGGTAGTGTGTGTATAGGAGTGGGGTAATAGGGCCCTGTGTTATCGAAATTTTGCCCGTGATAGGTTTGGTTTAGTGTGTGTATACGAGTGGGGTAATAGGGCCCTGTGTTATCGGAATTTTGCCCGTGTTATGTTAGGTTTAGTGTGTGTATAGGAGTGGGGTAATAGGGCCCTGTATTATCGAAATTTTGCCCGTGTTAGGTTGGGTTTAGTGTGTATATGAGTGGAGTAATAGGGCCCTGTGTTATCGAAATTTTGCCCGTGTTAGGTTATTGTAGTATGTATATGAGTGGGGTAATAGGGCCCAGGGTTATCGATATTTTGCCCATGTTAGGTTATGGTAGTGTGTATATGAGTGAGTTATTAGGGCCCTGTGTTATCCAAATTTTGCTCGTGTTAGGTTGGGGTAGTGTGTGTATATGAGTGGGGTAATAGGGCCTTGTCTCATCGAAATTTTGCCCGAGTCAGGTTAGGGTAGTGTGTATATGAGTGGTGTAATAGGGCCCTATGTTGTCGAAATTTTGCCCGTGTTAGGTTAGGGTAGTGTGTATATGAGTGGGGTAAAAGGGCCCAGTGTTATCGAAATTTTGCCCGTGTTAGGTTAGGTTAGTGTGTATATGAGTGGGGTAATAGGGCCCTGTGTTATCGAAATTTTGCCGGTGTTAGGTTATTGTAGTATGTATATGAGTGGGGTAATAGGGCCCAGTGTTATCGATATTTTGCCCGTGTAAGGTTATGGTAGTGTGTATATGAGTGAGTTATTAGGGCCCTGTGTTATCGAAATTTTGCTCGTGTTAGGTTAGGATAGAGTGTGTATATGAGTGGAGTAATAGGGCCATGTGTTATCGAAATTATCCCCGTGTTAGGTTACGTTTAGTGTGGAAATGAGTGGGGTAATAGGGCCCTGTGTGATCGAAATTTTGCCCGTGTTAGGTTAGGTTTAGTGTGTGTATATTAGTGGGGTATAAGGGCCCTGTGTTATGGAAATTTTGCCAGTGTTAGGTTAGGGTAGTGTGCGTATATGAGTGGGGTAATTCGGCCCTGTGTTATCGAAATTTTGCCCGTGTTAGGTTAGGGTAGTGTGTGTATATGAGTGGTGTAGTAGGGCCCTGTGTTATTGAAATTTTAACCGTGTTAGGTAAGGCTTAGTGTGTGTATATGAGTGGGGTAATAGGGCCCTGTGGTATCGAAATTTTGCCCGTGTTAGGTTAGGGTAGTGTGTATATGAGTGGGGTAATAGGGCCCTGTGTTATCAAAATTTTGCCCGTGATAGATAAGGTTAGTGTATATATAAGAAGGGTAATTGGGCCCTGTGTTATCGAAATTTTGCCCGTGATAGGTTAGAGTAGGGTGTATATGAGTGGGGTAATAGGGCCGTGTTTTATAGAAAATTTGCCCGTGTTAGGTTAGGTTAGTGTGTATATGCGAGGGGTAATAAGACCCTGTGTTATCCAAATTTTGCCCATGTTAGGTTAGGTTAGAGTGTATATGAGTGGGGTAATAGGGCCTCTGTTATCGAAATTTTGCCCGTGTTAGGTTAGGTTTAGTGTGTATATGAGTGGGGTAATAGGTCCTTGTGTTATCGAAGTTTTTCCCGTGTTAGGTTAGGGTAGTGTGTATATGAGTGGGGTAATAGGGCCCTGTGTTATCGAAATTTTGCCCATGTTAGGTTAGGTTAGTGTGTATATGAGTGGGGTAACAGGACCCTGTGTTATCGAAATTTTGCTCGTGTTAGGTTAGGGTAGTATGTATATGTGTGGGGTAATAGGGCCCTGTGTTATCGATATTTTGCCCGTGTTAGGTTATCGTAGTGTGTATATGAGTGAGTTATTAGGGCCCTGTGTTATCGAAATTTTGCCCGCGTTAAGTTAGGTTAGTGTGTGTATATCAGTAGGGTAACAGGGCCCTGTGTTATCGAAATTTTGCCCGATTTAGGTTAGGCTAGTGTGTTTATGAGTGGGGTAATAGGGCCTCTGTTATGAAAATGTTGCCCGTGTTAGGTTAGGTTTAGTGTGTATATGAATGCGTAATAGGGCCCTGTATTATCGAAAATTTGCCCGTGTTAGGTTAGGGTAGTGTGTGTATATGAGTGGGGTAATAGGGCCCTGTGTTATCGAAATTTTGCCCGTGTAAGGTTAGGTTTAGTGTGTATATGTGTGGGGTAATAGGGCCCTGTGTTATCGAAATTTTGCCCGTGTTAGGTTAGGGTAGTGTGTATATGAGTGGGGTAATAGGGCCCTATGTTATAGAAATTTTGCCCGTGTTAGGTTAGGGTAGTGTGTATATTAGTATGGTAAAAGGGCCCTATGTTATCGAAATTTTGCCCGTGTTAGGTTAGTTTAGTGTGTATATGACTGGGGTAATAAGGCCCTCTGTTATCGAAATTGTGGCCGTGTTAGGTTATTGTAGTATGTATATGAGTGGGGTAATAGGGCCCAGTGTTATCGATATTTTGCCAGTGTTATGTTAGGTGTAGTGTGTGTATATGAGTGGGGTAATAGGGCCCTGTGTTATCCAAATGTTGCCCGTGTAAGTTAGGGTAATGTGTGTATAGGAGTGGGGTAATAGGGCCCTGTGTTATCGAAATTTTGCCCGTGATAGGTTATGTTTAGTGTGTGTATATGAGTGGCGTAATAGGGCCCTGTGTAATGGATTTTTTGCCCGTATTAGGTTAGGTTTAGTGTGTACATGTGTGGGGTAATAGGGCGCTGTGTTATCGAAATTTTGCCCGTGTTAGGTTAGGTTTAGTGTGTATATGTGTGGGGTAATAAGGTCCTGTGTTATCGAAATTTTGCCCGTGTTAGTTTAGGGTAGTGTGTATATGAGTGTGGTAATAGGGCCCTATTTTATCGAAATTTTGCCCGTGTTAGGTTAAGGTAGTGTGTATATGAGTGGGGTAAAAGGGCCCTGTGTTATCGAAATTTTGCCCGTGTTAGGTTAGGTTAGTGTGTATATGAGTGGGGTAATAGGGCCGTGTTTTATCGAAATTTTGCTCGTGTTAGGTTAGGGTAGTAGATATATGAGTGGGGTACTAGGGCCCTGTGTTATATATATTTTGCCCGTGTTAGGTTATGGTAGTGTGTATATGAGTGAGTTATTAGGGCCCTGTGTTATCGAAATTTTGCCCGATTTAGGTTAGGTTAGTGTATATATGAGTGGGGAAGTAGGGCCCTGTGTTTGTTGAAATTTTGCCCGTGTTAGGTTAGGTTTGGTGTATATATGTCTGGGGTAATTGGGCCCCGTGTTATCGAAATTTTGCCCGTGTTAATTTAGGTTTAGTGTGTGTATATGAGTGGGGTAATAGGGCCCTGTGTTATCGAAATATTTCCCGTGTTAGGTTAGGGTAGTGTGTATATGAGTGGGGTAATAGGGCCCTATGTTATCGAAATTTTGCCCGTGTTAGGTTAGGGTAGTGTGTATATTACTGGTGTAAAAGGGTCCTGTGTTATCGAAATTTTGCCCGTGTTAGGTTAGGTTAGTGTGTATATGAGTGGGGTAATAGGGCCCTCTGTTATCGAAATTTTGCCCGTGTTAGGTTAGGGCAGTGTGTGTATATGAGTGGAGTAATAGGGCCCTGTCTTATCGAAATTTTGCCCGAGTCAGGTTAGGTTTAGTGTGTGTATATGAGTGGGGTAATAGGGCCCTGTGTTATAGAAATTTTGCCCGTGTTAGCTTAGGGTAGAGCGCGTATATGAGTGGAGTAATAAGGCCATGTGTTATCGACATTTTGCCCGTGTTAGGTTACGTTTAGTGTGTAAATGAGTGGGGTAATAGGTTCCTGTGTGATCGAAATTTTGCCCGTGTTATGTTAGGTTTAGTGTGGGTATATTAGTGGGGTATTAGGGCCCTGTGTTATCGAAATTTTGCCCGTGTTAGGTTAGGGTAGTGTGTGTATATGAGTGGTGTAATAGGGCCCTGTGTTATCGAAACTTTGCCCGTGTTAGGTTAGGCTTAGTGTGTGTATATGAGTGGGGTAATAGGGCCCTGTGTTATCGAAATTTTGCCCGTCATAGGTTGGGTTTAGTGTGTATATGAGTGGGGTGATAGGGCCCTGTGTTATCGAAGTTTTGCCCGTGTTAGGTTAGGTTAGTGTGTATATGAGTGGGGTAATAAGGCCCTGTGTTATCGAAATTTTGCCCATGTTAGGTTAGGTTAGTGTGTATATGAGTGGGGTAATAGGGCCTCTGTTATGGAAATTTTGCCCGTGTTAGGTTAGGTTTAGTGAGTATATGACTGGGGTAATAGGGCCCTGTGTTATCGAAAATTTGCCCGTGTTAGGTTAGGGTAGTGTTTGTATAGGAGTGGGGTAATAGGGCCCTGTGTTATCGAAATTTTGCCCGTGATAGGTTAGGTTTAGTGTGTATATGAGTGGAGTAATAGGGCCCTGTGTTATAGAAATATTGCCAGTGTTAGGTTAGGTTTAGTGTGTGTATATGATTGGGGTAATAGGGCCCTGTGTTATCGAAATGTTGCCCGTGTTAGGTTAGGGTAGTGTGTGTATACGAGTGGGGTAATAGGGCCCTGTGTTATCGGAATTTTGCCCGTGTTATGTTAGGTTTAGTGTGTGTATAGGAGTGGGGTAATAGGGCCCTGTGTTATGGATTTTTTGCCCGTATTAGGTTTGGTTTAGTGTATATATGAGTGGGGTAATAGGGCCCTGTGTTATCGAAATTTTGCCCGTGTTAGGTTAGGTTTAGTGTGTATATGTGTGGGGTAATAGGGCCCTGTGTTATCGAAAATTTGCCCGTGTTAGGTTAGGGTAGTGTGTGTATATGAGTGGGGCAATAGGGCAATGTGTTATAGAAATTTTGCCCGTTATAGGTCAGGTTTACTGTGTGTATACGAGTGGGGTAATAGGGCCCTGTGTTGTCGAAATTTTGCCAGTGTTAGGTTAGGTTTAGTGTGTGTATATGAGTGGGGTATTAGGGCCCTGTGTTATCGAAATTTTGCCCATGTTAGGTTGGGCTAGTGTGTATATGAGTGGTGTAATAGGGCATCTGTTATGGAAATGTTGCCCGTGTTAGGTTAGGTTTAGTGTGTATATGAATGGGGTAATAGGGCCCTGTGTTATCGAAAATTTGCCCGTGTTAGGTTAGGGTAGTGTGTGTATATGAGTGGGGCAATAGGGCCCTGTGTTATAGAAATTTTGCCCGTTATTGGTTAGGTTTAGTGTGTGTATATGAGTAGGGTAATAGGGCCCATTGTTATCGATATTTTGCCCGTGTTAGGTTATGGTAGTGTGTACATGAGTGAGTTATTAGGGCCCTATGTTATCGAAATTTTGCTCCTGTTAGGTTAGGGTAGTGTGTGTATATGAGTGGGGTAATAGGGCCCTGTGTTATCGAAATTTGCCCGTGTTAGGTTAGGTTAGTGTATATATGAGTGGGGTAATAGGACCCTGTGTTATCGAAATTTTGCCCATGTTAGGTTGGGTTTAGTGTGTATATGAGTGGGGTGATAGGGCCCTGTGTTATCGAAATTTTGCCCGTGTTAGGTTAGGTTACTGTGTATATGAGTGGGATAATAGGGCCCTTTGTTATGGATTGTTTGCCCGAATTAGGTTAGGTTTAGTGTGTATATGAGTGGGGTAATAGGGCCCTGTGTTATGGAAATTCTGCCCGTGTTAGGTTAGGTTTAGTGTGTATATGTGTCGGGTAATAGGGCCCTGTGTTATCGAAATTTTGCCCGTGTTAGGTTAGGTTTAGTGTGTGTATATGAGTGGGGTAGTAGGGCCCTGTGTTATCGAAATTTTGCCCCTGTTAGGTTATGGTAGTGTGTATATGAGTGGGGTATTAAGGCCCTATGTTATCGAAATTTTGCCCGTGTTAGGTTAGGGTAGTGTGTATATGAGTGGGGTAAAAGGGCCCTGTGTTATCGAAATTTTGCCCGTGTTAGGATAGGTTAGTGTGTATATGAGCGGGGTAATAGGGCCCTCTGTTATCGAAATTTTGCCCGTGTTAGGTTATTGTAGTATGTATATGAGGGGGGTAATAGGGCCCAGGGTTATCGATATTTTGCCCGTGTTAGGTTATGGTAGTGTGTATATGAGTGAGTTATTAGGGCCTTGTGTTATCGAAATTTTGCTCGTGTTAGGTTAGGGTAGTGTGTGTATATGAGTGGGGTAATAGGGCCCTGTGTTATCGAAATTTTGCCCGTGTTAGCTTAGGGTAGAGTGTGTATATGAGTGGAGTAATAGGGCCATGTGTTATCGAAATTTTGCCCGTTTTAGTTTAGGTTTAGTGTGTAAATGGGTGGGGTAATAGGGCCCTGTTTTGTCGAAATTTTGCCCGTGTTAGGTTACGTTTAGTGTGTGTATATGAGTGGGGTAATAGGGCCCTGTGTGATCGAAATTATGCCAGTGTTAGGTTAGGTTTAGTGTGTGTATATTAGTGGGGTATTAGGGCCCTGTGTTATCGAATTTTGCCCGTGTTAGTTTAGGGTAGTGTGTGTATATGAGTGGGGTAATAGGGCCCTGTGTTATCGAAATTTTGCCCGTGTTATGTTAGGGTAGTGTGTGTATATGAGTGGTGTAATAGGGCCCTGTGTTATCGAAATTTTGCCCGTGTTAGGTTAGACTTAATGTGTGTATATGAGTGGGGTAATAGGGCCCTGTGGTATCGAAATTTTGCCCGGGTTAGGTTAGGTTTAGTTTGTATATGAGTGGCGTAATACGCCCCTGTGTTTTCGAAAGTTTGCCCGTGTTAGGTTAGGGTAGTGTGTATATGAGTGGGGTAATAGGGCTCTGTGTTATCAAAATTTTGCCCGTGTTAAATAAGGTTAGTGTATATATGAGTGGGGTAATAGGGCCCTGTGTTATCGAAATTTTGCCCGTGTTAGGTTAGAGTAGGGTGTATATGAGTGGGGTAATAGGGCCCTGTGTTATCGAAATTTTGCCCGTGATAGGTTAGGTTAGTTTGTATATGAGTGGGGTAATAAGGCCCTGTGTTATCGAAATTTTGCCCATGTTAGGTTAAGTTAGTGTGTATATGAGTGGGGTAATATCGAAGTGTTGCCCGTGTTAGGTTAGATTTAGTGTGTATATGAGTGGGGTAATAGGTCCTTGTGTTATCGAAAATTTGTCCGTGTTAGGTTAGGGTAGTTTGTGTATATGAGTGGGGTAATAGGGCCCTGTGTTATCGAAATTTTCCCGTATTAGGTTAGGTTTAGTTTGTATATGAGAGGGGTAATAGGGCACTGTGTTATCGAAATTTTGCCCGTGTTCGGTTAGGTTTAGTGTGTATATATGAGGGGTAATAGGGCCCTTTGTTATCGAAATTTTGCCCGTGTTAGGTTAGGGTAGTGTGTATAAGAGTGGGGTATTAGGGCCCTGTGTAATCGTAATTTTGCCCGATTGAGGTTAGGTTAGTGTATATATGAGTGGGGAAATAGGGCCCTGTGTTTGTTGAAATTTTGCCCTTGTTAAGTAAGGTTTGGTGTATATATGAGTGGGGTAATTGGGCCCCGTGTTATCGAAATTTTGCCCGTGTTAATTTAGGTCTACAGTGTGTATATGAGTGGGGTGATAGGGCCCTGTGTTAACGAAATTTTGCCCGTGTTAGGTTAGGGTATTGTGTGTATATGAGTGGGGTAATAGGGCCCTGTGTTATCAAAATTTTGCCCGTGTTAGTTTAGGCTTAGTGTGTTTATATGAGTGGGGTAATAGGGCCCTGTGGTATCGAAATTTTGCCTGTGTTAGGTTAGGTTTAGTGTGTATATGAGGGACGTAATAGGCCACTGTGTTATCGAAATTTTGCCCTTGTTAGGTTAGGGTAGTGTGTATATGAGCCGGATAATAGGGCGCTGTGTTATCAAAATTTTGCCCGTGTTAGATAAGGTTAGTTTATATATGAGTGGGGTAATAGGGCCCTGTGTTATCGAAATATTGCCCGTGTTAGGTTAGAGTAGGGTGTATATGAGTGGGGTAATAGGGCCCTGTGTTATCGAAATTTTGCTCGTGTTAGGTTAGGTTAGTGTATATATGAGTGGGGTAATAGGGCCCTGTGTTATCGAAATTTTGCCCGTGTTAGGTTAGGTTAGTGTGTATATGAGTGGGGTAATAAGGCCCTGTGTTATCCAAATTTTGCCCATGTTAGGTTAGGTTAGTGTGTATATGAGTGGGGTAATAGGGCCTCTGTTATGGAAATTTTACCCGTGTTAGCTTAGGTTTAGTATTATATGAGTGGGGGAATAGGGCCCTGTGTTATCGAGAATTTGCCCGTGTTAGGTTAGGGTAGTGTGTGTATATGAGTGGGGTAATGGGGCCCTGTGTTATAGAAATTTCGCCCGTGATAGGTTAGGTTTGGTGTGTGTATATGAGTGGGGTGATAGGGCCCTGTGTTATCGAAATTTTGCCAGTGATAGGTTAGGTTTAGTGTGTGTATATGAGTGGGGTAATAGGGCCCTGTGTTATCGAAATGTTGCCCGTGTTAGTTTAGGGTAGTGTGTATAGGAGTGGGGTAATAGGGCCCTGTGTTATCAAAATTTTGCCCGTGCTGGTTAGGTTTATTGTGTGTATATGAGTAGGGTAATAGGGCCCTGTGTTATGGATTTTTTGCCCGTATTAGGTTAGGTTTAGTGTGTATATGAGTGGGGTAATAGGGCCCTGTGTTATTGAAATTTTGCACGTGTTAGCTTAGGGTAGTGTGTATATGAGTGGGCTAATAGGGCCCTATGTTATCTACATTTTGCCCGTGTTATGTTAGGGTAGTGTGTATATGAGTGGTGTAAAAGGGCCCTGTGTTATCGAAACTTTGCCCGTGTTAGGTTAGGTTAGTGTGTATATGAGTGGGGTAATACGGCCCAGTGTTATCGATATTTTGCTCGTGTTAGGTTATGGTAGTGTGTATATGAGTGAGTTATTAGGGCCCTGTGTTATCGAAATTTTGCTCGTGTTATGTTAGGGTAGTGTGTGTATATGAGTGGGGTAATAGGGCCCTGTGTTATAGAAATTTTGCCCGCGTCAGGTTAGGTTTAGTGTGTGTATATGAGTGGGGTAATAGGGCCCTGTGTTATCGAAATTTTGCCAGTGTTAGCTTAGGGTAGAGTGTGTATATGAGTGGAGTAATAGGGCCATATGTTATCGAAATTTTGCCCGTGTTAGGTTAGGTTTAGTGTGTAAATGAGTGGGGTAATAGGGCCCTGTTTTATCGAAATTTTGCCCGTGTTAGGTGACGTTTAGTGTGTGTATATGAGAGGGGTAATAGGGCCCTGTTTGATCGAAATTTTGCCGTGTTAGGTTAGGTTTCGTGTGTGTATATTAGTGGGGTATTAGGGCCCTGTGCTATCGAAATTTTTCCCGTGTTAGTTTAGGGTAGTGTGTGTATATGAGTGGTGTAATAGGGCCCTGTGTTATTGAAATTTTGCCCGTGTTAGTTTAGGCTTAATGTGTGTATATGAGTGGGGTAATAGGGCCCTGTGGTTTCGAAATTTTGCCCGTGTTAGGTTAGGTTTAGTGTGTATATGAGTGGGGTAATAGGGCCCTGTGTTATCGATATTTTGCCCGTGATAGGTTAGAGTATGGTGTATATGAGTGGGGTAATAGGGCCCTGTGTTATCGAAAAATTGCCCGTGTTAGGTTAGGTTAGTGTGTATATGAGTGGGGTAATAGGGCTCTGTGTTATCAAAATTTTGCCCGTGTTAAATAAGGTTAGTGTATATATGAGTGGGGTAATAGGGCCCTGTGTTATCGAAATTTTGCCCGTGTTAGGTTAGAGTAGGGTGTATATGAGTGGGGTAATAGGGCCCTGTGTTATCGAAATTTTGCCCGTGATAGGTTAGGTTAGTTTGAATATGAGTGGGGTAATAAGGCCCTGTGTTATCGAAATTTTGCCCATGTTAGGTTAAGTTAGTGTGTATATGAGTGGGGTAATAGGGCCTCTGTTATCGAAATTTTGCCCGTGTTAGGTTAGATTTAGTGTGTATATGAGTGGGGTAATAGGGCCCTGTGTTATGGAAATTTTGCCCGTATTAGGTTAGGTTTAGTTTGTATATGAGTGGGGTAATAGGGCACTGTGTTATCGAAATTTTGCCCGTGTTCGGTTAGGTTTAGTGTGTATATGTGAGGGGTAATAGGGCCCTTTGTTATCGAAATTTTGCCCGTGTTAGGTTAGAGTAGTGTGTATATGAGTGGGGTAATAGGGCCCTGTGTAATCGTAATTTTGCCCGTGTTAGGTTAGGGTAGTTGTATATGATTGCGGTAATAGGGCCCTGTGTTATCGAAATTTTGCCCGTGTTAGGTTAGGTTAGTGTATATATGAGTGGGGTAACAGGGCTCTGTGTTATCGAAATTTTGCCCGTGTTAGGTTAGAGTAGTGTGTATATGAGTGGGGTAATAGGGCCCTGTGTAATCGAAATTTTGCCCGTGTTAGGTTAGGTTAGTGTGTATATGAGTGGGGTAATAGAGCCCTGTGTTATCGAAATTTTGCCCGTTTTAGGTTAGGGTAGTGTGTATAAGAGTGGGGTATTAGAGCCCTGTGTTATCGTAATTTTGCCCGTGTTAGGTTAGGGTAGTTGTATATGAGTGGGGAAATAGGGCCCTGTGTTTGTTGAAATTTTGCCCTTGTTAGGTTAGGTTTGGTGTATATATGAGTGGGGTAATTTGGCCCCGTGTTACGGATATTTTGCCCGTGTTAGGTTATGGTAGTGTGCATATGAGTGGAGTAATAGGGCCATGTGTTATCGAAATTTTGCCCGTGTTAGGTTAGGTTTAGTGTGTAAATGAGTGGGGTAATAGGGCCCTGTTTTATCGAAATTTTGCCCGTGTTAGGTGACGTTTAGTGTGTGTATATGAGTGGGGTAATAGGGCCCTGTGTGATCGAAATTTTGCCGTGTTAGGTTAGGTTTCGTGTGTGTATATTAGTGGGGTATTAGGGCCCTGTGTTATCGAAATTTTTCCCGTGTTAGTTTAGGGTAGTGTGTGTATATAGGTGGTGTAATAGGGCCCTGTGTTATCGAAATTTTGCCCGTGTTAGTTTAGGCTTAGTGTGTGTATATGAGTGGGGTAATAGGGCCCTGTGGTGTCGAAATTTTGCCCGTGTTAGGTTAGGTTTAGTGTGTATATGAGTGGCGAAATAGGCCCCTGTCTTTTCGAAATTTTGCCCGTGTTATATTAGGGTAGTGTGTATATGAGTGGGGTAATAGGGCCCTGTGTTATCGATATTTTGCCCGTGATAGGTTAAGTTAGTAAGTATACTCGTGGTGTAATAAGGCCCAGTGTTATCCAAATTTTGCCCATGTTAGGTTAGGTTAGTGTGTATATGAGTGGGGTAATAGGTTCTCTGTTATCGAAATTTTGCCCGTGTTAGGTTAGGTTTCGATTGTATTGGTGTGGCGTAATAGGGCCTTTTGTTATCGAAATTTTGCCCATGTTAGGTTAGGTTAGTGTGTATATCAGTGGGATAATAGGGCCCTGTGTTATCGAAATTTTGCCCGTGTTAGGTTAGGGTAGTGTGTATATGACTGGGGTAATAGGGCCCTGTGTTATCGAAATTTTGTCCGTGTTTGGTTAGGTTTAGTGTGTATATGACTGGAGTCACAGGGCCATGTGTTATCGAAATTTTGCCAGTGTTAGTTTAGGTTCAGTGTGTAAATGAGTGGGGTAATAGGGCCCTGTGTTATCGAAATTATCCGCGTGTTAGGTTAGGGTGGTGTGTATATGAGTGGGGTAATACGGCCCTGTGTTATCGAAATTTCGCCCGTGTTAGGTTAGGGTAGTGTGTATATGAGTGGGGTACTAGGGCCCTAAAGTTATCGAAATTTTGCCCGTGTTAGGTTAGGGTAATGTGTATATGATTGCGGTAATAGGGCCCTGTGTTATCGAAATTTTGCCCGTTTTAGGTTAGGTTTAGTGTGTATATGAGTGGGGTAATAGGGCCCTGTGTTATCGGAAATTTGCCCATGATAGTTTAGGTTAGGGTAGTGTGTGTATATGAGTGGGCTGATAGGGCCCTGTGTTATCGAAATTTTGCTCGTGTTAGGATAGGGTAGTATATACATGAGTGGGGTACTAGGGCCCTGTGCTATATATATTTTGCCCGTGTTAGGTTATGGTAGTGTGTATATGAGTGAGTTATTAGGGCCCAGTGTTATCGAAATTTGGCCGCGTTAGGTTAGGTTAGTGTGTGTATATCAGTAGGGTAACAGGGCCCTGTGTTATTGAAATTTTGCCCGTTTTAGGTTAGGCTAGTGTGTATATGAGTGGGGTAATAAGGCCCTGTGTTATCGAAATTTACCCATGTTAGGTTAGGTTAGTGTATATATGAGTGGGGTAATAGGGGCCTGTGTTATCCAAATTTTTCCCGATTTAGGTTAGGTTAGTGTATATATGAGTGGGGTAATAGGGGCCTGTGTTATCCAAATTTTTCCCGTTTTAGGTTAGGTTAGTGTATATTTGAGTGGGGAAATAGGGCCCTGTGTTTGTTGAAATTTTGCCCGTCTTAGGTTAGGTTTGGTGTATATATGAGTGGGGTAATTGGGCCCCGTGTTATCGAAATTT
The DNA here is from genome assembly GCA_030765045.1 of Tenodera sinensis. Classification (NCBI taxonomy): domain Eukaryota; kingdom Metazoa; phylum Arthropoda; class Insecta; order Mantodea; family Mantidae; genus Tenodera; species Tenodera sinensis. The sequence continues at coordinate 102,040,458 of CM060967.1, forward strand.
TGCCCGTGTTAGGTTAGGTTTAGTGTGTTTATATTAGTGGGGTATTAGGGCCCTGTGTTATCGAAATTTTTCCCGTGTTAGGTTAGGGTTGTGTGTGTATATGAGTGGTGTAATAGGGCCCTGTTTTATCGAAATTTTGCCCGTGTTATTTTAGGCTTAGTGTGTATATATTAGTGGGGTAATAGGGCCCTGTGGTATCGAAAATTTGCCCGCGTTAGGTTAGGTTAGTGTATATATAAGTGGGGTAATAGGGCCCTGTGTTATCGAAATTTTCCCCGTGATAGGTTAGGTTAGTGTGTATATGCGTGGGGTAATAAGGCCCTGTGTTATCCAAATTTTGCCCATGTTAGGTTAGGTTAGTGTGTATATGAGTGAGGTAATAGGGCCTCTGTTATCGAAATTGTGCCCGTGTTGGGTTAGGTTTAGTGTGTTAATGAGTGGGGTAATAGGTCCTTGTGTTATTGAATTTTTTTCCCGTGTTAGGTTAGGGTAGAGTGTATATGAGTGGGGTAATAGGGCCCTGTGTTATCGAAATTTTGCCCATGTTAGGTTAGGTTAGTGTGTATATGAGTGGGGTAATAGGGCCCCGTGTTATCGAAATTTTGCTCGTGTTAGGTTAGGGTAGTATATATATGAGTGGGGTACTAGGGCCCTGTGTTAGATATATTTTGCCCGTGTTAGGTTGTGGTAGTGTGTATGTGAGTGAGTTATTAGGGCCCTGTGTAATCGAAATTTTGCCCGATTTACGTTAGGTTAGTGTATATATAAGTGGGGATATAGGGCCCTGTGTTTGTTGAAATTTTGCCCGTGTTAGGTTAGGTTTGGTGTATATATGAGTGGGGTAATTGGGACCCGTGTTATCGAAATTTTGCCCGTGTTAATTTAGGTTTAGTGTCTGTATATGAGTGGTGTAATAGGGCCCTGTTTTATCGAAATTTTGCCCGTGTTATTTTAGGCTTAGTGTGTATATATGAGTGGGGTAATAGGGCCCTGTGGTATCGAAAATTTGCCCGCGTTGGGTTAGGTTAGTGTATATATAAGTGGGGTAATAGGGCCCTGTGTTATCGAAATTTTGCCCGTGATAGGTTAGGTTAGTGTGTATATGCGTGGGGTAATAAGGCCCTGTGTTATCCAAATTTTGCCCATGTTAGGTTAGGTTAGTGTGTATATGAGTGAGGTAATAGGGCCTCTGTTATCGAAATTTTGCCCGTGTTAGGTTAGGTTTAGTGTGTATATGAGTGGGGTAATAGGTCCTTGTGTTATCGAAATTTTTTCCCGTGTAAGGTTAGGGTAGAGTGTATATGAGTGGGGTAATAGGGCCCTGTGTTATCGAAATTTTGCCCATGTTACGTTAGGTTAGTGTGTATATGAGTCGGGTAATAGGGCCCTGTGTTATCGAAATTTTGCCCGTGTTAGGTTAGGGTAGTATATGTATATGAGTGGGGTAATAAGGCCCTGTGTTATCGAAATGTTACCCGTGTCAGGTTAGGTTAGTGTGTTTATATGAGTGGGGTAAAAGGGCCCTGTGTTATAGAAAATTTGCCCGTGTTAGGTTAGGGTAGTATATGTATATGAGTGGGGTAATAGGGCCTCTGTTATGGACATTTTGCCCGTGTTAGGTTATTTTTAGTGTGTATATGAGTGGGGTAATAGAGCCCTGTGTTATCGAAATTTTGCCCGTGTTCGGTTAGGTTTAGTGTGTATATGTGTGGGGTAATAGGGCCCCGTGTTTTCGAAATTTTGCCCGTGTTAGGTTAGGGTAGTGTGTATATGAGAGGGGTAATAGGGCCCTTTGTTATCGAAATTTTGCCCGTGTTAGGTTAGGTTAGTGTGTGTATATGAGTGGGGTAAAAGGGCCCTGTGTTATAGAAAATTTGCCCGTGTTAGGTTAGGGTAGTATATGTATATGAGTGGGGTAATAGGGCCCTGTGTTATCGAAATTTTACCCGTGTCAGGTTAGGTTAGTATATATATGAGTGGGGTATTAGGGCCCTGTGTTATCGAAATTTTGTCCGTGTTAGCTTGGGTTTAGTGTGTTTATGATTGGGGTGATAGGGCCCGGTGTTATCGAAATTTTGCCCGTGTTAGGTTAGGTTAGTGTGTATATGAGCGGCGTAATAAGGCCCTGTGTTATCGAAATTTTGCCCATGTTAGGTTAGGTTAGTGTGAATATGAGTGGGTTAATAGGGCCTCTGTTATGGAAATTTTACCCGTGTTAGGTTAGGTTTAGTATTATATGAGTGGGGTAATAGGGCCCTGTGTTATAGAAATTTTGCCCGTGATAGTTTAGGTTTAGTGTGTGTATATGAGTGGGGTAATAGGGCCCTGTGTTATCGAAATTTTGCCCGTGTTAGGTTAGGTTTAGTGTGTGTATATTAGTGGGGTAATAGGACCCTGTGTTATGGATTTTTTGCCCGTATTAGGTTAGGTTTAGTGTGTATATGAGTGGGATAATAGGGCCCTGTGTTATCGAAATTTTGCCCGTGTTAGGTTAGGTTTAGTGTGTATATGTGTGGGGTAATAGGGCCCTGTGTTATCGAAATTTTGCACGTGTTAGGTTAGGGTAGTGTGTATATGAGTGGGCTAATAGGGCCCTATGTTATCTAAATTTTGCCCGTGTTAGGTTAGGGTAGTGTGTATATGAGTGGGGTAAAAGGCCCCTGTGTTATCGAAATTTTGCCCGAGTTAGGTTAGGTTAGTGTGTTTATGAGTGGGGTAATAGGGCACTCTGTTATCTATATTTTGCCCGTGTTAGGTTAGTGTAGTATGTATATGAGTGGGGTAATAGGGCCCAGTGTTATCGATATTTTGCCCGTGTTAGGTTATTGTAGTGTGTATATGAGTGAGTTATTGGGGCCCTGTGTTATCGAAATTTTGCCCGTGTTAGGTTACGTTTAGTGTGTGTATATGAGTGGGGTAATAGGGCCCTGTGTGATCGAAATTTTGCCGTGTTAGGTTAGGTTTAGTCTGTGTATATTAGTGGGGTTTTAGGGCCCTGTGTTATCGAAATTTTTCCCGTGTTAGGTTAGGGTAGTGTGTGTATATGAGTGGTGTAATAGGGCCCTGTGTTATCGAAATTTTGCCCGTGTTAGTTTAGGCTTAGTGTGTGTATATGAGTGGGGTAATAGGGCCCTGTGGTGTCGAAATTTTGCCCGTGTTAGGTTAGGTTTATTGTGCATATGTGTGGCGTAATAGGCCCCTGTGTTTACGAAATTTTGCCGTGTTATGTTTCGGTATTGTGTATATAAGTGGGGTAATAGGGCCCTGTGTTACCGAAATTTTGCCCGTGATAGGTTAGAGTGGGGTGTATATGAGTGGGGTAATAGGGCCCTGTGTTATCGAAATTTTGCCCGTGTAAGGTTAGGTTAGTGTGTATATTCGTGGGGTAATAAGGCCCTGTGTTATCCAAATTTTGCCCATGTTAGGTTAGGTTAGTGTGTATATGAGTGGGGTAATAGGGCATCTGTTATCGAAATTTTGCCCGTGTTAGGTTAGGTTTAGTGTGTATATGAGTGGGGTAATAGGTCCTTGTGTTATCGGAATTTTTCAAGTGTTAGGTTAGGGTAGAGTGTATATGAGTGGGGTAATAAGGCCCTGTGTTATCGAAATTTTGCACATGTTAGGTTAGGTTAGTGTGTATATGAGTGGGGTAATAGGGCCCTGTGTTATCGAAATTTTGCTCGTGTTAGGTTAGGGTAGTATATATATGAGTGGAGTACTAGGGCCCTGTGTTATATATATTTTGCCCGTGTTAGGTTATGGTAGTGTGTATATGAGTGAGTTATTAGGGCCCTGTGTTATCGAAATTTGGCCGCGTTAGGTTAGGTTAGTGTGTGTCTATCAGTAGGGTAACAGGGCCCTGTGTTATCGAAATTTTGCCCGTTTTAGGTTAGGCTAGTGTGTATATGAGTGGGGTAATAAGGCCCTGTGTTATCGAAATTTACCCGTGTTAGGTTAGGGTATTGTGTATATGAGAGCTGTAATAGGGCCCTGTGTTATCGAAATTTTGCTCGTGTTAGGTTAGGGTAGTGTGTATGAGTAGGGTATATGGGCCCTGTGTTATCGAAATTTTACCCCGTTAGGTTAGGTTAGTGTGTTTATATGGGTGGGGTAATGGGGCCCGGTGTTATCGAAATTTTGCCCGCGTTATGTTAGGTTTGGTGTGTATATGAGTGGGCTAATAGGGCCCTGTGTGATCGAAAATTTGCCCGTGTTAGGTTAGGGTAGTGTGTGTATATGAGTGGGGTAATACGGCAATGTGTTATACAAATTTTGCCCGTGTTAGGTTAGGCTTACTGTGTGTATATGAGTGGGGTAAAAGGGCCCTGTGTTATCGAAATTTAGCCCGTGTTCGGTTAGGTTTAGTGTGTATATGTGTGGGGTAATAGGGCCCCGTGTTTTCGGAATTTTGCCCGTGTTAGGTTACGGTAGTGTGTATATGAGAGGGGTAATAGGGCCCTTTGTTATCGAAATTTTGCCCGTGTTAGGTTAGGGTAGTGTGTATATGAGTGGGGTAATAGGGCCCTGTGTTATCGAAATTTTGCACGTGTTAGGTTAGGTTAGTGTATATATGAGTTAGGTAATACGGCCCTGTGTTATCGAAATTTTGCCCGTGTTAGGTTAGAATAGTGTGTATATGAGTGAGGTAATAGGGCCCTGTGTTATCGAAATTTCGCCCGTGTTAGGTTAGGTTAGTGTATATATGAGTGGGGTAATAGGGGCCTGTGTTATCCAATTTTTTCCCGATTTAGGTTAGGTTAGTGTATATATGAGTGGGGAAATAGGGCACTGTGTTTGTTGAAATTTTGCCCGTCTTAGGTTAGGTTTGGTGTATATATGGGTGGGGTAATTGGGCCCCGTGTTATCGAAATTTTGCCCGTGTTAGGTTAGGTTTAGTGTGTATATGAGTGACGTAATAGGCCCCTGTGTTATCGAAATGTTGCCCGTGTTAGGTTAGGGTAGTGTGTATATGAGCGGGGTGATAGGGCCCTGTTGTATCAAAATTTTGCCCGTGTTAGATAAGGTTAGTGTATATATGAGTGCGGTATTAGGGCCCTGTGTTATCGAAATTTTTCCGTGTTAGGTTAGAGTAGGGTGTACATGAGTGGGGTAATAGGGCCCTGTGTTATCGAAATTTTGCCGTGTTAGGTTAGGTTTAGTTTGTGTATATTATTGGGGTATTAGGGCCCTGTGTTTTCGAAATTTTTCCCGTGTTAGGTTAGGGTAGTTTGTGTATATGAGTGGTGTAATAGGGCCCTGTGTAATCGAAATTTTGCCCGTGTTAGTTTAGGCTTAGTGCGTGTATATGAGTGGGGTAATAGGGCCCTGTGGTGTCGAAATTTTGCCCGTGTTAGGTTAGTTTAGTGTGTATATTCGTGGGGTAATAAGGCCCTGTGTTATCCAAATTCTGCCCATGTTAGGTTAGGTTAGTGTGTATATGAGTGGGGTAATAGGGCCTCTGTTATCGAAATTTTGCCCGTGTTAGGTTAGGTTTAGTGTGTATATGAGTGGGGTAATAGGTCCTTGTGTTATCGGAATTTTTCCCGTGTTAGGTTAGGGTAGAGTGTATATGAGTGGGGTAATAGGGCCCTGTGTTATCGAAATTTTGCCCATGTTAGGTTAGGTTAGTGTGTATATGAGTGGGGTAAGAGGGCCCTGTGTTATCACAATTTGGCTCGTGTTAGGTTAGGGTAGTATATATATGAGTGGGGTACTATGGCCCTGTGTTATATATATTTTGCCCGTGTTAGGTTATGGTAGTGTGTATATGAGTGGGGTAATAAGGCCCTGTGTTATCGAAATTTACCCGTGTTAGGTTAGGGTAGTGTGTATATGAGAGGGGTAATAGGGCCCTGTGTTATCGAAATTTTGCTCGTGTTAGGTTAGGGTAGTGTGTATGAGTGGGGTATATGGGCCCTGTGTTATCGAAAATTTGCCCGTGTTAGGTTAGGGTAGTGTGTGTATATGAGTGGGGTAATACGGCAATGTGTTATACAAATTTTGCCCGTGTTAGGTTAGGCTTACTGTGTGTATATGAGTGGGGTAAAAGGGCCCTGTGTTATCGAAATTTTGCCCGTGTTCGGTTAGGTTTAGTGTGTATATGTGTGGGGTAATAGGGCCCTGTGTTATCGAAATTTTGCACGTGTTAGGTTAGGTTTAGTGTGTATATGAGTGGGATAATAGGGCCCTGTGTTATCGAAATTTTGCCCGTGTTAGGTTAGGTTTAGTGTGTATATGTGTGGGGTAATAGGGCCCTGTGTTATCGAAATTTTGCACGTGTTAGGTTAGGGTAGTGTGTATATGAGTGGGCTAATAGGGCCCTATGTTATCTAAATTTTGCCCGTGTTAGGTTAGGGTAGTGTGTATATGAGTGGGGTAAAAGGCCCCTGTGTTATCGAAATTTTGCCCGAGTTAGGTTAGGTTAGTGTGTTTATGAGTGGGGTAATAGGGCACTCTGTTATCTATATTTTGCCCGTGTTAGGTTAGTGTAGTATGTATATGAGTGGGGTAATAGGGCCCAGTGTTATCGATATTTTGCCCGTGTTAGGTTATTGTAGTGTGTATATGAGTGAGTTATTGGGGCCCTGTGTTATCGAAATTTTGCCCGTGTTAGGTTACGTTTAGTGTGTGTATATGAGTGGGGTAATAGGGCCCTGTGTGATCGAAATTTTGCCGTGTTAGGTTAGGTTTAGTCTGTGTATATTAGTGGGGTTTTAGGGCCCTGTGTTATCGAAATTTTTCCCGTGTTAGGTTAGGGTAGTGTGTGTATATGAGTGGTGTAATAGGGCCCTGTGTTATCGAAATTTTGCCCGTGTTAGTTTAGGCTTAGTGTGTGTATATGAGTGGGGTAATAGGGCCCTGTGGTGTCGAAATTTTGCCCGTGTTAGGTTAGGTTTATTGTGCATATGTGTGGCGTAATAGGCCCCTGTGTTTACGAAATTTTGCCGTGTTATGTTTCGGTATTGTGTATATAAGTGGGGTAATAGGGCCCTGTGTTACCGAAATTTTGCCCGTGATAGGTTAGAGTGGGGTGTATATGAGTGGGGTAATAGGGCCCTGTGTTATCGAAATTTTGCCCGTGTAAGGTTAGGTTAGTGTGTATATTCGTGGGGTAATAAGGCCCTGTGTTATCGAAATTTTGCACATGTTAGGTTAGGTTAGTGTGTATATGAGTGGGGTAATAGGGCCCTGTGTTATCGAAATTTTGCTCGTGTTAGGTTAGGGTAGTATATATATGAGTGGAGTACTAGGGCCCTGTGTTATATATATTTTGCCCGTGTTAGGTTATGGTAGTGTGTATATGAGTGAGTTATTAGGGCCCTGTGTTATCGAAATTTGGCCGCGTTAGGTTAGGTTAGTGTGTGTCTATCAGTAGGGTAACAGGGCCCTGTGTTATCGAAATTTTGCCCGTTTTAGGTTAGGCTAGTGTGTATATGAGTGGGGTAATAAGGCCCTGTGTTATCGAAATTTACCCGTGTTAGGTTAGGGTATTGTGTATATGAGAGCTGTAATAGGGCCCTGTGTTATCGAAATTTTGCTCGTGTTAGGTTAGGGTAGTGTGTATGAGTAGGGTATATGGGCCCTGTGTTATCGAAATTTTACCCCGTTAGGTTAGGTTAGTGTGTTTATATGGGTGGGGTAATGGGGCCCGGTGTTATCGAAATTTTGCCCGCGTTATGTTAGGTTTGGTGTGTATATGAGTGGGCTAATAGGGCCCTGTGTGATCGAAAATTTGCCCGTGTTAGGTTAGGGTAGTGTGTGTATATGAGTGGGGTAATACGGCAATGTGTTATACAAATTTTGCCCGTGTTAGGTTAGGCTTACTGTGTGTATATGAGTGGGGTAAAAGGGCCCTGTGTTATCGAAATTTAGCCCGTGTTCGGTTAGGTTTAGTGTGTATATGTGTGGGGTAATAGGGCCCCGTGTTTTCGGAATTTTGCCCGTGTTAGGTTACGGTAGTGTGTATATGAGAGGGGTAATAGGGCCCTTTGTTATCGAAATTTTGCCCGTGTTAGGTTAGGGTAGTGTGTATATGAGTGGGGTAATAGGGCCCTGTGTTATCGAAATTTTGCACGTGTTAGGTTAGGTTAGTGTATATATGAGTTAGGTAATACGGCCCTGTGTTATCGAAATTTTGCCCGTGTTAGGTTAGAATAGTGTGTATATGAGTGAGGTAATAGGGCCCTGTGTTATCGAAATTTCGCCCGTGTTAGGTTAGGTTAGTGTATATATGAGTGGGGTAATAGGGGCCTGTGTTATCCAATTTTTTCCCGATTTAGGTTAGGTTAGTGTATATATGAGTGGGGAAATAGGGCACTGTGTTTGTTGAAATTTTGCCCGTCTTAGGTTAGGTTTGGTGTATATATGGGTGGGGTAATTGGGCCCCGTGTTATCGAAATTTTGCCCGTGTTAGGTTAGGTTTAGTGTGTATATGAGTGACGTAATAGGCCCCTGTGTTATCGAAATGTTGCCCGTGTTAGGTTAGGGTAGTGTGTATATGAGCGGGGTGATAGGGCCCTGTTGTATCAAAATTTTGCCCGTGTTAGATAAGGTTAGTGTATATATGAGTGCGGTATTAGGGCCCTGTGTTATCGAAATTTTTCCGTGTTAGGTTAGAGTAGGGTGTACATGAGTGGGGTAATAGGGCCCTGTGTTATCGAAATTTTGCCGTGTTAGGTTAGGTTTAGTTTGTGTATATTATTGGGGTATTAGGGCCCTGTGTTTTCGAAATTTTTCCCGTGTTAGGTTAGGGTAGTTTGTGTATATGAGTGGTGTAATAGGGCCCTGTGTAATCGAAATTTTGCCCGTGTTAGTTTAGGCTTAGTGCGTGTATATGAGTGGGGTAATAGGGCCCTGTGGTGTCGAAATTTTGCCCGTGTTAGGTTAGTTTAGTGTGTATATTCGTGGGGTAATAAGGCCCTGTGTTATCCAAATTCTGCCCATGTTAGGTTAGGTTAGTGTGTATATGAGTGGGGTAATAGGGCCTCTGTTATCGAAATTTTGCCCGTGTTAGGTTAGGTTTAGTGTGTATATGAGTGGGGTAATAGGTCCTTGTGTTATCGGAATTTTTCCCGTGTTAGGTTAGGGTAGAGTGTATATGAGTGGGGTAATAGGGCCCTGTGTTATCGAAATTTTGCCCATGTTAGGTTAGGTTAGTGTGTATATGAGTGGGGTAAGAGGGCCCTGTGTTATCACAATTTGGCTCGTGTTAGGTTAGGGTAGTATATATATGAGTGGGGTACTATGGCCCTGTGTTATATATATTTTGCCCGTGTTAGGTTATGGTAGTGTGTATATGAGTGGGGTAATAAGGCCCTGTGTTATCGAAATTTACCCGTGTTAGGTTAGGGTAGTGTGTATATGAGAGGGGTAATAGGGCCCTGTGTTATCGAAATTTTGCTCGTGTTAGGTTAGGGTAGTGTGTATGAGTGGGGTATATGGGCCCTGTGTTATCGAAAATTTGCCCGTGTTAGGTTAGGGTAGTGTGTGTATATGAGTGGGGTAATACGGCAATGTGTTATACAAATTTTGCCCGTGTTAGGTTAGGCTTACTGTGTGTATATGAGTGGGGTAAAAGGGCCCTGTGTTATCGAAATTTTGCCCGTGTTCGGTTAGGTTTAGTGTGTATATGTGTGGGGTAATAAGGCCCCGTGTTTTCGAAATTTTGCCCGTGTTAGGTTAGGGTAGTGTGTATATGAGAGGGGTAACAGGGCCCTTTGTTATCGAAATTTTGCCCGTGTTAGGTTAGGGTAGTGGGTATATGAGTGGGGTAATAGGGCTCTGTGTTATCGAAATTTTGCCCGTGTTAGGTTAGGTTAGTGTATATATGAGTTAGGTAATACGGCCCTGTGTTATCGAAATTTTGCCCGTGTTAGGTTAGAATAGTGTGTATATGAGTGGGGTAATAGGGCCCTTTGTTATCGAAATTTTGCCCGTGTTAGGTTAGGTTAGTGTATATATGAGTGGGGTAATAGGGGCCTGTGTGATCCAAATTTTTCCCGATTTAGGTTCGGTTAGTGTATATATGAGTGGGGAAATAGGGCCCTGTGTTTGTTGAAATTTTGCCCGTCTTATGTTAGGTTTGGTGTATATATGAGTGGGGTAATTGGGTCCCGTGTTATCGAAATTTTGCCCGTGTTAGGTTAGGTTTAGTGTGTGTATATTAGTGGGGTATTAGGGCCCTGTGTTATCGAGATTTTTCCCGTGTTAGGTTAGGGTAGTGTGTGTATATGAGTGATGTAATAGGGCCCTGTGTTATCGAAATTTTGCCCGTGTTATTTTAGGCTTAGTGTGTGTATATGAGTGGGGTAATAGGGCCCTGTGGTATCGAAATTTTGCCCGTGTTAGGTTAGGTTTAGTGTGTATATGAGTGGCGTAATAGGCCCCTGTGTTTTCGATATTTGGCCGTGTTATGTTAGGGTAGTGTGTATATGAGTGGGGTAATAGGGCCCTGTGTTATCAAAATTTTGCCCGTGTTAGATAAGGTTAGTGTGAATATAAGTGGGGTAATAGGGCCCTGTGTTATCGAAATTTTGCCCGTGATAGGTTAGGTTAGTGTGTATATGCGTGGGGTAATAAGGCTCTGTGTTATCCAAATTTTGCCCATGTTAGGTTAGGTTAGTGTGTATATGAGTGAGGTAATAGGGCCTCTGTTATCGAAATTTTGCCCTGTTGGGTTAGGTTTAGTGTGTTAATGAGTGGGGTAATAGGTCCTTGTGTTATTGAATTTTTTTCCCGTGTTAGGTTAGGGTAGAGTGTATATGAGTGGGGTAATAGGGCCCTGTGTTATCGAAATTTTGCCCATGTTAGGTTAGGTTAGTGTGTATATGAGTGGGGTAATAGGGCCCCGTGTTATCGAAATTTTGCTCGTGTTAGGTTAGGGTAGTATATATATGAGTGGGGTACTAGGGCACTGTGTTAGATATATTTTGCCCGTGTTAGGTTATGGTAGTGTGTATGTGAGTGAGTTATTAGGGCCCTGTGTAATCGAAATTTTGCCCGATTTACGTTAGGTTAGTGTATATATAAGTGGGGATATAGGGCCCTGTGTTTGTTGAAATTTTGCCCGTGTTAGGTTAGGTTTGGTGTATATATGAGTGGGGTAATTGGGACCCGTGTTATCGAAATTTTGCCCGTGTTAATTTAGGTTTAGTGTCTGTATATGTGTGGGGTAATAGGGCCCTGTTTTATCGAAATTTTGCCCGTGTTAGGTTAGTGTAGTGTGTGTATACGTGTGGGGTAATAGGGCCCTGTGTTATCGAAATTTTGCCCGTGTTAGGTTAGGGTAGTGTGCGTATATGAGTGGGGTAATAGGGCCCTGTGTTATCGAAATTTGCCCGTGTTAGGTTAGGTTTAGTGTGTATATGAGTGACGTAATAGGCCCCTGTGTTATCGAAATTTTGCCCGTGTTAGGTTAGGGTAGTGTGTATATGAGTGGGGTAATAGGGCCCTGTGTTATCGAAATTTTGCCCGTGTTAGGTTAGGTTAGTGTGTATATGAGTGGGGTAATAAGGCCCTGTCTTATCGAAATTTTGCCCAAGTCAGGTTTGGTTTAGTGTGTGTATATGAGTGGGGTAATAGGGCCATGTGTAATCGAAATTATGCCCGTGTTAGGTAAGGTTTAGTGTGTAAATGAGTGGGGTAATAGCGCCCTGTTTTATCGAAATTTTGCCCGTGTTAGGTTAGGTTTAGTGTGTATATGTGTGGGGTAATAGGGGCTTGTGCTATCGAAATGTTGCCCGTATTAGGTTAGGTTTAGTGTGTATATGAGTGGGGTATTAGGGCCCTGTTTTATCGAAATTTTGCCCGTGTTAGGTCAGTGTAGTGTGTGTATACGTGTGGGGTAATAGGGCCCTGTGTTATCGAAATTTTGCGCGTGTTAGCTTAGGGTAGAGTGTGTATATGAGTGGAGTAAAAGGGCCATGTGTTATCGAAATTATGCCCGTGTTAGGTTAGGTTTAGTGTGTAAATGAGTGGGGTAATAGGGCCCTGTTTTATCGAAATTTTGCCCGTGTTAGGTTAGGTTTAGTGTGTATATGTGTGGGGTAATAGGGCCCTTTGCTATCGAAATGTTGCCCGTATTAGGTTAGGTTTAGTGTGTATATGAGTGGGGTATTAGGGCCCTGTGCTATCGAAATTTTTCCCGTGTTCGGTTAGGTTTAGTGTGTGTATATGAGTGGGGTAATAGGGCCCTGTGTTATCGAAATGTTGCCCGTGTTAAGTTTGGGTAGTGATTGTATATGAGTGGCGGAGTAGGGCCACGTGTTATCGAAATGTTGCCCGTGTTAGGTTAGGTTTAGTGTGTGTATATGTGTGGGGTAATAGGGCCCTGTGTTATGGAAATTTTGCCCGTGTTAGGTTAGCTTTAGTGTGTATATGAGTGGGGTAATAGCGCCCTGGTTTATCGAAATTTTGCCCGTGTTAGGTTAGGGTAGTGTGTATATGACTGGTGTAATAGGGTTCTGTGTTTTATCGAAATTTTGCCCGTGTTAGGTTTGGTTTAGTGTGTGTATATGAGTGGAGAAATAGGGCCATGTGTAATCGAAATTTTTCCCGTGTTAGGTTAGGCTTAGTGTGTGTATATGAGTGGGGTGAAAGAGCCCTTTGTTATCGAAATTCTGCCCGTTTTATGTTAGGCTTCGTGTGTATATGTGTGGGGTAATAGGGCCTTCTGTTATCGAAATTTTGCCCATGATAGGTTAGGTTAGTGTGTATATCAGTGGGGTAATAGGGCCCTGTGTTATCGAAATTTTGCCCGTGATAGGTTAGAGAATTGTGTATATGAGTGGGGTATTAGGGCCCTGAGTTATCGAAATTTTGCCCGTGTTAGGTTAGGGTAATGTATATATGATTCTGGTAATAGGGCGCTATGTTATCGAAATTTTGCCCGTGTTAGGTTAGGTTAGTGTATATATGAGTGGGGTAACAGGGCTCTGTGTTAATGAAATTTTGCCCGTGTTAGGTTAGGTTAGTGTGTATATGAGTGGGGTAATAGAGCCCTGTGTTATAGAAATTTTGCCCGTTTTAGGTTAGGTTTAGTGTGTATATGAGTGGGGTAATAGGGCCCTGTGTTATCGGAAATTAGCCCGTGATAGGTTAGATTAGGGTAGTGTGTGTATATGAGTGGGGTAATAGGGCCCTGTGTTATCGAACTTTTGCCCGTGTTAGGTTAGGGTAGTGTGTATATGACTGTGGTAATAGGGCCCTGTGTTATCGAAATTTTGTGCGTGTTAGGTTAAGTTAGTGTGTATATGAGTGGGTTATTAGGGCCCTGTGTTATCGAAATTTTGCCCGCGTTAGGTTAGGTTAGTGTGTGTATATGAGTGGGGTAAAAGGGCCCTGTGTTAGCGAAATTTTGTCCGTGTTTGGTTAGGTTTAGTGTGTATATGAGTGGGGTAATAGGGCCCTGTGTTATCGAAAAATTGCCCGTGTTAGTTTAGGGTAGAATATGTATATGAGTGGGGTAATAGGGCCGTGTGTTATCGAAATTTTGCCCGTGTTAGATAAGGTTAGTGTATATATGGGTGCGGTAATAGGGCCCTATGTTATCGAAATTTTGCCCGTGTTAGGTTAGAGTAGGGTGTACATGAGTGGGGTAATAGGGCCCTGTGTTGTCGAAATTTTGCCCGTGTTAGGTTAGGTTAGTGTATATACGATTGGGGTAATAGGGCCCTGTGTTATCGAAATTTTGCCCGGGTTAATTTGGGTTTAGTGTGTATATGAGTGGTTTGATAGGGCCCTGTGTTATCGAAATTTTGCCCGTGTTAGGTTAGGTTAGTGTGTATATGAGTGGGGTAATAAGGCCCTGTGTTATCGAAATTTTGCCCAAGTCAGGTTAGGTTTAGTGTGTGTATATGATTGGGGTAATAGGGCACTGTGTTATCGAAATTTTGCGCGTGTTAGCTTAGGGTAGAATGTGTATATGAGTGGAGTAAAAGGGCCCTGTGTTATGGAAATTTTTCCCGTATTAGGTTAGGTTAGTGTGTGTATGAGTGGGGTAGTAGGGCCTCCGTTATGGACATTTTGCCCGTGTTAGGTTAGGTTTAGTGTGTATATGAGTGGGGTAATAGAGCCCTGTGTTATCGAAATTTTGCCCGTGTTAGGTTAGGTTTAGTGTGTATATGTGTGGGGTAATAGGGCCCTGTGTTATCGAAATTTTGCCCGAGTTAGGTTAGGTTTATTGTGTATATCGGTGGGGTAATAGGGCCCTGTGCTATCGAAATTTTTCCCGTGTTAGGTTAGGTTTAGTGTGTATATGTGTGGGGTAATAGGGCCCTGTGCTATCGAAATTTTTCCCGTGTTCGGTTAGGTTTAGTGTGTGTATATGTGTGGGGTAATAGGGCCCTGTGTTATCGAAATGTTGCCCGTGTTATGTAAGGGTAGTATGTGTATACGAGTGGGGTAATAGGGCCCTGTGTTATCAAAATTTTGCCTGTGTTAGGTTAGGTTTATTGTGTGTATATGAGTGGGGTAATAGGGCCCTGTGTTATCGAAATTTTGCCCATGTTAGGTTAGGTTAGTGTGTGTATGAGTGGGGTAGTAGGGCCTCCGTTATGGACATTTTGCCCGTGTTAGGTTAGGTTTAGTGTGTATATGAGTGGGGTAATAGGGCCCTGTGTTATCGAAATTTTGCCCATGTTAGGTTAGGTTAGTGTGTATATGAGTGGGGTAGTAGGGCCTCCGTTATGGACATTTTACCCGTGTTAGGTTAGGTTTAGTGTGTATATGAGTGGGGTATTAGGGCCCTATGTTATCGAAATTTTGCCCGTGTTAGGTTATGGTAGTGTGTATACGTGTGGGGTAATAGGGCCCTGTGTTATAGAAATTTTGCCCGTGTTAGGTTAGGTTTAGTGTGTGTATATGAGTGGGGTATGGGGCCCTGTGTTATCGAAATTTTGCCCGTGTTAGGTTAGAGTAGGGTGTACATGAGTGGGGTAATAGGGCCCTGTGTTGTCGAAATTTTGCCCGTGTTAGGTTAGGTTAGTGTATATACGATTGGGGTAATAGGGCCCTGTGTTATCGAAATTTTGCCCGGGTTAATTTGGGTTTAGTGTGTATATGAGTGGTTTGATAGGGCCCTGTTTTATCGAAATTTTGCCCGTGTTAGGTTAGTGTAGTGTGTGTATACGTGTGGGGTAATAGGGCCCTGTGTTATCGAAATTTTGCCCGTGTTAGGTTAGGGTAGTGTGCGTATATGAGTGGGGTAATAGGGCCCTGTGTTATCGAAATTTGCCCGTGTTAGGTTAGGTTTAGTGTGTATATGAGTGACGTAATAGGCCCCTGTGTTATCGAAATTTTGCCCGTGTTAGGTTAGGGTAGTGTGTATATGAGTGGGGTAATAGGGCCCTGTGTTATCGAAATTTTGCCCGTGTTAGGTTAGGTTAGTGTGTATATGAGTGGGGTAATAAGGCCCTGTCTTATCGAAATTTTGCCCAAGTCAGGTTTGGTTTAGTGTGTGTATATGAGTGGGGTAATAGGGCCCTGTGTTATCGAAATTATGCCCGTGTTAGGTTAGGTTTGGTGTGTAAATGAGTGGGGTAATAGGGCCCTGTTTTATCGAAATTTTGCCCGTGTTAGGTTAGGTTTAGTGTGTATATGTGTGGGGTAATAGGGGCTTGTGCTATCGAAATGTTGCCCGTATTAGGTTAGGTTTAGTGTGTATATGAGTGGGGTATTAGGGCCCTGTTTTATCGAAATTTTGCCCGTGTTAGGTCAGTGTAGTGTGTGTATACGTGTGGGGTAATAGGGCCCTGTGTTATCGAAATTTTGCGCGTGTTAGCTTAGGGTAGAGTGTGTATATGAGTGGAGTAAAAGGGCCATGTGTTATCGAAATTATGCCCGTGTTAGGTTAGGTTTAGTTTGTAAATGAGTGGGGTAATAGGCCCCTGTTTTATCGAAATTTTGCCCGTGTTAGGTTAGGTTTAGTGTGTATATGTGTGGGGTAATAGGGCCCTTTGCTATCGAAATGTTGCCCGTATTAGTTTAGGTTTAGTGTGTATATGAGTGGGGTATTAGGGCCCTGTGCTATCGAAATTTTTCCCGTGTTCGGTTAGGTTTAGTGTGTGTATATGAGTGGGGTAATAGGGCCCTGTGTTATCGAAATGTTGCCCGTGTTATGTTAGGGTAGTGTGTGTATACGAGTGGGGTAATAGAGGCCTGTGTTATCGAAATTTTGCCCGTGTTAGGTTAGGTTTAGTGTGTATATGTGTGGGGTAGTAGGTCCCTGTGTTATCGAAATTTTGCCCGAGTCAGGTTAGGTTTATTGTGTGTATATGAGTGGGGTAATAGGGCCCTGTGTTTTCGAAATTTTGCCCATGTTAAGTTAGGTTAGTGTGTATATGAGTGGGGTAATAGGGCCTTTGTTATGGACATTTTGCCCGTGTTAGGTTAGGTTTGGTGTGTATATGTGTGGGGTAATAGGGCCCTGTGTTATCGAAATTTTGCCCGAGTCAGGTTAGGCTTATTGTGTGTATATGAGTGGGGTAATAGGGCCCTGTGTTATGGAAATTTTGCCCGTGTTAGGTTAGGGTAGTGTGAATATGAGCGGGGTGATAGGGCCCTGTTGTATCAAAATTTTGCCCGTGTTAGATAAGGTTAGTGTATATATGAGTGTGGTATTAGGGCCCTGTGTTATCGAAATTTTTCCGTGTTAGGTTAGAGTAGGGTGTACATGAGTGGGGTAATAGGGCCCTGTGTTATCGAAGTTTTGCCCGTGTTTGGTTAGGTTAGTGTATATATGAGTGGGGTAATAGGGCCCTGTGTTATCGAAATTTTGCCCGTGTTAGGTTAGGTTAGTGTGTATATGAGTGGGGTAATAGAGCCCTGTGTTATCGAAAATTTGCCCGTGTTAGGTTAGGGTAGTGGGTGTATATGTGTGGGGTAATAGGGCCCTGTGTTATAGAAATTTTGCCCGTGTTAGGTTAGGTTTAGAGTGTGTATATGAGTGGGGTATCGGGCCCTGTGTTATCGAAATTTTGCCAGTGTTAGGTTAGGTTTAGTGTGTGTATATGAGTGGGGTAATAGGGCCCTGTGTTATCGAAATTTTGTCCGTGTTAGGTTAGGGTAGTGTGCGTATATGAGTGGGGTAATAGGGCCCTGTGTTATCGAAATTTTGCCCGTGTTAGATAAGGTTAGTGTCTATATGAGTGCGGTAATAGGGCCCTATGTTATCGAAATTTTGCCCGTGTTAGGTTAGGTTAGTCTTTATATGGGTGGCGTAATAGGGCCCTGTGTTAACGAAATTTTGCCCGTGTTAGGTTAGAGTAGTGTGTATATGAGTGGGTTAATAGGGCCCTGTGTTATCGAAATTTTGCCCGTGTGAGGTTAGGTATAGTGAGTATATGAGTGAGGTAATAGGACCCTGTGCTATCGAAATTTTGCCCGTGTTAGGTTAGGATTAGTGTGTATATGAGTGGGGTATTAGGTTCCTGTGTTGTCGAAATTTTGCCCGTGTTGGGTTAGGTTTAGTGTGTATAAGTGTGGGGAAATAGGGCCCTGTGTTATGGAAATTTTGCCCTTATTCGGTTAGGTTAGTGTGTATATGAGTGGGGTATTAGGGCCCTGATTTATCGAAATTTTGCCCGTGTTATGTTAGGTTAGTGTGTATATGAGTGGGGTAATAGGGCCCTTCGTTATCGAAATTTTGCCCGTGTTAGGTTAGGGTAGTGTGTGTATGAGTGGGGTATTAGGGCCCTGTGTTATCAAAATTTTCCCCTTGTTGGGTTAGAGTAGTGAGGATATGAGTGGGGTAATAGGGCCCTGTGTTATCCAAATTTTGCCCGTGTTAGGTTAGGTTAGTGTATTCATGAGTGCGGTAATTGGGCCCTGTGTTATCGAAATTTCGCCCGGATTAGGCTAGACTTAGTGTGTATATGTGTGGGGTAATAGGGCCCTGTGTTATGGAAATTTTGCCCCTGTTAGGTTAGATTAGTGTGTATATGAGTGGGGTATTAGGGCCCTGTGTTATCGAAATTTTGCCCGTGTAAGGTTAGGGTAGTGTGTATATGAGAGGGGTAATAGGGCCCTGTATTATCGAAAATTTGCCCGTGTTAGTTTAGGTTAGTGTATATATGAGTGGCGTAATAGGGCCCTGTGTTACCGAAACTTTGCCCGTGTTAGGTTAGAGTAGTGTGTATATGAGTGGGGTAATAGGGCTCTGTGTTATCGAAATTTTGCCCGTGTTAGGTTAGGTTAGTGTATATATGAGTGGGGTAATAGGGCCATGTGTTATCGAAACTTTGCCCGTGTTAAGTTAGATTTAGTGTGTGTATATGAGTGGGGTAACAGGGCCCTGTGATATCGAACTTTTGTCCGTGTTATGTTAGGTTTAGTGTCTGTATATGAGTGGGGTAATAGGGAACTGTGTTATCGAAGGTTTGCCCGTGTTAGGTTAGGTTTAGTGTGTGTATAGGAGTGGGGTAATAGGGCCCTGTGTTATCGAAATTTTGCCCGTGTTATGTTGGGTTTAGTGTGTATATGAGTGGGGTAGTAGGGCCCTGTGTTATCGAAATTTTGCCCGTGTTAGGTTAGGGTAGCGTGTGTATATGATTGCGGTATTAGGACCCTGTGTTATCGAAACTTTGCCCGTGTTAGGTTAGGTTTAGTGTGCATATGAGTGGGGTAATAGGGCCCTGTGTTATCGAAGATTTGCCCGTGTTAGGTTTGGGTAGTGTGTGTATATGAGTAGAGTAATAAGGGCCTGTGTTATCGTTATTTTGCCCGTGTTAGGTTAGCTTTATTGAGTATATGAGTGGCGTAATAGGGCCCTGTGTTATGGAAAATTTGCCCGTGTTAGTTTAGGGTACTGTGTGTATATGAGTGGGGTTTTAGGGTCCTGTGTTATCGAAATATAGGCCGTGTTAGGTTAGGGTAGTTTGTGTATATGAGTGGAGTAATAGGGCCCTGTGTTATCGAAGGTTTGCCCGTGTTAGGTTAGGTTTAGTGTGTGTATAGGAGTGGGGTAATAGGGTACTGTGATATCGAAATTTTGCCCGTGTTGGGTTAGGTTTAGTGTGTATATGAGTGGGGTAATAAGACCCTGTGCTATCGAAATTTTGCCCGTGTTAGGTTAGGATTAGTGTGTATATGAGTGGGGTATAGGTTCCTGTGTTATCGAAATTTTGGCCGTGTTAGGTTAGGTTTAGTATGTATATGTGTGGCGAAATTGGGCCCTGTGTTATCGAAATTTTGCCCGTGTTAGGTTAGTTTTAGTGTTTATATGAGTGGGGTAATAGGGCCCTGTGTTATCGAAAATTTGCCCGAGTTAGTTTCGGGTAGTGTGTATATGAGTAGGGTATTGGGGCCCTGTGTTATCGAAATTTTGCCCGTGTTAGGTTAGGTTAGTATATAAATGAGTGGGGTAATAGGGCCCTGTGTTATCGAACTTTTGCCCGTGTTAGCTTAGGTTTAGTGTGTATATGTGTGGGGTAATAGGGCCCTGAGTTATGGAAATTTTGCCCGTATTAGGTGAGGTTTAGTGTGTATATGAGTGGGGTATTAGGGCCCTGTGTTATCGAAATTTTGCCCGGTTGCGGTTAGGTTTAGTGTGTATATGTGTGGGGTAATAGAGCCCTGTGTTATCGAAATTTTGCCCGTGTTAGGTTAGGTTAGTGTGGATATGAGTGGGGTATTAGAGCCCTGTGTTATCGAAATTTTGCCCGTGTTAGGTTAGGGTTGTGTGTATATGAGTGGGGTAATAGGGCCCTGTGTTATCGAAAATTTGCCCGTGTTAGGTTAGGCTAGTGTATATATGAGTGGCGTAATAGGGCCCTGTGTTATCAAAATTTTGCCCATGTTAGGTTAGAGTAGTGTGTATATGAGTGGGGTGTTAGGGCCCTGTGTTATCGAAATTTTGCCCGTGTTAGGTTAGGTTAGTGTATATATGAGTGGGGTAATAGGGCCCTGTGTTATCGAAATTTTGCCGTGTTAGGTTATTTTAAGTTTTTATATGAGTGCGGTATAGGGCCCAGTGTTACCGAAACTTTGCCCGTGTTAAGTAAGGTTTAGTGTGTGTATATGAGTGGGGTAATAGGGCCCTGTGTTATCGAAATTTTGCCCGTGTTTGGTTAGGTTTAGTGTGTATTTGAGTGGGGTAATAGGGCCCTGTGTTATAGAAATTTTGCCCGTGTTAAGTTAGGGTAGTGTGTGTATATGAGAGGAGTAGTAGGGCCATGTGTTACCGAAATTTTGCCCGTGTTGGGTTAGGTTTAGTGTGGGTATATGAGTGGGGTAATAGCGCCCTGTATTATCGAAATTTCGCCCGTGTTATGTTAGGTTTGGTGCGTATATGAGTGGGGCAATAGGGCCCTGATTTACGAAATTTTGCCCGTGTTAATTTAGGTTTAGTGTGTATATGAGTGGGGTAATAGGGCCCTTCGATATCGAAATTTTGCCCGTGTTAGGTTAGGGTAGTGTGTGTATGAGTGGGGTATTAGGGCCCTGTGTTATCAAAATTTTCCCCTTGTTGGTTTAGAGTAGTGAGGATATGAGTAGGGTAATAGGGCCCTGTGTTATCCAAATTTTGCCCGTGTTAGGTTAGGTTAGTGTTTTTTTTTTTTTTTTTTTTTTTTAAAGATTTTTTATTGTTCTACATGTTCCATTACAATATGTAATACTACATGTTGGGTTTGCTTTGTAAACTGATAAATACATCTTAATTTAACATTAATAATTACATAGATTTATATAGTTCAATTATTTTTTGTCAGATCAATTGCATTGGCATACTGAATATAGTTAGGTTAGTGTATACATGAGTGGGGTAATAGGGCCCTGTGTTATCGAAATTTAGCCCGGATTAGGTTAGGCTTAGTGTGTATATGTGTGGGGTAATAGGGTCCTGTGTTATGGAAATTTTGCCCGTATTAGGTTAGGCTTAGTGTGTATATGAGTGGGGTATTAGTGCCCTGTGTTAACGAAATTTTGCCCGTGTTAGGTTACATAAATAGTGTATATGAGTGGTGTATTAGGGCCCTGTGTTATCGAAATTTTGCCCGTGTTAGGTTAGGGTAGTGTGTATATGAGAGGGGTAATAGGGCCCTGTATTATCGCAAATTTGCCCGTGTTAGGTTAGGTTAGTGTATATATGGGTGGCGTAATAGGGCCCTGTGTTATCGAAATTTTGCCCGTGTGAGGTTAGGTTTAGTGAGTATATGAGTGGGATAATTGGACCCTGTGCTATCGAAATTTTGCCCGTGTTAGGTTAGGATTAGTGTGTATATGAGTGGGGTATTAGGTTCCTGTGTTGTCGAAATTTTGCCCGTGTTAGGTTAGGTTTTGTGTGTATATGTGTGGGGAAATAGGGCCCTGTGTTATGGAAATTTTGCCCTTATTCGGTTAGGTTTAGTGTGTATATGAGTGGGGTATTAGGGCCCTGTGTTATCGAAATTTTGCCCGTGTTCGGTTAGGTTTAGTGTGTATATGTGTGGGGTAATAGGGCCGTGTGTTATCGAAATTTTGCCCGTGTTAGGTTAGGGTAGTGTGTATATTAGTGGGGTAATAGGGCTGTGTGTTATCGAAATTTAGCCCGTGTTAGTTTAGGGTAGTGTGTATATGTGTAGGGTATTGGGGCCCTGAGTTATCGAAATTTTGCCCGTGTTAGGTTAGGTTAGTGTATAAATGAGTGGGGTAATAGGGCTCTGTGTTATTGAAATTTTGCCCGTGTTAGGTTAGGTTTAGTGAGTATATGTGTGGGGTAATAGGGCCCTGTGTTATGGAAATTTTGCCCCTATTAGGTTAGGTTTAGTGTGTATATGAGTGGGGTAATGGGGACCTGTGTTATCGAAATTTTGCCCGGGTTCCGTTAGGTTTAGTGTGTATATGTGTGGGGTAATAGGGCCCTGCTTTATCAAAATTTTGCCCGTGTTAGGTTAGGGTAGTGTGTATATGAGTGGGGTATTAGGGCCCTGTGTTATCGAAATTTTGCCCGTGTTAGGGTAGGGTTGTGTGTATATGAGTGGGGTAATAGGGCCCTGTGTTATCGAAAATTTGCCCGTGTTAGGTTAGGTTAGTGTATATATGAGTGGGGTAATAGGGCCCTGTGTTATCGAAATTTTGCCGTGTTAGGTTATGTTAAGTGTTTATATGAGTGCGGTAATAGGGCCCAGTGTTACCGAAACTTTGCCCGTGTTAAGTTAGCTTTAGTGTGTGTATATTAGTGGGGTAATAGTTCCCTGTGTTATCGAAATTTTGACCGTGTTATGTTAGGTTTAGTGTCTGTATATGAGTGGGTAATAGGGCCCTGTGTTATCGAAATTTTGCCGTGTTAGGTTGTGTTAAGTTTTTATGAGTGCGGTAATAGGGCCCAGTGTTACCGAAACTTTGCCCGTGTTAAGTTAGGTTTAGTGTGTGTATATGAGTGGGGTAATAGGGCCCTGTGTTATCGAAATTTTGCCCGTGCTTGGTTAGGTTTAGTGTGTATTTGAGTGGGGTAATAGGGCCCTGTGTTATAGAAATTTTGCCCGTGTTAGGTTAGGGTAGTGTGTGTATATGAGAGGAGCAGTAGGGCCATGAGTTACCGAAAATTTGCCCGTGTTGGGTTAGGTTTAGTGTGGGTATATGAGTGGGGTAATAGCGCCCTGTATTATCGAAATTTCACCCGTGTTAGGTTAGGTTTGGTGCGTATATGAGTGGGGCAATAGGGCCCTGATTTATCGAAATTTTGCCCGTGTTAATTTAGGTTTAGTGTGTATATGTGTGGGGTAATAGGGCCCTGTGTTATTGAAATGCTGCCCGCTTTAGGTTAGGGTAGGTTATTGTGTATATGAGTGGGGTAATAGGGCCCTTCGATATCGAAATTTTGCCCGTGTTAGGTTAGGGTAGTGTGTGTATGAGTGGGGTATTAGGGCCCTGTGTTATCAAAATTTTCCCCTTGTTGGTTTAGAGTAGTGAGGATATGAGTAGGGTAATAGGGCCCTGTGTTATCCAAATTTTGCCCGTGTTAGGTTAGGTTAGTGTATACATGAGTGGGGTAATAGGGCCCTGTGTTATCGAAATTTAGCCCGGATTAGGTTAGGCTTAGTGTGTATATGTGTGGGGTAATAGGGCCCTGTGTTATGGAAATTTTGCCCGTATTAGGTTAGGCTTAGTGTGTATATGAGTGGGGTATTAGTGCCCTGTGTTAACGAAATTTTGCCCGTGTTAGGTTACATAAATAGTGTATATGAGAGGGGTAATAGGGCCCTGTATTATCGAAAATTTGCCCGTGTTAGGTTAGGTTAGTGTATATATGGGTGGCGTAATAGGGCCCTGTGTTAACGAAATTTTGCCCGTGTTAGGTTAGAGTAGTGTGTATATGAGAGGGGTAATAGGGCGCTGTGTTATCGAAATTTTGCCCGTGTGAGGTTAGGTTTAGTGAGTATATGAGTGGGGTAATAGGAACCTGTGCTATCGAAATTTTGCCCGTGTTAGGTTAGGATTAGTGTGTATATGAGTGGGGTATTAGGTTCCTGTGTTGTCGAAATTTTGCCCGTGTTAGGTTAGGTTTAGTGTGTATATGTGTGGGGAAATAGGGCCCTGTGTTTTGGAAATTTTGCCCTTATTCGGTTAGGTTTAGTGTGTATATGAGTGGGGTATTAGGGCCCTGTGTTATCGAAATTTTGCCCGTGTTCGGTTAGGTTTAGTGTGTATTTGTGTGGGGTAATAGGGCCGTGTGTTATCGAAATTTTGCCCGTGTTAGGTTAGGGTAGTGTGTATATTAGTGGGGTAATAGGGCCCTGTGTTATCGAAATTTTGCACGTGTTAGTTTTGGGGTAGTGTGTATATGAGTAGGGTATTGGGGCACTGTGTTATCGAAATTTTGCCCGTGTTAGGTTAGGTTAGTGTATAAATGAGTGGGGTAATAGGGCTCTGTGTTATTGAAATTTTGCCCGTGTTAGGTTAGGTTTAGTGTGTATATGTGTGGGGTAATAGGGCCCTGTGTTATGGAAATTTTGCCCGTATTAGGTTAGGTTTAGTGTGTATATGAGTGGGGTAATGGGGACCTGTGTTATCGAAATTTTGCCCGTGTTAGTTTAGGGTAGTGTGTGTATGAGTGGGGTATTAGGGCCCTGAGTTATCGAAATTTTGCCCGTGTTAGGTTAGGGTTGTGTGTATATGAGTGGGGTAATAGGGCCCTGTGTTATCGAAAATTTGCCCGTGTTAGGTTAGGTTAGTGTATATATGAGTGGGGTAATAGGGCCCTGTGTTATCGAAATTTTGCCGTGTTAGGTTATGTTAAGTGTTTATATGAGTGCGGTAATAGGGCCCAGTGTTACCGAAACTTTGCCCGTGTTAAGTTAGGTTTAGTGTGTGTATACGAGTGGGGTAATAGTTCCCTGTGTTATCGAAATTTTGCCCGTGTTATGTTAGGTTTAGTGTCTGTATATGAGTGGGGTAATAGGGCCCTGTGTTATCGAAATTTTGCCCGTGTTAGGTTATGTTAAGTGTTTATATGAGTGCGGTAATAGGGCCCAGTGTTACCGAAACTTTGCCCGTGTTAAGTTAGGTTTAGTGTGTGTATATGAGTGGGGTAATAGGGTACTGTGATATCGAAATTTTGCCCGTGTTAGTTTAGGTTTAGTGTGTATATGAGTGGGGTAATAAGACCCTGTGCTATCGAAATTTTGCCCGTGTTAGGTTAGGATTAGTGTGTATATGAGTGGGGTATTAGGTTCCTGTGTTATCGAAACTTTGGCCGTGTTAGGTTAGGTTTAGTATGTATATGTGTGGCGAAATTGGGCCCTGTGTTATCGAAATTTTGCCCGTGTTAAGTTAGTTTTAGTGTGTATATGAGTGGGGTAATAGGGCCCTGTGTTATCGAAAATTTGTCCGTGTTAGTTTCGGGTAGTGTGTATATGAGTAGGGTATTGGGGCCCTGTGTTATCGAAGTATTGCCCGTGTTAGGTTAGGTTAGTATATAAATGAGTGGGGTATTAGGTTCCTGTGTTATCGAAATTTTGCCCGGGTCCGGTTAGGTTTAGTGTGTATATGTGTGGGGTAATAGGGCCCTGTGTTATCGAAATTTTGCCCGTGTTAGGTTAGGGTAGTGTGTATATGAGTGGGGTATTAGAGCCCTGTGTTATCGAAATTTTGCCCGTGTTAGGTTAGGGTTGCGTGTATATGAGTGGCGTAATAGGGCCCTGTGTTATCAAGATTTTGCCCGTGTTAGGTTAGAGTAGTGTGTATATGAGTGGGGTGTTAGGGCCCTGTGTTATCGAAATTTTGCCCGTGTTAGGTTAGGTTAGTGTATATATGAGTGGGGTAATAGGGCCCTGTGTTATCGAAATTTTGCCGTGTTAGGTTGTGTTAAGTTTTTATATGAGTGCGGTAATAGGGCCCAGTATTACCGAAACTTTGCCCGTGTTAAGTTAGGTTTAGTGTGTGTATATGAGTGGGGTAATAGGGCCCTGTGTTATCGAAATTTTGCCCGTGTTTGGTTAGGTTTAGTGTGTATTTGAGTGGGGTAATAGGGCCCTGTGTTATAGAAATTTTGCCCGTGTTAAGTTAGGGTAGTGTGTGTATATGAGAGGAGAAGTAGGGCCATGTGTTACCGAAATTTTGCCCGTGTTGGGTTAGGTTTTGTGTGGGTATATGAGTGGGGTAATAGCGCCCTGTATTATCGAAATTTCGCCCGTGTTAGGTTAGGTTTGGTGCGTATATGAGTGGGGCAATAGGGCCCTGATTTATCGAAATTTTGCCCTTGTTAATTTAGGTTTAGTGTGTATATGTGTGGGGTAATAGGGCCCTGTGTTATTGAAATGTTGCCCGCGTTAGGTTAGGGTAGGTTAGTGTGTGTATGAGTGGGGTAATAGGGCCCTTCGATATCGAAATTTTTCCCGTGTTAGGTTAGGGTAGTGTGTGTATGAGTGGGGTATTAGGGCCCTGTGTTATCAAAATTTTCCCCTTGTTGGTTTAGAGTAGTGAGGATATGAGTAGGGTAATAGGGCCCTGTGTTATCCAAATTTTGCCCGTGTTAGGTTAGGTTAGTGTATACATGAGTGGGGTAATAGGGCCCTGTGTTATCGAAATTTAGCCCGGATTAGGTTAGGCTTAGTGTGTATATGTGAGGGGTAATAGGGCCCTGTGTTATGGAAATTTTGAACGTATTAGGTTATGCTTAGTGTGTATATGAGGGGGGTATTAGTGCCCTGTGTTATCGAAATTTTGCCCGTGTTAGGTTAGGGTAGTGTGTATATGAGAGGGGTAATAGGGCCCTGTATTATCGAAAATTTGCCCGTGTTAGGTTAGGTTAGTCTATATATGGGTGGCGTAATAGGGCCCTGTGTTAACGAAATTTTGCCCGTGTTAGGTTAGAGTAGTGTGTATATGAGTGGGGTAATAGGGCCCTGTGTTATCGAAATTTTGCCCGTGTGAGGTTAGGTTTAGTGAGTATATGAGTGGGGTAATAGGACCCTGTGCTATCGAAATTTAGCCCGTGTTTGGTTAGGTTTAGTGTGTATATGTGTGGGGAAATAGGGCCCTGTGTTATGGAAATTTTGCCCTCTTTCGGTTAGGTTTAGTGTGTATATGAGTGGGGTATTAGGGCCCTGTGTTATCGAAATTTTGCCCGTGTTCGGTTAGGTTTAGTGTGTATATGTGTGGGGTAATAGGGCCGTGTGTTATCGAAATTTTGCCCGTGTTAGGTTAGGGTAGTGTGTATATTAGTGGGGTAATAGGGCCCTGTGTTATCGAAATTTTGCCCGTGTTAGTTTAGGGTAGAGTGTATATGAGTAGGGTATTGGGGCACTGTGTTATCGAAATTTTGCCCGTGTTAGGTTAGGTCAGTGTATAAATGAGTGGGGCTCTGTGTTACTGAAATTTTGCCCGTGTTAGGTTAGGTTTAGTGTGTATATGTGTGGGGTAATAGGGCCCTGTGTTATGGAAATTTTGCCCGTATTAGGTTAGGTTTAGTGTGTATATGAGTGGGGTAATGGGGACCTGTGTTATCGAAATTTTCCCCGGGTTCGGTAGGGTTTAGTGTGTATATGTGTGGGGTAATAGGGCCCTGTGTTATCGAAATTTTGCCCGTGTTAGGTTAGGGTAGTGTGTGTATGAGTGAGGTATTAGGGCCCTGTGTTATCGAAATTTTGTCCGTGTTAGGTTAGGGCTGTGTGTATATGAGTGGGGTAATAGGGCCCTGTGTTATCGAAAATTTGCCCGTGTTAGGTTAGGTTAGTGTTTATATGAG
Organism: Tenodera sinensis; assembly: GCA_030765045.1. Taxonomy (NCBI): domain Eukaryota; kingdom Metazoa; phylum Arthropoda; class Insecta; order Mantodea; family Mantidae; genus Tenodera; species Tenodera sinensis. Next base: position 102,067,621 of record CM060967.1, read on the forward strand.
TGGGGTAATAGTTCCCTGTGTTATCGAAATTTTGCCCGTGTTATGTTAGGTTTAGTGTCTGTATATGAGTGTGGTAATAGGGCCCTGTGTTATCGAAATTTTGCCCGTGTTAGGTTATGTTAAGTGTTTATATGAGTGCGGTAATAGGGCCCAGTGTTACCGAAACTTTACCCGTGTTAAGATAGGTTTAGTGTGTGTATATGAGTGGGGTAATAGGGTACTGTGATATCGAAATTTTGCCCGTGTTAGGTTAGGTTCAGTGTGTATATGAGTGGGGTAATAAGACCCTGTGCTATCGAAATTTTGCCCGTGTTAGGTTATGATTAGTGTGTATATGAGTGGGGTATTAGGTTCCTGTGTTATCGAAATTTTGCCCGTGTTGAGTTAGTTTTAGTGTGTATATGAGTGGGGTAATAGGGCCCTGTGTTATCGAAAATTTGCCCGTGTTAGTTTCGGGTAGTGTGTATATGAGTAGGGTATTGGGGCCCTGTGTTATCGAAATTTTGCCCGTGTTAGGTTAGGTTAGTATATAAATGAGTGGGGTAATAGGGCCCTGTGTTATCGAAAATTTGTCCGTGTTAGTTTCGGGTAGTGTGGATATGAGTAGGGTATTGGGGCCCTGTGTTATCGAAATATTGCCCGTGTTAGGTTAGGTTAGTATATAAATGAGTGGGGTATTAGGTTCCTGTGTTATCGAAATTTTGCCCGTGTTAGGTTACGTTAGTGTATATATGAGTGGCGTAATAGGGCCCTGTGTTATCAAAATTTTGCCCGTGTTAGGTTAGAGTAGTGTGTATATGAGTGGGGTGTTAGGGCCCTGTGTTATCGAAATTTTGCCCAAGTCAGGTTAGGTTTAGTGTGTGTATATGATTGGGGTAATAGGGCACTGTGTTATCGAAATTTTGCGCGTGTTAGCTTAGGGTAGAATGTGTATATGAGTGGAGTAAAAGGGCCCTGTGTTATGGAAATTTTTCCCGTATTAGGTTAGGTTTAGTGTGTATATGAGTGTGGTAATAGGGCCCTGTTTTATCGAAATTTTGCCCGTGTTAGGTTAGGTTTATTGTGTATATGTGTGGGGTAATAGGGCCCTGTGCTATCGAAATTTTTCCCGTGTTCGGTTAGGTTTAGTGTGTGTATATGTGTGGGGTAATAGGGCCCTGTGTTATCGAAATGTTGCCCGTGTTATGTAAGGGTAGTGTGTGTATACGAGTGGGGTAATAGGGCCCTGTGTTATCAAAATTTTGCCTGTGTTAGGTTAGGTTTATTGTGTGTATATGAGTGGGGTAATAGGGCCCTGTGTTATCGAAATTTTGCCCATGTTAGGTTAGGTTAGTGTGTGTATGAGTGGGGTAGTAGGGCCTCCGTTATGGACATTTTGCCCGTGTTAGGTTAGGTTTAGTGTGTATATGAGTGGGGTAATAGAGCCCTGTGTTATCGAAATTTTGCCCGTGTTAGGTTAGGTTTAGTGTGTATATGTGTGGGGTAATAGGGCCCTGTGTTATCGAAATTTTGCCCGAGTTAGGTTAGGTTTATTGTGTATATGTGTGGGGTAATAGGGCCCTGTGCTATCGAAATTTTTCCCGTGTTAGGTTAGGTTTAGTGTGTATATGTGTGGGGTAATAGGGCCCTGTGCTATCGAAATTTTTCCCGTGTTCGGTTAGGTTTAGTGTGTGTATATGTGTGGGGTAATAGGGCCCTGTGTTATCGAAATGTTGCCCGTGTTATGTAAGGGTAGTATGTGTATACGAGTGGGGTAATAGGGCCCTGTGTTATCAAAATTTTGCCTGTGTTAGGTTAGGTTTATTGTGTGTATATGAGTGGGGTAATAGGGCCCTGTGTTATCGAAATTTTGCCCATGTTAGGTTAGGTTAGTGTGTGTATGAGTGGGGTAGTAGGGCCTCCGTTATGGACATTTTGCCCGTGTTAGGTTAGGTTTAGTGTGTATATGAGTGGGGTAATAGGGCCCTGTGTTATCGAAATTTTGCCCATGTTAGGTTAGGTTAGTGTGTATATGAGTGGGGTAGTAGGGCCTCCGTTATGGACATTTTGCCCGTGTTAGGTTAGGTTTAGTGTGTATATGAGTGGGGTATTAGGGCCCTATGTTATCGAAATTTTGCCCGTGTTAGGTTATGGTAGTGTGTATACGTGTGGGGTAATAGGGCCCTGTGTTATAGAAATTTTGCCCGTGTTAGGTTAGGTTTAGTGTGTGTATATGAGTGGGGTATGGGGCCCTGTGTTATCGAAATTTTGCCCGTGTTAGGTTAGAGTAGGGTGTACATGAGTGGGGTAATGGGGCCCTGTGTTGTCGAAATTTTGCCCGTGTTAGGTTAGGTTAGTGTATATACGATTGGGGTAATAGGGCCCTGTGTTATCGAAATTTTGCCCGGGTTAATTTGGGTTTAGTGTGTATATGAGTGGCTTGATAGGGCCCTGTTTTATCGAAATTTTGCCCGTGTTAGGTTAGTGTAGTGTGTGTATACGTGTGGGGTAATAGGGCCCTGTGTTATCGAAATTTTGCCCGTGTTAGGTTAGGGTAGTGTGCGTATATGAGTGGGGTAATAGGGCCCTGTGTTATCGAAATTTGCCCGTGTTAGGTTAGGTTTAGTGTGTATATGAGTGACGTAATAGGCCCCTGTGTTATCGAAATTTTGCCCGTGTTAGGTTAGGGTAGTGTGTATATGAGTGGGGTAATAGGGCCCTGTGTTATCGAAATTTTGCCCGTGTTAGGTTAGGTTAGTGTGTATATGAGTGGGGTAATAAGGCCCTGTCTTATCGAAATTTTGCCCAAGTCAGGTTTGGTTTAGTGTGTGTATATGAGTGGGGTAATCGGGCCCTGTGTTATCGAAATTATGCCCGTGTTAGGTTAGGTTTGGTGTGTAAATGAGTGGGGTAATAGGGCCCTGTTTTATCGAAATTTTGCCCGTGTTAGGTTAGGTTTAGTGTGTATATGTGTGGGGTAATAGGGGCTTGTGCTATCGAAATGTTGCCCGTATTAGGTTAGGTTTAGTGTGTATATGAGTGGGGTATTAGGGCCCTGTTTTATCGAAATTTTGCCCGTGTTAGGTCAGTGTAGTGTGTGTATACGTGTGGGGTAATAGGGCCCTGTGTTATCGAAATTTTGCGCGTGTTAGCTTAGGGTAGAGTGTGTATATGAGTGGAGTAAAAGGGCCATGTGTTATCGAAATTATGCCCGTGTTAGGTTAGGTTTAGTTTGTAAATGAGTGGGGTAATAGGGCCCTGTTTTATCGAAATTTTGCCCGTGTTAGGTTAGGTTTAGTGTGTATATGTGTGGGGTAATAGGGCCCTTTGCTATCGAAATGTTGCCCGTATTAGGTTAGGTTTAGTGTGTATATGAGTGGGGTATTAGGGCCCTGTGCTATCGAAATTTTTCCCGTGTTCGGTTAGGTTTAGTGTGTGTATATGAGTGGGGTAATAGGGCCCTGTGTTATCGAAATGTTGCCCGTGTTATGTTAGGGTAGTGTGTGTATACGAGTGGGGTAATAGAGGCCTGTGTTATCGAAATTTTGCCCGTGTTAGGTTAGGTTTAGTGTGTATATGTGTGGGGTAATAGGTCCCTGTGTTATCGAAATTTTGCCCGAGTCAGGTTAGGTTTATTGTGTGTATATGAGTGGGGTAATAGGGCCCTGTGTTTTCGAAATTTTGCCCATGTTAGGTTAGGTTAGTGTGTATATGAGTGGGGTAATAGGGCCTTTGTTATGGACATTTTGCCCGTGTTAGGTTAGGTTTGGTGTGTATATGTGTGGGGTAATAGGGCCCTGTGTTATCGAAATTTTGCCCGAGTCAGGTTAGGCTTATTGTGTGTATATGAGTGGGGTAATAGGGCCCTGTGTTATGGAAATTTTGCCCGTGTTAGGTTAGGGTAGTGTGAATATGAGCGGGGTGATAGGGCCCTGTTGTATCAAAATTTTGCCCGTGTTAGATAAGGTTAGTGTATATATGAGTGTGGTATTAGGGCCCTGTGTTATCGAAATTTTTCCGTGTTAGGTTAGAGTAGGGTGTACATGAGTGGGGTAATAGGGCCCTGTGTTATCGAAGTTTTGCCCGTGTTTGGTTAGGTTAGTGTATATATGAGTGGGGTAATAGGGCCCTGTGTTATCGAAATTTTGCCCGTGTTAGGTTAGGTTAGTGTGTATATGAGTGGGGTAATAGAGCCCTGTGTTATCGAAAATTTGCCCGTGTTAGGTTAGGGTAGTGGGTGTATATGTGTGGGGTAATAGGGCCCTGTGTTATAGAAATTTTGCCCGTGTTAGGTTAGGTTTAGAGTGTGTATATGAGTGGGGTATCGGGCCCTGTGTTATCGAAATTTTGCCAGTGTTAGGTTAGGTTTAGTGTGTGTATATGAGTGGGGTAATAGGGCCCTGTGTTATCGAAATTTGCCGGTGGTAGGTTAGGTTTAGTGTGTAGATGAGTGACGTAATAGGCCCCTGTGTTATCGAAATGTTGCCCGTGTTAGGTTAGGGTAGTGTGTATATGAGCGGGGTGATAGGGCCCTGTTGTATCAAAATTTTGCCCGTGTTAGATAAGGTTAGTGTCTATATGAGTGCGGTAATAGGGCCCTATGTTATCGAAATTTTGCCCGTGTTAGGTTAGGTTAGTCTTTATATGGGTGGCGTAATAGGGCCCTGTGTTAACAAAATTTTGCCCGTGTTAGGTTAGAGTAGTGTGTATATGAGTGGGTTAATAGGGCCCTGTGTTATCGAAATTTTGCCCGTGTGAGGTTAGGTATAGTGAGTATATGAGTGAGGTAATAGGACCCTGTGCTATCGAAATTTTGCCCGTGTTAGGTTAGGATTAGTGTGTATATGAGTGGGGTATTAGGTTCCTGTGTTGTCGAAATTTTGCCCGTGTTGGGTTAGGTTTAGTGTGTATAAGTGTGGGGAAATAGGGCCCTGTGTTATGGAAATTTTGCCCTTATTCGGTTAGGTTAGTGTGTATATGAGTGGGGTATTAGGGCCCTGATTTATCGAAATTTTGCCCGTGTTATGTTAGGTTAGTGTGTATATGAGTGGGGTAATAGGGCCCTTCGTTATCGAAATTTTGCCCGTGTTAGGTTAGGGTAGTGTGTGTATGAGTGGGGTATTAGGGCCCTGTGTTATCAAAATTTTCCCCTTGTTGGGTTAGAGTAGTGAGGATATGAGTGGGGTAATAGGGCCCTGTGTTATCCAAATTTTGCCCGTGTTAGGTTAGGTTAGTGTATTCATGAGTGCGGTAATTGAGCCCTGTGTTATCGAAATTTCGCCCGGATTAGGCTAGACTTAGTGTGTATATGTGTGGGGTAATAGGGCCCTGTGTTATGGAAATTTTGCCCATGTTAGGTTAGATTAGTGTGTATATGAGTGGGGTATTAGGGCCCTGTGTTATCGAAATTTTGCCCGTGTAAGGTTAGGGTAGTATGTATATGAGAGGGGTAATAGGGCCCTGTATTATCGAAAATTTGCCCGTGTTAGTTTAGGTTAGTTTATATATGAGTGGCGTAATAGGGCCCTGTGTTACCGAAACTTTGCCCGTGTTAGGTTAGAGTAGTGTGTATATGAGTGGGGTAATAGGGCTCTGTGTTATCGAAATTTTGCCCGTGTTAGGTTAGGTTAGTGTATATATGAGTGGGGTAATAGGGCCATGTGTTATCGAAACTTTGCCCGTGTTAAGTTAGATTTAGTGTGTGTATATGAGTGGGGTAACAGGGCCCTGTGATATCGAACTTTTGTCCGTGTTATGTTAGGTTTAGTGTCTGTATATGAGTGGGGTAATAGGGAACTGTGTTATCGAAGGTTTGCCCGTGTTAGGTTAGGTTTAGTGTGTGTATAGGAGTGGGGTAATAGGGCCCTGTGTTATCGAAATTTTGCCCGTGTTATGTTGGGTTTAGTGTGTATATGAGTGGGGTAGTAGGGCCCTGTGTTATCGAAATTTTGCCCGTGTTAGGTTAGGGTAGCGTGTGTATATGATTGCGGTATTAGGACCCTGTGTTATCGAAACTTTGCCCGTGTTAGGTTAGGTTTAGTGTGCATATGAGTGGGGTAATAGGGCCCTGTGTTATCGAAGATTTGCCCGTGTTAGGTTAGGGTAGTGTGTGTATATGAGTAGAGTAATAATGGCCTGTGTTATCGTTATTTTGCCCGTGTTAGGTTAGCTTTATTGAGTATATGAGTGGCGTAATATGGCCCTGTGTTATGGAAAATTTGCCCGTGTTAGTTTAGGGTACTGTGTGTATATGAGTGGGGTTTTAGGGTCCTGTGTTATCGAAATATAGGCCGTGTTAGGTTAGGGTAGTTTGTGTATATGAGTGGAGTAATAGGGCCCTGTGTTATCGAAGGTTTGCCCGTGTTAGGTTAGGTTTAGTGTGTGTATAGGAGTGGGGTAATAGGGTACTGTGATATCGAAATTTTGCCCGTGTTGGGTTAGGTTTAGTGTGTATATGAGTGGGGTAATAAGACCCTGTGCTATCGAAATTTTGCCCGTGTTAGGTTAGGATTAGTGTGTATATGAGTGGGGTATAGGTTCCTGTGTTATCGAAATTTTGGCCGTGTTAGGTTAGGTTTAGTATGTATATGTGTGGCGAAATTGGGCCCTGTGTTATCGAAATTTTGCCCGTGTTAGGTTAGTTTTAGTGTTTATATGAGTGGGGTAATAGGGCCCTGTGTTATCGAAAATTTGCCCGAGTTAGTTTCGGGTAGTGTGTATATGAGTAGGGTATTGGGGCCCTGTGTTATCGAAATTTTGCCCGTGTTAGGTTAGGTTAGTATATAAATGAGTGGGGTAATAGGGCCCTGTGTTATCGAACTTTTGCCCGTGTTAGCTTAGGTTTAGTGTGTATATGTGTGGGGTAATAGGGCCCTGAGTTATGGAAATTTTGCCCGTATTAGGTGAGGTTTAGTGTGTATATGAGTGGGGTATTAGGGCCCTGTGTTATCGAAATTTTGCCCGGGTGCGGTTAGGTTTAGTGTGTATATGTGTGGGGTAATAGAGCCCTGTGTTATCGAAATTTTGCCCGTGTTAGGTTAGGTTAGTGTGGATATGAGTGGGGTATTAGAGCCCTGTGTTATCGAAATTTTGCCCGTGTTAGGTTAGGGTTGTGTGTATATGAGTGGGGTAATAGGGCCCTGTGTTATCGAAAATTTGCCCGTGTTAGGTTAGGCTAGTGTATATATGAGTGGCGTAATAGGGCCCTGTGTTATCAAAATTTTGCCCATGTTAGGTTAGAGTAGTGTGTATATGAGTGGGGTGTTAGGGCCCTGTGTTATCGAAATTTTGCCCGTGTTAGGTTAGGTTAGTGTATATATGAGTGGGGTAATAGGGCCCTGTGTTATCGAAATTTTGCCGTGTTAGGTTATTTTAAGTTTTTATATGAGTGCGGTATAGGGCCCAGTGTTACCGAAACTTTGCCCGTGTTAAGTAAGGTTTAGTGTGTGTATATGAGTGGGGTAATAGGGCCCTGTGTTATCGAAATTTTGCCCGTGTTTGGTTAGGTTTAGTGTGTATTTGAGTGGGGTAATAGGGCCCTGTGTTATAGAAATTTTGCCCGTGTTAAGTTAGGGTAGTGTGTGTATATGAGAGGAGTAGTAGGGCCATGTGTTACCGAAATTTTGCCCGTGTTGGGTTAGGTTTAGTGTGGGTATATGAGTGGGGTAATAGCGCCCTGTATTATCGAAATTTCGCCCGTGTTATGTTAGGTTTGGTGCGTATATGAGTGGGGCAATAGGGCCCTGATTTACGAAATTTTGCCCGTGTTAATTTAGGTTTAGTGTGTATATGAGTGGGGTAATAGGGCCCTTCGATATCGAAATTTTGCCCGTGTTAGGTTAGGGTAGTGTGTGTATGAGTGGGGTATTAGGGCCCTGTGTTATCAAAATTTTCCCCTTGTTGGTTTAGAGTAGTGAGGATATGAGTAGGGTAATAGGGCCCTGTGTTATCCAAATTTTGCCCGTGTTAGGTTAGGTTAGTGTTTTTTTTTTTTTTTTTTTTTTAAAGATTTTTTATTGTTCTACATGTTCCATTACAATATGTAATACTACATGTTGGGTTTGCTTTGTAAACTGATAAATACATCTTAATTTAACATTAATAATTACATAGATTTATATAGTTCAATTATTTTTTGTCAGATCAATTGCATTGGCATACTGAATATAGTTAGGTTAGTGTATACATGAGTGTGGTAATAGGGCCCTGTGTTATCGAAATTTAGCCCGGATTAGGTTAGGCTTAGTGTGTATATGTGTGGGGTAATAGGGTCCTGTGTTATGGAAATTTTGCCCGTATTAGGTTAGGCTTAGTGTGTATATGAGTGGGGTATTAGTGCCCTGTGTTAACGAAATTTTGCCCGTGTTAGGTTACATAAATAGTGTATATGAGTGGTGTATTAGGGCCCTGTGTTATCGAAATTTTGCCCGTGTTAGGTTAGGGTAGTGTGTATATGAGAGGGGTAATAGGGCCCTGTATTATCGCAAATTTGCCCGTGTTAGGTTAGGTTAGTGTATATATGGGTGGCGTAATAGGGCCCTGTGTTATCGAAATTTTGCCCGTGTGAGGTTAGGTTTAGTGAGTATATGAGTGGGATAATTGGACCCTGTGCTATCGAAATTTTGCCCGTGTTAGGTTAGGATTAGTGTGTATATGAGTGGGGTATTAGGTTCCTGTGTTGTCGAAATTTTGCCCGTGTTAGGTTAGGTTTTGTGTGTATATGTGTGGGGAAATAGGGCCCTGTGTTATGGAAATTTTGCCCTTATTCGGTTAGGTTTAGTGTGTATATGAGTGGGGTATTAGGGCCCTGCGTTATCGAAATTTTGCCCGTGTTCGGTTAGGTTTAGTGTGTATATGTGTGGGGTAATAGGGCCGTGTGTTATCGAAATTTTGCCCGTGTTAGGTTAGGGTAGTGTGTATATTAGTGGGGTAATAGGGCTGTGTGTTATCGAAATTTAGCCCGTGTTAGTTTAGGGTAGTGTGTATATGTGTAGGGTATTGGGGCCCTGAGTTATCGAAATTTTGCCCGTGTTAGGTTAGGTTAGTGTATAAATGAGTGGGGTAATAGGGCTCTGTGTTATTGAAATTTTGCCCGTGTTAGGTTAGGTTTAGTGAGTATATGTGTGGGGTAATAGGGCCCTGTGTTATGGAAATTTTGCCCCTATTAGGTTAGGTTTAGTGTGTATATGAGTGGGGTAATGGGGACCTGTGTTATCGAAATTTTGCCCGGGTTCCGTTAGGTTTAGTGTGTATATGTGTGGGGTAATAGGGCCCTGCTTTATCAAAATTTTGCCCGTGTTAGGTTAGGGTAGTGTGTATATGAGTGGGGTATTAGGGCCCTGTGTTATCGAAATTTTGCCCGTGTTAGGGTAGGGTTGTGTGTATATGAGTGGGGTAATAGGGCCCTGTGTTATCGAAAATTTGCCCGTGTTAGGTTAGGTTAGTGTATATATGAGTGGAGTAATAGGGCCCTGTGTTATCGAAATTTTGCCGTGTTAGGTTATGTTAAGTGTTTATATGAGTGCGGTAATAGGGCCCAGTGTTACCGAAACTTTGCCCGTGTTAAGTTAGCTTTAGTGTGTGTATATTAGTGGGGTAATAGTTCCCTGTGTTATCGAAATTTTGACCGTGTTATGTTAGGTTTAGTGTCTGTATATGAGTGGGTAATAGGGCCCTGTGTTATCGAAATTTTGCCGTGTTAGGTTGTGCTAAGTTTTTATGAGTGCGGTAATAGGGCCCAGTGTTACCGAAACTTTGCCCGTGTTAAGTTAGGTTTAGTGTGTGTATATGAGTGGGGTAATAGGGCCCTATGTTATCGAAATTTTGCCCGTGTTTGGTTAGGTTTAGTGTGTATTTGAGTGGGGTAATAGGGCCCTGTGTTATAGAAATTTTGCCCGTGTTAGGTTAGGGTAGTGTGTGTATATGAGAGGAGCAGTAGGGCCATGAGTTACCGAAAATTTGCCCGTGTTAGGTTAGGTTTAGTGTGGGTATATGAGTGGGGTAATAGCGCCCTGTATTATCGAAATTTCACCCGTGTTAGGTTAGGTTTGGTGCGTATATGAGTGGGGCAATAGGGCCCTGATTTATCGAAATTTTGCCCGTGTTAATTTAGGTTTAGTGTGTATATGTGTGGGGTAATAGGGCCCTGTGTTATTGAAATGCTGCCCGCTTTAGGTTAGGGTAGGTTATTGTGTATATGAGTGGGGTAATAGGGCCCTTCGATATCGAAATTTTGCCCGTGTTAGGTTAGGGTAGTGTGTGTATGAGTGGGGTATTAGGGCCCTGTGTTATCAAAATTTTCCCCTTGTTGGTTTAGAGTAGTGAGGATATGAGTAGGGTAATAGGGCCCTGTGTTATCCAAATTTTGCCCGTGTTAGGTTAGGTTAGTGTATACATGAGTGGGGTAATAGGGCCCTGTGTTATCGAAATTTAGCCCGGATTAGGTTAGGCTTAGTGTGTATATGTGTGAGGTAATAGGGCCCTGTGTTATGGAAATTTTGCCCGTATTAGGTTAGGCTTAGTGTGTATATGAGTGGGGTATTAGTGCCCTGTGTTAACGAAATTTTGCCCGTGTTAGGTTAGAGTAGTGTGTATATGAGTGGGGTAATAGGGCGCTGTGTTATCGAAATTTTGCCCGTGTGAGGTTAGGTTTAGTGAGTATATGAGTGGGGTAATAGGAACCTGTGCTATCGAAATTTTGCCCGTGTTAGGTTAGGATTAGTGTGTATATGAGTGGGGTATTAGGTTCCTGTGTTGTCGAAATTTTGCCCGTGTTAGGTTAGGTTTAGTGTGTATATGTGTGGGGAAATAGGGCCCTGTGTTTTGGAAATTTTGCCCTTATTCGGTTAGGTTTAGTGTGTATATGAGTGGGGTATTAGGGCCCTGTGTTATCGAAATTTTGCCCGTGTTCGGTTAGGTTTAGTGTGTATTTGTGTGGGGTAATAGGGCCGTGTGTTATCGAAATTTTGCCCGTGTTAGGTTAGGGTAGTGTGTATATTAGTGGGGTAATAGGGCCCTGTGTTATCGAAATTTTGCACGTGTTAGTTTAGGGTAGTGTGTATATGAGTAGGGTATTGGGGCACTGTGTTATCGAAATTTTGCCCGTGTTAGGTTAGGTTAGTGTATAAATGAGTGGGGTAATAGGGCTCTGTGTTATTGAAATTTTGCCCGTGTTAGGTTAGGTTTAGTGTGTATATGTGTGGGGTAATAGGGCCCTGTGTTATGGAAATTTTGCCCGTATTAGGTTAGGTTTAGTGTGTATATGAGTGGGGTAATGGGGACCTGTGTTATCGAAATTTTGCCCGTGTTAGTTTAGGGTAGTGTGTGTATGAGTGGGGTATTAGGGCCCTGAGTTATCGAAATTTTGCCCGTGTTAGGTTAGGGTTGTGTGTATATGAGTGGGGTAATAGGGCCCTGTGTTATCGAAAATTTGCCCGTGTTAGGTTAGGTTAGTGTATATATGAGTGGGGTAATAGGGCCCTGTGTTATCGAAATTTTGCCGTGTTAGGTTATGTTAAGTGTTTATATGAGTGCGGTAATAGGGCCCAGTGTTACCGAAACTTTGCCCGTGTTAAGTTAGGTTTAGTGTGTGTATATGAGTGGGGTAATAGTTCCCTGTGTTATCGAAATTTTGCCCGTGTTATGTTAGGTTTAGTGTCTGTATATGAGTGGGGTAATAGGGCCCTGTGTTATCGAAATTTTGCCCGTGTTAGGTTATGTTAAGTGTTTATATGAGTGCGGTAATAGGGCCCAGTGTTACCGAAACTTTGCCCGTGTTAAGTTAGGTTTAGTGTGTGTATATGAGTGGGGTAATAGGGTACTGTGATATCGAAATTTTGCCCGTGTTAGTTTAGGTTTAGTGTGTATATGAGTGGGGTAATAAGACCCTGTGCTATCGAAATTTTGCCCGTGTTAGGTTAGGATTAGTGTGTATATGAGTGGGGTATTAGGTTCCTGTGTTATCGAAACTTTGGCCGTGTTAGGTTAGGTTTAGTATGTATATGTGTGGCGAAATTGGGCCCTGTGTTATCGAAATTTTGCCCGTGTTAAGTTAGTTTTCGTGTGTATATGAGTGGGGTAATAGGGCCCTGTGTTATCGAAAATTTGTCCGTGTTAGTTTCGGGTAGTGTGTATATGAGTAGGGTATTGGGGCCCTGTGTTATCGAAGTATTGCCCGTGTTAGGTTAGGTTAGTATATAAATGAGTGGGGTATTAGGTTCCTGTGTTATCGAAATTTTGCCCGGGTCCGGTTAGGTTTAGTGTGTATATGTGTGGGGTAATAGGGCCCTGTGTTATCGAAATTTTGCCCGTGTTAGGTTAGGGTAGTGTGTATATGAGTGGGGTATTAGAGCCCTGTGTTATCGAAATTTTGCCCGTGTTAGGTTAGGGTTGCGTGTATATGAGTGGCGTAATAGGGCCCTGTGTTATCAAGATTTTGCCCGTGTTAGGTTAGAGTAGTGTGTATATGAGTGGGGTGTTAGGGCCCTGTGTTATCGAAATTTTGCCCGTGTTAGGTTAGGTTAGTGTATATATGAGTGGGGTAATAGGGCCCTGTGTTATCCAAATTTTGCCGTGTTAGGTTGTGTTAAGTTTTTATATGAGTGCGGTAATAGGGCCCAGTATTACCGAAACTTTGCCCGTGTTAAGTTAGGTTTAGTGTGTGTATATGAGTGGGGTAATAGGGCCCTGTGTTATCGAAATTTTGCCCGTGTTTGGTTAGGTTTAGTGTGTATTTGAGTGGGGTAATAGGGCCCTGTGTTATAGAAATTTTGCCCGTGTTAAGTTAGGGTAGTGTGTGTATATGAGAGGAGAAGTAGGGCCATGTGTTACCGAAATTTTGCCCGTGTTAGGTTAGGGCTGTGTGTATATGAGTGGGGTAATAGGGCCCTGTGTTATCGAAAATTTGCCCGTGTTAGGTTAGGTTAGTGTTTATATGAGTGGGGTAATAGTTCCCTGTGTTATCGAAATTTTGCCCGTGTTATGTTAGGTTTAGTGTCTGTATATGAGTGTGGTAATAGGGCCCTGTGTTATCGAAATTTTGCCCGTGTTAGGTTATGTTAAGTGTTTATATGAGTGCGGTAATAGGGCCCAGTGTTACCGAAACTTTACCCGTGTTAAGATAGGTTTAGTGTGTGTATATGAGTGGGGTAATAGGGTACTGTGATATCGAAATTTTGCCCGTGTTAGGTTAGGTTCAGTGTGTATATGAGTGGGGTAATAAGACCCTGTGCTATCGAAATTTTGCCCGTGTTAGGTTATGATTAGTGTGTATATGAGTGGGGTATTAGGTTCCTGTGTTATCGAAATTTTGCCCGTGTTGAGTTAGTTTTAGTGTGTATATGAGTGGGGTAATAGGGCCCTGTGTTATCGAAAATTTGCCCGTGATAGTTTCGGGTAGTGTGTATATGAGTAGGGTATTGGGGCCCTGTGTTATCGAAATTTTGCCCGTGTTAGGTTAGGTTAGTATATAAATGAGTGGGGTAATAGGGCCCTGTGTTATCGAAAATTTGTCCGTGTTAGTTTCGGGTAGTGTGGATATGAGTAGGGTATTGGGGCCCTGTGTTATCGAAATATTGCCCGTGTTAGGTTAGGTTAGTATATAAATGAGTGGGGTATTAGGTTCCTGTGTTATCGAAATTTTGCCCGTGTTAGGTTACGTTAGTGTATATATGAGTGGCGTAATAGGGCCCTGTGTTATCAAAATTTTGCCCGTGTTAGGTTAGAGTAGTGTGTATATGAGTGGGGTGTTAGGGCCCTGTGTTATCGAAATTTTGCCCGTGTTAGGTTAGGTTAGTGTATATATGAGTGGGGTAATAGGGCCCTGTGTTATCGAAATTTTGCCGTGTTAGGTTGTGTTAAGTTTTTATATGAGTGCGGTAATAGGGCCCAGTGTTACCGAAACTTTGCCCGTGTTAAGTTAGGTTTAGTGTGTGTATATGAGTGGGGTAATAGGGCCCTGTGTTATCGAAATTTTGCCCGTGTTAGTTTAGGTTTAGTGTGTATATGAGTGGGGTAATAAGACCCTGTGCTATCGAAATTTTGCCCGTGTTAGGTTAGGATTAGTGTGTATATGAGTGGGGTATTAGGTTCCTGTGTTATCGAAACTTTGGCCGTGTTAGGTTAGGTTTAGTATGTATATGTGTGGCGAAATTGGGCCCTGTGTTATCGAAATTTTGCCCGTGTTAAGTTAGTTTTAGTGTGTATATGAGTGGGGTAATAGGGCCCTGTGTTATCGAAAATTTGTCCGTGTTAGTTTCGGGTAGTGTGTATATGAGTAGGGTATTGGGGCCCTGTGTTATCGAAGTATTGCCCGTGTTAGGTTAGGTTAGTATATAAATGAGTGGGGTATTAGGTTCCTGTGTTATCGAAATTTTGCCCGGGTCCGGTTAGGTTTAGTGTGTATATGTGTGGGGTAATAGGGCCCTGTGTTATCGAAATTTTGCCCGTGTTAGGTTAGGGTAGTGTGTATATGAGTGGGGTATTAGAGCCCTGTGTTATCGAAATTTTGCCCGTGTTAGGTTAGGGTTGCGTGTATATGAGTGGCGTAATAGGGCCCTGTGTTATCAAGATTTTGCCCGTGTTAGGTTAGAGTAGTGTGTATATGAGTGGGGTGTTAGGGCCCTGTGTTATCGAAATTTTGCCCGTGTTAGGTTAGGTTAGTGTATATATGAGTGGGGTAATAGGGCCCTGTGTTATCGAAATTTTGCCGTGTTAGGTTGTGTTAAGTTTTTATATGAGTGCGGTAATAGGGCCCAGTATTACCGAAACTTTGCCCGTGTTAAGTTAGGTTTAGTGTGTGTATATGAGTGGGGTAATAGGGCCCTGTGTTATCGAAATTTTGCCCGTGTTTGGTTAGGTTTAGTGTGTATTTGAGTGGGGTAATAGGGCCCTGTGTTATAGAAATTTTGCCCGTGTTAAGTTAGGGTAGTGTGTGTATATGAGAGGAGAAGTAGGGCCATGTGTTACCGAAATTTTGCCCGTGTTGGGTTAGGTTTTGTGTGGGTATATGAGTGGGGTAATAGCGCCCTGTATTATCGAAATTTCGCCCGTGTTAGGTTAGGTTTGGTGCGTATATGAGTGGGGCAATAGGGCCCTGATTTATCGAAATTTTGCCCTTGTTAATTTAGGTTTAGTGTGTATATGTGTGGGGTAATAGGGCCCTGTGTTATTGAAATGTTGCCCGCGTTAGGTTAGGGTAGGTTAGTGTGTGTATGAGTGGGGTAATAGGGCCCTTCGATATCGAAATTTTTCCCGTGTTAGGTTAGGGTAGTGTGTGTATGAGTGGGGTATTAGGGCCCTGTGTTATCAAAATTTTCCCCTTGTTGGTTTAGAGTAGTGAGGATATGAGTAGGGTAATAGGGCCCTGTGTTATCCAAATTTTGCCCGTGTTAGGTTAGGTTAGTGTATACATGAGTGGGGTAATAGGGCCCTGTGTTATCGAAATTTAGCCCGGATTAGGTTAGGCTTAGTGTGTATATGTGAGGGGTAATAGGGCCCTGTGTTATGGAAATTTTGAACGTATTAGGTTATGCTTAGTGTGTATATGAGGGGGGTATTAGTGCCCTGTGTTATCGAAATTTTGCCCGTGTTAGGTTAGGGTAGTGTGTATATGAGAGGGGTAATAGGGCCCTGTATTATCGAAAATTTGCCCGTGTTAGGTTAGGTTAGTCTATATATGGGTGGCGTAATAGGGCCCTGTGTTAACGAAATTTTGCCCGTGTTAGGTTAGAGTAGTGTGTATATGAGTGGGGTAATAGGGCCCTGTGTTATCGAAATTTTGCCCGTGTGAGGTTAGGTTTAGTGAGTATATGAGTGGGGTAATAGGACCCTGTGCTATCGAAATTTTGCCCGTGTTAGGTTAGGTTTAGTGTGTATATGTGTGGGGAAATAGGGCCCTGTGTTATGGAAATTTTGCCCTCTTTCGGTTAGGTTTAGTGTGTATATGAGTGGGGTATTAGGGCCCTGTGTTATCGAAATTTTGCCCGTGTTCGGTTAGGTTTAGTGTGTATATGTGTGGGGTAATAGGGCCGTGTGTTATCGAAATTTTGCCCGTGTTAGGTTAGGGTAGTGTGTATATTAGTGGGGTAATAGGGCCCTGTGTTATCGAAATTTTGCCCGTGTTAGTTTAGGGTAGAGTGTATATGAGTAGGGTATTGGGGCACTGTGTTATCGAAATTTTGCCCGTGTTAGGTTAGGTTAGTGTATAAATGAGTGGGGCTCTGTGTTACTGAAATTTTGCCCGTGTTAGGTTAGGTTTAGTGTGTATATGTGTGGGGTAATAGGGCCCTGTGTTATGGAAATTTTGCCCGTATTAGGTTAGGTTTAGTGTGTATATGAGTGGGGTAATGGGGACCTGTGTTATCGAAATTTTCCCCGGGTTCGGTAGGGTTTAGTGTGTATATGTGTGGGGTAATAGGGCCCTGTGTTATCGAAATTTTGCCCGTGTTAGGTTAGGGTAGTGTGTGTATGAGTGGGGTATTAGGGCCCTGTGTTATCGAAATTTTGTCCGTGTTAGGTTAGGGCTGTGTGTATATGAGTGGGGTAATAGGGCCCTGTGTTATCGAAAATTTGCCCGTGTTAGGTTAGGTTAGTGTTTATATGAGTGGGGTAATAGTTCCCTGTGTTATCGAAATTTTGCCCGTGTTATGTTAGGTTTAGTGTCTGTATATGAGTGTGGTAATAGGGCCCTGTGTTATCGAAATTTTGCCCGTGTTAGGTTATGTTAAGTGTTTATATGAGTGCGGTAATAGGGCCCAGTGTTACCGAAACTTTACCCGTGTTAAGATAGGTTTAGTGTGTGTATATGAGTGGGGTAATAGGGTACTGTGATATCGAAATTTTGCCCGTGTTAGGTTAGGTTCAGTGTGTATATGAGTGGGGTAATAAGACCCTGTGCTATCGAAATTTTGCCCGTGTTAGGTTATGATTAGTGTGTATATGAGTGGGGTATTAGGTTCCTGTGTTATCGAAATTTTGCCCGTGTTGAGTTAGTTTTAGTGTGTATATGAGTGGGGTAATAGGGCCCTGTGTTATCGAAAATTTGCCCGTGTTAGTTTCGGGTAGTGTGTATATGAGTAGGGTATTGGGGCCCTGTGTTATCGAAATTTTGCCCGTGTTAGGTTAGGTTAGTATATAAATGAGTGGGGTAATAGGGCCCTGTGTTATCGAAAATTTGTCCGTGTTAGTTTCGGGTAGTGTGGATATGAGTAGGGTATTGGGGCCCTGTGTTATCGAAATATTGCCCGTGTTAGGTTAGGTTAGTATATAAATGAGTGGGGTATTAGGTTCCTGTGTTATCGAAATTTTGCCCGTGTTAGGTTACGTTAGTGTATATATGAGTGGCGTAATAGGGCCCTGTGTTATCAAAATTTTGCCCGTGTTAGGTTAGAGTAGTGTGTATATGAGTGGGGTGTTAGGGCCCTGTGTTATCGAAATTTTGCCCGTGTTAGGTTAGGTTAGTGTATATATGAGTGGGGTAATAGGGCCCTGTGTTATCGAAATTTTGCCGTGTTAGGTTGTGTTAAGTTTTTATATGAGTGCGGTAATAGGGCCCAGTGTTACCGAAACTTTGCCCGTGTTAAGTTAGGTTTAGTGTGTGTATATGAGTGGGGTAATAGGGCCCTGTGTTATCGAAATTTTGCCCGTGTTTGGTTAGGTTTAGTGTGTATTTGAGTGGGGTATAAGGGCCCTGTGTTATAGAAATTTTGCCCGTGTTAAGTTAGGGTAGTGTGTGTATATGAGAGGAGAAGTAGGGCCATGTGTTACCGAAATTTTGCCCGTGTTGGGTTAGGTTTAGTGTGGGTATATGAGTGGGGTAATAGCGCCCTGTATTATCGAAATTTCGCCCGTGTTAGGTTAGGTTTGGTGCGTATATGAGTGGGGCAATAGGGCCCTGATTGATCGAAATTTTGCCCTTGTTAATTTAGGTTTAGTGTGTATATGTGTGGGGTAATAGGGCCCTGTGTTATTGAAATGTTGCCCGCGTTAGGTTAGGGTAGGTTAGTGTGTGTATGAGTGGGGTAATAGGGCCCTTCGATATCGAAATTTTTCCCGTGTTAGGTTAGGGTAGTGTGTGTATGAGTGGGGTATTAGGGCCCTGTGTTATCAAAATTTTCCCCTTGTTGGTTTAGAGTAGTGAGGATATGAGTAGGGTAATAGGGCCCTGTGTTATTTAAATTTTGCCCGTGTTAGGTTAGGTTAGTGTATACATGAGTGGGGTAATAGGGCCCTGTGTTATCGAAATTTAGCCCGGATTAGGTTAGGCTTAGTGTGTATATGTGTGGGGTAATAGGGCCCTGTGTTATGGAAATTTTGCCCGTATTAGGTTAGGCTTAGTGTGTATATGAGAGGGGTAATAGGGCCCTGTATTATCGAAAATTTGCCCGTGTCAGGTTAGGTTAGTCTATATATGGGTGGCGTAATAGGGCCCTGTGTTAACGAAATTTTGCCCGTGTTAGGTTAGAGTAGTGAGTATATGAGTGGGGTAATAGGACCCTGTGCTATCGAAATTTTGCCCGTGTTAGGTTAGGATTAGTGTGTATATGAGTGGGGTATTAGGTTCCTGTGTTGTCGAAATTTTGCCCGTGTTAGGTTAGGTTTAGTGTGTATATGTGTGGGGAAATAGGGCCCTGTGATATGGAAATTTTGCCCTCTTTCGGTTAGGTTTAGTGTGTATATGAGTGGGTTATTAGGGCCCTGTGTTATCGAAATTTTGCCCGTGTTCGGTTAGGTTTAGTATGTATATGTGTGGCGAAATTCGGCCCTGTGTTATCGAAATTTTGCACGTGTTAAGTTAGTTTTAGTGTGTATATGAGTGGGGTAATAGGGCCCTGTGTTATCGAAAATTTGCCCGTGTTAGTTTCGGGTAGTGTGTATATGAGTAGGGTATTGGGGCCCTGTGTTATCGAAATTTTGCCCGTGTTAGGTGAGGTTAGTATATAAATGAGTGGGGTAATAGGGCCCTGTGTTATCGAAATTTTGCCCGTGTTAGGTTCGGTTTAGTGTGTATATGTGTGGGGTAATAGGGCCCTGTGTTATGGAAATTTGGCCCGTATTAGGTTAGGTTTAGTGTGTATATGAGTGGGGTATTAGGTTCCTGTGTTATCGAAATTTTGCCCGGGTTCGGTTAGGTTTAGTGTGTATATGTGTGGGGTAATAGGGCCCTGTGTTATCGAAATTTTGCCCGTGTTAGGTTAGGGTAGTGTGTATATGAGTGGGGTATTAGAGCCCTGTGTTATCGAAATTTTGCCCGTGTTAGGTTAGGGTTGTGTGTATATGAGTGGGGTAATAGGGCCCTGTTTTATCGAAAATTTGCCCGTGTTAGGTTAGGTTAGTGTATATATGAGTGGCGTAATAGTGCCCTGTGTTATCAAAATTTTGCCCGTGTAAGGTTAGAGTAGTGTGTATATGAGTGGGGTGTTAGGGCCCTGTGTTATCGAAATTTTGCCCGTGTTAGGTTAGGATAGTGTATATATGAGTGGGGTAATAGGGCCCTGTGATATCGAAATTTTGCCGTGTTAGGTTGTGTTAAGTTTTTATATGAGTGCGGTAATAGGGCCCAGTGTTACCGAAACTTTGCCCGTGTTAAGTTAGGTTTAGTGTGTGTATATGAGTGGGGTAATAGGACCCTGTGTTATCGAAATTTTGCCCGTGTTTGGTTAGGTTTAGTGTGTATTTGAGTGGGGTAATAGGGCCCTGTGTTATAGAAATTTTGCCCGTGTTAAGTTAGGGTAGTGTGTGTATATGAGAGGAGTAGTAGGGCCATGTGTTACCGAAAATTTGCCCGTGTTGGGTTAGGTTTAGTGTGGGTATATGAGTGGGGTGGTAGCGTCCGGTATTATCGAAATGTCGCCCGTGTTAGGTTAGGTTTGGTGCGTATATGAGTGGGGCAATAGGGCCCTGATTTATCGAAATTTTGCCCGTGTTAATTTAGGTTTAGTGTGTATATGTGTGGGGTAATAGGGCCCTGTGTTATGGAAATATTGCCCGCGTTAGGTTAGGGTAGGTTAGTGTGTATATGAGTGGGGTAATAGGGCCCTTCGATATCGAAATTTCGCCTGTGTTAGGTTAGGGTAGTGTGTGTATGAGTGGGGTATTAGGGCCCTGTGTTATCGAAATTTTGCCCGTGTTCGGTTAGGTTTAGTGTGTATATGTGTGGGGTAATAGGGCCATGTGTTATCGAAATTTTGCCCTTGTTAGGTTAGGGTAGTGTGTATATTAGTAGGGTAATAGGGCCCTGTGTTATCGAAATTTTGCCCGTGTTAGTTTAGGGTAGTGTGTTTATGAGTAGGGTATTGGGGCCCTGTGTTATCGAAATTTTGCCCGTGTTAGGTTAGGTTAGTTATGAATGAGTGGGGTAATAGGGCTCTGTGTTATTGAAATTTTGCCCGTGTTAGGTTAGGTTTAGGGTGTATATGTGTGGGGTAATAGGGCCCTGTGTTATGGAAATTTTGCCCGAATTAGGTTAGGTTTAGTGTGTATATGAGTGGGGTAATAGGGCCCTGTGTTATCGAAATTTTGCCCGGGTTCGGTTAGGTTTAGTGTGTATATGTGTGGGGTAATAGGGCCCTGTGTTATCGAAATTTTGCCCGTGTTAGGTTAGGGTAGTGTGTATATGAGTGGGGTATTAGGGCCCTGTGGTATCGAAATTTTGCCCGTGTTAGGTTAGGGTTGTGTGTATATGAGTGGGTAAATAGGGCCCTGTGTTATCGAAAATTTGCCCGTGTTAGGTTAGATTAGTGTATATATGTGTGGCGTAATAGGGCCCTGTGTTATCGAAATTTTTCCCGTGTTAGGTTAGAGTAGTGTGTATATGAGTGGGGTGTTAGGGTCCTGTGTTATCGAAATTTTGCCCGGGTTCGGTTAGGTTTAGTGTGTATATGTGTGGGGTAATAGGGCCCTGTGTTATCGAAATTTTGCCCGTGTTAGGTTAGGGTAGTGTGTATATGAGTGGGGTATTAGAGCCCTGTGTTATCGAAATTTTGCCCGTGTTAGGTTAGGGTTGTGTGTATATGAGTGGGGTAATAGGGCCCTGTTTTATCGAAAATTTGCCCGTGTTAGGTTAGGTTAGTGTATATATGAGTGGCGTAATAGTGCCCTGTGTTATCAAAATTTTGCCCGTGTAAGGTTAGAGTAGTGTGTATATGAGTGGGGTGTTAGGGCCCTGTGTTATCGAAATTTTGCCCGTGTTAGGTTAGGATAGTGTATATATGAGTGGGGTAATAGGGCCCTGTGATATCGAAATTTTGCCGTGTTAGGTTGTGTTAAGTTTTTATATGAGTGCGGTAATAGGGCCCAGTGTTACCGAAACTTTGCCCGTGTTAAGTTAGGTTTAGTGTGTGTATATGAGTGGGGTAATAGGACCCTGTGTTATCGAAATTTTGCCCGTGTTTGGTTAGGTTTAGTGTGTATTTGAGTGGGGTAATAGGGCCCTGTGTTATAGAAATTTTGCCCGTGTTAAGTTAGGGTAGTGTGTGTATATGAGAGGAGTAGTAGGGCCATGTGTTACCGAAAATTTGCCCGTGTTGGGTTAGGTTTAGTGTGGGTATATGAGTGGGGTGGTAGCGTCCGGTATTATCGAAATGTCGCCCGTGTTAGGTTAGGTTTGGTGCGTATATGAGTGGGGCAATAGGGCCCTGATTTATCGAAATTTTGCCCGTGTTAATTTAGGTTTAGTGTGTATATGTGTGGGGTAATAGGGCCCTGTGTTATGGAAATATTGCCCGCGTTAGGTTAGTGTAGGTTAGTGTGTATATGAGTGGGGTAATAGGGCCCTTCGATATCGAAATTTTGCCTGTGTTAGGTTAGGGTAGTGTGTGTATGAGTGGGGTATTAGGGCCCTGTGTTATCGAAATTTTGCCCGTGTTCGGTTAGGTTTAGTGTGTATATGTGTGGGGTAATAGGGCCATGTGTTATCGAAATTTTGCCCTTGTTAGGTTAGGGTAGTGTGTATATTAGTAGGGTAATAGGGCCCTGTGTTATCGAAATTTTGCCCGTGTTAGTTTAGGGTAGTGTGTTTATGAGTAGGGTATTGGGGCCCTGTGTTATCGAAATTTTGCCCGTGTTAGGTTAGGTTAGTTATGAATGAGTGGGGTAATAGGGCTCTGTGTTATTGAAATTTTGCCCGTGTTAGGTTAGGTTTAGGGTGTATATGTGTGGGGTAATAGGGCCCTGTGTTATGGAAATTTTGCCCGAATTAGGTTAGGTTTAGTGTGTATATGAGTGGGGTAATAGGGCCCTGTGTTATCGAAATTTTGCCCGGGTTCGGTTAGGTTTAGTGTGTATATGTGTGGGGTAATAGGGCCCTGTGTTATCGAAATTTTGCCCGTGTTAGGTTAGGGTAGTGTGTATATGAGTGGGGTATTAGGGCCCTGTGGTATCGAAATTTTGCCCGTGTTAGGTTAGGGTTGTGTGTATATGAGTGGGTAAATAGGGCCCTGTGTTATCGAAAATTTGCCCGTGTTAGGTTAGATTAGTGTATATATGTGTGGCGTAATAGGGCCCTGTGTTATCGAAATTTTTCCCGTGTTAGGTTAGAGTAGTGTGTATATGAGTGGGGTGTTAGGGTCCTGTGTTATCGAAATTTTGCCCGTGTTAGGTTAGGTTAGTGTATATATGAGTGGGGTAATAGGGCCCTGTGTTATCGAAATTTTGCTGTGTTAGGTTATGTTAAGTGTTTATATGAGTGCGGTAATAGGGCCCAGTGTTACCTAAACTTTGCCCGTGTTAAGTTAGGCTTAGTGTGTGTATATGAGTGGGGTAATAGTTCCCTGTGTTATCGAAATTTTGCCCGTGTTAGGTTAGGGTAGTGTGTATATGTGTGGGGTAATAGGGCCCTGTGTTATCGAAATTTTGCCCGTGTTAGGTTAGGGTTGTGTTTATATGAGTAGGTAAATAGGGCCCTGTGTTATCGAAAATTTGCCCGTGTTAGGTTAGATTAGTGTATATATGTGTGGCGTAATAGGGCCCTGTGTTATTGAAATTTTTCCCGTGTTAGGTTAGAGTAGTGTGTATATGAGTGGGGTGTTAGGGTCCTGTGTTATCGAAATTTTGCCCGTGTTAGGTTAGGTTAGTGTATATATGAGTGGGGTAATAGGGCCCTGTGTTATCGAAATTTTGCTGTGTTAGGTTATGTTAAGTGTTTATATGAGTGCGGTAATAGGGCCCAGTGTTACCGAAACTTTGCCCGTGTTAAGTTAGGTTTAGTGTGTGTATATGAGTGGGGTAATAGGGTACTGTGATATCGAAATTTTGCCCGTGTTAGGTTAGGTTTAGTGTGTATATGAGTGGGGTTATAAGACCCTGTGCAATCGAAATTTTGCCCGTGTTAGGTTAGGATTAGTGTGTATATGAGTGGGGTATTAGGTTCCTGTGTTATCGAAATTTTGGCCGTGTTAGGTTAGGTTTAGTATGTATATGTGTGGCGAAATTGGGCCCTGTGTTATCGAAATTTTGCCCGTGTTAAGTTAGTTTTAGTGTGTATATGAGTGGGGTAATAGGGCCCTGTGTTATCGAAAATTTGCCCGTGTTAGTTTCGGGTAGTGTGTATATGAGTAGGGTATTGGGGCCCTGTGTTATCGAAATTTTGCCCGTGATAGGTTAGGTTAGTATATAAATGAGTGGGGTAATAGGGCCCTGTGTTATCGAAATTTTGCCCGTGTTAGGTTAGGTTTAGTGTGTATATGTGTGGGGTAATGGGGCCCTGTGTTATGGAAATTTTGCCCGTATTAGGTTAGGTTTAGTGTGTATATGTGTGGGGTAATAGGGCCGTGAGTTATCGAAATTTTGCACGTGTCAGGTTAGGGTAGTGTGTATATTAGTGGGGTAATAGGGCCCTGTGTTATCGAAATTTTGCTCGTGTTAGTTTAGGGTAGTGTGTTTATGAGTAGGGTATTGGGGCCCTGTGTTATCGAAATTTTGCCCGTGTTAGGTTAGGTTAGTTATAAATGAGTGGGGTAATAGGGCTCTGTGTTATTGAAATTTTGCCCGTGTTAGGTTAGGTTTAGTGTGTATATGAGTGGGGTAATGGGGACCTGTGTTATCGAAATTTTGCCCGGGTTCGGTTAGGTTTAGTGTGTATATGTGTGGGGTAATAGGGCCCTGTGTTATCGAAATTTTGCCCGTGTTAGGTTAGGGTAGTGTGTATATGAGTGGGGTATTAGGGCCCTGTGTTATCGAAATTTTGCCCGTGTTAGGTTAGGGTTGTGTGTATATGAGTGGGGTAATAGGGCCCTGTGTTATCGAAAATTTGCCCGTGTTAGGTTAGGTTAGTGTGTATATGAGTGGGGTAAAAGGGCCCTGTGTTATCCAATTTTGCCGTGTTAGGTTATGTTAAGTGTTTATATGAGTGCGGTAATAGGGCCCAGTGTTACCGAAACTTTGCCCGTGTTAAGTTAGGTTTAGTGTGTGTATATGAGTGGGGTAATAGTTCCCTGTGTTATCGAAATTTTGCCCGTGTTATGTTAGGTTTAGTGTCTGTATATGAGTGGGGTAATAGGGCCCTGTGTTATCGAAATTTTGCCCGTGTTAGGTTATGTTAAGTGTTTATATGAGTGCGGTAACAGGGCCCAGTGTTACCGAAACTTTGCCCGTGTTAAGTTAGGTTTAGTGTGTGTATATGAGTGGGGTAATAGGGTACTGTGATATCGAAATTTTGCCCGTGTTAGGTTAGGTTTAGTGTGTATATGAGTGGGGTAATAAAACCCTGTGCTATCGAAATTTTGCCCGTGTTAGGTTAGGATTAGCGTATATATGAGTGGGGTATTAGGTTCCTGTGTTATCGAAACTTTTGCCGTGTTAGGTTAGGTTTAGTATGTATATGTGTGGCGAAATTGGGCCCTGTGTTATCGAAATTTTGCCCGTGTTAAGTTAGTTTTAGTGTGTATATGAGTGGGGTAATAGGCCCTGTGTTATCGAAAATTTGCCCGTGTTAGTTTCGGGTAGTGTGTATATGAGTAGGGTATTGGGGCCCTGTGTTATCGAAATTTTGCCCGTGTTAGGTTAGGTTAGTATATAAATGAGTGGGGTAATAGGTTCCTGAGTTATCGAAATTTTGCCCGGGTTCGGTTAGGTTTAGTGTGTATATGTGTGGGGTAATAGGGCCCTGTGTTATCGAAATTTTGCCCGTGTTAGGTTAGGGTAGTGTGTATATGAGTGGGGTATTAGAGCCCTGCGTTATCGAAATTTTGCCCGTGTTAGGTTAGGGTTGTGTGTATATGAGTGGGGTAATAGGGCCCTGTGTTATCGAAAATTTGCCCGTGTTAGGTTAGGTTAGTGTATATATGAGTGGCGTAATAGGGCCCTGTGTTATCAAAATTTTGCCCGTGTTAGGTTAGAGTAGTGTGTATATGAGTGGGGTGTTAGGGCCCTGTGTTATCGAAATTTTGCCCGTGTTAGGTTAGTGTATATATGAGTGGGGTAATAGGGCCCTGTGTTATCGAAATTTTGCCGTGTTAGGTTGTGTTAAGTTTTTATATGAGTGCGGTAATAGGGCCCAGTGTTACCGAAACTTTGCCCGTGTTAAGTTAGGTTTAGTGTGTGTATATGAGTGGGGTAATAGGGCCCTGTGTTATCGAAATTTTGCCCGTGTTTGGTTAGGTTTAGTGTGTATTTGAGTGGGGTAATAGGGCCCTGTGTTATAGAAATTTTGCCCGTGTTAAGTTAGGGTAGTGTGTGTATATGAGAGGAGTAGTAGGGCCATGTGTTACCGAAAATTTGCCCGTGTTGGGTTAGGTTTAGTGTGGGTATATGAGTGGGGTGGTAGCGTCCGGTATTATCGAAATGTCGCCCGTGTTAGGTTAGGTTTGGTGCGTATATGAGTGGGGCAATAGGGCCCTGATTTATCGAAATTTTGCCCGTGTTAATTTAGGTTTAGTGTGTATATGTGTGGGGTAATAGGGCCCTGTGTTATGGAAATATTGCCCGCGTTAGGTTAGGGTAGGTTAGTGTGTATATGAGTGGGGTAATAGGGCCCTTCGATATCGAAATTTTGCCTGTGTTAGGTTAGGGTAGTGTGTGTATGAGTGGGGTATTAGGGCCCTGTGTTATCGAAATTTTGCCCGTGTTCGGTTAGGTTTAGTGTGTATATGTGTGGGGTAATAGGGCCATGTGTTATCGAAATTTTGCCCTTGTTAGGTTAGGGTAGAGTGTATATTAGTAGGGTAATAGGGCCCTGTGTTATCGAAATTTTGCCCGTGTTAGTTTAGGGTAGTGTGTTTATGAGTAGGGTATTGGGGCCCTGTGTTATCGAAATTTTGCCCGTGTTAGGTTAGGTTAGTTATGAATGAGTGGGGTAATAGGGCTCTGTGTTATTGAAATTTTGCCCGTGTTAGGTTAGGTTTAGGGTGTATATGTGTGGGGTAATAGGGCCCTGTGTTATGGAAATTTTGCCCGAATTAGGTTAGGTTTAGTGTGTATATGAGTGGGGTAATAGGGCCCTGTGTTATCGAAATTTTGCCCGGGTTCGGTTAGGTTTAGTGTGTATATGTGTGGGGTAATAGGGCCCTGTGTTATCGAAATTTTGCCCGTGTTAGGTTAGGGTAGTGTGTATATGAGTGGGGTATTAGGGCCCTGTGGTATCGAAATTTTGCCCGTGTTAGGTTAGGGTTGTGTGTATATGAGTGGGTAAATAGGGCCCTGTGTTATCGAAAATATGCCCGTGTTAGGTTAGATTAGTGTATATATGTGTGGCGTAATAGGG
The DNA here is from genome assembly GCA_030765045.1 of Tenodera sinensis. Taxonomy (NCBI): domain Eukaryota; kingdom Metazoa; phylum Arthropoda; class Insecta; order Mantodea; family Mantidae; genus Tenodera; species Tenodera sinensis. Next base: position 102,094,295 of record CM060967.1, read on the forward strand.
CCCTGTGTTATCGAAATTTTTCCCGTGTTAGGTTAGAGTAGTGTGTATATGAGTGGGGTGTTAGGGTCCTGTGTTATCGAAATTTTGCCCGTGTTAGGTTAGGTTAGTGTATATATGAGTGGGGTAATAGGGCCCTGTGTTATCGAAATTTTGCTGTGTTAGGTTATGTTAAGTGTTTATATGAGTGCGGTAATAGGGCCCAGTGTTACCGAAACTTTGCCCGTGTTAAGTTAGGCTTAGTGTGTGTATATGAGTGGGGTAATAGTTCCCTGTGTTATCGAAATTTTGCCCGTGTTAAGTTAGTTTTAGTGTGTATATGAGTGGGGTAATAGGCCCTGTGTTATCGAAAATTTGCCCGTGTTAGTTTCGGGTAGTGTGTATATGAGTAGGGTATTGGGGCCCTGTGTTATCGAAATTTTGCCCGTGTTAGGTTAGGTTAGTATATAAATGAGTGGGGTAATAGGTTCCTGAGTTATCGAAATTTTGCCCGGGTTCGGTTAGGTTTAGTGTGTATATGTGTGGGGTAATAGGGCCCTGTGTTATCGAAATTTTGCCCGTGTTAGGTTAGGGTAGTGTGTATATGAGTGGGGTATTAGAGCCCTGCGTTATCGAAATTTTGCCCGTGTTAGGTTAGGGTTGTGTGTATATGAGTGGGGTAATAGGGCCCTGTGTTATCGAAAATTTGCCCGTGTTAGGTTAGGTTAGTGTATATATGAGTGGCGTAATAGGGCCCTGTGTTATCAAAATTTTGCCCGTGTTAGGTTAGAGTAGTGTGTATATGAGTGGGGTGTTAGGGCCCTGTGTTATCGAAATTTTGCCCGTGTTAGGTTAGTGTATATATGAGTGGGGTAATAGGGCCCTGTGTTATCGAAATTTTGCCGTGTTAGGTTGTGTTAAGTTTTTATATGAGTGCGGTAATAGGGCCCAGTGTTACCGAAACTTTGCCCGTGTTAAGTTAGGTTTAGTGTGTGTATATGAGTGGGGTAATAGGGCCCTGTGTTATCGAAATTTTGCCCGTGTTTGGTTAGGTTTAGTGTGTATTTGAGTGGGGTAATAGGGCCCTGTGTTATAGAAATTTTGCCCGTGTTAAGTTAGGGTAGTGTGTGTATATGAGAGGAGTAGTAGGGCCATGTGTTACCGAAAATTTGCCCGTGTTGGGTTAGGTTTAGTGTGGGTATATGAGTGGGGTGGTAGCGTCCGGTATTATCGAAATGTCGCCCGTGTTAGGTTAGGTTTGGTGCGTATATGAGTGGGGCAATAGGGCCCTGATTTATCGAAATTTTGCCCGTGTTAATTTAGGTTTAGTGTGTATATGTGTGGGGTAATAGGGCCCTGTGTTATGGAAATATTGCCCGCGTTAGGTTAGGGTAGGTTAGTGTGTATATGAGTGGGGTAATAGGGCCCTTCGATATCGAAATTTTGCCTGTGTTAGGTTAGGGTAGTGTGTGTATGAGTGGGGTATTAGGGCCCTGTGTTATCGAAATTTTGCCCGTGTTCGGTTAGGTTTAGTGTGTATATGTGTGGGGTAATAGGGCCATGTGTTATCGAAATTTTGCCCTTGTTAGGTTAGGGTAGTGTGTATATTAGTAGGGTAATAGGGCCCTGTGTTATCGAAATTTTGCCCGTGTTAGTTTAGGGTAGTGTGTTTATGAGTAGGGTATTGGGGCCCTGTGTTATCGAAATTTTGCCCGTGTTAGGTTAGGTTAGTTATGAATGAGTGGGGTAATAGGGCTCTGTGTTATTGAAATTTTGCCCGTGTTAGGTTAGGTTTAGGGTGTATATGTGTGGGGTAATAGGGCCCTGTGTTATGGAAATTTTGCCCGAATTAGGTTAGGTTTAGTGTGTATATGAGTGGGGTAATAGGGCCCTGTGTTATCGAAATTTTGCCCGGGTTCGGTTAGGTTTAGTGTGTATATGTGTGGGGTAATAGGGCCCTGTGTTATCGAAATTTTGCCCGTGTTAGGTTAGGGTAGTGTGTATATGAGTGGGGTATTAGGGCCCTGTGGTATCGAAATTTTGCCCGTGTTAGGTTAGGGTTGTGTGTATATGAGTGGGTAAATAGGGCCCTGTGTTATCGAAAATTTGCCCGTGTTAGGTTAGATTAGTGTATATATGTGTGGCGTAATAGGGCCCTGTGTTATCGAAATTTTTCCCGTGTTAGGTTAGAGTAGTGTGTATATGAGTGGGGTGTTAGGGTCCTGTGTTATCGAAATTTTGCCCGTGTTAGGTTAGGTTAGTGTATATATGAGTGGGGTAATAGGGCCCTGTGTTATCGAAATTTTGCTGTGTTAGGTTATGTTAAGTGTTTATATGAGTGCGGTAATAGGGCCCAGTGTTACCGAAACTTTGCCCGTGTTAAGTTAGGCTTAGTGTGTGTATATGAGTGGGGTAATAGTTCCCTGTGTTATCGAAATTTTGCCCGTGTTAGGTTAGGGTAGTGTGTATATGAGTGGGGTATTAGGGCCCTGTGGTATCGAAATTTTGCCCGTGTTAGGTTAGGGTTGTGTTTATATGAGTGGGTAAATAGGGCCCTGTGTTATCGAAAATTTGCCCGTGTTAGGTTAGATTAGTGTATATATGTGTGGCGTAATAGGGCCCTGTGTTATCGAAATTTTTCCCGTGTTAGGTTAGAGTAGTGTGTATATGAGTGGGGTGTTAGGGTCCTGTGTTATCGAAATTTTGCCCGTGTTAGGTTAGGTTAGTGTATATATGAGTGGGGTAATAGGGCCCTGTGTTATCGAAATTTTGCTGTGTTAGGTTATGTTAAGTGTTTATATGAGTGCGGTAATAGGGCCCAGTGTTACCGAAACTTTGCCCGTGTTAAGTTAGGTTTAGTGTGTGTATATGAGTGGGGTAATAGGGTACTGTGATATCGAAATTTTGCCCGTGTTAGGTTAGGTTTAGTGTGTATATGAGTGGGGTTATAAGACCCTGTGCAATCGAAATTTTGCCCGTGTTAGGTTAGGATTAGTGTGTATATGAGTGGGGTATTAGGTTCCTGTGTTATCGAAATTTTGGCCGTGTTAGGTTAGGTTTAGTATGTATATGTGTGGCGAAATTGGGCCCTGTGTTATCGAAATTTTGCCCGTGTTAAGTTAGTTTTAGTGTGTATATGAGTGGGGTAATAGGGCCCTGTGTTATCGAAAATTTGCCCGTGTTAGTTTCGGGTAGTGTGTATATGAGTAGGGTATTGGGGCCCTGTGTTATCGAAATTTTGCCCGTGTTAGGTTAGGTTAGTATATAAATGAGTGGGGTAATAGGGCCCTGTGTTATCGAAATTTTGCCCGTGTTAGGTTAGGTTTAGTGTGTATATGTGTGGGGTAATGGGGCCCTGTGTTATGGAAATTTTGCCCGTATTAGGTTAGGTTTAGTGTGTATATGTGTGGGGTAATAGGGCCGTGAGTTATCGAAATTTTGCACGTGTCAGGTTAGGGTAGTGTGTATATTAGTGGGGTAATAGGGCCCTGTGTTATCGAAATTTTGCTCGTGTTAGTTTAGGGTAGTGTGTTTATGAGTAGGGTATTGGGGCCCTGTGTTATCGAAATTTTGCCCGTGTTAGGTTAGGTTAGTTATAAATGAGTGGGGTAATAGGGCTCTGTGTTATTGAAATTTTGCCCGTGTTAGGTTAGGTTTAGTGTGTATATGAGTGGGGTAATGGGGACCTGTGTTATCGAAATTTTGCCCGGGTTCGGTTAGGTTTAGTGTGTATATGTGTGGGGTAATAGGGCCCTGTGTTATCGAAATTTTGCCCGTGTTAGGTTAGGGTAGTGTGTATATGAGTGGGGTATTAGGGCCCTGTGTTATCGAAATTTTGCCCGTGTTAGGTTAGGGTTGTGTGTATATGAGTGGGGTAATAGGGCCCTGTGTTATCGAAAATTTGCCCGTGTTAGGTTAGGTTAGTGTATATATGAGTGGGGTAAAAGGGCCCTGTGTTATCCAATTTTGCCGTGTTAGGTTATGTTAAGTGTTTATATGAGTGCGGTAATAGGGCCCAGTGTTACCGAAACTTTGCCCGTGTTAAGTTAGGTTTAGTGTGTGTATATGAGTGGGGTAATAGTTCCCTGTGTTATCGAAATTTTGCCCGTGTTATGTTAGGTTTAGTGTCTGTATATGAGTGGGGTAATAGGGCCCTGTGTTATCGAAATTTTGCCCGTGTTAGGTTATGTTAAGTGTTTATATGAGTGCGGTAACAGGGCCCAGTGTTACCGAAACTTTGCCCGTGTTAAGTTAGGTTTAGTGTGTGTATATGAGTGGGGTAATAGGGTACTGTGATATCGAAATTTTGCCCGTGTTAGGTTAGGTTTAGTGTGTATATGAGTGGGGTAATAAAACCCTGTGCTATCGAAATTTTGCCCGTGTTAGGTTAGGATTAGCGTATATATGAGTGGGGTATTAGGTTCCTGTGTTATCGAAACTTTTGCCGTGTTAGGTTAGGTTTAGTATGTATATGTGTGGCGAAATTGGGCCCTGTGTTATCGAAATTTTGCCCGTGTTAAGTTAGTTTTAGTGTGTACATGAGTGGGGTAATAGGCCCTGTGTTATCGAAAATTTGCCCGTGTTAGTTTCGGGTAGTGTGTATATGAGTAGGGTATTGGGGCCCTGTGTTATCGAAATTTTGCCCGTGTTAGGTTAGGTTAGTATATAAATGAGTGGGGTAATAGGTTCCTGAGTTATCGAAATTTTGCCCGGGTTCGGTTAGGTTTAGTGTGTATATGTGTGGGGTAATAGGGCCCTGTGTTATCGAAATTTTGCCCGTGTTAGGTTAGGGTAGTGTGTATATGAGTGGGGTATTAGAGCCCTGCGTTATCGAAATTTTGCCCGTGTTAGGTTAGGGTTGTGTGTATATGAGTGGGGTAATAGGGCCCTGTGTTATCGAAAATTTGCCCGTGTTAGGTTAGGTTAGTGTATATATGAGTGGCGTAATAGGGCCCTGTGTTATCAAAATTTTGCCCGTGTTAGGTTAGAGTAGTGTGTATATGAGTGGGGTGTTAGGGCCCTGTGTTATCGAAATTTTGCCCGTGTTAGGTTAGTGTATATATGAGTGGGGTAATAGGGCCCTGTGTTATCGAAATTTTGCCGTGTTAGGTTGTGTTAAGTTTTTATATGAGTGCGGTAATAGGGCCCAGTGTTACCGAAACTTTGCCCGTGTTAAGTTAGGTTTAGTGTGTGTATATGAGTGGGGTAATAGGGCCCTGTGTTATCGAAATTTTGCCCGTGTTTGGTTAGGTTTAGTGTGTATTTGAGTGGGGTAATAGGGCCCTGTGTTATAGAAATTTTGCCCGTGTTAAGTTAGGGTAGTGTGTGTATATGAGAGGAGTAGTAGGGCCATGTGTTACCGAAATTTTGCCCGTGTTGGGTTAGGTTTAGTGTGGGTATATGAGTGGGGCAGTAGCGCCCTGTATTATCGAAATTTCGCCCGTGTTAGGTTAGGTTTGGTGCGTATATGAGTAGGGCAATAGGCCCCTGATTTATCGAAATTTTGCCCGTGTTAATTTAGGTTTAGTGTGTATATGTGTGGGGTAATAGGGCCCTGTGTTATTGAAATATTGCCCGCGTTAGGTTAGGGTAGGTTAGTGTGTATATGAGTGGGGTAATAGGGCCCTTCGATATCGAAATGTTGCCTGTGTTAGGTTAGGGTAGTGTGTGTATGAGTGGGGTATTAGGGCCCTGTGTTATCGAAATTATGCCCGTGTTCGGTTAGGTTTAGTGTGTATATGTGTGGGGTAATAGGGCCGTGTGTTATCGAAATTTTGCCCGTGTTAGGTTAGGGTAGTGTGTATATTAGTAGGGTATTGGGGCCCTGTGTTATCGAAATTTTGCCCGTGTTAGGTTAGGTTAGTTATAAATGAGTGGGGTAATAGGGCTCTGTGTTATCGAAATTTTGCCCGGGATCGGTTAGGTTTAGTGTGTATATGTGTGGGGTAATAGGGCCCTGTGTTATCGAAATTTTGCCCGTGTTAGGTTAGGGTAGTGTGTATATGAGTGGGGTATTAGGGCCCTGTGTTATCGAAATTTTGCCCGTGTTAGGTTAGGGTTGTTTGTATATGAGTGGGTAAATAGGGCCCTGTGTTATCGAAAATTTGCCCGTGTTAGGTTAGATTAGTGTATATCTGAGTGGCGTAATAGGGCCCTGTGTTATCGAAATTTTTCCAGTGTTAGGTTAGAGTAGTGTGTATATGAGTGGGTTAATAGGGCCCTGAGTTATCAAAATTTAGCCCATGTTAGGTAAGGTTTAGTGTGTATATGTGTGGCGTAATAGGGCCCTGTGTTATGGAAATTTTGCCCGTATATGGTTAGGTTTAGTGTGTATATGAGTGGGGTATTAGGGCGCTGTGTTATCGAAATTTTACCCGTGTTCGGTTAGGTTTAGTGTGTATATGTGTGGGGTAATATGGCCCTGTGTTATCGAAATTTTGCGCGTGTTAGGTTAGAGTAGTGTGTATACGAGTGGGGTAATAGGGCCCTGTGTTATCGAAATTTTTCCCGTGTTAGGTTAGGTTAGTGTATATATGAGTGGGGTAATAGGGCCCTGTGTTATCGAAATTTTGCCCAAGTTATGTTAGGTTTAGTGTCTGTATATGAGTGGGGTAATAGGGCCCTGTGTTATCGAAGGTTTGCCCGTGTTAGGTTAGGTTTAGTATGTGTATATGAGTGGGGAGTTAGGGCCCTGTGTTATCAAAATTTTGCCCAAGTTAGGTTAGGTTTAGTGTGTGTATATGAGTGGGGTAGTAGGGCCCTTTGTTATCGAAAATTTGCCCGTGTTAGGTTAGGGTAGCGTGTGTATATGTGTGCGGTATCATGACCCTCTGTTATCCACACTTTGTCCGTGTTAGGTTAGAATTAGTGTGTATATGAGTGGGGTAATAGGGCCCTGTGTTATCGAAAATTTGCCCGTGTTACATTAGAGTAGTTTGTGTATATGAGTAGGGTAGTAAGGGCCTATGTTATCGTTATTTTGCCCGTGTTAGGTTAGGGTAGTTTGCGTATATGAGTGGAGTAATAGGGCCTTGTGTTATCGAAATTTTGCCCGTGTTATATTATGTTTAGTGTGTGTATATGAGTGGGGTATTAGGGTACTGTGTTATCGAAATTTTGCCCGTGTTAGGTTAGCTTTGTTGAGTATATGAGTGGAGTAATAGGGCCCTGTGTTATGGAAAATTTGCCCGTGTAAGTTTAGGGTAATGTGTGTATTTGAGTGGGGTACGAGGGCCCTGTGTTATCGAGACTTTGTCCGTGATATGTTAGGTTTAGGGGGTGCATACGAGTGGGGTATTGGGGCCCTGTGTTATCGAAATATTGCCCGTGTTAGGTTAGGGTAGTTTGTGTACATGAGTGGAGTAATAGGGCTTTGTGTTATCGAAATTTTGCCCGTGTTATGTTAGGTTTAGTGTGTGTATATGAGTTGGGTATTAGGGTACTGTGTTATCGAAATTTTGCCCGTGTTAGGTTAGGTTTAGTGTGTATATGAGTGGGGTAATACGACCCTCTGCTATCGACATTTTCCCCGTGTTAGGTTAGGATTAGAGTGTATATGAGTGGGGTATTGGGTTCCTGTGTTATCCAAATTTTGCCCCTGTTAGGTTAGGTTTTTATTGTGTTAACGTGTGGCGAAATTGGGCCCTGTGTTATCGAAATTTTGCCCGTGTTAGGATAGTTTTAGTGTGTATATGGGTGGGCTAATAGGGCCCTGTGTTATCGAAAATTTGCCCGTGTTTGGTTAGTGTAGTGTGTGTATATGAGTGGGGTAATAAGGCCCTGTGTTATGGTAATTTTGCCCGTGTTATGCTGGCTTTAGTGTGTATATGAGTGGGGTAATAGGGCCCTGTCTTATCGAAAATTTGCCCGTGTTAGGTTAGGTTAGTGTATATATGAGTGGGGTAATAGGGCCCTGTGTTATCGAAATTTTGCCCGAGTTATGTTAGGTTTAGTGTCTGTATATGAGTGGGGTAATAGGGCCCTGTGTTATCGAAGGTTTGCCCGTGTTAGGTTAGGTATAGTGTGTGTATATGAGTGGGGTGTTAGGGCCCTGTGTTATCTAAATTGTGCCCAAGTTAGGTTAGGTTTAGTGTGTGTATATGAGTGGGGTAGTAGGGCCCTTTGTTATCGAAATTTTGCCCGTGTTAGGATAGTTTTAGTGTGTATATGAGTGGGGTAATAGGGCCCTGTGTTATCGAAAATTTGCCCGTGTTTGGTTAGTGTAGTGTGTGTATATGAGTGGGGTAATAAGGCCCTGTGTTATTGTAATTTTGCCCGTGTTATGCTGGCTTTAGTGTGAATATGAGTGGGGTAATAGGGCCCTGTGTTATCGAAAATTTGCCCGTGTTAGGTTAGGGTAATGTGTGTATATGAGTGGGGTAATAGGGCCCTGTGTTATTGAAATTTTGCCCGTGTGAGGTTAGGCTTAGTGTGTGTATATGGGTGGGGTAATTGGGCCCTATGTTATCGAAATTTTGCCCGTGATATGTTAGGGTAGTGTGTGTATATGAGTGGGGTAATAGGGCCCTTTGTTATCGGAATTTTGCCCGTGTTAGGTTAGGTTTAGTGTGTGTATATGAGTGAGGTAATAGGGCCCTGATTTATCGAAATTTTGACCGTGCTAAGTTACGTTTAGTGTGTATGTGTGTGGGGTAATAGGGCGCTGTGTTTTCGAAATGTTGCACTAGTTAGATTAGGTTAGGTTTGTGTGTATATGAGTGGGGTAATAGGGACCTTCGTTATCGAAATTTTGCCCGTGTTAGTTTAGGGTAGTGTGTATATGAGTGGGGTATTAGGGCCCTGTGTTACCTAAATTTTTCCCTTGTTAGGTTAGGGTAGTGTGTATATAATTGGAGTAATAGGGCCCTGTATAATCGAAATTTTGCCCTTGTTGGTTTAGGTTAGTGTATATATGAGTGGGGTAATAGGGCCCTGTGTTATCGAAATTTTTCCCGTGTTAGGTTAGAGTAGTGAGGATATGAGTGGGGTAATAGGGCCCTGTGTTATCGAAATTTTGCCCGTGTTAGTTTAGGTTAGTATATACATGAGTGGGGTAATAGGGCCCTGTGTTATCCAAATTTTGCCCGTGTTAGGTTGGGTTTAGTGTGTAAATGTGGGAGGTAATAGGGCCCTGTGTTATGGAAATTTTGCCCGTATTAGGTTAGAGTAGTGTGTATATGAGTGGGGTAATAGGGCCCTGTGTTATCGAAATTTTGCGCGTGTTAGGTAAGGGTAGAGTGTATTTGAGTAGGGTATTGGGGCCCTGTGTTATGGAAATTTTACCCGTATTAGGTTAGGTTTAGTGTTTATATGAGTGGGGTATTAGGGCCCTGAGTTATCGAAATTTTGCCCGTGTTCGGTTAGGTTTAGTGTGTATATGTGTGGGGTAATAGAGCCCTGTGTTATCGAAATTTTGCCCGTGTTAGGTTAGGTTAGTGTATACATGAGTGGGGTAATAGGGCCCTGTGTTATCGAAATTTTGCCCGTGTTAGGTTAGAGTAGTGAGGATATGAGTGGGGTAATAGGGCCCTGTGTTATCGAAATTTTGCCCCTGTTAGGTTAGCGTTGTTTGTGTATATGAATGGAGTAATAGGGTCCTGTGTTATCGAAATTTTGCCCGTGTTAGGTTAGGTTAGTGTATACATGAGTGGGGTAATAGGGCCCTGTGTTATCGAAATTTTGCCCGTGTTAGGTTAGGGTAGCGTGTATATGAGTGGAATAATAGGGCCCTGTGTTATCGAAATTTTGCCCGTGTTAGGTAAGGGTAGTGTGTATATGAGTGGGGTAATAGGGCCCTGTGTTATCGAAATTTTGCCCGTGTTAGGTTAGGGCAGTGTGTAAATGATTGAAGTATTAGGGCCCTGTGTTATCGAAATTTTGCCCGTGTTAGGTTAGGGTCGTGTGTATATGAGTGGGGTAATAGGGCCCTGTGTTATCGAAATGTTGCCCGTGTTAGGTTTGGGTAGAGTGTATATGAGTAGGATATTGGGGCCCTGTGTTATCGAAATTTTTTCCCGTGTTAGGGTAGGTTAGTGTATACAAGAGGGGGGTAATAGGGCTCTGTGTTATCGAAATTTTGCCCGTGTTAGGTTAGGTTTGGTGCGTATATGAGTGGGGTAATAGGGCCCTGATTTATCGAAATTTTGCCCGTGTTAGGTTAGAGTAGTGAGGATATGAGTGGGGTAGTAGCGCCCTGTGTTATCGAAATTTTTCCCGTGTTACGTTAGGTTTAGTGTGTATATGTGTGGGGTAGTAGGGCCCTGTGTTATCGAAATTTTGCCCGTGTTAGATTAGGGTAGCGTGTGTATATGAGTGCGGTATCAGGGCCCTGTGTTATCGAAACTTTGCCCGTGTTAGGTTAGGTTTAGTGTGTATATGTGTGGGGAAATTGGGCCCTGTGTTATCGAAATTTTGCCCGTGTTAGGTTAGTTTTAGTGTGTATATGTGTGGGGTAATAGGGCCCTGTGTTATCGAAATTTTGCCCGTGTTAGATTAGGGTAGCGTGTGTATATGAGTGCGGTATCAGGGCCCTGTGTTATCGAAACTTTGCCCGTGTTAGGTTAGGTTTAGTGTGTATATGTGTGGGGTAATAGGGCCCTGTGTTATCAAAAATTTGCCCGCGTTTGGTTAGTGTAGTGTGTGTATATGAGTGGGGTAAAAAGGCCCTGTGTTATCGTAATTTTGCCCGTGTTATGTAAGCTTTAGTGTGTATATGAGTGGGGTAATATGGCCCTGTGTTATGTAAAATTTGCCCTAATAGGTTAGGGTAGTGTGTGTATATGAGTGGGGTAATAGGGCCCTCTGTTATCGAAATTTTGCCCGTGTTAGGTTAGGTTTAGTGTGTGTATATGAGCGGAGTAATAGGGCCCTGTGTTATCGAAATTTTTCCCGTGTTTGGTTAAGTTTAGTGTGTATATTAGTGGGGTTATAGGGCCCTGTGTTATCGAAATTTTGCCAGTGTTAGGTTAGGTTTAGTGTGTGTACATGAGTGGAGTAATAGGGCCCTGTGTTATCCAAATTTTGCCCGTGTTAGGTTAGGTTTGGTGCGTATATGAGTGGGGTAATAGGGCCCTGATTTATCGAAATTTTGCCCGTGTTAGGTTAGGGTAGAGTATATATGAGTGGGGTATGAGGGCCCTGTGTTATCGAAATTTTCCCCTTGTTAGGTTAGGGTAGCGTGTATTTGAGTGGAGTAATAGGGCCCTGTGTTATCGAAATTTTCCCCGTGTTAGGTTAGGTTTAGTGTGTATATGTGTGGGGAAATTGGGCCCTGTGTTATTGAAATTTTGCCCGTGTTAGGTTAGTTTTAGTGTTTATATGAGTGGGATAATAGGGCCCTGTGTTATCGAAAATTTGCCCGTGTTAGGTTAGTGTAGTGTGTGTAAATGAGTGGGGTAAAAAGGCACTGAGTTATCGTAAATTTGTCCGTGTTATGTAAGCTTTAGTGTGTATATGAGTGGGGTAATATGGCCCTGTGTTATGGAAAATTTGCCCATGTTAGGTTAGGGTAGTGTGTGTAAACGAGTGGGGTAATAGGGCCCTGTGTTATCGAAATTTTGCCCGTGTTAGGTTAGGTTTAGTGTATATGAGTGGAGTAATAGGGCCCTGTGTTATCGAAATTTTGCCCGTGTTAGGTTAGGTTTAGTGTGCGTATATGCGTGGGGTAATTGGGCCCTATGTTATCGAAATTTCGCCCGTGATAGGTTATGGTAGTGAGTGTAAATGATTGGGGTAATAGGGCCCTGTGTTATGGAAATTTTGCCCGTGTTAGGTTAGGTTTAGTGTGTGTATATGAGTGGGGTAATAGGGCCCTGTGTTATCGCAAATTTGCTCGTGTTTGGTTAGGTTTAGTGTGTATATGAGTGGGGTAATAGGGCGCTGTGTTATGGAAATTTTTGCCGTGTTAGGTTAGGGTAGTGGATATATGAGTGGGGTATTAGGGCCCTTTGTTATCAAAATTTTCCCCTTGTTAGGTTAGGGTAGCGTGTATATGAGTGGAGTAATAGGGCCCTGTGTTATCGAAATTTTGCCCGTGTTAGGTTAGAGTAGTGAGGATATGAGTGGGGTAATAGGACCCTGGGTTATCGAAATTTTGCCCGTGTTAGGTTACGTTGAGTGTGTATATGTGTGAGGTAATAGGGCCCTGTGTTATTGAAATTTTGCCCGTATTAGGTTAGGCTTAGTGTGTATATGAGTGGGGTATTAGGGCCCTGTGTTATCGAAATTTTGCCCGTGGTCGGTTAGGTTTGGTGTGTATATGTGTGGGGTAATTGGGCCCTGTGTTATCGAAATTTTGCCCGTGTTAGGCTACGGTAGTGTGTATATGAGTGGGGTAATAGGGTCCTGTGTTATCGAAATTTTGCCCGTGTTAGGTTAGGGTAGAGTGTATATGAGTAGGGTATTGGGGCCCTGTGTTATCGAAATTTTTTCCCGTGTTAGGTTAGGTTAGTGTATACATGAGTGGGGTAATAGGGCCCTGTGTTATCGAAATTTTGCCCGTGTTAGGTTAGGTTTGGTGCGTATATGAGTGGGGTAATAGGGCCCTGATTTATCGAAATTTTGCCCGTGTTAGTTTAGGGTAGTGTGTATATGAGTGGGGTATTAGGGCCCTGTGTTATCGAAATTTTGCCCGTGTTCGGGTAGGTTTAGTGTGTATATGTGTGGGGTAATAGGGCCCTGTGTTATCGAAATTTTCCCCGTGTTAGGTTAGGGTAGTGTGTAAATGAGTGGGGTATTAGGGCCCTGTGTTATCGAAATTTTGCCGGTGTTAGGTTAGAGTAGTGAGGATATGAGTGGGGTAATAGCGCCCTGTGTCATCGAAATTTTGCCCGTGTTAGGTTACGTTTAGTGTGTATATGTGTGGGGTAACAGGGCCCTGTGTTATGGAAATTTTGCCCGCATTAGGCTAGGCTTAGTGTGTATATGAGTGGGGTATTAGGGCCCTGTGTTATCGAAATTTTGCCCGTGTTAGGTTAGGTTAGTGTGTCTATGAGTGGGGTAATAGGGCCCTGTGTTATCGAAATTTTGCCGTGTTAGGTTAGGTTTAGTGTGTATATGAGTGAGGTAATAGGGCCCAGTGTTATCGAAACTTTGCCCGTGTTAAGTTAGGTTTAGTGTGTGTATATGAGTGGGGTAATAGAGCCCTGTGTTGTCGAAAGTTTGCAAGTGTTAGGTTAGGTTTAGTGTGTGTATATGAGTGGGGTGTTAGCGCCCTGTGTTATCGAAACTTTGCCCAAGTTAGGTTAGGTTTAGTGTGTGTATATGGGTGGGGTAGTAGGGCCCTGTGTTATCGAAATTTTGCCCGTGTTAGGTTAGGGTAGCGTGTGTATATGAGTGCGGTATCAGGGCCCTGTGTTATCGAAACTTTGCGCGTGTTAGGTTAGGTTTAGTGTGTATATGTGTGGGGAAATCGGGCCCTGTGTTATCGAACTTTTGCCCGTGTTAGGTTAGGGTAGCGTGTGTATATGAGTGGGGCAATAGGGCCCTGTGTAATCGAAATTTTGCCCGTGTTAGGTTATGTTTAGTGTATATGAGTGGAGTAATCGGGCCCTTTGTTATCGAAATTTTGCCCGTGTTAGGTTAGGCTTAGTGTGTGTATATCAGTGGTGTAATTGGGCCCTATGTTATCGAAAATTTTGCCCGTGACAGGTTATGTTAGTGAGTGTACATGATTGGGGTAATAGGGCCCTGTGTTATCGAAATTTTGCCCGTGTTAGGTTAGGTTTGGTGCGTATATGAGTGGGGTAATAGGGCCCTGATTTATCGAAATTTTGCCCGTGTTAGGTTAGGGTAGTGTGTATATGAGTGGGGTATTAGGGCCCTGTGTTATCGAAATTTTGCCCGTGTTCGGTTAGGTTTAGTGTGTATATGTGTCGGGTAATAGGGCCCTGTGTTATCGAAATTTTGCCCGTGTTAGGTTAGGGTAGTGTGTAAATGAGTGGGGTATTAGGGCCTGTGTTATCGAAATTTTGCCCGTGTTAGGTTAAGTTTAGTGTGTATATGTGTGGGGTAACAGGGCCCTGTGTTATGGAAATTTCTTCCGTATTAGGCTAGGCTTAGTGTGTATATGAATGAGGTAATAGGGCCCAGTGTTATCGAAACTTTGCCCGTGTTAAGTTAGGTTTAGTGTGTGTATATGAGTGGGGTAATAGAGCCCTGTGTTGTCGAAAGTTTGCAAGTGTTAGGTTAGGTTTAGTGTGTGTATATGAGTGGGGTGTTAGGGCCCTGTGTTATCGAAACTTTGCGCAAGTTAGGTTAGGTTTAGTTTGTGTATATGGGTGGGGTAGTAGGGCCCTGTGTTATCGAAATTTTGCCCGTGTTAGGTTAGGGTAGCGTGTGTATATGAGTGCGGTAACATGGGCCCTGTGTTATCGAAACTTTGCCCGTGTTAGGTTAGGTTTAGTGTGTATATGTGTGGGGTAATAGGGCCCTGTGTAATCGAAATTTTGCCCGTGTCAGGTTAGGTTTAGTGTATATGAGTGGAGTAATAGGGCCCTTTGTTATCGAAATTTTGCCCGTGTTAGGTTAGGCTTAGTGTGTGTATATCAGTGGTGTAATTGGGCCCTATGTTATCATAAGTTTGCCCGCGACAGTTTATGGTAGTGAGTGTACATGATTGGGGTAATAGGGCCCTGTGTTATCGAAATTTTGCCCGTGTTAGGTTACGTTGAGTGTGTATATGTGTAGGGTAATAGGGCCCTGTGTTATTGAAATTTTGCCCGTATTAGGTTACGGTAGTGTGTATATGAGTGGGGTAATAGGGCCCTGTGTTATCGAAATTTTGCCCGTGTTAGGTTAGGGTAGAGTGTATATGAGTAGGGTATTGGGGCCCTGTGTTATCGAAATTTTTTCCCGTGTTAGGTTAGGTTAGTGTATACATGAGTGGGGTAATAGGGCCCTGTGTTATCGAAATTTTGCCCGTGTTAGGTTAGGTTTGGTGCGTATATGAGTGGGGTAATAGGGCCCTGATTTATCGAAATTTTGCCCGTGTTAGGTTAGGGTAGTGTGTATATGAGTGGGGTATTAGGGCCCTGTGTTATCGAAATTTTGCCCGTGTTCGGATAGGTTTAGCGTGTATATGTGTGGGGTAATTGGGCCCTGTGTTATTGAAATTTTGCCCGTGTTAGGTTAGGGTAGTGTGTAAATGAGTGGGGTATTAGGGCCCTGTGTTATCGAAATTTTGCCCGTGTTAGGTTAGGTTAGTGTGTCTATGAGTGGGGTAATAGGGCCCTGTGTTATCGAAATTTTGCCGTGTTAGGTTAGGTTTAGTGTGTGTATATGAGTGGGGTAATAGAGCCCTGTTTTGTCGAAAGTTTGCAAGTGTTAGGTTAGGTTTAGTGTGTGTATATGAGTGGGGTGTTAGGGCCCTGTGTTATCGAAACTTTGCCCAAGTTAGGTTAGGTTTAGTGTGTGTATATGGGTGGGGTAGTAGGGCCCTGTGTTATCGAAATTTTGCCCGTGTTAGCTTAGGGTAGCGTGTGTATATGAGTGTGGTATCAGGGCCCTGTGTTATCGAAACTTTGCCCGTGTTAGGTTAGGTTTAGTGTGTATATGTGTGGGGAAATCGGGCCCTGTGTTATCGAAATTTTGCCCGCGTTAGGTTAGTGTGGTGTGTGCATATGAGTGGGGTAAAAAGGCCCTGTGTTATCGTAATTTTGCCGGTGTTAGGTTAGGTTTAGTGTATATGAGTGGAGTAATAGGGCCCTTTGTTATCGACATTTTGCCCGTGTTAGGTTAGGTCTAGTGTGTGTATATCAGTGGTGTAATTGGGCCCTATGTTATCGAAATTTTGCCCGTGATAGGTTATGGTAGTGAGTGTACATGATTGGGGTAATAGGGCCCTGTGTTTTCGAAATTTCGCCCGTGTTAGGTTAGGGTAGTGTGTAAATGAGTGGGGTATTAGGGCCCTGTGTTATCGAAATTTTGCCCGTGTTAGGTTAGGTTAGTGTGTCTATGAGTGGGGTAATAGGGCCCTGTGTTATCGAAATTTTGCCGTGTCAGGTTAGGTTTAGTGTGTGTATATGAGTGGGGTAATAGAGCCCTGTTTTGTCGAAAGTTTGCAAGTGTTAGGTTAGGTTTAGTGTGTGTATATGAGTGGGGTGTTAGGGCCCTGTGTTATCGAAACTTTGCCCAAGTTAGGTTAGGTTTAGTGTGTGTATATGGGTGGGGTAGTAGGGCCCTGTGTTATCGAAATTTTGCCCGTGTTAGCTTAGGGTAGCGTGTGTATATGAGTGTGGTATCAGGGCCCTGTGTTATCGAAACTTTGCCCGTGTTATGTAAGCTTTAGTGTGTATATGAGTGGGGTAATATGGCCCTGTGTTATGGAAAATTTGCCCTAATAGGTTACGGTAGTGTGTGTATATGAGTGAGGTATCAACGCCCTGTGTAATCGAAATTTTGCCCGTGTTAGGTTAGGTTTAGTGTATATGAGTGGAGTAATAGGGCCCTTTGTTATCGACATTTTGCCCGTGTTAGGTTAGGTCTAGTGTGTGTATATCAGTGGTGTAATTGGGCCCTATGTTATCGAAATTTTGCCCGTGATAGGTTATGGTAGTGAGTGTACATGATTGGGGTAATAGGGCCCTGTGTTTTCGAAATTTTGCCCGTGTTAGGTTAGGTTTAGTGTGTGTATATGAGTAGGGTAATAGGGCCCTGTGTTATCGCAATTTTGCTCGTGTTTGGTTAGGTTTAGTGTGTATATGAGTGGGGTAATAGGGCCCTGTGTTATGGAAATTTTTCCCGTGTTAGGTTAGGGTAGTGTATATATGAGTGGGGTATTAAGGCCCTGTGTTATCGAAATTTTCCCCATGTTAGGTTAGGGTAGCGTGTATATGAGTGGAGTAATTGGGCCCTATGTTATCGAAATTTCGCCCGTGATAGGTTATGGTAGTGAGTGTATATGATTGGGGTAATAGGGCCCTGTGTTATTGAAATTTTACCCGTGTTAGGTAACGTTGAGTGTGTATATGTGTGGGGTAATAGGGCCCTGTGTTATGGAAATTTTGCCCGTATTAGGTTAGGTTTAGTGTGTATATGAGTGGGGTATTAGGGCCCTGTGTTATCGAAATTTTTACCCGTGTTCGCTTAGGTCTAGTATGTATATGTGTGGGGTAATAGGGCCCTGTGTTATCGAAATTTTGCCGTGTTAGGTTAGGGTTGTGAGTATATGAGTGGGGTAATAGGGCCCTGTGTTATCGAAATTTTGCCCGTGTTAGGTTAGGTTTGGTGCGTATATGAGTGGTATAATAGGGCCCTGATTTATCGAAATTTTCCCCGTGTTAGGTTAGGGTAGTGTGTAAATGAGTGGGGTATTAGGGCCCTGTGTTATCGAAATTTTGCCGGTGTTAGGTTAGAGTAGTGAGGATATGAGTGGGGTAATAGCGCCCTGTGTCATCGAAATTTTGCCCGTGTTAGGTTATGTTTTGTGTGTATATGTGTGGGGTAACAGGGTCCTGTGTTATGGAAATTTTGCCCGTATTAGGCTAGGCTTAGTGTGTATATGAGTGGGGTATTAGGGCCCTGTGTTATGGAAATTTTGTCCGTGTTATTTTAGGTTTAGTGTGTATATGAGTGTGGTAATAGGGCCCTGTGTTATCGAAATTTTGCCCGTGCTATGTTAGGTTAGTGTGTATATGAGTGGGGTAATAGGGCCCTGTGTTATCGAAACTTTTCCCGTGTTAGGTTAGAGTAGTGTGTATATGAGTGGGGTCATAGGGCCCTGTGTTATCGAAATTTTGCCCGTGTTAAGTTGGGTTAGTGTATATACGAGTGGGGTAATAGGGCCCTTTGTCATCCTAATTTTGCCGTGTTAGGTTAGGTTTAGTGTGTATATGAGTGGGGTAATAGGGCCCAGTGTTATCGAAAATTTAGGTTAGTGTATATATGAGTGGCGTAATTATGCCCTATGTTATCGAAATTTTGCCCGTGTTAGGTTAGAGTAGTGTGTATATGAGTGGGGTATTAGGGCCCTGTGTTATCGAAATTTTGCCCGTGTTCAGTTAGGTTTAGTGTGTATATGTGTGGGGTAACAGGGCCCTGTGTTATCGAAATTATGCCCGTGTTAGGTTAGAGTAGTGAGGATATGAGTGGGGTAATAGCGCCCTGTGTTATCGAAATTTTGCCCGTGTTAGGTTACGTTTAGTGTGTATATGTTTGGGGTAATAGGGCCCTGTGTTATGGAAATTTTGCCCGTGTTCGGTTAGGTTTAGTGTGTATATGTGTGGGGTAATAGGGCCCTGTGTTATCGAAATTATGCCCGTGTTAGGTTAGAGTAGTGAGGATATGAGTGGGGTAATAGCGCCCTGTGTTATCGAAATTTTGCCCGTGTTAGGTTACGTTTAGTGTGTATATGTTTGGGGTAATAGGGCCCTGTGTTATGGAAATTTTGCCCGTATTAGGTTAGGTTTAGTGTGTATATGTGTGGGGTAATAGGGCCCTGTGTTATCGAAAATTTGCCCGTGTTAGGCTAGGTTAGTGTATATATGAGTGGCGTAATTATGCCCTGTGTTATCGAAATTTTGCCCGTGTTAGGTTAGAGTAGTGTGTATATGAGTGGGGTAATAGGGCCCTGTGTTATCGAAATTTTGCCCGTGTTAGGTTGTGTTAGTGTATATATGAGTGGGGTAATAGGGCCCTGTGTTATCGAAATTTTGCGGTGTTAGGTTAGGTTTAGTGTGCATATGAGTGGGGTAATAGGGCCCAGTGTTATCAAAACTTTGCCCCTGTTAACTTAGGTTTGGTGTATGTATATCAGTGGGGTCATAGTCTCTGCGTTATCGAAATTTTGCCCGCGTTATGTTAGGGTTAGTGTCTGTATATGAGTGGGGTAATAGGGCCCTGTGTTGTCGAAAGTTTGCAAGTGTTAGGTTAGGTTTAGTGTGTGTATATGAGTGGGGTTTTAGGGCCCTGTGTTATCGAAACTTTGCCCAAGTAAGGTTAGGTTTTGTGTGTGTATATGAGTGGGGTAATAGGGCCCTGCGTTATCGAAATTTTGCCCGTGTAAGGTTAGGTTTAGTGTGTGTATATGGGTGGGGTAGTAGGGCCCTGTGTTATCGAAATTTTGCCCGTGTTAGGTTAGGGTAGCGTGTGTATATGAGTGCGGTATCTGGGCCCTGTGTTATCGAAACTTTGCCCGTGTTAGGTTAGGTTTAGTGTGTATATGTGGGGGGAATAGGGCCCTGTGTTATGGAAATTTTGCCCGTATTAGGTTAGGTTTAGTGTGTATATGAGTGGGGTATTAGGGCCCTGTGTTATCGAAATTTTGCCCGTGTTCGGTTAGGTTTAGTGTGTATATGTGTGGAGTAATAGGGCCGTGTGTTATCGAAATTTTCCCCGAGTTAGGTTAGGGTAGTGTGTATGTGAGTGGGGTAATAGGGCCCTGTGTTATCGAAATTTTGCCCGTGTTAGGTAAGGGTAGTGTGTATATGAGTAGGTTATTGGGGCCCTGTGTTATCGAAATTTTGCCCGCGTTAGTTTAGTTTAGTGTATACATGAGTGGGGTAATAGGGCCCTGTGTAATCGAAATTTTGCCCGTGTTAGGTTAGGTTTAGTGTGTATATGTGTGGGGTAATAGGGCCCTGTGTTATGGAAATTTATCCCGTATTAGGTTAGGTTTAGTGTGTATATGAGTGGGGTAATAGGGCCCTGTGTTATCGAAATTTTGCCCGTGTTAGGTTAGGTTTAGTGTGTATATGTGTGGGGTAATAGGGCCCTGTGTTATCGAAATTGTGCCCGTGTTAGGTTACGGTAGTGTGTATATGAGTGTTGTAATAGGGCCCTGTGTTATCGAAATTTTGCCCGTCTTAGGTTAGGGTAGAGTGTATATGAGTAGGGTATTGGGGCCCTGTGTTATCGAAATTTTTTCCCGTATTAGGTTAGGTTTAGTGTGTATATGTGTGGGGTATAGGGCCCTGTGTTATAGAAATATTGCCGTATTAGGTTAGGTTTAGTGTGGATATGAGTGGGGTATTAGGGCCCTGTGTTATCGAAATTTTGCCCGTGTTCGGTTAGGTTTAGTGTGTATATGTGTGGCGTAATAGGGCCCTGTGTTATCGACATTTTGCCCGTGTTAGGTTAGGGTAGTGTGTAATAGAGTGGGGTATTGGGGCTCTGTGTTATCGAAATTTTGCCCGTGTTAGGTTAGAGTAGTGAGGATATGACTGGGTAATAGCGCCCTGTGCTATCGAAATTTTGCCCGTGTTAGGTTACGTTTTGTGTGTATATGTGTAGGGTAATAGGGCCCTGTGTTATGGAAATTTTGCCCGTATTAGGTTAGGTTTAACGTGTATATGAGTGGGTTATTAGGGCCCTGTGTTATCGAAATTTTGCCCGTGTTCGGTTAGGTTTAGTATGTATATGTGTGGGGTAATAGGGACCTGTGTTATCGAAAATTTGCTGGTGTTACGTTAGGTTAGTGTATATATGAGTGGCGTAATTGGGCCCTGTGTTATCGAAATTTTGCCCGTGTTAGGTTAGGGTAGTGTGTATATGAGTGGGGTAATAGGGCCCTGTGTTATCGAAATTTTGCCCGTCTTAGGTTAGGTTAGTGTATATATGAGTGGGGTAATAGGGCCCTGTGTTATCGAAATTTTGGCGTGTTAGGTTAGGTTTTGTGTGTATATGAGTGGGGTAATGGGGCCCAGTGTTATCGAAACTTTGCCCGTGTTATGTTAGGTTTAGTGTCTGTATATGAGTGGGGTAATAGGGCCCTATGTGGTCGAAAGTTTGCAAGTGTTAGGTTAGGTTTAGTGTGTGTATCTGAGTGGGGTGTTAGGGCCCTGTGTTATCGAAACTTTGCCCGAGTTAGGTTAGGTTTAGTGTGTGTATATGAGTGGGGTAATAGGGCCCTGTGTTATCGAAATTTTCCCCTTGTTAGATTAGGTTTAGTGTGTGCATATGAGTGGGGTATTAGGGCCCTGCGTTATCGAAATTTTGCCCGTGTAAGGTTAGGTTTAGTGTGTGTAAATGCGTGGGGTAGTAGGGCCCTGTGTTATCGAAATTTTGCCCGTGTTAGTTTAGGGTAGCGTGTGTATATGAGTGCGGTATCAGCGCTTTGTGTTATCGAAACTTTGCCCGTCTTAGGTTAGGTTTAGTGTGTATATGTGGGGGGTAATAGGTCCCTGTGTTATGGAAATTTCGCCCGTAATAGGTTAGGTTTCATGTGTATATGAGTGGGGTATTAGGGCCCTGTGTATTCGAAATTTTGCCCGTGTTCGTTTGGGTTTAGTGTGTATATGTGTGGAGTAATAGGGCCGTGTGTTATCGAAATTTTGCCCGTGTTTGGTTAGGGTAGTTTGTATATGACTGGGGTAATAGGGCCCTGTGTTATCGAAAATTTGCCCGTGTAACGTTAGGTTTAGTGTGTGTATATGAGTGGGGTTATAGGGCCCTGTGTTATCGAAATTTTGTCCGTGTTAGTTTAGGTTGGTGGGTATATGAGTGGGGTAATAGGGCCCTGTGTTATCGAAATTTTGCCCGTTTTAGGTTAGGGTAGTGTGTATATGAGTGGGGTAATAGGGCCCTGTGTTATGGAAATTTTGCCCGTGTTAGGTTAGGGTAGTGTGTATATGAGTGGGATATCAGGGCCCTGTGTTATCGAAGTTTTGCCCGTGTTATGTTAGGTTAGTGTGTATATGAGGGGGTAAGAGGGCCCTGTGTTATCGAAACTCTGCCCGTGTTAGCTTAGGTTAGTGTGTGTATATGAGTGGGGTAATAGGGCCCTGTGTTATCGAAACTTTGCCCGTGTTAGGTTAAGTTTAGTGTGTATATGAGTGGGGTAATAGGGCCCTGTGTTATCGAAAATTTGCCCATCTTAGGTTAGGGTACTTTGTCTATATCAGTGGGGTAATAGGGCCCTGTGTTATCTAAATTTTGCACGTGTTAGGCTAGGTTTAGTGTGTGTATATGAGTGGGGTAATAGGGCCCTGTGTTATCGAAATTTTGCCCTTGTTAGGTTAGGGTAGCGTGTATATGAGTGGGGTAACTGGGCCCTGTGTTGTCGAAATTTTGCCCGCGTTAGGATAGGTTAGTGTGTGTTTATTAGTGGAGTAATAGGGCCCTGTGTTATCGACATTTTTCCCGTGTTAGGTTAGGTTTAGTGTGTGTATATGAGTGGGGTAATAGGGCCCTGTGTTATCGAAATTTTGCCCGTGTTAGTTTAGGTAACGGTAGTGTGTATATGAGTGGGGTAATAGGGCCCTGTGTTATTGAAATTTTGCCTGTGTTAGGTTAGATTTAGTGTGTGTATATGAGTGGGGTAATAGGGCCCTGTGTTATCGAAATTTTGCCCGTGTTAAGTTAGGGTAGTGTGTATATGAGTGGGGTAAGAGGGCCCTGTGTTATCGAAACTCTGCCCGTGTTAGCTTAGGTTAGTGTGTGTATATGAGTGGGGTAATAGGGCCCTGTGCTATCGAAACTTTGCCCATGTTAGCTTAGGTTAGTGTGTGTATATGAGTGGGGAAATAGGGCCCTGTGTTATCGAAATTTTGCCCGTGTTAGTTTAGGTTATTGTGTATATGAGTGGGGTAATAGGGCCCTGTGGTAGCGAAATTTTGCCCGTGTTAGCTTAAGTTAGTGTGTGTATATGAGTGGGGTAATAGGGCCCTGATTATCGAAATTTTGCCCGTGTTAGTTTAGGGTAGTGTGTATATGAGCGGGGTAATAGGGCCCTGTGTTATCGAAATTTTACCCGTGTTAGGTTAGGTTTAGTGTGTATGTCAGTGGGGTAATAGGGAGCGGTATTATCCAAATTTTGCCCGTGTTAGGTAAGGTTTAGTGTGTATATGTGTGGGGTAATAGGGCCCTGTGTTATCGAAATTCCGCCCGTGTTAGGTTAGGCTAGTGTATGTATATGAGTGGGGTAATAGGGCCCTGTATTATCGAAATTTTGCCCGCGTTAGGTTAGGTTTAGTGTGTATATGAGTGGGGTAATAGGGCCCTGTGTTATCGAAAATTTTCCCGTGTTAGTTTAGGGTTCTTTGTGTATATGAGAGGGGTAATAGAGCCCTGTGTTATCGAAAATTTGCACGTGTTAGGTTAGGTTTAGTGTGTGTATGTGAGTGGGGTAATAGGGCCCTGTATTATCGAAATTTTGCCCGTGCTAGGTTAGGGTAGTGTGAATATGAGTGGGGAATTAGGGCCCTGTGTTATCGAAATTTTGACCGCGTTAGGATAGGTTAGTGTGTGTATATTCGTGGAGTAATAGGGCCCCGTGTTATCGAAATTTTGCCCGTGTTAGGTTAGGTTTAGTGTGTGTATATGAGTGGGGTAATAGGGCTCTGTGTTATCGAAATTTTGCCCGTGTTAAGCTAGCTTAATGTGTATATGAGTGTGGTAATAGGGCCCCTTGTTATCGAATATTTGCCCGTGTTAGGTTAGGTTAGTGTTTATATGAGTGGGGTAAAAGGCCCTGTGTTATCGAAATTTTGCCCGTGTTAGGTTAGGTTTAGTGTGTGTATATGAGTGGGGTAATAGGGCCCTGTGTTTTCGAAATTTTGCCCGTGTTAGTTTAGGTAAGGGTAGTGTGTATATGACTGAGGTAATAGAGCCCTGTGTTATCGAAATTTTGCCCGTGTAAGGTTAGGTTTAGTGTGTGTATGTGAGTGGGGTTATAGGGCCCTGTGTTATCGAAATCTTGTCCGTGTTAGTTTAGGTTAGTGGGTATATGAGTGGGGTAATAGGGCCCTGTGTTATCGAAATTTTGCCCGTGTTAGGTTAGGGTAGTGGGTATATGAGTGGGGTAATAGGGCCCTGTTTTATCGAAATTTTGCCCGTGTTAGGTTGGGGTAGTGTGTAAATGAGTGGGGTAATAGGGCCCTGTGTTATGGAAATTTTGCCCGTGTTAGGTTAGGGTAGTGGGTATATGAGTGGGGTAATAGGGCCCTGTGTTATCGAAATTTTACCCGTGTTAGGTTAGGTTTAGTGTGTATGTCAGTGGGGTAATAGGGAGCAGTATTATCCAAATTTTGCCCGTGTTAGGTAAGGTTTAGTGTGTATATGTGTGGGGTAATAGGGCCCTGTGTTATCGAAGTTCCGCCCGTGTTAGGTTAGGTTAGTGTATGTATATGAGTGGGGTAATAGGGCCCTGTGTTATCGAAATTTTGCCCGTGTTAGTTTAGGTTATTGTGTATATGAGTGGGGTAATAGGGCCCTGTGGTAGCGAAATTTTGCCCGTGTTAGCTTAAGTTAGTGTGTGTATATGAGTGGGGTAATAGGGCCCTGATTATCGAAATTTTGCCCGTGTTAGTTTAGGGTAGTGTGTATATGAGCGGGGTAATAGGGCCCTGTGTTATCGAAATTTTACCCGTGTTAGGTTAGGTTTAGTGTGTATGTCAGTGGGGTAATAGGGAGCGGTATTATCCAAATTTTGCCCGTGTTAGGTAAGGTTTAGTGTGTATATGTGTGGGGTAATAGGGCCCTGTGTTATCGAAATTCCGCCCGTGTTAGGTTAGGCTAGTGTATGTATATGAGTGGGGTAATAGGGCCCTGTATTATCGAAATTTTGCCCGCGTTAGGTTAGGTTTAGTGTGTATATGAGTGGGGTAATAGGGCCCTGTGTTATCGAAAATTTTCCCGTGTTAGTTTAGGGTTCTTTGTGTATATGAGAGGGGTAATAGAGCCCTGTGTTATCGAAAATTTGCACGTGTTAGGTTAGGTTTAGTGTGTGTATGTGAGTGGGGTAATAGGGCCCTGTATTATCGAAATTTTGCCCGTGCTAGGTTAGGGTAGTGTGAATATGAGTGGGGAATTAGGGCCCTGTGTTATCGAAATTTTGACCGCGTTAGGATAGGTTAGTGTGTGTATATTCGTGGAGTAATAGGGCCCCGTGTTATCGAAATTTTGCCCGTGTTAGGTTAGGTTTAGTGTGTGTATATGAGTGGGGTAATAGGGCTCTGTGTTATCGAAATTTTGCCCGTGTTAAGCTAGCTTAATGTGTATATGAGTGTGGTAATAGGGCCCCTTGTTATCGAATATTTGCCCGTGTTAGGTTAGGTTAGTGTTTATATGAGTGGGGTAAAAGGCCCTGTGTTATCGAAATTTTGCCCGTGTTAGGTTAGGTTTAGTGTGTGTATATGAGTGGGGTAATAGGGCCCTGTGTTTTCGAAATTTTGCCCGTGTTAGTTTAGGTAAGGGTAGTGTGTATATGACTGAGGTAATAGAGCCCTGTGTTATCGAAATTTTGCCCGTGTAAGGTTAGGTTTAGTGTGTGTATGTGAGTGGGGTTATAGGGCCCTGTGTTATCGAAATCTTGTCCGTGTTAGTTTAGGTTAGTGGGTATATGAGTGGGGTAATAGGGCCCTGTGTTATCGAAATTTTGCCCGTGTTAGGTTAGGGTAGTGGGTATATGAGTGGGGTAATAGGGCCCTGTTTTATCGAAATTTTGCCCGTGTTAGGTTGGGGTAGTGTGTAAATGAGTGGGGTAATAGGGCCCTGTGTTATGGAAATTTTGCCCGTGTTAGGTTAGGGTAGTGGGTATATGAGTGGGGTAATAGGGCCCTGTGTTATCGAAATTTTACCCGTGTTAGGTTAGGTTTAGTGTGTATGTCAGTGGGGTAATAGGGAGCAGTATTATCCAAATTTTGCCCGTGTTAGGTAAGGTTTAGTGTGTATATGTGTGGGGTAATAGGGCCCTGTGTTATCGAAGTTCCGCCCGTGTTAGGTTAGGTTAGTGTATGTATATGAGTGGGGTAATAGGGCCCTGTATTATCGAAATTTTGCCTGTGTTAGGTTAGGTTTAGTGTGTATATGAGTGGGGTAATAGGGCCCTGTGTTATCGAAAATTTGCCCGTGTTAGTTTAGGGTTCTTTGTGTATTTGAGTGGGGTAATAGGGCCATGTGTTATCGAAATTTTGCCCGTGTTAGGTTAGGGTAGTGTGTATATGAGTGGGGTATTAGGGCGCTGTGTTATCGAAATTTTGACCGCGTTAGGATCGGTTAGTGTGTGTATATTAGTGGAGTAATAGGACCCTGTGTTATCGAAATTTTGCCCGTGTTAGGTTAGGTTTAGTGTGTGTATATGAATGGGGTAATAGGGCTCTGTGTTATCGAAATTTTGCCCGTGTTAGGTTAGGTTAGTGTGTAAATGAGCGGGGTAGCAGGGCCCTGTGTTATTGAAATTTTGCCCGTGTTAGGTTAGCTTAGTGGGTACATGAGTGGGGTAATAGGGCCCTGTGTTATCGAAATTTTGCCCGTGTTAGTTTAGGAAAGGGTAGTGTGTATATGACTGGGGTAATAGGGCCCTGTGTTATCGAAAATTTGCCCGTGTAAGGTTAGGCTTAGTGTGTGTATATGTGTGGGATTATAGGGCCCTGTGTTATCGAAATTTTGTCCGTGTTAGATTAGGTTGGTGGGTATATGAGTGGGGTAATAGGGCCCTGTGTTAACGAAATGTTGCCCGTGTTAGTTTAGGGAAGTGTGTATATGAGTGGGGTAATAGGGCCCTGTTTTATAGAAATTTTGCCCGTGTTAGGTTAGGGTAGTGTGTAACTGAGTGGGGTAATAGGGCCCTGTGTTATGGAAATTTTGCCCGTGTTAGGTTAGGGTAGTGTGTATATGAGTGGGGTATTAGGGCCCTGTGTTATCGAAATTTCGCTCGTGGGAGGTTAGGTTAATGTATGTATATCAGTGGGGTAATAGGGCCCTGTGTTATCGAAATTTTGCCCGTGTTAGGTTAGCTTTAGTGTGTATATGAGTGTGGTAATAGGGCCCTGTGTTATCGAAAATCTTCCCGTGTTAGGTTAGGGTACTGCGTGTATATGAGTGTTGTAATAGGGCCCTGTGTTATGGAAATTTTGCCCGTGTTAGGTTAGGTTTAGTGTGTGCTTATGAGTGGGGTAATAGGGCCCTGTGTTATCGAAATTTTGCCCGTGTTAGGTTAGGTTTAGTGTATATATGTGTATGGTAATAGGGCCCTGTGTTATCGAAATTCCGCCCGTGTTAGGTTAGGTCAGTGTATGTATATGAGTAGGGTAATAGGGCCCTGTATTATCGAAGTTTTGCCCGTGTTAGGTTAGGTTTAGTGTGTATATCAGTGGGGTAATTGGGAGAATGTATTCTCCAAATTTTGCCCGTGTTAGGTAAGGTTTAGTGTGTATATGTGTGGGGTAATAGGGCCCTTTGTTATCGAAATTTTGCCCGTGTTAGTTTAGCGTAGTGTGTATATGAGTGGGTTAATAGGGCCCTGTGATATCGAAATTTTGCCCGTGTTAGGTTAGGTTTAGTGTGTATATCAGTGGGGTAATAGGAAAAGGTATTATCCAAATTTTGCCCGTGTTAGGTAAGGTTTAGTGTGTATATGTGTGGGGTAATAGGGCCCTGTGTTATCGATATTTTGCCCGTGTTAGGATAGGTTAGTGTGTGTATATCAGTGGGGCAATAGGGCCCTGTGTTATCGAAATTTTGCCCGTGTTAGGATAGGTTTAGTATGTATATGAGTGGGGTAATAGGGCCCTGTGTTATCGAAAATTTGCCCGTGTTAGTTTAGGGTACTTTGTGTATATGAGTGGGGTAATAGGGCCCTGTGTTATCGAAATTTTGCACGTGTTAGGTTACGTTTAGTGTGTGTATATGAGTGGGGTAGTAGGGCCCTGTGTTATCGAAATTTTGCCCGTGTTAGGCTAGGGTAGTGTGTGTATGAGTGGGGTATTAGGGCCCTGTGTTATCGAAACTTTGCCCGCGTTAGGATAGGTTATAGTGTGTATATTAGTGGAGTAATAGGGCCCTGTGTTATCGAAATTTTGCCCGTGTTTGTTTAGGTTTAGTGGGTGTATATGAGTGGGGTAATAGGGCCCTGTGTTATCCAAATTCTGCCCGTGTTAGGTTAGGTTACTGTATATATGAGTAGTGTATTAGGGCCCTGTGTTATTGAAATTTTGCCCGTGTTAGGTTAGGTTAGTGGGTATATGAGTGGGGTAATAGGGCCCTGGGTTATCGAAATTTTGCCCGTGTTAGGTTAGGTTTAGTGTGTGGATATGAGTGGGGTAATAGGGCCCGGTGTTATCGAAATTTTACCCGTGTTAGTTTAGGTAAGGGTAGTGTTATATGAGTGGGGAAATAGGGCCCTGTGTTATCGAAAATTTGCCCCTGTTAGTTTATTGTTCTTTGTGTATATGAGAGGGGTAATAGGGCCCTGTATTATCGAAATTTTGCCCGAGCTAGTTTAGGGAAGTGTGAATATAAGTGGGGTATTAGGGCCCTGTGTTATCGAAATTTTGACCGCGTTAGGATAGGTCAGTGTGTGTATATTCGTGGAGTAATAGGGCCCCGTGTTATCGAAATTTTGCCCGTGTTAGGTTAGGTTTAGTGTGTGTATATGAGTGGGGTAATAGGGCTCTGTGTTATCGAAATTTTGCCCGTGTTAAGTTAGCTTTAGTGTGTATATGAGTGTGGTAATAGGGCCCCTTGTTATCGAATATTTGCCCGTCTTAGGATAGGTTAGTGTGTATATGAGTGGGGTAAAAGGCCCTGTGTTATCGAAATATTGCCCGTGTTAGGTTAGGCTTAGTGTGTGTATATTAGTGGGGTAATAGGGCCCTGTGTTATTGAAATTTTACCCGTGTTAGGTTAGGTTTAGTGTGTATGTCAGTGGGGTAATAGGGAGCGGTATTATCCAAATTTTGCCCGTGTTAGGTAAGGTTTAGTGTGTATATGTGTGGGGTAATAGGGCCCTGTGTTATCGAAGTTCCGCCCGTGTTAGGTTAGGTTAGTGTATGTATATGAGTGGGGTAATAGGGCCCTGTATTATCGAAATTTTGCCCGTGTTAGGTTAGGTTTAGTGTGTATATGAGTGGGGTAATAGGGCCCTGTGTTATCGAAAATTTGCCCGTGTTAGTTTAGGGTTCTTTGTGTATATGAGCGGGGTAATAGGGCCCTGTGTTATCGAAATTTTGCCCGTGTTAGGTTAGCGTAGTATGTATATGAGTGGGGTAATAGGGCCCTGTGTTATCGAAAATTTGCCCGTGTTAGGTAAGGGTACTTTGTGTATATGAGTGCGGAAATAGGGCCCTGTGTTATCGAAATTTTGCACGTGTTAGGTTACGTTTAGTGTGTGTATATGAGTGGGGTAATAGGGCCCTGTGTTATCGAAATTTTACCCGTGTTAGGTTAGGTTTAGTGTGTATGTCAGTGGGGTAATAGGGCCCTGTGTTATCGAAACTTTGCCCGTGTTAGCTTAGGTTAGTGTGTGTATATGAGTGGGGTAATAGGGCCCTGTGTTATCGAAATTTTGCCCGTGTTAGTTTAGGGTAGTGTGTATATGAGTGGGGTAATAGGGCCCTGTGTTATTGAAATTTTACCCGTGTTATGTTAGGTTTAGTGTGTATGTCAGTGGGGTAATAGGGAGCGGTATTATCCAAATTTTGCCCGTGTTAGGTAAGGTTTAGTGTGTATATGTGTGGGGTAATAGGGCCCTGTGTTATCGAAGTTCCGCCCGTGTAAGGTTAGGTTAGTGTATGTATATGAGTGGGGTAATAGGGCCCTGTATTATCGAAATTTTGCCCGCGTTAGGTTAGGTTTAGTGTGTATATGAGTGGGGTAACAGGGCCCCGTGTTATCGAAATTTTGCCCGTGTTAGGTTAGGTTTAGTGTGTGTATATGAGTGGGGTAATAGGGCTCTGTGTTATCGAAATTTTGCCCGTGTTAAGCTAGCTTTAGTGTGTATATGAGTGTGGTAATAGGGCCCCTTGTTATCGAGTATTTGCCCGTGTTAGGTTAGGTTAGTGTTTATATGTGTGGGGTAAAAGGCCCTGTGTTATCGAAATTTTGCCCGTGTTAGGTTAGGTTCAGTGTGTGTATATGAGTGGGGTAATAGGGCCCTGTGTTTGCGAAATTTTGCCCGTGTTAGTTTAGGTAAGGGTAGTGTGTATATGACTGAGGTAATAGAGCCCTGTGTTATCGAAATTTTGCCCGTGTAAGGTTAGGTTTAGTGTGTGTATGTGAGTGGGGTTATAGGGCCCTGTGTTATCGAAATCTTGCCCGTGTTAGTTTAGGTTAGTGGGTATATGAGTGGGGTAATAGGGCCCTGTGTTATCGAAATTTTGCCCGTGTTAGGTTAGGGTAGTGTGTATATGAGTGGGGTAATAGGGCCCTGTTTTATCGAAATTTTGCCCGTGTTAGGTTGGGGTAGTGTGTAAATGAGTGGGGTAATAGGGCCCTGTGTTATGGAAATTTTGCCCGTGTTAGGTTAGGGTAGTGGGTATATGTGTGGGGTAATAGGGCCCTGTGTTATCGAAATTTTACCCGTGTTAGGTTAGGTTTAGTGTGTATGTCAGTGGGGTAATAGGGCCCTGTGTTATCGAAACTTTGCCCGTGTTAGCTTAGGTTAGTGTGTGTATATGAGTGGGGTAATAGGGCCCTGTGTTATCGAAATTTTGACCGTGTTAGTTTAGGGTAGTGTGTATATGAGTGGGGTAATAGGGCCCTGTGTTATTGAAATTTTACCCGTGTTATGTTAGGTTTAGTGTGTATGTCAGTGGGGTAATAGGGAGCGGTATTATCCAAATTTTGCCCGTGTTAGGTAAGGTTTAGTGTGTATATGTGTGGGGTAATAGGGCCCTGTGTTATCGAAGTTCCGCCCGTGTTAGGTTAGGTTAGTGTATGTATATGAGTGGGGTAATAGGGCCCTGTATTATCGAAATTTTGCCCGTGTTAGGTTAGGTTCAGTGTGTATATGAGTGGGGTAATAGGGCCCTGTGTTATCGAAAATTTGCCCGTGTTAGTTTAGGGTTCTTTGTGTATATGAGTGGGGTAATAGGGCCCTGTGTTATCGAAATTTTGCCCGTGTTAAGTTAGCGTAGTGTGTATATGAGTGGGGTATTAGGGCGCTGTGTTATCGAAATTTTGACCGCGTTAGGATCGGTTAGTGTGTGTATATTAGTGGAGTAATAGGGCCCTGTGTTATCGAAATTTTGCCCGTGTTAGGTTAGGTATAGTGTGTGTATATGAGTGGGGTAATAGGGCTCTGTGTTATCGAAATTTTGCCCGTGTTAGGTTAGGTTAGTGTGTATATGAGTGGGGTAACAGGGCCCTGTGTTATTGAAATTTTGCCCGTGTTAGGTTAGGTTAGTGGGTATATGAGTGGGGTAATACGGCCCTGTGTTATCGAAATTTTGCCCGTGTTAGTTTAGGTAAGGGTAGTGTGTATATGACTGGGGTAATAGGGCCCTGTGTTATCGAAAATTTGCCCGTGTAAGGTTAGGTTTAGTGTGTGTATATGTGTGGGATTATAGGGCCCTGTGTTATCGAAATTTTGTCCGTGTTAGTTTAGGTTGGTGGGTATATGAGTGGGGTAATAGGGCCCTGTGTTATCGAAATTGTGCCCGTGTTAGGTTAGGGTAGTGTGTATTTGAGTGGGGTAATAGGGCCCTGTTTTATAGAAATTTTGCCCGTGTTAGGTTAGGGTAGTGTGTAAATGAGTGGGGTAATAGGGCCCTGTGTTATGGAAATTTTGCCCGTGTTAGGTTAGGGTAGTGTGTATATGAGTGGGGTATTAGGGCCCTGTGTTATCGAAATTTCGCTCGTGGGAGGTTAGGTTAGTGTATGTATATCAGTGGGGTAATAGGGCCCTGTGTTATCGAAATTTTGCCCGTGTGAGGTTAGCTTTAGTGTGTATATGCGTGTGGTAATAGGGCCCTGTTTTATCGAAAATCTTCCCGTGTTAGGTTAGGGTACTGCGTGTATATGAGTGTTGTAATAGGGCCCTGTGTTGTCGAAATTTTGCCCGTGTTAGGTTAGGTTTAGTGTGTGAATATGAGTGGGGTAATAGGGCCCTGTGTTATCGAAATTTTGCCCGTGTTAGGTTAGGTTTAGTGTGTGTATATGAGTGGGGTAATAGGGCCCTGTGTTATCGAAATTTTGCCCGTGTTAGGTTAGGTTAGTGTATGTATATGAGTGGGGTAATAGGGCCCTGTATTATCGAAATTTTGCCCGTGTTAGGTTAGGTTTAGTGTGTATATCAGTGGGGCAATTGGGAGAAGGTATTCTCCAAATTTTGCCCGTGTTAGGTAAGGTTTAGTGTGTATATGTGAAGGGTAATAGGGCCCTTTGTTATCGATATTTTGTCCATGTTAGTTTAGGGTAGTGTGTATATGAGTGGGTTAACAGGGCCCTGTGATATCGAAATTTTGCCCGTGTTAGGTTAGGTTTAGTGTGTATATCAGTGGGGTAATAGGAAAAGGTATTATCCAAATTTTGCCCGTGTTAGGTAAGGTTTAGTGTGTATATGTGTGGGGTAATAGGGCCCTGTGTTAGCGATATTTTGCCCGTGTTAGGATAGGTTAGTGTGTGTATATCAGTGGGGCAATAGGGCCCTGTGTTATCGAAATTTTGCCCGTGTTAGGATAGGTTTAGTATGTATATGAGTAGGGTAATAAAGCCCTGTGTTATCGAAAATTTGCCCGTGTTAGTTTAGGGTACTTTGTGTATATGAGTGGGGTAATAGAGCCCTGTGTTATCGAAATTTTGCACGTGTTAGGTTAGGTTTAGTGTGTGTATATGAGTGGGGTAGTAAGGCCCTGTGTTATCGAAATTTTGCCCGTGTTAGGCTAGGGTAGTCTGTGTATGAGTGGGGTATTAGGGCCCTGTGTTATCGAAATTTTATCCCGCGTTAGGATAGGTTAGTGTGTGTATATTAGTGGAGTAATAGGGCCCTGTGTTATCGAAATTTTGCCCGTGTTAGGTTAGGTTTAGTGGGAGTATATGAGTGGGGTAATAGGGCCCTGTGTTATCGAAATTCTGCCCGTGTTAGATTAGGTTACTGTATATATGAGTAGGGTAATAGGGCCCTGTGTTATTGAAATTTTGCCCGATTTAGGTTAGGTTAGTGGGTATATGAGTAGGGTAATAGGGCCCTGTGTTATTGAAATTTTGCCCGATTTAGGTTAGGTTAGTGGGTATATGAGTAGGATAATAGGGCCCTGTGTTATTGAAATTCTGCCCGTGTTAGATTAGGTTACTGTATATATGAGTGGGGTAATAGGGCCCTGTGTTATTGAAATTTTGCCCGATTTAGGTTAGGTTAGTGGGTATATGAGTGGGGTAATAGGGCCCTGTGTTATCGAAATTTTGCCCGTGTTAGGTTAGGTTTAGTGTGTGGATATGAGTGGGGTAATAGGGCCCTGTGTTATCGAAATTTTGCCCGTGTTAGTTTAGGTAAGGGTAGTGTTATATGAGTGGGGAAATAGGGCCATGTGTTATCGAAATTTTGCCCGTGTTAGGTTAGGTTTAGTGTGTGTATATGAGTGGGGTAATAGGGACCTGTATTATCGAAATTTTGTCCGTGTTAGTTTAGGTTTAGTGTGTGTATATGAGTGGGGTAATAGGGCCCTGTTTTATCGAAATTTTGCCCGTGTTAGGTTAGGGTAGTGTGTAAATGAGTCGGGTAATAGGGCCCTGTGTTATCGAAATTTTGCCCGTGTTAGGTTAGGGTAGTGTGTATATGAGTGGGGTATTAGGGCCCTGTGTTATCGAAATTTCGCTCGTGTTAGGTTAGGTTAGTGTATGTATATGAGTGGGGTAATAGGGCCCTGTGTTATCGAAATTTTGCCCGTGTTAGGTTAGGGTAGTGTGTAAATGAGTCGGGTAATAGGGCCCTGTGTTATCGAAATTTCGCTCGTGTTAGGTTAGGTTAGTGTATGTATATGAGTGGGGTAATAGGGCCCTGTGTTATCGAAATTTTGCCCGTGTTAGGTTAGCTTTAGTGTGTATATGAGTGTGGTAATAGGGCCCTGTGTTATCGAAAATTTTCCCGTGTTAGGTTAGGTTAGTGTGTATATGAGTGGGGTAACAGGGCCCTATGTTATCGAAATTTTGCCCGTGTTAGGTTAGGTTTAGTGTGTATATGAGTGGGGTAATACGGCCCTGTGTTATCAAAAATTTTCCCGTGCTAGGTTAGGGTACTGTGTGTATATGAGTGTTGTAATAGGGCCCTGTGTTATCGAAATTTTGCCCGTGTTAAGTTAGGTTTAGTGTGTGTATATGAGTGTGGTAATAGGGCACTGTGTTATCGAAAATCTTCCCGTGTTAGGTTAGGATACTGCGTGTATATGAGTGTTGTAATAGGGCTCTGTGTTATCGAAATTTTGCCCGTGCTAGGTTAGGTTTAGTGTGTTTATATGAGTGGGGTAATAGGGCCCTGTTTTATCGAAATTTTCCCCGTGTTATGTTAGGTTTAGTGTGTGCTTATGAGTGGGGTAATAGGGCCCTGTGTTATCGAAATTTTGCCCGTGTTAGGTTAGGTTTAGTGTGTATACGTGTATGGTAATAGGTCCCTGTGTTATCGAAATTCCGCCCGTGTTAGGTTAGGTTAGTGTATGTATATGAGTGAGGTAATAGGGCCCTGTATTACCGAAATTTTGCGCGTGTTAGCTTAGGTTTAATGTGTATATGAGTGTGGTAATAGGGCCCTGTGTTATCGAAAATTTGCCCGTGTTAGGTAAGGCGAGTGTGTATAAATGGGGTATTAGGGCCCTGTGTTATCGAAACTTTGCCCGTGTTAGCTTAGGTTAGTGTGTGTATATGAGTGGGCTAATAGGGCCCTGTGTTATCGAAACTTTTCCCGTGTTAGCTTAGGTTAGTGTGTGTATATGAGTGTGGTAATAGGGCCCTGTGTTATCGAAATTTTGCCCGTGTTATTTTAGGTTTAGTGTGTATATGAGTGTGGTAATAGGGCGCTGTGTTATCGAAATTTTGCCCGTGCTATGTTAGGTTAGTGTGTATATGAGTGGGGTAATAGGGCCCTGTGTTATCGAAACTTTGCCCGTGTTAGCTTAGGTTAGTGTGTGTATATGAGTGGGCTAATAGGACCCTGTGTTATCGAAACTTTTCCCGTGTTAGCTTAGGTTAGTGTGTGTATATGAGTGGGGAAATAGGGCCGTGTGATATCGAAATTTTGCCCGTGTTATGTTAGGTTAGTGTGTATATTAGTGGGGTAATAGGGCCCTGTGTTATCGAAACTTTGCCCGTGTTAGCTTAGGTTAGTGTGTGTATATGAGTGGGGTAATAGGGCCCTTTGTTATCGAAATTTATCCCGTGTTAGTCTAGGGTAGTGTGTATATTAGTGGGTTAATAGGGCCCTGTGTTATCGAAAATTTGCCCGTGTTAGATTAGGGTATTTTGTGTATATGAGTGGGGTAATAGGGCCCTGTGTTATCGAGATTTTGCCCGTGTTAGGTTAGGGTACTTTGTGTATATGAGTGGGGTAATAGGGCCCTGTGTTATCGAAATTTTGCACGTGTTAGGTTAGGTTTAGTGTGTGTATATGAGTGGGGTATTAGGGCCCTGTGTTATCGAAATTTTGCCCATGTTAGTTTAGGTTAGTGTGTATATGACTGGGGTATTAGGGCCCTGTGTTATCGAAATTTTGCCCGCGTTAGGATAGGTTAGTGTATGTATATTAGTGGAGTAATAGGGCCCTGTGTTATCGACATTTTGCCCGTGTTAGGTTAGGTTTAGTGTGTGTATATGAGTGGGGTAATAGAGCCCTGTGTTATCGAAATTTTGCCCGTGTTAGGTTAGGTTACTGTGTATATGAGTAGGGTAATAGGGCCCTGTGTTATCGAAATTTTGCCCGTGTTAGGTTAGGTTAGTGGGTATATGAGTGGGGTAATAGGGCCCGGTGTTATCGAAATTTTGCCCGTGTTAGGTAAGGTTTAGTGTGTGTATATGAGTGGGGTAATAGGGCCCTGTGTTATCGAAATTTTACCCGAGTTAGTTTAGGTAAGGGTAGTGTGTATATGAGTGGGTTAATAGGGCCCTGTATTATCGAAATTTTGCCCGTGTTAGGTTAGGTTTAGTGTGTGTATATGAGTGGGGTAATAGGGCCCTGTGTTATCGAAATTCTGCCCGTGTTAGGTTAGGTTAGTGTGTATATGAGTGGTGTAATAGGGCTCTGTGTTATCGAAATTTTGTCCGTGTTAGTTTAGGTTAGTGGGTATATGAGTGGGGTAATAGGGCCCTGTGTTATCGAAATTTTGCCCGTGTTAGGTTAAGTTAGTGTGTATATGTGTGGGGTAATAGGGCCCTGTTTTGTCGAAATTTTGCCCGTGTTAGGTTAGGGTAGTGTGTAAATGAGTGGGGTAATAGGGCCCTGTGTTATCGAAATTTTGCCCGTGTTAGGTTAGGTTAGTGTGTATATGAGTGGGGTAATAGGGCCCTGTGTTATCGAAATTTTGCCCGTGTTAGGTTAGGTTAGTCGGTATATGAGTGGAGTTATAGGGCCCTGTGTTATCGAAATTTTGCCCGTGTTAGTTTAGGTAAGGGTAGGGTGTATATGACTGGGGTGATAGGGCCCTGTGTTATCGAAAATTTGCCCGTGTAAGGTTAGGTTTTGTGTGTGTATATGAGTGGGATTATAGGGCCCTGTGTTATCGAAATTTTGTCCGTGTTAGTTTAGGTTGGTGGGTATATGAGTGGGGTAATAGGGCCCTGTGTTATCGAAATTTTGCCCGTGTTAGGTTAGGGTAGTGTGTATATGAGTGGGGTAATAGGGCCCTGTTTTATAGAAATTTTGCCCGTGTTAGGTTAGGGTAGTGTGTAAATGAGTGGGGTATTAGGGCCCTGTGTTATGGAAATTTTGCTCGTGTTAGGTTAGGGCAGTGTGTATATGAGCGGGGTATTAGGGCCCTGTGTTATCGAAATTTCGCTCGTGTGAGGTTACGTTAGTGTATGTATATCAGTGAGGTAATAGGGCCCTGTGTTATCGAAATTTTGCCCGTGTTAGGTTAGCTTTAGTGTGTATATGAGTGTGGTAATAGGGCCCTGTGTTATCGAAAATCTTCCCGTGTTAGGTTAGGGTACTGCGTATATATGAGTGTTGTAATAGGGCCCTGTGTTATCAAAATTTTGCCCGTGTTAGGTTAGGTTTAGTGTGTGTATATGAGTGGGGTAATAGGGCCCTGTGTTATCGAAATTTTGCCCGTGTTAGGTTAGGTTTAGTGTGTGCTTATGAGTGGGGTAATAGGGCCCTGCGTTATCGAAATTTTGCCCGTGTTAGGTTAGGTTTAGTGTGTATATGTGTATGGTAATAGGGCCCTGTGTTATCGAAATTCCGCCCGTGTTAGGTTAGGTTAGTGTATGTATATGAGTGGGGTAATAGGGCCCTGTATTATCGAAATTTTGCCCGTGTTAGGTTAGGTTTAGTGTGTATATCAGTGGGGTAATAGGGAGAAGGTATTATCCAAATTTTGCCCGTGTTAGGTAAGGTTTAGTGTGTATATGTGTGGGGTAATAGGGCCCTGTGTTATCGATATTTTGCCCGTGTTAGGATAGGTTAGTGTGTGTATATCAGTGGGGCAAGTGGGCCCTGTGTTATCGAAATTTTTCCCGTGTTAGGTTAGGTTTAGTGTGTGAATATGAGTGGGGTAATAGGGCCCTGTGTTATCGAAAATTTGCCCGTGTTAGGTTAGGCGAGTGTGTATAAATGGGGTATTAGGGCCCTGTGTTATGGAAATTTTGCCCGTGTTATGTTAGGTTTAGTCCGTATATGAGTGTGGTAATATGGCCCTGTGTTATCGAAATTTTGCCCGTGTTAGCTTAGGTTAGTGTGTGTATATGAGGGGGTAATAGGGCCCTGTGTTATCGAAACTTTGCCCGTGTTAGCTTAGGTTAGTGTCTGTATATGAGTGGGGTAATAGGGCCCTTTGTTATCGAAATTTTGTCCGTGTTAGTTTAGGGTAGTGTGTATATGAGTGGGTTAATAGGGCCCTGTGTTATCGAAATTTTGCCCGTGTTAGGTTAGGTTTAGTGTGTGTATCAGTGGGGTAATACGAAAAGGTATTATCCAAATTTTGCCCGTGTTAGGTAAGGTTTAGTGTGTATATGTGTGGGGTAATAGGGCCCTGTGTTATCGATATTTTGCCCGTGTTAGGATAGGTTAGTGTGTGTATATCAGTGGGGCAATAGGGCCCTGTGTTATCGAAATTTTGCCCGTGTTAGGATAGGTTTAGTGTGTATATGAGTGGGGTAATAGGGCCCTGTGTTATCGAAAATTTGCCCGTGTTAATTTAGGGTACTTAGTGTATATGAGTGGGGTAATAGGGCCCTGTGTTATCGAAATTTTGCACGTGATAGGTTAGGTTTAGTGTGTGTATATGAGTGGGGTAGTAGGGCCCTGTGTTATCGAAATTTTGCCCGTGTTAGGTTAGGGTAGTGTGTATATGAGTGGGGTATTAGGGCCCTGTGTTATCGAAATTTTGTGTGTATATTAGTGGAGTAATAGGGCCCTGTGTTATCGAAATTTTGCCCGTGTTTGGTTAGGTTTAGTGTGTGAATATGAGTGGGCTAATAGGGCCCCGTGTTATCGGAACTTCTCCCGTGTTAGCTTAGGTTAGTGTGTGTATATGAGTGGGGTAATAGGGCCCTGTGTTATCGAAATTTTGCCCGTGTTAGGTTAGGTTTAGTGTGTGTATCAGTGGGGTAATACGAAAAGGTATTATCCAAATTTTGCCCGTGTTAGGTAAGGTTTAGTGTGTATATGTGTGGGGTAATAGGGCCCTGTGTTATCGATATTTTGCCCGTGTTAGGTTAGGGTACTTTGTGTATATGAGTGGGGTAATAGGGCCCTAAGTTATCGAAATTTTGCACGTGTTAGGTTAGGTTTAGTGTGTGTATATGAGTGGGGTAGTAGGGCCCTGTGTTATCGAAATTTTGCCCATGTTAGTTTAGGGTAGTGTGTATATGACTGGGGTGTTAGGGCCCTGTGTTATCGAAATTTTGCCCGCGTTAGGATAGGTTAGTGTATGTATATTAGTGGAGTAATAGGGCCCTGTGTAATCGACATTTTGCCCGTGTTAGGTTAGGTTTATTGTGTGTATATGAGTGGGGTAATAGAGCCCTGTGTTATCGAAATTTTGCCCGTGTTAGGTTAGGTTACTGTGTATATGAGTAGGGTAATAGGGCCCTGTGTTATCGAAATTTTGCCCGTGTTAGGTTAGGTTAGTGGGTATATGAGTGGGGTAATAGGGCCCTGTGTTATCGAAATTTTGCCCGTGTTAGGTAAGGTTTAGTGTGTGTATACGAGTGGGGTAATAGGGCCCTGTGTTATCGAAATTTTACCCGAGTTAGTTTAGGTAAGGGTAGTGTGTATATGAGTGGGGTAATAGGGCCCTGTATTATCGAAATTTTGCCCGTGTTAGGTTAGGTTTAGTGTGTGTATATGAGTGGGGTAATAGGGCCCTGTGTTATCGAAATTTTGTCCGTGTTAGTTTAGGTTAGTGGGTATATGAGTGGGGTAATAGGGCCCTGTGTTATCGAAATTTTGCCCGTGTT
This sequence comes from Tenodera sinensis, assembly GCA_030765045.1. Classification (NCBI taxonomy): domain Eukaryota; kingdom Metazoa; phylum Arthropoda; class Insecta; order Mantodea; family Mantidae; genus Tenodera; species Tenodera sinensis. Next base: position 102,133,526 of record CM060967.1, read on the forward strand.
AGGTTAAGTTAGTGTGTATATGTGTGGGGTAATAGGGCCCTGTTTTATCGAAATTTTGCCCGTGTAAGGTTAGTGTAGTGTGTAAATGAGTGAGGTAATAGGGCCCTGTGTTATCGAAATTTTGCCCGTGTTAGGTTAGGTTAGTGTGTATATGAGTGGGGTTATAGGGCCCTGTGTTATCGAAATTTTGCCCGTGTTAGGTTAGGTTAGTCGGTATATGAGTGGAGTTATAGGGCCCTGTGTTATCGAAATTTTGCCCGTGTTAGTTTAGGTAAGGGTAGTGTGTATATGACTGGGGTAATAGGGCCCTGTGTTATCGAAAATTTGCCCGTGTAAGGTTAGGCTTTGTGTGTGTATATGAGTGGGGTTATAGGGCCCTGTGTTATCGAAATTTTGTCCGTGTTAGTTTAGTTTGGTGGGTATATGAGTGGGGTAATAGGTACCTGTGTTATCGAAATTTTGCCCGTGTTAGGTTAGGGTAGTGTGTATATGAGTGGGGTAATAGGGCCCTGTTTTATAGACATTTTGCCCGTGTTAGGTTAGGGTAGTGTGTAAATGAGTGGGGTAATAGGGCCCTGTGTTATGGAAATTTTGCTCGTGTTAGGTTAGGGCAGTGTGTATATAAGTGGTGTATTAGGGCCCTGTGTTATCGAAATTTCGCTCGTGTGAGGTTAGGTTAGTGTATGTATATCAGTGAGGTAATAGGGCCCTGTGTTATCGAAATTTTGCCCGTGTTAGGTTAGCTTTAGTGTGTATATGAGTGTGGTAATAGGGCCCTGTGTTATCGAAAATCTTCCCGTGCTAGGTTAGGGTACTGCGTGTATATGAGTGTTGTAATAGGGCCCTGTGTTATCAAAATTTTGCCCGTGTTAGGTTAGGTTTAGTGTGTGTATATGAGTGGGGTAATAGGGCCCTGTGTTATCGAAATTTTGCCCGTGTTAGGTTAGGTTTAGTGTGTGCTTATGAGTGGGGTAATAGGGCCCTGTGTTATCGAAATTTTGCCCGTGTTAGGTTAGGTTAGTGGGTATATGAGTGGGGTAATAGGGCCCGGTGTTATCGAAATTTTGCCCGTGTTAGGTAAGGTTTAGTGTGTGTATATGAGTGGGGTAATAGGGCCCTGTGTTATCGAAATTTTACCCGAGTTAGTTTAGGTAAGGGTAGTGTGTATATGAGTGGGGTAATAGGGCCCTGTATTATCGAAATTTTGCCCGTGTTAGGTTAGGTTTAGTGTGTGTATATGAGTGGGGTAATAGGGCCCGGTGTTATCGAAATTTTGCCCGTGTTAGGTAAGGTTTAGTGTGTGTATATGAGTGGGGTAATAGGGCCCTGTGTTATCGAAATTTTACCCGAGTTAGTTTAGGTAAGGGTAGTGTGTATATGAGTGGGGTAATAGGGCCCTGTATTATCGAAATTTTGCCCGTGTTAGGTTAGGTTTAGTGTGTGTATATGAGTGGGGTAATAGGGCCCTGTGTTATCGAAATTCTGCCCGTGTTAGGTTAGGTTAGTGTGTATATGAGTGGTGTAATAGGGCTCTGTGTTATCGAAATTTTGTCCGTGTTAGTTTAGGTTAGTGGGTATATGAGTGGGGTAATAGGGCCCTGTGTTATCGAAATTTTGCCCGTGTTAGGTTAAGTTAGTGTGTATATGTGTGGGGTAATAGGGCCCTGTTTTATCGAAATTTTGCCCGTGTTAGGTTAGGGTAGTGTGTAAATGAGTGGGGTAATAGGGCCCTGTGTTATCGAAATTTTGCCCGTGTTAGGTTAGGTTAGTGTGTATATGAGTGGGGTAATAGGGCCCTGTGTTATCGAAATTTTGCCCGTGTTAGGTTAGGTTAGTCGGTATATGAGTGGAGTTATAGGGCACTGTGTTATCGAAATTTTGCCCGTGTTAGTTTAGTTAAGGGTAGTGTGTATATGACTGGGGTGATAGGGCCCTGTGTTATCGAAAATTTTGTCCGTGTTAGTTTAGGTTGGTGGGTATATGAGTGGGGTAATAGGGCCCTGTGTTATCGAAATTTTGCCCGTGTTAGGTTAGGGTAGTGTGTATATGAGTGGGGTAATAGGGCCCTGTTTTATAGAAATTTTGCCCGTGTTAGGTTAGGGTAGTGTGTAAATGAGTGGGGTATTAGGGCCCTGTGTTATGGAAATTTTGCTCGTGTTAGGTTAGGGCAGTGTGTATATGAGTGGGGTATTAGGGCCCTGTGTTATCGAAATTTCGCTCGTGTGAGGTTAGGTTAGTGTATGTATATCAGTGAGGTAATAGGGCCCTGTGTTATCGAAATTTTGCCCGTGTTAGGTTAGCTTTAGTGTGTATATGAGTGTGGTAATAGGGCCCTGTGTTATCGAAAATCTTCCCGTGTTAGGTTAGGGTACTGCGTATATATGAGTGTTGTAATAGGGCCCTGTGTTATCAAAATTTTGCCCGTGTTAGGTTAGGTTTAGTGTGTGTATATGAGTGGGGTAATAGGGCCCTGTGTTATCGAAATTTTGCCCGTGTTAGGTTAGGTTTAGTGTGTGCTTATGAGTGGGGTAATAGGGCCCTGCGTTATCGAAATTTTGCCCGTGTTAGGTTAGGTTTAGTGTGTATATGTGTATGGTAATAGGGCCCTGTGTTATCGAAATTCCGCCCGTGTTAGGTTAGGTTAGTGTATGTATATGAGTGGGGTAATAGGGCCCTGTATTATCGAAATTTTGCCCGTGTTATGTTAGGTTTAGTGTGTATATCAGTGGGGTTATAGGGAGAAGGTATTATCCAAATTTTGCCCGTGTTAGGTAAGGTTTAGTGTGTATATGTGTGGGGTAATAGGGCCCTGTGTTATCGATATTTTGCCCGTGTTAGGATAGGTTAGTGTGTGTATATCAGTGGGGCAAGTGGGCCCTGTGTTATCGAAATTTTGCCCGTGTTAGGTTAGGTTTAGTGTGTGAATATGAGTGGGGTAATAGGGCCCTGTGTTATCGAAAATTTGCCCGTGTTAGGTTAGGCGAGTGTGTATAAATGGGGTATTAGGGCCCTGTGTTATGGAAATTTTGCCCGTGTTATGTTAGGTTTAGTCCGTATATGAGTGTGGTAATATGGCCCTGTGTTATCGAAATTTTGCCCGTGTTAGCTTAGGTTAGTGTGTGTATATGAGGGGGTAATAGGGCCCTGTGTTATCGAAACTTTGCCCGTGTTAGCTTAGGTTAGTGTCTGTATATGAGTGGGGTAATAGGGCCCTTTGTTATCGAAATTTTGTCCGTGTTAGTTTAGGGTAGTGTGTATATGAGTGGGTTAATAGGGCCCTGTGTTATCGAAATTTTGCCCGTGTTAGGTTAGGTTTAGTGTGTGTATCAGTGGGGTAATACGAAAAGGTATTATCCAAATTTTGCCCGTGTTAGGTAAGGTTTAGTGTGTATATGTGTGGGGTAATAGGGCCCTGTGTAATCGATATTTTGCCCGTGTTAGGATAGGTTAGTGTGTGTATATCAGTGGGGCAATAGGGCCCTGTGTAATCGAAATTTTGCCCGTGTTACGATAGGTTTAGTGTGTATATGAGTGGGGTAATAGGGCCCTGTGTTATCGAAAATTTGCCCGTGTTAATTTAGGGTACTTAGTGTATATGAGTGGGGTAATAGGGCCCTGTGTTATCGAAATTTTGCACGTGATAGGTTAGGTTTAGTGTGTGTATATGAGTGGGGTAGTAGGGCTCTGTGTTATCGAAATTTTGTGTGTATATTAGTGGAGTAATAGGGCCCTGTGTTATCGAAATTTTGCCCGTGTTTGGTTAGGTTTAGTGTGTGTATATGAGTGGGCTAATAGGGCCCCGTGTTATCGGAACTTCTCCCGTGTTAGCTTAGGTTAGTGTGTGTATATGAGTGGGGAAATAGGGCCGTGTGATATCCAAATTTTGCCCGTCTTATGTTAGGTTAGTGTGTATATTAGTGGGGTAATAGGGCCCTGTGTTATCGAAACTTTGCCCGTGTTAGCTTAGGTTAGTGTGTGTATATGAGTGGGGTAATAGGGCCCTGTGTTATCGAAATTTTGCCCGTGTTAGGTTAGGTTTAGTGTGTGTATCAGTGGGGTAATACGAAAAGGTATTATCGAAATTTTGCCCGTGTTAGGTAAGGTTTAGTGTGTATATGTGTGGGGTAATAGGGCCCTGTGTTATCGATATTTTGCCCGTGTTAGGTTAGGGTACTTTGTGTATATGAGTGGGGTAATAGGGCCCTGTGTTATCGAAATTTTGCACGTGTTAGGTTAGGTTTAGTGTGTGTATATGAGTGGGGTAGTAGGGCCCTGTGTTATTGAAATTTTGCCCATGTTAGTTTAGGGTAGTGTGTATATGACTGGGGTGTTAGGGCCCTGTGTTACCGAAATTTTGCCCGCGTTAAGATAGGTTAGTGTATGTATATTAGTGGAGTAATAGGGCCCTGTGTTATCGACATTTTGCCCGTGTTAGGTTAGGTTTAGTGTGTGTATATGAGTGGGGTAATAGAGCCCTGTGTTATCGAAATTTTGCCCGTGTTAGGTTAGGTTACTGTGTATATGAGTAGGGTAATAGGGCCCTGTGTTATCGAAATTTTGCCCGTGTTAGGTTAGGTTAGTGGGTATATGAGTGGGGTAATAGGGCCCTGTGTTATCGAAATTTTGCCCGTGTTAGGTAAGGTTTAGTGTGTGTATATGAGTGGTGTAATAGGGCTCTGTGTTATCGAAATTTTGTCCGTGTTAGTTTAGGTTAGTGGGTATATGAGTGGGGTAATAGGGCCCTGTGTTATCGAAATTTTGCCCGTGTTAGGTTAAGTTAGTGTGTATATGTGTGGGGTAATAGGGCCCTGTTTTATCGAAATTTTGCCCGTGTAAGGTTAGTGTAGTGTGTAAATGAGTGGGGTAATAGGGCCCTGTGTTATCGAAATTTTGCCCGTGTTAGGTTAGGTTAGTGTGTATATGAGTGGGGTAATAGGGCCCTGTGTTATCGAAATTTTGCCCGTGTTAGGTTAGGTTAGTCGGTATATGAGTGGAGTTATAGGGCCCTGTGTTATCGAAATTTTGCCCGTGTTAGTTTAGGTAAGGGTAGTGTGTATATGACTGGGGTAATAGGGCCCTGTGTTATCGAAAATTTGCCCGTGTAAGGTTAGGCTTTGTGTGTGTATATGAGTGGGGTTATAGGGCCCTGTGTTATCGAAATTTTGTCCGTGTTAGTTTAGTTTGGTGGGTATATGAGTGGGGTAATAGGTACCTGTGTTATCGAAATTTTGCCCGTGTTAGGTTAGGGTAGTGTGTATATGAGTGGGGTAATAGAGCCCTGTTTTATAGAAATTTTGCCCGTGTTAGGTTAGGGTAGTGTGTAAATGAGTGGGGTAATAGGGCCCTGTGTTATGGAAATTTTGCTCGTGTTAGGTTAGGGCAGTGTGTATATAAGTGGGGTATTAGGGCCCTGTGTTATCGAAATTTCGCTCGTGTGAGGTTAGGTTAGTGTATGTATATCAGTGAGGTAATAGGGCCCTGTGTTATCGAAATTTTGCCCGTGTTAGGTTAGCTTTAGTGTGTATATGAGTGTGGTAATAGGGCCCTGTGTTATCGAAAATCTTCCCGTGCTAGGTTAGGGTACTGCGTGTATATGAGTGTTGTAATAGGGCCCTGTGTTATCAAAATTTTGCCCGTGTTAGGTTAGGTTTAGTGTGTGTATATGAGTGGGGTAATAGGGCCCTGTGTTATCGAAATTTTGCCCGTGTTAGGTTAGGTTTAGTGTGTGCTTATGAGTGGGGTAATAGGGCCCTGCGTTATCGAAATTTTGCCCGTGTTAGGTTAGGTTTAGTGTGTATATGTGTATGGTAATAGGGCCCTGTGTTATCGAAATTCCGCCCGTGTTAGGTTAGGTTAGTGTATGTATATGAGTGGGGTAATAGGGCCCTGTATTATCGAAATTTTGCCCGTGTTAGGTTAGGTTTAGTGTGTATATCAGTGGGGTAATAGGGAGAAGGTATTATCCAAATTTTGCCCGTGTTAGGTAAGGTTTAGTGTGTATATGTGTGGGGTAATAGGGCCCTGTGTTATCGATATTTTGCCCGTGTTAGGATAGGTTAGTGTGTGTATATCAGTTGGGCAAATGGGCCCTGTGTTATCGAAATTTTGCCCGTGTTAGGTTAGGTTTAGTGTGTGAATATGAGTGGGGTAATAGGGCCCTGTGTTATCGAAAATTTGCCCGTGTTAGGGGAATGCACAACTGAAATTGCTATTTTCTAAAGTATCTATCCAATCTGTCTGAAATTTGAACCATATATTTGTCTTGCAATGCTAAAACAGTTTTATGAATTTAAAAGCAAAATCTTCAGTAGTTTTTTATTTATAAATTTTCAAAGATGCAAAATTATGAGTATAGGCAAAATGCAGTACACGATGCAATTTTTTAAAAACAAGAAAATTAAAAAATTGTTATTGGTTCTGAAGCATTAAACTACAAATTTGACATATAGTTTTTTTCTGACATTTTTAGTTTATGATAGAAAAAATTTTGAATTTTTATGACTGTATTTTTTTCAATTTTAGGATGAATTGTCATATTAAAAAAATTGTAAATCAAAAACTTTTTATGATACAGAAAAATTATATGACAGTTTTGTTTACTTAGGTTTTTAAAATAAGCATGCAAATTTTTAAACTGATTGAATGAAAATTGCATCGTGGCATGCATTTTCAATATGCAGAAATGCTAAAAAATTTAAATGCCTGAAATTTAAGTTTTAAAATTATAATCATATTTTGGTTATGTTTCATACCTTGAAACTGGTTAAAATCCCCCAGGCTCATATGTTGGACCTTCTTGCCTCCTTTTCCTTTGTTCTGCAACACTTTTCTTCAAGTTTAGCTTCCTCCTAGATGTTTTGGCTGATTTCTTTGTCGAAGCAGAAGCATGTTGCAAACGTCTAACATCCCTCCCATGGGTTATCTTCAGAGAAGCAGGTGAAATTGAAGTGCCTTTGACTTCTGATGACAACTTCAATGAATATGAACTACCAAAGTTGAATTCAGCAACTGCCTTAGACACAGTAATTTGAAGTCTCTTCAATGAAACAAAAACTTCCTTAGGACACTTTCGCCACACGACACTATGCAGGCTTTCATTTGCATTTTGTGTCTTACCAAAAGTGCACCGTTTTAAAATCTCATCAGAGGCTAGCCTTTGATACACTGGCATTATTTTTGAGATAACATCTTGCCTCAAAAATGTTCTCATTGTTCTGGCATCATGATTTGGAATTTTTTCTTTCTTCGCTATAGCTCTGTTATAAAAGCACCATGAGGTAACTCCAGTAGGACAATTTGAGTGCTGGGGATTACTGTCTGTAGAACTACAGTGATGCAATGTAGCAAAAATACCCCTCTTCATATCCTGTACATTGGGAATGTTGTCCAGTATGGCAATTCTATAATAAATTTGCAGGCGAGCTATAATATCTTCTGTCAGACTTCCAGGCTTTTTTCCTCCCAGTGTTACACCTTTCTTCTTCCATTCTTCAACAACTGCTTTCACACCCTTGCTAAGTCTTTTAGAAACATGATTTATACATTCTTCTTTTTGAAGAGGCACATCATCTCCATAAACCTTAATATTTTGTAGATGTTTAAAAGTTTTTGCATCTCCATCAGACAGAATGGTGGTGTACCTAAATTTAGTAAAGTATGTCGACCTCTCCCATAGGATTTCAGCAGCTTTTGCTTCCATTGCATTTGAGGAGCCATCATAATTCTTTTCACATGTGCCACTTAGTTTGTGTTCTTCTAGCCATATTTTAAATTCTTCCTCATTTAATTTTACTTGATTTGTTGAGCAATATGGACAAAATTTTGACAATATTTCAAAGTCAACTACTAATCCAGTGAGAATATCAATTACAAATCCCATTCCATACAATGATGAATGTCCTCTCTTCATCCAGGTACCATCGTAAGACACAGTTATGTCAATTATGTCACTGTCTCTTAGGGTAGCATCCATGTCGATGTGAGCCTGCCTTACTGCAGCATGTGCTTTCTTCAGTACCTCTTTTGTGAAGTCAGCATTGCTCTTTGCTATGTATGTGACATGCTTACTGTAAGTGGTTGATGAAAAGCATGACATACCCATTCCAATACAAAATTTCTCTAAATCAGCATGTCCTGAACCAATATTTAAAAAAGAAGTAACCACCCTTCGGTTCACTTCGAATGGAGGCCTGGCACTGTCATCACTGTGTACTCGTGGGCTTGATGAAACTTCTTTTATTGTAGTTTTGCAGCTTTCACAGGTTACTAATATTTTGAAGGCAAAGCCAGAGATTTCTAAAGTTTGTACTTTCAGTGCTGGTTTGCTACATTGGGTGCACTTCATTCCTTTGTATAACTGTTCCCATACACTTGCATGAACTAGACTAAAATCAGTGTGAGGCATACCTGGGTCGACAGAAGCTTCAAATGCTGCAAGATTTAATTTTCTCTCACTGGCAGTTGTTGATGGCAAAGGTGAGGTTCTTATGCAGCTTGTAGATGCTTCAGGTTCATTGTTTTCTCCTGAGGTTTCCAAATGCTCACTGTGTACTGCTGCTGTCATTTCACTTTTCACATTTGGTTTCCAACGCTTGTTTATCAAATTTGTAGCCTTATTGCAACGTTTAGATCCCTTCTTGCCCTTATTGCGTTTATCACACAGCCTATTCATGTTCTGTTCTAATAAATGACTCTCTACTGAAAGATTTATCAAACAAAAAGGCAGCTGTAAACTAACCTGACTAACCTAAACTACAAACGCTACCTACTTATCTTCCCTATTAAAGTTTATGCTATCTAAAAACTATACTTATATTTCTTATAAACAATTAAATATGCAGCAATAATAATATCTAAACCACATATATGCCTATTCACCAACAACAATTTCACAAACACAACTCAACAGAGCAACAGACTTGCAAAACAAACATCTGTTTACCACCAAAATATGCTTTAGAGCATTCTTTTGTTGATCAGTTCAGCCAACACAGTTTTCTAGACAAGAAAATCCCTTCTCCTTGCTTACCCGCTAATTTCAAAAGCTGAAAATAAAAGCAATACTGTACCAGCTACATTGGAATGTATGCGCGCAGCATTGTGATTGAAACAGCTCGTAAACACGTGCGCAAGGGCATTTAAAAAGTCACGTGACGACCTTGAAACATACGCTAGGGCCAAAACAGAAGTGGATTATAAAACTAGAAGGATAGGAGGATTTTTTGCAAAGATAAAAAAAAAATTGAATTTTTGAGCGATTTTGGCCAAATTTCAGTTGTCCATTCCCTTAAGTTAGGCGAGTGTGTATAAATGGGGTATTAGGGCCCTGTGTTATGGAAATTTTGCCCGTGTTAGCTTAGGTTAGTGTGTGTATATGAGTGGGGTAATAGGGCCCTGTGTTATCGAAACTTTGCCCGTGTTAGTTTAGGTTAGTGTGTGTATATGAGTGGGGAAATAGGGCCGTGTGATATCGAAATTTTGCCCGTGTTAGGTTAGGTTAGTGTGTATATGAGTGGGGTAATAGGGCCCTGTGTTATCGAAACTTTGCCCGTGTTAGCTTAGGTTAGTGTCTGTATATGAGTGGGGTAATAGGGCCCTTTGTTATCGAAATTTTGTCCGTGTTAGTTTAGGGTAGTGTGTATATGACTGGGTTAATAGGACCCTGTGTTATCGAAATTTTGCCCGTGTTAGGTTAGGTTTAGTGTGTGTATCAGTGGGGTAATACGAAAAGGTATTATCCAAATTTTGCCCGTGTTAGGTAAGGTTTAGTGTGTATATGTGTGGGGTAATAGGGCCCTGTGTTATCGATATTTTGCCCGTGTTAGGATAGGTTAGTGTGTGTATATCAGTGGGGCAATAGGGCCCTGTGTTATCGAAATTTTGCCCGTGTTAGGATAGGTTTAGTGTGTATATGAGTGGGGTAATAGGGCCCTGTGTTATCGAAAATTTCCCCGTGTTAGTTTAGGGTACTTAGTGTATATGAGTGGGGTAATAGGGCCCTGTGTTATCGAAATTTTGCACGTGATAGGTTAGGTTTAGTGTGTGTATATGAGTGGGGTAGTAGGGCCCTGTGTTATCGAAATTTTGCCCGTGTTAGGTTAGGGTAGTGTGTATATGAGTGGGGTATTAGGGCCCTGTGTTATCGAAGTTTTGTGTGTATATTAGTGGAGTAATAGGGCCATGTGTTATCGAAATTTTGCCCGTGTTTGGTTCGGTTTAGTGTGTGTATATGAGTGGGGTAATAGGGTCCTGTGTTATCGAAATTCTGCCCGTGTTAGGTTAGGTTACTGTATATATGAGTAGGGTAATAGGGCCCTGTGTTATCCAAATTTTGCCCTTGTTAGGTCAGGTTAGTGGGTGTGTATATGAGTGGGGTAATAGGGCCCTGTGTTATCGAAATTTTTCCCGTGTTAGGTTAGGTTTAGTGTGTGTATATGAGTGGGGTAATAGGGCCCTGTGTTATCGAAATTTTGCCCGTGCTAGGTTAGGTTAGTGTGTATATGAGTGGGGTAATAGGGCCCTGTTTTATCGAAATTTTGCCCGTGTTAGGTTAGGGTAGTGTGTAAATGAGTGGGGTAATAGGGCGCTGTGTTATCGAAATTTTGCCCGTGTTAGGTTAGGTTAGTGTGTATATGAGTGGGGTAATAGGGCCCTGTGTTATCGAAACTTTGCCCGTGTTAGCTTAGGTTAGTGTCTGTATATGAGTGGGGTAATAGGGCCCTTTGTTATCGAAATTTTGTCCGTGTTAGTTTAGGGTAGTGTGTATATGAGTGGGTTAATAGGGCCCTGTGTTATCGAAATTTTGCCCGTGTTAGGTTAGGTTTAGTGTGTGTATCAGTGGGGTAATACGAAAAGGTATTATCCAAATTTTGCCCGTGTTAGGTAAGGTTTAGTGTGTATATGTGTGGGGTAATAGGGCCCTGTGTTATCGATATTTTGCCCGTATTAGGATAGGTTAGTGTGTGTATATCAGTGGGGCAATAGGGCCCTGTGTTATCGAAATTTTGCCCGTGTTAGGATAGGTTTAGTGTGTATATGAGTGGGGTAATAGGGCCCTGTGTTATCGAAAATTTGCCCGTGTTAGTTTAGGGTACTTAGTGTATATGAGTGGGGTAATAGGGCCCTGTGTTATCGAAATTCTGCACGTGATAGGTTAGGTTTAGTGTGTGTATATGAGTGGGGTAGTAGGGCCCTGTGTTATCGAAATTTTGCCCGTGTTAGGTTAGGGTAGTGTGTATATGAGTGGGGTATTAGGGCCCTGTGTTATCGAAATTTTGTGTGTATATTAGTGGAGTAATAGGGCCATGTGTTATCGAAATTTTGCCCGTGTTTGGTTAGGTTTAGTGTGTGTATATGAGTGGGGTAATAGGGCCCTGTGTTATCGAAATTCTGCCCGTGTTAGGTTAGGTTACTGTATATATGAGTAGGGTAATAGGGCCCTGTGTTATCCAAATTTTGCCCTTGTTAGGTCAGGTTAGTGGGTGTGTATATGAGTGGGGTAATAGGGCCCTGTGTTATCGAAATTTTTCCCGTGTTAGGTTAGGTTTAGTGTGTGTATATGAGTGGGGTAATAGGGCCCTGTGTTATCGAAATTTTGCCCGTGCTAGGTTAGGTTAGTGTGTATATGAGTGGGGTAATAGGGCCCTGTTTTATCGAAATTTTGCCTTTGTTAGGTTAGGGTAGTGTGTAAATGAGTGGGGTAATAGGGCGCTGTGTTATCGAAATTTTGCCCGTGTTAGGTTAGGGTAGTGAGTATATGAGTGGGGCATTAGGGCCCTGTGTTATCGAAATTTCGCTCGTGTCAGGTTAGGTTAGTGTATGTATATGAGTGGGGTAATAGGGCCCTGTGTTATCGAAATTTTGCCCGTGTTAGGTTAGCTTTAGTGTGTATATGAGTGTGGTAATAGGGCCCTGTGTTATCGAAAATTTTCCCGTGTTAGGTTAGGTTAGTGTGTATATGAGTGGGGAACAGGGCCCTATGTTATCGAAATTTTGCCCGTGTTAGGTTAGGTTTAGTGTGTATATGAGTGGGGTAATACGGCCCTGTGTTATCAAAAATTTTCCCGTGCTAGGTTAGGTTAGTGTATGTATATGAGTGGGGTAATAGGGTCCTGTGTTATCGAAATTTTGCCCGTGTTAGGTTAGCTTTAGTGCGTATATGAGTGCGGTAATAGGGCCCTGTGTTATCGAAAATATGCCCGTGTTAGGTTAGGTTAGTGTGTATATGAGTGTTGTAATAGGGCCCTGTGTTATCGAAATTTTGCCCGTGTTAGGTTAGGTTTAGTGTGTGTATATGAGTGGGGTAATAGGGTCCTGTGTTATCGAAAAACCGCCCATGTTAGGTTAGGATATGTATATGAGTGGGGTAATAGGGCCCTGTGTTATCCAAATTTTGCCCGTGTTAGGTTAGCTTTAGTGTGTATATGAGTGTGGTAATAGGGCCCTGTGTTATCGAAATTTTGCCCGTGTTAGGTTAGGTAAGTGTGTATATGATTGGGGTAAAAGGCCCCTGTGTTATCGAAATTTTGCCCGTGTTATGTTAGGTTTAGTGTGTGTATATGAGTGGGGTAATAGGGCCCTGTGTTATCGAAATTTTGCCCGTGTTAGTTTAGGTAAGGGTAGTGTGTATATGACTGGGGTAATAGGGCCCTGTGTTATCGAAATTTTGCCCGTGTAAGGTTAGGTTTAGTGTGTGTATATGAGTGGGGTTATAGGGCCCTGTGTTATCGAAATTTTGTCCGTGTTAGTTTAGGTTAGTGGGTATATGAGTGGGGTAATAGGGCCCTGTGTTATCGAAATTTTGCCCGTGTTAGGTTAGGGTAGTGTGTATATGAGTGGGGTAATAGGGCCCTGTTTTATCGAAATTTTGCCCGTGTTAGGTTAGGGTAGTGTGTATATGAGTGGGGTAATAGGGCCCTGTATTATCGAAATTTTGCCCGTGTTAGGTTAGGTTTAATGTGTATATGAGTGTGGTAATAGGGCCCTGTGTTATCGAAAATTTGCCCGTGTTAGGTTAGGCGAGTGTGTATAAATGGGGTATTAGGGCCCTATGTTATGGAAATTTTGCCCGTGTTATTTTAGGTTTAGTGTGTATATGAGTGTGCTAATAGGGCCCTGTGTTATCGAAATTTTGCCCGTGTTATGTTAGGTTAGTGTGTATATGAGTGGGGTAATAGGGCCCTGTGTTATCGAAACTTTTGCCCGTGTTAGCTTAGGTTAGTGTGTGTATATGAGTGGGGTAATAGGGCCCTGTGTTTTCGAAACTTTTCCCGTGATAGCTTAGGTTAGTGTGTGTATATGAGTGGGGAAATAGGGCCTAGTGATATCGAAATTTTGCCCGTGTTATGTTAGGTTAGTGTGTATATGAGTGGGGTAATAGGGCCCTGTGTTATCGAAACTTTGCCGTGTTAGCTTAGGTTAGTGTGTGTATATGAGTGGGGTAATAGCGTCCTTTGTTATCGAAATTTTGCCCGTGTTAGTTTAGGGTAGTGTGTATATGAGTGGGTTAATAGGGCCCTGTGTTATCGAAAATTTGCCCGTGTTAGATTAGGGTACTTTGTGTATATGAGTGGGGTAATAGGGCCCTGTGTTATCGAAATTTTGCACGTGTTAGGATAGATTAGTGTGTGTATATCAGTGGGGCAATAGGGCCCTGTGCTATCGAAATTTTGCCCGTGTTAGGTTAGGTTTAGTGTGTATATGAGTGGGGTAATAGGGCTCGGTGTTATCGATATTTTGCCCGTGTTAGGATAGGTTAGTGTGTGTATATCAGTGGGGCAACGGGGCCCTGTGTTATCGAAATTTTGCCCGTGTTAGGTTAGGTTTAGTGTGTGTATATGAGTGGGGTAATAGAGCCCTGTGTAATCGAAATTTTGCCCGTGTTAGGTTAGGTTAGGTTACTGTGTATATGACTAGGGTAATAGGGCCCTGTGTTATCGAAATTTTGCCCGTGTTAGGTTAGGTTAGTGGGTATATGAGTGGGGTAATAGGGCCCTGTGTTATCGAAATTTTGCCCGTGTAAGGTTAGGTTTAGTGTGTGTATATGAGTGGGGTAATAGGGCCCTGTGTTTTCGAAATTTTGCACGTGTTAGGTTAGGTTACTGTGTATATGAGTGGGGTAATAGGGCCTATGTTATCGAAATTTTGCCCGTGTTAGTTTAGGTAAGGGTAGTGGGTATATGAGTGGGGTAATTGGGCCCTGTGTTATCGAAATTTTGCCCGTGTTAAGTTAGATTTAGTGTGTGTATATGAGTGGGTTAACAGGGCCCTGTGTTATTGAAATTTTGCCCTTGTTAGGTTAGGTTAGTGTGTATATGAGTGGTGTAATAGGGCCCTGTGTTATCGAAATTTTGTCCGTGTTAGTTTAGGTTAGTGGTTATATGAGTGGGGTAATAGGGCCCTATGTTATCGAAATTTTGCCCGTGTTAGGTTAGGTTAGTGTGTATATGAGTGGGGTAATAGGGCCCTGTTTTATCGAAATTTTGCCCGTGTTAGGTTAGGTTAGTGTATGTATATGAGTGGGGTAATAGGGTCCTGTGTTATCGAAATTTTGCCCGTGTTAGGTTAGCTTTAGTGCGTATATGAGTGCGGTAATAGGGCCCTGTGTTATCGAAAATATGCCCGTGTTAGGTTAGGTTTGTGTGTATATGAGTGGGGTAACAGGGCCCTATGTTATAGAAATTTTGCCCGTGTTAGGTTAGGTTTAGTGTGTATATGAGTGGGGTAATACGGCCCTGTGTTTTCGAAAATTTGCCCGTGTTAGGTTAGGCGAGTGTGTATAAATGGGGTGTTAGGGCCCTGTGTTATGGACATATTGCTCGTGTTATGTTAGGTTTAGTGTGTATATGAGTGTGGTAATAGGGCCCTGTGTTATCGAAAATTTGCCCGTGTTATGTTAGGTTAGTGTGTATATGAGTGGGGTAATAGGGCCCTGTGTTATCGAAACTTTGCCCCATTTAGCTTAGGTTAGTGTGTGTATATGAGTGGGGTAATAGGGCCCTGTGTTATCGAAACTTTGCCCGTGTTAACTTAGGTTAGTGTGTGTATATGAGTGGGGAAATAGGGCCGTGTGATATCGAAATTTTGCCCGTGTTATGTTAGGTTAGTGTGTATATGAGTGGGGTAATAGGGCCCTGTGTTATCGAAACTTTGCCCGTGTTAGCTTAGGTTAGTGTGTGTATATGAGTGGGGTAATAGGGCCCTTTGTTTTCGAAATTTTGCCCGTGTTAGTTTAGGGTAGTGTGTATATGAGTGGGGTAATAGGGCCCTGTGTTATCGAAATTTTGCCCGTGTTGGGTTAGGTTTAGTGTGTATATCAGTGGGGCAATAGGGAGCGGTATTATCCAAATTTTACCCGTGTTAGGTAAGGTTTAGTGTGTACATGTGTGGGGTAATAGGGCCCTGTGTTATCGATATTTTGGCCGTGTTAGGATAGCTTAGTGTGTGTATATCAGTGGGGTAATAGGGCCCTGTTTTATCGAAATTTTGCCCGCGTTAGGTTAGGTTTAGTGTGTATATGAGTGGGGTAATAGCCCCTGTGTTATCGAAAATTTTCCCGTGTTAGGTTAGGGTACTTTGTGTATATGAGTGGGGTAATAGGGTCCTGTGTTATAGAAATTTTGCACGTGTTAGGTTAGGTTTAGTGTGTGTATATGAGTGTGGTAATAGGGCCCTGTGTTATTGAAATTTTGCCCGTGTTAGGTTAGGGTAGTGTGTATATGAGTGAGGTATTAGGGCCCTGTGTTATCGAAATTTTGCCCGCGTTAGGATAGGTTAGTGTGTGTATATTACTGGAGTAATAGGGCCCTGTGTTATCGAAATTTTGCCCGTGTTAGGTTAGGTTTAGTGTGTGTATATGAGTGGGGTAATAGGGCCCTGTGTTTTCGAAATTTTGCACGTGTTATATTAGGTTACTGTGTATATGAGTGGGGTAATAGGGCCCTGTGTTATCGAAATTTTGCCCGTGTTAGGTTAGGTTAGTGGGTATATGAGTGGGGTAATAGGGCCCTGTGTTATCGAAATTTTGCCCGTGTTAGGTTAGGTTTAGTGTGTGTATATGAGTGGGGTAATAGGGCCCTGTGTTATCGAAATTTTGCCCGTGTTAGTTTAGGTAAGGGTAGTGTGTATATGAGTGGGGTAATAGGGCCCTGTGTTATCGAAATTTTGCCCGTGTTAGGTTAGATTTAGTGTGTGTATATGAGTGGGGTAATAGGGCCCTGTGTTATCGAAATTCTGCCCGTGTTAAGTTAGGTTATTTTATATATGAGTGGTGTAATAGGGCTCTGTGTTATCGAAATTTTTTCCGTGTTAATTTAGTTTAGTGGGTATATGAGTGGGGTAATAGGGCCCTGTTTAATCGAAATTTTGCCCGTGTTAGGTTAGGGTAGTGTGTAAATGAGTGGGGTAATAGGGCCCTGTGTTATCGAAATTTTGCCCGTGTTAGGTTAGTGTAGTGTGTATATGAGTGGGGTATTAAGGCCCTGTGTTATCGAAATTTCGCTCGTATTAAGTTAGGTTAGTGTATGTATATGAGTGGGGTAATAGGGCTCTGTGTTATCGAAATTTTGCCCGTGTTATGTTAGCTTTAGTGTGTATATGAGTGTGGTAATAGGGCCCTGTGTTATCAAACATTTTCCCGTGTTATGTTAGGTTAGTGGGTATATGAGTGGGGTAATAGGGCCCTGTGTTATCGAAACTTTGCCCGTGTTAGCTCAGGTTAGTGTGTGTATATGAGTGGGGTAATAGGGCCCTTTGTTATCGAAATTTTGCCCGTGTTAGTTTAGGGTAGTGTGTATATGAGTGGGGTAATAGGGCCCTGTGTTATCGAAATTTTGCCCGTGTTAGGTTAGGTTTAGTGTGTATATCAGTGGGGTAATATGGAGCGGTATTATCCAAATTTTGCCCGTGTTAGGTAAGGTTTAGTGTGTATATGTGTGGGGTAATAGGGCCCTGTGTTATCGATATTTTGCACGTTTTAGGATAGGTTATTGTGTTTATATCAGTGGGGCAATAGGGCCCTGTGTTATCGAAATTTTGCCCGTGATAGGTTAGGTTTAGTGTGTGTATATGATTGGGGTGATAGGGCCCTGTGTTATCGAAATTTTGCCCGTGTTAGGTTAGGTTAGTGTGTATATGAGTGGGGTAATAGGGCCCTGTGTTATCGAAATTTTGCCCGTGTTAGTTTAGGGTAGTGTGCATATGAGTGGGGTAATAGGGCCCTGTGTTATCGAAATTTTGCCCGTGTTAGGTTAGGTTTAGTGTGTATATCAGTGGGGTAATATGGAGCGGTATTATCCAAATTTTGCCCGTGTTATGTTAGGTTTAGTGTGTATATCAGTGGGGTAATAGGGAGCGGTATTATCGAAATTTTGCCCGTGTTAGGTTAAGTTTAGTGTGTATATGAGTGGGGTAATAGGGCTCTGTGTTATCGAAAATTTGCCCTTGTTAGGTTAAGTTTAGTGTGTATATGAGTGGGGTAATAGGGCCCTGTGTTATCGAAAATTTGCCCGTGTTAGGTTAGGGTACTTTGTGTATACGAGTGGGGTAATAGGGTCCTGTGTTATCGAAATTTTGCACGTGTTAGGTTAGGTTTAGTGTGTGTATATGAGTGTGGTAATAGGGCCCTGTGTTATCGAAATTTTGCCCGTGTTAGGTTAGGGTAGTGTGTATATGAGTGGGGTATTAGGGCCCTGTGTTATCGAAATTTTGCCCGCGTTAGGATAGGTTAGTGTGTGTATATTAGTGGAGTAATAGTGCCCTGTGTTATCGAAATTTTGCCCGTGTTAGGTTAGGTTTAGTGTGTGTATATGAGTGGGGTAATAGGGCCCTGTGTTTTCGAAATTTTGCCCGTGTTAGGTTAGGTTACTGTGTTTATGAGTGGGGTAATAGGGCCCGGTGTTATCGAAATTTTGCCCGTGTTAGGTTAGGTTAGTGGGTATATGAGTGAGGTAATAGGGCCCTGTGTTATCGAAATTTTGCTCGTGTTAGGTTAGGTTTAGTGTGTGTATATGAGTGGGGTAATAGGGCCCTGTGTTATCGAAATTTTGCCCGAGTTAGTTTAGGTAAGGGTAGTGTGTATATGAGTGGGGTAATAGGGCCCTGTATTATTGAAATTTTGCCCGTGTTAGGTTAGGTTTAGTGTGTGTATATGAGTGGGGTAATAGGGCCCTGTGTTATCGAAATTCTGCCCGTGTTAGGTTAGGTTAGTGTGTATATGAGTGGTGTAATAGGGCTCTGTGTTATCGAAATTTTGTCCGTGTTAGTTTAGGTTAGTGGGTATATGAGTGGGGTAATAGGGCCCTGTGTTATCGATATTTTGCCCGTGTTAGGTTAAGTTAGTGTGTATATGAGTGGGGTAATGGGGCCCTGTTTTATCGAAATTTTGCCCGTGTTAGGTTAGGGTAGTGTGTAAATGAGTGGGGTAATAGGGCCCTGTGTTATCGAAATTTCGCTCGTGTTAGGTTAGGTTAGTGTATGTATATGAGTGGGGTAATAGGGCCCTGTGTTATCGAAATTTTGCCCTTGTTATGTTAGCTTTAGTGTGTATATGTGTGTGGTAGTAGGGCCCTGTGATATCGAAAGATTGCCCGTGTTAGGTTAGGTTAGTGTGTATATGAGTGGGGTAACAGGGCCCTATGTTATCGAAATTTTGCCCGTGTTAGGTTCGGTTTAGTGTGTATATGAGTGGGGTAATACGGCCCTGTGTTATCGAAAATTTTCCCATGTTATGTTAGGTTAGTGTGTATATGAGTGGGGTAATAGGGCCCTGTGTTATCGAAACTTTGCCCGTGTTAGCTTAGGTTAGTGTGTGTATGTGAGTGGGGTAATAGGGCCCTTTGTTATCGAAATTTTGCCCGTGTTAGTTTAGGGTAGTGTGTATATAAGTGGGGTAATAGGGCCCTGTTTTATCGAAATTTTGCCCGTGTTAGGTTAGGGTAGTGTGTATATGAGTGGGGTATTAGGGCCCTGTGTTATCAAAATTTCGCTCGTGTTAGGTTAGGTTAGTGTATGTATATGAGTGGGGTAATAGGGCCCTGTGTTATCGAAATTTTGCCAGTGTTAGGTTAGCTTTAGTGTGTATATGAGTGTGGTAATAGGGCTCTGCGTTATCGAAAATTTGCCCGTGTTAGGTTAGGTTAGTGTGTATATGAGTGGGGTAAAGGGGCCCTATGTTATCGAAATTTTGCCCGTGTTAGGTTAGCTTTAGTGTGTATATGAGTGTGGTAATAGGGCTCTGCGTTATCGAACATTTGCCCGTGTTAGGTTAGGTTAGTGTGTATATGAGTGGGGTAAAGGGGCCCTGTGTTATCGAAATTTTGCCGTGTTAGGTTAGGTTTAGTGTGTATATGGGTGTGGTAATAGGGCCCTGTGTTATCGAAAATTTGCCCGTGTTAGGTTAGGCGAGTGTGTATTAATGGGGTATTAGGGCCCTGTGTTATGGAAATTTTGCCCGTGTTAGGTTAGGCTTAGTGTGTATATGAGTGGGGTAATAGAGCCCTGTGTTATCGAAATTTTGCACGTGTTAGGTTAGGTTAGTGGGTATATGAGTGGTGTAATAGGGCTCTGTGTTATCGAAATTTTGTCCGTGTTAATTTAGGTTAGTGGGTATATGAGTGGGGTAATAGGGCCCTGTTTAATCGAAATTTTGCCCGTGTTAGGTTAGGGTAGTGTGTATATGAGTGGGGTATAAAGGCCCTGTGTTATCGAAATTTCGCTCGTATTAAGTTAGGTTAGTGTATGTATATGAGTGGGGTAATAGGGCTCTGTGTTATCGAAATTTTGCCCGTGTTATGTTAGCTTTAGTGTTTATATGAGTGTGGTAATAGGGCCCTGTGTTATCAAACATTTTCCCGTGTTATGTTAGGTTAGTGGGTATATGAGTGGGGTAATAGGGCCCTGTGTTATCGAAACTTTGCCCGTGTTAGCTCAGGTTAGTGTGTGTATATGAGTGGGGTAATAGGGCCCTTTGTTATCGAAATTTTGCCCGTGTTAGTTTAGGGTAGTGTGTATATGAGTGGGGTAATAGGGCCCTGTGTTATCGAAATTTTGCCCGTGTTAGGTTAGGTTAGTGTGTATATGAGTGGGGTAATATGGAGCGGTATTATCCAAATTTTGCCCGTGTTAGGTAAGGTTTAGTGTGTATATGTGTGGGGTAATAGGGCCCTGTGTTATCAATATTTTGCACGTTTTAGGATAGGTTATTGTGTGTATATCAGTGGGGCAATAGGGCCCTGTGTTATCGAAATTTTGCCCGTGATAGGTTAGGTTTAGTGTGTGTATATGATTGGGGTGATAGGGCCCTGTGTTATCGAAGTTTTGCCCGTGTTAGGTTAGGTTAGTGTGTAAATGAGTGGGGTAATAGGGCCCTGTGTTATCGAAATTTTGCCCGTGTTAGTTTAGGGTAGTGTGTATATGAGTGGGGTAATAGGGCCCTGTGTTATCGAAATTTTGCCCGTGTTAGGTTAGGTTTAGTGTGTATATCAGTGGGGTAATATGGAGCGGTATTATCCAAATTTTGGACGTGTTAGGTTAGGTTTAGTGTGTATATCAGTGGGGTAATAGGGAGCGGTATTATCCAAATTTTGCCCGTGTTAGGTAAGGTGTAGTGTGTACATGTGTGGGGTAATAGGGCCCTGTGTTATCGATATTTTGCCCGTGTTAGGATAGGTTAGTGTGTGTATATCAGTGGGGCAATAGGGCCCTGTTTTATCGAAATTTTGCCCGTGTTAGGTTAAGTTTAGTGTGTATATGAGTGGGGTAATAGGGCCCTGTGTTATCGAAAATTTGCCCGTGTTAGGTTAGGGTACTTTGTGTATACGAGTGGGGTAATAGGGTCCTGTGTTATCGAAATTTTGCACGTGTTAGGTTAGGTTTAGTGTGTGTATATGAGTGTGGTAATAGGGCCCTGTGTTATCGAAATTTTGCCCGTGTTAGGTTAGGGTAGTGTGTATATGAGTGGGGTATTAGGGCCCTGTGTTATCGAAATTTTGCCCGCGTTAGGATAGGTTAGTGTGTGTATATTAGTGGAGTAATAGTGCCCTGTGTTATCGAAATTTTGCCCGTGTTAGGTTAGGTTTAGTGTGTGTATATGAGTGGGGTAATAGGGCCCTGTGTTTTCGAAATTTTGCCCGTGTTAGGTTAGGTTACTGTGTATATGAGTGGGGTAATAGGGCCCGGTGTTATCGAAATTTTGCCCGTGTTAGGTTAGGTTAGTGGGTATATGAGTGGGGTAATAGGGCCCTGTGTTATCGAAATTTTGCTCGTGTTAGGTTAGGTTTAGTGTGTGTATATGAGTAGGGTAATAGGGCCCTGTGTTATCGAAATTTTGCCCGAGTTAGTTTAGGTAAGGGTAGTGTGTATATGAGTGGGGTAATAGGGCCCTGTATTATCGAAATTTTGCCCGTGTTAGGTTAGGTTTAGTGTGTGTATATGAGTGGGGTAATAGGGCCCTGTGTTATCGAAATTCTGCCCGTGTTAGGTTAGGTTAGTGTGTATATGAGTGGTGTAATAGGGCTCTGTGTTATCGAAATTTTGTCCGTGTTAGTTTAGGTTAGTGGGTATATGAGTGGGGTAATAGGGCCCTGTGTTATCGATATTTTGCCCGTGTTAGGTTAAGTTAGTGTGTATATGAGTGGGGTAATAGGGCCCTGTTTTATCGAAATTTTGCCCGTGTTAGGTTAGGGTAGTGTGTAAATGAGTGGGGTAATAGGGCCCTGTGTTATCGAAATTTCGCTCGTGTTAGGTTAGGTTAGTGTATGTATATGAGTGGGGTAATAGGGCCCTGTGTTATCGAAATTTTGCCCGTGTTATGTTAGCTTTAGTGTGTATATGTGTGTGGTAATAGGGCCCTGTGTTATCGAAAGATTGCCCGTGTTAGGTTAGGTTAGTGTGTATATGAGTGGGGTAACAGGGCCCTATGTTATCGAAATTTTGCCCGTGTTAGGTTCGGTTTAGTGTGTATATGAGTGGGGTAATACGGCCCTGTGTTATCGAAAATTTTCCCATGTTATGTTAGGTTAGTGTGTATATGAGTGGGGTAATAGGGCCCTGTGTTATCGAAACTTTGCCCGTGTTAGCTTAGGTTAGTGTGTGTATGTGAGTGGGGTAATAGGGCCCTTTGTTATCGAAATTTTGCCCGTGTTAGTTTAGGGTAGTGTGTATATAAGTGGGGTAATAGGGCCCTGTTTTATCGAAATTTTGCCCGTGTTAGGTTAGGGTAGTGTGTATATGAGTGGGGTATTAGGGCCCTGTGTTATCAAAATTTCGCTCGTGTTAGGTTAGGTTAGTGTATGTATATGAGTGGGGTAATAGGGCCCTGTGTTATCGAAATTTTGCCAGTGTTAGGTTAGCTTTAGTGTGTATATGAGTGTGGTAATAGGGCTCTGCGTTATCGAAAATTTGCCCGTGTTAGGTTAGGTTAGTGTGTATATGAGTGGGGTAAAGGGGCCCTATGTTATCGAAATTTTGCCCGTGTTAGGTTAGCTTTAGTGTGTATATGAGTGTGGTAATAGGGCTCTGCTTTATCGAACATTTGCCCGTGTTAGGTTAGGTTAGTGTGTATATGAGTGGGGTAAAGGGGCCCTGTGTTATCGAAATTTTGCCGTGTTAGGTTAGGTTTAGTGTGTATATGGGTGTGGTAATAGGGCCCTGTGTTATCGAAAATTTGCCCGTGTTAAGTTAGGCGAGTGTGTATTAATGGGGTATTAGGGCCCTGTGTTATGGAAATTTTGCCCGTGTTAGGTTAGGCTTAGTGTGTATATGAGTGGGGTAATAGAGCCCTGTGTTATCGAAATTTTGCACGTGTTAGGTTAGGTTAGTGGGTATATGAGTGGTGTAATAGGGCTCTGTGTTATCGAAATTTTGTCCGTGTTAATTTAGGTTAGTGGGTATATGAGTGGGGTAATAGGGCCCTGTTTAATCGAAATTTTGCCCGTGTTAGGTTAGGGTAGTGTGTATATGAGTGGGGTATAAAGGCCCTGTGTTATCGAAATTTCGCTCGTATTAAGTTAGGTTAGTGTATGTATATGAGTGGGGTAATAGGGCTCTGTGTTATCGAAATTTTGCCCGTGTTATGTTAGCTTTAGTGTTTATATGAGTGTGGTAATAGGGCCCTGTGTTATCAAACATTTTCCCGTGTTATGTTAGGTTAGTGGGTATATGAGTGGGGTAATAGGGCCCTGTGTTATCGAAACTTTGCCCGTGTTAGCTCAGGTTAGTGTGTGTATATGAGTGGGGTAATAGGGCCCTTTGTTATCGAAATTTTGCCCGTGTTAGTTTAGGGTAGTGTGTATATGAGTGGGGTAATAGGGCCCTGTGTTATCGAAATTTTGCCCGTGTTAGGTTAGGTTAGTGTGTATATGAGTGGGGTAATATGGAGCGGTATTATCCAAATTTTGCCCGTGTTAGGTAAGGTTTAGTGTGTATATGTGTGGGGTAATAGGGCCCTGTGTTATCAATATTTTGCACGTTTTAGGATAGGTTATTGTGTGTATATCAGTGGGGCAATAGGGCCCTGTGTTATCGAAATTTTGCCCGTGATAGGTTAGGTTTAGTGTGTGTATATGATTGGGGTGATAGGGCCCTGTGTTATCGAAGTTTTGCCCGTGTTAGGTTAGGTTAGTGTGTAAATGAGTGGGGTAATAGGGCCCTGTGTTATCGAAATTTTGCCCGTGTTAGTTTAGGGTAGTGTGTATATGAGTGGGGTAATAGGGCCCTGTGTTATCGAAATTTTGCCCGTGTTAGGTTAGGTTTAGTGTGTATATCAGTGGGGTAATATGGAGCGGTATTATCCAAATTTTGGACGTGTTAGGTTAGGTTTAGTGTGTATATCAGTGGGGTAATAGGGAGCGGTATTATCCAAATTTTGCCCGTGTTAGGTAAGGTGTAGTGTGTACATGTGTGGGGTAATAGGGCCCTGTGTTATCGATATTTTGCCCGTGTTAGGATAGGTTAGTGTGTGTATATCAGTGGGGCAATAGGGCCCTGTTTTATCGAAATTTTGCCCGTGTTAGGTTAAGTTTAGTGTGTATATGAGTGGGGTAATAGGGCCCTGTGTTATCGAAAATTTGCCCGTGTTAGGTTAGGGTACTTTGTGTATACGAGTGGGGTAATAGGGTCCTGTGTTATCGAAATTTTGCACGTGTTAGGTTAGGTTTAGTGTGTGTATATGAGTGTGGTAATAGGGCCCTGTGTTATCGAAATTTTGCCCGTGTTAGGTTAGGGTAGTGTGTATATGAGTGGGGTATTAGGGCCCTGTGTTATCGAAATTTTGCCCGCGTTAGGATAGGTTAGTGTGTGTATATTAGTGGAGTAATAGTGCCCTGTGTTATCGAAATTTTGCCCGTGTTAGGTTAGGTTTAGTGTGTGTATATGAGTGGGGTAATAGGGCCCTGTGTTTTCGAAATTTTGCCCGTGTTAGGTTAGGTTACTGTGTATATGAGTGGGGTAATAGGGCCCGGTGTTATCGAAATTTTGCCCGTGTTAGGTTAGGTTAGTGGGTATATGAGTGGGGTAATAGGGCCCTGTGTTATCGAAATTTTGCTCGTGTTAGGTTAGGTTTAGTGTGTGTATATGAGTAGGGTAATAGGGCCCTGTGTTATCGAAATTTTGCCCGAGTTAGTTTAGGTAAGGGTAGTGTGTATATGAGTGGGGTAATAGGGCCCTGTATTATCGAAATTTTGCCCGTGTTAGGTTAGGTTTAGTGTGTGTATATGAGTGGGGTAATAGGGCCCTGTGTTATCGAAATTCTGCCCGTGTTAGGTTAGGTTAGTGTGTATATGAGTGGTGTAATAGGGCTCTGTGTTATCGAAATTTTGTCCGTGTTAGTTTAGGTTAGTGGGTATATGAGTGGGGTAATAGGGCCCTGTGTTATCGATATTTTGCCCGTGTTAGGTTAAGTTAGTGTGTATATGAGTGGGGTAATAGGGCCCTGTTTTATCGAAATTTTGCCCGTGTTAGGTTAGGGTAGTGTGTAAATGAGTGGGGTAATAGGGCCCTGTGTTATCGAAATTTCGCTCGTGTTAGGTTAGGTTAGTGTATGTATATGAGTGGGGTAATAGGGCCCTGTGTTATCGAAATTTTGCCCGTGTTATGTTAGCTTTAGTGTGTATATGTGTGTGGTAATAGGGCCCTGTGTTATCGAAAGATTGCCCGTGTTAGGTTAGGTTAGTGTGTATATGAGTGGGGTAACAGGGCCCTATGTTATCGAAATTTTGCCCGTGTTAGGTTCGGTTTAGTGTGTATATGAGTGGGGTAATACGGCCCTGTGTTATCGAAAATTTTCCCATGTTATGTTAGGTTAGTGTGTATATGAGTGGGGTAATAGGGCCCTGTGTTATCGAAACTTTGCCCGAGTTAGCTTAGGTTAATGTGTGTATGTGAGTGGGGTAATAGGGCCCTTTGTTATCGAAATTTTGCCCGTGTTAGTTTAGGGTAGTGTGTATATAAGTGGGGTAATAGGGCCCTGTTTTATCGAAATTTTGCCCGTGTTAGGTTAGGGTAGTGTGTATATGAGTGGGGTATTAGGGCCCTGTGTTATCAAAATTTCGCTCGTGTTAGGTTAGGTTAGTGTATGTATATGAGTGGGGTAATAGGGCCCTGTGTTATCGAAATTTTGCCAGTGTTAGGTTAGCTTTAGTGTGTATATGAGTGTGGTAATAGGGCTCTGCGTTATCGAAAATTTGCCCGTGTTAGGTTAGGTTAGTGTGTATATGAGTGGGGTAAAGGGGCCCTATGTTATCGAAATTTTGCCCGTGTTAGGTTAGCTTTAGTGTGTATATGAGTGTGGTAATAGGGCTCTGCGTTATCGAAAATTTGCCCGTGTTAGGTTAGGTTAGTGTGTATATGAGTGGGGTAAAGGGGCCCTGTGTTATCGAAATTTTGCCGTGTTAGGTTAGGTTTAGTGTGTATATGGGTGTGGTAATAGGGCCCTGTGTTATCGAAAATTTGCCCGTGTTAGGTTAGGCGAGTGTGTATTAATGGGGTATTAGGGCCCTGTGTTATGGAAATTTTGCCCGTGTTAGGTTAGGCTTAGTGTGTATATGAGTGGGGTAATAGAGCCCTGTGTTATCGAAATTTTGCACGTGTTAGGTTAGGTTAGTGGGTATATGAGTGGTGTAATAGGGCTCTGTGTTATCGAAATTTTGTCCGTGTTAATTTAGGTTAGTGGGTATATGAGTGGGGTAATAGGGCCCTGTTTAATCGAAATTTTGCCCGTGTTAGGTTAGGGTAGTGTGTAAATGAGTGGGGTAATAGGGCCCTGTGTTATCGAAATTTTGCCCGTGTTAGGTTAGGGTAGTGTGTATATGAGTGGGGTATAAAGGCCCTGTGTTATCGAAATTTCGCTCGTATTAAGTTAGGTTAGTGTATGTATATGAGTGGGGTAATAGGGCTCTGTGTTATCGAAATTTTGCCCGTGTTATGTTAGCTTTAGTGTTTATATGAGTGTGGTAATAGGGCCCTGTGTTATCAAACATTTTCCCGTGTTATGTTAGGTTAGTGGGTATATGAGTGGGGTAATAGGGCCCTGTGTTATCGAAACTTTGCCCGTGTTAGCTCAGGTTAGTGTGTGTATATGAGTGGGGTAATAGGGCCCTTTGTTATCGAAATTTTGCCCGTGTTAGTTTAGGGTAGTGTGTATATGAGTGGGGTAATAGGGCCCTGTGTTATCGAAATTTTGCCCGTGTTAGGTTAGGTTAGTGTGTATATGAGTGGGGTAATATGGAGCGGTATTATCCAAATTTTGCCCGTGTTAGGTAAGGTTTAGTGTGTATATGTGTGGGGTAATAGGGCCCTGTGTTATCGATATTTTGCACGTTTTAGGATAGGTTATTGTGTGTATATCAGTGGGGCAATAGGGCCCTGTGTTATCGAAATTTTGCCCGTGATAGGTTAGGTTTAGTGTGTGTATATGATTGGGGTGATAGGGCCCTGTGTTATCGAAGTTTTGCCCGTGTTAGGTTAGGTTAGTGTGTAAATGAGTGGGGTAATAGGGCCCTGTGTTATCGAAATTTTGCCCGTGTTAGTTTAGGGTAGTGTGTATATGAGTGGGGTAATAGGGCCCTGTGTTATCGAAATTTTGCCCGTGTTAGGTTAGGTTTAGTGTGTATATCAGTGGGGTAATATGGAGCGGTATTATCCAAATTTTGGACGTGTTAGGTTAGGTTTAGTGTGTATATCAGTGGGGTAATAGGGAGCGGTATTATCCAAATTTTGCCCGTGTTAGGTAAGGTGTAGTGTGTACATGTGTGGGGTAATAGGGCCCTGTGTTATCGATATTTTGCCCGTGTTAGGATAGGTTAGTGTGTGTATATCAGTGGGGCAATAGGGCCCTGTTTTATCGAAATTTTGCCCGTGTTAGGTTAAGTTTAGTGTGTATATGAGTGGGGTAATACGGCCCTGTGTTATCGAAAATTTTCCCATGTTATGTTAGGTTAGTGTGTATATGAGTGGGGTAATAGGGCCCTGTGTTATCGAAACTTTGCCCGTGTTAGCTTAGGTTAATGTGTGTATGTGAGTGGGGTAATAGGGCCCTTTGTTATCGAAATTTTGCCCGTGTTAGTTTAGGGTAGTGTGTATATAAGTGGGGTAATAGGGCCCTGTTTTATCGAAATTTTGCCCGTGTTAGGTTAGGGTAGTGTGTATATGAGTGGGGTATTAGGGCCCTGTGTTATCGAAATTTCGCTCGTGTTAGGTTAGGTTAGTGTATGTATATGAGTGGGGTAATAGGGCCCTGTGTTATCGAAATTTTGCCAGTGTTAGGTTAGCTTTAGTGTGTATATGAGTGTGGTAATAGGGCTCTGCGTTATCGAAAATTTGCCCGTGTTAGGTTAGGTTAGTGTGTATATGAATGGGGTAAAGGGGCCCTATGTTATCGAAATTTTGCCCGTGTTAGGTTAGCTTTAGTGTGTATATGAGTGTGGTAATAGGGCTCTGCGTTATCGAAAATTTGCCCGTGTTAGGTTAGGTTAGTGTGTATATGAGTGGGGTAAAGGGGCCCTGTGTTATCGAAATTTTGCCGTGTTAGGTTAGGTTTAGTGTGTGTATATGAGTGGGGTAATAGGGCCCTGTGTTATCGAAATTTTGCCCGTGTTATGTTAGGTTTCGTGTGTGCTTATGAGTGGGGTAATAGGGCCCTGTGTTATCGAAATTTTTTCCGTGTTAGGCTAGGTTTAGTGTGTATATGGGTGTGGTAATAGGGCCCTGTGTTATCGAAAATTTGCCCGTGTTAGGTTAGGCGAGTGTGTATTAATGGGGTATTAGGGCCCTGTGTTATGGAAATTTTGCCCGTGTTATGTTAGGTTTAGTGTGTATATGAGTGTGGTAATAGGGCCCTGTGTTATCGAAATTTTGGCCGTGTTATGTTAGGTTAGTGTGTATATGAGTGGGGTAATAGGGCCCTGTGTTATCGAAACTTTGCCCGTATTAGCTTAGGTTACTGTGTGTATATGTGTGGGGTAATAGGGTCCTGTGTTATCGAAACTTTGCCCGTGTTAGCTTAGGTTAGTGTGTGTATAGGAGTGGGGAAATAGGGCCGTGTGATATCGAAATTTTGCCCGTGTTAT
Source organism: Tenodera sinensis (assembly GCA_030765045.1). Taxonomy (NCBI): domain Eukaryota; kingdom Metazoa; phylum Arthropoda; class Insecta; order Mantodea; family Mantidae; genus Tenodera; species Tenodera sinensis. The sequence continues at coordinate 102,162,085 of CM060967.1, forward strand.
GTTAGGTTAGTGTGTATATGAGTGGGGTAATAGGGCCCTGTGTTATCGAAACTTTGCCCGTGTTAGCTTATGTCAGTGTGTGTATATGAGTGGGGTAATAGGACCCTTTGTTATCGAAATTTTGCCCGTGTTAGTTTAGGGTAGTGTGTATATGAGTGGGTTAATAGGGCCCTGTGTTATCGATATTTTGCCCGTGTTAGGATAGGTTAGTGTGTGTATATCAGTGGGGCAATAGGGCCCTGTGTTATCGATATTTTGCCCGTGTTAGGTTAGGCTTAGTGTGTATATGAGTGGGGTAATAGAGCCCTGTGTTATCGAAATTTTGCACGTGTTAGGTTAGGCTAGTGGGTATATGAGTGGGGTAATAGGGCCCTGTGTTATCGAAATTTTGCCCGTGTTAGGTTAGGTTTAGTGTGTGTATATGAGTGGGGTAATAGGGCCCTGTGTTATCGAAATTTTGCCCGTGTTAGTTTAGGTAAGGGTAGTGTGTATATGAGTGGGGTAATAGGGCCCTGTGTTATGGAAATTTTGCCCGTGTTAGGTTAGATTTAGTGTGTGTATATGGGTGGGGTAATAGGGCCCTGTGTTATCGAAACTCTGCCCGTGTTACGTTAGGCTATTGTATATATGAGTGGTGTAATAGGGCTCTGTGTTATCGAAATTTTGTCCGTGTTAGTTTAGGTTAGTGGGTATATGAGTGGGGTAATAGGGCCCTGTGTTATCGAAATTTTGCCCGTGTTAGGTTAGGTTAGTGTATTTATATGAGTGGGGTAATAGGGCTCTGTGTTATTGAAAATTTGCCCGGGTTAGGTTAGGTTAGTGTGCATATGAGTGAGGTAAGAGGGCCCTATGTTATCGAAACGTTGCCCGTGTTAGGTTAGGTTTAGTGTGTAAATGAGTGGGGTAATAGGGCCCTGTGTTATCGAGCATTTTCCCGTGTTATGTTAGGTTAGTGTGTATATGAGTGGGATAATAGGGCCCTGTGTTATTGAAACTTTGCCCGTGTTAGCTTAGGTTAGTGTGTATATCAGTGGGGTAATATGGAGCGGTATTATCCAAATTTTGCCCGTGTTAGGTAAGGTTTAGTGTGTATATGTGTGGGGTAATAGGACCCTGTGTTATCGATATTTTGCACGTGTTAGGATAGGTTATTGTGTGTATATCAGTGGGGCCATAGGGCCCTGTGTTATCGAAATTTTGCCCGTGTTAGGTTAGGTTTAGTGTGTGTATATGAGTGGGGTAATAGGGCCCTGTGTTATCGAAGTTTTGCCCGTGTTAGGTTAGGTTAGTGTGTATATGAGTGGGGTAATAGGGCCCTGTGTTATCGAAATTTTGCCCGTGATAGGTTAGGTTAGTGGGTATATGAGTGGGGTAATAGGGCCCTGTGTTATCGAAATTTTGCCCGTGTTAGGTTAGGTTTAGTGTGTGTATATGAGTGGGGTAATAGGCCCCTGTGTTATCGAAATTTTGCCCGTGTTAGTTTAGGTAAGGGTAGTGTGTATATGACTGGGGTAATGGGGCCCTGTGTTATCGAAACTTTGCCCGTGTTAGCTTAGGTTATTGTGTGCATATGAGTGGGGTAATAGGGCCCTTTGTTATCGAAATTTTGCCCGTGTTAATTTAGGGTAGTGTGTATATGAGTGGGGTAATAGGGCCCTGTGTTATCGAAATTTTGCCCGTGTTATGTTAGGTTTCGTGTGTGCTTATGAGTGGGGTAATAGGGCCCTGTGTTATCGAAATTTTTTCCGTGTTAGGCTAGGTTTAGTGTGTATATGGGTGTGGTAATAGGGCCCTGTGTTATCGAAAATTTGCCCGTGTTAGGTTAGGCGAGTGTGTATTAATGGGGTATTAGGGCCCTGTGTTATGGAAATTTTGCCCGTGTTATGTTAGGTTTAGTGTGTATATGAGTGTGGTAATAGGGCCCTGTGTTATCGAAATTTTGGCCGTGTTATGTTAGGTTAGTGTGTATATGAGTGGGGTAATAGGGCCCTGTGTTATCGAAACTTTGCCCGTATTAGCTTAGGTTACTGTGTGTATATGTGTGGGGTAATAGGGCCCTGTGTTATCGAAACTTTGCCCGTGTTAGCTTAGGTTAGTGTGTGTATAGGAGTGGGGAAATAGGGCCGTGTGATATCGAAATTTTGCCCGTGTTATGTTAGGTTAGTGTGTATATGAGTGGGGTAATAGGGCCCTGTGTTATCGAAACTTTGCCCGTGTTAGCTTATGTCAGTGTGTGTATATGAGTGGGGTAATAGGACCCTTTGTTATCGAAATTTTGCCCGTGTTAGTTTAGGGTAGTGTGTATATGAGTGGGTTAATAGGGCCCTGTGTTATCGAAATTTTGCCCGTGTTAGGTTAGATTTAGTGTGTGTATATGGGTGGGGTAATAGGGCCCTGTGTTATCGAAACTCTGCCCGTGTTACGTTAGGCTATTGTATATATGAGTGGTGTAATAGGGCTCTGTGTTATCGAAATTTTGTCCGTGTTAGTTTAGGTTAGTGGGTATCTGAGTGGGGTAATAGGGCCCTGTGTTATCGAAATTTTGCCCGTGTTAGGTTAAGTTAGTGTGTATATGAGTGGGGTATTAGGGCCCTGTGTTATCGAAATTTCGCTCGTGTTATGTTAGGTTAGTGTATGTTTTTGAGTGGGGTAATAGGGCTCTGTGTTATACAAAATTTGCCCGGGTTAGGTTAGGTTAGTGTGCATATCAGTGGGGTAATATGGAGCGGTATTATCCAAATTTTGCCCGTGTTAGGTAAGGTTTAGTGTGTATATGTGTGGGGTAATAGGACCCTGTGTTGTCGATATTTTGCACGTGTTAGGATAGGTTATTGTGTGTATATCAGTGGGGCCATAGGGCCCTGTGTTATCGAAATTTTGCCCGTGTTAGGTTAGGTTTAGTGTGTGTATATGAGTGGGGTAATAGGGCCCTGTGTTATCGAAGTTTTGCCCGTGTTAGGTCAGGTTAGTGTGTATATGAGTGGGGTAATAGGGCCCTGTGTTATCGAAATTTTGCCCGTGATAGGTTAGGTTAATGGGTATATGAGTGGGGTAATAGGGCCCTGTGTTATCGAAATTTTGCCCGTGTTAGGTTAGGTTTAGTGTGTGTATATGAGTGGGGTAATAGGGCCCTGTGTTATCGAAATTTTGCCCGTGTTAGTTTAGGTAAGGGTAGTGTGTATATGACTGGGGTAATAGGGTCCTGTGTTATCGAAACTTTGCCCGTGTTAGCTTAGGTTATTGTGTGTATATGAGTGGGGTAATAGGGCCCTTTGTTATCGAAATTTTGCCCGTGTTAATTTAGGGTAGTGTGTATATGAGTGGGGTAATAGGGCCCTGTGTTATCGAAATTTTGCCCGTGTTAGGTTAGGTTTAGTGTGTATATCACTGGCGTAATAGGGAGCGGTATTATCCAAATTTTGCCCGTGTTAGGTAAGGTTTAGTGTGTACATGTGTGGGGTAATAGGGCCCTGTGTTATCGATTTGTTTGCCCGTGTTAGGATAGGTTAGTGTGTGTATATCAGTGGGGCAATAGGGCCCTGTTTTATCGAAATTTTGCCCGTGTTAGGTTAGGGTAGTGTGTATATGAGTGGGGTAGTAGGGCCCTGTGTTTTCGAAATTTTGCCCGTGTTAGGTTAGGTTACTGTGTATATGAGTGGGGTAATAGGGCCCTGTGTTATCGAAATTTTGCCCGTCTTAGGTTAGGTTAGTGGGTATATGAGTGGGGTAATAGGGCCCTGTGTTATCGAAATTTTGCCCGTGTTAGGTTAGGTTTAGTGTGTGTATATGAGTGGGGTAATAGGGCCCTGTGTTATCGAAATTTTGCCCGAGTTAGTTTAGGTAAGGGTAGTGTGTATATGAGTGGGGTAATAGGGCCCTGTATTATCGAAATTTTGCCCGTGTTAGGTTAGGTTTAGCGTGTGTATATGAGTGGGGTAATAGGGCCCTGTGTTATCGAAATTCTGCCCGTGTTAAGTTAGGTTAGTGTGTATATGAGTGGGGTAATACGGCCCTGTGTTATCGAAATTTTCCCGTGTTATGTTAGGTTAGTGTGTATATGAGTGGGGTAATAGGGCCCTGTGTTATCGAAACTTTGCCCGTGTTAGCTTAGGTTAGTGTGTGTATATGAGTGGGGTAATAGGGCCCCTTGTTATCGAAATTTTGCCCGTGTTAGGTTAGGTTTAGTGTGTGTATATGAGTGGGGTAATAGGGCCCTGTGTTTTCGAAATTTTGCCCGTGTTAGGTTAGGTTACTGTGTATATGAGTGGGGTAATAGGGCCCTGTGTTATCGAAATTTTGCCCGTGTTAGGTTAGGTTAGTGGGTATATGAGTGGGTAATAGGGCCCTGTGTTATCGAAATTTTGCCCGTGTTAGGTTAGGTTTAGTGTGTGTATATGAGTGGGGTAATAGGGCCCTGTGTTATCGAAATTTTGCCCGAGTTCGTTTAGGTAAGGGTAGTGTGTATATGAGTGGGGTAATAGGGCCCTGTATTATCGAAATTTTGCCCGTGTTAGGTTAGGTTTAGCGTGTGTATATGAGTGGGGTAATAGGGCCCTGTGTTATCGAAATTCTGCCCGTGTTAAGTTAGGTTAGTGTGTATATGAGTGGGGTAATACGGCCCTGTGTTATCGAAATTTTCCCGTGTTATGTTAGGTTAGTGTGTATATGAGTGGGGTAATAGGGCCCTGTGTTATCGAAACTTTGCCCGTGTTAGCTTAGGTTAGTGTGTGTATATGAGAGGGGTAATAGGGCCCTTTGTTATCGAAATTTTGCCCGTGTTAGTTTAGGGTAGTGTGTATATAAGTGGGGTAATAGGGCCCTGTTTTAACGAAATTTTGCCCGTGTTAGGTTAGGGTAGTGTGTATATGAGTGGGGTATTAGGGCCCTGTGTTATCAAAATTTCGCTCGTAATAGGTTAGGTTAGTGTATGTATATGAGTGGGGTAATAGGGCCCTGTGTTATCGAAATTTTGCCCGTGTTAGGTTAGCTCTAGTGTGTATATGAGTGTGGTAATAGGGCTCTGCGTTATCGAAAATTTCCCCGTGTTGGGTTAGGTTAGTGTGTATATGAGTGGGGTAATGGGGCCCTATGTTATCGAAATTTAGCCCGTGTTAGGTTAGGTTTAGTGTGTATATAAGTGGGGTAATTGGGCCTTGTGTTATCGAAAATCTTCCCGTGATAGGTTAGGGTACTGCGTGTATATGAGTGTTGTAATAGGGCCCTGTGTTATCGAAATTTTGCCCGTGTTAGGTTAGGTTTAGTGTGTGTATATGAGTGGGGTAATAGGGCCCTGTGTTATCGAAATTTTGCCCGTGTTAGGTTAGGTTTCGTGTGTGCTTATGAGTAGGGTAATAGGGCCCTGTGTTATCGAAATTTTGCCCGCGTTAGGTTAGGTTTAGTGTGTATATGAGTGGGGTAACAGGGTCCTATGTTATCGAAATTTTGCCCGGGTTAGGTTCGGTTTAGTGTGTATATGAGTGGGGTAATACGGCCCTGTATTATCGAAATTTTTTCCGTGTTAGGCTTGGTTTAGTGTGTATATGGGTGTGGTAGTAGGGCCCTGTGTTATCGAAAATTTGCCCGTGTTAGGTTAGGCGAGTGTGTATTAATGGGGTATTAGGGCCCTGTGTTATGGAAATTTTGCCCGTGTTATGTTAGGTTTAGTGTGTATATGAGTGTGGTAATAGGGCCCTGTGTTATCGAAATTTAGCCCGTGTTATGTTAGGTTAGTGTGTATATGAGTGGGGTAATAGGGCCCTGTGTTATCGAAACTTTGCCCGTATTAGCTTAGGTTAGTGCGTGTATATGAGTGGGGTAATAGGGTCCTGTGTTATCGAAACTTTGCCCGTGTTAGCTTAGGTTAGTGTGTGTATATGAGTGGGGAAATAGGGCCCTTTGTTATCGAAATTTTGCCCGTGTTAGTTTAGGGTAGTGTGTATATGAGTGGGTTAATAGGGCCCTGTGTTATCGAAATTTTGCCCGTGTTAGGTTAGGTTTAGTGTGTATATCAGTGGGGTAATAGGGAGCGGTATTTTCCAAATTTTGCCCGTGTTAGGTAAGGTTTAGTGTGTATATGTGTGGGGTGATGGGGCCCTGTGTTATCGATATTTTGCCCGTGTTAGGATAGGTCAGTGTGTGTATATCAGTGGGGCAATAGGGCCCTGTGTTATCGAAATTTTGCCCGTGTTAGGTTAGGCTTTGTGTGTATATGAGTGGGGTAATAGAGCCCTGTGTTATCGAAAATTTGCCCGTGTTAGGTTAGGGTACTTTGTGTATATGAGTGGGGTAATAGGGCCCTGTGTTATCGAAATTTTGCACGTGTTAGGTTAGGTTTAGTGTGTGTATATGAGTGGGGTAATAGGGCCCTGTGTTATGGAAATTTTGCCCGTGTTATGTAAGGGTAGTGTGTACATGAGTGGGCTAATAGGGCCCTGTGTTATCGAAACTTTGCCCGTGTTAGCTTATGTCAGTGTGTGTATATGAGTGGGGTAATAGGGCCCTTTGTTATCGAAATTTTGCCCGTGTTAGTTTAGGGTAGTGTGTATATGAGTGGGTTAATAGGGCCCTGTGTTATCGAAATTTTGCCCGTGTTAGGTTAGGTTTAGTGTGTATATCAGTGGGGTAATAGGGAGCGGTATTTTCCAAATTTTGCCCGTGTTAGGTAAGGTTTAGTGTGTATATGTGTGGGGTGATGGGGCCCTGTGTTATCGATATTTTGCCCGTGTTAGGATAGGTTAGTGTGTGTATATCAGTGGGGAAATAGGGCCCTGTGTTATCGAAATTTTGCCCGTGTTAGGTTAGGCTTTGTGTGTATATGAGTGGGGTAATAGAGCCCTGTGTTATCGAAAATTTGCCCGTGTTAGGTTAGGGTACTTTGTGTATATGAGTGGGGTAATAGGGCCCTGTGTTATCGAAATTTTGCACGTGTTACGTTAGGTTTAGTGTGTGTATATGAGTGGGGTAATAGGGCCCTGTGTTATGGAAATTTTGCCCGTGTTATGTTAGGGTAGTGTGTATATGAGTGGGGTATTAGGGCCCTGTGTTATCGAAATCTTGCCCGCGTTAGGATAGGTTAGTGTGTGTATATTAGTGGAGTAATAGGGCCCTGTGTTATCGAAATTTTGCCCGTGGTAGGTTAGGTTTAGTGTGTGTATATGAGTGGGGTAATAGGGCCCTGTTTTATCGCAATTTTGCCCCTGTTAGGTTAGGTTACTGTGTATATGAGTGGGGTATTAGGGGCCTGTGTTATCGAAATTTTGCCCGCGTTAGGATAGGTTAGTGTGTGTATATTAGTTGAGTAATAGGGCCCTGTGTTATCAAAATTTTGCCCGTGTTACGTTAGGTATAGTGTGTGTATATGAGTGGGGTAATAGGGCCCTGTGTTATCGAAATTTTTCCCGTGTTAGTTTAGGTAAGGGTAGTGTGTATATGAGTGGGGTAATAGGGCCCTGTGTTATCGAAATTTTGCCCGTGTTAGGTTAGGTTACTGTATATATGAGTAGGGTAATAGGGCCCTGTGTTATCCAAATTTTGCCCGTGTTAGGTTAGGTTAGTGGGTATATGAGTGGGGTAATAGGGCCCTGTGTTATCGAAATTTTGCCCGTGTTAGGTTAGGTTTAGTGTGTGTATATGAGTGGGGTAACAGGGCCCTGTGTTATCGAAATTTTGCCCGTGTTAGTTTAGGTAAGGGTAGTGTGTATATGAGTGGGGTAATAGGGACCTGTGTTATCGAAACTTTGCCCGTGTTAGGTTAGGTTTAGTGTGTGTATATGAGTGGGGTAATAGGGCCCTGTGTTATCGAAATTTTGCCCGTGTTAGGTTAGGTTAGTGTGTATATGAGTGATGTAATAGGGCCCTGTGTTATCGAAATTTTGTCCGTGTTAGTTTAGATTAGTGGGTATATGAGTGGGGTAATAGGGCCCTGTGTTATCGAAATTTTGCCCGTGTTAGGTTAGGTTAGTGTGTATATGAGTGGTGTAATAGGGCCCTGTGTTATCGAAATTTTCTCCGTGTTAGTTTAGGTTAGTGGGTATATGAGTGGGGTAATAGGGCCCTGTGTTATCGATATTTTGCCCGTGTTAGGTTAGGGAAGTGTGTATATGAGTGTGGTATTAGGGCCCTCTGTTATCGAAATTTTGCCCGTGTTATGTTAGCTTTAGTGTGTATATGAGTGTGGTAATAGGGCCCTGTGTTATCGAAAATTTGCCCGTGTTAGGTTAGGTTAGTGTGTATATGAGTGGGGTAAAAGGGCCCTATGTTATCGAACTTTTGCCCGTGTTAGGTTAGGTTTAGTGTGTATATGAGTGGGGTAATACGGCCCTGTATTATCGAAAATTTTCCCGTGTTCGGTTAGGGTACTGAGTGTATATGAGTGTTGTAATAGGGCCTTGTGTTATCGAAATTTTGCCCGTGTTAGGTTAGGTTTAGTGTGTGTATATGAGTGGGGTAATAGGGCCCTGTGTTATCGAAATTTTGCCTGTGTTAGGTTAGGTTTAGTGTGTATATGTGTGTGGTAATAGGGTCCTGTGTTATCGAAATTCCGCCCGTGTTATGTTAGGTTAGTGTATGTATATCAGTGGGGTAATAGGGCCCTGTGTTATCGAAATTTTGCCCGTGTTAAGTTAGCTTTAGTGTGTATATGAGTGTGGTAATAGGGCCCTGTGTTATCGAAAATTTGCCTGTGTTAGGTTAGGTTAGTGTGTATATGAGTGGGGTAAAAGGGCCCTGTGTTATCGAAATTTTGAACGTGTTAGGTTAGGTTTAGTGTGTGTATATGAGTGGGGTAATAGGGCCCTGTGTTTTCGAAATTTTGCCCGTGTTAGTTTAGGTAAGGGTAGTGTGTATATGACTGGGGTAATAGGGCCCTGTGTTATCGAAATTTTGCCCGTGTAAGGTTAGTTTTAGTGTGTGTATGTGAGTGGGGTTATAGGGCCCTGTGTTATCGAAATCTTGTCCGTGTTAGTTTAGGTTAGTGGGTATATGAGTGGGGTAATAGGGCCCTGTGTTATCGAAATTTTGCCCGTGTTAGGTTAGGGTAGTGTGTATATGAGTGGGGTAATAGGGACCTGTTTTATTGAAATTTTGCCCGTGTTAGGTTGGGGTAGTGTGTAAATGAGTGGGGTAATAGGGCCCTGTGTTATGGAAACTTTGCCCGTGTTAGGTTAGGGTAGTGTGTATATGAGTGGGGTAATAGGGCGCTGTGTTATCGAAATTTTACCCGTGTTAGGTTAGGTTTAGTGTGTATGTCAGTGGGGTAATAGGGAGCGGTATTATCCAAATTTTGCCCGTGTTAGGTAAGGTTTAGTGTGTATATGTGTGGGGTAATAGGGCCCTATGATATCGATATTTGGCCCGTGTTAGGATAGGTTAGTGTGTGTATATGAGTGGGGTAATAGGGCCCTGTTTTATCGAAACTTTGCCCGTGTTAGCTTAGGTTAGTGTGTGTATATGAGTAGGGTAATAGGGCCCTGTGTTATCGAAATTTTGCCCGTGTAACTTTAGGGTAGTGTGTATATGAGTGGGGTAATAGGGCCCTGTGTTATCGAAATTTTACCCGTGTGAGGTTAGGTTTAGTGTGTATGTCAGTGGGGTAATAGGGAGCGGTATTATCCAAATTTTGCCGGTGTTAGGTAAGGTTTAGTGTGTATATGTGTGGGGTAATAGGGCCCTGAGTTATCGAAATTCCGCCCGTGTTAGGTTAGGTTAGTGTATGTATATGACTAGGGTAATAGGGCCCTGTATTATTGAAATTTTGCCCGTGATAGGTTAGGTTTAGTGTGTGTATGAGTGGAGTAATAGGGCCCTGTGTTATGGAAAATTTGACCGCGTTAGGATCGGTTAGTGTGTGTATATTAGTGGAGTAATACGGCCCTGTGTTATCGAAATTTTGCCCGTGTTAGGTTAGGTTTAGTGTGTGTATATGAGTGGGGTAATAGGGCTCTGTGTAATCGAAATTTTGCACGCGTTAGGTTAGGTTTAGTGTGTGTATATGAGTGGGGTAATAGGGCCCTGTATTATCGAAATTTTGCCCGTGTTAGGTTAGGGTAGTGTGTATATGAGTGGGGTATTAGGGCCCTGTGTTATCGAAATTTTGACCGCGTTAGGATCGGTTAGTGTGTGTATATTAGTGGAGTAATAGGGCCCTGTGTTATCGAAATTTTGCCCGTGTTAGGTTAGGTTTAGTGTGTGTATATGAGTGGGGTAATAGGGCTCTGTGTTATCGAAATTGTGCCCGTGTTATGTTAGGTTTAGTGTGTGTATATGAGTGGGGTAATAGGGCCCTGTGTTATCGAAATTTTGCCCGTGTTAGGTTAGGTTTAGTGTGTGCTTATGTGTGGGGTAACAGGGCCCTGTGTTATCGAAATTTTGCCCGTGTTAGGTTAGGTTTAGTGTGTATATGTGTATGGTAATAGGGCCCTGTGTTATCGAAATTCCGCCCGTGTTAGGTTAGGTTAGTGTATGTATATGAGTGGGGTAATAGGGCCTGTATTATCGAAATTTTGCCCGTATTAGGTTTGGTTTAGTGTGTATATCAGTGGGGTAATAGGGAGAAGGTATTATCCAAATTTTGCCCGTGTTAGGTAAGGTTTAGTGTGTATATGTGTGGGGTAATAGGGCCCTGTGTTATCGATGTTTTGCTCGTGTTAGGAGAGGTTAGTGTGTGTATATCAGTGGGGCAATAGGGCCCTGTGTTATCGAAATTTTGCCCGTGTTAGGTTAGGTTTAGTGTGTGTATATGAGTGGGGTAATAGGTCCCTGTGTTATCGAAATTTTGCCCGTGTTATGTTAGGTTAGTGTGTATATGAGTGTTGTAACAGGGCCCTGTGTTATCGAAACTTTGCCCGGTTTAGCTTAGGTTAGTGTGTGTATATGAGTGGGGTAATAGGGCCCTGTGTTATCGAAGTTTTGCCCGTGTTAGTTTAGGTTAGTGTGTGTATATGAGTGGGGAAATAGGGCCGTGTGATATCGAAATTTTGCCCGTGTTATGTTAGGTTAGTGTGTATATGAGTGGGGTAATAGGGCCCTGTGTTATCGAAACTTTGCCCGTGTTAGCTTAGGTTAGTGTGTGTATATGAGTGGGGTAATAGGGCCCTTTGTTATCGAAATTTTGCCCGGGTTAGTTTAGGGTAGTGTGTATATGAGTGGGTTAATAGGGCACTTGTTATCGAAATTTTGCCCGTGTTAGGTTAGGTTTAGTGTGTATATCAGTGGGGTAATAGGAAAAGATATTATCCAAATTTTGCCCGTGTTAGGTAAGGTTTAGTGTGTATATGTGTGGGGTAATAGGGCCCTGTGTTATCGATATTTTGCCCGTGTTAGGATAGGTTAGTGTGTGTATATCAGTGGGGCAATAGGGCGCTGTGTTATCGAAATTTTGCCCGTGTTAGGATAGGTTTAGTGTGTATATGAGTGGGGTATTTGGGTCCTCTGTTATCGAAATTTTGCCCGTGTTATGTTAGCTTTAGTGTGTATATGAGTGTGGTAATAGAGCCCTATGTTATCGAAAATTTGCCCGTGTTAGGTTAGGTTAGTGTGTATATGAGTGGGGTAACAGGGCCCTATGTTATCGAACTTTTGCCCGTGTTAGGTTAGGTTTAGTCTGTATATGAGTGGGGTAATACGGCCCTGTGCTATCGAAAATTTTCCCGTGCTCGGTTAGGGTACTGTGTGTATATGAGTGTTGTAGTAGGGCCCTGTGTTATCGAAATTTTACCCATGTTAGTTTAGGTTTAGTGTGAGTATATGAGTGGGGTAATTGGGCCCTGTGTTATCGAAATTTTGCCCGTGTTAGGTTAGGTTTAGTGTGTGTTTATGAGTGGGGTAATAGGGCCCTGTGTTGTCGTAATTTTGCCCGTGTTAGGTTAGGTTTAGTGTGTATATGTGTATGGTAATAGGGTCCTGTGTTATCGAAATTCCGCCCGTGTTAGGTTAGGGTAGTGTATGTATATGAGTGGGGTAATAGAGCCCTGTGTTATCGAAATTTTCCCGGGTTAAGTTAGCTTTGGTGTGTATATGAGTGTGGCAATAGGGCTCTGTGTTATCGAAATTTTGCCCGTGTTAGGTTAGGTTAGTGTGTATATGAGTGGGGTAAAAGGGCCCTGTGTTATCGAAATTTTGCCCGTGTTAGGTTAGGTTTAGTGTGTGTATATGAGTGGGGTAATAGGGCCCTGTGTTATCGAAATTTTTCCCCTGTAAAGTTAGTTTTAGTGTGTGTATATGAGTGGGGTTATAGGGCCCTGTGTTATCGAAATCTTGTCCGTGTTAGGTTAGGGTAGTGTGTATATGAGTGGGGTAATAGGGCCCTGTTTTATCGAAATTTTGCCCGTGTTAGGTTGGGGTAGTGTGTAAATGAGTGGGGTATTAGGGCCCTGTGTTATGGAAATTTTGCACGTGTTATGTTAGGTTTACTGTGTATGTCAGTGGGGTAATAGGGAGCGGTATTATCCAAATTTTGCCCTTGTTAGGTAAGGTTTAGTGTGTATATTTGTGGGGTAATAGGGCCCTGTGATATCGATATTTTGCCCGTGTTAGGATAGGTTAGTGTGTGTATATGAGTGGGGTAATAGGGCCCTGTTTTATCGAAACTTTGCCCGTGTTAGCATAGGTTAGTGTGTGTATATGAGTGGGGTAATAGGGCCCTGTGTTATCGAAATTTTGCCCGTGTTAGTTTAGGGTAGTGTGTATATGAGTGGGGTAATAGGGCCCTGTGTTATCGAAATTTTGCCCGTGTTATGTTAGGTTAGTGTGTATATGAGTGTTGTAACAGGGCCCTGTGTTATCAAAACTTTGCCCGTGTTAGCTTAGGTTAGTGTGTGTATATGAGTGGGGTAATAGGGCCCTGTGTTATCGAAACTTTGCCCGTGTTAGTTTAGGTTAGTGTGTGTATATGAGTGGGGAAATAGGGCCGTGTGATATCGAAATTTTGCCCGTGTTATGTTAGGTTAGTGTGTATATGAGTGGGGTAATAGGGCCCTTTTTTATCGAAATTTTGCCCGTGTTAGTTTAGGGTAGTGTGTATATGAGTGGGTTAATAGGGCACTTGTTATCGAAATTTTGCCCGTGTTAGGTTAGGTTTAGTGTGTATATCAGTGGGGTAATAGGAAAAGATGTTATCCAAATTTTGCCCGTGTTAGGTAAGGTTTAGTGTGTATATGTGTGGGGTAATAGGGCCCTGTGTTATCGATATTTTGCCCGTGTTAGGATAGGTTAGTGTGTGTATATCAGTGGGGCAATAGGGCCCTGTGTTATCGAAATTTTGCCCGTGTTAGGATAGGTTTAGTGTGTATATGAGTGGGGTATTTGGGCCCTATGTTATCGAAAATTTGCCCGTGTTAGGTTAGGTTAGTGTGTATATGAGTGGGGTAACAGGGCCCTATGTTATCGAACTTTTGCCCGTGTTAGGTTAGGTTTAGTCTGTATATGAGTGGGGTAATACGGCCCTGTGATATCGAAAATTTTCCCGTGCTCGGTTAGGGTACTGTGTGTATATGAGTGTTGTAATAGGGCCCTGTGTTATCGAAATTTTGCCCGTGTTAGGTTAGGTTTAGTGTCTGTATATGAATGGGGTAATTGGGCCCTGTGCTATCGAAATTTTGCCCGTGTTAGGTTAGGTTTAGTGTGTGTTTATGAGTGGGGTAATAGGGCCCTGTGTTGTCGTAATTTTGCCCGTGTTAGGTTAGGTTTAGTGTGTATATGTGTATGGTAATAGGGTCCTGTGTTATCGAAATTCCGCCCGTGTTAAGTTAGGTTAGTGTATGTATATGAGTGGGGTAATAGGGCCCTGTGTTATCGAAATTTTCCCGGGTTGAGTTAGCTTTAGTGTGTATATGAGTGTTGTAATAGGGCCCTGTGTTATCGAAATTTTGCCCGTGTTAGGTTAGGTGTAGTGTGTGTATATGAGAGGGGTAATAGGGCCCTGTGTTATCGAAATTTTTCCCGTGTAAAGTTAGTTTTAGTGTGTGTATATGAGTGGGGTTATAGGGCCCTGTGTTATCGAAATCTTGTCCGTGTTAGTTTAGGTTAGTGGGTATATGAGTGGGGTAATAGGGCCCTGTTTTATCGAAATTTTGCCCGTGTTAGGTTGGGGTAGTGTGTAAATGAGTGGGGTATTAGGGCCCTGTGTTATGGAAATTTTGCCCGTGTTAGGTTAGGTTTACTGTGTATGTCAGTGGGGTAATAGGGAGCGGTATTATCCAAATTTTGCCCGTGTTAGGTAAGGTTTAGTGTGTATATGTGTGGGGTAATAGGGCCCTGAGTTATCTAAATTCCGCCCGTGTTAGGTTAGGTTAGTGTATGTATATGAGTAGGGTAATAGGGCCCTGTATTATTGAAATTTTGCCCGTGTTAGGTTAGGTTTAGTGTGTATATGAGTGGGGTAATAGGGCCCTGTGTTATCGAAAATTTGCCCGTGTTAGTTTAGGATTCTTTGTGTATATGAGTGGGGTAATAGGGCCCTGTGTTATCGAAATTTTGCACGTGTTAGGTTAGGTTTAGTGTGTGTATATGAGTGGGGTAATAGGGCCCTGTATTATCGAAATTTTGCCCGTGTTAGGTTAGGGTAGTGTGTATATGAGTGGGGTATTAGGGCCCTGTGTTATCGAAATTTTGACCGCGTTAGGATCGGTTAGTGTGTGTATATAAGTGGAGTAATAGGGCCCTGTGTTATCGAAATTTTGCCCGTGTTAGGTTAGGTTTAGTGTGTGTATATGATTGGGGTAATAGGGCTCTGTGTTATCGAAATTTTGCCCGTGTTAGGTTAGGTTAGTGGGTATATGAGTGGGGTAATAGGGCCCTGTGTTATCGAAATTTTGCCCGTGTTAGTTTAGGTAAGGGTAGTGTATATATGACTGGGGTAATAGGGCCCTGTGTTATCGAAAATTTGCCCGTGTAAGGTTAGGTTTAGTGTGTGTATATGAGTGGGGTTATAGGGCCCTGTGTTATCGAAATTTTGTCCGTGTTAGTTTAGGTTGGTGGGTATATGAGTGGGGTAATAGGGCCCTGTGTTATCGAAATTTTGCCCGTGTTAGGTTAGGGTAGTGTGTATATGAGTGGGGTAATAGGGCCCTGTTTTAAAAAATTTTGCCCGTGTTAGGTTAGGGTAGTGTGTAAATGAGTGGGGTAATAGGGCCCATGGTTATGGAAATTTTGCCCGTGTTAGGTTAGGGTAGTGTGTATATGAGTGGGGTATTAGGGCCCTGTGTTATCGAAATTTCGCTGGTGTGAGGTTAGGTAAGTGTATGTATATCAGTGGGGTAATGGGGCCCTGTGTTATCGAAATTTTGCCCGTCTTAGGTTAGCTTTAGTGTGTATATGAGTGTGGTAATAGGGCCCTGTGTTATCGAAAATCTTCCCGTGTTAGGTTAGGGTACTACGTGTATATGAGTGTTGTAATAGGGCCCTGTGTTATCGAAATTTTGCCCGTGTTATGTTAGGTTTAGTGTGTGTATATGAGTGGGGTAATAGGGCCCAGTGTTATCGAAATTTTGCCCGTGTTAGGTTAGGTTTAGTGTGTGCCTATGTGTGGGGTAATAGGGCCCTGTGTTATCGAAATTTTGCCCGTGTTAGGTTAGGTTTAGTGTGTATATGTGTATGGTAATAGGGCCCTGTGTTATCGAAATTTTGCCCGTGTTAGGTTAGGTTTAGTGTGTATATCAGTGGGGTATTTTCCAAATTTTGCCCGTGTTAGGTAAGGTTTAGTGTGTATATGTGTGGGGTGATGGGGCCCTATGTTATCGATATTTTGCCCGTGTTAGGATAGGTTAGTGTGTGTATATCAGTGGGGCAATAGGGCCCTGTGTTATCGAAATTTTGCCCGTGTTAGGTTAGGCTTTCTGTGTATATGAGTGGGGTAATAGAGCCCTGTGTTATCGAAAATTTGCCCGTGTTAGGTGAGGGTACTTTGTGTATATGAGTGGGGTAATAGGGCCCTGTGTTATCGAAATTTTGCACGTGTTAGGTTAGGTTTAGTGCGTGTATATGAGTGGGGTAATAGGGCCCTGTGTTATGGAAATTATGCCCGTGTTATGTTAGGGTAGTGTGTATATGAGTGGGGTATTAGGGCCCTGTGTTATCGAAATCTTGCCCGCGTTAGGATAGGTTAGTGTGTGTATATTAGTGGAGTAATAGGGCCCTGTGTTATCGAAATTTTGCCCGTGTTAGGTTAGGTTTAGTGTGTGTATATGAGTGGGGTAATAGGGCCCTGTTATATCGAAATTTTGCCCGTGTTAGGTTAGGTTACTGTGTATATGAGTGGGGTAATAGGGCCCTGTGTTATCGAAATTTTGCACGTGTTAGGTTATCTTAGTGTGTATGTGAGTGGTGTAATAGGGCCCTGTGTTATCGAAATTTTGTCCGTGTTAGTTTAGGTTAGTGGCTATATGAGTGGGTAATAGGGCACTGTGTTATCGATATTTTGCGCGTGTTAGGTTATTTTAGTGTGTATATGAGTGGGGTAATAGGGCCCTGTGTTTTCGAAATTTTGCCCGCGTTAGGATAGGTTAGTGTGTGTATATTAGTGGAGTAATAGGGCCCTGTGTTATCGAAATTTTGACCGTGTTAGGTTAGGTTTAGTGTGTGTATATGAGTGGGGTAATAGGGCCCTGTGTTATCGAAATTTTTCCCGTGTTAGTATAGGTAAGGGTAGTGTGTATATGAGTGGGGTAATAGGGCCCTGTGTTATCGAAATTTTGCCCGTGTTAGGATAGGTTACTGTATATATGAGTAGGGTAATAGGGCCCTGTGTTATCGAAATTTTGCCCGTGTTAGGTTAGGTTAGTGGGTATATGAGTGGGGTAATAGGGCCCTGTGTTATCGAAATTTTGCCCGTGTTAGGTTAGGTTTAGTGTGTGTATATGAGTGGGGTAATAGGGCCCTGTGTTACCGAAATTTTGCCCGTGTTAGCTGAGGTAATGGTAGTGTGTATATGAGTGGGGTAATAGGGACCTGTGTTATCGAAACTTTGCCCGTGTTAGGTTAGGTTAGTGTGTATATGAGTGGTGTAATAGGGCCCTGTGTTATCGAAATTTTGTCCGTGTTAGTTTAGATTAGTGGGTATATGAGTGGGGTAATAGGGCCCTGTGGTATCGAAATTTTGCCCGTGTTAGGTTAGGTTAGTGTGTATATGAGTGGTGTAATAGGGCCCTGTGTTATCGAAATTTTCTCCGTGTTAGTTTAGGTTAGTGGGTATATGAGTGGGGTAATAGGGCCCTGTGTAATCGATATTTTGCCCGTGTTAGGTTAGGGAAGTGTGTATATGAGTGGGGTGTTAGGGCCCTCTGTTATCGAAATTTTGCCCGTGTTATGTTAGCTTTAGTGTGTATATGAGTGTGGTAATAGGGCCCTGTGTTATCGAAAATTTGCCCGTGTTAGGTTAGGTTAGTGTGTATATGAGTGGGGTAAAAGGGCCCTATGTTATCGAACTTTTGCCCGTGTTAGGTTAGGTTTAGTGTGTATATGAGTGGGGTAATACGGCCCTGTGTTATCGAAAATTTTCCCGTGTTCGGTTAGGGTACTGTGTGTATACGAGTGTTGAAATAGGGCCTTGTGTTATCGAAATTTTGCCCGTGTTAGGTTAGGTTTAGTGTGTGTATATGAGTGGGGTAATAGGGCCCTGTGTTATCGAAATTTTGCCCGTGTTAGGTTAGGTTTAGTGTGTGTTTATGAGTGGGGTAATAGGGCCCTGTGTTGTCGTAATTTTGCCCGTGTTAAGTTAGCTTTAGTGTGTATATGAGTGTGGTAATAGGGCCCTGTGTTATCGAAAATTTGCCTGTGTTAGGTTAGGTTAGAGTGTATATGAGTGGGGTAAAAGGGCCCTGTGTTATCGAAATTTTGAACGTGTTAGGTTAGGTTTAGTGTGTATGTCAGTGGGGTAATAGGGAGCGGTATTATGCAAATTTTGCCCGTGTTAGGTAAGGTTTAGTGTGTATATGTGTGGGGTAATAGGGCCCTGAGTTATCCAAATTCCGCCCGTGTTAGGTTAGGTTAGTGTATGTATATGACTAGGGTAATAGGGCCCTGTATTATTGAAATTTTGCCCGTGATAGGTCAGGTTTAGTGTGTATATGAGTGGGGTAATAGGGCCCTGTGTTATTGAAAATTTGACCGCGTTAGGATCGGTTAGTGTGTGTATATTAGTGGAGTAATACGGCCCTGTGCTATCGAAATTTTGCCCGTGTTAGGTTAGGTTTAGTGTGTGTATATGAGTGGGGTAATAGGGCCCTGTATTATCGAAATTTTGCCCGTGTTAGGTTAGGGTATTGTGTATATGAGTGGGGTATTAGGGCCCTGTGTTATCGAAATTTTGACCGCGTTAGGATCGGTTAGTGTGTGTATATTAGTGGAGTAATAGGGCCCTGTGTTATCGAAATTTTGCCCGTGTTAGGTTAGGATTAGTGTGTGTATATGAGTGGGGTAATAGGGCTCTGTGTTGTCGAAATTTTGCCCGTGTTATGTTAGGTTTAGTGTGTGTATATGAGTGGGGTAATAGGGCCCAGTGTTATCGAAATATTGCCCGTGTTAGGTTAGGTTTAGTGTGTGCCTATGTGTGGGGTAATAGGGCCCTGTGTTATCGAAATTTTGCCCGTGTAAGGTTAGGTTACTGTATATATGAGTAGGGTAATAGGGCCCTGTGTTATCGAAATTTTGCCCGTGTGAGGTTAGGTTAGTGGGTATATGAGTGGGGTAATAGGGCCCTGTGTTATCGAAATTTTGCCCGTGTTAGGTTAGGTTTAGTGTGTGTATATGAGTGGGGTAATAGGGCCCTGTGTTATCGAAATTTTGCCCGTGTTAGCTGAGGTAATGGTAGTGTGTATATGAGTGGGGTAATAGGGACCTGTGTTATTGAAACTTTGCCCGTGTTAGGTTAGGTTAGTGTGTATATGAGTGGTGTAATAGGGCCCTGTGTTATCGAAATTTTGTCCGTGTTAGTTTAGATTAGTGGGTATATGAGTGGGGTAATAGGGCCCTGTGTTATCGAAATTTTGCCCGTGTTAGGTTAGGTTAGTGTGTATATGAGTGGTGTAATAGGGCCCTGTGTTATCGAAATTTTCTCCGTGTTAGTTTAGGTTAGTGGGTATATGAGTGGGGTAATAGGGCCCTGTGTTATCGATATTTTGCCCGTGTTAGGTTAGGGAAGTGTGTATATGAGTGGGGTATTAGGGCCCTCTGTTTTCGAAATTTTGCCCGTGTTATGTTAGCTTTAGTGTGTATATGAGTGTGGTAATAGGGCCCTGTGTTATCGAAAATTTGCCCGTGTTAGGTTAGGTTAGTGTGTATATGAGTGGGGTAAAAGGGCCCTATGTTATCGAACTTTTGCCCGTGTTAGGTTAGGTTTAGTGTGTATATGAGTGGGGTAATACGGCCTTGTGTTATCGAAAATTTTCCCGTGTTCGGTTAGGGTACTGTGTGTATATGAGTGTTGTAATAGGGCCTTGTGTTATCGAAATTTTGCCCGTGTTAGGTTAGGTTTAGTGTGTGTATATGAGTGGGGTAATAGGGCCCTGTGTTATCGAAATTTTGCCCGTGTTAGGTTAGGTTTAGTGTGTGTTTATGAGTGGGGTAATAGGGCCCTGTGTTGTCGTAATTTTGCCCGTGTTAAGTTAGCTTTAGTGTGTATGGTAATGTAGTGTGTGTGGTAATAGGGCCCTGTGTTATCGAAAATTTGCCTGTGTTAGGTTAGGTTAGTGTGTATATGAGTGGGGTAAAAGGGCCCTGTGTTATCGAAATTTTGAACGTGTTAGGTTAGGTTTAGTGTGTGTATATGAGTGGGGTAATAGGGCCCTGTGTTTTCGAAATTTTGCCCGTGTTAGTTTAGGTAAGGGTAGTGTGTATATGACTGGGGTAATAGGGCCCTGTGTTATCGAAATTTTGCCCGTGTAAGGTTAGTTTTAGTGTGTGTATGTGAGTGGGGTTATAGGGCCCTGTGTTATCGAAATCTTGTCCGTGTTAGTTTAGGTTAGTGGGTATATGAGTGGGGTAATAGGGCCCTGTGTTATCGAAATTTTGCCCGTGTTAGGTTAGGGTAGTGTGTATATGAGTGGGGTAATAGGGACCTGTTTTATCGAAATTTTTCCCGCGTTAGGTTGGGGTAGTGTGTGAATGAGTGGGGTAATAGGGCCCTGTGTTATGGAAATTTTGCCCGTGTTAGGTTAGGGTAGTGTGTATATGAGTGGGGTAATAGGGCGCTGTGTTATCGAAATTTTACCCGTGTTAGGTTAGGTTTAGTGTGTATGTCAGTGGGGTAATAGGGAGCGGTAATATCCAAATTTTGCCCGTGTTAGGTAAGGTTTAGTGTGTATATGTGTGGGGTAATAGGGCCCTGTGATATCGATATTTTGCCCGTGTTAGGATAGGTTAGTGTGTGTATATGAGTGGGGTAATAGGGCCCTGTTTTATCGAAACTTTGCCCGTGTTAGCTTAGGTTAGTGTGTGTATATGAGTGGGGTAATAGGGCCCTGTGTTATCGAAATTTTGCCCGTGTTAGTTTAGGGTAGTGTGTATATGAGTGGGGTAATAGGGCCCTGTGTTATCGAAATTTTACCCGTGTGAGGTTAGGTTTAGTGTGTATGTCAGTGGGGTAATAGGGAGCGGTATTATGCAAATTTTGCCCGTGTTAGGTAAGGTTTAGTGTGTATATGTGTGGGGTAATAGGGCCCTGAGTTATCGAAATTCCGCCCGTGTTAGGTTAGGTTAGTGTATGTATATGACTAGGGTAATAGGGCCCTGTATTATTGAAATTTTGCCCGTGATAGGTTAGGTTTAGTGTGTATATGAGTGGGGTAATAGGGCCCTGTGTTATTGAAAATTTGACCGCGTTAGGATCGGTTAGTGTGTGTATATTAGTGGAGTAATACGGCCCTGTGTTATCGAAATTTTGCCCGTGTTAGGTTAGGTTTAGTGTGTGTATATGAGTGGGGTAATAGGGCCCTGTATTATTGAAATTTTGCCCGTGTTAGGTTAGGGTAGTGTGTATATGAGTGGGGTATTAGGGCCCTGTGTTATCGAAATTTTGACCGCGTTAGGATCGGTTAGTGTGTGTATATTAGTGGAGTAATAGGGCCCTGTGTTATCGAAATTTTGCCCGTGTTAGTTTATGTAAGGGTAGTGTATATATGACTGGGGTAATAGGGCCCTGTGTTATCGAAAATTTGCCCGTGTAAGGTTAGGTTTAGTGTGTGTATATGAGTGGGGGTATAGGGCCCTGTGTTATCGAAATTTTGTCCGTGTTAGTTTAGGTTGGTGGGTATATGAGTGGGGTAATAGGGCCCTGTGATATCGAAATTTTGCCCGTGTTAGGTTAGGGTAGTGTGTATATGAGTGGGGTAATAGGGCCCTGTTTTAAAGAAATTTTGCCCGTGTTAGGTTAATATAGTGTGTAAATGAGTGGGGTAATAGGGCCCTGTGTAATGGAAATTTTGCCCGTGTTAGGTTAGGGTAGTGTGTATATGAGTGGGGTATTAGGGCCCTGTGTTATCGAAATTTCGCTCGTGTGAGGTTAGGTTAGTGTATGTATATCAGTGGGGTAATAGGGCCCTGTGTTATCGAAATTTTGCCCGTCTTAGGTAAGCTTTAGTGTGTATATGAGTGTGGTAATAGGGCCCTGTGTTATCGAAAATCTTCCCGTGTTAGGTTAGGGTACTACGTGTATATGAGTGTTGTAATAGGGCCCTATGTTATCGAAATTTTGCCCGTGTTAGGTTAGGTTTAGTGTGTGCTTATGTGTGGGGTAACAGGGCCCTGTGTTATCGAAATTTTGCCCGTGTTAGGTTAGGTTTAGTGTGTATATGTGTATGGTAATAGGGCCCTGTGTTATCGAAATTCCGCCCGTGTTAGGTTAGGTTAGTGTATGTATATGAGTGGGGTAATAGGGCCCTGTATTATCGAAATTTTGCCCGTGTTAGGTTTGGTTTAGTGTGTATATCAGTGGGGTAATAGGGAGAAGGTATTATCCAAATTTTGCCCGTGTTAGGTAAGGTTTAGTGTGTATATGTGTGGGGTAATAGGGCCCTGTGTTATCGATGTTTTGCCCGTGTTAGGATTGGTTAGTGTGTGTATATCAGTGGGGCAATAGGGCCCTGTGTTATCGAAATTTTGCCCGTGTTAGGTTAGGTTTAGTGTGTGTATATGAGTGGGGTAGTAGGGCCCCGTGTTATCGAAACTTTGCCCGTGTTAGTTTAGGTTAGTGTGTGTATATGAGTGGGGAAATAGGGCCATGTGATATCGAAATTTTGCCCGTGTTATGTTAGGTTAGTGTGTATATGAGTGGGGTAATAGGGCCCTGTGTTATCGAAACTTTGCCCGTGTTAGCTTAGGTTGGTGTGTGTATATGAGTGGGGTAATAGGGCCCTTTGTTATCGAAATTTTGCCCGTGTTAGTTTAGGGTAGTGTGTATATGAGTGGGTTAATAGGGCACTTGTTATCGAAATTTTGCCCGTGTTAGGTTAGGTTTAGTGTGTATATCAGTGGGGTAATAGGAAAAGATATTATCCAAATTTTGCCCGTGTTAGGAAAGGTTTAGTGTGTATATGTGTGGGGTAATAGGGCCCTGTGTTATCGATATTTTGCCCGTGTTAGGATAGGTTAGTGTGTGTATATCAGTGGGGCAATAGGGCCCTCTGTTATCGAGAATTTGCCCGTGTTAGGTTAGGTTAGTGTTTATATGAGTGGGGTAACAGGGCCCTATGTTGTCGTAATTTTGCCCGTGTTTGGTTAGGTTTAATGTGTATATGTGTATGGTAATAGGGTCCTGTGTTATCGAAATTCCGCCCGTGTTAGGTTAGGTTAGTGTATGTATATGAGTGGGGTAATAGGGCCCTGTGTTATCGAAATTTTCGCGGGTTAAGTTAGCTTTAGTGTGTATATGAGTGTGGTAATAGGGCTCTGTGTTATCGAAAATTTGCCCGTGTTAGGTTAGGTTAGTGTGTATATGAGTGGGGTAAAAGGGCCCTGTGTTATCGAAATTTTGCCCGTGTTAGGTTAGGTTTAGTGTGTGTATATGAGTGGGGTAATAGGGCCCTGTGTTATCGATATCTTGTCCGTGTTAGTTTAGGTTAGTGGGTATATGAGTGGGGTAATAGGGCCCTGTGTTATCGAAATTTTGCCCGTGTTAGGTTGGGGTAGTGTGTAAATGAGTGGGGTATTAGGGCCCTGGTTTATGGAAATTTTGCCCGTGTTAGGTTAGGTTTACTGTGTATGTCAGTGGGGTAATAGGGAGCGGTATTATCCAAATTTTGCCCGTGTTAGGTAAGGTTTAGTGTGTATATGTGTGGGGTAATAGGGCCCTGTGATATCGATATTTTGCCCGTGTTAGGATAGGTTAGTGTGTGTATATGACTGGGGTAATAGGGCCCTGTTTTATCGAAACTTTGCCCGTGTTAGCTTAGGTTAGTGTGTGTATATGAGTGGGGTAATAGGGCCCTGTGTTATCGAAATTTTGCCTGTGTTAGTTTAGGGTAGTGTGTATATGAGTGGGGTAATAGGGCCCTGTGTTATCGAAATTTTACCCGTGTTAGGTTAGGTTTAGCGTGTATGTCAGTGGGGTAATAGGGAGCGGTATTATCCAAATTTTGCCCGTGTTAGGTAAGGTTTAGTGTTTATATGTGTGGGGTAATAGGGCCCTGTGTTATCGAAAATTTGCCCGTGTTAGTTTAGGATTCTTTGTGTATATGAGTGGGGTAATAGGGCATTGTGTTATCGAAATTTTGTCCGTATTAGTTTAGGTTGGTGGGTATATCAGTGGGGTAATAGGGCCCTGTGTTATCGAAATTTTGCCCGTGTTAGGTTAGGGTAGTGTGTATATGAGTGGGGTAATAGGGCCCTGTTTTAAAGAAATTTTGCCCGTGTTAGGTTAGGGTAGTGTGTAAATGAGTGGGGTAATAGGGCCCTTGGTTATGGGAATTTTGCCCGTGTTAGGTTAGGGTTGTGTGTATATGAGTGGGGTATTAGGGCCCTGTGTTATCGAAATTTCGCTCGTGTGAGGTTAGGTAAGTGTATGTATATCAGTGGGGTAATGGGGCCCTGTGTTATCGAAATTTTGCCCGTCTTAGGTTAGCTTTAGTGTGTATATGAGTGTGGTAATAGGGCCCTGTGTTATCGAAAATCTTCCCGTGTTAGGTTAGGGTACTACGTGTATATGAGTGTTGTAATAGGGCCCTGTGTTATCGAAATTTTGCCCGTGTTATTTTAGGTTTAGTGTGTGTATATGAGTGGGGTAATAGGGCCCAGTGTTATCGAAATTTTGCCCGTGTTAGGTTAGGTTTAGTGTGTGCTTATGTGTGGGGTAATAGGGCCCTGTGTTATCGAAATTTTGCCCGTGTTAGGTTAGGTTTAGTGTGTATATGTGTATGGTAATAGGGCCCTGTGTTATCGAAATTCCGCCCGTGTTAGGTTAGGTTAGTGTATGTATATGAGTAGGGTAATAGGGCCCTGTATTATCGAAATTTTGCCCGTGTTAGGTTAGGTTTAGTGTGTATATCAGTGGGGTAATAGGGAGAAGGTATTATCCAAATTTTGCCCGTGTTAGGTAAGGTTTAGTGTGTATATGTGTTGGGTAATAGGGCCCTGTGTTTTCGATATTTTGCCCGTGTTACGATAGGTTAGTGTGTGTATATCAGTGGGGCAATAGGGCCCTGTGTTATCGAAATTTTGCCCGTGTTAGGTTAGGTTTAGTGTGTGTATATGAGTGGGGTAATAGGTTCCTGTGTTATCGAAATTTTGCCCGTGTTATGTTAGGTTAGTGTGTATATGAATGTTTAACAGGGCCCTGTGTTATCGAAACTTTGCCCGTGTTAGCTTAGGTTAGTGTGTGTATATGAGTGGGGTAATAGGGCCCTGTGTTATCGAAACTTTGCCCGTGTTAGGATAGGTTAGTGTGTGTATATCAGTGGGGCAATAGGGCCCTGTGTTATCGAAATTTTGTCCGTGTTAGTTTAGATTAGTGGGAATATGAGTGGGGTAATAGGGCCCTGTGTTATCGAAATTTTGCCCGTGTTAGGTTAGGTTAGTGTGTATATGAGTGGTGTAATAGGGCCCTGTGTTATCGAAATTTTCTCCGTGTTAGTTTAGGTTAGTGGGTATATGAGTGGGGTAATAGGGCCCTTTGTTATCGATATTTTGCCCGTGTTAGCTTAGGGAAGTGTGTATATGAGTGGGGTATTAGGGCCCTCTGTTATCGAAATTTTGCCCGTGTTATGTTAGCTTTAGTGTGTATATGAGTGCGGTAATAGGGCCCTGTGTTATCGAAAATTTGCCCGTGTAAGGTTAGGTTAGTGTGTATATGAGTGGGGTAAAAGGGCCCTATGTTATCGAACTTTTGCCCGTGTTAGGTTAGGTTTAGTGTGTATATGAGTGGGGTAATACGGCCCTGTGTTATCGAAAATTTTCCCGTGTTCGGTTAGGGTACTCTGTGTATATGAGTGTTGTAATAGGGCCCTGTGTTATCGAAATTTTGCCCGTGTTAGGTTAGGTTTAGTGTGTGTATATGAGTGGCGTAATAGGGCCCTGTGTTATCGAAATTTTGCCCGTGTTAGGTTAGGTTTAGTGTGTGTTTATGAGAAGGGTAATAGGGCCCTGTGTTGTCGTAATTTTGCCCGTGTTAAGTTAGCTTTAGTGTGTATATGAGTGTGGTAATAGGGCCCTGTGTTATCGAAAATTTGCCTGTGTTAGGTTAGGTTAGTGTGTATATGAGTGGGGTAAAAGGGCCCTGTGTTATGCAAATTTTGAACGTGTTAGGTTAGGTTTAGTGTGTGTATACGAGTGGGGTAATAGGGCCCTGTGTTTTCGAAATTTTGCCCGTGTTAGTTTAGGTAAGGGTAGTGTGTATATGACTGGGGTAATAGGGCCCTGTGTTATGGAAATTTTGCCCGTGTAAGGTTAGTTTTAGTGTGTGTATGTAGTGGGGTTATAGGGCCCTGTGTTATCGAAATCTTGTCCGTGTTAGTTTAGGTCAGTGAGTATATGAGTGGGGTAAGAGGGCCCTGTGTTATCGAAATATTTCCCGTGTTAGGTTAGGGTAGTGTGTATATGAGTGGGGTAATAGGGACCTGTTTTATCGAAATTTTGCCTGCGTTAGGTTGGGGTAGTGTGTAAATGAGTGGGGTAATAGGGCCCTGTGTTATGGAAATTTTGCCCGTGTTAGGTTAGGGTAGTGTGTATATGAGTGGGGTAATAGGGCGCTGTGTTATCGAAATTTTACCCGTGTTAGGTTAGGCTTAGTGTGTATGTCAGTGGGGTAATAGGGAGCGGTATTATGCAAATTTTGCCCGTGTTAGGTAAGGTTTAGTGTGTATATGTGTGGGGTAATAGGGCCCTGTGATATCGATATTTTGCCCGTGATAGGATAGGTTAGTGTGTGTATATGAGTGGGATAATAGGGCCCTGTTTTATCGAAACTTTGCCCGTGTTAGCTTAGGTTAGTGTGTGTATATGAGTGGGGTAATAGGGCCCTGTGTTATCGAAATTTTGCCCGTGTTAGTTTAGGGTAGTGTGTATATGAGTGGGGTAATAGGGCCCTGTGTTATCGAAATTTTACACGTGTGAGGTTAGGTTTAGTGTGTATGTCAGTGGGGTAATAGGGAGCGGTATTATGCAAATTTTGCCCGTGTTAGGTAAGGTTTAGTGTGTATATGTGTGGGGTAATAGGGCCCTGAGTTATCGAAATTCCGCCCGTGTTAGGTTAGGTTAGTGTATGTATATGACTAGGGTAATATGGCCCTGTATTATTGAAATTTTGCCCGTGATAGGTTAGGTTTAGTGTGTATATGAGTGGGGTAATAGGGCCCTGTGTTATTGAAAATTTGACCGCGTTAGGATCGGTTAGTGTGTGTATATTAGTGGAGTAATACGGCCCTGTGTTATCGAAATTTTGCCCGTGTTAGGTTAGGTTTAGTGTGTGTATATGAGTGGGGTAAAAGGGCCCTGTATTATCGAAATTTTGCCCGTGTTAGGTTAGGGTAGTGTGTATATGAGTGGGGTATTAGGGCCCTGTGTTATCGAAATTTTGACCGCGTTAGGATCGGTTAGTATGTGTATATTAGTGGAGTAATAGGGCCCTGTGTTATCGAAATTTTGCCCGTGTTAGGTTAGGTTTAGTGTGTGTATATGAGTGGGGTAATAGGGCTCTATGTTATCGAAATTTTGCCCGTGTTAGGTTAGGTTAGTGTGTATATGAGTGGGGTAACAGGGCCCTGTGTTATCGAAATTTTGCCCGTGTTAGGTTAGGTTAGTGGGTATATGAGTGGGGTAATAGGGCCCTGTGTTATCGAAATTTTGCCCGTGTTAGTTTAGGTAAGGGTAGTGTATATATGACTGGGGTAATAGGGCCCTGTGTTATCGAAAATTTGCCCGTGTAAGGTTAGGTTTAGTGTGTGTATATGAGTGGGGGTATAGGGCCCTGTGTTATCGAAATTTTGTCCGTGTTAGTTTAGGTTGGTGGGTATATGAGTGGGGTAATAGGGCCCTGTGATATCTAAATTTTGCCCGTGTTAGGTTAGGGTAGTGTGTATATGAGTGGGGTAATAGGGCCCTGTTTTAAAGAAATTTTGCCCGTGTTAGGTTAGGGTAGTGTGTAAATGAGTGGGGTAATAGGGCCCTGTGTTATGGAAATTTTGCCCGTGTTAGGTTAGGGTAGTGTGTATATGAGTGGGGTATTAGGGCCCTGTGTTATCGAAATTTCGCTCGTGTGACGTTAGGTTAGTGTATGTATATCAGTGGGGTAATAGGGCCCTGTGTTATCGAAATTTTGCCCATCTTAGGTAAGCTTTAGTGTGTATATGAGTGTGGTAATAGGGCCCTGTGTTATCGAAAATCTTCCCGTGTTAGGTTAGGGTACTACGTGTATATGAGTGTTGTAATAGGGCCCTGTGTTATCGAAATTTGGCCGTGTTATGTTAGGTTTAGTGTGTGTATATGAGTGGGGGTATAGGGCCCTGTGTTATCGAAATTTTGTCCGTGTTAGTTTAGGTTGGTGGGTATATGAGTGGGGTAATAGGGCCCTGTGATATCTAAATTTTGCCCGTGTTAGGTTAGGGTAGTGTGTATATGAGTGGGGTAATAGGGCCCTGTTTTAAAGAAATTTTGCCCGTGTTAGGTTAGGGTAGTGTGTAAATGAGTGGGGTAATAGAGCCCTGTGTTATGGAAATTTTGCCCGTGTTAGGTTAGGGTAGTGTGTATATGAGTGGGGTATTAGGGCCCTGTGTTATCGAAATTTCGCTCGTGTGAGGTTAGGTAAGTGTATATATATCAGTGGGGTAATAGGGCCCTGTGTTATCGAAATTTTGCCCATCTTAGGTAAGCTTTAGTGTGTATATGAGTGTGGTAATAGGGCCCTGTGTTATCGAAAATCTTCCCGTGTTAGGTTAGGGTACTACGTGTATATGAGTGTTGTAATAGGGCCCTGTGTTATCGAAATTTTGCCCGTGTTAGGTTAGGTTTAGTGTGTGCTTATGTGTGGGGTAAGAGGGCCCTGTGTTATCGAAATTTTGCCCGTGTTAGGTTAGGTTTAGTGTGTATATGTGTATGGTAATAGGGCCCTGTGTTATCGAAATTCCGCCCGTGTTAGGTTAGGTTAGTGTATGTATATGAGTGGGGTAACAGGGCCCTGTATTATCGAAATTTTGCCCTGTTAGGTTTGGTTTAGTGTGTATATCAGTGGGGTAATAGGGAGAAGGTATTATCCAAATTTTGCCCGTGTTAGGTAAGGTTTAGTGTGTATATGTGTGGGGTAATAGGGCCCTGTGTTATCGATGTTTTGCCCGTGTTAGGATAGGTTAGTGTGTGTATATCAGTGGGGCAATAGGGCCTTGTGTTATCGAAATTTTGCCCGTGTTAGGTTAGGTTTAGTGTGTGTATATGAGTGGGGTAATAGGTCCCTGTGTTATCGAAATTTTGCCCGTGTTATGTTAGGTTAGTGTGTATATGACTGTTTTAACAGGGCCCTGTGTTATCGAAACTTTGCCCGTGTTAGCTTAGGTTAGTGTGTGTATATGAGTGGGGTAATAGGGCCCTGCGTTATCGAAACTTTCCCCGTGCTAGTTTAGGTTAGTGTGTGTATATGAGTGGGGAAATAGGGCCGTGTGATATCGAAATTTTGCCCGTGTTATGTTAGGTTAGTGTGTATATGAGTGGGGTAATAGGGCCCTGTGTTATTGAAATTTTCTCCGTGTTAGTTTAGGTTAGTGGGTATATGAGTGGGGTAATAGGGCCCTGTGTTATCGATATTTTGCCCGTGTTAGCTTAGGGAAGTGTGTATATGAGTGGGGTATTAGGGCCCTCTGTTATCGAAATTTTGCCCGTGTTAGGTTAGGTTTAGTGTGTATATCAGTGGGGTAATAGGAAAAGATATTATCCAAATTTTGCCCGTGTTAGGATAGGTTAGTGTGTGTATATCAGTGGGGCAATAGGGCCCTGTGTTATCGAAATTTTGCCCGTGTTAGAATAGGTTTAGTGTGTATATGAGTGGGGTATTTGGGCCCCCTGTTATCGAAATTTTGCCCGTGTTATGTTAGCTTTAGTGTGTATATGAGTGTGGTATGAGGGCCCTATGTTATCGAAAATTTGCCCGTGTTAGGTTAGGTTAGTGTGTATATGAGTGGGGTAACAGGGCCCTATGTTATCGAAATTTTGCCCGTGTTAGGTTAGGTTTAGTGTGTGTATATGAGTGGGGTATTGGGCCCTGTGTTATCGAAATTTTGCCCGTGTTAGGTTAGGTTTAGTGTGTGTTTATGAGTGGGGTAATAGGGCCCTGTTTTGTCGTAATTTTGCCCGTGTTAGGTTAGGTTTAGTGTGTATATGTGTATGGTAATAGGGTCCTGTGTTATCGAAATTCCGCCCGTGTTAGGTTAGGTTAGTGCATGTATATGAGTGGGGTAATAGGGCCCTGTGTTATCGAAATTTTCCCGGGTTAAGTTAGCTTTAGTGTGTATATGAGTGTGGTAATAGGGCTCTGTGTTATCGAAAATTTGCCCGTGTTAGGTTAGGTTAGTATGTATATGAGTGGGGTAAAAGGGCCCTGTGTTATCGAAATTTTGCCCGTGTTAGGTTAGGTTTAGTGTGTGTATATGAGTGGGGTTATAGGGCCCTGTGTTATCGAAATCTTGTCCGTGTTAGTTTAGGTTAGTGGGTATATGAGTGGGGTAATCGGGCCCTGTGTTATCGAAATTTTGCCCGTGTTAGGTTAGGGTAGTGTGTATATGAGTGGGGTAATAGGGCCCTATTTTATCAAAATTTTGCCCGTGTTAGGTTGGGGTAGTGTGTAAATGAGTGGGGTATTAGGGCCCTGTGTTATGGAAATTTTGCCCGTGTTAGGTTAAGTTTACTGTGTATGTCAGTGGGGTAATAGGGAGCGGTATTATCCAAATTTTGCCCGTGTTAGGTAAGGTTTAGTGTGTATATGTGTGGGGTAATAGGGCCCTGTGATATCGATATTTTGCCCGTGTTAGGATAGGTTAGTGTGTGTATATGAGTGGGGTAATAGGGCCCTGTTTTATCGAAACTTTGCCCGTGTTAGCTTAGGTTAGTGTGTGTATATGAGTGGGGTAATAGGGCCCTGTGTTATCGAAATTTTGCCCGTGTTAGTTTAGGGTAGTGTGTATATGAGTGGGGTAATAGGGCCCTGTGTTATCGAAATTTCACCCGTGTTAGGTTAGGTTTTGTATGTATGTCAGTGGGGTAATAGGGAGCGGTATTATCCAAATTTTGCCCGTGTTAATTAAGGTTTAGTGTGTATATGTGTGGGGTAATAGGGCCCTGAGTTATCTAAATTCCGCCCGTGTTAGGTTAGGTTAGTGTATGTATATGAGTAGGGTAATAGGGCCCTGTATTATTGAAATTTTGCCCGTGTTAGGTTAGGTTTCGTGTGTATATGAGTGGGGTAATAGGGCCCTGTGTTATCGAAAATTTGCCCGTGTTAGTTTAGGATTCTTTGTGTATATGAGTGGGGTAATAGGGCCCTG
This sequence comes from Tenodera sinensis, assembly GCA_030765045.1. NCBI lineage: Eukaryota > Metazoa > Arthropoda > Insecta > Mantodea > Mantidae > Tenodera > Tenodera sinensis. The sequence goes on from CM060967.1 coordinate 102,193,029, forward strand.
TGTTATCGAAATTTTGCACGTGTTAGGTTAGGTTTAGTGTGTGCATATGAGTGGGGTAATAGGGCCCTGTATTATCGAAATTTTGCCCGTATTAGGTTAGGGTAGTGTGTATATGAGTGGGGTATTAGGGCCCTGTGTTATCGAAATTTTGACCGCGTTAGGATCGGTTAGTGTGTGTATATTAGTGGAGTAATAGGGCCCTGTGTTATCGAAATTTTGCCCGTGTTAGGTTAGGTTTAGTGTGTGTATATGAGTGGGGTAATAGGCCTCTGTGTTATCGAAATTTTGCCCGTGTTAGGTTAGGTTAGTGCGTATATGAGTGGGGTAATAGGGCCCTGTGTTATCGAAATTTTGCCCGTGTTAGGTTAGGTTAGTGGGTATATGAGTGGGGTAATAGGGCCCTGTGTTATCGAAATTTTGCCCGTGTTAGTTTAGGTAAGGGTAGTGTATATATGACTGGGGTAATAGGGCCCTGTGTTATCGAAAATTTGCCCGTGTAAGGTTAGGTTTAGTGTGTGTATATGAGTGGGGTAATAGGGCCCTGTGTTATCGAAATTTTGCCCGTGTTAGGTTAGGGTAGTGTGTATATGAGTGGGGTAATAGGGCCCTGTATTATCGAAATTTTGCTAGTGTTAGGTTAGGTTTACTGTGTATATCAGTGGGGTAATAGGGAGAAGGTATTATCCAAATTTTGCCCGTGTTAGGTAAGGTTTAGTGTGTATATGTGTGGGGTAATAGGGCCCTGTGTTATCGATATTTTGCCCGTGTTAGGATAGGTTAGTGTGTGTATATCAGTGGGGCAATAGGGCCCTGTGTTATCGAAATTTTGCCCGTGTTAGGTTAGGTTTAGTGTGTGTATATGAGTGGGGTAATAGGTCCCTGTGTTATCGAAATTTTGCCCGTGTTATGTTAGGTTAGTGTGTTTATGAGTGTTGTAACAGGGCCCTGTGTTATCGAAACTTTGCCCGTGTTAGCTTAGGTTAGTGTGTGTATATGAGTGGGGTAATAGGGCCCTGTGTTATCGAAACTTTGCCCGTGTTAGGATAGGTTAGTGTGTGTATATCAGTGGGGCAATAGGGCCCTGTGTTATCGAAATTTTGCCCGTGTTAGGATAGGTTTTGTGTGTACGTGAGTGGGGAAATAGGGCCCTGTGTTATCGAAAATTTGCCCGTGATAGGTTAGGGTACTTTGTGTATATGAGTGGGGTAATAGGGCCCTGTGTTATCGAAATTTTGCCCGTGTTAGGTTAGGTTTAGTGTGTGTATGTGAGTAGGGTAACAGGGTCCTGTGTTACCGAAATTCCGCCCATGTTAGGTTAGAGTAGTGTATGTATATGAGTGGGGTAATAGGGCCCTGTGTTATCGAAAATTTGCCCGTGTTAGGTTAGCTTTAGTGTGTATATGAGTGTGGTAATAGGGCCCTGTGTTATCGAAAATTTGCCCGTGTTAGGTTAGGTTAGTGTGTATATGAGTGGGGTAAAAGGGCCCTGTGTTATCGAAATTTTGCCCGTGTTAGGTTAGGTTTAGTGTGTGTATATGAGTGGGGTAATAGGGCCCTGTGTTATCGAAATTTTGTCCGTGTTAGTTTAGGTTAGTGGGTATATGAGTGGGGTAATAGGGCCCTGTGTTATCGAAATTTTGCCCTTGTTAGGTTAATTTAGTGTGTATATGAGTGGGGTAATAGGGCTCTGTTTTATCGAAATTTTGCCCGAGTTAGGTTAGGGTAGTGTGTAAATGAGTGGGGTAATAGGGCCCTGTGTTATCGAAATTTTGCCCGTGTTAGGTTAGGGTAGTGTGTATATGAGTGGGGTTTTAGGGCCCTATGTTATCGAAATTTTGCCCGTGTTAGGTTAGGTTTAGTGTGTATATGAGTGGGGTAATACGGCCCTGTGTTATCGAAAATTTTCCCGTGCTAGGTTAGGGTAATGTGTGTATATGAGTGTTGTAATAGGGCCCTGTGTTATCGAAATTCCACCCATGTTAGGTTAGATTAGTGTATGTATATGAGTGGGGTAATAGGGCCCTGTGTTATCGAAATATTGCCCGTGTTAGGTTAGCTTTAGTGTGTATATGAGTGTGGTAATAGGGCCCTGTGTTATCGAAAATTTGCCCGTGTTAGGTTAGGTTAGTGTGTATATGAGTGGGGTAAAAGGGCCCTGTGTTATCGAAATTTTGCCCGTGTTAGGTTAGGTTTAGTGTGTGTATATGAGTGGGGCAATAGGGCCCTGTGATATCGAAATTTTTCCCGTGTTAGGATAGGTTTAGTGTGTATATGAGTGGGGTAATAGGGCCCTGTGTTATCGAAAATTTGCCCGTGATAGGTTAGGGTACTTTGTGTATATGAGTGGGGTAATAGGGCCCTGTGTTATCGAAATTTTGCACGTGTTAGGTTAGGTTGAGTGTGTATATATGAGTGGGGTAGTAGGGCCCTGTGTTATCGAAATTTTGCCCGTGTTAGGTTAGGGTAGTGTGTATATGAGTGGGGTATTAGGGACCTAAGTTATCGAAATTTTGCCCGCGTTAGGATAGGTTAGTGTGTGTATATTAGTGGAGTAATAGGGCCCTGTGTTATCGAAATTTTGCCCGTGTTTTGTTAGGTTTAGTGTGTGTATATGAGTGGGGTAATAGGGCCCTGTGTTATCGAAATTTTGCCCGTGTTAGGTTAGGTTAGTGGGTATATGAGTGGGGTAATAGGGCCCTGTGTTATCGAAATTTTGCCCGTGTTAGGTTAGCTTTAGTGTGTGTATATGAGTGGGGTAATAGGGCCCTGTGTTATCGAAATTTTGCCCGTGTTAGTTTAGGTAAGGGTAGTCTTATATGAGTGGGGTAATAGGGCTCTGTGTTATCGAAATTTTGCCCGTGTTAGGTTAGGGTAGTGTGTATATGAGTGGGGTATTAGGGCCCTGTGTTATCGAAATTTTGCCCGTGTTAGGTTAGCTTTAGTGTGTATATGAGTGTGGTAATAGGGCCCTGTGTTATCGAAAATTTTCCCGTGTTAGGTTAGGCTAGTGTGTATATGAGTGGGGTAACGGGGCCCTATGTTATCGAAATTTTGCCCGTGTTAGGTTAGGTTTAGTGTGTATATGAGTGGGGTAATACGGCCCTGTGTTATCGAAAATTTTCCCGTGCTAGGTTAGGGTACTCTGTGTATATGAGTGTTGTAATAGGGCCCTGTGTTATCGAAATTTTGCCCGTGTTAGGTTAGGTTTAGTGTGTGTATGTGAGTGGGGTAATAGGGTCCTGTGTTATCGAAATTCCGCCCATGTTTGGTTAGATTAGTGTATGTATATGAGTGGGGTAATAGGGCTCTGTGTTATCGAAAATTTGCCCGTGTTAGGTTAGCTTTAGTGTGTATATGAGTGTGGTAATAGGGCCCTGTGTTATCGAAAATTTGCCCGTGTTAGGTTAGGTTAGTGTGTATATGAGTGGGGTAAAAGGGCCCTGTGTTATCGAAATTTTGCCCGAATTAGGTTAGGTTTAGTGTGTGTATATGAGTGGGGTAATAGGGCCCTGTGTTATCGAAATTTTTCCCGTGTTAGTTTAGGTAAGGGTAGTGTGTATATGACTGGGGTAATAGGGCCCTGTGTTATCGAAATTTTGCCCGTGTAAAGTTAGGTTTAGTGTGTGTATATGAGTGGGGTTATAGGGCCCTGTGTTATCGAAATTTTGTCCGTGTTAGTTTAGGTCAGTGGGTATATGAGTGGGGTAATAGGGCCCTGTGTTATCGAAATTCTGCCCGTGTTAGGTTAGGGTAGTGTGTAAATGAGTGGGGTAATAGGACCCTGTGTTATGGAAATTTTGCCCGTGTTAGGTTAGGGTAGTGTGTATATGAGTGGGCTATTAGGGCCCTGTGTTATCGAAATTTCGCTCGTGTTAGGTTAGGTTGGTGTATGTATATGAGTGGGGTAATAGGGCCCTGTGTTATCGAAATTTTGCCCGTGTTAGGTTAGGTTAGTGGGTATATGAGTGGGGTAATAGGGCCCTGTGTTATCGAAATTTTGCCCGTGTTAGGTTAGGTTTAGTGTGTGTATATGAGTGGGGTAATAGGGCCCTGTGTTATCGAAATTTTGCCCGTGTTAGGTTAGGTTTAGTGTGTGTATATGAGTGGGGTAATAGGGCCCTGTGTTATCGAAATTTTGTCCGTGTTAGTTTAGGTTAGTGGGTATATGAGTGGGGTAATAGGGCCCTGCGTTATCGAAATTTTGCCCGTGTTAGGTTAATTTAGTGTGTATATGAGTGGGGTAATAGGGCCCTGTTTTATCGAAATTTTGCCCGAGTTAGGTTAGGGTAGTGTGTAAATGAGTGGGGTAATAGGGCCCTGTGTTATCGAAATTTTGCCCGTGTTATGTTAGGGTAGTGTGTATATGAGTGGGGTATTAGGGCCCTGTGTTATCGAAATTTCGCTCGTGTTAGGTTAGGTTAGTGTATGTATATGAGTGGGGTAATAGGGCCCTGTGTTATCGAAATTTTGCCCGTGTTAGGTTAGCTTTAGTGTGTATATGAGTGTGGTAATAGGGCCCTGTGTTATCGAAAATTTTCCCGTGTTAGGTTAGGTTAGTGTGTATATGATTGGGGTAACAGGGCCCTATGTTATCGAAATTTTGCCCGTGTTAGGTTAGGTTTAGTGTGTATATGAGTGGGGTAATACGGCCCTGTGTTATCGAAAATTTTCCCGTGCTAGGTTAGGGTACTGTGTGTATATGAGTGTTGTAATAGGGCCTTGTGTTATCGAAATTTTGCCCGTATTAGGTTAGGTTTAGTGTGTGTATATGAGTGGGGTAATAGGGTCCTGTGTTATCGAAATTCCGCCCATGTTAGGTTAGATTAGTGCATGTATATGAGTGGGGTAATAGGGCCCTGTGTTATCGAAATATTGCCCGTGTTAGGTTAGCTTTAGTGTGTATATGAGTGTGGTAATAGGGCCTTGTGTTATCGAAAATTTGCCCGTGTTAGGTTAGGTTAGTGTGTATATGAGTGGGGAAAAAGGGCCCTGTGTTATCGAAATTTTGCCCGTGTTTGGTTAGGTTTAGTGTGTGTATATGAGTGGGGTAATAGGTCCCTGTGATATCGAAATTTTGCGCGGGTTAGGATAGGTTTAGTGTGTATATGAGTGGGGTAATAGGGCCCTGTGTTATCGAAAATTTGCCCGTGATAGGTTAGGGTACTATGTGTATATGAGTGGGGTAATAGGGCCCTGTGTTATCGAAATTTTGCACGTGTTAGGTTAGGTTTAGTGTGTGTATATGAGTGGGGTAGTACGGCCCTGTGTTATCGAAATTTTGCCCGTGTTAGGTTAGGGTAGTGTGTATATGAGTGGGGTATTAGGGCCCTGTGTTATCGAAATTTTGCCCGCGTTAGGAGAGGTTAGTGTGTGTATATTAGTGGAGTAATAGGGCCCTGTGTTATCGAAATTTTGCCCGTGTTAGGCAAGGGTAGTGTGTATATGATTGGGGTAATAGGGCCCTGTGTTATCGAAATTTTGCCCGTGTTAGTTTAGGTAAGGGTAGTCTGTATATGAGTGGGGTAATAGGGCTCTGTGTTATCGAAATTTTGCCCGTGTTAGGTAAGGTTTAGTGTGTGTATATGAGTGGGGTAATAGGGCCCTGTGTTATCGAAATTTTGTCCGTGTTAGGTTAGGGTAGTGTGTAAATGAGTGGGGTAATAGGGCCCTGTGTAATCGAAATTTTGCCCGTGTTAGGTTAGGGTAGTGTGTATATCAGTGGGGTATTAGGGCCCTGTGTTATCGAAATTTCGCTCGTATTAGGTTAGGTTAGTGTATGTGTATGAGTGGGATAATAGGGCCCTGTGTTATCGAAATTTTTGCCCGTGTTAGGTTAGCTTTAGTGTGTATATGAGTGTGGTAATAGGGCCCTGTGTTATCGAAAATTTTCCCGTGTTAGGTTAGGTTAGTGTGTATATGAGTAGGGTAACGGGGCCCTATGTTATCGAAATTTTGCCCGTGTTAGGTTAGGTTTTGTGTGTATATGAGTGGGGTAATACGGCCCTGTGTTATCGAAAATTTTCCCGTGCTAGGTTAGGGTACAGTGTGTATATGAGTGTTGTAATAGGGCCCTGTGTTATCGAAATTTTGCCCGTGTTAGGTTAGGTTTAGTGTGTGTATGTGAGTAGGGTAACAGGGTCCTGTGTTACCGAAATTCCGCCCATGTTAGGTTAGAGTAGTGTATGTATATGAGTGGGGTAATAGGGCCCTGTGTTATCGAAAATTTGCCCGTGTTAGGTTAGCTTTAGTGTGTATATGAGTGTGGTAATAGGGCCCTGTGTTATCGAAAATTTGCCCGTGTTAGGTTAGGTTAGTGTGTATATGAGTGGGGTAAAAGGGCCCTGTGTTATCGAAATTTTGCCCGTGTTAGGTTAGGTTTAGTGTGTGTATATGAGTGGGGTAATAGGGCCCTGTGTTATCGAAATTTTTCCCGTGTTAGTTTAGCTAAGGGTAGTGTGTACATGACTGGGGTAATAGGGCCCTGTGTTATCGAAATTTTGCCCGTGTAAGGTTAGGTTTAGTGTGTGTATATGAGTGGGGTTATGGGGCCCTGTGTTATCGAAATTTTGTCCGTGTTAGTTTCGGTCAGTGGGTATATGAGTGGGGTAATAGGGCCCTGTGTTATCGAAATTCTGCCCCTGTTAGGTTAGGGTAGTGTGTATATGAGTGGGGTAATAGGGCCCTGTTTTATCGAAATTTTGCCCGTGTTAGGTTAGGGTAGTGTGTAAATGAGTGGGGTAATAGGACCCTGTGTTATGGAAATTTTGCCCGTGTTAGGTTAGGGTAGTGTGTATATGAGTGGGGTATTAGGGCCCTGTGTTATCGAAATTTCGCTCGTGTTAGGTTAGGTTGGTGTATGTATATGAGTGGGGTAATAGGGCCCGGTGTTATCGAAATTTTGGACGTGTTAGGTTAGCTTTAGTGTGTATATGAGTGTGGTAATAGGGCCCTGTGTTATCGAATATCTTCCCGTGCTAGGTTAGGGTACTGCGCGTATATGAGTGTTGTAATAGGGCTCTGTGTTATCGAAATTTTGCCCGTGTTAGGTTAGGTTTAGTCTGTGTATATGAGTGGGGTAATAAGGCCCTGTTTTATCGAAATTTTGCCCGTGTTAGGTTAGGTTTAGTGTGTGCTTATGAGTGGGGTAACAGGGCCCTGTGTTATCGAAATTTTGCCCGTGTTATGTTAGGTTAGGGTGTATATGAGTGGGGTAATAGGGCCCTGTGTTATCGAAACTTTGCCCGTGTTAGCTTAGGTTAGTGTGTGTATATGAGTGGGGTAATAGGGCCCTGTGTTATCGAAACTTTGCCCGTGTTAGCTTAGGTTAGTGTGTGTATATGAGTGGGGAAATAGGGCCGTGTGATATCGAAATTTTGCCCGTGTTATGTTCGGTTAGTGTGTATATGAGTGTGGTAATAGGGCCCTGTGTTATCGAAAATCTTCCCGTGTTAGGTTAGAGTACTGCTAGTATATGAGTGTTGTAATAGGGCCCTGTGTTATCGAAATTTTGCCCGTGTTAGTTTAGGTTTAGTGTGTGTATATGAGTGGGGTAATAGGGCCCTGTGTTATCGAAATTTTGCCCGTGTTAGGTTAGGTTTAGTGTGTGCTTATGAGTGGGGTAATAGGGCGCTGTGTTATCGAAATTCCGCCCGTGTTAGGTTAGGTTAGTGTATGTATATGAGTGGGGTAATAGGGACCTGTATTATCGAAATTTTGCCCGTGTTAGGTTAGGTTTAGTGTGTATATCAGTGGGTTAATAGGGAGAAGGTATTATCCAAATTTTGCCCGTGTTAGGTAAGGTTTAGTGTGTATATGTGTGGGGTAATAGGGCCCTGTGTTATCGATATTTTGCCCGTGTTAGGATAGGTTAGTGTGTGTATATCAGTGGGGCAATAGGGCCCTGTGTTATCGAAAATTTGCCCGTGTTAGTTTAGGCGAGTGTGTATAAATGGGGTATTAGGTTCCTGTGTTATGGAAATTTTGCCCGTGTTATGTTAGGTTTAGTGTGTATATGAGTGTGGTAATAGGGCCCTGTGTTATCGAAATTTTGCCCGTCTTATGTTAGGTTAGTGTGTATATGAGTGGGGTAACAGGGCCCTGTGTTATCGAAACTTTGCCCGTGTTAGCTTAGGTTAGTGTGTGTATATGAGTGGGGTAATAGGGCCCTGTGTTATCGAAACTTTGCCCGTGTTAGTTTAGGTTAGTGTGTGTATATGAGTGGGGAAATAGGGCCGTGTGATATCGAAATTTTGCCCATGTTATGTTAGGTTAGTGTGTATATGAGTGGGGTAATAGGGCCCTGTGTTATCGATACTTTGCCCGTGTTAGCTTAGGTTAGTGTGTATATGAGTGGGGTAATAGGGCCCTTTGTAATCGAAATTTTGCCCGTGTTAGTTTAGGGTAGTGTGTATATGAGTGGGTTAATAGGGGCCTGTGTTATCGAAATTTTGCTCGTGTTAGGTTAGGTTTAGTGTGTATATCAGTGGGGTAATAGGAAAAGGTATTATCCAAATTTTGCCCGTGTTAGGTAAGGTTTAGTGTGTATATGTGTGGGGTAATAGGGCCCTGTGTTATCGAAATTTTGCCCGTGTTAGGTTAGGGTAGTGTGTATATGAGTGGGGTATTAGGGCCCTGTGTTATCGAAATTTTGCCCGCGTTAGGATAGGTTAGTGTGTGTATATTAGTGGAGTAATAGGGCCCTGTGTTATCGAAATTTTGCCCGTGTTTGTTTAGGTTTACTGTGTGTATATGAGTGGGGTAATAGGGCCCTGTGTTATCGAAATTCTGCCCGTGTTAGGTTAGGTTACTGTATATATGAATTGGGTAATAGGGCCCTTTGTTATCGATATTTTGCCCGTGTTAGGTTAGGTTAGTGGGTATATGAGTGGGGTAATAGGGCCCTGTGTTATCGAAATTTTGCCCGTGTTAGGTTAGGTTTAGTGTGTGTATATGATTGGGGTAATAGGGCCCTGTGTTATCGATATTTTGCCCGTGTTAGTTTAGGTAAGGGTAGTGTGTATATGAGTGGGGTAATAGGGCCCTGTGTTATCGAAATTTTGTCCGTGTTAGTTTATTTTAGTGGGTATATGAGTGGGGTAATAGTGCCCTGTGTTATCGAAATTTTGCCCATGTTAGGTTAATTTAGTGTGTATATGAGTGGGGTAATAGGGCCCTGTGTTATCGAAATTTTGTCCGTGTTAGTTTAGGTTAGTGGGTATATGAGTGGCTAATAGGGCACTGTGTTATCGAAATTTTGCCCGTGTTAGGTTAGTTTAGTGTGTATATGAGTGGGGTAATAGGGCCCTGTTTTATCGAAATTTTGCCCGTGTTAGTTTAGGGTAGTGTGTAAATGAGTGGGGTAATAGGGCCATATGTTATAAAAATTTTGCCCTTGTTAGGTTAGGGTCGTGTGTATATGAGTGGGGTATTAGTGCCCTGTGTTATCGAAATTTCGCTCGTGTTAGGTTAGGTTAGTGTATGTATATGAGTGGGGTAATAGGGCCCTGTGTTATCGAAATTTTGCCCGTGTTAGGTTAGCTTTAGTGTGTATATGAGTGTGGTAATAGGGCCCTGTGTTATCGAAAATTTTCCCGTGTTAGGTTAGGTTGGTGTATGTATATGAGTGGGGTAATAGGGCCCTGTGTTATCGAAATTTTGCCCGTGTTAGGTTAGGTTAGTGAGTATATGAGTGGGGTAATAGGGCCCTGTGTTATCGAAATTTTGCCCGTGTTAGGTTAGGTTTAGTGTGTGTATATGAGTGGGGTAATAGGGCCCTGTGTTATCGAAATTTTGCCCCTGTTAGTTTAGGTAAGGGTAGTGTGTATATGAGTGGGGTAATAGGGCCCTGTGTTATCGAAATACCGCCCGTGTTAGGTTAGGTTAGTGTATGTATATGAGTGAGGTAATAGGGCCCTGTATTATCGAAATTTTGCCCGTGATAGGTTAGCTTTAATGTGTATATGAGTGTGGTAATAGGGCCCTGTGTTATCGACAATTTGCCCGTGTTAGGTTAGGCGATTGTGTATAAATTGGGTATTAGGGCCCTGTGTTATGGAAATTTCGCCCGTGTTATTTATGTTTAGTGTGTATATGAGTGTGGTAATAGGACCCTGTGTTATCGAAATTTTGCCCGTGTTATGTTAGGTTAGTGTGTATATGAGTGGGGTAATAGGGCCCTGTGTTATCGAAACTTTGCCCGTGTTAGCTTAGGTTAGTGTGTGTATATGAGTGGGGTAATAGGGCCCTGTGTTATCGAAACTTTGCCCGTGTTAGCTTAGGTTAGTGTGTGTATATGAGAGGGGAAATAGGGCCGTGTGATATCGAAATTTTGCCCATGTTATGTTAGGTTAGTGTGTACATGAGTGGGGTAATAGGGCCCTCTGTTATCGAAATTTCGCCCGTGTTAGTTTAGGGTAGTGTGTATATGACTGGGTTAATCGGGCCCTGTGTTATCGAAAATTTGCCCGTGTTAGATTAGGGTACTTTGTGTATATGAGTGGGGTAATAGGGACCTGTGTTATCGAAATTTTGCCCGTGTTAGGTTAGGTTTAGTGTGTATATGAGTGGGGTAATAGGGCCCTGTGTTATCGAAATTTTGCCCATGTTAGTTTAGGGTAGTGTGTATATGAGTGGGGTATTAGGGCCCTGTGTTATCGAAATTTTGCCCGCGTTAGGATAGGTTAGTGTGTGCATATTAGTGGAGTAATAGGGCCCTGTGTTATCGAAATTTTGCCCGTGTTAGGTTAGGTTTAGTGTGTGTATATGAGTGGGGTAATAGAGCCCTGTGTTATCGAAATTTTGCCCGTGTTAGGTTAGGTTACTGTGTATATGAGTGGGGCAATAGGGCGCTGTGTTATCGAAATTTTGCCCGTGTTAGGTTAGGTTAGTGGGCATATGAGTGGGGTAATAGGGCCCTGTGTTATCGAAATTTTGCCCGTGTTAGGTTAGGTTTAGTGTGTGTATATGAGTGGGATAATAGGGCCCTGTGTTTTCGAAATTTTGCACGTGTTAGGTTAGGTTAGTGTGTAAATGAGTGGTGTAATAGGGCCCTGTGTTATCGAAATTTTGTCCGTGTTAGTTTAGGTTAGTAGGTATATGAGTGGGTAATAGGCCACTGTGTTATCGAAATTTTGCCCGTGTTAGGTTAGTTTAGTGTGTATATGAGTGGGTTAAGAGGGCCCTGTTTTATCGAAATTTTGCCCGTGTTAGGTTAGGGTAGTGTGTAAATGAGTGGGGTAATAGGGCCCTGTGTTATCGAAATTTTGCCCGTATTAGGTTAGCTTTAGTGTGTATGTGAGTGTGGTATTAGGGCCCTGTGTTATCGAAAATTTGCCCGTGTTAGGTTAGGTTAGTGTGTATATGAGTGGGGTAACAGGGCGCTATGTTATCAAAATTTTGCCCGTGTTAGGTTAGTTTAGTGTGTATATGAGTGGGGTAATAGGGCCCTGTTTTATCGAAATTTTGCCCGTGTTAGGTTAGGGTGGTGTGTAAATGAGTGGGGTAATAGGGCCCTGTGTTATCGAAATTTTGCCCGTGTTAGGTTAGCTTTAGTGTGTATATGAGTGTGGTATTAGGGCCCTGTGTTATCGAAAATTTGCCCGTGTTAGGTTAGGTTAGTGTGTATATGAGTGGGGTAACAGGGCGCTATGTTATCTTAATTTTGCCCGTGTTAGGTTAGCTTTAGTGTGTATATGAGTGGGGTAATAGGGCCCTGTGTTATCGAAATTTTGCCGGGGTTAGCTTAGGTTAGTGTGTGTATATGAGTGGGGTAATAGGGCCCTGTGTTATCGAAACTTTTCCCGTGTTAGCTTAGGTTAGTGTGTGTCTATGAGTGGGGAAATAGGGCCGTGTGATATCGAAGTTTTGCCCGTGTTATGTTAGGTTAGTGTGTATATGAGTGGGGTAATAGGGTCCTGTGTTATCGAAATTCCCCCCGTGTTAGGTTAGGTTAGTGTATGTATATGAGTGGGGTAATAGGGCCCTGTGTTATCGAAATTTTGCCCGTGTTAGGTTAGCTTTAGTGTGTATATGAGTGTGGTAATAGGGCCCTGTGTTATCGAAATTTTGCCCGTGTTATGTTAGGTTTAGTGTGTATATGAGTGGGGTAATAGGGCCCTGTGTTATCGAAACTTTGCCCGTGTTAGCTTAGGTTAGTGTGTGTGTATGAGTGGGGTAATAGGGCCCTGTGTTATCGAAACTTTGCCCGTGTTAGCTTAGGTTGGTGTGTGTATATGAGTGGGGAAATAGGGCTGTGTGATATCGAAATTTTGCGCGTGTTATGTTAGGTTAGTGTGTATATGAGTGGGGTAATAGGGCCCTGTGTTATCGAAACTTTGCCTGTGTTAGCTTATGTCAGTGTGTGTATATGAGTGGGGTAATAGGGCACTTTGTTATCGAAACTTTGCCCGTGTTAGTTTAGGGTAGTGTGTATATGAGTGGGTTAATAGGGCCCTGTGTTATCTAAATTTTGCCTGTGTTACGTTAGGCTTAGTGTGTATATCAGTGGGGTAATAGGGAGCGGTATTATCCAAATTTTGCCCGTGTTAGGTTAGGCTTAGTGTGTATATGAGTGGGGTAATAGGGCCCTGTGTTATCGAAAATTTGCCCGTGTTAGGTTAGGGTACTTTATGTATATGAGTGGGGTAATAGGGCCCTGTGTTATCGAAATTTTGCACGTGTTAGGTTAGGTTTATTGTGTGTATATGAGTGGGGTAATAGGGCCCTGTGTTATCGAAATTTTGCCCGTGTTATGTTAGGGTAGTGTGTATATGAGTGGGGTATTAGGGCCCTGTGTTATCGAAATCTTGCCCGCGCTAGGATTGGCTAGTGTGTGTATATTAGTGGAGTAATAGGTTCCTGTGTTATGGAAATTTTGCCCGTGTCAGGTTAGGTTTAGTGTGTGTATATGAGTGGGGTAATAGGGCCCTGTTTTATCGAAACTTTGCCCATGTTAGGTTAGGTTACTTTGTATATGAGTGGGGTAATAGGGCCCTGTGTTATCGAAACTTTGCACGTGTTAGGTTAGGTTAGTGTGTATATGAGTGGTGTAATAGGGCCCTGTGTTATCGAAATTTTGTCCGTGTTAGTTTAGGTTAGTGGGTATATGAGTGGGTAATAGGGCACTGTGTTATCAAAATTTTGCCCGTGTTAGGTTAGTTTAGTGTGTATATGAGTGGGGTAATAGGGCCCTGTTTTATCGAAATTTTGCCCGTGTTAGGTTAGGGTAGTGTGTAAATGAGTGGGGTAAGAGGGCCCTGTGTTATCGAAATTTTGCCCGTGTTAGGTAAGGGTAGTGTGTATATGAGTGGGGTATTAAGGGCCCTGTGTTAACGAAATTTCGCTCGTGTTAGGTTAGGTTAGTGTATGTATATGAGTGGGCTAATAGGGCCCTGTGTTATCGAAATTTTGCCCGTGTTAAGTTAGCTTTAGTGTGTATATGAGTGTGGTATTAGGGCCCTGTGTTATCGAAAATTTGCCCGTGTTAGGTTAGGTTAGTGTGTATATGAGTGGGGTAACAGGGCCCTATGTTATCAAAATTTTGCCCGTGTTAGGTTAGATTTAGTGTGTATATGAGTGGAGTAATACGGCCCTGTGTTATCGAAAATTTTCCCGTGTTAGGTTAGGGTACTGTGTGTATGTGAGTGTTCTAATAGAGCCCCGTGTTATCGAAATTTTGCCCGTGTTAGTTAGGTTTACTGTGTGTATATGAGTGGTGTAATAGGGCCCTGTGTTATCGAAATTTTGCCCGTGTTAGGTTAGGTTACTGTGTATATGATTGGGGTAATAGGGCCCTGTGTTATCGAAATTTTTCCCGTGTTAGGTTAGGTTAGTGGGTATATGAGTGGGGTAATAGGGCCCTGTGTTAACGAAATTTTGTCCGTGTTAGGTTAGGTTTAGTGTGTGTATATGAGTGGGGTAATAGGGCCCTGTGTTATCGAAATTTTGCCCGTGTTAGTTTAGGTATGGGTAGTGTGTATATGAGTGGGGTAATAGGGCCCTGTGTTATCGAAATTTTGCCCGCGTTAGGTTAGGTTTAGTGTGTGTATACGAGTGGGGTAATAGGGCCCTGTGTTATCGAAATTTTGCCCGTGTTAGGTTAGGGTAGTGTATATATGAGTGGGGTATTAGGGCCCTGTGTTATCGAAATTTCGCTCGTGTTAGGTTAGGTTAGTGTAGGAATATGAGTGGGGTAATAGGGCCCTGTGTTATCGAAATTTTGCCCGTGTTATGTTAGCTTTAGTGTGTTTATGAGTGTGGTAATAGGGCCCTATGTTATCGAAATTTTCCCCGTGTTGGATTAGGTTTAGTGTGTATATGAGTGGGGTAATAGGGCCCTGTGTTATCGAAAATTTTCCCGTGTTATGTTAGGTTAGAGTGTATATGAGTGCGGTAATAGGGCCCTGTGTTATCGAAACTTTGCCCGTGTTAGCTTAGGTTAGTGTGTGTATATGAGTGGGGTAATAGGGCCCTTTGTTATCGAAATTTTGCCCGTGATAGTTTAGGGTAGTGTGTATATAAGTGGGCTAATAGGGCCCTGTTTTATCGAAATTCTGCCCGTGTTGGCTTAGGGTAGTGTTTAATGAGTGGGGTAATAGGTCCCTGTGTTATGGAAATTTTGCCCGTGTTAGTTTAGGGTAGTGTGTATATGAGTGGGTTAATAGGGCCCTGTGTTATCGAAACTTTGCCCGTGTTAGCTTACGTTAGTGTGTGTATATGAGAGGGGAAATAGGGCCGTGTGATATCGAAATTTTGCCCGTGTTATTTTAGGTTAGTGTGTACATGAGTGGGGTAATAGGGCCCTGTGTTATGGAAACTTTGCCCGTGTTAGCTTAGGTTATTGTGTGTATATGAGTGGGGTAATAGGGCCCTTTGTTATCGAAATTTCGCCCGTGTTAGTTTAGGGTGGTGTGTATATGACTGGGTTAATAGGGCCCTGTGTTATCGAAAATTTGCCCGTGTTAGATTACGGTACTTTGTGTATATGAGTGGGGTAATAGGGACCTGTGTTATCGAAATTTTGCTCGTGTTAGGATAGGTTTAGTGTGTATATGAATGGGGTAATAGGGCCCTGTGTTATCGAAAACATGCCCGTGTTAGGATAGGGTACTTTGTGTATATGAGTGGGGTAGTAGAGCCCTGTGTTATCGAAATTTTGCCCATGTTAGTTTAGGGTAGTGTGTATATGAGTGGGGTATTAGGGCCCTGTGTTATCGAAATTTTGCCCGCGTTAGGATAGGTTAGTGTGTGCATATTAGTGGAGTAATAGGGCCCTGTGTTATCGAAACTTTGCCCGTGTTAGGTTAGGTTTAGTGTGTGTACATGAGTGGGGTAATAGAGCCCTGTGTTATCGAAATTTTGCCCGTGTTAGGTTAGGTTACTGTGTATATGAGTAGGGTAATAGGGCCCTGTGTTATCGAAATTTTGTCCGTGTTAGTTTAGGTTAGTGGGTATATGAGTGGGTAATAGGGCACTGTGTTATCGAAATTTTGCCCGTGTTAGGTTAGTTTAGTGTGTATATGAGTGGGGTAATAGGGCCCTGTTTTATCGAAATTTTGCCCGTGTTAGGTTAGGGTAGTGTGTAAATGAGTGGGGTAATGGGGTCCTGTGTTATCGAAATTTTGCCCGTGTTAGGTTAGCTTTAGTGTGTATATGAGTGTGGTATTAGGGCCCTGTGTTATCGAAAATTTGCACGTGTTAGGTTAGGTTAGTGTGTATATGAGTGGGGTAACAGGGCCCTATGTTATCAAAATTTTGCCCGTGTTAGATTAGGTTTAGTGTGTATATGTGTATGGTAATAGGGTCCTGAGTTATCGAAATTCCCCCCGTGTTATGTTAGGTTAGTGTATGTATATGAGTGGGGTAATAGGGCCCTGTGTTATCGAAACTTTGCCCGTGTTAGCTTAGGTTAGTGTGTGTATATGAGTGGGGTAATAGGGCCCTGTGTTATCGAAACTTTGCCCGTGTTAGGATAGGTTAGTGTGTGTATATCAGTGGGGCAATAGGGCCCTGTGTTATCGAAATTTTGCCCGTGTTAGGATAGGTTTTGTGTGTACATGAGTGGGGAAATAGGGCCCTGTGTTATCGAAAATTTGCCCGTGATAGGTTAGGGTACTTTGTGTATATGAGTGGGGTAATAGGGCCCTGTGTTATCGAAATTTTGCCCATGTTAGGTTAGAGTAGTGTATGTATATGAGTGGGGTAATAGGGCCCTGTGTTATCGAAAATTTGCCCGTGTTAGGTTAGCTTTAGTGTGTATATGAGTGTGGTAATAGGGCCCTGTGTTATCGAAAATTTGCCCGTGTTAGGTTAGGTTAGTGTGTATATGAGTGGGGTAAAAGGGCCCTGTGTTATCGAAATTTTGCCCGTGTTAGGTTAGGTTTAGTGTGTGTATATGAGTGGGGTAATAGGGCCCTGTGTTATCGAAATTTTGTCCGTGTTAGTTTAGGTTAGTGGGTATATGAGTGGGGTAATAGGGCCCTGTGTTATCGAAATTTTGCCCTTGTTAGGTTAATTTAGTGTGTATATGAGTGGGGTAATAGGGCTCTGTTTTATCGAAATTTTGCCCGAGTTAGGTTAGGGTAGTGTGTAAATGAGTGGGGTAATAGGGCCCTGTGTTATCGAAATTTTGCCCGTGTTAGGTTAGGGTAGTGTGTATATGAGTGGGGTTTTAGGGCCCTATGTTATCGAAATTTTGCCCGTGTTAGGTTAGGTTTAGTGTGTATATGAGTGGGGTAATACGGCCCTGTGTTATCGAAAATTTTCCCGTGCTAGGTTAGGGTAATGTGTGTATATGAGTGTTGTAATAGGGCCCTGTGTTATCGAAATTCCACCCATGTTAGGTTAGATTAGTGTATGTATATGAGTGGGGTAATAGGGCCCTGTGTTATCGAAATATTGCCCGTGTTAGGTTAGCTTTAGTGTGTATATGAGTGTGGTAATAGGGCCCTGTGTTATCGAAAATTTGCCCGTGTTAGGTTAGGTTAGTGTGTATATGAGTGGGGTAAAAGGGCCCTGTGTTATCGAAATTTTGCCCGTGTTAGGTTAGGTTTAGTGTGTGTATATGAGTGGGGCAATAGGGCCCTGTGATATCGAAATTTTTCCCGTGTTAGGATAGGTTTAGTGTGTATATGAGTGGGGTAATAGGGCCCTGTGTTATCGAAAATTTGCCCGTGATAGGTTAGGGTACTTTGTGTATATGAGTGGGGTAATAGGGCCCTGTGTTATCGAAATTTTGCACGTGTTAGGTTAGGTTGAGTGTGTATATATGAGTGGGGTAGTAGGGCCCTGTGTTATCGAAATTTTGCCCGTGTTAGGTTAGGGTAGTGTGTATATGAGTGGGGTATTAGGGACCTAAGTTATCGAAATTTTGCCCGCGTTAGGATAGGTTAGTGTGTGTATATTAGTGGAGTAATAGGGCCCTGTGTTATCGAAATTTTGCCCGTGTTTTGTTAGGTTTAGTGTGTGTATATGAGTGGGGTAATAGGGCCCTGTGTTATCGAAATTTTGCCCGTGTTAGGTTAGGTTAGTGGGTATATGAGTGGGGTAATAGGGCCCTGTGTTATCGAAATTTTGCCCGTGTTAGGTTAGCTTTAGTGTGTGTATATGAGTGGGGTAATAGGGCCCTGTGTTATCGAAATTTTGCCCGTGTTAGTTTAGGTAAGGGTAGTCTTATATGAGTGGGGTAATAGGGCTCTGTGTTATCGAAATTTTGCCCGTGTTAGGTTAGGGTAGTGTGTATATGAGTGGGGTATTAGGGCCCTGTGTTATCGAAATTTCGCTCGTGTTAGGTTAGGTTAGTGTATGTATATGAGTGGGGTGATAGGGCCCTGTGTTATCGAAATTTTGCCCGTGTTAGGTTAGCTTTAGTGTGTATATGAGTGTGGTAATAGGGCCCTGTGTTATCGAAAATTTTCCCGTGTTAGGTTAGGCTAGTGTGTATATGAGTGGGGTAACGGGGCCCTATGTTATCGAAATTTTGCCCGTGTTAGGTTAGGTTTAGTGTGTATATGAGTGGGGTAATACGGCCCTGTGTTATCGAAAATTTTCCCGTGCTAGGTTAGGGTACTCTGTGTATATGAGTGTTGTAATAGGGCCCTGTGTTATCGAAATTTTGCCCGTGTTAGGTTAGGTTTAGTGTGTGTATGTGAGTGGGGTAATAGGGTCCTGTGTTATCGAAATTCCGCCCATGTTAGGTTAGATTAGTGTATGTATATGAGTGGGGTAATAGGGCTCTGTGTTATCGAAAATTTGCCCGTGTTAGGTTAGCTTTAGTGTGTATATGAGTGTGGTAATAGGGCCCTGTGTTATCGAAAATTTGCCCGTGTTAGGTTAGGTTAGTGTGTATATGAGTGGGGTAAAAGGGCCCTGTGTTATCGAAATTTTGCCCGAATTAGGTTAGGTTTAGTGTGTGTATATGAGTGGGGTAATAGGGCCCTGTGTTATCGAAATTTTTCCCGTGTTAGTTTAGGTAAGGGTAGTGTGTATATGACTGGGGTAATAGGGCCCTGTGTTATCGAAATTTTGCCCGTGTAAAGTTAGGTTTAGTGTGTGTATATGAGTGGGGTTATAGGGCCCTGTGTTATCGAAATTTTGTCCGTGTTAGTTTAGGTCAGTGGGTATATGAGTGGGGTAATAGGGCCCTGTGTTATCGAAATTCTGCCCGTGTTAGGTTAGGGTAGTGTGTAAATGAGTGGGGTAATAGGACCCTGTGTTATGGAAATTTTGCCCGTGTTAGGTTAGGGTAGTGTGTATATGAGTGGGCTATTAGGGCCCTGTGTTATCGAAATTTCGCTCGTGTTAGGTTAGGTTGGTGTATGTATATGAGTGGGGTAATAGGGCCCTGTGTTATCGAAATTTTGCCCGTGTTAGGTTAGGTTAGTGGGTATATGAGTGGGGTAATAGGGCCCTGTGTTATCGAAATTTTGCCCGTGTTAGGTTAGGTTTAGTGTGTGTATATGAGTGGGGTAATAGGGCCCTGTGTTATCGAAATTTTGCCCGTGTTAGGTTAGGTTTAGTGTGTGTATATGAGTGGGGTAATAGGGCCCTGTGTTATCGAAATTTTGTCCGTGTTAGTTTAGGTTAGTGGGTATATGAGTGGGGTAATAGGGCCCTGCGTTATCGAAATTTTGCCCGTGTTAGGTTAATTTAGTGTGTATATGAGTGGGGTAATAGGGCCCTGTTTTATCGAAATTTTGCCCGAGTTAGGTTAGGGTAGTGTGTAAATGAGTGGGGTAATAGGGCCCTGTGTTATCGAAATTTTGCCCGTGTTATGTTAGGGTAGTGTGTATATGAGTGGGGTATTAGGGCCCTGTGTTATCGAAATTTCGCTCGTGTTAGGTTAGGTTAGTGTATGTATATGAGTGGGGTAATAGGGCCCTGTGTTATCGAAATTTTGCCCGTGTTAGGTTAGCTTTAGTGTGTATATGAGTGTGGTAATAGGGCCCTGTGTTATCGAAAATTTTCCCGTGTTAGGTTAGGTTAGTGTGTATATGATTGGGGTAACAGGGCCCTATGTTATCGAAATTTTGCCCGTGTTAGGTTAGGTTTAGTGTGTATATGAGTGGGGTAATACGGCCCTGTGTTATCGAAAATTTTCCCGTGCTAGGTTAGGGTACTGTGTGTATATGAGTGTTGTAATAGGGCCTTGTGTTATCGAAATTTTGCCCGTATTAGGTTAGGTTTAGTGTGTGTATATGAGTGGGGTAATAGGGTCCTGTGTTATCGAAATTCCGCCCATGTTAGGTTAGATTAGTGCATGTATATGAGTGGGGTAATAGGGCCCTGTGTTATCGAAATATTGCCCGTGTTAGGTTAGCTTTAGTGTGTATATGAGTGTGGTAATAGGGCCTTGTGTTATCGAAAATTTGCCCGTGTTAGGTTAGGTTAGTGTGTATATGAGTGGGGAAAAAGGGCCCTGTGTTATCGAAATTTTGCCCGTGTTTGGTTAGGTTTAGTGTGTGTATATGAGTGGGGTAATAGGTCCCTGTGATATCGAAATTTTGCGCGGGTTAGGATAGGTTTAGTGTGTATATGAGTGGGGTAATAGGGCCCTGTGTTATCGAAAATTTGCCCGTGATAGGTTAGGGTACTATGTGTATATGAGTGGGGTAATAGGGCCCTGTGTTATCGAAATTTTGCACGTGTTAGGTTAGGTTTAGTGTGTGTATATGAGTGGGGTAGTACGGCCCTGTGTTATCGAAATTTTGCCCGTGTTAGGTTAGGGTAGTGTGTATATGAGTGGGGTATTAGGGCCCTGTGTTATCGAAATTTTGCCCGCGTTAGGAGAGGTTAGTGTGTGTATATTAGTGGAGTAATAGGGCCCTGTGTTATCGAAATTTTGCCCGTGTTAGGCAAGGGTAGTGTGTATATGATTGGGGTAATAGGGCCCTGTGTTATCGAAATTTTGCCCGTGTTAGTTTAGGTAAGGGTAGTCTGTATATGAGTGGGGTAATAGGGCTCTGTGTTATCGAAATTTTGCCCGTGTTAGGTAAGGTTTAGTGTGTGTATATGAGTGGGGTAATAGGGCCCTGTGTTATCGAAATTTTGTCCGTGTTAGGTTAGGGTAGTGTGTAAATGAGTGGGGTAATAGGGCCCTGTGTAATCGAAATTTTGCCCGTGTTAGGTTAGGGTAGTGTGTATATCAGTGGGGTATTAGGGCCCTGTGTTATCGAAATTTCGCTCGTGTTAGGTTAGGTTAGTGTATGTGTATGAGTGGGATAATAGGGCCCTGTGTTATCGAAATTTTTGCCCGTGTTAGGTTAGCTTTAGTGTGTATATGAGTGTGGTAATAGGGCCCTGTGTTATCGAAAATTTTCCCGTGTTAGGTTAGGTTAGTGTGTATATGAGTAGGGTAACGGGGCCCTATGTTATCGAAATTTTGCCCGTGTTAGGTTAGGTTTTGTGTGTATATGAGTGGGGTAATACGGCCCTGTGTTATCGAAAATTTTCCCGTGCTAGGTTAGGGTACAGTGTGTATATGAGTGTTGTAATAGGGCCCTGTGTTATCGAAATTTTGCCCGTGTTAGGTTAGGTTTAGTGTGTGTATGTGAGTAGGGTAACAGGGTCCTGTGTTACCGAAATTCCGCCCATGTTAGGTTAGAGTAGTGTATGTATATGAGTGGGGTAATAGGGCCCTGTGTTATCGAAAATTTGCCCGTGTTAGGTTAGCTTTAGTGTGTATATGAGTGTGGTAATAGGGCCCTGTGTTATCGAAAATTTGCCCGTGTTAGGTTAGGTTAGTGTGTATATGAGTGGGGTAAAAGGGCCCTGTGTTATCGAAATTTTGCCCGTGTTAGGTTAGGTTTAGTGTGTGTATATGAGTGGGGTAATAGGGCCCTGTGTTATCGAAATTTTTCCCGTGTTAGTTTAGCTAAGGGTAGTGTGTACATGACTGGGGTAATAGGGCCCTGTGTTATCGAAATTTTGCCCGTGTAAGGTTAGGTTTAGTGTGTGTATATGAGTGGGGTTATAGGGCCCTGTGTTATCGAAATTTTGTCCGTGTTAGTTTCGGTCAGTGGGTATATGAGTGGGGTAATAGGGCCCTGTGTTATCGAAATTCTGCCCCTGTTAGGTTAGGGTAGTGTGTATATGAGTGGGGTAATAGGGCCCTGTTTTATCGAAATTTTGCCCGTGTTAGGTTAGGGTAGTGTGTAAATGAGTGGGGTAATAGGACCCTGTGTTATGGAAATTTTGCCCGTGTTAGGTTAGGGTAGTGTGTATATGAGTGGGGTATTAGGGCCCTGTGTTATCGAAATTTCGCTCGTGTTAGGTTAGGTTGGTGTATGTATATGAGTGGGGTAATAGGGCCCGGTGTTATCGAAATTTTGGACGTGTTAGGTTAGCTTTAGTGTGTATATGAGTGCGGTAATAGGGCCCTGTGTTATCGAATATCTTCCCGTGCTAGGTTAGGGTACTGCGCGTATATGAGTGTTGTAATAGGGCTCTGTGTTATCGAAATTTTGCCCGTGTTAGGTTAGGTTTAGTCTGTGTATATGAGTGGGGTAATAAGGCCCTGTTTTATCGAAATTTTGCCCGTGTTAGGTTAGGTTTAGTGTGTGCTTATGAGTGGGGTAATAGGGCCCTGTGTTATCGAAATTTTGCCCGTGTTATGTTAGGTTAGGGTGTTTATGAGTGGGGTAATAGGGCCCTGTGTTATCGAAACTTTGCCCGTGTTAGCTTAGGTTAGTGTGTGTATATGAGTGGGGTAATAGGGCCCTGTGTTATCGAAACTTTGCCCGTGTTAGCTTAGGTTAGTGTGTGTATATGAGTGGGGAAATAGGGCCGTGTGATATCGAAATTTTGCCCGTGTTATGTTCGGTTAGTGTGTATATGAGTGTGGTAATAGGGCCCTGTGTTATCGAAAATCTTCCCGTGTTAGGTTAGAGTACTGCTAGTATATGAGTGTTGTAATAGGGCCCTGTGTTATCGAAATTTTGCCCGTGTTAGTTTAGGTTTAGTGTGTGTATATGAGTGGGGTAATAGGGCCCTGTGTTATCGAAATTTTGCCCGTGTTAGGTTAGGTTTAGTGTGTGCTTATGAGTGGGGTAATAGGGCGCTGTGTTATCGAAATTCCGCCCGTGTTAGGTTAGGTTAGTGTATGTATATGAGTGGGGTAATAGGGACCTGTATTATCGAAATTTTGCCCGTGTTAGGTTAGGTTTAGTGTGTATATCAGTGGGTTAATAGGGAGAAGGTATTATCCAAATTTTGCCCGTGTTAGGTAAGGTTTAGTGTGTATATGTGTGGGGTAATAGGGCCCTGTGTTATCGATATTTTGCCCGTGTTAGGATAGGTTAGTGTGTGTATATCAGTGGGGCAATAGGGCCCTGTGTTATCGAAAATTTGCCCGTGTTAGTTTAGGCGAGTGTGTATAAATGGGGTATTAGGTTCCTGTGTTATGGAAATTTTGCCCGTGTTATGTTAGGTTTAGTGTGTATATGAGTGTGGTAATAGGGCCCTGT
This sequence comes from Tenodera sinensis, assembly GCA_030765045.1. Classification (NCBI taxonomy): domain Eukaryota; kingdom Metazoa; phylum Arthropoda; class Insecta; order Mantodea; family Mantidae; genus Tenodera; species Tenodera sinensis. Next base: position 102,215,987 of record CM060967.1, read on the forward strand.
GTTATCGAAATTTTGCCCGTCTTATGTTAGGTTAGTGTGTATATGAGTGGGGTAACAGGGCCCTGTGTTATCGAAACTTTGCCCGTGTTAGCTTAGGTTAGTGTGTGTATATGAGTGGGGTAATAGGGCCCTGTGTTATCGAAACTTTGCCCGTGTTAGTTTAGGTTAGTGTGTGTATATGAGTGGGGAAATAGGGCCGTGTGATATCGAAATTTTGCCCATGTTATGTTAGGTTAGTGTGTATATGAGTGGGGTAATAGGGCCCTGTGTTATCGATACTTTGCCCGTGTTAGCTTAGGTTAGTGTGTATATGAGTGGGGTAATAGGGCCCTTTGTAATCGAAATTTTGCCCGTGTTAGTTTAGGGTAGTGTGTATATGAGTGGGTTAATAGGGGCCTGTGTTATCGAAATTTTGCTCGTGTTAGGTTAGGTTTAGTGTGTATATCAGTGGGGTAATAGGAAAAGGTATTATCCAAATTTTGCCCGTGTTAGGTAAGGTTTAGTGTGTATATGTGTGGGGTAATAGGGCCCTGTGTTATCGAAATTTTGCCCGTGTTAGGTTAGGGTAGTGTGTATATGAGTGGGGTATTAGGGCCCTGTGTTATCGAAATTTTGCCCGCGTTAGGATAGGTTAGTGTGTGTATATTAGTGGAGTAATAGGGCCCTGTGTTATCGAAATTTTGCCCGTGTTTGTTTAGGTTTACTGTGTGTATATGAGTGGGGTAATAGGGCCCTGTGTTATCGAAATTCTGCCCGTGTTAGGTTAGGTTACTGTATATATGAATTGGGTAATAGGGCCCTTTGTTATCGATATTTTGCCCGTGTTAGGTTAGGTTAGTGGGTATATGAGTGGGGTAATAGGGCCCTGTGTTATCGAAATTTTGCCCGTGTTAGGTTAGGTTTAGTGTGTGTATATGATTGGGGTAATAGGGCCCTGTGTTATCGATATTTTGCCCGTGTTAGTTTAGGTAAGGGTAGTGTGTATATGAGTGGGGTAATAGGGCCCTGTGTTATCGAAATTTTGTCCGTGTTAGTTTATTTTAGTGGGTATATGAGTGGGGTAATAGTGCCCTGTGTTATCGAAATTTTGCCCATGTTAGGTTAATTTAGTGTGTATATGAGTGGGGTAATAGGGCCCTGTGTTATCGAAATTTTGTCCGTGTTAGTTTAGGTTAGTGGGTATATGAGTGGCTAATAGGGCACTGTGTTATCGAAATTTTGCCCGTGTTAGGTTAGTTTAGTGTGTATATGAGTGGGGTAATAGGGCCCTGTTTTATCGAAATTTTGCCCGTGTTAGTTTAGGGTAGTGTGTAAATGAGTGGGGTAATAGGGCCATATGTTATCAAAATTTTGCCCTTGTTAGGTTAGGGTCGTGTGTATATGAGTGGGGTATTAGTGCCCTGTGTTATCGAAATTTCGCTCGTGTTAGGTTAGGTTAGTGTATGTATATGAGTGGGGTAATAGGGCCCTGTGTTATCGAAATTTTGCCCGTGTTAGGTTAGCTTTAGTGTGTATATGAGTGTGGTAATAGGGCCCTGTGTTATCGAAAATTTTCCCGTGTTAGGTTAGGTTGGTGTATGTATATGAGTGGGGTAATAGGGCCCTGTGTTATCGAAATTTTGCCCGTGTTAGGTTAGGTTAGTGAGTATATGAGTGGGGTAATAGGGCCCTGTGTTATCGAAATTTTGCCCGTGTTAGGTTAGGTTTAGTGTGTGTATATGAGTGGGGTAATAGGGCCCTGTGTTATCGAAATTTTGCCCCTGTTAGTTTAGGTAAGGGTAGTGTGTATATGAGTGGGGTAATAGGGCCCTGTGTTATCGAAATACCGCCCGTGTTAGGTTAGGTTAGTGTATGTATATGAGTGAGGTAATAGGGCCCTGTATTATCGAAATTTTGCCCGTGATAGGTTAGCTTTAATGTGTATATGAGTGTGGTAATAGGGCCCTGTGTTATCGACAATTTGCCCGTGTTAGGTTAGGCGATTGTGTATAAATTGGGTATTAGGGCCCTGTGTTATGGAAATTTCGCCCGTGTTATTTATGTTTAGTGTGTATATGAGTGTGGTAATAGGACCCTGTGTTATCGAAATTTTGCCCGTGTTATGTTAGGTTAGTGTGTATATGAGTGGGGTAATAGGGCCCTGTGTTATCGAAACTTTGCCCGTGTTAGCTTAGGTTAGTGTGTGTATATGAGTGGGGTAATAGGGCCCTGTGTTATCGAAACTTTGCCCGTGTTAGCTTAGGTTAGTGTGTGTATATGAGAGGGGAAATAGGGCCGTGTGATATCGAAATTTTGCCCATGTTATGTTAGGTTAGTGTGTACATGAGTGGGGTAATAGGGCCCTCTGTTATCGAAATTTCGCCCGTGTTAGTTTAGGGTAGTGTGTATATGACTGGGTTAATCGGGCCCTGTGTTATCGAAAATTTGCCCGTGTTAGATTAGGGTACTTTGTGTATATGAGTGGGGTAATAGGGACCTGTGTTATCGAAATTTTGCCCGTGTTAGGTTAGGTTTAGTGTGTATATGAGTGGGGTAATAGGGCCCTGTGTTATCGAAATTTTGCCCATGTTAGTTTAGGGTAGTGTGTATATGAGTGGGGTATTAGGGCCCTGTGTTATCGAAATTTTGCCCGCGTTAGGATAGGTTAGTGTGTGCATATTAGTGGAGTAATAGGGCCCTGTGTTATCGAAATTTTGCCCGTGTTAGGTTAGGTTTAGTGTGTGTATATGAGTGGGGTAATAGAGCCCTGTGTTATCGAAATTTTGCCCGTGTTAGGTTAGGTTACTGTGTATATGAGTGGGGCAATAGGGCGCTGTGTTATCGAAATTTTGCCCGTGTTAGGTTAGGTTAGTGGGCATATGAGTGGGGTAATAGGGCCCTGTGTTATCGAAATTTTGCCCGTGTTAGGTTAGGTTTAGTGTGTGTATATGAGTGGGATAATAGGGCCCTGTGTTTTCGAAATTTTGCACGTGTTAGGTTAGGTTAGTGTGTAAATGAGTGGTGTAATAGGGCCCTGTGTTATCGAAATTTTGTCCGTGTTAGTTTAGGTTAGTAGGTATATGAGTGGGTAATAGGCCACTGTGTTATCGAAATTTTGCCCGTGTTAGGTTAGTTTAGTGTGTATATGAGTGGGTTAAGAGGGCCCTGTTTTATCGAAATTTTGCCCGTGTTAGGTTAGGGTAGTGTGTAAATGAGTGGGGTAATAGGGCCCTGTGTTATCGAAATTTTGCCCGTATTAGGTTAGCTTTAGTGTGTATGTGAGTGTGGTATTAGGGCCCTGTGTTATCGAAAATTTGCCCGTGTTAGGTTAGGTTAGTGTGTATATGAGTGGGGTAACAGGGCGCTATGTTATCAAAATTTTGCCCGTGTTAGGTTAGTTTAGTGTGTATATGAGTGGGGTAATAGGGCCCTGTTTTATCGAAATTTTGCCCGTGTTAGGTTAGGGTGGTGTGTAAATGAGTGGGGTAATAGGGCCCTGTGTTATCGAAATTTTGCCCGTGTTAGGTTAGCTTTAGTGTGTATATGAGTGTGGTATTAGGGCCCTGTGTTATCAAAAATTTGCCCGTGTTAGGTTAGGTTAGTGTGTATATGAGTGGGGTAACAGGGCGCTATGTTATCTTAATTTTGCCCGTGTTAGGTTAGCTTTAGTGTGTATATGAGTGGGGTAATAGGGCCCTGTGTTATCGAAATTTTGCCGGGGTTAGCTTAGGTTAGTGTGTGTATATGAGTGGGGTAATAGGGCCCTGTGTTATCGAAACTTTTCCCGTGTTAGCTTAGGTTAGTGTGTGTCTATGAGTGGGGAAATAGGGCCGTGTGATATCGAAGTTTTGCCCGTGTTATGTTAGGTTAGTGTGTATATGAGTGGGGTAATAGGGTCCTGTGTTATCGAAATTCCCCCCGTGTTAGGTTAGGTTAGTGTATGTATATGAGTGGGGTAATAGGGCCCTGTGTTATCGAAATTTTGCCCGTGTTAGGTTAGCTTTAGTGTGTATATGAGTGTGGTAATAGGGCCCTGTGTTATCGAAATTTTGCCCGTGTTATGTTAGGTTTAGTGTGTATATGAGTGGGGTAATAGGGCCCTGTGTTATCGAAACTTTGCCCGTGTTAGCTTAGGTTAGTGTGTGTGTATGAGTGGGGTAATAGGGCCCTGTGTTATCGAAACTTTGCCCGTGTTAGCTTAGGTTGGTGTGTGTATATGAGTGGGGAAATAGGGCTGTGTGATATCGAAATTTTGCGCGTGTTATGTTAGGTTAGTGTGTATATGAGTGGGGTAATAGGGCCCTGTGTTATCGAAACTTTGCCTGTGTTAGCTTATGTCAGTGTGTGTATATGAGTGGGGTAATAGGGCACTTTGTTATCGAAACTTTGCCCGTGTTAGTTTAGGGTAGTGTGTATATGAGTGGGTTAATAGGGCCCTGTGTTATCTAAATTTTGCCTGTGTTACGTTAGGCTTAGTGTGTATATCAGTGGGGTAATAGGGAGCGGTATTATCCAAATTTTGCCCGTGTTAGGTTAGGCTTAGTGTGTATATGAGTGGGGTAATAGGGCCCTGTGTTATCGAAAATTTGCCCGTGTTAGGTTAGGGTACTTTATGTATATGAGTGGGGTAATAGGGCCCTGTGTTATCGAAATTTTGCACGTGTTAGGTTAGGTTTATTGTGTGTATATGAGTGGGGTAATAGGGCCCTGTGTTATCGAAATTTTGCCCGTGTTATGTTAGGGTAGTGTGTATATGAGTGGGGTATTAGGGCCCTGTGTTATCGAAATCTTGCCCGCGCTAGGATTGGCTAGTGTGTGTATATTAGTGGAGTAATAGGTTCCTGTGTTATGGAAATTTTGCCCGTGTCAGGTTAGGTTTAGTGTGTGTATATGAGTGGGGTAATAGGGCCCTGTTTTATCGAAACTTTGCCCATGTTAGGTTAGGTTACTTTGTATATGAGTGGGGTAATAGGGCCCTGTGTTATCGAAACTTTGCACGTGTTAGGTTAGGTTAGTGTGTATATGAGTGGTGTAATAGGGCCCTGTGTTATCGAAATTTTGTCCGTGTTAGTTTAGGTTAGTGGGTATATGAGTGGGTAATAGGGCACTGTGTTATCGAAATTTTGCCCGTGTTAGGTTAGTTTAGTGTGTATATGAGTGGGGTAATAGGGCCCTGTTTTATCGAAATTTTGCCCGTGTTAGGTTAGGGTAGTGTGTAAATGAGTGGGGTAATAGGGCCCTGTGTTATCGAAATTTTGCCCGTGTTAGGTAAGGGTAGTGTGTATATGAGTGGGGTATTAAGGGCCCTGTGTTATCGAAATTTCGCTCGTGTTAGGTTAGGTTAGTGTATGTATATGAGTGGGCTAATAGGGCCCTGTGTTATCGAAATTTTGCCCGTGTTAAGTTAGCTTTAGTGTGTATATGAGTGTGGTATTAGGGCCCTGTGTTATCGAAAATTTGCCCGTGTTAGGTTAGGTTAGTGTGTATATGAGTGGGGTAACAGGGCCCTATGTTATCAAAATTTTGCCCGTGTTAGGTTAGATTTAGTGTGTATATGAGTGGAGTAATACGGCCCTGTGTTATCGAAAATTTTCCCGTGTTAGGTTAGGGTACTGTGTGTATGTGAGTGTTCTAATAGGGCCCCGTGTTATCGAAATTTTGCCCGTGTTAGTTAGGTTTACTGTGTGTATATGAGTGGTGTAATAGGGCCCTGTGTTATCGAAATTTTGCCCGTGTTAGGTTAGGTTACTGTGTATATGATTGGGGTAATAGGGCCCTGTGTTATCGAAATTTTTCCCGTGTTAGGTTAGGTTAGTGGGTATATGAGTGGGGTAATAGGGCCCTGTGTTAACGAAATTTTGTCCGAGTTAGGTTAGGTTTAGTGTGTGTATATGAGTGGGGTAATAGGGCCCTGTGTTATCGAAATTTTGCCCGTGTTAGTTTAGGTATGGGTAGTGTGTATATGAGTGGGGTAATAGGGCCCTGTGTTATCGAAACTTTGCCCGTGTTAGCTTAGGTTAGTGTGTGTATATGAGTGGGGAAATAGGGCTGTGTGATATCGAAATTTTGCCTGTGTTAGCTTATGTCAGTGTGTGTATATGAGTGGGGTAATAGGGCCCTTTGTTATCGAAATTTTGCCCGTGTTAGTTTAGGGTAGTGTGTATATGAGTGGGTTAATAGGGCCCTGTGTTATCGAAATTGTGCCCGTGTTAGGTTAGGCTTAGTGTTTATATCAGTGGGGTAATAGGGAGCGGTATTATCCAAATTTTGCCCGTGTTAGGTAAGGTTTAGTGTGTATATGTGTGGGGTGATAGGGCCCTGTGTTATCGATATTTTGCCCGTGTTAGTATAGGTTAGTGTGTGTATATCAGTGGGGCAATACGGCCCTGAGTTATCGAAATTTTGCCCGTGTTAGGTTAGGCTTAGTGTGCATAAGAGTGGGGTAATAGGGCCCTTTGTTATCGAAAATTTGCCCGTGTTAGGTTAGGGTACTTTGTGTATATGAGTGGGGTAATAGGGCCCTGTGATATCGAAATTTTGCACGTGTTAATTTAGGTTTAGTGTGTGTATATGAGTGGGGTAATAGGGCCCTGTGTTTTCGAAATCTTGCCCGCGCTAGGATTGGCTAGTGTGTGTATATTAGTGGAGTAATAGGGCCCTGTGTTATCGAAATTTTGCCCGTGTTAGGTTAGGTTTAGTGTGTGTATATGAGTGGGGTAATAGGGCCCTGTTTTATCGAAACTTTGCCCGTGTTAGATTAGGTTACTTTGTATATGAGTGGGGTAATAGGGCCCTGTGTTATCGAAATTTTGTCCGTGTTAGTTTAGGTTAGTGGGTATATGAGTGGGTAATAGGGCAGTGTGTTATCGAAATTTTGCCCGTGTTAGGTTAGTTTAGTGTGTATATGAGTGGGGTAATAGGGCCCTGTGTTATCAAAATTTTGCCCGTGTTAGGTAAGGGTAGTGTGTATATGAGTGGGGAATTAAGGGCCCTGGGTTATCGAAATTTCGCGCGTGTTAGGTTAGGTTAGTGTATGTATATGAGTGGGCTAATAGGGCCCTGTGTTATCGAAATTTTGCCCGTGTTAGGTTAGCTTTAGTGTGTATATGAGTGTGGTATTCGGGCCCTGTGTTATCGAAAATTTGCCCGTGTTAGGTTAGGTTAGTGTGTATATGAGTGGGGTAACAGGGCCCTATGTTATCAAAATTTTGCCCTTGTTAGGTTAGGTTTAGTGTGTGTATATGAGTGGTGTAATAGGGCCCTGTGTTATCGAAATTTTGCCCGTGTTAGGTTAGGTTACTTTGTATATGAGTGGGGTAATAGGGCCCTGTGTTATCGAAATTTTTCCCGTGTTAGGTTAGGTTAGTGTGTATATGAGTGGGGTAATAAGGCCCTGTGTTATCGAAATTTTGCCCAGGTTAGGTTAGGTTAGTGAGTATATGAGTGGGGTAATAGAGCCCTGTGTTATGGAAATTTTTCCCGTGTTAGGTTAGGGTAGTATGTATAGGAGTGGGGTAATAGGGCCCTGTGTTATCGAAATTTTGCCCATATTAGGTTAGGTTAGTGTGTATATGAGTGGGGTAATAGGGCCCTGTGTTATCGAAATTTTTCCCGTGTTAGGTTAGGTTAGTGGGTATATGAGTGGGGTAATAGGGCCCTGTGTTATCGAAATTTTGTCCGTGTTAGGTTAGGTTTAGTGTGTGTATATGAGTGGGGTAATAGGGCCCTGTGTTATCGAAATTTTGCCCGTGTTAGTTTAGGTATGGGTAGTGTGTATATAAGAGGGGGAAATAGGGCCCTGTGTTATCGAAATTTTGCCCGTGTTATGTTACCTTTAGTGTGTATATGAGTGTGGTAATAGGGCCCTATGTTATCGAAATTTTCCCCGTGTTGGTTTAGGTTTAGTGTGTATATGAGTGGGGTAATAGGGCCCTGTGATATCGAAAATTTTCCCGTGTTATGTTAGGTTAGTGTGTATATGAGTGGGGTAATAGGGCCCTGTGTTATCGAAACTTTGCCCGTGTTAGTTTAGGGTAGTGTGTATATAAGTGGGCTAATAGGGCCCTGTTTTATCGAAATTTTGCCCGTGTTGGCTTAGGGTAGTGTGTAAATGAGTGGGGTAATAGGATCTGTGTTATGAAAATTTTGCCCGTGTTAGGTTAGGGTAGTGTGTATATGAGTGGGGTATTAGGGCCCTGTGTTATCGAAATTTTGCCCGTGTTAGTTTAGGGTAGTGTGTATATGAGTGGGTTAATAGGGCCCTGTGTTATCGAAATTTTGCCCGTGTTAGGTTAGGCTTTGTGTGTATATCAGTGGGGTAATAGGGAGCGGTATTATCAAAATTTTGCCCGTGTTAGGTAAGGTTTAGTGTGTATATGTGTGGGGTGATAGGGCCCTGTGTTATCTATATTTTGCCCGCATTAGGATAGGTTAGTGTGTGTATATCAGTGGGGCAATAGGGCCCTGTGTTATCGAAATTTTGCCCGTGTTAGGTTAGGCTTAGTGTGTATATGAGTGGGGTAATAGGGCCCTGTGTTATCGAAAATTTGCCCGTGTTAGGTTAGGGTACTTTGTGTATATGAGTGGGGTAATAGGGCCCTGTGTTATCGAAATTTTGCCCGTGTTAGGTAAGGTTTAGTGTGTATATGTGTATGGTAATAGGGCCCTGTGTTATCGAAATTCCGCCCGTGTTAGGTTAGGTTAGTGTATGTATATGAGTGGGGTAATAGGGCCCTGTATTATCGAAATTTTGTCCGTGTTAGGCTAGGTTTAGTGTGTATATTAGTGTGGTAATAGGGCCCTGTGTTATCGAAACTTTGCCCGTGTTAGGTTAGTTTAGTGTGTATATGAGTGGGGTAATAGGGACCTGTTTTATCGAAATTTTGCCCGTGTTAGGTTAGGGTAGTGTGTAAATGAGTGGGGTAATAGGGCCCTGTGTTATCGAAATTTTGCCCGTGTTAGTTTAGCTTTAGTGTGTATATGAGTGTGGTATTAGGGCCCTGTGTTATCGAGAATTTGCCCGTGTTAGGTTAGGTTAGTGTGTATATGAGTGGGGTAACAGGGCCCAGTGTTATCAAAATTTTGCCCGTGTTAGGTTAGGTTTAGTGTGTATATGTGTATGGTAATAGGGTCCTGTATTATCGAAATTCCCCCCGTTTTAGGTTAGGTTAGTGTATGTATATGAGTGGGGTAATAGAGCCCTGTGTTATCGAAATTTTGCCCGTGTTAGTTTAGCTTTAGTGTGAATATGAGTGTGGTAATAGGGCCCTGTGTTATCGAAATTTTGCCCGTGTTATGTTAGGTTAGTGTGTATATGAGTGGGGTAATTGGGCCCTGTGTTATCGAAATTTTGCCGGGGTTAGCTTAGGTTAGTGTGTGTATATGAGTGGGGTAATAGGGCCCTGTGTTATCGAAACTTTTCCCGTGTTAGCTTAGGTTAGAGTGTGTATATGAGTGGGGAAATAGGGCCGTGTGATATCGAAATTTTGCCCGTGTTATGTTAGGTTAGTGTGTATATGAGTGGGGTAATAGGGTCCTGTGTTATCGAAATTTCCCCCGTGTTAGGTTAGGTTAGTTAATGTATATGAGTGGGGTAATAGGGCCCTGTGTTATCGAAATTTTGCCCGTGTTAGGTTAGCTTTAGTGTGTATATGAGTGTGGTAAAAGGGTCCTGTGTTATCGAAATTTTGCCCGTGTTATGTTAGGATTAGTGTGTATATGAGTGGGGTAGTAGGGCCCTGTGTTATCGAAACTTTGCCCGTGTTAGCTTAGGTTAGTGTGTGTATATGAGTGGGGTAATAGGGCCCTTTGTTATCGAAAATTTGCCCGTGTTAGCTTAGGTTAGTGTGTGTATATGAGTGGGGAAATAGGGCTGTGTGATATCCAAATTTTGCCCGTGTTATGTTAGGTTAGTGTGTATATGAGTGGGGTAATAGGGCCCTGTGTTATCGAAACTTTGCCCGTGTTAGCTTATGTCAGTGTGTGTATATGAGTGGGGTAATAGGGCCCTTTGTTATCGAAATTTTGCCCGTGTTAGTTTAGGGTAGTGTGTATATGTGTGGGTTAATAGGGCCCTGTGTTATCGAAATTTTGCCCGTGTTAGGTTAGGCTTAGTGTGTATATCAGTGGGGTAATAGGGAGCGGTATTATCCAAATTATGCCCGTGTTAGGTAAGGTTTAGTGTGTATATGTGTGGGGTGATAGGGCCCTGTGTTATCGATATTTGGCCCGTGTTAGGTTAGGTTAGTGTATGTATATGAGTGGGGTAATAGGGCCCTGTATTATCGAAATTTTGTCCGTGTTAGGCTAGGTTTAGTGTGTATATTAGTGTGGTAATAGGGCCCTGTGTTATCGAAACTTTGCCCGTGTTAGGTTAGTTTAGTGTGTATATGAGTGGGGTAATAGGGCCCTGTTTTATCGAAATTTTGCCCGTGTTAGGTTAGGGTAGTGTGTAAATGAGTGGGGTAATAGGGCCCTGTGTTATCGAAATTTTGCCCGTGTTAGTTTAGCTTTAGTGTGTATATGAGTGTGGTATTAGGGCCCTGTGTTATCGAGAATTTGCCCGTGTTAGGTTAGGTTAGTGTGTATATGAGTGGGGTAACAGGGCCCAGTGTTATCAAAATTTTGCCCGTGTTAGGTTAGGTTTAGTGTGTATATGTGTATGGTAATAGGGTCCTGTATTATCGAAATTCCCCCCGTTTTAGGTTAGGTTAGTGTATGTATATGAGTGGGGTAATAGAGCCCTGTGTTATCGAAATTTTGCCCGTGTTAGTTTAGCTTTAGTGTGAATATGAGTGTGGTAATAGGGCCCTGTGTTATCGAAATTTTGCCCGTGTTATGTTAGGTTAGTGTGTATATGAGTGGGGTAATCGGGCCCTGTGTTATCGAAATTTTGCCGGGGTTAGCTTAGGTTAGTGGGTGTATATGAGTGGGGTAATAGGGCCCTTTGTTATCGAAAATTTGCCCGTGTTAGCTTAGGTTAGTGTGTGTATATGAGTGGGGAAATAGGGCTGTGTGATATCCAAATTTTGCCCGTGTTATGTTAGGTTAGTGTGTATATGAGTGGGGTAATAGGGCCCTGTGTTATCGAAACTTTTCCCGTGTTAGCTTAGGTTAGAGTGTGTATATGAGTGGGGAAATAGGGCCGTGTGATATCGAAATTTTGCCCGTGTTATGTTAGGTTAGTGTGTATATGAGTGGGGTAATAGGGTCCTGTGTTATCGAAATTTCCCCCGTGTTAGGTTAGGTTAGTGTATGTATATGAGTGGGGTAATAGGGCCCTGTGTTATCGAAATTTTGCCCGTGTTAGGTTAGCTTTAGTGTGTATATGAGTGTGGTAAAAGGGTCCTGTGTTATCGAAATTTTGCCCGTGTTAGGTTAGGTTTAGTGTGTATATGAGTGGGGTAGTAGGGCCCTGTGTTATCGAAACTTTGCCCGTGTTAGCTTAGGTTAGTGTGTGTATATGAGTGGGGTAATAGGGCCCTTTGTTATCGAAAATTTGCCCGTGTTAGCTTAGGTTAGTGTGTGTATATGAGTGGGGAAATAGGGCTGTGTGATATCCAAATTTTGCCCGTGTTATGTTAGGTTAGTGTGTATATGAGTGGGGTAATAGGGCCCAGTGTTATCGAAACTTTGCCCGTGTTAGCTTATGTCAGTGTGTGTATATGAGTGGGGTAATAGGGCCCTTTGTTATCGAAATTTTGCCCGTGTTAGTTTAGGGTAGTGTGTATATCAGTGGGGTAATAGGGAGCGGTATTATCCAAATTATGCCCGTGTTAGGTAAGGTTTAGTGTGTATATGTGTGGGGTGATAGGGCCCTGTGTTATCGATATTTTGCCCGTGTTAGGATAGGTTAGTGGGTGTATATCAGTGGGGCAATAGGGCCCTGTGTTATCGAAATTTTGCCCGTGTTAGGTTAGGCTTAGTGTGTATATGAGTGGGGTAATAGGGCCCTGTGCTATCGAAAATTTGCCCGTGCTAGGTTAGGGTACTTTGTGTATATGAGTGGGGTAATAGGGCCCTGTGTTATCGAAATTTTGCACGTGTTAGGTTAGGTTTAGTGTGTGTATATGAGTGGGGTAATAAGTCCCTGTGTTATCGAAATCTTGCCCGTGTTATGTTAGGGTAGTGTGTATATGAGTGGGGTATTAGGGCCCTGTGTTATCGAAATCTTGCCCGCGCTAGGATTGGCTAGTGTGTTTATATTAGTGGAGTAATAGGGCTCTGTGTTATCGAAATTTTGCCCGTGTTATGTTAGGTTTAGTGTGTGTATATGAGTGGGGTAATAGGGCCCTGCTTTATCGAAACTTTGCCCGCGTTAGGTTAGGTTACTGTGTATATGAGTGGGGTAATATCGCCCTGTGTTATCGAAACTTTGCACGTGTTAGGTTAGGTTAGTGTGTATATGGGTGGTGTAATAGGGCCCTGTGTTATCGAAATTTTGTCCGTCTTAGTTTAGGTTAGTGGGTATATGAGTGGGTAATAGGGCACTGTGTTATCGAAATTTTGCCCGTGTTAGGTTAGTTTAGTGTGTATATGAGTGGGGTAATAGGGCCCTGTTTTATCGAAATTTTGCCCGGGTTAGGTTAGGGTAGCGTGTAAATGAGTGGGGTAATAGGGCCCTGTGTTATCGAAATTTTGCCCGTGTTAGGTAAGGGTAGTGTGTATATGAGTGGGGCATTAAGGGCCCTGTGTTATCGAAATTTCGCTCGTGTTAGGTTAGGTTAGTGTATGTATATGAGTGGGGTAATAGGGCCCTGTGTTATCGAAATTTTGCCCGTGTTAGGTTAGCTTTAGTGTGTATGTGAGTGTGGTATTAGGGCCCTGGGTTATCGAAAATTTGCCCGTGTTAGGTTAGGTTAGTGTGTATATGAGTGGGGTAACAGGGCCCTATGTTATCAAAATTTTGCCCGTGTTAGGTTAGGTTTAGTGTGTATATGAGTGGGGTAATACGGCCCTGTGTTATCGAAAATTTCCCCGTGTTAGGTTAGGGTACTGTGTGTATATGAGTGTTGTAATAGGGCCCTGTGTTATCGAAATTTTGCCCGTGTTAGGTTAGGTTTAGTGTGTGTATATGAGTAGGGTAATAGGGCCCTGTGTTATCGAAATTTTGCCCGTGTTAGGTTAGGTTTAGTGTGTGTTTATGAGTGAGGTAATAGGGCCCTATGTTGTCGAAATTTTGCCCGAGTTAGGCTAGGTTTAGTGTGTATATGTGTATGGTAATATGGTCCTGTGTTATAGAAATTCCCCCCGTGTTAGGTTAGGTTAGTGAATGTATATGAGTGGGGTAATAGGGCCCTGTGTTATCGAAATTTTGCCCGTGTTAGGTTAGCCTTAGTGTGTATATGAGTGTGGTAATAGGGCCCTGTGTTATCGAAATTTTGCCCGTGTTATGTCAGGTTAGTGTGTATATGAGTGGGGTAATAGGGCCCTGTGTTATCGAAATTTTGCCCGTGTTATCTTAGGTTAGTGTGTGTATATGAGTGGGGTAATAGGGCCCATTGTTATCGAAACTCTTCCCGTGTTAGCTTAGGTTAGTGTGTGTATATGAGTGTGGTAATAGGGCCCTGTGTTATCGAAATTTTGCCCGTGTTATGTTAGGTTAGTGTGTATATGAGTGGGGTAATAGGGCCCTGTGTTTTCGAAATTCTGCCCGTGTTAGCTTATTTTAGTGTGTGTATATGAGTGGGGTAATAGGGCCCTGTGTTATCGAAACTTTTCCCGCGTTAGCTTAGGTTAGTGTGTGTATATGAGTGGGGAAATAGAGCCGTGTGATATCGAAATTTTGCCCGAGTTATGTTAGGTTAGTGTGTATATGAGTGGGGTAATAGGCCCCTGTGTTATCGAAATTTTGCCCGTGTTAGGTTAGGTTTAGTGTGTGTATATGAGTGGTGTAATAGGGCCCTGTGTTATCGAAATTTTGCCCGTGTTAGGTTAGGTTACTGTGTATATGAGTGGGGTAATAGGGCCCTGTGTTATCGAAATTTTGCGCGTGTTAGGTTAGGTTAGTGGGTATATGATTGGGGTAATACGGCCCTGTGTTAACGAAATTTTGTCCGTGTTAGGTTAGGTTTAGTGTGTGTATATGAGTGGAGTAATAGGGCCCTGTGTTATCGAAATTTTGCCCGTGTTAGTTTAGGTATGGGTAGTGTGTATATGAGTGGGGTAATAGGGCCCTGTGTTATCGAAATTTTGCACGTGTTAGGTTAGGTTTAGTGTGTGTATATGAGTGGGGTAATAGGGCCCTGTGTTATCGAAATTTTGCCCGTGTTATGTTAGGGTAGTGTGTATATGAGTGGGGTATTAGGGCCCTGTGTTATCGAAATCTTGCCCGCGCTACGATAGGCTAGTGTGTGTATATTAGTGGAGTAATAGGGCCCTGTGTTATCGAAATTTTGCCCGTGTTAGGTTAGGTTTAGTGTGTGTATATGAGTGGGGTAATAGGGCCCTGTTTTATCGAAACTTTGCCCGTGTTAGGTTAGGTTACTGTGTATATGAGTGGGGTAATATGGCCCTATGTTATCGAAACTTTGCACGTGTTAGGTTAGGTTAGTGTGTAAATGATTGGTGTAATAGGGCCCTGTGTTATCGAAATTTTGTCCGTGTTAGTTTAGGTTAGTGGGTATATGAGTGGGTAATAGGGCACTGTGTTATCGAAATTTTGCCCGTGTTAGGTTAGTTTAGTGTGTATATGAGTGGGGTTATAGGGCCCTGTTTTATCGAAATTTTGCCCGTGTTAGGTAAGGGTAGTGTGTAAATGAGTGGGGTAATAGGGCCCTGTGTTATCAAAATTTTGCCCGTGTTAGGTTAGCTTTAGTGTGTATATGAGTGTGGTATTAGGGCCCTGTGTTATCGAAAATTTGCCCGTGTTAGGTTAGGTTAGTGTGTATATGAGTGGGGTAATAGGGCCCTGTGTTATCGAAATTTTGCCGGGGTTAGCTTAGGTTAGTGTGTGTATATGAGTGGGGTAATAGGGCCCTGTGTTATCGAAACTTTTCCCGTGTTAGCTTAGGTTAGAGTGTGTATATGAGTGGGGAAATAGGGCCGTGTGATATCGAAATTTTTCCCGTGTTATGTTAGGTTAGTGTGTATATGAGTGGGGTAATAGTGTCCTGTGTTATCGAAATTCCCCCCGTGTTAGGTTAGGTTAGTGTATGTATATGAGTGGGGTAATAGGGCCCTGTGTTATCGAAATTTTGCCCGTGTTAGGTTAGCTTTAGTGTGTATATGAGTGTGGTAAAAGGGTCCTGTGTTATCGAAATTTTGCCCGTGTTATGTTAGGTTTAGTGTGTATATGAGTGGAGTAGTAGGGCCCTGTGTTATCGAAACTTTGCCCGTGTTAGCTTAGGTTAGTGTGTGTATATGAGTGGGGTAATAGGGCCCTGTGTTATCGAAAATTTGCCCGTGTTAGCTTAGGTTAGTGTGTGTATATGAGTGGGGAAATAGGGCTGTGTGATATCGAAATTTTGCCCGTGTTATGTTAGGTTAGTGTGTATATGAGTGGGGTAATAGGGCCCTGTCTTATCGAAACTTTGCCCGTGTTAGCTTATGTCAGTGTGTGTATATGAGTGGGGTAATAGGGCCCTTTGTTATCGAAATTTTGCCCGTGTTAGTTTAGGGTAGTGTGTATATGAGTGGGTTAATAGGGCCCTGTGTTATCGAAATTTTGCCCGTGTTAGGTTAGGCTTAGTGTGTATATCAGTGGGGTAATAGGGAGCGGTATTATCCAAATTTTGCCCGTGTTAGGTAAGGTTTAGTGTGTATATGTGTGGGGTGATAGGGCCCTGTGTTATCGATATTTTGCCCGTGTTAGGATAGGTTAGTGTGTGTATATCAGTGGGGCAATAGGGCCCTGTGTTATCGAAATTTTGCCCGTGTTAGGTTAGGTATAGTGTGTATATGAGTGGGGTAATAGGGCCCTGTGTTATCGAAAATTTGCCCGTGTTAGGTTAGGGTACTTTGTGTATATGAGTGGGGTAATAGGGCCCTGTGTTATCGAAATTTTGCACGTGTTAGGTTAGGTTTAGTGTGTGTATATGAGTGGGGTAATAGGGCCCTGCTTTATCGAAACTTTGCCCGTGTTAGGTTAGGTTACTGTGTATATGAGTGGGGTAATAGGGCCCTGTGTTATCGAAACTTTGCACGTGTTAGGTTAGGTTAGTGTGTATATGAGTGGTGTAATAGGGCCCTGTGTTATCGAAATTTTGTCCGTGTTAGTTTAGGTTAGTGGGTATATGAGTGGGTAATAGAGCAATGTGTTATCGAAATTTTGCCCGTGTTAGGTTAGTTTAGTGTGTATATGAGTGGGGTAATAGGGCCCTGTTTTATCGTAATTTTGCCCGGGTTAGGTTAGGGTAGTGTGTAAATGAGTGGGGTAATAGGGCCCTGTGTTATCGAAATTTTGCCCGTGTTAGGTAAGGGTAGTGTGTATATGAGTGGGGTATTAAGAGCCCTGTGTTATCGAAATTTGGCTCGTGTTAGGTTAGGTTAGTGTATGTATATGAGTGGGGTAATAGGGCCCTGTGTTATCGAAATTTTGCCCGTGTTAGGTTAGCTTTAGTGTGTATGTGAGTGTGGTATCAGGGCCCTGGGTTACGAAAATTTGCCCGTGTTAGGTTAGGTTTGTGTGTATATGAGTGGGTTAACAGGGCCCTATGTTATCAAAATTTTGCCAGTGTTAGGTTAGGTTTAGTGTGTATATGAGTGGGGTAATACGGCCCTGTGTTATCGAAAATTTTCCCGTGTTAGGTTAGGGTACTGTGTGTATATGAGTGTTGTAATAGGGCCCTCTGTTATCGAAATTTTGCCCGTGTTAGGTTAGGTTTAGAGTGTGTATATGAGTAGGGTAAAAGGGCCCTGTGTTATCGAAATTTTGCCCGTGTTAGGTTAGGTTTAGTGTGTGTTTATGAGTGGAGTAATAGGGCCCTGTGATATCGAAATTTTGCCCGTGTTAGGTTAGCTTTCGTGTGTATATGAGTGTGGCAATAGGGCCCTGTGTTATCGAAATTTTGCCCGTGTTATGTTAGGTTAGTGTGTATATGAGTGGGGTAATAGGGCCCTGTGTTATCGAAATTTTGCCCGTGTTATCTTAGTTTAGTGTGTGTGTATATGAGTGGGGTAATAGGCCCCTGTGTTATCGAAACTCTTCCCGTGTTAGCTTAGGTTAGTGTGTGTATATGAGTGTGGTAATAGGGCCCTGTGTTATCGAAATTTTGCCCGTGTTAGGTTAGTGTGTATATGAGTGGGGTAATAGGGCCCTGTGTTATCGAAATTTTGCCCGTGTTAGCTTATTTTAGTGTGTGTATATGAGTGGGGTAATAGGGCCCTGTGTTATCGAAACTTTTCCCGCGTTAGCTTAGGTTAGTGTGTGTATATGAGTGGGGAAATAGAGCCGTGTGATATCGAAATTTTTCCCGTGTTATGTTAGGTTAGTGTGTATATGAGTGGGGTAATAGGGCCCTGTGTTATCGAAATTTTCCCCGTGTTAGGTTAGGTTTAGTGTGTGTATATGAGTGGTGTAATAGGGCCCTGTGTTATCGAAATTTTGCCCGTGTTAGGTTAGGTTACTGTGTACATGAGTGGGGTATTAGGGCCCTGTGTTATCGAAATTTTGCCCGTGTTAGGTTAGGTTTAGTGTGTGTATATGAGTGGGGTAATACGGCCCTGTGTTATCGAAATTTTGCCCGTGTTAGTTTAGGTATGGGTAGTGTGTATATGAGTGGGGTAATAGGGCCCTGTGTTATCGAAATTTTGCCCGTGTTAGCTTAGGCTTAGTGTGTGTATATGAGTGGGGTAATAGGGCCCTGTGTTATCGAAATTTTGCCCGTGTTAGGTTAGGGTAGTGTGTGTATGAGTGGGGTATTAGGGCCGTGTGTTATCGAAATTTCGCTCGTGTTAGGTTAGGTTAGTGTAGATATATGAGTGGGGTATTAGGGCCCTGTGTTATCGAAATTTTGCCTGTGTTATGTTAGCTTTAGTGTGTATATGAGTGTGGTAATAGGGCCCTATGTTATCGAAATTTTGCCCGTGTTGGGTTAGGTTTAGTGTGTATATGAGTGGGGTAATAGGGCCCTGATTTATCGAAAATTTTCCCGTGTTATGTTAGGTTAGTGTGTATATGAGTGGGGTAATAGGGCCCTGTGTTATCGAAACTTTGCCCGTGTTAGCTTAGGTTAGTGTGTGTATATGAGTGGGGTAATAGGGCCCTTTGTTATCGAAATTTTGCCCGTGTTGGCTTAGGGTAGTGTGTATATGAGTGGGGTATTAGGGCCCTGTGTTATCGAAATTTCGCTCGTGTTATGTTAGGTTAGTGTATGTATATGAGTGGGGTAATAGGGCCCTGTGTTATCGAAATTTTGCCCGTGTTAGGTTAGCTTTAGTCTGTATATGAGTGTGGTAATAGGGCTCTGCGTTATCGAAAATTTGCCCGTGTTAGGTTAGGTTAGTGTGTATATGAGTGGGGTAAAAGGGCCCTATGTTATCGAAATTTTGCCCGTGTTAGGTTAGGTTTAGTGTGTATATGAGTGGGGTAATTGGGCCCTGTGTTATCGAAAAGCTTCCCGTGTTAGGTTAGGGTACTGCGTGTATATGAGTGTTGTAATAGGGCCCTGTGTCATCCAAATTTTGCCCGTGTTAGGTTAGATTTAGTGTGTGTATATGAGTGGGGTAATAGGGCCCTGTGTTATCGAAATTTTGCCTGTGTTAGGTTAGGTTTCGTGTGTGCTTATGAGTGGGGTAATAGGGCCCTGTGTTATCGAAATTTTGCCCGTGATAGGTTAGGTTTAGTGTGTATATGTGTATGGTAATAGGGCCCTGTGTTATCGAAATTCCGCCCGTGTTAGGTTAGGTTAGTGTATGTATATGAGTGTGGTAACAGGGCCCTGTGTTCCCGAAAATTTGCCCGTGTTAGGTTAGGCGAGTGTGTATTAATGGGGTATTAGGGCCCTGTGTTATGGAAATTTTGACCGTGTTATGTTAGGTTTAGTGTGTATATGAGTGTGGTAATAGGGCCCTGTGTTATCGAAATTTTGCCCGTGTTAGGTTAGCTTTAGTGTGTATATGAGTGTGGTAAAAGGGTCCTGTGTTATCGAAATTTTGCCCGTGTTAGCTTAGGTTAGTTTGTGTATATGAGTGGGGTAATAGGGCCCTGTGTTATCGAAAATTTGCCCGTGTTAGCTTAGGTTAGTGTGTGTATATGAGTGGGGAAATAGGGCTGTGTGATATCGAAATTTTGCCCGTGTTATGTTAGGTTAGTGTGTATATGAGTGGGGTAATAGGGCCCTGTCTTATCGAAACTTTGCCCGTGTTAGCTTATGTCAGTGTGTGTATATGAGTGGGGTAATAGGGCCCTTTGTTATCGAAATTTTGCCCTTGTTAGTTTAGGGTAGTGTGTATATGAGTGGGTTAGTAGGGCCCTGTGTTATCGAAATTTTGCCCGTGTTAGGTTAGGCTTAGTGTGTATATCAGTGGGGTAATAGGGAGCGGTATTATCCAAATTTTGCCCGTGTTAGGTAAGGGTTAGTGTGTATATGTGTGGGGTGATAGGATTTGGATTTGGATTTGGTTTAAGGGCGCTCAACTTCTAGGTCATTAGCGCCCTTAAGAGACTCATGGCAATAGCCAGATATAAATTTCACTCAAAAAATAAAAAAAAAAATAAAAAAATAAAATAAAAATAAAATAAAATAAAATAAAAAATAAAAATAAAAATAAAAAATAAAAATAAAAAATAAAAATAAAAATACTAGCAACAAGAAAAATATACAAAGGTAAAAAGCAGTGGCAATAGCCAGATATGAAACAAAGTGATAAATATGTCCAAAATCAGAAACAGATAATTAAAAATTTTAAATCCTCAAATTTATATTGCACTGCGCTAAAAAATTAAAAACTCTATCAACCGCTGTTTTGTCGTCCGCTAAGACCTCTGCAAGTCTGGCAGGCAGCTGCAGAGAATCCCGAAGGTGCGCTAGAGAGTAACACTCTAGGAGCACGTGGCGAACCGACAAAACGTTGTCACACAGCGGACATAGAGGCGCAGGGTCCCTTTTAAATAGGTAACCATGCGAAAAATTGCAGTGCCCTATTCTTAATCGAGCCAAACTAACCTCCTCGCGACGAGATGTGCGACAGGAAGTTACCCAGTTTATCGGAAGTTCTTTCACTTCTCTAAGCTTATTACCGCGGAGAGCTGACCACTCGTCGTGCCAGGACGACAGCACCGCTCTCCGCACTTCAAGCCTAAAGTCTTCCGAAGTAACACGTGAGATGATAATTCTGGGTTCTGTAGTTGCCGTCTTTGCTGCTAAATCTGCCATTTCATTCCCAGGCAAACCTACGTGACCAGGAATCCATGCACACACCACATCAACACCAGAAGCGTGTAAAACATGGAGGGCATCCTGGATACGTTGTACAATAGGGTGGGGGTTGTACAACTGACAAAGGCTCTGCAGTGCACTAAGGGAATCGCTCAAAATCAGGCAGTCACCTAATTTACGACGGCGAACATACAAAACGGCTCGATAAATTGCATAAAGCTCGGCAGTAAAAATGGAAGTGCTATTTGGAAAACCGAATGTATATGGTTCGGTTCCATAAACATAAGCACATCCAACACCGTTGGTGTTCTTTGATCCATCGGTGTAAATATGCCTACGGTCAGAGTAACCTGACAAAAATTCTAAGAAACACGTGCGGATACTTGAAATAGGCATCGTGGACTTCTGGTGTATGGTCATCCCAAGATCTACATGGGGCGTACCAGATAGCCAAGGGGGGTAAAGTCTCTCACCCTTGGCGAACATCACAGGCAGTTCCACTCCAAGCTTCACTAGGAGCTCTTGGAAACGGAACCCCGCAGGCTTTGGACTAAGGGAGCTATTTCTATATCGTTCTCTTAGCGTGGTGGTGAAAAAAGAAGCGAACGTTGGGTGCTTAGGCATACATCTAAGCGCACAACCATAATTTGCCAAGAGAATCTCACGCCGATATTGCAGAGGAGCTTCTGCGGACTCGGCGTAAAGGCTCACCACTGGGCTTGTTGGAAAAGCTCCTGTTGCAATGCGGATGCCCCGATTGTGGACCACGTCTAATCTTCTCAGCACAGATGGTCG
Organism: Tenodera sinensis; assembly: GCA_030765045.1. Taxonomy (NCBI): domain Eukaryota; kingdom Metazoa; phylum Arthropoda; class Insecta; order Mantodea; family Mantidae; genus Tenodera; species Tenodera sinensis. The sequence continues at coordinate 102,237,079 of CM060967.1, forward strand.
TGCTGACGAATAAACAATACACCCATAGTCTAGCTTGGATCGGACCAATGCGCGATATATTCGCAACAAAATTGTCCGATCCGCTCCCCACGATTTGCCATTCAGTACTCGCATAATATTTAGGGAACGGTCACATCTCGCTCTTAGCTGTGCAATATGTGACGACCAACTAAGCTTCCTGTCTAAGATCAAACCCAGGAAGCGCGTCTCTTCTGCGAAGGGAAGTGAATCTGGACCAAATCGGAGCGAAGGTGGTAATCGTATCCTACGGCGCCAGAAATTAACGCAGATTGTCTTCTCAGTTGAGAAACGGAAGCCGTTTTTCACGCTCCATTCTCTGAGGTTGTCCAAACATTGCTGCAGGCGCCGTTGTAAAAACGCCGTGCGCTGAGAAGTGCAATAGACAGCGAAGTCGTCTACGAATAGGCATGACGAAACTCCAGGTGGAACACATTTCCAGATGGAGTTAATTGCTATAGCAAAGAGCGTGACACTTAGCACCGAACCCTGAGGTACTCCCTCCTCCTGAACAAAAGAATTAGAAAAAACCGAGCCGACCCTTACTCGGAAAAAGCGGTCCTTCATAAACTCCTGAATGAAAAGTGGTAGGCGTCCACGTATGTTCCAGGCATACAGGGAACGTAGAATCCCTGCTCGCCAGCACGTATCATAAGCCTTCTCAAGATCGAAAAATATGCCAACGGTTTGACAGTTCTTCATAAAGCCGTCCATTATCTGTGTCGATATTGACACAAGATGGTCAACAGTTGAACGGCGTCGTCGAAAACCACACTGGATGTTAGTCAGTAGGTTACGACTTTCTAACCACCATACCAATCTTTCATTGATCATGCGTTCCATCACCTTGCAAACGCAACTGGTGAGGGAAATAGGACGATAGCTGGAGGGAAGATGACGGTCCTTCCCAGCCTTCAAGATGGGAATAACGGTGGCCTCCCGCCAATTTTCTGGGAGTATACTGTCAACCCAAACACGGTTATAGACCTCGAGCAGGAATGCCTTACCTTCAGGAGAGAGCTGTTGTAACATTTGTACATGAATACCGTCCGGTCCTGGTGCTGAACATCGCGAAGATTTCAGGGAATACTCCAGCTCTGCCATGGTGAAAAGGCGATTGTAATCTTCTACGTTTCTAGAACGAAACGAGAAGCCTTGAGATTCCACCTGAGTTTTAATTGGAAGGAACTCAGGGGAGTAGTTTTCCGAGCTAGACACTTGTGCGAAAGCACTGCCAAAGGTATTGGCCACTTCAAATGAATCAACAACAGCTCCTGTGGCTGTTTTTAGTCCCGCTATTGGTATTTGGGTCGTTTTAGCTGCAACACGCCTTAATCTATCCCACACAACCGAGGAAGGTGTGTGTCGGTTAAATGAAGCTACAAATTTGCTCCATGATGACTTTTTGCTATCCTTAATGACTTGTCTGGACCTGGCGCGCATTTTCTTGTACTCGATTAGGTTTTCCAAAGTAGGGTGACGTTGGAAAACCCTAAGTGCACGCCTTCGAGCACGAATGGCATTCCGACATTCTTCCGTCCACCAGGGAACGGGAAATCGACGGGGGTGTGTAGTCGACCGCGGAATCGATTGTTCAGCAGCAGAGAGAATCGTCTCCGTGAGATGCTGCGCCAAATTATTTACTGAGTCATGCTCGTTGTAGGTAAAGACAGCCAACTGGGTGTAAAGGTTCCAGTTCGCATGGTCCAAACGCCACCTGGGCATACGTGTGGAGTATGTATGTTGCGTCAAGAGACTAATAAGACATGGGAAGTGGTCACTAGAGTGTAAATCAGAGATGACATTCCATTGTAAGGTGACTGCCAACTGAGGTGAACAAACTGCAAGGTCAAGATGCGAGAAACTATTGTGAGAGTCCGAAATGAAAGTAGGCTCTCCAGTGTTGAGGAGAGCTATGTTGTGACTGTCCAAAAAATCGGAAATGAGTGTACCTCTCGCACAAGCGCGACTTGAACCCCAAAGTGGGTGGTGCGCATTGAAGTCTCCCACCAACAGAAACGGTGTTGGCAACTGGGAAACTAGATCTTCTAAATCAATGTGCGAGAAGTCATGGGACGGAGGCAAATATATATTACAGATGGTGAAATGGATGTCTGGCAGTAGAATCCTTATTGCAACTGATTGTATATCAGAGTGCAATGGTAGAGTTTGCATATATATGTCATCTCTGACAAGTATCATAGCGCCGCCATGTGCCGGTACACCCTCTTCTGGTGTAACATCACACCGTATTGGGGTGTATCGCCTTAGATGGAAAGCGTCATGAGGACGCAGCTTAGTCTCTTGCAAACATGCAACCAGAGGTTCGTATTCTTTGAGCAAAAGCTCAAGTTCTGGCCGTTGAGTTCGAATTCCACGTATGTTCCATTGTAGGATAGCCATATTGCATTGTGTGTGGGACAGATAGTTCCAAGGTAACTCTTCATTACTTTGGAGCAGGCGGTTGTCGAACTAATTTAGCCCTTTTTTCTCTTGGGCTGACGTTCTTTTCGGACGCTTTTTCGCGCCTCTTTTCCACTGGGGGTCTTCCAGTGTGGGCAGATTCTAGTTCCATGTCCTCTGCCGAGGACGTGCGTCTTCCCATAGCAAACTTAGGTTCGAGTGTCTCGAACCGGTTGCTAATGGGGACCGGCGAAGATGACATTTGCCGGTCTGTAGCCATACCAGAGGATCCCTCTGAAGAGGATCTCCTAGGAGATGGCTTTTTCTTTCCCTTTGATGGCTTGGGAGAAATCTTGCTTGCCTTGAGGAAATCGGATCTTTTATACTCGGTCTTAAACTTGATCGGTGAAGCATCGTATACAATCGGTCTACTTGTCGAGGTCGGCTTCTTTGTTGGTGACCTTCCTGGTCTGCTGGATTGAACTGCGGTGCTTGTAGATGCTCTGGCGGACTTAGGTGATGTCTGAGGCTTTGGAGGTGACCTAGCTACAAGAATTTTTTCTGATATTGTTGCCCCATTCATATCGCTAGTTTGAGTTGCGATTTCCCGACATGGTACTGCTTTAGCTGCAACCGAGCTATAGGTACCGGAGCTCGGGATAGTGGGCTGGCGCAAACGTAAGAGCTTTCGGGCTTCTGAGAAGGACACCTTCTCTCTAACCCGGATCTCCTGGATAGCTCTTTCCTCCATATAGCGCGGACATTCTCGGGAGTTTGCTGGATGTTCTCCCCTGCAGTTAATACAACTGGGAGGTGAGGTACAGTCATCGTCATGGGCGATGCCTCCACAGTTTACGCAGGTAGCTCTACCACTGCACGTGTCACTTGTATGGCCAAAGCGCTGGCATTTATAACATCTAAGCGGGCTCGGAATGTAAGGTCTTACTTCAATGGCCTCGTACCCAGCCTTTATCCTCTGCGGGAGATCTACCCGATTAAAGGTAAGGAAAAGGGTACGGGTAGGCAGATATTCGCCTCCATCTTTTCTCTGAACCCGGTATACTGCTGTTACACCTTGATCTTCGAGGTTCTCCTGAATCTCCTCATTGGACATGCCGTCCAATGCCCGGGTGTTCACAACGCCGCGAGAGGAGTTCAACGTTTTGTGCATCTCTACACGCACCGGATAGCTGGCTAACATGTTTGCTTTTACAATAGTAGCTGCCTGTGCTGCTGAAATAGATTCAACAAGCAGCGTGCCGTTTCGCGATCTTGTGCAGTTCTTCACTGGGCCAGCTATCTTATCGAGACCCTTCTGTATCACGAAAGGATTCACCGATCGGAATGTTTTACCTTCCTCTGTTCTTGATATCACTAAGTAGCGAGGACCACTCAACTCTACTACTTCCTTTTCACTAGCTTTCGCATGTTTAGTTTTTTGAGTTTTAAAAGAACTCATGGCGATGATATCCTCCACCATTGCAAATGTCTCCGATGGCATGCTCACATCCTGGGCGCCACCCCGGCTTAGGTGAGAGTCCTGGCCTGGACCTTGCTCACCCTAGGGTCTCACCTCCCAATGCATAGACAGAGGGACCCAATCGCCTTCAGGAGTGCATCAGCTCATGCAATGGCCCCTCCCCGGGACTGACCTTTATCAGCGGATACGCACACAGATCCTACATGATAACCAGGGGCTGGGACTTACGCGATTACCCAGTCACCCCTTGCGTCACCCCATCCTCCGACGACCCGCGCGTAGGTTATCCGTCAGACTGTGTACAGGGAGGTAACAGGTGGGAGGTCAAACACAAAAGTGGACCAAAGTTGATTGGGCGTTTGGCATGTGCCCTCTCACCTCTTGGAGGAACCCAATCGAGAGTATGGCTCGGGGCCCCGGGTACGCCAAACCCGTACCTACCGCAGTAGGAGCCCCTGGGGGAGTTTGATTTCGGAGTCCTCTTCTCCTAGATGAGTTGTCGACCAAGACTACCGAGCCTCATCTACCCGTTTGGAATGTTCTTAGCTTCCCCTCACCTCTTGCCTACCAGTAGTCAAAATGACAGTAGGCCGTCTGGCTCAGGTACTGAGCCCCTCCGCCACGACAAGGCGACACTCCTTCGGAGGGGTGTGGGGTGATAGGGCCCTGTGTTATCGATATTTTGCCCGTGTTAGGATAGGTTAGTGTGCGTATATCAGTGGGGCAATAGGGCCCTGTGTTATCGAAATTTTGCCCGTGTTAGGTTAGGCTTAGTGTGTATAAGAGTGGGGTAATAGGGCCCTATGTTATCGAAAATTTGCCCGTGCTAAGTTAGGGTACTTTGTGTATATGAGTGGGGTAATAGGGCCCTGTGTTATCGAAATTTTGCACGTGTTAGGTTAGGTTTAGTGTGTGTATATGAGTGGGGTAATAGGGCCCTGTCTTATCGAAATTTTGCCCGTGTTATGTTAGGGTAGTGTGTATATGAGTGGGGTATTAGGGCCCTGTGTTATCGAAATCTTGCCCGCGATAGGATTGGCTAGTGTGTTTATATTAGTGGAGTAATAGGGCCCTGTGTTATCGAAATTTTGCCCGTGTTATGTTAGGTTTAGTGTGTGTATATGAGTGGGGTAATAGGGCCCTGCTTTATCGAAACTTTGCCCGTGCTAGGTTAGGTTACTGTGTATATGAGTGGGGTAATAGGGCCCTGTGTTATCGAAACTTTGCACGTGTTAGGTTAGGTTAGTGTGTATATGAGTGGTGTAATAGGGCCCTGTGTTATCGAAATTTTGTCCGTGTTAGTTTAGGTTAGTGGGTATATGATTGGGTAATAGGGCACTGTGTTATCGAAATCTTGCCCGTTTTATGTTAGTTTAGTGTGTATATGAGTGGGGTAATAGGGCCCTGTTTTATCGAAATTTTGCCCGGGTTAGGTTAGGGTAGTGTGTAAATGAGTGGGGTAATAGGGCCCTGTGTTATCGAAATTTTGCCCGTGTTAGGTAAGGGTATATGAGTGGGGTATTAAGGGCCCTGTGTTATCGAAATTTCGCTCGTGTTAGGTTAGGTTAGTGTATGTATATGAGTGGGGTAATAGGGCCCTGTGTTATCGAAATTTTGCCCGTGTTAGGTTAGGTTTAGTGTGTGTATATGAGTGGTGTAATAGGGCCCTGTGTTATCGAAATTTTGCCCGTGTTAGGTTAGGTTACAGTGTATATGAGTGGGGTAATAGGGCCCTGTGTTATGGAAATTTTGCCCGTGTTAGGTAAGGGTAGGGTGTATATGAGTGGGGTATTAAGGGCCCTGTGTTATCGAAATTTCGCTCGTGTTAGGTTAGGTTAGTGTATGTATATGAGTGGGGTAATAGGGCCCTGTGTTATCGAAAATTTGCCCGTGTTAGGTTAGCTTTAGTGTGTATGTGAGTGTGGTATTAGGGCCCTGGGTTATCGAAAATTTGCCCGTGTTAGGTTAGGTTTGTGTGTATATGAGTGGGGTAACAGGGCCCTATGTTATCGAAATTTTGCCCGTGTTATCTTAGGTTAGTGTGTGTATATGAGTGGGGTAATAGGCCCCTGTGCTATCGAAACTCTTCCCGTGTTAGGTTAGGGTACTGTGTGTATATGAGTGTTGTAATAGGGCCCTCTGTTATCGAAATTTTGCCCGTGTTAGGTTAGGTTTAGTGTGTGTATATGAGTAGGGTAAAAGGGCCCTGTGTTATCGAAATTTTGCCCGTGTTAGGTTAGGTTTAGTGTGTGTTTATGAGTGGGGTAATAGGGCCCTATGTTATCGAAATTTTGCCCGTGTTAGGTTAGGTTTAGTGTGTATATGTGTATGGTAATATGGTCCTGTGTTATCGAAATTGCCCCCGTGTTAGGTTAGGGTAGTGTATGTATATGAATGGGGTAATAGGGCCCTGTGTTATCGAAATTTTGCCCGTGTTAGGTTAGCTTTCGTGTGTATATGAGTGTGGTAATAGGGCCCTGTGTTATCGAAATTTTGCCCGTGTTATGTTAGGTTAGTGTGTATATGAGTGGGGTAATAGGGCCCTGTGTTATCGAAATTTTGCCCGTGTTATCTTAGGTTAGTGTGTGTATATGAGTGGGGTAATAGGCCCCTGTGTTATCGAAACTCTTCCCGTGTTAGCTCTGGTTAGTGTGTGTATATGAGTGTGGTAATTGGGCCCTGTGTTATCGAAATTTTGCCCGTGTTAGCTTATTTTAGTGTGTGTATATGAGTGGGGTATAGGGCCCTGTGTTATCGAAACTTTTCCCGCGTTACCTTAGGTTAGTGTGTGTTATGAGTGGGGAAATAGAGCCGTGTGATATCGAAATTTTGCCCGTGTTATGTTAGGTTAGTGTGTATATGAGTGGGGTAATAGGGCCCTGTGTTATCGAAATTTTGCCCGTGTTAGGTTAGCTTTCGTGTGTATATGAGTGTGGTAATAGGGCCCTGTGTTATCGAAATTTTGCCCGTGTTATGTTAGGTTAGTGTGTATATAAGTGGGGTAATAGGGCCCTGTGTTATCGAAATTTTGCCCGTGTTATCTTAGGTTAGTGTGTGTATATGAGTGGGGTAATAGGCCCCTGTGCTATCGAAACTCTTCCCGTGTTAGCTCTGGTTAGTGTGTGTATATGAGTGGGGTAATAGGGCCCTGTGTTATCGAAATTTTGCCCGTGTTAGCTTAGGTTTATTGTGTGTATATGAGTGGGGTAAAAGGGCCCTGTGTTATCGAAATTTTGCCCGTGTTAGGTTAGGGTAGTGTGTGTATGAGTGGGGTATTAGGGCCGTGTGTTATCGAAATTTCGCTCGTGCTAGGTTAGGTTAGTGTAGGTATATGAGTGGGGTATTAGGGCCCTGTGTTATCGAAATTTTGCCTGTGTTATGTTAGCTTTAGTGTGTATATGAGTGTGGTAATGGGGCCCTATGTTATCGAAATTTTGCCCGTGTTGGGTTAGGTTTAGTTTGTATATGAGTGGGGTAATAGGGCCCTGTGTTATCGAAAATTTTCCCGTGTTATGTTAGGTTAGTGTGTATATGAGTGGGGTAATAGGGCCCTGTGTTATCGAAACTTTGCCCGTGTTAGCTTAGGTTAGTGTGTGTATATGAGTGGGGTAATAGGGCCCTTGGTTATCGAAATTTTGCCCATGTTGGCTTAGGGCAGTGTGTATATGAGTGGGGTATTAGGGCCCTGTGTTATCGAAATTTCGCTCGTGTTAGGTTAGGTTAGTGTATGTATATGAGTGGGGTAAAAGGGCCCTGTGTTATCGAAATTTTGCCCGTGTTAGATTAGGGTAGTGTGTGTATGAGTGGGGTATTAGGGCCGTGTGTTATCGAAATTTCGCTCGTGCTAGGTTAGGTTAGTGTAGGTATATGAGTGGGGTATTAGGGCCCTGTGTTATCGAAAATTTGCCCGTGTTAGGCTAGGTTAGTGTGTATATGAGTGGGGTAAAAGGGCCCTATGTTATCGAAATTTTGCCCGTGTTAGGTTAGGTTTAGTGTGTATATGTGTATGGTAATAGGGCCCTGTGTTATTGAAATTCCGCCCGTGTTAGGTTAGGTTAGTGTATGTATATGAGTGGGGTAATAGGGCCCTGTATTATCGAAATTTTGTCCGTGTTAGGCTAGGTTTAGTGTGTGTATATGAGTGGGGTAATAGGGCCCTGTGTTATTGAAAGTTTGCCCGTGTTAGGTTAGATTTAGTGTGTGTATATGAGTGGGGTAATAGGGCCCTGTGTTATCGAAATTTTGCCCGTGTTAGGTTAGGTTTCGTGTGTGCTTATGAGTGGGGTAATAGGGCCCTGTGTTATCGAAATTTTGCCCGTTTTAGGTTAGGTTTATTGTGTATATGTGTATGGTAATAGGGCCCTGTGTTATCGAAATTCCGCCCGTGTTAGGTTAGGTTAGTGTATGTATATGAGTGGGGTAATAGGGCCCTGTATTATCGAAATTTTGTCCGTGTTAGGCTAGGTTTAGTGTGTATATGAGTGTGGTAATAGGGCCCTGTGTTATCGAAAATTTGCCCGTGTTAGGTTAGGCGAGTGTGTATTAATGGGGTATTAGGGCCCTGTGTTATGGAAATTTTGCCCGTGTTATGTTAGGTTTAGTGTGTATATGAGTGTGGTAATAGGGCCCTGTGTTATCGAAATTTTGCCCGTGTTAGGTTAGCTTTAGTGTGTATATGAGTGTGGTAAAAGGGTCCTGTGTTATCGAAATTTTGCCCGTGTTATGTTAGGTCTAGTGTGTATATGAGTGGGGTAGTAGGGCCCTGTGTTATCGGAACTTTGCCCGTGTTAGCTTAGGTTAGTGTGTGTATATGAGTGGGGTAATAGGGCCCTGTGTTAACGAAAATTTGCCCTGTTAGCTTAGGTTAGTGTGTGTATATGAGTGGGGAAATAGGGCTGTGTGATATCGAAATTTTGCCCGTGTTATCTTAGGTTAGTGTGTATATGAGTGGGGTAATAGGGCCCTGTCTTATCAAACTTTGCCCGTGTTAGCTTATGTCAGTGTGTGTATATGAGTGGGGTAATAGGGCCCTTTGTTATCGAAATTTTGCCCGTTTTAGTTTAGGGTAGTGTGTATATGAGTGGGTTAATAGGGCCCTGTGTTATCGAAATTTTGCCCGTGTTAGGTTAGGCTTAGTGTGTATATCAGTGGGGTAATAGGGAGCGGTATTATCCAAATTTTGCCCGTGTTAGGTAAGGGTTAGTGTGTATATGTGTGGGGTGATAGGGCCCTGTGTTATCGATATTTTGCCCGTGTTAGGATAGGTTAGTGTGTGTATATCAGTGGGGCAATAGGGCCCTGTGTTATCGAAATTTTGCCCGTGTTAGGTTAGGCTTAGTGTGTATATGAGTGGGGTAATAGGGCCCTGAGTTATCGAAAATTTGCCCGTGCTAGGTTAGGGTACTTTGTGTATATGAGTGGGGTAAGAGGGCCCTGTGTTATCGAAATGTTGCACGTGTTAGGTTAGGTTTAGTGTGTGTATATGAGTGGGGTAATAGGGCCCTGTGTTATCGAAATTTTGCCCGTGTTATGTTAGGGTAGTGTGTATATGAGTGGGGTATTAGGGCCCTGTGTTATCGAAATCTTGCCAGCGCTAGGATTGGCTAGTGTGTTTATATTAGTGGAGTAATAGGGCCCTGTGTTATCGAAATTTTGCCCGTGTTATGTTAGGTTTAGTGTGTGTATATGAGTGGGGTAATAGGGCCCTGCTTTATCGAAATTTTGCCCGGGTTAGGTTAGGGTAGTGTGTAAATGAGTGGGGTAATAGGGCCCTGTGTTATCGAAATTTTGCCCGTGTTAGGTAAGGGTAGTGTGTATATGAGTGGGGTATTAAGGGCCCTGTGTTATCGAAATTTCGCTCGTGTTAGGTTAGGTTAGTGTATGTATATGAGTGGGGTAATAGGGCCCTGTGTTATCGAAATTTACCCGTGTTAGGTTAGGTTTAGTGTGTGTATATGAGTGGTGTAATAGGGCCCTGTGTTATCGAAATTTTGCCCGTGTTAGGTTAGGTTACTGTGTATATGAGTGGGGTAATAGGGCCCTGTGTTATCGAAATTTTGCCCGTGTTAGGTAAGGGTAGTGTGTATATGAGTGGGGTATTAAGGGCCCTGTGTTATCGAAATTTCGCTCGTGTTAGGTTAGGTTAGTGTATGTATATGAGTGGGGTAATACGGCCCTGTGTTATCGAAATTTTGCCCGTGTTAGGTTAGCTTTAGTGTGTATGTGAGTGTGGTATTATGGCCCTGGGTTATCGAAAATTTGCCCGTGTTAGGTTAGGTTTGTGTGTATATGAGTGGGGTAACAGGGCCCTATGTTATCAAAATTTTGCCCGTGTTAGGTTAGGTTTAGTGTGTATATGAGTGGGGTAATACGGCCCTGTGTTATCGAAAATTTTCCCGTGTTAGGTTAGGGTACTGTGTGTATATGAGTGTTGTAATAGGGCCCTCTGTTATCGAAATTTTGCCCGTGTTAGGTTAGGTTTAGTGTGTGTATATGAGTAGGGTAAAAGGGCCCTGTGTTATCGAAATTTTGTCAGTGTGAGGTTAGGTTTAGTGTGTGTTTATGAGTGGGGTAATAGGGCCCTATGTTATCGAAATTTTGCCCGTGTTAGGTTAGGTTTAGTGTGTATATGTGTATGGTAATATGGTCCCGTGTTATCGAAATTCCCCCCGTGTTAGGTTAGGTTAGTGTATGTATATGAGTGGGGTAATAGGGCCCTGTGTTATCGAAATTTTGCCCGTGTTAGGTTAGCTTTCGTGTGTATATGAGAGTGGTAATAGGGCCCTGTGTTATCGAAATTTTGCCCGTGTTAGGTTAGGTTAGTGTGTATATGAGTGGGGTAATAGGGCCCTGTGTTATCGAAATGTTGCCCGTGTTATCTTAGGTTAGTGTGTGTATATGAGTGGGGTAATAGGCCCCTGTGTTATCGAAACTCTTCCCGTGTTAGCTTAGGTTAGTGTGTGTATATGAGTGTGGTAATAGGGCCCTGTGTTATCGAAATTTTGCCCGTGTTATGTTAGGTTAGTGTGTATATGAGTGGGGTAATACGGCCCTGTGTTATCGAAATTTTGCCCGTGTTAGCTTATTTTAGTGTGTGTATATGAGTGGGGTATTAGGGCCCTGTGTTATCGAAACTTTTCCCGCGTTAGCTTAGGTTAGTGTGTGTATATGAGTGGGGAAATAGAGCCGTGTGATATCGAAATTTTGCCCGTGTTATGTTAGGTTAGTGTGTATATGAGTGGGGTAATAGGGCCCTGTGTTATCGAAATTTTGCCCGTGTTAGGTTAGGTTTAGTGTGTGTATATGAGTGGTGTAATAGGGCCCCGTGTTATCGAAATTTTGCCCGTGTTAGGTTAGGTTACTGTGTATATGAGTGGGGTAATAGGGCCCTGTGTTATCGAAATTTTGCCCGTGTTAGGTTAGGTTAGTGGGTATATGATTGGGGTAATAGGGCCCTGTGTTAACGAAATTTTGTCCGTGTTAGGTTAGGTTTAGTGTGTGTATATGAGTGGGGTAATACGGCCCTGTGTTATCGAAATTTTGCCCGTGTTAGTTTAGGTATGGGTAGTGTGTATATGAGTGGGGTAATAGGGCCCTGTGTTATCGAAATTTTGCCCGTGTTAGCTTAGGTTTAGTGTGTGTATATGAGTGGGGTAAAAGGGCCCTGTGTTATCGAAATTTTGCCCGTGTTAGGTTAGGGTAGTGTGTGTATGAGTGGGTTATTAGGGCCGTGTGTTATCGAAATTTCGCTCGTGTTAGGTTAGGTTAGTGTAGGTATATGAGTGGGGTATTAGGGCGCTGTGTTATCGAAATTTTGCCTGTGTTATGTTAGCTTTAGTGTGTATATGCGTGTGGTAATAGGGCCCTATGTTATCGAAATTTTGCCCGTGTTGGGTTAGGTTTAGTGTATATATGAGTGGGGTAATAGGGCCCTGTTTTATCGAAAATTTTCCCGTGTTATGGTAGGTTAGTGTGTATATGAGTGGGGTAATAGGGCCCTGTGTTATCGAAACTTTGCCCGTGTTGGCTTATGTTAGTGTGTGTATATGAGTGGGGTAATAGGGCCGTTTGTTATCGAAATTTTGCCCGTGTTGGCTTAGGGTAGTGTGTATATGAGTGGGGTATTAGGGCCCTGTGTTATCGAAATTTCGCTCGTGTTAGGTTAGGTTAGTGTATGTATATGAGTGGGGTAATAGGGCCCTGTGTTATCGAAATTTTGCCCGTGTTAGGTTAGCTTTAGTCTGTATATGAGTGTGGTAATAGGGCTCTGCGTTATCGAAAATCTGCCCGTGTTAGGTTAGGTTAGTGTGTATATGAGTGGGGTAAAAGGGCCCTATGTTATCGAAATTTTGCCCGTGTTAGGTTAGGTTTAGTGTGTATATGAGTGGGGTAATTGGGCCCTGTGTTATCGAAAAGCTTCCCGTGTTAGGTTAGGGTACTGCGTGTATATGAGTGTTGTAATAGGGCCCTGTGTTATCGAAATTTTGCCCGTGTTAGGTTAGATTTAGTGTGTGTATATGAGTGGGGTAATAGGGCCCTGTGTTATCGAAATTTTGCCCGTGTTAGGTTAGGTTTCGTGTGTGCTTATGAGTGGGGTAATAGGGCCCTGAGTTATCGAAATTTTGCCCGTGTTAGGTTAGGTTTAGTGTGTATATGTGTATGGTAATAGGGCCCTGTGTTATCGAAATTCCGCCCGTGTTAGGTTGGGTTAGTGTATGTATATGAGTGGGGTAATAGGGCCCTGTATTATCGAAATTTTGTCCGTGTTAGGCTAGGTTTAGTGTGTATATGAGTGTGGTAATAGGGCCCTGTGTTATCGAAAATTTGCCCGTGTTGGGTTAGGCGAGTGTGTATTAATGGGGTATTAGGGCCCTGTGTTATGGAAATTTTGCCCGTGTTTGTTTAGGTTTAGTGTGTATATGAGTGTGGTAATAGGGCCCTGTGTTATCGAAATTTTGCCCGTGTTATGTTAGGTCTAGTGTGTATATGAGTGGGGTAGTAGGGCCCTGTGTTATCGAAACTTTGCCCGTGTTAGCTCAGGTTAGTGTGTGTATATGAGTGGGGTAATAGGGCCCTGTGTTATCGAAAATTTGCCCGTGTTAGCTTAGGTTAGTGTGTGTATATGAGTGGGGAAATAGGGCTGTGTGATATCGAAATTTTGCCCGTGTTATGTTAGGTTAGTGTGTATATGAGTGGGGTAATAGGGCCCTGTCTTATCGAAACTTTGCCCGTGTTAGCTTATGTCAGTGTGTGTATATGAGTGGGGTAATAGGGCCCTTTGTTATCGAAATTTTGCCCGTGTTAGTTTAGGGTAGTGTGTATATGAGTGGGTTAATAGGGCCCTGTGTTATCGAAATTTTGCCCGTGATAGGTTAGGCTTAGTGTGTATATCAGTGGGGTAATAGGGAGCGGTATTATCCAAATTTTGCCCGTGTTAGGTAAGGGTTAGTGTGTATATGTGTGGGGTGATAGGGCCCTGTGTTATCGATATTTTGCCCGTGTTAGGATAGGTTAGTGTGTGTATATCAGTGGGGCAATAGGGCCCTGTGTTATCGAAATTTTGCCCGTGTTAGGTTAGGCTTAGTGTGTATATGAGTGGGGTAATAGGGCCCTGTGTTATCGAAAATTTGCCCGTGCTAGGTTAGGGTACTTTGTGTATATGAGTGGGGTAATAGGGCCCTGTGTTATCGAAATTTTGCACGTGTTAGGTTAGGTTTAGTGTGTGTATATGAATGGGGTAATAGGGCCCTTTGTTATCGAAATTTTGCCCGTGTTATGTTAGGGTAGTGTGTATATGAGTGGGGTATTAGGGTCTTGTGTTATCGAAATCTTGCCCGCGCTAGGATTGGCTAGTGTGTTTATATTAGTGGAGTAATAGGGCCCTGTGTTATCGAAATTTTGCCCGTGTTATGTTAGGTTTAGTGTGTGTATATGAGTGGGGTAATAGGGCCCTGCTTTATCGAAACTTTGCCCGTGTTAGGTTAGGTTACTGTGTATATGAGTGGGGTAATAGGGCCCTGTGTTATCGAAACTTTGCACGTGTTAGGGTAGGTTAGTGTGTATATGAGTGGTGTAATAGGGCCCTGTGTTATCGAAATTTTGTCCGTGTTAGTTTAGGTTAGTGGGTATATGATTGGGTAATAGGGCACTGTGTTATCGAAATTTTGCCCGTGTTATGTTAGTTTAGTGTGTATATGAGTGGGGTAATAGGGCCCTGTTTTATCGAAATTTTGCCCGGGTTAGGTTAGGGTAGTGTGTAAATGAGTGGGGTAATAGGGCCCTGTGTTATCGAAATTTTGCCAGTGTTAGGTTAGTTTAGTGTGTATATGAGTGGGGTAATAGGGCCCTGTTTTATCGAAATTTTGCCCGTGTTAGGTTAGGGTAGTGTGTAAATGAGTGGGGTAATAGGGCCCTGTGTTATTGAAATTTTGCCCGTGTTAGGTTAGCTTTAGTGTGTATATGAGTGTGGTATTAGGGCCCTGTGTTATCGAAAATTTGCCCGTGTTAGGTTAGTGTGTATATGAGTGGGGTAACAGGGCCCTATGTTATCAAAATTTTGCCCGTGTTAGGTTAGGTTTAGTGTGTATATGAGTGGGGTAATACGGCCCTGTGTTATCGAAAATTTTCCCGTGTTAGGTTAGGGTACTGTGTGTATATGAGTGTTGTAATAGGGCCCTGTGTTATCGAAATTTTGCCCGTGTTACGTTAGGTTTAGTGTGTGTATATGGGTAGGGTAAGAGGGCCCTGTGTTATCGAAATTTTGCCCGTGTTAGCTTAGGTTTAGTGTGTGTATATGAGTGGGGTATTAGGGCCCTGTGTTATCGAAATTTTGCCCGTGTTAGGTTAGGGTAGTGTGTGTATGAGTGGGGTATTAGGGCCGTGTGTTATCGAAATTTCGCTCGTGTTAGGTTAGGTTAGTGTAGGTATATGAGTGGGGTAATAGGGCCCTGTGTTATCGAAATTTTGCCTGTGTTATGTTAGCTTTAGTGTGTATATGAGTGTGGTAATAGGGCCCTATGTTATCGAAATTTTGCCCATGCTGGGTTAGGTTTAGTGTGTATACGAGTGGGGAAATAGGGCCCTGTGTTATCGATAATTTTCCCGTGTTATGTTAGGTTAGTGTGTATATGAGTGGGGTAATAGGGCCCTGTGTTATCGAAACTTTGCCCGTTTTAGCTTAGGTTAGTGTGTGTATATGAGTGGGGTAATAGGGCCCTTTGTTATCGAAATTTTGCCCGTGTTGGCTTAGGGTAGTGTGTATATGAGTGGGGTATTAGGGCCCTGTGTTATCGAAATTTCGCTCGTGTTAGGTTAGGTTAGTGTATGTATATGAGTGGGGTAATAGGGCCCTGTGTTATCGAAATTTTGCCCGTGTTAGGTTAGCTTTAGTCTGTATATGAGTGTGGTAATAGGGCTCTGCGTTATCGAAAATTTGCCCGTGTTAGGTTAGGTTAATGTGTATATGAGTGGGGTAAAAGGGCCCTATGTTATCGAAATTTTGCCCGTATTAGGTTAGGTTTAGTGTGTATATGAGTGGGGTAATTGGGCCCTGTGTTATCGAAAAGCTTCCCGTGTTAGGTTAGGGTACTGCGTGTATATGAGTGTTGTAATAGGGCCCTGTGTTATCGAAATTTTGCCCGTGTTAGGTTAGATTTAGTGTGTGTATATGAGTGGTGTAATAGGGCCCTGTGTTATCGAAATTCCGCCCGTGTTAGGTTAGGTTAGTGTATGTATATGAGTGGGGTAATAGGGCCCTGTATTATCGCAAGTTTGTCCGTGTTAGGCTAGGTTTAGTGTGTATATGAGTGTGGTAATAGGGCCCTGTGTTATCGAAAATTTGCCCGTGTTAGGTTAGGCGAGTGTGTATTAATGGGGTATTAGGGCCCTGTGTTATGGAAATTTTGCCCGTGTTATGTTAGGTTAGTGTGTATATGAGTGGGGTAATAGGGCCCTGTGTTATCGAAATTTTGCCCGTGTTATGTTAGGTTAGTGTGTATATGAGTGGGGTAATAGGGCCCTGTGTTATCGAAACTTTGCCCGTGTTAGCTTAGGTTAATGTGTGTATATGAGTGGGGAAATAGGGCCGTGTGATATCGAAATTTTGCCCGTGTTATGTTAGGTTAGTGTGTATATGAGTGGGGTAATAGGGCCCTGTGTTATCGAAACTTTGCCCGTGTTAGCTTATGTCAGTGTGTGTATATGAGTGGGTTAATAGGGCAATTTGTTATCGAAATTTTGCCCGTGTTAGTTTAGGGTAGTGTGTATATGAGCGGGTTAATAGGGCCCTGTGTTATCGAAATTTTGCCCGTGTTAGGTTAGGCTTAGTGTGTATATCAGTGGGGTAATAGGGAGCGGTATTATCCAAATTTTGCCCGTGTTAGGTAAGGTTTAGTGTGTATATGTGTGGGGTGATAGGGCCCTGTGTTATCGATATTTTCCCGTGTTAGGATAGGTTAGTGTGTGTATATCAGTGGGGAATAGGGCCCTGTGTTATCGAAGTTTTGCCCATGTTAGGTTAGGCTTAGTGTGTATATGAGTGGGGTAATAGGGCCCTGTGTTATCGAAAATTTGCCCGTGTTAGGTTAGGGTACTTTGCGTATATGAGTGGGGTAATAGGGCCCTGTGTTATCGAAATTTTGCCCGTGTTATGTTAGGGTAATGTGTATATGAGTGGGGTATTAGGGCCCTGTGTTATCGAAATCTTGCCCACGCTAGGATAGGCTAGTGTGTGTATATTAGTGGAGTAATAGGGCCCTGTGTTATCGAAATTTTGCCCGTGTTAGGTTAGGTTTAGTGTGTGTATATGAGCGGGGTAATAGGGCCCTGTTTTATCGAAACTTTGCCCGTGTTAGGTTAGCTTACTGTGTATATGAGTGGGGTAATAGGGCCCTGTGTTATCGAAACTTTGCACGTCTTAGGTTAGGTTAGTGTGTATATGAGTGGGGTAATAGAGCCCTGTGTTATCGAAATTTTGCCCGTGTTAGGTTAGGTTTCGTGTGTGCTTATGAGTGGGGTAATAGGGCCCTGTGTTATCGAAATTTTGCCCGTGTTAGGTTAGGTGTAGTGTGTATATGTGTATGGTAATAGGGCCCTGTGTTATCGAAATTCCGCCCGTGTTATGTTAGGTTAGTGTGTATATGAGTGGGGTAATAGGGCCCTGTGTTATCGAAATTTTGCCTGTGTTATGTTAGCTTTAGTGTGTATATGAGTGTGGTAATAGGGCCCTATGTTATCGAAATTTTGCCCATGCTGGGTTAGGTTTAGTGTGTATACGAGTGGGGAAATAGGGCCCTGTGTTATCGATAATTTTCCCGTGTTATGTTAGGTTAGTGTGTATATGAGTGGGGTAATAGGGCCCTGTGTTATCGAAACTTTGCCCGTTTTAGCTTAGGTTAGTGTGTGTATATGAGTGGGGTAATAGGGCCCTTTGTTATCGAAATTTTGCCCGTGTTGGCTTAGGGTAGTGTGTATATGAGTGGGGTATTAGGGCCCTGTGTTATCGAAATTTCGCTCGTGTTAGGTTAGGTTAGTGTATGTATATGAGTGGGGTAATAGGGCCCTGTGTTATCGAAATTTTGCCCGTGTTAGGTTAGCTTTAGTCTGTATATGAGTGTGGTAATAGGGCTCTGCGTTATCGAAAATTTGCCCGTGTTAGGTTAGGTTAATGTGTATATGAGTGGGGTAAAAGGGCCCTATGTTATCGAAATTTTGCCCGTATTAGGTTAGGTTTAGTGTGTATATGAGTGGGGTAATTGGGCCCTGTGTTATCGAAAAGCTTCCCGTGTTAGGTTAGGGTACTGCGTGTATATGAGTGTTGTAATAGGGCCCTGTGTTATCGAAATTTTGCCCGTGTTAGGTTAGATTTAGTGTGTGTATATGAGTGGTGTAATAGGGCCCTGTGTTATCGAAATTCCGCCCGTGTTAGGTTAGGTTAGTGTATGTATATGAGTGGGGTAATAGGGCCCTGTATTATCGCAAGTTTGTCCGTGTTAGGCTAGGTTTAGTGTGTATATGAGTGTGGTAATAGGGCCCTGTGTTATCGAAAATTTGCCCGTGTTAGGTTAGGCGAGTGTGTATTAATGGGGTATTAGGGCCCTGTGTTATGGAAATTTTGCCCGTGTTATGTTAGGTTAGTGTGTATATGAGTGGGGTAATAGGGCCCTGTGTTATCGAAATTTTGCCCGTGTTATGTTAGGTTAGTGTGTATATGAGTGGGGTAATAGGGCCCTGTGTTATCGAAACTTTGCCCGTGTTAGCTTAGGTTAATGTGTGTATATGAGTGGGGAAATAGGGCCGTGTGATATCGAAATTTTGCCCGTGTTATGTTAGGTTAGTGTGTATATGAGTGGGGTAATAGGGCCCTGTGTTATCGAAACTTTGCCCGTGTTAGCTTATGTCAGTGTGTGTATATGAGTGGGTTAATAGGGCAATTTGTTATCGAAATTTTGCCCGTGTTAGTTTAGGGTAGTGTGTATATGAGCGGGTTAATAGGGCCCTGTGTTATCGAAATTTTGCCCGTGTTAGGTTAGGCTTAGTGTGTATATCAGTGGGGTAATAGGGAGCGGTATTATCCAAATTTTGCCCGTGTTAGGTAAGGTTTAGTGTGTATATGTGTGGGGTGATAGGGCCCTGTGTTATCGATATTTTCCCGTGTTAGGATAGGTTAGTGTGTGTATATCAGTGGGGAATAGGGCCCTGTGTTATCGAAGTTTTGCCCATGTTAGGTTAGGCTTAGTGTGTATATGAGTGGGGTAATAGGGCCCTGTGTTATCGAAAATTTGCCCGTGTTAGGTTAGGGTACTTTGCGTATATGAGTGGGGTAATAGGGCCCTGTGTTATCGAAATTTTGCCCGTGTTATGTTAGGGTAATGTGTATATGAGTGGGGTATTAGGGCCCTGTGTTATCGAAATCTTGCCCACGCTAGGATAGGCTAGTGTGTGTATATTAGTGGAGTAATAGGGCCCTGTGTTATCGAAATTTTGCCCGTGTTAGGTTAGGTTTAGTGTGTGTATATGAGCGGGGTAATAGGGCCCTGTTTTATCGAAACTTTGCCCGTGTTAGGTTAGCTTACTGTGTATATGAGTGGGGTAATAGGGCCCTGTGTTATCGAAACTTTGCACGTCTTAGGTTAGGTTAGTGTGTATATGAGTGGGGTAATAGAGCCCTGTGTTATCGAAATTTTGCCCGTGTTAGGTTAGGTTTCGTGTGTGCTTATGAGTGGGGTAATAGGGCCCTGTGTTATCGAAATTTTGCCCGTGTTAGGTTAGGTGTAGTGTGTATATGTGTATGGTAATAGGGCCCTGTGTTATCGAAATTCCGCCCGTGTTATGTTAGGTTAGTGTGTATATGAGTGGGGTAATAGGGCCCTGTGTTATCGAAATTTTGCCCGTGTTAGGTTAGGTTTAGTGTGAGTATATGAGTGGTGTAATAGGGCCCTGTGCTATCGAAGTGTTGCCCGTGTAGGGTTAGGTTACTGTGTATATGAGTGGGATAATAGGGCCCTGTGTTATCGAAATTTTGCCCGTGTTAGTTTAGGAATGGATAGTGTGTATATGAGTGGGGTATAAGGGCCCTGTGTTATCGAAATTTTGCCCGTGTTAAGTTAGGTTTAGTGTGTCTATATAAGTGGGGTAATAGGGCCCTGTGTTATCGAAATTTTGCCCGTGTTAGGTTAGGTTAGTGTGTATATGAGTGGTGTGATAGGGCTCTGTGTTATAGAAATTCTGTCCGTGTTAGTTTAGGTTAGTGGGTATATGAGTCGGGTAATAGGGCCCTCTGTTATCGAAATTTTGCCCGTGTTAGGTTAGGTTAGTGTGTATATGAGTGGGGTAGTAGGGCCCTGTTTTATCGAAATTTTGCCCGTGTTAGGTTAGGGTAGTGTGTAAATGAGTGGGGTTATAGGGCCCTGTGTTATCGAAATTTTGCCCGTGTTAGGTTAGGGTAGTGTGTATATGAGTGGGGTATTAGGCCCCTGTGTTATCGAAACTTCGCTCGTGTTATGTTAGGTTAGTTTATGTATATGAGTGGGGTAATAGGGCCCTGTGTTATCGAAATTTTGCACGTGTTAGGTTAGGTTTAGTGTGTGTATATGAGTGGGGTAATAGGGCCCTGTGTTATCGAAATTTTGCCCGTGTTATATTAGGGTAGTGTGTATGTGAGTGGGGTATTAGGGCCCTGTGTTTTCGAAATCTTGCCCGCGCTAGGATAGGCTAGTGTGTGTATATTAGTGGAGTAATAGGGCCCTGTGTTATCGAAATTTTGCCCGTGTTAGGTTAGGTTTAGTGTGTGTATATGAGTGGGGTAATAGGGCCCTGTTTTATCGAAACTCTGCCCGTGTTAGGTTAGGTTACTGTGTATATGAGTGGGGTAATAGGGACCTGTGTTTTCGAAACTTTGCACGTGTTAGGTTAGGTTAGTGTGTATATGAGTGGTGTAATAGGGCCCTGTGTTATCGAAATTTTGTCCGTGTTAGTTTAGGTTAGTGGGTATATGAGTGGGTAATAGGGCACTGTGTTATCGAAATTTTGCCAGTGTTAGGTTAGTTTAGTGTGTATATGAGTGGGGTAATAGGGCCCTGTTTTATCGAAATTTTGCCCGTGTTAGGTTAGGGTAGTGTGTAAATGAGTGGGGTAATAGGGCCCTGTGTTATTGAAATTTTGCCCGTGTTAGGTTAGCTTTAGTGTGTATATGAGTGTGGTATTAGGGCCCTGTGTTATCGAAAATTTGCCCGTGTTAGGTTAGTGTGTATATGAGTGGGGTAACAGGGCCCTATGTTATCAAAATTTTGCCCGTGTTAGGTTAGGTTTAGTGTGTATATGAGTGGGGTAATACGGCCCTGTGTTATCCAAAATTTTCCCGTGTTAGGTTAGGGTACTGTGTGTATATGAGTGTTGTAATAGGGCCCTGTGTTATCGAAATTTTGCCCGTGTTACGTTAGGTTTAGTGTGTGTATATGGGTAGGGTAAGAGGGCCCTGTGTTATCGAAATTTTGCCCTGTTAGGTTAGGCTTAGTGTGTTTTATGAGTGGGGTAATAGGGCCCTATGTTATCGAAATTTTGCCCGTGTTAGGTTAGGTTTAGTGTGTATATGTGTATGGTAATAGGGTCCTGTGTTATCGAAATTCCCCCCGTGTTAGGTTAGGTTAGTGTATGTATAAGAGTGGGGTAATAGGGCCCTGTGTTATCGAAATTTTGCCCGTGTTATGTTAGGTTAGTGTGTTTATGAGTGGGGTAATAGGGCCCTGTGTTATCGAAATTTTGCCCGTGTTAGCTTAGGTTAGTGTGTGTATATGAGTGGGGTAATAGGGCCCTGTGTTATCGAAACTTTTCCCGTGTTAGCTTAGGTTAGTGTGTGTATATGAGTGGGGAAATAGGGCTGTGTGATATCGAAATTTTGCCCGTGTTATCTTAGGTTAGTGTGTATATGAGTGGGGTAATAGGGCCCTGTGTTATCGAAATTTTGCCCGTGTTAGGTTAGGTTTAGTGTGTGTATATGAGTGGTGTAATAGGGCCCAGTGTTATCGAAATTTTGCACGTGTTAGGTTAGGTTTAGTGTGTGTATATGAGTGGGGTAATAGGGCCCTGAGTTATCGAAAGTTTGCCCGTGTTAGGTTAGGTTAGTGTGTATATGAGTGGTGTAACAGGGCCCTATGTTATCGAAATTTTGCCCGTGTTAGGTTAGGTTTAGTGTGTATATGAGTGGGGTAATAGGGCCCTGTGTTATCGAAAATTTTCCCGTGTTATGTTAGGTTAGTGTGTATATGAGTGGGGTAATAGGGCCCTGTGTTATCGAAATTTTGCCCGTGTTGGGTTAGGTTTAGTGTGTATATGAGTGGGGTAATAGGGCCCTGTGTTATCGAAAATTTTCCCGTGTTATGTTAGGTTAGTGTGTATATGAGTGGGGTAATAGGGCCCTGTGTTATCGAAACTTTGCCCGTGTTAGCTTAGGTTAGTGTGTGTATATGAGTGGGGTAATAGGGCCCTTTGTTATCGAAATTTTGCCCGTGTTGGCTTAGGGTAGTGTGTATATGAGTGGGGTATTAGGGCCCTGTGTTATCGAAATTTCGCTCGTGTTAGGTTAGGTTAGTGTATGTATGTGAGTGGGGTAATAGGGCCCTGTGTTATCGAAATTTTGCCCGTGTTAGGTTAGCTTTAGTCTGTATATGAGTGTGGTAATAGGGCTCTGCGTTATCGAAAATTTGCCCGTGTTAGGTTAGGTTAGTGTGTATATGAGTGGGGTAAAAGGGCCCTATGTTATCGAAATTTTGCCCGTGTTAGGTTAGGTTTAGTGTGTATATGAGTGGGGTAATTGGGCCCTGTGTTATCGAAAAGCTTCCCGTGTTAGGTTTGGGTACTGCGTGTATATGAGTGTTGTAATAGGGCCCTGAGTTATCGAAATTTTGCCCGTGTTAGGTTAGATTTAGTGTGTGTATATGAGTGGGGTAATACGGCCCTGTGTTATCGAAATTTTGCCCGTGTTAGGTTAGGTTTCGTGTGTGCTTATGAGTGGGGTAATAGGGCCCTGTGTTATCGAAATTTTGCCCGTGTTAGGTTAGGTTTAGTGTGTATATGTGTATGGTAATAGGGCCCTGTGTTATCGAAATTCCGCCCGTGTTAGGTTAGGTTAGTGTATGTATATGAGTGGGGTAATAGGGCCCTGTATTATTGAAATTTTGTCCGTGTTAGGCTAGGTTTAGTGTGTATATGAGTGTGGTAATAGGGCCCTGTGTTATCGAAAATTTGCCCGTGTTAGGTTAGGCGAGTGTGTATTAATGGGGTATTAGGGCCCTGTGTTATGGAAATTTTGCCCGTGTTATGTTAGGTTTAGTGTGTATATGAGTGTGGTAATAGGGCCCTGTGTTATCGAAATTTTGCCCGTGTTAGGTTAGCCTTAGTGTGTATATGAGTGTGGTAAAAGGGTCCTGTGTTATCGAAATTTTGCCCGTGTTATGTTAGGTCTAGTGTGTATATGAGTGGGGTAGTAGGGCCCTGTGTTATCGAAACTTTGCCCGTGTTAGCTTAGGTTAGTGTGTGTATATGAGTGGGGTAATAGGGCCCTGTGTTATCGAAAATTTGCCCGTGTTAGCTTAGGTTAGTGTGTGTATATGAGTGGGGAAATAGGGCTGTGTGATATCGAAATTTTGCCCGTGTTATGTTAGGTTAGTGTGTATACGAGTGGGGTAATAGGGCCCTGTCTTATCGAAACTTTGCCCGTGTTAGCTTATGTCAGTGTGTGTATATGAGTGGGGTAATAGGGCCCTTTGTTATCGAAATTTTGCCCGTGTTAGTTTAGGGTAGTGTGTATATGAGTGGGTTAATAGGGCCCTGTGTTATCGAAATTTTGCCCGTGTTAGGTTAGGCTTAGTGTGTATATCAGTGGGGTAATAGGGAGCGGTATTATCCAAATTTTGCCCGTGTTAGGTAAGGGTTAGTGTGTATATGTGTGGTGTGATAGGGCCCTGTGTTATCGATATTTTGCCCGTATTAGGATAGGTTAGTGTGTGTATATCTGTGGGGCAATAGGGCCCTGTGTTATCGAAATTTTGCCCGTGTTAGGTTAGGCTTAGTGTGTATACGAGTGGGGTAATAGGGCCCTGTGTTATCGAAAATTTGCCCGTGCTAGGTTAGGGTACTTTGTGTATATGAGTGGGGTAATAGGGCCCTGTGTTATCGAAATTTTGCACGTGTTAGGTTAGGTATAGTGTTTGTATATGAGTGGGGTAATAGGGCCCTGTGTTATCGAAATTTTGCCCGTGTTATGTTAGGGTAGTGTGTATATGAGTGGGGTATTAGGGCCCTGTGTTATCGAAATCTTGCCCGCGCTAGGATTGGCTAGTGTGTTTATATTAGTGGAGTAATAGGGCCCTGTGTTATCGAAATTTTGCACCTGTTATGTTAGGTTTAGTGTGTGTATATGAGTGGGGTAATAGGGCCCTGCTTTATCGAAACTTTGCCCGTGTTAGGTTAGGTTACTGTGTATATGAGTGGGGTAATAGGGCCCTGTGTTATCGAAACTTTGCTCGTGTTAGGGTAGGTTAGTGTGTATATGAGTGGTGTAATAGGGCCCTGTGTTATCGAAATTTTGTCCGTGTTAGTTTAGGTTAGTGGGTATATGATTGGGTAATAGGGCACTGTGTTATCGAAATTTTGCCCGTGTTATGTTAGTTTAGTGTGTATATGAGTGGGGTAATAGGGCCCTGCTTTATCGAAATTTTGCCCGGGTTAGGTTAGGGTAGTGTGTAAATGAGTGGGGTAATAGGGCCCTGTGTTATCGAAATTTTGCCCGTGTTAGGTAAGGGTAGTGTGTATATGAGTGGGGTATTAAGGGCCCTGTGTTGTCGAAATTTCGCTCGTGTTAGGTTAGGTTAGTGTATGTATATGAGTGGGGTAATAGGGCCCTGTGGTATCGAAATTTTGCCCGTCTTAGGTTAGGTTTAGTGTGTGTATATGAGTGGTGTAATAGGGCCCTGTGTTATCGAAATTTTGCCCGTGTTAGGTTAGGTTACTGTGTATATGAGTGGGGTAATAGGGCCCTGTGTTATCGAAATTTTGCCCGTGTTAGGTTAGTGGGTATATGATTGGGGTAATACGGCCCTGTGTTATCGAAATTTTCCCCGATTTAGTTTAGGTATGGGTAGTGTGTATATGAGTGGGGTAATAGGGCCCTGTGTTATCGAAATTTTGCCCGTGTTAGCTTAGGTTTAGTGTGTGTATATGAGTGGGGTAATAGGGCCCTGTGTTATCGAAATTTTGCCGTGTTAGGTTAGGGTAGTGTGTGTATGAGTGGGGTATTAGGGCCGTGTGTTATCGAAATTGCGCTCGTGTTAGGTTAGGTTAGTGTGTGTATATGAGTGGGGTAATAGGGCCCTGTGTTATCGAAACTTTGCCCGTGTTAGCTTAGGTTAGTGTATGTATATGAGTGGGGTAATAGGGCCCTGTATTATCGAAATTTTGTCCGTGTTAGGCTAGGTTATTGTGTATATGAGTGTGGTAATAGGGCCCTGTGTTATCGAAAATTTGCCCGTGTTAGGTTAGGCGAGTGTGTATTAATGGGGTATTAGGGCCCTGTGTTATGGAAATTTTGCCCGTGTTATGTTAGGTTAGTGTGTATATGAGTGGGGTAATAGGGCCCTGTGTTATCGAAATTTTGCCCGTGTTATGTTAGGTTAGTGTGTATATGAGTGGGGTAATAGGGCCCTGTGTTATCGAAACTTTGCCCGTGTTAGCTTATGTCAGTGTGTGTATATGAGTGGGTTAATAGGGCAATTTGTTATCGAAATTTTTCCCGTGTTAGTTTAGGGTAGTGTGTATATGAGCGGGTTAATAGGGCCCTGTGTTATCGAAATTTTGCCCGTGTTAGGTTAGGCTTAGTGTGTATATCAGTGGGGTAATAGGGAGCGGTATTATCCAAATTTTGCCCGTGTTAGGTAAGGTTTAGTGTGTATATGTGTGGGGTGATAGGGCCCTGTGTTATCGATATTTTGCCCGTGTTAGGATAGGTGAGTGTGTGTATATCAGTGGGGAATAGGGCCCTGTGTTATCGAAATTTTGCCCGTGTTAGGTTAGGCTTAGTGTGTATATGAGTGGGGTAATAGGGCCCTGTGTTATCGAAAATTTGCCCGTGTTAGGTTAGGGTACTTTGCGTATATGAGTGGGGTAATAGGGCCCTGTGTTATTGAAACTTTGCACGTGTTAGGTTAGGTTTAGTGTGTGTATATGAGTGGGGTAATAGGGCCCTGTGTTATCGAAATTTTGCCCGTGTTATGTTAGGGTAGTGTGTATATGAGTGGGGTATTAGGGCCCTGTGTTATCGAAATCTTGCCCGCGCTAGGATAGGCTAGTGTGTGTATATTAGTGGAGTAATAGGGCCCTGTGTTATCGAAATTTTGCCCGTGTTAGGTTAGGTTTAGTGTGTGTATATGAGCGGGGTAATAGGGCCCTGTTTTATCGAAACTTTGCCCGTGTTAGGTTAGCTTACTGTGTATATGAGTGGGGTAATAGGGCCCTGTGTTATCGAAACTTTGCATGTCTTAGGTTAGGTTAGTGTGTATATGAGTGGGGTAATAGGGCCCTGTGTTATCGAAATTTTGCCCGTGTTAGGTTAGGTTTCGTGTGTGCTTATGAGTGGGGTAATAGGGCCCTGTGTTATCGAAATTTTGCCCGTGTTAGGTTAGGTTTAGTGTGTATATGTGTATGGTAATAGGGGCCTGTGTTATTGAATTTCCGCCCGTGTTAGGCTAGGTTTAGTGTGTATATGAGTGTGATAATAGGGCCCTGTGTTACCGAAATTTTGCCCGTGTTATGTTAGGTTAGTGTGTATATGAGTGGGGTAATAGGGCCCTGTGTTATCGAAATTTTGCCCGTGTTAGGTTATGTTTAGTGTGAGTATATGAGTGGTGTAATAGGGCCCTGTGTTATCGAAATTTTGCCCGTGTAGGGTTAGGTTACTGTGTATATGAGAGGGGTAATAGGGCCCTGTGTTATCGAAATTTTGCCCGTGTTAGTTTAGGTATGGGTAGTGTGTATATGAGTGGGGTATAAGGGCCCTGTGTTATCGAAATTTTGCCCGTGTTAGGTTAGGTTTAGTGTGTGTATATGAGTGGGGTAATAGGGCCCTGTGTTATCGAAATTTTGCCCGTGTTAGGTTAGGTTAGTGTGTATATGAGTGGTGTGATAGGGCTCTGTGTTATAGAAATTTTGTCCGTGTTAGTTTAGGTTAGTGGGTATATGAGTCTGGTAATAGGGCCCTCTGTTATCGAAATTTTGCCCGTGTTAGGTTAGGTTAGTGTGTATATGAGTGGGGTAGTAGGGCCCTGTTTTATCGAAATTTTGCCCCTGTTAGGTTAGGGTAGTGTGTATATGAGTGGGGTATTAGGGCCCTGTGTTATCGAAACTTCGCTCGTGTTAGGTTAGGTAAGTTTATGTATATGAGTGGGGTAATAGGGCCCTGTGTTATCGAAATTTTACACGTGTTAGGTTAGGTTTAGTGTGTGTATATGAGTGGGGTAATAGGGCCCTATGTTATCGAAATTTTGCCCGTGTTAGGTTAGGGTAGTGTGTATGTGAGTGGGGTATTAGGGCCCTGTGTTATCGAAATCTTGCCCGCGATAGGATAGGCTAGTGTGTGTATATTAGTGGAGTAATAGGGCCCTGTGTTATCGAAATTTTGCTCGTGTTAGGTTAGGTTTAGTGTGTGTATATGAGTGGGGTAATAGGGCCCTGCTTTATCGAAACTTTGCCCGTGTTAGGTTAGGTTACACTGTATATGAGTGGGGTAATAGGGCCCTGTGTTTTCGAAACTTTGCACGTGTTAGGTTAGGTTAGTGTGTATATGAGTGGTGTAATAGGGCCCTGTGTTATCGAAATTTTGTCCGTGTTAGTTTAGGTTAGTGGGTATATGAGTGGGTAATAGGGCACTGTGTTATCGAAATTTTGCCCGTGTTAGGTTAGTTTAGTGTGTATATGAGTGGGGTAATAGGGCCCTGTTTTATCGAAATTTTGCCCGTGTTACGTTAGGTTTAGTGTGTGTATATGGGTAGGGTAATAGGGCCCTGTGTTATCGAAATTTTGCCCTGTTAGTTTAGGTTTAGTGTGTTTTTATGAGTGGGGTAATAGGGCCCTATGTTATCGAAATTTTGTCCGTGTTAGGTTAGGTTTAGTGTGTATATGTGTATGGTAATAGGGTCCTGTGTTATCGAAATTCCCCCCGTGTTAGGTTAGGTTAGTGTATGTATATGAGTGGGGTAATAGGGCCCTGTGTTATAGAAATTTTGCCCTGGTAGGTTAGCTTTAGTGTGTATATGAGTGTGGTAATAGGGCCCTGTGTTATCGAAATTTTGCCCGTGTTATGTTAGGTTAGTGTGTTTATGAGTGGGGTAATAGGGCCCTGTGTTATCGAAATTTTGCCCGTGTTAGCTTAGGTTAGTGTGTGTATATGAGTGGGGTAATAGGACCCTGTGTTATCGAAACTTTTCCCGTGTTAGCTTAGGTTAGTGTGTGTATATGAGTGGGGAAATAGGGCCGTGTGATATCGAAATTTTGCCCGTGTTATGTTAGGTTAGTGTGTATATGAGTGGGGTAATAGGGCCCTGTGTTATCGAAATTTTGCCCGTGTTAGTTTAGGTATGGGTAGTGTGTATATGAGTGGGGTAATAGGACCCTGTGTTATCGAAATTTTGCCCGTGTTAGGTTAGGTTTAGTGTGTGTATATGAGTGGGGTAATAGGGCCCTGTGTTATCGAAAGTTTGCCCGTGTTAGGTTAGGTTAGTGTGTATATGAGTGGTGTAACAGGGCCCTATGTTATCGAAATTTTGCCCGTGTTAGGTTAGGTTTAGTGTGTATATGAGTGGGGTAATAGGGCCCTGTGTTATCGAAAATTTTCCCGTGTTATGTTAGGTTAGTGCGTATATGAGTGGGGTAATAGGGCCCTGTCTTATCGAAATTTTGTCCGTGTTAGTTTAGTTTTTAGGGTATATGAGTGGGGTAATAGGGCCCTGTGTTATCGAAATTTTGCCCGTTTTAGGTTAGGGTAGTGTGTATATGAGTGGGGTAATAGGGCCCTGTTTTATCGAAATTTTGCCCGTGTTAGGTTAGGGTAGTGTGTATATGAGTGGGGTAATAGGGCCCTGTTTTATCGAAATTTTGCCCGTGTTAGGTTAGGTTTAGTGTGTATATGAGTGGGGTAATTGGGCCCTGTGTTATCGAAAATCTTCCCGTGTTAGGTTAGGGTACTGCGTGTATATGAGTGTTGTAATAGGGCCCTGTGTTATCGAAATTTTGCCCGTGTTAGGTTAGGTTTCGTGTGTGCTTATGAGGGGGTAATAGGGCCCTGTGTTATCGAAATTTTGCCCGTGTTAGGTTTGGTTTAGTGTGTATATGTGTATGGTAATAGGGCCCTGTGTTATCGAAATTCCGCCCGTGTTAAGTTAGGTTAGTGTATGTATATGAGTGAGGTAATAGGGCCCTGCTTTATCGAAATTTTGTCCGTGTTAGGCTAGGTTTAATGTGTATATGAGTGTGGTAATAGGGCCCTGTGTTATCGAAAATTTGCCCGTGTTAGGTTAGGCGAGTGTGTATTAATGGGGTATTAGGGCACGGTGTTATGGAAATTTTGCCCGTGTTATGTTAGGTTAGTGTGTATATGAGTGGGGTAATAGGGCCCTGTGTTATCGAAGCTTTGCCCGTGTTAGCTTAGGTTAGTGTGTGTATATGAGTGGGGTAATAGGGCCCTATGTTATCGAAACTTTGCCCGTGTTAGCTTAGGTTAGTGTGTGTATATGAGTGGGGAAATAGGGCCGTGTGATATCAAAATTTTGCCCGTGTTATGTTCGGTTAGTGTGTATATGAGTGGGGTAATAGGGCCCTGTGTTATCGAAACTTTGCCCGTGTTAGCTTATGTCAGTGTGTGTATTTGAGTGGGGTAATAGGGCCCTTTGTTATCGAAATTTTGCCCGTGTTAGTTTAGGGTAGTGTGTATATGAGTGGGTTAATAGGGCCCTGTGTTATCGAAATTTTGCCCGTGTTAGGTTAGGTTTAGTGTGTATATCAGTGGGGTAATAGGGAGCGGTATTATCCAAATTTTGCCCGTGTAGGTAAGGTTTAGTGTGTATATGTGTGGGGTGATAGGGCCCTGTGTTGTCGATATTTTGCCCGTGTTAGGATAGGTTAGTGTGTGTATATCAGTGGGGCAACAGGGCCCTGTGTTATGGAAATTTTGCCCGTGTTAGGTTAGGCTTAGTGTGTATATGA
The DNA here is from genome assembly GCA_030765045.1 of Tenodera sinensis. Taxonomy (NCBI): domain Eukaryota; kingdom Metazoa; phylum Arthropoda; class Insecta; order Mantodea; family Mantidae; genus Tenodera; species Tenodera sinensis. The sequence goes on from CM060967.1 coordinate 102,266,726, forward strand.
GTGGGGTAATAGGGCCCTGTGTTATCGAAAATTTACCCGTGTTAGGTTAGGGTACTTTGTGTATATGAGTGGGGTAATAGGGTCCTGTGTTATCGAAATTTTGCACGTGTTAGGTAGGTTTAGTGTGTGTATATGAGTGGGGTAATAGGGCCCTGTGTTATCGAAGTTTTGCCCGTGTTATGTTGGGGTAGTGTGTACATGAGTGGGGTATTAGGGCCCTGTGTTATCGAAATCTTGCCCGCGTTAGGATAGGTTAGTGTGTGTATATTAGTGAAGTAATAGGGCCCTGTGTTATCGAAATTTTGCCCGTGTTAGTTTAGGTTTATAGTGTGTATATGAGTGGGATAATAGGGCCCTGTTTTAACGAAATTTTGCCCGTGTTAGGTTAGGTTACTGTGTATATGAGTGGGGTAATAGGGCCCTGTGTTATCGAAATTTTGCCCGTGTTAGGTTAGTGGGTATATGATTGGGGTAATACGGCCCTGTGTTATCGAAATTTTCCCCGATTTAGTTTAGGTATGGGTAGTGTGTATATGAGTGGGGTAATAGGGCCCTGTGTTATCGAAATTTTGCCCGTGTTAGCTTAGGTTTAGTGTGTGTATATGAGTGGGGTAATAGGGCACTGTGTTATCGAAATTTTGCCCGTGTTAGGTTAGTTTAGTGTGTATATGAGTGAGGTAATAGGGCCCTGTTTTATCGAAATTTTGCCCGTGTTAGGTTAGGGTAGTGTGTAAATGAGTGGGGTAATAGGGCCCTGTGTTATCGAAATTTTTCCTGTGTTAGGTTAGGGTATTGTGTATATGAGTGGGGTATTAAGGGCCCTGTGTTATCGAAATTTCGCTCGTGTTAGGTTAGGTTAGTGTATGTATATGAGTGGGGTAATAGGGCCCTGTGTTATCGAAATTTTTCCCGTGTTAGGTTAGCTTTAGTGTGTATATGAGTGTGGTATTAGTGCCCTGTGTTATCGAAATTTTGCCCGCGTTAGGTTAGGTTAGTCTGTATATGAGTGGTGTAATAGGGCCCTGTGTTATCGAAATTTTGTCCGTGTTAGTTTAGGTTAGTGGGTATATGAGTGGTGTAATAGGGCCCTGTGTTATCGAAATTTTGTCCGTGTTAGTTTAGGTTAGTGGGTATATGAGTGCGTAATAGGGCACTGTGTTATCGAAATTTTGCCCGTGTTAGGTTAGTTTAGTGTGTATATGAGTGAGGTAATAGGGCCCTGTTTTATCGAAATTTTGCCCGTGTTAGGTTAGGGTAGTGTGTAAATGAGTGGGGTAATAGGGCCCTGTGTTATCGAAATTTTGCCCGTGTTAGTTTAGGTATGGGTAGTGTGTATATGAGTGGGGTATTAAGGGCCCTGTGTTATCGAAATTTCGCTCGTGTTAGGTTGGGTTAGTGTATGTATATGAGCGGGGTAATTGGGCCCAGTGTTATCGAAATTTTGCCCGTGTTAGGTTAGCTTTAGTGTGTATATGGGTGTGGTATTAGGGCCCTGTGTTATCGAAAATTTGCCCGTGTTAGGTTAGGTTAGTGTGTATATGAGTGGGGTAACAGGGCCCTATGTTATCATAATTTTGCCCGTGTTAGGTTAGGTTTAGTGTGTATATGAGTGGGGTAATGCGGCCCTGTGTCATCGAAAATTTTCCCGTGTTAGATTAGCGTACTGTGTGTATATGAGTGTTGTAATAGGGCCCTGTATTATCGAAATTTTGCCCGTGTTAAGTTAGGTTTAGTGTGTATATGTGTATGGTAATAGGGTCCTGTGTTATCGAAATTCCCCCCGTGTTAGGTTAGGTTAGTGTATGTATATGAGTGGGGTAATAGGGCCCTGTGTTATCGAAATTTTGCCCGTGTTAGGTTAGCTTTAGTGTGTATATGAGTGTGGTAATAGGGCCCTGTGTTATCGAAATTTTGCCCGTGTTATGTTAGGTTAGTGTGTATGAGTGGGGTAATAGGGCCCTGTGTTATCGAAACTTTGCCCGTGTTAGCTTAGGTTAGTGTGTGTATATGAGTAGGGTAATAGGGCCCTGTGTTATCGAAACTTTGCCCGTGTTAGCTTAGGTTAGTGTGTGTATATGAGTGGGGAAATAGGGCCGTGTGATATCGAAATTTTGCCCGTGTTGTGTTAGGTTAGTGTGTATATGAGTGGGATAATAGGGCCCTGTGTTATCGAAATTTTGCCCGTGTTAGGTTAGGTTTAGTGTGTGTATATGAGTGGTGTAATAGGGCCCTGTGTTATCGAAATTTTGCCCGTGTTAGGTTAGGTTACTGTGTATATGAGTGGGGTAATAGGGCCCTGTGTTATCGAAATTTTGCCCGGGTTAGGTTAGTTTAGTGGGTATATGAGTGTGGTAATAGGGCCCTGTGTTAACGAAATTTTGTCCCTGTTAGGTTAGGTTTAGAGTGTGTATATGAGTGGGGTAATAGGGCCCTGTGTTATCGAAATTTTGCCCGTGTTAGGTTAGGTTAGTGTGTATATGAGTGGTGTAATAGGGCTCTGTGTTATCGAAATTTTGTCCGTGTTAGTTTAGGTTAGTGGGTATATGAGTGGGGTAATAGGGCCCTGTGTTATCGAAATTTTGCCCGTGTTAGGTTAGGTTAGTGTGTATATGAGTGGTGTAATAGGGCTCTGTGTTATCGAAATTTTGTCCGTGTTAGTTTAGGTTAGTGGGTATATGAGTGGGGTAATAGGGCCCTGTGTTATCGAAATTTTGCCCGTGTTAGATTATGTTAGTGTGTATATGAGTGGGGTAGTAGGGCCCTGTTTTATCGAAATTTTGCCCGTGTTAGGTTAGGGTAGTGTGTAAATGAGTGGGGTTATAGGGCCCTGTGTTATCGAAAATTTGCCCGTGTTAGGTTAGTGTGTATATGAGTTGGGTAAGAGGGCCCTATGTTATCAAAATTTTGCCCATGTTAGGTTAGGTTTAGTGTGTATATGAGTGGGGTAATACGGCCCTGTGTTATCGAAAATTTTCCCGTGTTAGGTTAGGGTACTGTGTGTATATGAGTGTTGTAATAGGGCCCTGTGTTATCGAAATTTTGCCCGTGTTATGTTAGCTTTAGTGTGTATATGAGTGTGGTAATAGGGCCCTGTGTTATCGAAAATTTGCCCGTGTTAGGTTAGGTTAGTGCGTATATGAGTGGGGTAACAGGGCCCTATGTTATCGAAATTTTCCCCGTGTTAGGTTAGGTTTAATGTGTATATGAGTGGGGTTATAGGGCCGTGTGTTATCGAAAATTTGCCCGTGTAAGGTTAGGTTTAGTGTGTGTATATGAGTGGGGTATTAGGGCCCTGTGTTATCGAAATTTTGTCCGTGTTAGTTTAGGTTAGTGGGTATATGAGTGGGGTAATAGGGCCCTGTGTTATCGAAATTTTACCCGTGTTAGGTTAGGGTAGTGTGTATATGAGTGGGGTATTAAGGGCCCTGTGTTATCGAAATTTCGCTCGTGTTATGTTAGGTTAGTGTATGCATATGAGTGGGGTAATAGGGCCCTGTGTTATCGAAATTTTGCCCGTGTTAGGTTAGCTTTAGTGTGTATATGAGTGTGGTATTAGGGCCCTGTGTTATCGAAAATTTGCCCGTGTTAGGTAAGGTTAGTGTGTATATGAGTGGGGTAACAGGGCCCTGTGTTATCAAAATTTTGCCCGTGTTAGGTTAGGTTTAGTGTGTATATGAGTGGGGTAATACGGCCCTGCGTTATCGAAAATTTTCCCGTGCTAGGTTAGGGTACTGTGTGTATATAAGTGTTGTAATAGGGCCCTGTGTTATCGAAATTTTGCCCGTGTTAGGTTAGGTTTAGTGTGTGTATATGAGTAGTTTAATAGGGCCCTGTGTTATCGAAACTTTGCCCGTGTTAGGTTAGGTTTAGTGCGTGTTTATGAGTGGGGTAATAGGGCCGGTGTTATCGAAATTTTGCCCGTGTTAGGTTAGGTTTAGTGTGTATATGTGTATGGTAATAGGGTCCTGTGTTATCGAAATTCCCCCCGTGTTAGGTTAGGTTAGTGTATGTATATGAGTGGGGTAATAGGGCCCTGTGTTATCGAAATTTTGCCCGTGTTAGGTTAGCTTTAGTGTGTATATGAGTGTGGTAATAGGACCCTGTGTTATCGAAACTTTGCCCGTGTTAGCTTAGGTTAGTGTGTGTATATGAGTGAGGTAATAGGGCCCTTTGTTATCGAAATTTTGCCCGTGTTAGTTTAGGGTAGTGTGTATATGAGTGGGTTAATAGGGCCCTGTGTTATCGAAATTTTGCCCGTGTTGGGTTAGGTTTAGTGTGTATATCAGTGGGGTAATAGGGAGCGGTATTATCCAAATTTTGCCCGTGTTAGGTAAGGTTTAGTGTGTCCATGTGCGGGGTAATAGGGCCCTGTGTTATCGATATTTTGCCCGTGTTAGGATAGGTTAGTGTGTGTATATCAGTGGGGCAATAGGGCCCTGTGTAATCGAAATTTTTCCCATGATAGGTTAGGTTTAGTGTGTATATTAGTGGGGTAATAGGGCCCTGTGTTATCGAAAATTTGCCCGTGTTAGTTTAGGGTACTTTGTGTATATGAGTGGGGCAATAGGGCCCTGTGTTATCGAAATTTTGCACGTGTTAGGTTAGGTTTAGTGTGTGTGTATATGAGTGGGGTAATAGGGCCCAGTGTTATCGAAATTTTGCCCATGTTAGGTTAGGGTAGTGTGTATATGAGTGCGGTATTAGGGCCCTGTGTTATCGAAATTTTGCCCGCGTTAGGATAGGTTAGTGTGTGTATATTAGTGGAGTAATAGGGCCCTGTGTTATCGAAATTTTGCCCGTGTTAGGTTAGGTTTAGTCTGTATATATGAGTGGGGTAATAGGGCCCTGTGTTATCAAAATTTTGCCCGTGTTAGGTTAGCTTTATGTGTATATGAGTGGGGTAATAGGGCCCTGTGTTATCGAAATTTTGCCCGTGTTAGGTTAGGTTAGTGGGTATATGAGTGGGGTAATAGGGCCCTGTGTAATCGAAATTTTGCCCGTGTGAGGTTAGGTTTAGTGTGTGTATATGAGTAGGGTAATAGGGCCCTGTGTTATCGAAATTTTGCCCGTGTTAGGTTAGGGTAGTGTGTAAATCAGTGGGGTAATAGGGCCCTGTGTTATCGAAATTTTGCCCGTGTTAGGTTAGGGTAGTGTGTATATGAGTGGGGTATTAGGGCCCTGTGTTATCGAAATTTCTCCCGTGCTAGGTTAGGTTAGTGTATGTATATAAGTGGGGTAACAGGGCCCTGTGTTATAGAAATTTTGCCCGTGTTAGGTTACCTTTAGTGTGTATATCAGTGTGGTAATAGGGCCCTGTGTTATCGAAATTTTGCCTGTGTTAGGCTAGGGTATTGTGTATATGAGTGGGGTATTAAGGGCCCTGTGTTATCGAAATTTCGCTCGTGTTAGGTTAGGTTAGTGTATGTATATGAGTGGGGTAATAGGGCCCTGTGTTATCGAAATTTTTCCCGTGTTAGGTTAGCTTTAGTGTGTATATGAGTGAGGTAATAGGGCCCTGTTTTATCGAAATTTTGCCCGTGTTAGGTTAGGGTAGTGTGTAAATGAGTGGGGTAATAGGGCCCTGTGTTATCGAAATTTTGCCCGTGTTAGTTTAGGTATGGGTAGTGTGTATATGAGTGGGGTATTAAGGGCCCTGTGTTATCGAAATTTCGCTCGTGTTAGGTTAGGTTAGTGTATGTATATGAGCGGGGTAATAGGGCCCAGTGTTATCGAAATTTTGCCCGTGTTAGGTTAGCTTTAGTGTGTATATGAGTGTGGTATTAGGGCCCTGTGTTATCGAAAATTTGCCCGTGTTAGGTTAGGTTAGTGTGTATATGAGTGGGGTAACAGGGCCCTATGTTATCATAATTTTGCCCGTGTTAGGTTAGGTTTAGTGTGTATATGAGTGGGGTAATACGGCCCTGTGTCATCGAAAATTTTCCCGTGCTAGGTTAGCGTACTGTGTGTATATGAGTGTTGTAATAGGGCCCTGTGTTATCGAAATTTTGCCCGTGTTAAGTTAGGTTTAGTGTGTATATGTGTATGGTAATAGGGTCCTGTGTTATCGAAATTCCCCCCGTGTTAGGTTAGGTTAGTGTATGTATATGAGTGGGGTAATAGGGCCCTGTGTTATCGAAATTTTGCCCGTGTTAGGTTAGCTTTAGTGTGTATATGAGTGTGGTAATAGGGCCCTGTGTTATCGAAATTTTGCCCGTGTTATGTTAGGTTAGTGTATATGAGTGGGGTAATAGGGCCCTGTGTTATCGAAACTTTGCCCGTGTTAGCTTATTTTAGTGTGTGTATATGAGTAGGGTAATAGGGCCCTGTGTTATCGAAACTTTGCCCGTGTTAGCTTAGGTTAGTGTGTGTATATGAGTGGGGAAATAGGGCCGTGTGATATCGAAATTTTGCCCGTGTTATGTTAGGTTAGTGTGTATATGAGTGGGATAATAGGGCCCAGTGTTATCGAAATTTTGCCCGTGTTAGGTTAGGTTTAGTGTGTGTATATGAGTGGTGTAATAGGGCCCTGTGTTATCGAAATTTTGCCCGTGTTAGGTTAGGTTACTGTGTATATGAGTGGGGTAATAGGGCCCTGTGTTATCGAAATTTTGCCCGGGTTAGGTTAGTTTAGTGGGTATATGAGTGGGGTAATAGGGCCCTGTGTTAACGAAATTTTGTCCGTGTTAGGTTAGGTTTAGTGTGTGTATATGAGTGGGGTAATAGGGCCCTGTGTTATCGAAATTTTGCCCGTGTTAATTTACGTAAGGGTAGTGTGTATATGAGTGGGGAAATAGGGCCCTGTGTTATCGAAATTTTGCCCGTGTTAGGTTAGGTTTAGTGTGTGTATATGAGTGGGGTAATAGGGCCCTGTGTTATCGAAATTTTGCCCGTGTTAGGTTAGGTTAGTGTGTATATGAGTGGTGTAATAGGGCTCTGTGTTATCGAAATTTTGTCCGTGTTAGTTTAGGTTAGTGGGTATATGAGTGGGGTAATAGGGCCCAGTGTTATCGAAATTTTGCCCGTGTTAGGTTAGGTTAGTGTGTATATGAGTGGGGTAGTAGGGCCCTGTTTTATCGAAATTTTGCCCGTGTTAGGTTAGGGTAGTGTGTAAATGAGTGGGGTTATAGGGCCCTGTGTTATCGAAATTTTGTCCGTGTTAGGTTAGGGTAGTGTGTATATGAGTGGGGCATTAGGGCCCTGTGTTATCGAAACTTCGCTCGTGTTAGGTTAGGTTAGTGTATGTATATGAGTGGGGTAATAGGGCCCAGTGTTATCGAAATTTTGCCCGTGTTATGTTAGCTTTAGTGTGTATATGAGTGTGGTAATAGGGCCCTGTGTTATCGAAAATTTGCCCGTGTTAGGTTAGGTTAGTGTGTATATGAGTGGGGTAACAGGGCCCTATGTTATCGAAATTTTCCCCGTGTTAGGTTAGGTTTAATGTGTATATGAGTGGGGTTATAGGGCCGTGTGTTATCGAAAATTTGCCCGTGTAAGGTTAGGTTTAGTGTGTGTATATGAGTGGGGTATTAGGGCCCTGTGTTATCGAAATTTTGTCCGTGTTAGTTTAGGTTAGTGGGTATATGAGTGGGGTAATAGGGCCCTGTGTTATCGAAATTTTGCCCGTGTTAGGTTAGGGTAGTGTGTATATGAGTGGGGTATTAAGGGCCCTGTGTTATCGAAATTTCGCTCGTGTTATGTTAGGTTAGTGTATGTATATGAGTGGGGTAATAGGGCCCTGTGTTATCGAAATTTTGCCCGTGTTAGGTTAGCTTTAGTGTGTATATGAGTGTGGTATTAGGGCCCTGTGTTATCGAAAATTTGCCCGTGTTAGGTAAGGTTAGTGTGTATATGAGTGGGGTAACAGGGCCCTGTGTTATCAAAATTTTGCCCGTGTTAGGTTAGGTTTAGTGTGTATATGAGTGGGGTAATACGGCCCTGCGTTATCGAAAATTTTCCCGTGCTAGGTTAGGGTACTGTGTGTATATATATGTTGTAATAGGGCCCTGTGTTATCGTAATTTTGCCCGTGTTATGTTAGGTTTAGTGTGTGTATATCAGTAGGGTAATAGGGCCCTGTGTTATCGAAATTTTGCCCGTGTTAGGTTAGGTTTAGTGTGTGTTTATGAGTGGGGTAATAGGGCCCGGTGTTATCGAAATTTTGCCCGTGTTAGGTTAGGTTTAGTGTGTATATGTGTATGGTAATAGGGTCCTGTGTTATCGAAATTCCCCCCGTGTTAGGTTAGGTTAGTGTATGTATATGAGTGGGGTAATAGGGCCCTGTGTTATCGAAATTTTGCCCGTGTTAGGTTAGCTTTAGTGTGTATATGAGTGTGGTAATAGGACCCTGTGTTGTCGAAACTTTGCCCGTGTTAGCTTAGGTTAGTGTGTGTATATGAGTGAGGTAATAGGGCCCTTTGTTATCGAAATTTTGCCCGTGTTAGTTTAGGGTAGTGTGTATATGAGTGGGTTAATAGGGCCCTGTGTTATCGAAATTTTGCCCGTGTTGGGTTAGGTTTAGTGTGTATATGAGTGGGGTAATAGGGAGCGGTATTATCCAAATTTTGCCCGTGTTAGGTAAGGTTTAGTGTGTCCATGTGCGGGGTAATAGGGCCCTGTGTAATCGATATTTTGCCCGTGTTAGGATAGGTTAGTGTGTGTATATCAGTGGGGCAATAGGGCCCTGTGTAATCGAAATTTTTCCCGTGATAGGTTAGGTTTAGTGTGTATATGAGTGGGGTAATAGGGCCCTGTGTTATCGAAATTTTGCACGTGTTAGGTTAGGTTTAGTGTGTGTGTATATGAGTGGGGTAATAGGGCCCTGTGTTATCGAAATTTTGCCCATGTTAGGTTAGGGTAGTGTGTATATGAGTGCGGTATTAGGGCCCTGTGTCGTCGAAATTTTGCCCGCGTTAGGATAGGTTAGTGTGTGTATATTAGTGGAGTAATAGGGCCCTGTGTTATCGAAATTTTGCCCGTGTTAGGTTAGGTTTAGTCTGTATATATGAGTGGGGTAATAGGGCCCTGTGTTATCAAAATTTTGCCCGTGTTAGGTTAGGTTACTGTGTATATGAGTGGGGTAATAGGGCCCTGTGTTATCGAAATTTTGCCCGTGTTAGGTTAGGTTAGTGGGTATATGAGTGGGGTAATAGGGCCCTGTGTAATCGAAATTTTGCCCGTGTTAGGTTAGGTTTAGTGTGTGTATATGAGTAGGGTAATAGGGCCCTGTGTTATCGAAATTTTGCCCGTGTTAGGTTAGGGTAGTGTGTAAATCAGTGGGGTAATAGGGCCCTGTGTTATCGAAATTTTGCCCGTGTTAGGTTAGGGTAGTGTGTATATGAGTGGGGTATTAGGGCCCTGTGTTATCGAAATTTCTCCCGTGCTAGGTTAGGTTAGTGTATGTATATAAGTGGGGTAACAGGGCCCTGTGTTATAGAAATTTTGCCCGTGTTAGGTTACCTTTAGTGTGTATATCAGTGTGGTAATAGGGCCATGTGTTATCGAAAACTTTCCGTGTTATGTTAGGTCAGTGTGTATATGAGTGGGGTATTAGGGCCCTGTGTTATCGAAATTTTGCCCGTGTTAGGTTAGCGTAGTGTGTAAATGAGTGGGGTAATAGGGCCCTGTGTTATCGAAATTTTGCCCGTGTTAGGTTAGGGTAGTGTGTAAATGAGTGGGGTATTAGGGCCCTGTGTTATCGAAATTTCGCTCGTGTTAGGTTAGGTTAGTGTATGTATATGAGTGGGGCATTAGGGCCCTGTGTTATCGAAACTTCGCTCGTTTTAGGTTAGGTTAGTGTATGTATATGAGTGGGGTAATAGGGCCCTGTGTTATCGAAATTTTGCCCGTGTTATGTTAGCTTTAGTGTGTATATGAGTGTGGTAATAGGGCCCTGTGTTATCGAAAATTTGCCCGTGTTAGGTTAGGTTAGTGTGTATATGAGTGGGGTAACAGGGCCCTATGTTATCGAAATTTTCCCCGTGTTAGGTTAGGTTTAGTGTGTATATGAGTGTGGTAATAGGGGCCTGTGTTATCGAATATTTGCCCGTGTTAGGTTCGGTTAGTGTGGATATGAGTGGGGCAACAGGGCCGTATGTTTTCGAAATTTTGCCCGTGTTAGGTTAGGTTTAGTGTGTATATGAATGGGGTAATACGGCCCTGTGTTATCGAAAATTTTCCCGTGCTAGTTTAGGGTACTGCGTGTATGTGAGTGTTGTAATAGGGCCCTGTGTTATCGAAATTTTGCCCGTGTTAGGTTAGGTTTAGTGTGTGTGTATATGAGTGGGGTAATAGGGCCCTGTGTTATCGAAATTTTGCCCGTGTTTGGTTAGGTTTAGTGTGTGTTTATGAGTGGGGTAATAGGGCCCTGTGTTATCGAAACTTTGCCCGTGTTAGCTTAGGTTAGTGTGTGTATATGAGTGGGGTAGTAGGGCCCTGTGTTATCGAAACATTGCCCGTGTTAGCTTAGGATAGTGTGTGTATATGAGTGGGGAAACAGGGCTGTGTGATATCGAAATTTTGCCCGTGTTATGTTAGGTTAGTGTGTATATGAGTGGAGTAGTAGGGCCCTGTGTTATCGAAATTTTCACCGTGTTAGGTTAGGTTTAGTCTGTGTATATGAGTGGTTTAATAGGGCCCTGTGTTATCGAAATTTTCCTGTGTTAGGTTAGGTTACTGTGTATATGAGTGGGGTAATAGGGCCCTGTGTTATCGAATTTTGCCCGTTTTAGGTTAGGTTAGTGGGTATATGAGTGTGGTAATAGGGCCCTGTGTTAACGAAATTTTGTCCGTGTTAGGTTAGGTTTAGTGTGTGTATATGAGTGGGGTAATAGGGCCCTGTGTTATCGAACTTTTGCCCGTGTTAGTTTAGGTAAGGGTAGTGTGTATATGAGTGGGGTAATAGGGCCCTGTGTTATCGAAATTTTGCCCGTGTTAGGTTAGGTTAGTGTGTAAATGAGTGGGGTTATAGGGCCCTGTGTTATCGAAATTTTGCCCGTGTTAGGTTAGGGTAGTGTGTATATGAGTGGGGTAATAGGGCCCTGTGTTATCGAAATTTTGCCCGTGTTAGTTTAGGTAAGGGTAGTGTGTATATGAGTGGGGTAATAGGGACCTGTGTTATCGAAATTTTGCACGTGTTAGGTTAGGTTTAGTGTGTGTATATGAGTGGGGTAATAGGGCCCTGTGTTATCGAAATTTTGCCCGTGTTATGTTAGGGTAGTGTGTATATGAGTGGGGTATTAGGGCCCTGTGTTATCGAAATCTTGCCCGAGCTGGGATAGGCTAGTGTGTGTATATTAGTGGAGTAATAGGGCCCTGTGTTATAGACATTTTGCCCGTGTTAGGTTAGGTTACTGTGTATATGAGTGGGGTAATAGGGCCCTGTGTTATCGATATTTTGTCCGTGTTAGTTTAGGTTAGTGGGTATATGAGTGGGTAATAGGGCACTGTGTTATCGAAATTTTGCCCGTGTTAGGTTAGCTTTAGTGTGTATATGAGTGTGGTATTAGGGCCCTGTGTTATCGAAAATTTGCCCGTGTTAGGTTAGGTTAGTGTGTATATGAGTGGGGTAACAGGGCCCTATGTTATCAAAATTTTGCCCGTGTTAGATCAGGTTTAGTGTGTATATGAGTGGGGTAATACGGCCCTGTGTTATCGAAAATTTTCCCGTGCTAGGTTAGGGTACTGTGTGTATATGAGTGTTGTAATAGGTCCCTGTGTTATCGAAATTTTGCCCGTGTTAGGTTAGGTTTAGTGTGTATATGTGTATGGTAATAGGGTCCTGTGTTATCGAAATTCCCGCCGTGTTAGGTTAGGTTAGTGTATGTATATGAGTGGGGTAATAGGGCCCTGTGTTATCGAAATTTTGCCCGTGTTATGTTAGGTTAGTGTGTATATGAGTGGGGTAATAGGGCCCTGTGTTATCGAAACTTTGCCCGTGTTAGCTTAGGTTAGTGTGTGTATATGAGTGGGGTAATAGGGCCCGGTGTTATCGAAACTTTGCCCGTGTTAGCTTAGGTTAGTGTGTGTATATCCGTGGGGAAATAGGGCCGTGTGATATCGAAATTTTGCCCGTGTTATGTTAGGTTAGTGTGTATATGAGTGGGGTAATAAGGCCCTGTGTTATCGAAATTTTGCCCGTGTTAGGTTAGGTTTAGTGTGTGTATATGAGTGGTGTATTAGGGCCCTGTGTTATCGAAATTTTGCCCGTGTTAGGTTAGGTTAGTGGGTATATGAGTGGGGTAATCGGGGCCCTGTGTTAACGAAATTTTGTCCGTGTTAGGTTAGGTTTAGTGTGTGTATATGAGTGGGGTAATAGGGCCCTGTGTTATCGAAACTTTGCCCGTGTTAGTTTAGGTAAGGGTAGTGTGTATATGAGTGGGGTAATAGGGCCCTGTGTTATCGAAATTTTGCCCGTGTTAGGTTAGGTTTAGTGTGTGTATATGAGTGGGGTAATAGGGCCCTGTGTTATCGAAATTTTGTCCGTGTTAGTTTAGGTTAGTGGGTATATGGGTGGGGTAATAGGGCCCTGTGTTATCGAAATTTTGCCCGTGTTAGGTTAGAGTAGTGTGTATATGAGTGGGGTATTAAGGGCCCTGTGTTATCGAAATTTCGCTCGTGTTAGGTTAGGTTAGTGTATGTATATGAGTGGGGTAATAGGGCCCAGTGTTATCGAAATTTTGCCCGTGTTAGGTTAGCTTTAGTGTGTATATGAGTGTGGTATTAGGGCCCTGTGTTATCGAAAATTTGCCCGTGTTAGGTAAGGTTAGTGTGTATATGAGTGGGGTAACAGGGCCCTATGTTATCAAAATTTTGCCCGTGTTAGGTTAGGTTTAGTGTGTATATGAGTGGGGTAATACGGCCCTGCGTTATCGAAAATTTTCCCGTGCTAGGTTAGGGTACTGTGTGTATATGAGTGTTGTAATAGGGCCCTGTGTTATCGATATTTTGCCCGTGTTAGGATAGGTTAGTGTGTGTATATCAGTGGGGCAAAAGGGCCCTGTGTTATCGAAAATTTGCCCGTGTTAGGTTGGGGTACTTTGTGTATATGAGTGGGGTAATAGGGTCCTGTGTTATCGAAATTTTGCACGTGTTAGGTTAGGTTTACTGTGTGTATATGAGTGGGGTAATACGCCCTGTGTTATCGAAATTTTGCCCGTGTTATGTTAGGGTAGTGTGTATATGAGTGGGGTATTAGGGCCCTGTTTTATCGAAATCTTGCCCGCGTTAGGATAGGTTAGTGTGTGTATATTAGTGGAGTAATAGGGCCCTGTGTTATCGAAATTTTGCCCTTGTTAGGTTAGGTTTAGTGTGTGTATATGAGTGGGGTAATGGGGCCCTGTTTTATCGAAATTTTGTCCGTGTTAGTTTAGGTTAGTGGGTATATGAGTGGGTAATAGGGCACTGTGTTATCGAAATTTTGCCCGTGTTAGGTTAGGTTTAGTGTGTGTTTATGAGTGGGGTAATAGGGCCCTGTGTTATCGAAATTTTGCCCGTGTTAGGTTAGGTTTAGTGTGTATATGTGTATGGTAATAGGGTCCTGTGTTATCGAAATTCCCCCCGTGTTAGGTTAGGTTAGTGTATGTATATGAGTGGGGTCATAGGGCCCTGTGTTATCGAAATTTTGCCCGTGTTAAGTTAGCTTTAGTGTGTATATGTGTGTGGTAATAGGGCCCTGTGTTATCGAAACTTTGCCCGTGTTAGCTTAGGTTAGTGTGTGTGAATGAGTGGGGTAATAGGGCCCCTTGTTATCGAAATTTTGCCCGTGATAGTTTAGGGTAGTGTGTATTTGAGTGGGTTAATAGGGCCCTGTATTATCGAAATTTTGCCCGTGTTAGGTAAGGTTTAGTGTGTACATGTGTGGGGTAATAGGCCCTGTGTTATCGATATTTTGCCCGTGTTAGGAAAGGTTAGTGTGTGTATATCAGTGGGGCAATAGGGCCCTGTGTTATCGAAATTTTTCCCGTGATAAGTTAGGTTTAGTGTGTATATGAGTGGGGCAATAGGGCCCTGTGTTATCGAAAATTTGCCCATGTTAGTTTAGGGTACTTTGTGTATATGAGTGGGGTAATAGGGCCCTGTGTTATCGAAATTTTGCACGTGTTAGGTTAGGTTTAGTGTGTGTATATGAGTGGGGTAATAGGGCCCTGTGTTATCGAAATTTTGCCCATGTTAGGTTAGGGTAGTGTGTATATGGGTGCGGCATTAGGGCCCTGTGTTATCGAAATTTTGCCCGCGTTAGGATAAGTTAGTGTGTGTATATTAGTGGAGTAATAGGGCCCTGTGTTATCGAAATTTTGCCCGTGTTAGGTTAGGTTTAGTCTGTGTATATGAGTGGGGTAATAGGGCCCTGTGTTATCGAAATTTTGCCCGTGTTAGTTTAGGTTACCGTGTATATGAGTGGGGTAATAGGGCCCTGTGTTATCGAAATTTTGCCCGTGTTAGGTTAGGTTAGTGGGTATATGAGTGGGGTAATAGGGCCCTGTGTTATCGAAATTTTGCGCGTGTTAGGTTAGGTTTAGTGTGTGTATATGAGTGGGGTATTAGGGCCCTGTGTTATCGAAATTTTGTCCGTGTTAGCTTAGGTTAGTGTGTGTATATGAGTAGGGAAATAGGGCACTGTGTTATCGAAATTTTGCCCGTGTTAGGTTAGGGTAGTGTGTAAATGAGTGGGGTAATAGGCCCCTGTGTTGTCGAAATTTTGCCCGTGTTAGTATAGGGTAGTGTGTATATGAGTGGGGTATTAGGGCCCTGTGAAAACGAAATTTTGCAGGTGTAAGGTTAGGGTAGTCCGTATATGAGTGGGGTAATATGGCCCTGTGTTATCGAAATTATGCCCGTGTGAGATTAGGTTAGTGTGTATATGAGTGGGGTAAGAGGGCCCTGCGTTATCGAAAATTTGCCCGCGTTAGGTTAGGGTAGTGTGTGTATATGAGTGGGGTATTAGGGCCTATGTTATCGAAATTTTGCTTGCGTTAGGTTAGGTTAGTGTGTGTATATGGGTGGGGTTACAGGGCCCTGTGTTATCGAAATTTTGATCGGGTTAATTTAGGTTTAGTGTGTATATGAGTGTTGAAATAGGCCCTGTGTTATCGAAATTTTGCCCGTGTTAGATTGATTTTAGAGTGTGTATATGGGTGGGGAAATAGGGACCTGTGTTATCGAAATTTTGCACGTGTTATGTTAGGTTTAGTATGTATATGAGTGGGGTAATAGGGCCCGGTGTTATCGAAATTTTGCCCGTGTTAGGTTAGGTTTAGTGTGTATATGAGTGGTGTAATACGGCCCTGTAATTTGGCCGAGTTAGGTTAGGGTAGTGTGTGTATATGGGTGGGGTAATAGGCCCCTGTGTTATCGAAATTTTGCCCTTGTTAGGTTAGGTTTAGTGTGTGTATATGAGTGGGGTAATAGGGTCCTGTGTTATCGAAATTTAGCCCTTGTTATGTTAGGGTAGTGTGTCTATATAGGTGGGGTGATAGGGCCCTGTGTTATCGAAATTTTTCCCGTGTTAGGTTAGGTTTAATGTGTATATGAGTGGGGTAATAGGGCCCTGTGTTATCCAAATGTTGTCCGTGTTAGGTTAGGTTTAGTGTGTATATGTGTGAGGTAATAGGGCCCTGGGTTATCGAAATTTTGCCCGTGTTACGTAAGGCTTATTGTGTATATGAGTGGGTAATTAGGGCCCGGTATTATCCAAATTTTGCCCGTGTTACGTAAGGTTTTGTGTGCATATGTGTGGGGTAGTATTGTCCTGTGTTATCGAAATTTTGCCCGTGTTAGGTTAGGTTTAGTGTGTATATGTGTGGGGTAATAGGGCCCTGGGTTATCGAAATTTTGCCCGTGTAAAGTTAGGGTAGTGTGTATATGAGTGGGGTAATAGGGCCCTGTTTTATCGAAATTTTGCCTGTGCTAGGTTTAGTTAGTTTGCATATGAGTGGGGTAATAGGGCCTGTGATATCGAAATTTTGCCCGTGTTAGGTTAGGGTAGTGTGTATATGAGTGGGGTAATAGGGCCCTGTGTTATCGAAAGTTTGCGCGTGTTAGATTAGGTTAGTGTGTATATGAGTGGGGTAATAGGGCCCTGTGTTATCGAAATTTTGCCCGTGATAGGTTAGCGTAGTGTGTAAATGAGTGGGGTAATAGGGCCCTGTGTTATCGAAATTTTGCCCTTGTTAGGTTAGGGTAGTGTGTATATGTGTGGGGTAATAGGGCCCTGTGTTATCGAAATGTTGCCCGAGTTAGTTTAGGGTAGTGTGTATATGAGTGGGGTAATAGGACCCCGTGTTATCGAAATTTTGACCGTTTTAGGTTAGGTTTAGTGTGTATATGAGTGGGGTAATAGGGCCCTGTGTTATGAAAATTTTGCCCGTGTTAGGTTAGGTTTAGAGTGTATATGAAAGGGGCATTAGGGCCCGTTATTATCCAAATTTTGCCAGTGTTACGTAAATTTTTTTGTGTATATGTGTGGGGAAATATGGCCCTGTGTTATCGAAATTTTGCCCGCGTTAGGTTAGGTTAGTTTGTATATGAGTGGGGTAAGAGGGCCCCGTGTTATCGAAATTTTGCCCGTGTTAGGTGTGGGTAGTGTGTAAATGAGTGGGGTAATAGGGCCCTCTGTTATCGAAATTTTACCCGTGTCAGCTTAGATAGTGTGTATATGAGTGGGGTATTAGGGCCCTGTGTTAACGAAATTTTAACCCGTGTTTGGTTAGGGTGGTGTGTATATGAGTGGGGTAATAGAGCCCTGTGTTATCGAAATTTTGCCCGTGTTAGGTTAGGGTGGTGTGTATATGAGTGGGGTAATAGAGCCCTGTGTTTTCGAAATTTTGCCCGTGTTTGGTTAGGTTTAGTGTGTATATGAGTGGGGTAATTGGGCCCTGTGTTACCGTAAATTTGCCCCTGTTAGGTTAGGGTAGTGTGTGTATATGAGTGATGTAATAGGGCCCAGTGTTATCGAATTTTTGCCCGTGTTAGGTTAGGTTTAGAGTGTGTATATGAGTGGGGTAATAGGGCCCTGTGTTATCGAAATTTTACCCGTGTTAGGCAAGGTATAGTGTGTATATGTGTGGAGTAATAGGGCCCTGTGATATCGAAATTTTGCCCGTCTTAGGTTAGAGTGGTCTGTATATGAGTGGGGTAATAGGGCCCTGTGTTATCGAAATTTTGCCCGTGTTAGGTAAGGTATAGTGTGTATATGTGTGGGGTAATAGGGCCCTGCGTTATCGAAATTTTGCCCGTGTTAGGTTAGGGTAGTCTGTATATGAGTGGGGTAATAGGGCCCTGTGTTATCGGAATTTTGCGAATGTTAGGTTAGGTTAGTGTGTATATGAGAGGGGTAATAGTGCCCTGGGTTGTTGACATTTTGCCCATGTTAGGTTAGGTTTAGTGTGTATATGACTGGGGTAATAGCGCCCTGTGTTATCGAAAATTTGCCCGTGTTAGGTTAGGGTAGTGTGTGTATATGAGTGGGGTAATAGGGCCCTGTGTTATCGAAATTTTGCCCGTGTTAGGTTTGGTTTAGTGTGTGTATATGAGTGGGGTATTAGAGCCCTCTGTTATCGAAATTTTGCCCGTGTTATATTAGGGTAGTGTGTATATGAGTGGGGTATTAGGGCCCTGTGTTATCGAAAATTTGCCCGCGTTAGGTTATGTTAGTGTGTGTATATGAGTGTGGTAATAGGACCCTGTGTTATCGAAATTTTGCCCATGTTAAGTTAGGTTTAGTATGTATATCAGTGCGGTAATAGGGCCCTGTGTTATCGAAACTTTCCCGTGTTAGGTTAGGTTTAGGGTGTGTATATGAGTGGGGTAATGGGGCCCTGTGTCATCGAAATTTTGCCCGTGTTATATTACGGTAGTGTGTGTAAGTGAGAATGGGTAATAGGGACCTGTGTTATCGATATTTTGCCCGTGTTAGGTTAGGTTTAGTGTGTGTAAAAGGGCCCTGTGTTATCGAAATTTTGCCCGAGTTAGGTTAGGTTAGTGTGTATATGAGTGGGGTAATAGGGCCCTGTGCTATCTAAATTTTGCCCGGCTAAGGTTAGGTTTAAAGTGTATATGAGTGGGGCTTTAGGGCCCGGTATTGTCCAAATTTTGCCCGTGTTAGCTAAGGTTTAGTGTGTATATGAGTGGGGTAATAGGGCCCTGTGTTATCGAAAATTTGCCCGTGTTATTTTAGGGTAGTCTGTATATCAGTGGGGTAATAGGGCCCTGTGTTATCGAAATTTTGCCCGCGTTAGGTTAGGTTAGTGTGTATATGAGTGGACCAATAGGGCCCTGTGTTATCGAAATTTTGCCCGTGTTAGTTTAGGTTAGAATGTATATGAGTAGGGTAAGAGGGCCCCGATTTATCGAAATTTTGCCCCTGTTATGTTAGGTTATGGTGTGTATATGAAAGGGGTAATAGGGCCCTGTGTTATCGAAATTTTGCCCGTGTTAGTTTACGGTAGTGTGTGTATATGAGTGGGGTAATAGGGCCCTGCGTCATCGAAATTTCTACCGTGTTAGGTTTGGTTTAGCGTGTGTATATGAGTGGGGTATTAGGGCTCTCTGGTATCGAAATTTTGCCCGTGTAATGTTAGGGTAGTGTGTATATCAGTAGGGTATTAGGTACCCTGTGTTATCGAAATTTTGCTCTCGTTACGTTAGGTTAGTGTGTGTATATGAGTGGGGTAATAGGGCCCTGTGTTATCGAAATTTTGCCGGTGTTAAGTTAGGCTTAGTGTGTATATGAGTGGGGAAATAGGGCCCTGTGTTATCGAAATTTTGCCCGTGTCAGGTTAGGCTTAGAGTGTGTATATGAGTGGGGTAATAGGGCCCTGTGTTATCGAAATTTTACCCGTGTTAAATTAGGGTAGTGTGTGTATATGAGTGGGATAATAGGGCCCTGTGTTATTGAAATTTTGCCCGTGTTAGGTTAGGTTTAGTGTTTATATCAGTGGGGTAAAAGGGCCCTGTGTTATCGAAATTTTGCCCGTGTTAGGTTAGGTTAGTGTGTATATGAGTGGGAAATAGAGCCCTGTGTTATCGAAATTTTGCCCGAGATAGATTAGGTTAGTGTGTATAAGAGTGAGATAATAGGGCCCTGTGGTATCGAAATTTTGCCCGTGTTAGGTTAGGTTAGTGTGCATATGAGTGGGTAATAGGCCCCTGTGTTATCGAAATTTTTCCCGTGTAAGGTTAGGTTAGTGTGTATATGAGAGGGGTAACAGGGCCCTGTGTTATCGAAATTTTGCCCGTGTTAGGTTAGGTTAGTGTGTATATCAGTGGGGTAATAGGGCCCTGTGTTATCGAAATTTTGCCCGTGTTAGGGTAGTGTGTAAAAGAGTGGGGTAATAGGGCCCAGTGTTATCCAACTTTTGCCCGTGTTACGTTAGGGTAATGTGTATATGAGTGGGGTATTATGGCCCTGTGTTATGGAAATTTTGCCCGTGTTAGGTTAGGTTAGTGTTTGTATATGAGTGTGGATATAGGGCCCTGTGTTATCGAAATTTTGCCCGTGTTGGGTTAGGTTTAGTGTGTGTATATGAGTGGGGTAATAGGGCCCTGTGTTATCGAAATTTTCCCCGTGTTAGCTTAGGGTAGTGTGTATATGAGTGGGGTAATAGGGCCCTGTGTTATCGAAATTTTGCCCGTGTTAGGTTAGGTTTAGTGTGTATATGTGTGGGGTAATAGGGCCCTGTGTTATCGAAATTTTGCCCGTGTTAGGTTAGGGCAGTGTGTATATGAGTGGGGTAATAGGGCCCTGTGTTATCGAAATTTTGCCCGTTGTAGGTTAGGTTCAGTGTGTATATGAGTGGGCTAATAGGGCCCTGTGTTATAGATAATTTGCCCGTGTTAGGTTAGGGTAGTGTGTATCTGAGTGGGGTATTAGAGCCCTGTGTTAACGAAATTTTGCCCGTGTTAGGTTAGGGTAGTGTGTATGTGAGTGGGATATTAGGGCCCGGTATTATCCAAATTTTGCCCGTGTTAGGTTAGGGTAGTGTGTATATGAGTGGGATATTAGGGCCCGGTATTATCCAAATTCTGCCCGTGTTAGTTTAGGGTAGTCTGTATATGAGTGGGGTAATAGGGCCGTGTGTTATCGAAATTTTGCCCGTGTTAGATTAGGGTAGTCTGTAAATGAGTGGTGTAATAGGGCCCTGTGTTATCGAAATTTAGCCCGTGTTAGTTTAGGGTAGTGTGTATATGAGTGGGGTAATAGGGCCCGATGTTATCGAAATTTTGCCCGTGTTAAGTTAGGCTTAGTGTGTATATATGAGTGAGGTATTAGGACCATGTGTTTAAGAAAATTTGCCCATGTTAGGTTAGGGTGGTGTGTATATATGAGTGGGGTAATAGGGCCCTGTGTTATCGAAATTTTGCCCGTGTTAGGTTAGGGTAGTGTGTAAATAAGTGGGGTATTAGAGCCCTGTGTCAACGAAATTTTGCCCGTGTTAGGTTAGGGTAGTGTGTATATCAGTGTGGTATTTGGGCCCTGTGTTAACGAAATTTTGCCCGTGTTAGGTTAGGGTAGTGTGTATATGAGTGGGGTAATAGGGCCCTGTGTTATCGAAATTTTGCCCGTGTTAGGTGAGGTTAGGTTAGTTTATGTATATGAGTGGGGTAATAGGGCCCTGTGTTATCGAAATTTTGCCCGTGTTAGGTTAGGTTTAGTGTGTATATGAGTGTGGTAATAGGGCCCTGTGTGCTAAGTTAGGGTAGTGTGTGTATATGAGTAGGTACTAGGACCCTGTGTTATCGAAATTTTGCACATGTTAGGTTAGGGTAGTGTGCAAATGAGTGGGGTAATAGGGCCTTGTGTTATCGAAATTTTGCCCGTGTTTGGTTAGGGTAGTGTGAATATGAGTGGTGTATTAGGGCCATGTGTTATCCAAAATTTGCCCGTGTTAGGTTAGGTTAGGTTAGTGTGTATATGAGTGGGGTATTAGGGCCCTGTGTTATCGAAATTTTGCCCGTGTTAGCTTAAGTTAGTGTGTGTATATGAGTGGGGTAATAGGGCCCTTTGTAATCGAAATTTTTCCCGTGTTAGGTTAGGGTTACTGTTTATATGAGTGGGGTAATAGGGCCCTCTGTTATCGAAAATTTGCCCGTCTTAGATTAGGGTAGTTTGTGTATATGAGTGGGGTATTAGGGCCCTGTGTTATCCATATTTTGCCCGCGTTAGGTTAGATTAGTGTGTGTATATGAGTGGGGCAATGGGGGCCTGTGTTATCGAAATTTTGCCCGGGTGAGGTGAGGTTTAGTGTGTGTATATCAGTGGGGTAATAGGGCCCTGAGTTATCGAAATTTTTACCGTGTTATGTTCGGGTAGTGTGTATATGAGTGGGGTATTAGCGCCCTGTGTTTTCGAAATTTTGCCCGCGTTAGGTTAGATTAGTGTGTGTATATGAGTGGGGTAATAGGGGCCTGTGTTATCGAAATTTTGCCCGGGTGAGGTGAGGTTTACTGTGTGTATATGAGTGGGGTAATTGGGCCCTGTGTTATCGAAATTTTGCCCGTGTTAGGTTAGGTTGGTGTGAAAATGAGTGGGGTAATCGGGCCCTGTGTTATCCAAATTTTGCCCGAGTTAGTTTAGGGTAGTGTGTAAATGAGTGGGGTATTGGGGCGATCTGATATCGAAATGTTGCCCGTCTTAGATTAGGGTAGTTTGTGTATATGAGTGGGGTATTAGGGCCCTGTGTTATCCATATTTTGCCCGTGTTAGGTAAGGTTTAGCGTGTATATGTGTGGGGTAATATGGCCCTGTTTTATCGATATTTTGCCCGTGTTAGGATAGGTTAGTGTGTGTATATGAGTGGGGTAATAGGGCCCTGTGTTATCGAAATTTTTCGTGTTAGGTTAGGGTTACTGTGTATATGAGTGGGGTAATAGGGCCCTCTGTTATCGAAAATTTGCCCGTCTTAGGTTAGGGTAATCTGTGTATATGGGTGGGGTTATAGCGCCGTGTGTTATCGAAATTTTGCCCGTGTTAGGTTAGGTTTAGTGTGTGTATATGAGTGGGGTAATAGGGCCCCGTGTTATCGAAAGTTTGCCAGTATTAGGTTAGGGTAGTGTGTATATGTGTGGGGTAATATGGCCCTGTGTAATCGAAATTTTGCCCGTTTTAGGATAGGTTTAGTGTGTATATGAGTGGGGTAATAGGGCCCTGTGTTATCGAAATTTTGCCCGTGTAAGGTGAGGTTAGGTTAGTGTATGTATATGAGTGGGGTAATAAGGCCCTGTGTTATCGAAATTTTGCCCGTGTTAGGTTAGGTTTAGTGTGTATATGAGTGTGGTAATAGGGCCCTGTGTTATCGAAATTTTCCCCGTGTTAGCTTAGGGTAGTGTGTATATGAGTGGAGTAATAGGGCCCTGTGTTATCGAAATTTTGCCCGTGTTAGGTTAGGTTTAGTGTGTATATGTGTGGGGTAATAGGGCCCTGTGTTATCGAAATTTTGCCCGTGTTAGGTTAGGGCAATGTGTATATGAGTGGGGTAATAGGGCCCTGTGTTATCGAAATTTTGCCCGTTGTAGGTTAGGTTCAGTGTGTATATGAGTGGGCTAATAGGGCCCTGTGTTATAGAAAATTTGCCCGTTTTAGGTTACGGTAGTGTGTATCTGAGTGGGGTATTAGGGCCCTGTGTTAACGAAATTTTGCCCGTGTTAGGTTAGGGTAGTGTGTATGTAGTGGGATATTAGGGCCCGGTATTATCCAAATTTTGCCCGTGTTAGGTTAGGGTAGTGTGTATATGAGTGGGATATTA
Source organism: Tenodera sinensis (assembly GCA_030765045.1). Classification (NCBI taxonomy): domain Eukaryota; kingdom Metazoa; phylum Arthropoda; class Insecta; order Mantodea; family Mantidae; genus Tenodera; species Tenodera sinensis. The sequence continues at coordinate 102,289,464 of CM060967.1, forward strand.
GGGCCCGGTATTATCCAAATTCTGCCCGTGTTAGTTTAGGGTAGTCTGTATATGAGTGGGGTAATAGGGCCGTGTGTTATCGAAATTTTGCCCGTGTTAGATTAGGGTAGTCTGTAAATGAGTGGTGTAATAGGGCCCTGTGTTATCGAAATTTAGCCCGTGTTAGTTTAGGGTAGTGTGTATATGAGTGGGGTAATAGGGCCCGATGTTATCGAAATTTTGCCCGTGTTAAGTTAGGCTTAGTGTGTGTATATGAGTGAGGTATTAGGGCCATGTGTTATAGAAAATTTGCCCATGTTAGGTTAGGGTGGTGTGTATATATGAGTGGGGTAATAGGGCCCTGTGTTATCGAAATTTTGCCCGTGTTAGGTTAGGGTAGTGTGTATATAAGTGGGGTAATAGAGCCCTGTGTCAACGAAATTTTGCCCGTGTTAGGTTAGGGTAGTGTGTATATCAGTGTGGTATTTGGGCCCTGTGTTAACGAAATTTTGCCCGTGTTAGGTTAGGGTAGTGTGTATATGAGTGGGGTAATAGGGCCCTGTGTTATCGAAATTTTGCCCGTGTTAGGTGAGGTTAGGTTAGTTTATGTATATGAGTGGGGTAATAGGGCCCTGTGTTATCGAAATTTTGCCCGTGTTAGGTTAGGTTTAGTGTGTATATGAGTGTGGTAATAGGGCCCTGTGTGCTAAGTTAGGGTAGTGTGTGTATATGAGTAGGTACTAGGACTCTGTGTTATCGAAATTTTGCCCATGTTAGGTTAGGGTAGTGTGCAAATGAGTGGGGTAATAGGGCCTTGTGTTATCGAAATTTTGCCCGTGTTTGGTTAGGGTAGTGTGAATATGAGTGGTGTATTAGGGCCATGTGTTATCCAAAATTTGCCCGTGTTAGGTTAGGTTAGGTTAGTGTGTATAGGAGTGGGGTATTAGGGCCCTGTGTTATCGAAATTTTGCCCGTGTTAGCTTAAGTTAGTGTGTGTATATGAGTGGGGAAATAGGGCCCTGTGTTATCGAAATTTTGCCCGTGCTAGCTTAGGTTATTGTGTGTATATGGGTGGGGTAATAGGGCCCTGTGTTATCAAAATTTTGCCCGTGTTAACTTAGGTTTAGTGTGTATATATGAGTGGGGGATTAGGCTCCTGTGTTATTGAAAATTTGCCCGTTTTAGATTAGGGTAGTTTGTGTATATGAGTGGGGTAATAGGGCCCTGTATTATCAAAATTTTGCCCGTGTTAGGTTATGGAAGTGTGTATATGAGTGGGGTATTAGGGCCCAGTGTTATCGAAATTTTGTCCGTGTTAGGTTAATGTGAGTATATGAGTGGGGTAATAGGGCTCTGTGTTATCGAAATTTTGCTCGTGTGAGGTTAGGTTTAGTGTGTGTATATGAGTGGGGTAAATGGGCCCTGTGTTATCGAAATTTGCCCGTGCTAGGTTAGGGTACTCTGTGTATATGAGTGGGGTAATAGGGCCCTGTGTTATCGAAATTTTTCCCGTGTTAGGTTAGGTTTAGTGTGTATATGAGTGGGGTAATAGGGCCCTGTGTTATCGAAATTTTGCCCGTGTTAGGATAGGTTAGTGTGTGTATATGAGTGGGGTAATAGGGCCTCTTGTAATCGAAATTTTTCCCGTGTTAGGTTAGGGTTACTGTTTATATGAGTGGGGTAATAGGGCCCTCTGTTATCGAAAATTTGCTCCTCTTAGGTTAGGGTAGTCTGTGTATATGGGTGGGGTTATAGCGCCGTGTGTTATCGAAATTTTGCCCGTGTTAGGTTAGGTTTAGTGTGTGTATATGAGTGGTGTATTAGGGCCATTTGTTATCCAAAATTTGCCCGTGTTAGGTTAGGTTAGGTTAGTGTGTATATGAGTGGGGTATTAGGGCCCTGTGTTATCGAAATTTTGCCCGTGTTAGCTTAAGTTAGTGTGTGTATATGAGTGGGGTAATAGGGCCCTGTGTAATCGAAATTTTGCCCGTGTTAGGTTAGGTTTAGTTTGTGTATGAGTGCGGTATTAGGGCCCTGTGTTATCGAAAATTTGCCCGTGTTAGGTTAGATTAGTGTGTATATGAGTGGAGTATTAGGGCCCTGTGTTATCGAAATTTTGCCCGTGTTATCTTAGGTTAGTTTTGTATATGAGTGGGGAAATAGGGCCCTGTGTTATCCAAATTTTGCCCGTGTTAGCTTACGTTAGTGTGTGAATATGAGTGGGGTAATAGGGCCCTGCGTTATCGAAATTTTTCCCGTGTTAAGTTAGGTTTAGTGTGTGTATATGAGTGGGGTATTAGGGTCCTGTGTTATAGAAAATGTGCCCGTGTTAGGTTAGGGTAGTGTGTGTATATGAGTGGGGTAATAGGGCCCTGTGTTATCGAAATTTTGCCCGCGTTAGGTTAGATTAATGTCTGTGTATATGAGTGGAGTAATAGGGCCTGTGTTATCGAAATTTTGCCCGGGTGAGGTGAGGTTTAGTGTGTGTATATGAGTGGGGTAATGGGGCCCTGTGTTATCGAAATTTTGCCCGTGTTAGGTTAGGTTTAGTGTGTATATGTGTCGGTAATAGGGCCCTGTGTAATCGAAATTTTGCCCGTGTTAGGCTAGGTTTAGTTTGTTTATGAGTGTGGTAATAGGGCCCTGTGTTATCGAAAATTTGCCCGTGTTAGGTTAGGTTAGTGTGTATATGAGTGGGGTATTAGGGCCCTGTGTTATCGAAATTTTGCCCGTGTTATCTTAGGTTAGTGTGTGTATATGAGTGGGGAAATAGGGCCCTGTGTTATCCAAATTTTGCCCGTGTTACCTTACGTTAGTGTGTGAATATGAGTGGGGTAATAGGGCCCTGCGTTATCGAAATTTTGCCCGTGTTAAGTTAGGTTTAGAGTGTGTATATGAGTGGGGTATTAGGGTCCTGTGTTATAGAAAATGTGCCCGTGTTAGGTTAGGGTTGTGTGTGTATATGAGTGGGGTAATAGGGCCCTGTGTTATCGAAATTTTTCCCGTGTTATTTTAGGGTAGTGTGTCTATATTTGTGGGGAAAAAGGGCCCTGTATTATCGAAATTTTGCTCGTATTAGGTTAGGTTTAGTGTGTGTATATGAGTGGGGTAATAGGGCCTTGTGTAATCGAAATTTTGCCCGTGTTAGGTTAGGTGTAGTGTGTATATGAGTGGGGTAATAGGGCCCTGTGTTATCGAAATTTTCCCGTGCTAGGTAAGGGTACTGTGTGTATATGAGTGGGGTACTAGGGCCCTTTGTAATCGAAATTTTTCCCGTGTTAGGTTAGCGTTACTGTGTATATGAGTGGGGTAAATGGGCCCTGTGTTATCGAAATTTGCCCGTGCTAGGTTAGGGTACTCTGTGTATATGAGTGGGGTAATAGGGCCCTGTGTTATCGAAATTTTTCCCGTGTTACGTTAGGTTTAGTGTGTATATGAGTGGGGTAATAGGGCCCTGTGTTATCGAAATTTTGCCCGTGTTAGGATAGGTTAGTGTGTGTATATGAGTGGGGTAATAGGGCCTCTTGTAATCGAAATTTTTCCCGTGTTAGGTTAGGGTTACTGTTTATATGAGTGGGGTAATAGGGCCCTCTGTTATCGAAAATTTGCTCCTCTTAGGTTAGGGTAGTCTGTGTATATGGGTGGGGTTATAGCGCCGTGTGTTATCGAAATTTTGCCCGTGTTAGGTTAGGTTTAGTGTGTGTATATGAGTGGTGTATTAGGGCCATTTGTTATCCAAAATTTGCCCGTGTTAGGTTAGGTTAGGTTAGTGTGTATATGAGTGGGGTATTAGGGCCCTGTGTTATCGAAATTTTGCCCGTGTTAGCTTAAGTTAGTGTGTGTATATGAGTGGGGTAATAAGGCCCTGTGTAATCGAAATTTTGCCCGTGTTAGGTTAGGTTTAGTTTGTGTATGAGTGCGGTATTAGGGCCCTGTGTTATCGAAAATTTGCCCGTGTTAGGTTAGGTTAGTGTGTATATGAGTGGAGTATTAGGGCCCTGTGTTATCGAAATTTTGCCCGTGTTATCTTAGGTTAGTTTTTTATATGAGTGGGGAAATAGGGCCCTGTGTTATCCAAATTTTGCCCGTGTTAGCTTACGTTAGTGTGTGAATATGAGTGGGGTAATAGGGCCCTGCGTTATCGAAATTTTTCCCGTGTTAAGTTAGGTTTAGTGTGTGTATATGAGTGGGGTATTAGGGTCCTGTGTTATAGAAAATGTGCCCGTGTTAGGTTAGGGTAGTGTGTGTATATGAGTGGGGTAATAGGGCCCTGTGTTATCGAAATTTTGCCCGCGTTAGGTTAGATTAATGTCTGTGTATATGAGTGGAGTAATAGGGCCTGTGTTATCGAAATTTTGCCCGGGTGAGGTGAGGTTTAGTGTGTGTATATGAGTGGGGTAATGGGGCCCTGTGTTATCGAAATTTTGCCCGTGTTAGGTTAGGTTTAGTGTGTATATGTGTCGGTAATAGGGCCCTGTGTAATCGAAATTTTGCCCGTGTTAGGCTAGGTTTAGTTTGTTTATGAGTGTGGTAATAGGGCCCTGTGTTATCGAAAATTTGCCCGTGTTAGGTTAGGTTAGTGTGTATATGAGTGGGGTATTAGGGCCCTGTGTTATCGAAATTTTGCCCGTGTTATCTTAGGTTAGTGTGTGTATATGAGTGGGGAAATAGGGCCCTGTGTTATCCAAATTTTGCCCGTGTTACCTTACGTTAGTGTGTGAATATGAGTGGGGTAATAGGGCCCTGCGTTATCGAAATTTTGCCCGTGTTAAGTTAGGTTTAGAATGTGTATATGAGTGGGGTATTAGGGTCCTGTGTTATAGAAAATGTGCCCGTGTTAGGTTAGGGTTGTGTGTGTATATGAGTGGGGTAATAGGGCCCTGTGTTATCGAAATTTTTCCCGTGTTATTTTAGGGTAGTGTGTCTATATTTGTGGGGTAAAAGGGCCCTGTATTATCGAAATTTTGCTCGTGTTAGGTTAGGTTTAGTGTGTGTATATGAGTGGGGTAATAGGGCCTTGTGTAATCGAAATTTTGCCCGTGTTAGGTTAGGTGTAGTGTGTATATGAGTGGGGAAATAGGGCCCTGTGTTATCGAAATTTTCCCGTGCTAGGTAAGGGTACTGTGTGTATATGAGTGGGGTACTAGGGCCCTTTGTAATCGAAATTTTTCCCGTGTTAGGTTAGCGTTACTGTGTATATGAGTGGGGTAATAGGGCCCTCTGTTATCGAAAATTTGCCCGTCTTAGATTAGGGTAGTTTGTGTATATCAGTGGTGTATTAGGGCCCTGTGTTATCGAAATTTTGCCCGCGTCATGTTAGATTAGTGTCTGTGTATATGAGTGGAGTAATAGGGGCCTGTGTTATCGAAATTTTGCCCGGTTGAGGTGAGGTTTAGTGTGTGTATATGAGTGGGGTAATAGGGCCCTGTGTTATCGAAATTTTGCCCGTGTTAGGTTCGGGTAGTGTGTATATGAGTGGGGTATTAGGGCCCTGTGTTATCGAAATTTTGCCCGCGTTAGGTTAGATTAGTGTGTATATGAGTGGGGTAATAGGGGCCTGTGTTATCGAAATTTTGCCCGGGTGATGTGAGGTTTAGTGTGTGTATATGAGTGGGGTAATTAGGCCCTGTGTTATCGAAATTTTGCCCGAGTTAGGTTAGGGTAGTGTGTAAATGAGTGGGGTATTGGGGCCCTCTGATATCGAAATGTTGCCCGTGTTAGGGTAGGTTTAGTGTGTATAAGAGTGGGGTAATAGGGCCCGGTATTATCCAAATTTTGCCCGTGTTAGGTAAGGTTTAGCGTGTATATGTGCGGGGTAATATGGCCCTGTGTTATCGAAATTTTGCCCGTGTTAGGATAGGTTAGTGTGTGTATATGAGTGGGGTAATAGGGCCCTGTGTTATCGAATTTTTTCCCGTGTTTGGTTAGGGTTACTGTGTATATGAGTGGAGTAATAGGGCCCTCTGTTATCGAAAATTTGCCCGTCTTAGGTTAGGGTAGTCTGTGTATATGAGTGGGGTTATAGGGCCGGGTGTTATCGAAATTTTGCCCGTGTTAGGTTAGGTTTAGTGTGTGTATATGAGTGGGGTAATAGGGCCCTGTGTTATCGAAAGTTTGCCCGTATTAGTTTAGGGTAGTGTGTATATGTGTGGGGTAATATGGCCCTGTGTTGTCGAAATTTTGCCCGTGTTAGGATAGGTTAGTATGTGTATATGAGTGGGGTATTAGGGCCCTGTGTTATCGAAATTTAGCCCGTTTTAGGTTAGGTTTAGTGTGTATATGAGTGGGGAAATAGGGCCCCGTGTTATCGAAATTTTGCCCGTGTAAGGTGAGGTTAGGTTAGTGTATGTATATGAGTGGGGTAATAAGGCCCTGTGTTATCGAAATGTTGCCCGTGTTAGGTTAGGTTTAGTGTGTATATGAGTGTGGTAATAGGGCCCTGTGTTATCGAAAATTTGCCCGTGTTAGGTTAGGATAGTGTGTATATGAGTGGGGTAATAGGGCCCTGTGTTATCGAAATTTTGCCCGCGTTAGGTTAGATTTAGTGTGTATAAGAGTGGGGTAATAGGGCCCTGTGTTATCGAAATTTTGCCCGTGTTATGTTAGGTTTAGTGTGTCTATGAGTGGGGCATTAGCGCCCGGTATTATCCAAATTTTGCCCGTGTTAGGTAAGGTTTAGTGTGTATATGTGTGGGGTGATATGGCCCTTTGTTATCGAAATTTTGCCCGTGTTAGGTTAGGGTAGTCTGTATATGAGTGGGGTAATACGGACCTGTGTTATCGAAATTTAGCCCGTGTTAGGTTAGGTTTAGTGTGTATATGAGTGGGGTAATAGGGCCCTGTGCTATATAAATTTCGCCCGTGTTAGGTTAGGGCAGTGTGTATATGAGAGGGGTAATAGGGTCCTGTGTAATCAAAATTTTGTCCGTGTTAGGTAAGGTTTAGTGTGTATATAAGTGGGGTTATAGGGCCCTGTGTTATCGAAATTTTGCCCGCGTTAGGTTAGGTTAGTGCGTGTATATGAGTGGGGTAAAAGGGGCCTGTGTTATCGAAATTTTGCCCGGGTGAGGTGAGGTTTAGTGTGTGTATATGAGTGGGGTAATAGGGCCCTGTGTTATCGAAATTTTGCCCGTGTTAGTTTAGGTAGGTGTGTATATGAGTGGGGTAATACGGCTCTGTGTTATCGAAATTTTGCCCGCGTTAGGTTAGGGTAGTGTGTAAATGAGTGGGGTAATAGGGCCCTGTGTTATCGAAATTTTGCCCGTGTTAGTTTAGGTTTGTGTGTATATGAGTGGGGTAATACGGCCCTGTGTTATCGAAATTTTACCCGTGTTAGGATAGGTTAGTATGTGTATATGAGTGGGGTAATAGGGCCCTGTGTTAGCGAAAGTTTGCCCGCGTTAGGTTAGGGTAGTGTGTAATTGAGTGGGGTAATAGGGACCTGTGTTATCGAAATTTTGCCCGTTTTAGGTTAGGTTTAGTGTGTATATGAGTGGGGTAATAGGGCCCTGTGTTATCGAAATTTTGCCCGTGTTAGGTTAGGTTAGTGTGTATATGAGTGGGGTAATAGGGCCCTGTGTTATCGAAATTTTGCCGGTGTTAGGTGACGTTAGGTTAGTGTATGTATATGAGTGGGGTAATAGGGCCCTGTGTTATCGAAATTTTGCCCGTGTTAGGTTAGGTTTAGTGTGTATATGAGTGTGGTAATAGGGCCCTGTGTTATCGAAAATTTGCCCGTGTTAGGTTAGGGTAGTGTGTGTATATGAGTGGGTAATAGGGTGTTATCGAAATTTTGCCCGTGTTATGTTAGGGTAGTGTGTATATGAGTGGGGTAATAGGGCCCTGTGTTATCGAAATTTTGCCCGTGTTATGATAGGTTTAGTGTGTCTATGAGTGCGGCATTAGCGCCCGGTATTATCCAAATTTTGCCCGTGTTAGGTAAGGTTTAGTGTGATTATGTGTGGGGTGATATGGCCCTGTGTTATCGAAATTTTCCCCGTGTTAAGTTAGGGTAGTCTGTATATGAGTGGGGTAATACGGAACTTTGTTATCGAAATCTAGCCCGTGTTAGGTTAGGTTTATTGTGTATATGAGTGGGGTAATAGGGCCCTGTGTTATCAAAATTTTGCCCGTGTTAGGTTAGGTTCAGTGTGTATATGTGTGGGGTAATATGGCCCTGTGAAATCGAAATTTTGCCCGTGTTAGGTTAGGGCAGTTTGTATATCAGAGGGGTAATAGGGCCCTGTGTTATCGAAATTTTGCCCGTGCTAGGTTAAGTTAGTGTGCATATGAGTGGGGTAATAGGGCCCTCTGTTATAGAAATTTTGCCGGTGTTAGGTAAGGCTTAGTGTGTATATGAGTGGGGTAATAGGGCCCTGTGTTATCGAAATTTTGCCCGTGTTAGGTTAGGTTTAGTGTGTATATGAGTGAGGTAATGGGGCCCTGTGTTATCGAAATTTTGCGCGTGTTAGGTTAGGTTTAGTGTGTATATAAGTGGGGTAATAGGGCCCGCTGTTATACAAATTTTGCCCGTGTTAGGTTAGGGTTAGTGTGTATATGAGTGGGGTAATAGGGCCCTCTATTATCGAAAATTTTCCCGTGTTAGGTTAGGGTAGTGTGTATATGAGTGGGGTATTAGGACCGTGTGTTATCGAAATTTTGCCCGCGTTAGGTTAGGTTAGTGAGTGTATATGAGTGGGGTAATAGGGGCCTGTGATATCGAAATTTTGCCCGTGTTAGGTTCGGGTAGTGTGTATATGAGTGGGGTATTAGGACCGTGTGTTATCGAAATTTTGCCCGCGTTAGGTTAGGTTAGTGAGTGTATATGAGTGGGGTAATAGGGCCCTGTGTTATCGAAACTTTGCCCGTGTTAGGTTAGGTTGTTGTGTATATGAGTGGGGTAATAGGGCCCTGTGTTATCGAAATTTTGCCAGTGTTAGGTTAGGTTAAGATGTATATGAGTGGAGTAATAGGGCCCTGTGTTATCGAAATTTTGCCCGTGTTAGGTTAGGTTTAGTGTGTATATGAGTGGGGTAATAGGGCCCTGTGTTATCGAAAATTTGCCCGTGCTAGGTTAGGGTAGTTTGTGTATATGAGTGGGGTAATAGGGCCCTCTGTTATCAAAATTTTGCTCGTGTTAGGTTGGGTTTAGTGTATGTATATGAGTGGGGTAATAGGGCCTTGTGATATTGAACTTTTGCCCGTGTTACGTTAGGGAGGTGTGTATATGAGTGGGGTATTAGGGCCCTGTGTTATCGAAATTTTGCGCGCGTTAGGTTAGTGGGCGTATATGAGTGGGGTAATAGGGCCCTGTGTTATCGAAATTTTGCCCGTGTTAGGTTAGTTTAGTGTGTATATGAGTGGGGTAATAGGGCTCTGTGTTATCGAAATTTTGTCCCTGTTAGGTTAGGTTAGTGTGTATATGAGTGGGGTAATAGGGCCCTGTGTTATCGAATTTTTGCCCGTGTTAGGTTAGGGTAGTGTGTAAATGAGTTGGGTAATAGGGCCCTCTGTTATCGAAAGTTTGCCCGTATTAGTTTAGGGTAGTGTGTATATGTGTGGGGTAATATGGCCCTGTGTTGTCGAAACTTTGCCCGTGTTAGGATAGGTTAGTATGTGTATATGAGTGGGGTAATAGGGCCCTGTGTTATCGAAATTTTGCCCGTGTTAGGTGAGGTTAGGTTAGTGTATGTATATGAGTGGGGTTATAGGGCCGTGTGTTATCGAAATTTTGCCCGTGTTAGGTTAGGTTTAGTGCGTATATGAGTGTGGTAATAGGGCCCTGTGTTATCGAAAATTTGCCCGTTTTGGGTTAGGGTATTGTGTGTATATGAGTGGGTAATAGGGCCCTGTGTTATCGAAATTTTGCCCGTGTTAGGTTAGGGTAGTGTGTATATGAGTGGGGTAATAGCGCCCTGTGTTATCGAAATTTTGCCCGCGTTAGGTTAGGTTTAGTGTGTATAACGGTGGGGTAATAGGGCCCTATGTTATCGAAATTTTGCCAGTGTTATGTTAGGTTTAGTGTGTCTATGAGTTAGGCATTAGCGCCCGGTATTATCCTAATTTTGCCCGTGTTAGGTAAGGTTTAGTGTGTATATGTGTGGGGTGATATGGCCCTGTGTTATCGAAATTTTCCCGTGTTAAGTTAGGGTAGTCTGTAAATGAGTGGGGTAATACGGACCTGTGTTATCGAAATTTAGCCCGTGGTAGGTTATGTTTAGTGTGTATATGAGTGGGGTAATAGGGCCCTGTGTTATCGAAATTTTGCCCGTGTTAAGTTAGGTTCAGTGTGTCTATGTGTGGGGTATTAGGGCCCTGTGTTATCGAAATTTTGCGCGTGTTAGGTTAGGGCAGTTTGTATATGAGATGGGTAATAGGGCCCGGTGTAATCGAAATTTTGACCGTTCTAGCTTCAGTTAGTGTGTATATGAGTGGGGAAATAGGGCCCTGTGTTATCGAAATTTTGCCCGTGTTAGGTTAGGGTAGTGTGTGTATATGAGTGGGGTAAAAGAGGCCTGTGTTATCGAAATTTTGCCCGCATTAGTTTAGGTTAGTGTGTGTATATGAGTGGGGTAAAAGGGGGCCTGTGTTATCGAAATTTTGCCCGGGTGAGGTGAGGTTTAGTGTGTGTATATGAGTGGGGTAATAGGGCCCTGTGTTATGGAAATTTTGCCCGTGTTAGGTTAGGGTACTGTGTATAGGAGTCGGTTATTGCGGCCCTGTGTTAACCAAATTTTGCCCGTGTTAGGTAGGGTAGTGTGTATATGAGTGGCATAATAGGGCCCTGTGTTATCGAAATTTTGCCAGTGTTAGGTTAGGTTTAGCGTGTATATGAGTGGGGTTATAGGGCCCTGTGTTATGGAAATTTTGCCCGTGTTAGGTTAGGGTACTGTGTATAGGAGTCGGGAAGTGCGGCCCTGTGTTAACGAAATTTTGCCCGTGTTAGGTAGGGTAGTGTGTATATGAGTGGGGTAATAGGGCCCTGTGTTATCGAAATTTTGCCAGTGTTAGGTTAGGTTTAGCGTGTATATGAGTGGGGTAATAGGGCCCTGTGTTATCGAAATTTTGCCCGTGTTAGTTTAGGGTAGTGTGTAAATGAGTGGGGTAATAGGGCCCTGTGTTATCGAAAGTTTGCCCGTATTAGGTTAGGGTAGTGTGTATATGTGTGGGGTAATATGGCCCTGTGTTGTCGAAATTTTGCCCGTGTTAGGATAGGTTAGTATCTGTATATGAGTGGGGTAATAGGGCCCTGTGTTATCGAAATTTTGCCCGTTTTAGGTAAGGTTTAGTGTGTATATGAGAGCGGTAATAGGGCCCTGTGTTATCGAAATTTTTCCCGTGTTAGGTTAGGTTAGTGTGTATATGAGTGGGGTAATAGGGCCCTGTGTTATCGAAATTTTGCCCGTGTTAGGTGAGGTTAGGTTAGTGTATGTATATTAGTGGGGTAATAGGGCCCTGTGGTATCGAAATTTTGCCCGTGTTAGGTTAGGGTAGTGCGTATATGAGTGCGGTAATAGGGCCCTGTGTTATCGAAATTTTGCCCGCGTTAGGTTAGGTTTAGTGTGTATAAGAGTGGGGAAATAGGGCCCTGTGTTATCGAAATTTTGCCCGTGTTATGATAGGTTTAGTGTGTCTATGAGTGGGGATTAGCGCCCGGTATTATCCAAATTTTGCACGTGTTAGGTAAGGTTTAGTGTGTATATGTGTTGGGTGATATGGCCCTGTGTTATCGAAATTTTGCCCGTGTTAAGTTAGGGTAGTCTGTATATGCGTGGGGTAATACGGACCTGTGTTATCGAAATTTAGCCCGTGTTAGGTTAGCTTTATTGTGTATATGAGTGGGGTAATAGGGCCCTGTGTTATCGAAATTTTGCCCTTGTTAAGTTAGGTTCAGTGTGTATATGTGTGGGATATTAGGGCCCTGTGATATCGAAATTTGGCCCGTGGTAGGTTAAGTTAGTGTGTATATGAGTGGGGTAATAGAGTCCTGTGTTATCGAAATTTTGCCGGTGATAGGTAAGGCTTAGTGTGTATATGAGTGGGGTAATAGGGCCCTGTGTTATAGAAATTTTGCCCGGGTAAGGTTAGGTTTAGTGTGTGTATTTGAGTGGGGTAATAGGGCCCTGTGTTATCGAAATTTTGCCGTGTTAGGTGAGGTTTGGTTAGTGTATGTATATGAGTGGGGTAATAGGGCCCTGTGGTATCGCAATTTTGCCCGTGTTAGGTTAGGTTTAGTGTGTATATGAGTGGGGTAATAGGGCCCTCTGTTATCGAAAATTTGCCCGTGTTAGGTTAGGGTAGTTTGTGTATATGAGTGGGGTAATAGGACCCTGTGTTATAGAAATTTTGCCCGTGTAAGGTTAGGTTTAGTGTGTGTATATGAGTGGGGAAATAAGGGCCTGTGATATCGAAATTTTGCCCGTGTTAGGTTAGGTTGGTGTGTATATGAGTGGGGTAATAAGGCCCTGTGTTATCGAAATTTTGCCCGTGTGAGGTTAGGGTAGTGTGTAAATAAGTGGGGTAATAGGGCCCTGTGTTATCGAAATTTTGCCCGTGTTAGGTTAGGTTTAGTGTGTATATGAGTGGGGTAATAGGGCCCTGTGTTATCGAACATTTGCCCGTGTTAGGTTCGGGTAGTTTGTGTATATGAGTGGGGTAATAGGGCCCTCTGTTATCGAAATTTTGCCCGTGTTAGGTTAGTTTTAGTGTGTGTATATGAGTGGGGTAATAGGGCCATGTGATATCGAGATTTTGCCCGTGTTAAATTAGGTTAGAGTGTATATGCGTGTTGTAAAAGGGCCCTGTCTTATCGAAATTTTGCCCCCGTTAGGTTAGTGTGCGTATATGAGTGTGGTAATAGGGCCCTGTGTTATCGAAATTTTATCCGTGTGAGGTTAGGTTTAGTGTGTGTATATGAGTGGGGTAATAGGGCCCTGTGTTATTGAAATTTTGCCCGTGTTAGGTTAGGTTAGTGTGTATATGAGTGGGCTAATAGGGCCCTGTGTTATCGAAATTTTGTCCCTGTTAGGTTAGGTTAGTGTCTATATGAGTGTTGTAAAAGAGCCCTGTGTTATCGAAAATTTGCCCGTGTTAGGTTAGGTTAATGTGTATGTGAGTGGGGTATTAGCGCCCTGTGTTATCGAAATTTTGCCCGTGTTAGCTTAGGTTAGTGTGTGTATATGAGTGGGGAAATAGGTCCCTGTGTTATCGAAATTTCGCCCGTGTTACCTTAGGTTAGTGTGTGTATATGAGTGGGGTAATAGGGCCCTGTGTTATCGAAATTTTGCCCTTGTTAAGGTAGGTTTAGTGTGTGTATATGAGTGGGGTATTAGGGCCCTGTGTTATAGAAAATTTGCCCGTTTTAGGTTAGGGTGGTTTGTGTATATGAGTGGGGTAATAGTGCCCTGTGTTATCGAAATTTTGCCGGTGTTAGGTAAGGCTTAGTGTGTATATGAGTGGGGTAATAGGGCCCTGTGTTATCGAAAATTTGCCCGTGTTAGGTTAGGGTAGTGTGTGTATATGAGTGGGGTAATAGGGCCCTGTGTTATCGAAATATTACCCGTGTTAGGTGAGGTTAGGTTAGTGTATGTATATTAGTGGGGTAAAAGGGCCCTGTGGTATCGAAATTTTGCCCGTGTTAGGTTAGGGTAGTGCGTATATGAGTGCGGTAATAGGGCCCTGTGTTATCGAAATTTTGCCCGCGTTAGGTTAGGTTTGTGTGTATAAGAATGGGGTAATAGGGCCCTGTGTTATCGAAATTTTGCCCGTGTTATGATAGGTTTAGTGTGTCTATGAGTGGGGCATTAGCGCCCGGTATTATCCAAATTTTGCACGTGTTAGGTAAGGTTTAGTGTGTATATGTGTGGGGTGATATGGCCCTGTGTTATCGAAATTTTGCCCGTGTTAAGTTAGGGTAGTCTGTATATGAGTGGGGTAATACGGACCTGTGTTATCGAAATTTAGCCCGTGTTAGGTTAGCTTTATTGTGTATATGAGTGGGGTAATAGGGCCCTGAGTTATCGAAATTTTGCCCGTGTTAGGATAGGTTCAGTGTGTATATGTGTGGGATATTAGGGCCCTGTGATATCGAAATTTTGCCCGTGCTAGGTTAAGTTAGTGTGTATATGAGTGGGGTAATAGGGCCCTGTGTTATCGAAATTTTGCCGGTGTTAGGTAAGGCTTAGTGTGTATATGAGTGGGGTAGTAGGGCCCTGTGTTATAGAAATTTTGCCCGTGTAAGGTTAGGTTTAGTGTGTGTATTTGAGTGGGGTAATAGGGCCCTGTGTTATCGAAATTTTGCCCGTGTTAGGTGAGGTTTGGTTAGTGTATGTATATGAGTGGGGTAATAGGGCCCTGTGGTATCGAAATTTTGCACGTGTTAGGTTCGGGTAGTTTGTGTATATGAGTGGGGTAATAGGGCCCCCTGTTATCGAAATTTTGCCCGTGTTAGGTTAGTTTTAGTGTGTGTATATGAGTGGGGTAATAGGGCCTTGTGATATCGAAATTTTGCCCGTGTTAGGTTAGGTTTAGTGTGTATATGAGTGGGGTAATAGGGCCCTCTGTTATCGAAAATTTGCCCGTGTTAGGTTAGGATAGTTTGTGTATATGAGTGGGGTAATAGGGCCCTGTGTTATAGAAATTTTGCCCGTGTAAGGTTAGGTTTAGTGTGTGTATATGAGTGGGGAAATAAGGGCCTGTGATATCGAAGTTTTGCCCGTGTTAGGTTAGGTTGGTGTGTATATGAGTGGGGTAACAGGGCCCGGTGTTATCGAAATTTTGCCAGTGTTAGGTTAGGTTTAGTGTGTATATGAGTGGGGTAATATGGCCCTGTGTTATCGAAATTTTGCCCGTGTGAGGTTAGGGTAGTGTGTAAATGAGTGGGGTAATAGGGCCCTGTGTTATCGAAATTTTGCCCGTGTTAGGTTAGGTTTAGTGTGTATATGAGTGGGGTAATAGGGCCCTGTGTTATCGAAAATTTGCCCGTGTTAGGTTCGGGTAGTTTGTGTATATGAGTGGGGTAATAGGGCCCTCTGTTATCGAAATTTTGCCCGTGTTAGGTTAGTTTTAGTGTGTGTATATGAGTGGGGTAATAGGGCCTTGTGATATCGAAATTTTGCCCGTGTTAGGTTAGGGTTAGTGTGTATATGAGTGTTGTAAAAGGGCCCTGTGTTATCGAAAATTTGCCCGTGTTAGGTTAGGTTAGAGTGTATATGCGTGTTATAAAAGGGCCCTGTCTTATCGAAATTTTGCCCCCGTTAGGTTAGTGTGCGTATATGAGTGTGGTAATAGGTCCCTGTGTTATCGAAATTTTATCCGTGTGAGGTTAGGTTTAGTGTGTGTATATGAGTGGGGTAATAGGGCCCTGTGTTATTGAAATTTTGCCCGTGTTAGGTTAGGTTAATGTGTATATGAGTGGGGTAATAGGGCACTGTGTTATTGAAATTTTGCCCGTGTTAGGTTAGGTTACTGTGTATATGAGTGGGCTAATAGGGCCCTGTGTTATCGAAATTTTGTCCCTGTTAGGTTAGGTTAGTGTCTATATGAGTGTTGTAAAAGGGCCCTGTGTTATCGAAAATTTACCCGTGTTAGGTTAGGTTAGTGTGTATGTGAGTGGGGTATTAGCGCCCTGTGTTATCGAAATTTTGCCCGTGTTAACTTAGGTTAGTGTGTGTATATGAGTGGGGTAATAGGGCCCTGTGTTATCGAAATTTTGCCCTTGTTAAGGTAGGTTTAGTGTGTGTATATGAGTGGGGTATTAGGGCCCTGTGTTATAGAAAATTTGCCCGTTTTAGGTTAGGGTGGTTTGTGTATATGAGTGGGGTAATAGGGCCCTGTGTTGTCGAAATTTTGCCGGTGTTAGGTAAGGCTTAGTGTGTATATGAGTGGGGTAATAGGGCCCTGTGTTATCGAAAATTTGCCCGTGTTAGGTTAGGGTAGTGTGTGTATATGAGTGGGGTAATAGGGCTCTGTGTTATCGAAATTTTGCCCGTGTTAGGTTAGGTTTAGTGTGTATATGAGTGGGGTAATAGGGCCCTGTGTTATCGAAATTTTGCCCGTGTTAGATTAGGTTTAGTGTGTATATGAGTGGGGTAATAGGGCCCGCTATTATACAAATTTTGCCCGTGTTAGGTTAGGGTAAGTGGGTATATGATTGGGGTCATAGGGCCCTCTGTTATCGAAAATTATCCCCTGTTAGGTTAGGGTAGCTTGTTTATATGAGTGGGGTAATAGGGCCCTGTGTTATAGAAATTTTGCCCGTGTAAGGTTAGGTTTAGTGTGTGTATATGAGTGGGGTAATAGGGGCCTGTGATATCGAAATTTTGCCCGTGTTATGTTCGGGAAGTGTGTATCTGAGTGGGGTATTATGATCCTGTGTTATCGAACTTTTGACCGCGATAGGTTAGGTTAGTGTGTGTATATGAGTGGGGTAATAGGGTCCTGTGTTATCGAAATTTTGCCCGTGTTAGGTTAGGTTTAGTGTGTATATGAGTGGGGTAACAGGGCCCGGTATTATCCAAATTTTGCCCGTGTTAGGCAAGGTTTAGTGTGTATATGTGTGGGGTAATATGGCCCTGTGTTATCGAAATTTTTCCCGTGTTAGGTTAGGCTTAGTGTGTATATGAGTTGGGTAATAGAGCCCTGTGTTATCGAAAATTTGCCCGAGTTAGGTTAGGGTAGTTTGTGTATATGAGTGGGTTAATAGGGCCCTGTGTTATCGAAATTTTGCCCGTGCTAGGATAGGTTTAGTGTGTGTATATGAGTGGGGTAATAGGGCCCTGTGTTATCGAAATTTTGCCCGTTTTAGGTTAGGTTTAGTGTGTATATGAGTGGGGTAATAGGGCCCTGTGTTATCGAAATTTTTCCCGTGTTAGGTTAGGTTAGTGTGTATATGAGTGGGGTAATAGGGCCATGTGTTATCGAAATTTTGCCCGTGTTAGGTGAGGTTAGGTTAGTGTATGTATATTAGTGGGGTAATAGGGCCCTGTGGTATCGAAATTTTGCCCGTGTTAGGTTAGGTTTAGTGTGTTTATGAGTGTTGTAAAAGGGCCCTGTGTTATCGAAAATTTGCCCGTGTTAGGTTAGGTTAGAGTGTATATGCGTGTGGTAAAAGGGCCCTGTCTTATCGAAATTTTGCCCGCGTTAGGTTAGTGTGCGTATATGAGTGGGGTAATAGGGCTCTGTGTTATCGAAATTTTATCCGTGTGAGGTTAGGCTTAGTGCGTGTATATGAGTGGGGTAATAGGGCCCTGTGTTATTGAAATTTTGCCCGTGTTAGGTTAGGTTAGTGTGTATATGAGTGGGGTAATAGGGCACTGTGTTATTGAAATTTTGCCCGTGTTAGGTTAGGTTAGTGTGTATATGAGTGGGGTAATAGGGCCCTGTGTTATCGAAATTTTGTCCCTGTTAGTTTAGGTTAGTGTCTATATGAGTGTTGTAAAAGGGCCCTGTGTTATCGAAAATTTGCCCATGTTAGCTTAGGTTAGTGTGTGTATATGAGTGGGGAAATAGGGCCCTCTGTTATCGAAATTTAGCTCGTGTTAGCTTAGGTTAGTGTGTGTATATGAGTGGGCTAATAGGGCTCTGTGTTATCGAAATTTTGCCCTTGTTAAGGTAGGTTTAGTGTGTATATGAGTGGCGTAATGGGGCCCTGTGTTATCGAAATTTTGCCCGTGTTAGGTTAGGTTTAGTGTGTATATGAGTGGGGTAATAGGGCCCTGTGTTATCGAAATTTTGCCCGTGTTAGATTAGGTTTAGTGTGTATATGAGTGGGGTAATAGGGCCCGCTATTATACAAATTTTGCCCGTGTTAGGTTAGGGTAAGTGTGTATATGATTGGGGTAATAGGGCCCTCTGTTATCGAAAATTATCCCTTGTTAGGTTAGGGTAGTTTGTGTATATGAGTGGGGTAATAGGGCCCTGTGTTATAGAAATTTTGCCCGTGTAAGGTTAGTTTTAGTGTGTGTATATGAGTGGGGTAATAGGGGCCTGTGATATCGAAATTTAGCCCGTGTGAGGATAGTTTAGGTTAGTGTGTATATGAGTGGGGTAATAGGGCCCTGTGTTATCGAAATTTTGCCCGTGTTAGGTTAGGTTAGTGTGTATATGAGTGGGGAAATATGGCCCTGTGTTATCGAAATTTTGCCCATTAGGTTAGGTTAGTGTGTATATGAGTGGCGTAATAGGGTCCTGTGTTATCGAAATTTTGCCCGTGTTAGGTTAGGTTCAGTGTGTATATGTGTGGGGTAATAGGGCCCTGTGTTATCGAAATTTTGCACGTGTTAGGTTAGGGTAGTGTATATTTGAGTGGGGTATTAGGGCCCTGTGTTATAGAAATTTCTCCCGTCTTGGGTTAGGTTAGTGTACGTATATGAGTGGGGTAATAGGGCCCTGTGTTATCGAAATTTTGTCCGTGTTAGGTTAGGTTCAGTGTGTATATGTGTGGGGTAATAGGGCCCTGTGTTATCGAAATTTTGCCCGTGTTAGGTTAGGGCAGTGTGTATATGAGAGGGGTAATAGGGCACTGTGTTATCGAAATTTTGCCCGTGATAGGTTATGGTAGTGTGTATATGAGTGGGGTAATAGGGCCCTGTGTTATCGAAATTTTGCCCGTGTTAGGCTAGGTTAGTGTGTATATGAGTGGGGTAATAGGGCACTGTGTTATCGAAATTTTGGCCGTGTTAGGTAAGGTTAGTTTGTATATGAGTGGGGTAATAGGGCCCTGTGTTATTGAAATTTTGCCCGTGTTAGGTTAGGTTAGTGTGTATATGAGTGGGGTATTAGGGCCCTGCGATATTGAAATTTTGCCCGTGTTAGCTTAGGTTAGTGTGTGTATATGAGTGGGGAAATAGGGCCCTGTGTTATCGAAATTTTGCCCGTGGTAGCTTAGGTTAGTGTGTGTATAAGAGTGGGGTAATAGGGCCCTGTGTTATCGAAATTATGCCTGTGTTAAGTTAGGTTTAGTGTCTGTATATAAGTGGGGTATTAGGGCCCTGTGTTACAGAAAATTTGCCCGTTTGAGGTTTGGGTAGTTTGTGTATATGGGTGGGGTAATAGGGCCCTGTGTTATCGAAATTTTGCCCGTGTTAGGTTAGGTTTAGTGTGTATATGAGTGTGGTAATAGGGCCCTGTGTTATCGAAAATTTGCTCGTGTTAGGTTAGGTTAGTGTGTATATGAGTGGGGTATTAGGGCCCTGTGTTATCGAAATTTTGCCCCTGTTAGGTAAAGTTTAGTGTGTATATGTGTAGGGTAATATAGCCCTGTATAATCGAAATTATGCCCTTGTTATGTTAGGGTATTGTGTCTATATAAGTGGGGTAAAAGGGCCCTGTGTTATCGAAATTTTGCCCGTGTTAGGTTAGGTTTAGTGTGTGTATATGAGGCGGGTGATAGGGCCCTGTGTTATCGAAATTTTTCTCGTGTTAGGTTAGGTTTACTATGTATTTGAGTGGGGTAATGGGGCCCTGTGTTATCGAAATCTTGCCCGTGTTAGGTTAGGGCAGTTTGAATATGAGAGGGGTAATAGGGCCCTGTGTAATAGAAATTTTGACCGTTCTAGGTTCAGTTGGTGTGTATATGAGTGGGGTAATAGGGCCCTGTGTTATCGAAATTTTGCCCGTGTTAGGTAAGGTTTAGTGTGTATATGAGTGGGGTAATAGGGCCCTGTGTTATCGAAAATTTGCCCCTGTTAGGTTAGGGTAGTGTGTGTATATGAGTGGGGTAAAAGGGGCCTGTGTTATCGAAATTTTGCCCGCGTTAGTTTAGGTTAGTGTGTGTATATGAGTGGGGTAAAAGGGGGCCTGTGTTATCGAAGCTTTGCCCGGGTGAGGTGAGGTTTAGTGTGTGTATATGAGTGGGGTAATAGGGCCCTGTGTTATGGAAATTTTGCCCGTGTTAGTTTAGGTTGGTGTGTATATGAGTGGGGTAATACAGCTCTGTGTTATCGAAATTTTGCCCGTGTTAGGTTAGGGTAGTGTTTAAATGAGTGGGGTAATAGGGCCCTGTGTTATCGAAAGTTTGCCAGTGTTAGGTTAGGTTTAGCGTGTATATGAGTGGGGTAATAGGGCCCTGTGTTATCGAAATTTTGCCCGTGTTAGTTTAGGGTAGTTTGTAAATGAGTGGGGTAATAGGGCCCTGTGTTATCGAAAGTTTGCCCGTGTTAGGTTAGGGTACTGTGTATAGGAGTGGGGTATTGGGGCCCTGTGTTAACGAAATTTTGCCCGTGTTAGGTAGGGTAGTGTGTATATGAGTGGGGTAATAGGGCCCTGTGTTATCGAAATTTTGCCAGTGTTAGGTTAGGTTTAGCGTGTATATGAGTGGGGTAATAGGGCCCTGTGTTATCGAAATTTTGCCCGTGTTAGTTTAGGGTAGTTTGTAAATGAGTGGGGTAATAGGGCCCTGTGTTATCGAAAGTTTGCCCGTATTAGGTTAGGGTAGTGTGTATATGTGTGGGGTAATATGGCCCTGTGTTGTCGAAATTTTGCCCGTGTTAGGATAGGTTAGTATGTGTATATGAGTGGGGTAATAGGGCCCTGTGTTATCGAAATTTTGCCCGTTTTAGTTTAGGTTTAGTGTGTATATGAGTGGGACAATAGGGCCCTGTGTTATCGAAATTTTTCCCGTGTTAGGTTAGGTTAGTGTGTATATGAGTGGGGTAATAGGGCCCTGTGTTATCGAAATTTTGCCCGTGTTAGGTGAGGTTAGGTTAGTGTATGTATATTAGTGGGGTAATAGGGCCCGGTGGTATCGAAATTTTGCCCGTGTTAGGTTAGGTTTAGTGTGTATATAAGTGTGGTAATAGGGCCCTGTGTGATCGAAAATTTGCCCGTGTTAGGTTAGGGTAGTGTGTGTATATGAGTGGGTAATAGGGCCCTGTGTTATCGAAATTTTGCCCGTGTTAGGTTAGGGTAGTGTGTATATGAGTGCTGTAATAGCGTCCTGTGTTATCGAAATTTTGCCCGCGTTAGGTTAGGCTTAGTGTGTATAAGAGTGGGGTAATAGGGCCCTGTGTTATCGAAATTTTGCCCGTGTTATGATAGGTTTAGTGTGTCTATGAGTGGGGCATTAGCGCCCGGTATTATCCAAATTTTGCACGTGTTAGGTAAGGTTTAGTGTGTATATGTGTGGGGTGATATGGCCCTGTGATATCGAAATTTTGCCCGTGTTAAGTTAGGGTAGTGTGTATATGAGTGGGGTAATACGGACCTGTGTTATCGAAATTTAGCCCGTGTTAGGTTAGGTTTATTGTGTATATGAGTGGGGTAATAGGGCCCTGTGTTATCGAAATTTTGCCCGTGTTAGGTTAGGTTCAGTGTGTATCTGTGTGGGATATTAGGGCCCTGTGATATCGAAATTTTGCCCGTGTTAGGTTAGGGCAGTGTGTATATGAGAGGGGTAATAGGGCCCTGTGTTATCGAAATTTTGCCCGTGCTAGGTTAAGTTAGTGTGTATATGAGTGGGGAAATAGGGCCCTGTGTTATCGAAATTTTGCCGGTGTTAGGTAAGGCTTGGTGTGTATATGAGTGGGGTAATAGGGCCCTGTGTTATAGAAATTTTGCCCGTGTAAGGTTAGGTTTAGTGTGTGTATATGAGTGGGGTATTAGGGCACTGTGTTATCGAAATTTTGCCCGTGTTAGGCTAGGTTTAATGTGTATATGAGTGGGGTAATAGGGCCCTGTGTTATCGAAATTTTGCCCGTGTGAGGTTAGGGTAGTGTGTAAATGAGTGGGGTAATAGGGCCCTGTGTTATCGAAATTTTGCCCGTGTTAGGTTAAGTTTAGTGTGTATATGAGTGGGGTAAAAGGGCCCTGTGTTATCGAAAATTTGCCCGTGTTAGGTTCGGGTAGTTTGTGTTTATGAGCGGGGTAATAGGGCCGTCTGTTATCGAAATTTTGCCCGTGTTAGGTTAGGTTTAGTGAGTGTATGTGAGTGGGGTAATAGGGCCTTGTGATATCGAACTTATGCCCGTGTTAGGTTAGGTTTAGTGTGTATATGAGTGTTGTAAAAGGGCCCTGTGTTATCGAAAATATGCCCGTGTTAGGTTAGGTTAGAGTGTATATGAGTGTTGTAAAAGGGCCCTGTGTTATCGAAATTTTGCCCGCGTTAGGTTAGTGTGCGTATATGAGTGGGGTAATAGGGCCCTGTGTTATCGAAATTTTATCCGTGTGAGGTTAGGTTTAGTGTGTGTATATGAGTGGGGTAATAGGGCCCTGTGTTATTGAAATTTTACCCGTGTTAGTTTAGGTTATTGTGTATATGAGTGGGGTAATAGGGCACTGTGTTATTGAAATTTTGCCCGTGTTAGGTTAGGTTAGTGTGTATATGAGTGGGGTAATAGGGCCCTGTGTTATCGAAATTTTGTCCCTGTTAGGTTAGGTTAGTGTCTATATGAGTGTTGTAAAAGGGCCCTGTGTTATCGAAAATTTGCCCGTATTAGGTTAGGTTAGTGTGTATGTGAGTGGGGTATTAGCGCCCTGTGTTATCGAAATTTTGCCCGTGTTAGCTTAGGTTAGTGTGTGTATATGAGTGGGGAAATAGGGCCCTGTGTTATCGAAATTTCGCCCGTGTTAGCTTAGGTTATTGTGTGTATATGAGTGGGGTAATAGGGCCCTGTGTTATCGAAATTTTGCCCGTGTTAAGGTAGGTTTAGTGTGTGTATATGAGTGGGGTATTTGGGCCCTGTGTTATAGAAAATTTGCCCGTTTTAGGTTAGGGTGGTTTGTGTATATGAGTGGGGTAATAGCGCCCTGTGTTATCGAAATTTTGCCGGTGTTAGGTAAGGCTTAGTGTGTATATGAGTGGGGTAATAGGGCCCTGTGTTATCGAAAATTTGCCCGTGTTAGGTTAGGGTAGTGTGTGTATATGAGTGGGGTAATAGGGCTCTGTGTTGTCGAAATTTTGCCCGTGTTGGGTTAGGTTTAGTGTGTATATGAGTGGGGTAATAGGGCCCTGTGTTATCGAAATTTTGCCCGTGTTAGGTTAGGTTTAGTGTGTATATGAGTGGGGTATAAGGGCCCGCTATTATACAAATTTTGCCCGTGTTAGGTTAGGGTTAGTGTGTATATGAGTGGGGTAATAGGGCCCTCTGTTATCGAAAATTTGCCCGTGTTAGGTTAGGGTAGTTTGTGTATATGAGTGGGGTAATGGGGCCCTGTGTTATAGAAATTTTGCCCGTGTAAGTTTAGGTTTAGTGTGTGTATATGAGTGGGGTAACAGGGGCCTGTGATATCGAAATTTTGCCCGTGTTAGGTTCGGGAAGTGTGTATCTGAGTGGGGTATTAGGACCCTGTGTTATCGAACTTTTGACCGCGATAGGTTAGGTTAGTGTGTGTATATGAGTGGGGTAATAGGGCCCTGTGTTATCGAAATTTTGCCCCTGTTAGGTTGGGTTTAGTGTGTATATGAGTGGGGTAATAGGGCCCGGTATTATCCAAATTTTGCCCGTGTTAGGCAAGGTTTAGTGTGTATATGTGTGGGGTAATATGGCACTGTGTTATCGAAATTTTGCCCGTGTTAGGTTAGGGTACTGTGTATAGGAGTGGGGTATTGGGGCCCTGTGTTAACGAAATTTTGCCCGTGTTAGGTTGGGTAGTGTGTATATGAGTGGGGTAATAGGGCCCTGTGTTATCGAAATTTTGCCAGTGTTAGGTTAGGTTTAGCGTGTATATGAGTGGGGTAATAGGGCCCTGTGTTATCGAAATTTTGCCCGTGTTAGTTTAGGGTAGTTTGTAAATGAGTGGGGTAATAGGGCCCTGTGTTATCGAAAGTTTGCCCGTATTAGGTTAGGGTAGTGTGTATATGTGTGGGGTAATATGGCCCTGTGTTGTCGAAATTTTGCCCGTGTTAGGATAGGTTAGTATGTGTATATGAGTGGGGTAATAGGGCCCTGTGTTATCGAAATTTTGCCCGTTTTAGGTTAGGTTTAGTGTGTATATGAGTGGGACAATAGGGCCCTGTGTTATCGAAATTTTTCCCGTGTTATGTTAGGTTAGTGTGTATAGGAGTGGTGTAATAGGGCCCTGTGTTATCGAAATTTTGCCCGTGTTAGGTGAGGTTAGGTTAGTGTATGTATATTAGTGGGGTAATAGGGCCCGGTGGTATCGAAATTTTGCCCGTGTTAGGTTAGGTTTAGTGTGTATATGAGTGTGGTAATAGGGCCCTGTGTGATCGAAAATTTGCCCGTGTTAGGTTAGGGTAGTGTGTGTATATGAGTGGGTAATAGGGCCCTGTGTTATCGAAATTTTGCCCGTGTTAGGTTAGGGTAGTGTGTATATGAGTGCTGTAATAGCGTCCTGTGTTATCGAAATTTTGCCCGCGTTAGGTTAGGTTTAGTGTGTATAAGAGTGGGGTAATAGGGCCCTGTGTTATCGAAATTTTGCCCGTGTTATGATAGGTTTGGTGTGTCTATGAGTGGGGCATTAGCGCCCGGTATTATCCAAATTTTGCACGTGTTAGGTAAGGTTTAGTGTGTATATGTGTGGGGTGATATGGCCCTGTGATATCGAAATTTTGCCCGTGTTAAGTTAGGGTAGTGTGTATATGAGTGGGGTAATACGGACCTGTGTTATCGAAATTTAGCCCGTGTTAGGTTAGGTTTATTGTGTATATGAGTGGGGTAATAGGGCCCTGTGTTATCGAAATTTTGCCCGTGTTAGGTTAGGTTCAGTGTGTATCTGTGTGGGATATTAGGGCCCTGTGATATCGAAATTTTGCCCGTGTTAGGTTAGGGCAGTGTGTATATGAGAGGGGTAATAGGGCCCTGTGTTATCGAAATTTTGCCCGTGCTAGGTTAAGTTAGTGTGTATATGAGTGGGGAAATAGGGCCCTGTGTTATCGAAATTTTGCCGGTGTTAGGTAAGGCTTAGTGTGTATATGAGTGGGGTAATAGGGCCCTGTGTTATAGAAATTTTGCCCGTGTAAGGTTAGGTTTAGTGTGTGTATATGAGTGGGGTACTAGGGCACTGTGTTATCGAAATTTTGCCCGTGTTAGGCTAGGTTTAATGTGTATATGAGTGGGGTAATAGGGCCCTGTGTTATCGAAATTTTGCCCGTGTGAGGTTAGGGTAGTGTGTAAATGAGTGGGGTAATAGGGCCCTGTGTTATCGGAATTTTGCCCGTGTTAGGTTAAGTTTAGTGTGTATATGAGTGGGGTAAAAGGGCCCTGTGTTATCGAAAATTTGCCCGTGTTAGGTTCGGGTAGTTTGTGTTTATGAGCGGGGTAATAGGGCCCTCTGTTATCGAAATTTTGCCCGTGTTGGGTTAGGTTTAGTGAGTGTATGTGAGTGGGGTAATAGGGCCTTGTGATATCGAACTTATGCCCGTGTTAGGTTAGGTTTAGTGTGTATATGAGTGTTGTAAAAGGGCCCTGTGTTATCGAAAATATGCCCGTGTTAGGTTAGGTTAGAGTGTATATGAGTGTTGTAAAAGGGCCCTGTGTTATCGAAATTTTGCCCGCGTTAGGTTAGTGTGCGTATATGAGTGGGGTAATAGGGCCCTGTGTTATCGAAATTTTATCCGTGTGAGGTTAGGTTTAGTGTGTGTATATGAGTGGGGTAATAGGGCCCTGTGTTATTGAAATTTTACCCGTGTTAGTTTAGGTTAGTGTGTATATGAGTGGGGTAATAGGGCACTGTGTTATTGAAATTTTGCCCGTGATAGGTTAGGTTAGTGTGTATATGAGTGGGGTAATAGGGCCCTGTGTTATCGAAATTTTGTCCCTGTTAGGTTAGGTTAGTGTCTATATGAGTGTTGTAAAAGGGCCCTGTGTTATCGAAAATTTGCCCGTATTAGGTTAGGTTAGTGTGTATGTGAGTGGGGCATTAGCGCCCTGTGTTATCGAAATTTTGCCCGTGTTAGCTTAGGTTAGTGTGTGTATATGAGTGGCGAAATAGGGCCCTGTGTTATCGAAATTTCGCCCGTGTTAGCTTAGGTTATTGTGTGTATATGAGTGGGGTAATAGGGCCCTGTGTTATCGAAATTTTGCCCGTGTTAAGGTAGGTTTAGTGTGTGTATATGAGTGGGGTATTAGGGCCCTGTGTTATAGAAAATTTGCCCGTTTTAGGTTAGGGTGGTTTGTGTATATGAGTGGGGTAATAGGGCCCTGTGTTATCGAAATTTTGCCGGTGTTAGGTAAGGCTTAGTGTGTATATGAGTGGGGTAATAGGGCCCTGTGTTATCGAAAATTTGCCCGTGTTAGGTTAGGGTAGTGTGTGTATATGAGTGGGGTAATAGGGCTCTGTGTTGTCGAAATTTTGCCCGTGTTAGGTTAGGTTTAGTGTGTATATGAGTGGGGTAATAGGGCCCTGTGTTATCGACATTTTGCCCGTGTTAGGTTAGGTTTAGTGTGTATATGAGTGGGGTATAAGGGCCCGCTATTATACAAATTTTGCCCGTGTTAGGTTAGGGTTAGTGTGTATATGAGTGGGGTAATAGGGCCCTCTGTTATCGAAAATTTGCCCGTGTTAGGTTAGGGTAGTTTGTGTATATGAGTGGGGTAATAGGGCCCTGTGTTATAGAAATTTTGCCCGTGTAAGTTTAGGTTTAGTGTGTGTATATGAGTGGGGTAACAGGGGCCTGTGATATCGAAATTTTGCCCGTGTTAGGTTCGGGAAGTGTGTATCTGAGTGGGGTATTAGGACCCTGTGTTGTCGAACTTTTGACCGCGATAGGTTAGGTTAGTGAGTGTATATGAGTGGGGTAATAGGGCCCTGTGTTATCGAAATTTTGCCCCTGTTAGGTTAGGTTTAGTGTGTATATGAGTGGGGTAATAGGGCCCGGTATTATCCAAATTTTGCCCGTGTTAGGCAAGGTTTAGTGTGTATATGTGTGGGGTAATATGGCACTGTGTTATCGAAATTTTGCCCGTGTTAGGTTAGGTTTAGTGTGTAAATGAGTTGGGTAATAGGGCCCTGTGTTATCGAAAATTTGCCCGTGTTAAGTTAGGGTAGTTTGTGTATATGAGTGGGGTAATAGGGCCCTGTGTTATCGAAATTTTGCCCGTGCTAGGATAGGTTTAGTGTGTGTATATCAGTGGGGTAATAGGGCCCTGTAATCGAAATTTTGCCCGTGTTGGGTTAAGGTAGTGTGTCTATGAGTGGGGTATTAGGGCCCTGTGTTATCGAAAGTTTGCCCGCATTAGGTTAGGTTAGTGTGTGTATATGATTGGGGTAATAGGGCCCTGTGTTATCTAAATTTTGCCCTGTGAGGTTAGGTTTTGTGTGTGTATCTGACTGGGGTAATAGGGCCCTGTGTTAACGAAATTGAGCCCGTGTGAGGATAGGTTAGGTTAGTGTGTATATGAGTGGGGCAATAGGGCCTTGCGTTATCGAAATTTTGCCCGTGTTAGGTTAGGTTAGTGTGTATATGAGTGGGGAAATAGGGCCCTGTGTTATCGAAATTTTTCCCGTTAGGTTAGGTTAGTGTGTATATGAGTGGCGTAATAGGGTCCTGTGTTATCGAAATTTTGCCCGTGTTAGGTTAAGTTCAGTGTGTATATGTGTGGGGTAATAGGGCCCTGTGTTATTGAAATTTTGCATGTTTTGGGTTAGGGTAGTGTATATTTGAGTGGGGTATTAGGGCCCTGTGTTATAGAAATTTCTCCCGTCTTAGGTTAGGTTAGTGTACGTATATGAGTGGGGTAATAGGGCTCTGTGTTATCGAAATTTTTCCCGTGTTAGGTTAGGTTCAGTGTGAATATGTGTGGGGTAATAGGGCCCTGGGTTATCGAAATTATGCCCGTGTTAGGTTAGGTTAGTGTGTATATGTGTGGGGTAATAGGGCACTGTGTTATCGAAATTTTATCCGTGTGAGGTTAGGTTTAGTGTGTGTATATGAGTGGGGTAATAGGGCCCTGTGTTATTGAAATTTTACCCGTGTTAGTTTAGGTTAGTGTGTATATGAGTGGGGTAATAGGGCACTGTGTTATTGAAATTTTGCCCGTGATAGGTTAGGTTAGTGTGTATATGAGTGGGGTAATAGGGCCCTGTGTTATCGAAATTTTGTCCCTGTTAGGTTAGGTTAGAGTCTATATGAGTGTTGTAAAAGGGCCCTGTGTTATCGAAAATTTGCCCGTATTAGGTTAGGTTAGTGTGTATGTGAGTGGGGCATTAGCGCCCTGTGTTATCGAAATTTTGCCCGTGTTAGCTTAGGTTAGTGTGTGTTTATGAGTGGGGAAATAGGGCCCTGTGTTATCGAAATTTCGCCCGTGTTAGCTTAGGTTGTTGTGTGTATATGAGTGGGGTAATAGGGCCCTGTGTTATCGAAATTTTGCCCGTGTTAAGGTAGGTTTAGTGTGTGTATATGAGTGGGGTATTAGGGCCCTGTGTTATAGAAAATTTGCCCGTTTTAGGTTAGGGTGGTTTGTGTATATGAGTGGGGTAATAGGGCCCTGTGTTATCGAAATTTTGCCGGTGTTAGGTAAGGCTTAGTGTGTATATGAGTGGGGTAATAGGGCCCTGTGTTATCGAAAATTTGCCCGTGTTAGGTTAGGGTAGTGTGTGTATATGAGTGGGGTAATAGGGCTCTGTGTTGTCGAAATTTTGCCCGTGTTAGGTTAGGTTTAGTGTGTATATGAGTGGGGTAATAGGGCCCTGTGTTATCGAACTTTTGCCCGTGTTAGGTTAGGTTTAGTGTGTATATGAGTGGGGTATAAGGGCCCGCTATTATACAAATTTTGCCCGTGTTAGGTTAGGGTTAGTGTGTATATGAGTGGGGTAATAGGGCCCTCTGTTATCGAAAATTTGCCCGTGTTAGGTTAGGGTAGTTTGTGTATATGAGTGGGGTAATAGGGCCCTGTGTTATAGAAATTTTGCCCGTGTAAGTTTAGGTTTAGTGTGTGTATATGAGTGGGGTAACAGGGGCCTGTGATATCGAAATTTTGCCCGTGTTAGGTTCGGGAAGTGTGTATCTGAGTGGGGTATTAGGACCCTGTGTTATCGAACTTTTGACCGCGATAGGTTAGGTTAGTGTGTGTATATGAGTGGGGTAATAGGGCCCTGTGTTATCGAAATTTTGCCCCTGTTAGGTTAGGTTTAGTGTGTATATGAGTGGGGTAATAGGGCCCGGTATTATCCAAATTTTGCCCGTGTTAGGCAAGGTTTAGTGTGTATATGTGTGGGGTAATATGGCACTGTGTTATCGAAAGTTTGCCCGTGTTAGGTTAGGTTTAGTGTGTATATGAGTTGGGTAATAGGGCCCTGTGTTATCGAAAATTTGCCCGTGTTAGGTTAGGGTAGTTTGTGTATATGAGTGGGGTAATAGGGCCCTGTGTTATCGAAATTTTGCCCGTGCTAGGATAGGTTTAGTGTGTGTATATCAGTGGGGTAATAGGGCCCTGTAATCGAAATTTTGCCCGTGTTGGGTTAGGGTAGTGTGTCTATGAGTGGGGTATTAGGGCCCTGTGTTATCGAAAGTTTGCCCGCATTAGGTTAGGTTAGTGTGTGTATATGATTGGGGTAATAGGGCCCTGTGTTATCTAAATTTTGCCCTGTGAGGTTAGGATTTGTGTGTGTATCTGACTGGGGTAATAGGGCCCTGTGTTAACGAAATTGAGCCCGTGTGAGGATAGGTTAGGTTAGTGTGTATATGAGTGGGGCAATAGGGCCCTGCGTTATCGAAATTTTGCCCGTGTTAGGTTAGGTTAGTGTGTATATGAGTGGGGAAATAGGGCCCTGTGTTATCGAAATTTTTCCCATTAGGTTAGGTTAGTGTGTATATGAGTGGCGTAATAAGGTCCTGTGTTATCGAAATTTTGCCCGTGTTAGGTTAAGTTCAGTGTGTATATGTGTGGGGTAATAGGGCCCTGTGTTATTGAAATTTTGCACGTTTTAGGTTAGGGTAGTGTATATTTGAGTGGGGTATTAGGGCCCTGTGTTATAGAAATTTCTCCCGTCTTAGGTTAGGTTAGTGTACGTATATGAGTGGGGTAATAGGGCTCTGTGTTATCGAAATTTTTCCCGTGTTAGGTTAGGTTATGTGTGAATATGTGTGGGGTAATAGGGCCCTGGGTTATCGAAATTATGCCCGTGTTAGGTTAGGTTAGTGTGTATATGAGTGGGGTAATAGGGCACTGTGTTATCGAAATTTTGCCCGTGTTAGGTTAGGTTAGTGTGTATATGAGTGGTGTAATAGGGCCCTGTGTTATCGAAATTTTGCCCGTGTTAGGTTAGGGTAGTGTGTAAATGAGTGGGGTAATAGGGCCCTGTGTGATCGAAACTTTGCCCGTGTTAGGTTAGGTTAGTGTGTATATGAGTGGGGTATTAGGGCCCTGCGTTATCGAAATTTTGCCCGTGTTAGCTTAGGTTAGTGTGTGTATATGAGTGGGGAAATAGGGCCCTGTGTTATCGAAATTTTGCCCGTGGTAGCCTAGGTTAGTGTGTGTATAAGAGTGGGGTAATAGGGCCCTGTGTTATCGAAATTTTGCCTGTGTTAAGTTAGGTTTAGTGTCTGTATATAAGTGGGGTATTAGGGCCCTGTGTTATAGAAAATTTGCCCGTTTTAGATTTGGATAGTTTGTGTATATGGGTGGGGTAATAGGGCCCTGTGTTATCGAAATTTTGCCCGTGTGAGGTTAGGGTAGTGTATATTTGAGTGGGGTATTAGGGTCCTGTGCTATCGAAATTTCGCCCGTCTTAGGTTAGGTTAGTGTATGTATATGAGTGGGGTAATACTCCCTGTGTTATCGAAATTTTGCCCGTGTTAGGTTAGGTTTAGTGTGTATATGAGTGTGGTAATAGGGCCCTGTGTTATCGCAAATTTGCCCGTGTTAGGTTAGGTTAGTGTGTATATGAGTGGGGTATTAGGGCCCTGTGTTATCGAAATTTTGCCCGTGTTAGGTAAAGTTTAGTGTGTATATGTGTGGGGTAATATAGCCCTGTATAATCGAAATTATGCCCTTGTTATGTTAGGGTATTGTGTCTATATAAGTGGGGTAAAAGGGCCCTGTGTTATCGAAATTTTGCCCGTGTTAGGTTAGGTTTAGTGTGTGTATATGAGGCGGGTGATAGGGCCCTGAGTTATCGAAATTTTTCCCGTGTTAGGTTAGGTTTAGTATGTATATGAGTGGGGTAATGGGGCCCTGTGTTATCGAAATTTTGCCCGTGTCAGGTTAGGTTTAGTGTGCATATGAGTGGGGTATTAGAGCTCTGTGTTATCGAAATTTTGCCCGTGTTAGGTTAGGTTTAGTGTGTATATGTGTGGGGCAATATAGCCCTGTGTTATCGAAAATTTGCCCGTGTTAGTTTAGGGTAGTTTGTGTATATGAGTGGGGTAATAGGGCCCTGTGTTATCGAAATTTTGCCCGTGTTAAATTAGGTTTAGTGTGTGCATATGAGTGGGTAATAGGGTCCTGTGTTATCGAAATTTTGCCCGTGTTAGGTTAAGGTGGTGTGTATATGAGTGGGGTATAGGGGCCCTGTGTTATCGAAATTTTGCCCGCGTTAGGTTAGGTTAGTGTGTGTATATGAGTGGGGTAATAGGGCCCTGTGTTATCGAAATTTTGCCCGTGTGAGGTTAGGTTTAGTGTGTGTATATGACAGGGGTAATAGGGCCCTGTGTTATCGAAATTTTGCCCGTGTTAGGTTAGCTTAGTGTGTATATGAGTGGGGTAATAGGGCCCTGTGTTATCTAAATTTTGCCCGTGTTAGGTTAGGGTAGAGTATATTTGAGTGGGGTATTAGGGTCCTGTGCTATCGAAATTTCGCCCGTCTTAGGTTAGGTTAGTGTATGTATATGAGTGGGGTAATTCGCCCTGTGTTATCGAAATTTTGCCCGTGTTAGGTTAGGTTTAGTGTGTATATGAGTGTGGTGATAGGGCCCTGTGTTATCGAAAATTTGCCCGTATTAGGTTAGGTTAGTGTGTATATGAGTGAGGTATTAGGGCCCTGTGTTATCGAAATTTTGCCCGTGTTAGCTTAGGTTAGTGTGTGCATATGAGTGGGGAAATACAGCCCTGTGTTATCGAAATTTTGCCCGTGTTAGTTTAGGGTAGTCTGAATATGAGTGGGGTAATGGGACCCTGTTTTATCGAAATTTTGCCCGTGTTAGGTTAGGTTAGTGTGTATATGAGTGGGGTATTAGGGCCCTGTGTTATCGAAATTTTGCCCGTGTTAGCTTAGGTTAGTGTGTGTATATGAGTGGGGTAAAAGGGCCCTGTGTTATCGAAATTTTGCCGTGTTAAGTTAGGTTTAGCGTGTGTATGTGAGTGGGGTATTAGGGTACTGTGTTATAGAAAATTTGCCCGTAATAGGGTAGGGTAGTGTGTGTATATGAGTGGGTTAATAGGGCCCTGTGTTATTGAAATTTTGCCCGTGTTATGTAGGGTAGTGTGTCTATAAAAGTGGGGTAAAAGGGCCCTGTGTTATCGAAATTTTGCCCGTGTTAGGTTAGGTATAGTGTGTGTATACGAGTCGGATA
Source organism: Tenodera sinensis (assembly GCA_030765045.1). Lineage (NCBI taxonomy): Eukaryota > Metazoa > Arthropoda > Insecta > Mantodea > Mantidae > Tenodera > Tenodera sinensis. The sequence goes on from CM060967.1 coordinate 102,321,850, forward strand.
ATAGGGCCCTGTGTTATCGAAATTTTGCCCGTGTTAGGTTAGGTTTAGTGTGTATATGTGTGGGGTGATATAGCCCTGTGTTATCGAAATTTTCCCGTGTTAAGTTAGGGTAGTCTGTATATGAGTGGGGTAATACGGACCTCTGTTATCGAAATTTAGCCCGTGTTAGGTTAGGTTTAGTGTGTATATGAGTAGGGTAATAGGGCCCTGTGTTATCGAAATTTTGCCCGTGTTAGGTTAGGGCAGTTTGTATATGAGAGGGGTAATAGGGCCCTGTGTAATAGAAATTTTGACCGTTCTAGGTTCAGTTAGTGTGTATATGAGTGGGGTAATAGGACCCTGTGTTATCGAAATTTTGCCCGTGTAAGGTAAAGTTTAGTGTGTTAATGGGTGGGGTAATAGGGCCCTGTGTTATCGAAAATTTGCCCCTGTTAGGTTAGGGTAGTGTGTGTATATGAGTGGGGTAAAAGGGGCCTGTGTTATCGAAATTTTGCCCGTGTTAGTTTAGGTTAGTGTGTGTATCTGAGTGGGGTAAAAGGGGGCCTGTGTTATCGAAGTTTGCCCGGGTGAGGTGAGGTTTAGTGTGTGTTTATGAGTGGGGTAATAGGGCCCTGTGTTATGGAAATTTTGCCCGTGTTAGTTTAGGTTGGTGTGTATATGAGTGGGGTAATACGGGTCTGTGTTATCGAAATTTTGCCCGTGTTAGGTTAGGGTAGTGTTTAAATGAGTGGGGTATTGGGGCCCTGTGTTAACGAAATTTTGCCCGTGTTAGGTAGCGTAGTGTGTATATGAGTGGGGTAATAGGGCCCTGTGTTAACGAAATTTTGCCAGTGTTAGGTTAGGTTTAGCGTGTATATGAGTGGGGTAATAGGGCCCTGTGTTATCGAAATTTTGCCCGTGTTAGTTTAGGGTAGTGTGTAAATGAGTGGGGTAATAGGGCCCTGTGTTATCGAAAGTTTGCCCGTATTAGGTTAGGGTAGTGTGTATATGTGTGGGGTAATATGGCCCTGTGTTGTCGAAATTTTGCCCGTGTTAGGATAGGTTAGTATGTGTATATGAGTGGGGTAATAGGGCCCTGTGTTACCGAAATTTTGCCCGTTTTAGGTTAGGTTTAGTGTGTATATGAGTGGGGTAATAGGGCCCTGTGTGATCGAAAATTTGCCCGTGTTAGGTTAGGGTAGTGTGTGTATATGAGTGGGTAATAGGGCCCTGTGTTATCGAAATTTTGCCCGTGTTAGGTTAGGGTAGTGTGTATATGAGTGCTGTAATAGGGTCCTGTGCTATCGAAATTTTGCCCGCGTTAGGTTAGGTTTAGTGTGTATAAGAGTGGGGTAATAGGGCCTTGTGTTATCGAAATTTTGCCCGTGTTATGATAGGTTTAGTGTGTCTATGAGTGGGGCATTAGCGCCCGGTATTATCCAAATTTTGCACGTGTTAGGTAAGGTTTAGTGTGTATATGTGTGGGGTGATATGGCCCTGTGATATCGAAATTTTGCCCGTGTTAAGTTAGGGTAGTGTGTATATGAGTGGGGTAATACGGACCTGTGTTATCGAAATTTAGCCCGTGTTAGGTTAGGTTTATTGTGTATATGAGTGGGGTAATAGGGCCCTGTGTTATCGAAATTTTGCCCGTGTTAGGTTAGGTTCAGTGTGTATCTGTGTGGGATATTAGGGCCCTGTGATATCGAAATTCTGCCCGTGTTAGGTTAGGGCAGTGTGTATATGAGAGGGGTATAGGGCCCTGTGTTATCGAAATTTTGCCCGTGCTAGGTTAAGTTAGTGTGTATATGAGTGGGGTAATAGGGCACTGTGTTATAGAAATTTTGCCCGTGTAAGGTTAGGTTTAGTGTGTGTATATGAGTGGGATAATAGGGCTCTGTGTTATCGAAATTTTGCCCGTGTTAGGCTAGGTTTAATGTGTATATGAGTGGGGTAATAGGGCTCTGTGTTATCGAAATTTTGCCCGTGTTAGGTTAGGTTTCGTGTGTATATGAGTGGGGTAATAGGGCCCGCTATTATACAAATTTTGCCCGTGTTAGGTTAGGGTTAGTGTGTATATGAGTGGGGTAATAGGGCCCTCTGTTATCGAAAATTTGCTCGTGTTAGGTTAGGGTAGTTTGTGTATATGAGTGGGGTAATAGGGCCCTGTGTTATAGAAATTTTGCCCGTGTAAGGTTAGGTTTAGTGTGTGTATATGAGTGGGGTAATAAGGGCCTGTGATTTCGAAATTTTGCCCGTGTTAGGTTAGGTTGGTGTGTATATGAGTGGGGTAATAGGGCCCTGTGTTATCGAAATTTTGCCAGTGTTAGGTTAGGTTTAGTGTGTATATGAGTGGGGTAATAGGGCCCTGTGTTATCGAAATTTTGCCCGTGTGAGGTTAGGGTAGTGTGTAAATGAGTGGGGTAATAGGGCCCTAAGTTATCGAAATTTTGCCCGTGTTAGGTTAAGTTTAGTGTGTATATGAGTGGGGTAAAGGGGCCCTGTGTTATCGAAAATTTGCCCGTGTTAGGTTCGGGTAGTTTGTGTATATGAGCGGGGTAATAGGGCCCTCTGTTATCGAAATTTTGCCCGTGTTAGGTTAGGTTTAGTGTGTGTATATGAGTGGGGTAATAGGGCCTTGTGATATCGAACTTTTGCCCGTGTTAGGTTAGGTTTAGTGTGTATATGAGTGTTGTAAAAGGGCCCTGTGTTATCGAAAATTTGCCCATGTTAGGTTACGTTAGAGTGTATATGAGTGTTGTAAAAGGGCCCTGTGTTATCGAAATTTTGCCCGCGTTAGGTTAGTGTGCGTATATGAGTGGGGTAATAGGGCCCAGTGTTATCGAAATTTTATCGTGTGAGGTTAGGTTTAGTGTCTGTATATGAGTGGGGTAATAGGGCCCTGTGTTATTGAAATTTTGCCCGTGTTAGGTTAGGTTAGTGTGTATATGAGTGGGGTAATAGGGCACTGTGTTATTGAAATTTTGCCCGTGTTAGGTTAGGTTAGTGTGTATATGAGTGGGGTAATAGGGCCCTGTGTTATCGAAATTTTGTTCCTGTTAGGTTAGGTTAGTGTCTATATGAGTGTAGTAAAAGGGCCCTGTGTTATCGAAAATTTGCCCGTGTTAGGTTAGGTTAGTGTGTATGTGAGTGGGGTATTAGCGCCCTGTGTTATCGAAATTTTGCCCGTGTTAGCTTAGGTTGAGTGTGTGTATGAGTGGGGAAATAGGGCCCTGTGTTATCGAAATTTCGCCAGTGTTAGCTTAGGTTATTGTGTGTATATGAGTGGGGTAATAGGGCCCTGTGTTATCGAAATTTTGCCCGTGTTAGGTGAGGTTAGGTTAGTGTATGTATATTAGTGGGGTAATAGGGCCCTGTGGTATCGAAATTTTGCCCATGTTAGGTTAGGTTTAGTGTGTATATGAGTGTGGTAATAGGGCCCTATGTGATCGAAAATTTGCCCGTGTTAGGTCAGGGTAGTGTGTGTATATGAGTGGGTAATAGGGCCCTGTGTTATCGAAATTTTGCCCGTGTTAGGTTAGGGTAGTGTGTATATGAGTGCTGTAATAGGGTCCTGTGTTATCGAAATTTTGCCCGCGTTAGGTTAGGTTTAGTGTGTATAAGAGTGGGGTAATAGGGCCCTGTGTTATCGAAATTTTGCCCGTGTTATGATAGGTTTAGTGTGTCTATGAGTGGGGCATTAGCGCCCGGTATTATCCAAATTTTGCACGTGTTAGGTAAGGTTTAGTGTGTATATGTGTGGGGTGATATGGCCCTGTGATATCGAAATTTTGCCCGTGTTAAGTTAGGGTAGTGTGTATATGAGTGGGGTAATATGGACCTGTGTTATCGAAATTTAGCCCGTGTTAGGTTAGGTTTATTGTGTATATGAGTGGGGTAATAGGGCCCTGTGTTATCGAAATTTTGCCCGTTTTAGGTTAGGTACAGTGTGTATCTGTGTGGGATATTAGGGCCCTGTGATATCGAAATTTTGCCCGTGTTAGGTTAGGGCAGTGTGTATATGAGAGGGGTATAGGGCCCTGTGTTATCGAAATTTTGCCCGTGCTAGGTTAAGTTAGTGTGTATATGAGTGGGGTAATAGGGCACTGTGTTATAGAAATTTTGCCCGTGTAAGGTTAGGTTTAGTGTGTGTATATGAGTGGGATAATAGGGCTCTGTGTTGTCGAAATTTTGCCCGTGTTAGGCTAGGTTTAATGTGTATATGAGTGGGGTAATAGGGCCCTGTGTTATCGAAATTTTGCCCGTGTTAGGTTAGGTTTCGTGTGTATATGAGTGGGGTAATAGGGCCCGCTATTATACAAATTTTGCCCGTGTTAGGTTAGGGTTAGTGTGTATATGAGTGTTGTAAAAGGGCCCTGTGTTATCGAAAATTTGCCCATGTTAGGTTAGGTTAGAGTGTATATGAGTGTTGTAAAAGGGCCCTGTGTTATCGAAATTTTGCCCGCGTTAGGTTAGTGTGCGTATATGAGTGGGGTAATAGGGCCCTGTGTTATCGAAATTTTATCGTGTGAGGTTAGGTTTAGTGTCTGTATATGAGTGGGGTAATAGGGCCCTGTGATATCGAAATTTTGCCCGTGTTAGGTTAGGGCAGTGTGTATATGAGAGGGGTATAGGGCCCTGTGTTATCGAAATTTTGCCCGTGCTAGGTTAAGTTAGTGTGTATATGAGTGGGGTAATAGGGCACTGTGTTATAGAAATTTTGCCCGTGTAAGGTTAGGTTTAGTGTGTGTATATGAGTGGGATAATAGGGCTCTGTGTTATCGAAATTTTGCCCGTGTTAGGCTAGGTTTAATGTGTATATGAGTGGGGTAATAGGGCCCTGTGTTATCGAAATTTTGCCCGTGTTAGCTTAGGTTGAGTGTGTGTATGAGTGGGGAAATAGGGCCCTGTGTTATCGAAATTTCGCCAGTGTTAGCTTAGGTTATTGTGTGTATATGAGTGGGGTAATAGGGCCCTGTGTTATCGAAATTTTGCCCGTGTTAGGTGAGGTTAGGTTAGTGTATGTATATGAGTGGGGTAATAGGGCCCTGTGTTATCGAAATTTTGCCCGTGTTAGTTTAGGGTTAGTGTGTATATGAGTGTGGTAATAGGGCCCTGTGTTATCAAAAATTTGCCCGTTTTAGGTTAGGGTATTGTGTGTATATGAGTGGGTAATAGGGCCCTCTGTTATCGAAATTTTGCCCGTGTTAGGTTAGGGTAGTGTGTATATGAGTGGGGTAATAGGGCCCTGTGTTATCGAAATTTTGCCCGCGTTAGGTTAGGTTTAGTGCGTATAACGGTGGGGTAATAGGGCCCTATGTTATCGAAAATTTGCCCGTGTTATGTTAGGTTTAGTGTGTCTATGAGTGGGGCATTAGCGCCGGGTATTATCCAAATTTTGCCCGTGTTAGGTAAGGTTTAGTGTGTATATGTGTGGGGTGATATAGCCCTGTGTTATCGAAATTTTCCCGTGTTAAGTTAGGGTAGTCTGTGTATGAGTGGGGTAATACGGACCTGTGTTATCGAAATTTTGCCCGTGTTAAGTTAGGTTTAGTGTGTATATGAGTGTGGTAATAGGGCCGTGTGTGATCGAAAATTTGCCCGTGTTAGGTTAGGGTAGTGTGTGTATATGAGTGGGTAATTGGGCCCTGTGTTATCGAAATTTTGCCCGTGTTAGGTGAGGGTAGTGTGTATATGAGTGCTGTAATAGGGTCCTGTGTTATCGAAATTTTGCCCGCGTTAGGTTAGGTTTAGTGTGTATAAGAGTGGGGTAATAGGGCCCTGTGTTATCGAAATTTTGCCCGCGTTAGGTTAGGTTTAGAGCGTATAACGGTGGAGTAATAGGGCCCTATGTTATCGAAATTTTGCCCGTGTTTTGTTAGGTTTAGTGTGTCTATGAGTGGGGCATTAGCGCCCGGTATTATCCAAATTTTGCCCGTGTTAGGTAAGGTTTAGTGTGTATATGTGTGGGGTGATATAGCCCTGTGTTATCGAAATTTTCCCGTGTTAAGTTAGGGTAGTCTGTATATGAGTGGGGTAATACGGACCTCTGTTATCGAAATTTAGCCCGTGTTAGGTTAGGTTTAGTGTGTATATGAGTAGGGTAATAGGGCCCTATGTTATCGAAATTTTGCCCGTGTTAGGTTAGGGCAGTTTGTATATGAGAGTGGTAATAGGGCCCTGTGTAATAGAAATTTTGACCGTTCTAGGATCAGTTAGTGTGAATATGAGTGGGGTAATAGGACCCTGTGTTATCGAAATTTTGCCCGTGTAAGGTAAAGTTTAGTGTGTTAATGGGTGGGGTAATAGGGCCCTGTGTTATCGAAAATTTGCCCCTGTTAGGTTAGGGTAGTGTGTGTATATGAGTGGGGTAAAAGGGGCCTGTGTTATCGAAATTTTGCCCGTGTTAGGTTAGGGCAGTTTGTATATGAGAGTGGTAATAGGGCCCTGTGTAATAGAAATTTTGACCGTTCTAGGATCAGTTAGTGTGTATATGAGTGGGGTAATAGGACCCTGTGTTATCGAAATTTTGCCCGTGTAAGGTAAAGTTTAGTGTGTTAATGGGTGGGGTAATAGGGCCCTGTGTTATCGAAAATTTGCCCCTGTTAGGTTAGGGTAGTGTGTGTATATGAGTGGGGTAAAAGGGGCCTGTGTTATCGAAATTTTGCCCGTGTTAGTTTAGGTTAGTGTGTGTATATGAGTGGGGTAAAAGGGGGCCTGTGTTATCGAAGTTTTGCCCGGGTGAGGTGAGGTTTAGTGTGTGTTTATGAGTGGGGTAATAGGGCCCTGTGTTATCGAAATTTTGCCCATGTTAGTTTAGGTTGGTGTGTATATGAGTGGGGTAATACGGCTCTGTGTTATCGAAATTTTACCCGTGTTAGGTTAGGGTAGTGTTTAAATGAGTGGGGTATTGGGGCCCTGTGTTAACGAAATTTTGCCCGTGTTAGGTAGCGTAGTGTGTATATGAGTGGGGTAATAGGGCCCTGTGTTATCGAAATTTTGCCCGTGTTAGTTTAGGGTAGTGTGTAAATGAGTGGGGTAATAGGGCCCTGTGTTATCGAAAGTTTGCCCGTATTAGGTTAGGGTAGTGTGTATATGTGTGGGGTAATATGGCCCTGTGTTGTCGAAATTTTGCCCGTGTTAGGATAGGTTAGTATGTGTGTATGAGTGGGGTAATAGGGCCCTGTGTTACCGAAATTTTGCCCGTTTAAGTTAGGTTTAGTGTGTATATGAGTGGGGTAATAGGGCCCTGTGTTATCGAAATTTTTCCCGTGTTAGGTTAGGTTAGTGTGTATATGAGTGGGGTAATAGGGCCCTGTGTTATCGAAATTTTGCCCGTGTTAGGTGAGGTTAGGTTAGTGTATGTATATTAGTGGGGTAATAGGGCCCTGCGGTATCGAAATTTTGCCCGTGTTAGGTTAGGTTTAGTGTGTATGTGAGTGTGGTAATAGGGCCCTGTGTGATCGAAAATTTGCCCGTGTTAGGTTAGGGTAGTGTGTGTATATGAGTGGGTAATAGGGCCCTGTGTTATCGAAATTTTGCCCGTGTTAGGTTAGGGTAGTGTGTATATGAGTGCTGTAATAGGGTCCTGTGTTATCGAAATTTTGCCCCCTTTAGGTTACGTTTAGTGTGTATAAGATTGGGGTAATAGGGCCCTGTGTTATCGAAATTATGCCCGTGTTATGATAGGTTTAGTGTGTCTATGAGTGGGGCATTAGCGCCCGGTATTATCCAAATTTTGCACGTGTTAGGTAAGGTTTAGTGTGTATATGTGTGGGGTGATATGGCCCTGTGATATCGAAATTTTGCCCGTGTTAAGTTAGGGTAGTGTGTATATGAGTGGGGTAATACGGACCTGTGTTATCGAAATTTAGCCCGTGTTAGGTTAGGTTTATTGTGTATATGAGTGGGGTAATAGGGCCCTGTGTTATCGAAATTTTGCCCGTGTTAGGTTAGGTTCAGTGTGTATCTGTGTGGGATATTAGGGCCCTGTGATATCGAAATTTTGCCCGTGTTAGGTTAGGGCAGTGTGTATATGAGAGGGGTATAGGGCCCTGTGTTATCGAAATTTTGCCCGTGCTAGGTTAAGTTAGTGTGTATATGAGTGGGGTAATAGGGCACTGTGTTATAGAAATTTTGCCCGTGTAAGGTTAGGTTTAGTGTGTGTATATGAGTGGGATAATAGGGCTCTGTGTTATCGAAATTTTGCCCGTGTTAGGCTAGGTTTAATGTGTATATGAGTGGGGTAATAGGGCCCTGTGTTATCGAAATTTTGCCCGTGTTAGGTTAGGTTTCGTGTGTATATGAGTGGGGTAATAGGGCCCGCTATTATACAAATTTTGCCCGTGTTAGGTTAGGGTTAGTGTCTATATGAGTGGGGTAATAGGGCCCTCTGTTATCGAAAATTTGCTCGTGTTAGGTTAGGGTAGTTTGTGTATATGAGTGGGGTAATAGGGCCCTGTGTTATAGAAATTTTGCCCGTGTAAGGTTAGGTTTAGTGTGTGTATATGAGTGGGGTAATAAGGGCCTGTGATTTCGAAATTTTGCCCGTGTTAGGTTAGGTTGGTGTGTATATGAGTGGGGTAATAGGGCCCTGTGTTATCGAAATTTTGCCAGTGTTAGGTTAGGTTTAGTGTGTATATGAGTGGGGTAATAGGGCCCTGTGTTATCGAAATTTTGCCCGTGTGAGGTTAGGGTAGTGTGTAAATGAGTGGGGTAACAGGGCCCTAAGTTATCGAAATTTTGCCCGTGTTAGGTTAAGTTTAGTGTGTATATGAGTGGGGTAAAGGGGCCCTGTGTTTTCGAAAATGTGCCCGTGTTAGGTTCGGGTAGTTTGTGTATATGAGCGGGGTAATAGGGCTCTCTGTTATCGAAATTTTGCCCGTGTTAGGTTAGGTTTAGTGTGTGTATATGAGTGGGGTAATAGGGCCTTGTGATATCGAACTTTTGCCCGTGTTAGCTTAGGTTTAGTGTGTACATGAGTGTTGTAAAAGGGCCCTGTGTTATCGAAAATTTGCCCATGTTAGGTTAGGTTAGAGTGTATATGAGTGTTGTAAAAGGGCCCTGTGTTATCGAAATTTTGCCCGCGTTAGGTTAGTGTGCGTATATGAGTGGGGTAATAGGGCCCTGTGTTATCGAAATTTTATCGTGTGAGGTTAGGTTTAGTGTCTGTATATGAGTGGGGTAATAGGGCCCTGTGTTATTGAAATTTTGCCCGTGTTAGGTTAGGTTAGTGTGTATATGAGTGGGGTAATAGGGCACTGTGTTATTGAAATTTTGCCCGTGTTAGGTTAGGTTAGTGTGTATATGAGTGGGGTAATAGGGCCCTGTGTTATCGAAATTTTGTTCCTGTTAAGTTAGGTTAGTGTCTATATGAGTGTTGTAAAAGGGCCCTGTGTTATCGAAAATTTGCCCGTGTTAGGTTAGGTTAGTGTGTATGTGAGTGGGGTATTGGCGCCCTGTGTTATCGAAATTTTGCCCGTGTTAGCTTAGGTTGAGTGTGTGTATGAGTGGGGAAATAGGGCCCTGTGTTATCGAAATTTCGCCAGTGTTAGCTTAGGTTATTGTGTGTATATGAGTGGGGTAATAGGGCCCTGTGTTATCGAAATTTTGCCCGTGTTAGGTTAGGTTTAGTGTGTATATGAGTGTGGTAATAGGGCCCTGTGTTATCGAAAATTTGCCCGTTTTAGGTTAGGGTATTGTGTGTATATGAGTGGGTAATAGGGCCCTGTGTTATCGAAATTTTGCCCGTGTTAGGTTAGGGTAGTGTGTATATGAGTGGGGTAATAGGGCCCTGTGTTATCGAAATTTTGCCCGCGTTAGGTTAGGTTTAGTGCGTATAACGGTGGGGTAATAGGGCCCTATGTTATCGAAAATTTGCCCGTGTTATGTTAGGTTTAGTGTGTCTATGAGTGGGGCATTAGCGCCCGGTATTATCCAAATTTTGCCCGTGTTAGGTAAGGTTTAGTGTGTATATGTGTGGGGTGATATAGCCCTGTGTTATCGAAATTTTCCCGTGTTAAGTTAGGGTAGTCTGTATATGAGTGGGGTAATACGGACCTGTGTTATCGAAATTTTGCCCGTGTTAAGTTAGGTTCAGTGTGTATATGTGTGGGGTATTAGGGCCCTGTGTTATCGAAATTTTGCCCGTGTTAGGTTAGGGCAGTTTGTATATGAGCGGGGTAATAGGGCCCTGTGTAATAGAAATTATGACTGTTCTAGATACAGTTACTGTGTATATGAGTGGGGTAATAGGGCCCTGTGTTATCGAAATTTTGCCCGTGTTAGGTAAGGTTTAGTGTGTATATGAGTGGGGTAATAGGGCTCTGTGTTATCGAAAATTTGCCCCTGTTAGGTTAGGGTAGTGTGTGTAAACGAGTGGGGTAAAAGGGCCTGTGTTATCGAAATTTTGCCCGCGTTAGTTTAGGTTAGTGTGTGTATATGAGTGGGGTAAAAGGGGGCCTGTGTTATCGAAAATTTGCCCGTTTTAGGTTAGGGTATTGTGTGTATATGAGTGGGTAATAGGGCCCTGTGTTATCCAAATTTTGCCCGTGTTAGGTTAGGGTAGTGTGTATATGAGTGGGGTAATAGGGCCCTGTGTCTTCGAAATTTTGCCCGCGTTAGGTTAGGTTTAGTGTGTATAACGGTGGGGTAATAGGGCCCTATGTTATCGAAATTTTGCCCGTGTTATGTTAGGTTTAGTGTGTCTATGAGTGGGGCATTAGCGCCCGGTATTATCCAAATTTTGCCCGTGTTAGGTAAGGTTTAGTGTGTATATGTGTGGGGTGATATAGCCCTGTGTTATCGAAATTTTCCCGTGTTAAGTTAGGGTAGTCTGTATATGAGTGGGGTAATACGGACCTGTGTTATCGAAATTTTTCCCGTGTTAAGTTAGGTTCAGTGTGTATATGTGTGGGGTATTAGGGCCCTGTGTTATCGAAATTTTGCCCGTGTTAGGTTAGGGCAGTTTGTATATGAGCGGGGTAATAGGGCCCTGTGTTATAGAAATTTTGACCGTTCTAGGTTCAGTTAGTGTGTATATGAGTGGGGTAATAGGGCCCTGTGTTATCGAAATTTTGTCCGTGTTAGGTAAGGTTTAGTGTGTATATGAGTGGGGTAATAGGGCTCTGTGTTATCGAAAATTTGCCCCATTTAGGTTAGGGTAGTGTGTGTATATGAGTGGGGTAAAAGTTGCCTGTGTTATCGAAATTTTGCCCGCGTTAGTTTAGGTTAGTGTGTGTATATGAGTGGGGTAAAAGGGGGTCTGTGTTATCGAAGTTTTGCCCGGGTGAGGTGAGGTTCAGTGTGTGTGTATATCAGTGGGGTAATAGGGCCCTGTGTTATGGAAATTTTGCCCGTGTTAGTTTAGGTTGGTTTGTATATGAGTGGGGTAATACGGTTCTGTGTTATCGAAATTTTGCCCGTGTTAGGTGAGGGTACTGTGTATAGGAGTGGGGTATTGGGGCCCTGTGTTATCAAAATTTTGCCCGTGTTAGGTAGGGTAGTGTGTATATGAGTGGGGTAATGGGGCCCTGTGTTATCGAAATTTTGCCAGTGTTAGGTTAGGTTTAGCGTGTATATGAGTGGGGTAATAGGGCCCTGTGTTATCGAAATTTTGCCCGTGTTAGTTTAGGGTAGTGTGTAAATGAGTGGGGTAATAGGGCCCTGTGTTATCGAAAGTTTGCCCGTATTAGGTTAGGGTAGTGTGTATATGTGTGGGGTAATATGGCCTTGTGTTGTCGAAATTTTGCCTGTGTTAGGATAGGTTAGTATGTGTATATGAGTGGGGTAATAGGGCCCTGTGTTATCGAAATTTTGCCCGTTTTAGGTTAGGTTTAGTGTGTATATGAGTGGGGTAATAGGGCCCTGTGTTATCGAAATTTTTTCCGTGTTAGGTTAGGTTAGTGTGTATATGAGTGGGGTAATAGGGCCCTGTGTTATCGAAATTTTGCCGTGTTAGGTGAGGTTAGGTTAGTGTATGTATATTAGTGGGGTAATAGGGCCCTGTGGTATCGAAATTTTGCCCGTGTTAGGTTAGGTTTAGCGTGTATATGAGTGTGGTAATAGGGCCCTGTGTGATCGAAAATTTCCCGTGTTAGGTTAGGGTAGTGTGTGTATATGAGTGGGTAATAGGGCCCTGTGTTATCGAAATTTTGCCCGTGTTAGATTAGGGTAGTGTGTATATGAGTGCTGTAATAGGGTCCTGTGTTATCGAAATTTTGCCCGCGTTAGGTTAGGTTTAGTGTGTATAAGAGTGGGGTAATAGGGCCCTGTGTTATCGAAATTTTGCCCGTGTTATGATAGGTTTTGTGTGTCTATGAGTGGGGCATTAGCGCCCGGTATTATCCAAATTATGCACGTGTTAGGTAAGGTTTAGTGTGTATATGTGTGGGGTGATATGGCCCTGTGATATCGAAATTTTGCCCGTGTTAAGTTAGGGTAGTGTGTATATGAGTGGGGTAATACGGACCTGTGTTATCGAAATTTAGCCCGTGTTATGTTAGGTTTATTGTGTATATGAGTGGGGTAATAGGGCCCTGTGTTATCGAAATTTTGCCCGTGTTAGGTTATGTTCAGTGTGTATCTGTGTGGGATATTAGGGCCCTGTGATATCGAAATTTTGCCCGTGTTAGGTTAGGGCAGTGTGTATATGAGAGGGGTAATAGGGCCCTGTGTTATCGAAATTTTGCCCGTGCTAGGTTAAGTTAGTGTGTATATGAGTGGGGTAATAGGGCCCTGTGTTATCGAAATTTTGCCGGTGTTAGGTAAGGCTTAGTGTGTATATGAGTGGGGTAATAGGGCCCTGTGTTATAGAAATTTTGCCCGTGTAAGGTTAGGTTTAGTGTGTGTATATGAGTGGGGTAATAGGGCTCTGTGTTATCGAAATTTTGCCCGTGTTAGGCTAGGTTTAATGTGTATATGAGTGGGGTAATGGGGCCCTGTGTTATCGAAATTTTGCCCGTGTTAGGTTAGGTTTCGTGTGTATATGAGTGGGGTAATAGGGCCCGCTATTATACAAATTTTGCCCGTGTTAGGTTAGGGTTAGTGTGTATATGAGTGGGGTAATAGGGCCCTCTGTTATCGAAAATTTGCCCGTGTTAGGTTAGGGTAGTTTGTGTATATGAGTGGGGTAATAGGGTCCTGTGTTATAGAAATTTTGCCCGTGTAATGTTAGGTTTAGTGTGTGTATATGAGTGGGGTAATAAGGGCCTGTGATATAGAAATTTTGCCCGTGTTAGGTTAGGTTGGTGTGTATATGAGTGGGGTAATAGGGTCCTGTGTTATATAAATTTTGCCAGTGTTAGGTTAGGTTTAGTGTGTATATGAGTGGAGTAATAGGGCCCTTTGTTATCGAAATTTTGCCCGTGTGAGGTTAGGGTAGTGTGTAAATGAGTGGGGTAATAGGGCCCTGTGTTATCGAAATTTTGCCCGTGTTAGGTTAAGTTTAGTGTGTATATGAGTGGGGTAAAAGGGCCCTGTGTTATCGAAAATTTGCCCGTGTTAGGTTCGGGTAGTTTGTGTATATGAGTGGGGTAATAGGGCCCTGTGTTATCGAAATTTTGCCCGTGTTAGGTTAGGTTTAGTGTGTGTATATGAGTGGGGTAAAAAGGCCCTGTGTTATCGAAAATTTGCCCATGTTAGGTTAGGTTAGAGTGTATATGATTGTTGTAAAAGGGCCCTGTGTTATCGAAATTTTGCCCGCGTTAGGTTAGTGTGCGTATATGAGTGGGGTAATAGGGCCCTGTGTTATCGAAATTTTATCCGTGTGAGGTTAGGTTTAGTGTCTGTATATGAGTGGGGTAATAGGGCCCTGTGTTATTGAAATTTTGCCCGTGTTAGGTTAGGTTAGTGTGTATATGAGTGGGGTAATAGGGCACTGTGTTATTGAAATTTTGCCCGTGTTAGGTTAGGTTAGTGTGTATATGAGTGGGGTAATAGGGCCCTGTGTTATCGAAATTTTGTCCCTGTTAGGTTAGGTTAGTGTCTATATGAGTGTTGTAAAAGGGCCCTGTGTTATCGAAAATTTGCCCGTGTTAGGTTAGGTTAGTGTGTATGTGAGTGGGGTATTAGCGCCCTGTGTTATCGAAATTTTGCCCGTGTTAGCTTAGGTTAGTGTGTGTATATGAGTGGGGAAATAGGGCCCTGTGTTATCGAAATTTTGCCCGTGTTAGGTGAGGCTAAGTTAGTGTATGTATATGAGTGGGGTAATAGGGCCCTGTGTTATCGAAATTTTGCCCGTGTTAGGTTAGGTTTAGTGTGTATATGAGTGTGGTAATAGGGCCCTGTGTTATCGAAAATTTGCCCGTCTTATGTTAGGGTATTGTGTGTATATGAGTGGGTAATAGGGCCCTGTGTTATCGAAATTTTGCCCGTGTTAGGTTAGGGTAGTGTGTATATGAGTGGGGTAATAGGGCCCTGTGTTATCGAAATTTTGCCCGCGTTAGGTTAGGTTTAGTGCGTATAACGGTGGGGTAATAGGGCCCTATGTTATCGAAATTTTGCCCGTGTTATGTTAGGTTTAGTGTGTCTATGGGTGGGGCATTAGCGCCCGGTATTATCCAAATTTAGCCCGTGTTAGGTAAGGTTTAGTGTGTATATGTGTGGGGTGATATAGCCCTGTGTTATCGAAATTTTCCCGTGTTAAGTTAGGGTAGTCTGTATATGAGTGGGGTAATACGGACCTGTGTCATCGAAATTTTGCCCGTGTTAAGTTAGGTTCAGTGTGTATATGTGTGGGGTATTAGGGCCCTGTGTTATCGAAATTTTGCCCGTGTTAGGTTAGGGCAGTTTGTATATGAGAGGGGTAATAGGGCCCTGTGTAATAGAAATTTTGACCGTTCTAGGTTCAGTTAGTGTGTATATGAGTGGGGTAATAGGGCCCTGTGTTATCGAAATTTTGCCCGTGTTAGGTAAGGTTTAGTGTGTATATGAGTGGGGTAATAGGGCCCTGTGTTATCGAAAATTTGCCCCTGTTAGGTTAGGGTAGTGTGTGTATATGAGTGGGGTAAAAGGGGCCTGTGTTATCGAAATTTTCCCCGCGTTAGTTTAGGTTAGTGTGTGTATATGAGTGGGGTAAAAGGGGGCCTGTGTTATCGAAGTTTTGCCCGGGTGAGGTGAGGTTTAGTGTGTGTATATGAGTGGGGTAATAGGGCCCTGTGTTATGGAAATTTTGCCCGTGTTAGTTTAGGTTGGTGTGTATATGAGTGGGGTAATACGGCTCTGTGTTATCGAAATTTTGCCCGTGTTAGGTTAGGGTAGTGTTTAAATGAGTGGGGTAATAGGGCCTTGTGTTATTGAAAGTTTGCCCGTGTTAGGTTAGGGTACTGTGTATAGGAGTGGGGTATTGGGGCCCTGTGTTAACGAAATTTTGCCCGTGTTAGGTAGGGTAGTGTGTATATGAGTGGGGTAATAGGGCCCTGTGTTATCGAAATTTTGCCAGTGTTAGGTTAGGTTTAGCGTGTATATGAGTGGGGTAATAGGGCCCTGTGTTATCGAAATTTTGCCCGTGTTAGTTTAGGGTAGTGTGTAAATGAGTGGGGTAATAGGGCCCTGTGTTATCGAAAGTTTGCCCGCATTAGGTTAGGGTAGTGTGTATATGTGTGGGGTAATATGGCCCTGTGTTGTCGAAATTTTGCCCGTGTTAGGTTAGGTTTAGTGTGTATATGAGTGTGGTAATAGGGCCCTGTGTTATCGAAAATTTGCCCGTTTTAGGTTAGGGTATTGTGTGTATATGAGTGGGAAATAGGGCCCTGTGTTATTGCAATTTTGCCCGTGTTAGGTTAGGGTAGTGTGTATATGAGTGGGGTAATAGGGCCCTGTGTTATTGAAATTTTGCCCGCGTTAGGTTAGGTTTAGTGCGTATAACGGTGGGGTAATAGGGCCCTATGTTATCGAAATTTTGCCCGTGTTATGTTAGGTTTAGTGTGTCTATGAGTGGGGCATTAGCGCCCGGTATTATCCAAATTTTGCCCGTGTTAGGTTAGGTTTAGTGTGTATATGAGTGGGGTAATTGGGCCCTGTGTTATCGAAATTTTTCCCGTGTTAGGTTAGGTTAGTGTGTATATGAGTGGGGTAATAGGGCCCTGTGTTATCGAAATTTTGCCCGTGTTAGGTTAGGGTAGTGCGTATATGAGTGCTGTAATAGGGTCCTGTGTTATCGAAATTTTGAACGCGTTAGGTTAGGTTTAGTGTGTATAAGAGTGGGGTAATAGGGCCCTGTGTTACCGAAATTTTGCCCGTGTTATGATAGGTTTAGTGTGTCTATGAGTGGGGTAATAAGGGCCTGTGATATAGAAATTTTGCCCGTGTTAGGTTAGGTTGGTGTGTATATGAGTGGGGTAATAGGGTCCTGTGTTATATAAATTTTGCCAGTGTTAGGTTAGGTTTAGTGTGTATATGAGTGGAGTAATAGGGCCCTTTGTTATCAAAATTTTGCCCGTGTTAGGTTAGGTTTCTTGTGTATATGAGTGGGGTAATAGGGCCCTGTGTTATCGAAATTTTGCCCGTGTTAGGTTAGGTTTAGTGTGTATCTGTGTGGGATATTAGGGCCCTGTGATATCGAAATTTTGCCCGTGTTAGGTTAGGGCAGTGTGTATATGAGAGGGGTAATAGGGCCCTGTGTTATCGAAATTTTGCCCGTGCTAGGTTAAGTTAGTGTGTATATGAGTGGGGTAATAGGGCCCTGTGTTATCGAAATTTTGCCGGTGTTAGGTAAGGCTTAGTGTGTATATGAGTGGGGTAATAGGGCCCTGTGTTATAGAAATTTTGCCCGTGTAAGGTTAGGTTTAGTGTGTGTATATGAGTGGGGTAATAGGGCTCTGTGTTATCGAAATTTTGCCCGTGTTAGGCTAGGTTTAATGTGTATATGAGTGGGGTAATAGGGCCCTGTGTTATCGAAATTTTGCCCGTGTTAGGTTAGGGTAGTGCGTATATGAGTGCTGTAATAGGGTCCTGTGTTATCGAAATTTTGAACGCGTTAGGTTAGGTTTAGTGTGTATAAGAGTGGGGTAATAGGGACCTGTGTTACCGAAATTTTGCCCGTGTTATGTTAGGTTTAGTGTGTGTATATGAGTGGGGTAATAAGGGCCTGTGATATAGAAATTTTGCCCGTGTTAGGTTAGGTTGGTGTGTATATGAGTGGGGTAATAGGGTCCTGTGTTATATAAATTTTGCCACTGTTAGGTTAGGTTTAGTGTGTATATGAGTGGAGTAATAGGGCCCTTTGTTATCGAAATTTTGCCCGTGTGAGGTTAGGGTAGTGTGTAAATGAGTGGGGTAATAGGGCCCTGTGTTATCGAAATTTTGCCCGTGTTAGATTAAGTTTAGTGTGTATATGAGTGGGGTAAAAGGGCCCTGTGTTATCGAAAATTTGCCCGTGTTAGGTTCGGGTAGTTTGTGTATATGAGTGGGGTAATAGGGCCCTGTGTTATCGAAATTTTGCCCGTGTTAGGTTAGGTTTAGTGTGTGTATATGAGTGGGGTAAAAGGGCCCTGTGTTATCGAAAATTTGCCCATGTTAGGTTAGGTTAGAGTGTATATGAGTGTTGTAAAAGGGCCCTGTGTTATCGAAATTTTGCCCGCGTTAGGTTAGTGTGCGTATATGAGTGGGGTAATAGGGCCCTGTGTTATCGAAATTTTATCCGTGTGAGGTTAGGTTTAGTGTCTGTATATGAGTGGGGTAATAGGGCCCTGTGTTATTGAAATTTTGCCCGTGTTAGGTTAGGTTAGTGTGTATATGAGTGGGGTAATAGGGCACTGTGTTATTGAAATTTTGCCCGTGTTAGGTTAGGTTAGTGTGTATATGAGTGGGGTAATAGGGCCCTGTGTTATCGAAATTTTGTCCCTGTTAGGTTAGGTTAGTGTCTATATGAGTGTTGTAAAAGGGCCCTGTGTTATCGAAAATTTGCCCGTGTTAGGTTAGGTTAGTGTGTATGTGAGTGGGGTATTAGCGCCCTGTGTTATCGAAATTTTGCCCGTGTTAGCTTAGGTTAGTGTGTGTATATGAGTGGGGAAATAGGGCCCTGTGTTATCGAAATTTTGCCCGTGTTAGGTGAGGCTAAGTTAGTGTATGTATATGAGTGGGGTAATAGGGCCCTGTGTTATCGAAATTTTGCCCGTGTTAGGTTAGGTTTAGTGTGTATATGAGTGTGGTAATAGGGCCCTGTGTTATCGAAAATTTGCCCGTTTTATGTTAGGGTATTGTGTGTATATCAGTGGGTAATAGGGCCCTGTGTTATCGAAATTTTGCCCGTGTTAGGTTAGGGTAGTGTGTATATGAGTGGGGTAATAGGGCCCTGTGTTATCGAAATTTTGCCCGCGTTAGGTTAGGTTTAGTGCGTATAACGGTGCGGTAATAGGGCCCTATGTTATCGAAATTTTGCCCGTGTTATGTTAGGTTTAGTGTGTCTATGGGTGGGGCATTAGCGCCCGGTATTATCCAAATTTAGCCCGTGTTAGGTAAGGTTTAGTGTGTATATGTGTGGGGTGATATAGCCCTGTGTTATCGAAATTTTCCCGTGTTAAGTTAGGGTAGTCTGTATATGAGTGGGGTAATACGGACCTGTGTTATCGAAATTTTGCCCGTGTTAAGTTAGGTTCAGTGTGTATATGTGTGGGGTATTAGGGCCCTGTGTTATCGAAATTTTGCCCGTGTTAGCTTAGGGCAGTTTGTATATGAGAGGGGTAATAGGGCCCTGTGTAATAGAAATTTTGACCGTTCTAGGTTCAGTTAGTGTGTATATGAGTGGGGTAATAGGGCCCTGTGTTATCGAAATTTTGCCCGTGTTAGGTAAGGTTTAGTGTGTATATGAGTGGGGTAATAGGGCCCTGTGTTATCGAAAATTTGCCCCTGTTAGGTTAGGGTAGTGTGTGTATATGAGTGGGGTAAAAGGGGCCTGTGTTATCGAAATTTTCCCCGCGTTAGTTTAGGTTAGTGTGTGTATATGAGTGGGGTAAAAGGGGGCCTGTGTTATCGAAGTTTTGCCCGGGTGAGGTGAGGTTTAGTGTGTGTATATGAGTGGGGTAATAGGGCCCTGTGTTATGGAAATTTTGCCCGTGTTAGTTTAGGTTGGTGTGTATATGAGTGGGGTAATACGGCTCTGTGTTATCGAAATTTTGCCCGTGTTAGGTTAGGGTAGTGTTTAAATGAGTGGGGTAATAGGGCCTTGTGTTATTGAAAGTTTGCCCGTGTTAGGTTAGGGTACTGTGTATAGGAGTGGGGTATTGGGGCCCTGTGTTAACGAAATTTTGCCCGTGTTAGGTAGGGTAGTGTGTATATGAGTGGGGTAATAGGGCCCTGTGTTATCGAAATTTTGCCAGTGTTAGGTTAGGTTTAGCGTGTATATGAGTGGGGTAATAGGGCCCTGTGTTATCGAAATTTTGCCCGTGTTAGTTTAGGGTAGTGTGTAAATGAGTGGGGTAATAGGGCCCTGTGTTATCGAAAGTTTGCCCGCATTAGGTTAGGGTAGTGTGTATATGTGTGGGGTAATATGGCCCTGTGTTGTCGAAATTTTGCCCGTGTTAGGTTAGGTTTAGTGTGTATATGAGTGTGGTAATAGGGCCCTGTGTTATCGAAAATTTGCCCGTTTTAGGTTAGGGTATTGTGTGTATATGAGTGGGAAATAGGGCCCTGTGTTATTGAAATTTTGCGCGTGATAGGTTAGGGTAGTGTGTATATGAGTGGGGTAATAGGGCCCTGTGTTATTGAAATTTTGCCCGCGTTAGGTTAGGTTTAGTGCGTATAACGGTGGGGTAATAGGGCCCTATGTTATCGAAATTTTGCCCGTGTTATGTTAGGTTTAGTGTGTCTATGAGTGGGGCATTAGCGCCCGGTATTATCCAAATTTTGCCCGTGTTAGGTTAGGTTTAGTGTGTATATGAGTGAGGTAATTGGGCCCTGTGTTATCGAAATTTTTCCCGTTTTAGGTTAGGTTAGTGTGTATATGAGTGGGGTAATAGGGCCCTGTGTTATCGAAATTTTGCCCGTGTTAGGTTAGGGTAGTGCGTATATGAGTGCTGTAATAGGGTCCTGTGTTATCGAAATTTTGAACGCGTTAGGTTAGGTTTAGTGTGTATAAGAGTGGGGTAATAGGGCCCTGTGTTACCGAAATTTTGCCCGTGTTATGATAGGTTTAGTGTGTCTATGAGTGGGGCATTACCGCCCGGTATTATCCAAATTTTGCACGTGTTAGGTAAGGTTTAGTGTATCTATGTGTGGGGTGATATGGCCCTGTGATATCGAAATTTTGCCCGTGTAAAATTAGGGTAGTGTGTATATGAGTGGGGTAATACGGACCTGTGTTATCGAAATTTAGCCCGTGTTAGGTTAGGTTTCTTGTGTATATGAGTGGGGTAATAGGGCCCTGTGTTATCGAAATTTTGCCCGTGTTAGGTTAGGTTTAGTGTGTATCTGTGTGGGATATTAGGGCCCTGTGATATCGAAATTTTGCCCGTGTTAGGTTAGGGCAGTGTGTATATGAGCGGGGTAATAGGGCCCTGTGTTATCGAAATTTTGCCCGTGCTAGGTTAAGTTAGTGTGTATATGAGTGGGGTAATAGGGCCCTGTGTTATCGAAATTTTGCCGGTGTTAGGTAAGGCTTAGTGTGTATATGAGTGGGGTAATAGGGCCCTGTGTTATAATAATTTTGCCCGTGTAAGGTTAGGTTTAGTGTGTGTATATGAGTGGGGTAATAGGGCTCTGTGTTATCGAAATTTTGCCCGTGTTAGGCTAGGTTTAATGTGTATATGAGTGGGGTAATAGGGCCCTGTGTTATCGAAATTTTGCCCGTGTTAGGTTAGGTTTCGTGTGTATATGAGTGGGGTAATAGGGCCCGCTATTATACAAATTTTGCCCGTGTTAGGTTAGGGTTAGTGTGTATATGAGTGGGGTAATAGGGCCCTCTGTTATCGAAAATTTGCCTAGGTTAGGTTAGGGTAGTTTGTGTATATGAGTGGGGTAATAGGGCCCTGTGTTTTAGAAATTTTGCCCGTGTAAGGTTAGGTTTAGTGTGTGTATATGAGTGGGGTAATAAGGGCCTGTGATATCGAAATTTTGCCCGTGTTAGGTTAGGTTGGTGTGTATATGAGTGGGGTAATAGGGCCCTGTGTTATCGAAATTTTGCCAGTGTTAGGTTAGGTTTAGTGTGTATATGAGTGGGGTAATAGGGCCCTGTGTTATCGAAATTTTGCCCGTGTGAGGTTAGGGTAGTGTGTAAATGAGTGGGGTAATAGGGCCCTGTGTTATCGAAATTTTGCCCGTGTTAGGTTAAGTTTAGTGTGTATATGAGTGGGGTAAAAGGGCCCTGTGTTATCGAAAATTTGCCTGTGTTAGGTTCGGGTAGTTTGTGTATATGAGCGGGGTAATAGGGCCCTCTGTTATCGAAATTTTGCCCGTGTTAGGTTAGGTTTAGTGTGTGTATATGAGTGGGGTAATAGGGCCTTGGGATATCGAACTTTTGCCCGTGTTAGGTTAGGTTTAGTGTGTATATGAGTGTTGTAAAAGGGCCCTGTGTTATCGAAAATTTGCCCATGTTAGGTTAGGTTAGAGTGTATATGAGTGTTGTAAAAGGGCCCTGTGTTATCGAAATTTTGCCCGCGTTAGGTTAGTGTGCGTATATGAGTGGGGTAATAGGGCCCTGTGTTATCGAAATTTTATCCGTGTGAGATTAGGTTTAGTGTGTGTTTATGAGTGGGGTAATAGGGCCCTGTGTTATTGAAATTTTGCACGTGTTAGGTTAGGTTAGTGTATATATGAGTGGGGTAATAGGGCACTGTGTTATTGAAATTTTGCCCGTGTTAGGTTAGGTTAGTGTGTATATGAGTGGGGTAATAGGGCCCTGTGTTATCGAAATTTTGTCCCTGTTAGGTTAGGTTAGTGTCTATATGAGTGTTGTAAAAGGGCCCTGTGTTATCGAAAATTTGCCCGTGTTAGGTTAGGTTAGTGTGTATGTGAGTGGGGTATTAGCGCCCTGTGTTATCGAAATTTTGCCCGGGTTAGCTTAGGTTAGTGTGTGTATATGAGTGGGGAAATAGGGCCCTGTGTTATCGAAATTTCGCCCGTGTTAGCTTAGGTTATTGTGAGTATATGAGTGGGGTAATAGGGCCCTGTGTTATCGAAATTTTGCCCGTGTTAAGGTAGGTTTAGTGTGTGTATATGAGTGGGGTATTAGGGCCCTGTGTTATAGAAAATTTGCCCGTTTTAGGTTAGGGTGGTTTGTGTATATGAGTGGGGTAATAGGGCCCTGTGTTATCGAAATTTTGCCGGTGTTAGGTAAGGCTTAGTGTGTATATGAGTGGGGTAATAGGCCCCTGTGTTATCGAAAATTTGCCAGTGTTAGGTTAGGGTAGTGTGTGTATATGAGTGGGGTAATAGGGCTCTGTGTTGTCGAAATTTTGCCTGTGTTAAGTTAGGTTTAGTGTCTCTATATAAGTGGGGTATTAGGGCCCTGTGTTATAGAAAATTTGCCCGTTTTAGGTTTGGGTAGTTTGTGTATATGAGTGGGGTAATAGGGCCCTGTGTTATCGAAACTTTGCCCGTGTTAGGTTAGGTTAGTGTGTATATGAGTGGGGTATTAGGGCCCTGTGTTATCGAAATTTTGGCCGTGTTAGGTAAAGTTTAGTGTGTATATGTGTGGGGTAATATAGCCCTGTATAATCGAAATTATGCCCTTGTTATGTTAGGGTATTGTGTCTATATAAGTGGGGTAAAAGGGCCCTGTGTTATCGAAATGTTGCCCGTGTTATGTTAGGTTTAGTGTGTGTATATGAGTCGGGTGATAGGGCCCTGTGTTATCGAAATTTTTCCCGTGTTAGGTTAGGTTTAGTATGTATATGAGTGGGGTAATGGGGCCCTGTGTTATCGAAATTTTGCCCCTGTCAGGTTAGGTTTAGTGTGCATATGAGTGGGGTATTAAAGCTCTGTGTTATCGAAATTTTGCCCGTGTTAGGTTAGGTTTAGTGTGTATATGTGTGGGGCAATATAGCCCTGTGTTATCGAAAATTTGCCCGTGTTAGTTTAGGGTAGTTTGTGTATATGAGTGGGGTAATAGGGCCTTGTGTTATCGAAATTTTGCCCGTGTTAAATTAGGTTTAGTATGTGCATATGAGTGGGTAATAGGGTCCTGTGTTATCGAAATTTTGCCCGTGTTAGGTTCGGGAAGTGTGTATCTGAGTGGGGTATTAGGACCCTGTGTTATCGAACTTTTGACCGCGATAGGTTAGGTTAGTGTGTGTATATGAGTGGGGTAATAGGGCCCTGTGTTATCGAAATTTTGCCCGTGTTAGGTTAGGTTTAGTGTGTATATGAGTGGGGTAATAGGGCCCGGTATTATCCAAATTTTGCCCGTGTTAGGCAAGGTTTAGTGTGTATATGTGTGGGGTAATATGGCCCTGTGTTATCGAAATTTTGCCCGTGTTAGGTTAGGTTTAGTGTGTATATGAGTTGGGTAATAGGGCCCTGTGTTATCGAAAATTTGCCCGCGTTAGGTTAGGGTAGTTTGTGTATATGAGTGGGGTAATAGGGCCCTGTGTTATCGAAATTTGGCCCGTGCTAGGATAGGTTTAGTGTGTGTATATGAGTGGGGTAATAGGGCCCTGTGTTATCGAAATTTTGCCCGGGTTGGGTTAAGGTAGTGTGTCTATGAGTGGGGTATTAGGGCCCTGTGTTATCGAAAATTTGCCCGCGTTAGGTTAGGTTAGTGTGTGTATATGATTGGGGTAATAGGGCCCTGTGTTATCTAAATTTTGCCCTGTGAGGTTAGGTTTAGTGTGTGTATCTGACTGGGGTAATAGGGCCCTGTGTTATCGAAATTGAGCCCGTGTGAGGATAGGTTAGGTTAGTGTGTATATGAGTGGGGTAATAGGGCCCTGTGTTATCGAAATTTTGCCCGTGTTAGGTTAGGTTAGTGTGTATATGAGTGGGGAAATAGGGCCCTGTGTTATCGAAATTTTTCCCATTAGGTTAGGTTAGTGTGTATATGAGTGGCATAATAGGGACCTGTGTTATCGAAATTTTGCCCGTGTTAGGTTAGGGTAGTGTATATTTGAGTGGGGTATTAGGGCCCTGTGTTATAGAAATTTCTCCCGTCTTAGGTTAGGTTAGTGTACGTATATGAGTGGGGTAATAGGGCCCTGTGTTATCGAAATTTTTCCCGTGTTAGGTTAGGTTCAGTGTGTATATGTGTGGGGTAATAGGGCCCTTTGTTATCGAAATTTTGCCCGTGTTAGGTTAGGGCAGTGTGTATATGAGAGGGGTAATAGGGCACTGTGTTATCGAAATTTTGCCCGTGTTAGGTTATGGTAGTGTGTATATGAGTGGGGTAATAGGGCCCTGTGTTATCGAAACTTTGCCCGTGTTAGGTTAGGTTAGTGTGTATATGAGTGGGGTATTAGGGCCCTGTGTTATCGAAATTTTGGCCGTGTTAGGTAAAGTTTAGTGTGTATATGTGTGGGGTAATATAGCCCTGTATAATCGAAATTATGCCCTTGTTATGTTAGGGTATTGTGTCTATATAAGTGGGGTAAAAGGGCCCTGTGTTATCGAAATGTTGCCCGTGTTAGGTTAGGTTTAGTGTGTGTATATGAGTCGGGTGATAGGGCCCTGTGTTATCGAAATTTTTCCCGTGTTAGGTTAGGTTTAGTATGTATATGAGTGGGGTAATGGGGCCCTGTGTTATCGAAATTTTGCCCCTGTCAGGTTAGGTTTAGTGTGCATATGAGTGGGGTATTAAAGCTCTGTGTTATCGAAATTTTGCCCGTGTTAGGTTAGGTTTAGTGTGTATATGTGTGGGGCAATATAGCCCTGTGTTATCGAAAATTTGCCCGTGTTAGTTTAGGGTAGTTTGTGTATATGAGTGGGGTAATAGGGCCTTGTGTTATCGAAATTTTGCCCGTGTTAAATTAGGTTTAGTGTGTGCATATGAGTGGGTAATAGGGTCCTGTGTTATCGAAATTTTGCCCGTGTTAGGTTCGGGAAGTGTGTATCTGAGTGGGGCATTAGGACCCTGTGTTATCGAACTTTTGACCGCGATAGGTTAGGTTAGTGTGTGTATATGAGTGGGGTAATAGGGCCCTGTGTTATCGAAATTTTGCCCGTGTTAGGTTAGGTTTAGTGTGTATATGAGTGGGGTAATAGGGCCCGGTATTATCCAAATTTTGCCCGTGTTAGGCAAGGTTTAGTGTGTATATGTGTGGGGTAATATGGCCCTGTGTTATCGAAATTTTGCCCGTGTTAGGTTAGGTTTAGTGTGTATATGAGTTGGGTAATAGGGCCCTGTGTTATCGAAAATTTGCCCGCGTTAGGTTAGGGTAGTTTGTGTATATGAGTGGGGTAATAGGGCCCTGTGTTATCGAAATTTGGCCCGTGCTAGGATAGGTTTAGTGTGTGTATATGAGTGGGGTAATAGGGCCCTGTGTTATAGAAATTTTGCCCGGGTTGGGTTAAGGTAGTGTGTCTATGAGTGGGGTATTAGGGCCCTGTGTTATCGAAAATTTGCCCGCGTTAAGTTAGGTTAGTGTGTGTATATGATTGGGGTAATAGGGCCCTGTGTTATCTAAATTTTGCCCTGTGAGGTTAGGTTTAGTGTGTGTATCTGACTGGGGTAATAGGGCCCTGTGTTATCGAAATTGAGCCCGTGTGAGGATAGGTTAGGTTAGTGTGTATATGAGTGGGGTAATAGGGCCCTGTGTTATCGAAATTTTGCCCGTGTTAGGTTAGGTTAGTGTGTATATGAGTGGGGAAATAGGGCCCTGTGTTATCGAAATTTTTCCCATTAGGTTAGGTTAGTGTGTATATGAGTGGCATAATAGGGACCTGTGTTATCGAAATTTTGCCCGTGTTAGGTTAGGGTAGTGTATATTTGAGTGGGGTATTAGGGCCCTGTGTTATAGAAATTTCTCCCGTCTTAGGTTAGGTTAGTGTACGTATATGAGTGGGGTAATAGGGCCCTGTGTTATCGAAATTTTTCCCGTGTTAGGTTAGGTTCAGTGTGTATATGTGTGGGGTAATAGGGCCCTTTGTTATCGAAATTTTGCCCGTGTTAGGTTAGGGCAGTGTGTATATGAGAGGGGTAATAGGGCACTGTGTTATCGAAATTTTGCCCGTGTTAGGTTATGGTAGTGTGTATATGAGTGGGGTAATAGGGCCCTGTGTTATCGAAATTTTGCCCGTGTTAGGTTAGGTTAGTTTGTATATGAGTGGGGTAATAGGGCCTGTGTTATCGAAATTTTGCCCGTGTTAGGTTAGGTTAGTGTGTATATGAGTGGGGTAATAGGGCCCTGTGTTATCGAAATTTTGCCCGTGTTAGGTTAGGGTATTGTGTAAATGAGTGGGGTGATAGGGCCCTGTGTGATCGAAACTTTGCCCATGTTAGGTTAGGTTAGTGTGTATATGAGTGGGGTATTAGGGCCCTGCGTTATCGAAATTTTGCCCGTGTTAGCTTAGGTTAGTGTGTGTATATGAGTGGGGAAATAGGGCCCTGTGTTATCGAAATTTTGCCCGTGGTAGCTTAGGTAGGTGTGTGTATATGAGTGGGGTAATAGGGCCCTGTGTTATCGAAGTTTTGCCTGTGTTAAGTTAGGTTTAGTGTCTCTATATAAGTGGGGTATTAGGGCCCTGTGTTATAGAATATTTGCCCGTTTTAGGTTTGGGTAGTTTGTGTATATGAGTGGGATAATAGGGCCCTGTGTTATCGAAATTTTGCCCGTTTTAGGTTAGGTTAGTGTGTATATGAGTGGGGTATTAGGGCCCTGTGTTATCGAAATTTTGGGTAAAGTTTAGTGTGTATATGTGTGGGGTAATATAGCCCTGTATAATCGAAATTATGCCCTTGTTATGTTAGGGTATTGTGTCTATATAAGTGGGGTAAAGGGGCCCTGTGTTATCGAAATTTTGCCCGTGTTAGGTTAGGTTTAGTGTGTGTATATGAGTCGGGTGATAGGGCCCTGTGTTATCGAAATTTTTCCCGTGTTAGGTTAGGTTTAGTATGTAGTATATGAGTGGGGTAATGGGGCCCTGTGTTATCGAAATTTTGCCCGTGTCAGGTTAGGTTTAGTGTGAATATGAGTGGGGTATTAAAGCTCTGTGTTATCGAAATTTTGCCCGTGTTAGGTTAGGTTTAGTGTGTATATGTGTGGGGCAATATAGCCCTGTGTTATCGAAAAATTTGCCCGTGTTAGTTTAGGGTAGTTTGTGTATATGAGTGGGGTAATAGGGCCTTGTGTTATCGAAATTTTGCCCGTGTTAAATTAGGTTTAGTGTGTGCATATGAGTGGGTAATAGGGTCCTGTGTTATCGAAATTTTGCCCGTGTTAGGTTAAGGTAGTGTGTATATGAGTGGGGTATATGGGCCCTGTGTTATCGAAATTTTGCCCGCGTTAGGTTAGGTTAGTGTGTGTATATGAGTGGGGTAATAGGGCCCTGTGTTATCGAAATTTTGCCCGTGTGAGGTTAGGTTTAGTGTGTGTATATGACAGGGGTAATTGGGCCCTGTGTTATCGAAATTTTGCCCGTGTTAGGTTAGCTTAGTGTGTATATGAGTGGGGTAATAGGGCCCTGTGTTATCGAAATTTATCCCGTGTTAGGTTAGGTTAGTGTGTATATGAGTGACGTAATAGGGTCCTGTGTTATCGAAATTTTGCCCGTGATAGGTTAGGGTAGTGTGTAAATGAGTGGTGTAATAGGGCCCTGTGTTATCTAAATTTTGCCCGTGTTAGGTTAGGGTAGTGTATATTTGAGTGGGGTATTAGGGTCCTGTGCTATCGAAATTTCGCCCGTCTTAGGTTAGGTTAGTGTATGTATATGAGTGGGGTAATACGCCCTGTGTTATCGAAATTTTGCCCGTGTTAGGTTAGGTTTAGTGTGTATATGAGTGTGGTGATAGGGCCCTGTCCCTGTGTTATAATAATAATAATAATAATAATAATAATAATAATAATAATAATAATAATAATAATAATAATAATAATAATAATAATAATAATAATAATAATAATAATAATAATAATAATAATAATAATAATAATAATAATAATAATAATAATAATAATAATAATAATAATAATAATAATAATAATAATAATAATAATAATAATAATAATAATAATAATAATAATAATAATAATAATAATAATAATAATAATAATAATAATAATAATAATAATAATAATAATAATAATAATAATAATAATAATAATAATAATAATAATAATAATAATAATAATAATAATAATAATAATAATAATAATAATAATAATAATAATAATAATAATAATAATAATAATAATAATAATAATAATAATAATAATAATAATAATAATAATAATAATAATAATAATAATAATAATAATAATAATAATAATAATAATAATAATAATAATAATAATAATAATAATAATAATAATAATAATAATAATAATAATAATAATAATAATAATAATAATAATAATAATAATAATAATAATAATAATAATAATAATAATAATAATAATAATAATAATAATAATAATAATAATAATAATAATAATAATAATAATAATAATAATAATAATAATAATAATAATAATAATAATAATAATAATAATAATAATAATAATAATAATAATAATAATAATAATAATAATAATAATAATAATAATAATAATAATAATAATAATAATAATAATAATAATAATAATAATAATAATAATAATAATAATAATAATAATAATAATAATAATAATAATAATAATAATAATAATAATAATAATAATAATAATAATAATAATAATAATAATAATAATAATAATAATAATAATAATAATAATAATAATAATAATAATAATAATAATAATAATAATAATAATAATAATAATAATAATAATAATAATAATAATAATAATAATAATAATAATAATAATAATAATAATAATAATAATAATAATAATAATAATAATAATAATAATAATAATAATAATAATAATAATAATAATAATAATAATAATAATAATAATAATAATAATAATAATAATAATAATAATAATAATAATAATAATAATAATAATAATAATAATAATAATAATAATAATAATAATAATAATAATAATAATAATAATAATAATAATAATAATAATAATAATAATAATAATAATGCATTTATTGTCAATAGACTACAAGTTGTTTCTCACATTGTCAGTTCAATTACATATGTACACTTTCATTACAATTATTCAGATTACATATCTACAAATTGCATTTACAATTTATATCTTATCACTATATTTACAATTCATCCATAGTATACAAGGCCTTGTTTATTAAGTAATTTCTGAGCTCCTTCTTAAAACCATTATTGGATTTAGCTTGTTTAATATAATTTGGTAACTTATTGTACAGTATTATTCCCATTACATTTGGATCTTTAATGCTACAATTCATTCTAAAACCCTGTCTGAAAAAATCACTATTGTTTCGAGTGTTATAGTGATGTATGTCACTGTTCCTTAGATTATCCTTCTTCCACACATAAATAACTACCCTATATACATATAATGAGAATACTGTAAAGATTTGCTTTTCCCTAAAGTATTGCTTACATGAGTCAGTATAGTTTAATTTATATATTATTCTAATTGCCTTCTTTTGCAGTTTCAATATTCTCTCCATATATATTTTTGCACTGCAACCCCAAATCTCAATTCCATACACCAAATGAGGGTATAAGACACCCTAGTAGATCATTTTTAATTCTTTCTCTTCAAGAAGACTGGAAAAGTGCCTAAGTAAATACAACGATTTACTGATTTTACCATTGATATATTGAATGTGTTCCGACCATGTGAGCTTTTGATCTATTATAAGACCTAGGAAGGGCTGTTTACTTTCACAATGTATGTTGTAATCTGATAATTGTATCATGTTTGATTCATTATTTGAATTACCTAGATTATACTGAATTAGCTTTGTTTTAGACATGTTACATTTTAAATTGTTTTCCTTAAAGTATTTAAACAGTGTTTCAATAGTTTGTGTCATTGTATTATTTAAGTCTTCAATGGAAGTGCCCCAACATACAGTTGTTGTATCATCTGCATATGAGATTGCTTTACTGTTCCCATTGTTGGGAATATCATTCACATACAGTATAAATAAGAGAGGGCCCATCACAGAACCCTGCGGAACCCCATACTTTACTGTTTTGAAACTGGATGTATTTTTTATTGTTAAATTCCCTTGTTTATGGTGTATTTGTGTTGCTTGTTTCCTGCCAATAAGGTATGAACTAATTAAATCTTTTGCTAGACCCCTAATTCCATATGCTTCTAACTTATTTAGTAGAATATTGTGATTAACATAATCAAACGCTTTTGTAAGGTCAAAGAATAATGTTGCAGTTTTTTCCTTGTTTTCTAAGTGCTTTACTATATTATTTGTGCATTCCATAATGGCTGAAATCGTTGAGAAATGTTTCCTAAAACCATGTTGTGAGTTTATAATAGTTTTATTTTTTTCCAGGAAGCTTATAAGTCTCTGCAATATAACCCTTTCAAAAATTTTGGCTAGTTCTGAAGTTATTGTAATCGGCCTGTAATTGTTTATATCCTTTGTATCACCACGCTTATATATAGGTCTAACAATGGATAATTTTAGGCAATCTGGAAATTGCCCTCTCGATATAGAATAGTTTATGAGATGCTCAAGAGGATCAGCAAGTACATGTTTGCATTGCTTAAGGATTAATGTACTTATTTCGTCCCACCCACCAATAGCTTTGTTTGGTAGTTTACTTATTATACTTATTATTTCAGCTCTTGTCACAGGATTAATAAAAAAGGATGGGTAGGTTTCCCTTACATAGACTTTATATGAGTTTGTTTGATTACTTGATTGGGCTGCGACATCCAGAAAAAATTGGTTTACATAGTCACAGAGTTTACCAGGGTCATTCAATACTGCTCCATTTACATCCAGTTCAAGATTTATTGATCTGGGTTTGCTTTTCCTAGCCTCATTAACTATACCCCAAGTTGTTTTACAAATGTTCCCCGAATTGTTTATTTTTTCTTTATACATATTAGCTTTAAGATTATTGAAAGTTTTCAAATATTGTTTTTTAACCTGTTTATATTTATTTTTGTAGTACTCATATCCTGTTTCTTTATGTAACTCATAAAAATGCTTCATATCATCTTTCAACTTTATTGTTTCTAAATTAAGTTTTATCCTTCCAAATTTGTTTCTATGTAGAACTTTTGTTTTAATAGGACAGCATGCATTGAGATGCATTCTAAAAATTTGGTAGAATTTATCCCATTTCCCGTTCACGCTGTTGGCCAAATAAACGGCATCCCATTTTTCCATCCCTAGTTCCCCAATTAGTTGTGTGATGCAGCTTGTGTTTAAGTCACGAAAGGTTTTCATCTCCTTTTTCACTTCTTTTCCATTTATACCTATAAAATCTACACATTGGGCAAAGTGATCTGAGATGAGGGTATTAATATTGCATGCATTAATCTTCACATTACCTAGATTAGAAGCAACATGATCGATGGTGGAAGATGTTAGAGCAGTTTGCCTAGTTGGTTTGTGTATTAAATCATCAATATTGTAGCTATTAAATACATCAAATAATTTTTTTGTAAGATTTGTCATCATAGTTTAGATTAATATTAAGGTCTCCTGCAATTATAATTTTTTTGTATTTTCCATATAATTTTAATAACAGTTTATCTAAAAGTGCAATAAATATATCTACTTCTGAGCTGGGAGACCTGTAAATCCCTAGGATTAGTATACTCTGTTTGTGGGCATCTAGCTTTAAGCTTGCAACCTCAAATAATTTCTCAGTCTGAAAGTCACTCACATCTACTATTGAAGCACTCAAAGATCTACGAACAAGCATAGATACCCCCCCTCCTTTATGTTCAGATCCAGCAAAACTACTTACAATGTCATAATTGTTAAATTTACACAGACCGAGTTGTTCACTATTGAGACCATGTTCAGTAAATACTACAATATCTGGTACATACTCACTCAGTAAATACTCACAGGCTGCCATTTTCTGGCTTATATATTGCACGTTTAAATGTACTACCCTTATTGACTTTTCTGACCCATATAACAATTTGCCACCATTCCTTTCACCTAGGCCTACTAACCTTGTATTATTTCCTTCGTTTCTTTTCAAGTTATGAGCCAACACATCCACCTTACACCTTATTAGTTTTCCGTAGTTACAGAGCTAATTATGTTACACAGCAGTTTACCAAATTTGTGAGATCCCCTCCTATTCAAATGTACCCCATCTCTCCCAAAGTCCCGTGCATCCAACCATAAGTTTCCATCTACCATTAAACAGTCTTTGGTAGCACATAGCCAGTCAAATTCTTGATTAATTCTTATAATTTTATTCCTGCTAACATCAAACCTACTTAGCACACCACTTATGATAATCTAGGTCTTACTTGACTGTGCTCGAATACTTTGCACCAAATCCATCATTTCCCCCATTATTTCTTCTGCCATTCTTCCGTGTTCAATATTGTTTGTACCCGCATGCACCAACACTACCTCTGGTTTCGTTTCCTTTAAGTTCATCTGATCCACTTTTCCCTGCAGCTCACTTATTTTTATACCAGGAAAGCAGCAAACTTGATAGCCCTTATCCCTACATAATTCACCAGAAAACTTTAGCATTGAATCACCTATCACTAAAACGCCTGTTTTACTTATTTGCTCACTGCACTCATTTAATTGAATATTCACATCTTGGGGTTCATTATCATCATTAACTTCATTTAACACTGCAAACCTGTTTTCGCTAACAAAATTTGGCGATTCCCGTATCGTGTAACATCGGCCGGAATCTTCTTTTGCCGTTACGTGTTTCGAATCCTTCCATTGTCTGCCAGAGTCAGGTTGCTTTGTGTTTGTAGCCACCGTTTTGGTATCCCTCATTCTCTCTCTGTTGATTTTGTTTTTTAAAGATGCATTTTCTTCTTCAAGAGCAGTAACCTTTTGGATTGCTGTTTGTAGATCCCTGTTTAGCATGTTAATTACCACATGCAATGTTGCGATTGTTTCACTGTCCCGTAGAGTCCTGTTTGCAGCATCCTTCACAACATCATTTTTCCGGCAAAGTTTACTATCCCCCGCAAAACCTTCATTTCTTCTTCTTTCCCAGATGTTATTTGTGTTGATTATGTTCTCCGTTGATCGATAATTACCACTTATACCATTCTTCTCACTTAATAACTGAGAGCGAGAGCGTGTCACACTACCTCCGTTCGCCATCTTGGAAAGAGTCGAAAATTTGCCCGTATTAGGTTAGGTTAGTGTGTATATGAGTGAGGTATTAGGGCCCTGTGTTATCGAAATTTTGCCCGTGTTAGCTTAGGTTAGTGTGTGCATATGAGTGGGGAAATACGGCCCTGTGTTATCGAAATTTTGACCGTGTTAGTTTAGGGTAGTCCGTATATGAGTGGGGTAATAGGACCCTGTTTTATCGAAATTTTGCCCGTGTTAGGTTAGATTAGTGTGTATATGAGTGGGGTATTAGGGCCCTGTGTTATCGAAATTTTGCCCGTGTTAGCTTAGGTTAGTGTGTGTATATGAGTGGGGTAAAAGGGCCCTGTGTTATCGAAATTTTGCCCGTGTTAGGTTAGGTTTAGTGTGTGTATGTGAGTGGGGTATTAGGATCCTGTGTTATAGAAAATTTGCCCGTAATAGGTTAGGGTAGTGTGTGTATATGAGTGGGTTAATAGGGCCCTGTGTTATTGAAATTTTGCCCGTGTTATGTAGGGTAGTGTGTCTATAAAAGTGGGGTAGAAGGGCCTTGTGTTATCGAAATTTTGCACGTGTTAGGTTAGGTATAGCGTGTGTACATGAGTCGGATAATAGGGCCCTGTGTTATCGAAATTTTGCCCGTGTTAGGTTAGGTTTAGTGTGTATATGTGTGGGGTAATAGGGCCCTGTGTTATCGAAATTTTGCCCGTGTTAATATAGAGTAGTGTGTATATGAGTGGGGTAATAGGGCCCTGTGTTATCGATATTTTGCCCGTGTTAGGATAGGGTAGCGTGTATATGAGTGGGGTATTAGGACCCTGTGTTATCGAAATTTTGCCCGCGTTAGGTTAGGTTAGTGTGTGTAAATGAGTGGGGTAATAGGGCCCTGTGTTATCGAAATTTTGCCCGTGTTAGGTTAGGTTGGTGTGTATATGAGTGTTGTAATACGGCCCTGTGTTATCGAAATTTTGCCAGTGTTAGGTTAGGTTTAGTGTGTATATGAGTGGGGTAATAGGGCCCTGTGTTATCGAAATTTTGCCCGTGTTAGGTTAGGGTAGTGTGTAAATGAGTGGGGTAATAGGGCCCTGTGTTATCGAAATTTTGCCCGTGTTAGGTTAGGTTTAGTGTGTATATGAGTGGGGTAATAGGGCCCTGTGTTATCGAAATTTGCCCGTGTTAGGTTAGGTTTAGTGTGTATATGAGTGTTGTAATACGGCCCTGTGTTATCGAAAATTTGCCCGCCTTAGGTTAGGTTAGTGTGTATATGAGTGGGGTATTAGCGGCCTGTGTTATCGAAATTTTGCCCGTGTTAGCTTAGGTTAGTGTGTGTATATGGGTGGGGAAATGGGGCCCTCTGTTATCGAAATTTCGCCCGTGTTAGCTTAGGTTAGTGTGTGTATATGAGTGGGGTAATAGGGCCCTGTGTTATCGAATTTTTGCCCGTGTTAAGTTAGGTTTAGTGTGTGTATATGAGTGGGGTATTAGGGCCCTGTGTTATAGAAAATTTGCCCGTTTTAGGTTAGGGTAGTTTGTGTATATCAGTGGGGTACTAGGGCCCTGTGTTATCGAAATTTTGCCGCTGTTATTTTAGGGTAGTGTGTCTATATAAGTGGGTTAAAAGGGCCCTGTGTTATCGAAATTTTGCCCGTGTTAGGTTAGGTTTAGTGTGTGCATATGAGTCGGGTGATAGGGCCCTGTGTTATCGAAATTTTGCCCGTTTTAGGTTAGGTTTAGTGTGTATATGAGTGGGGTAATAGGGCCCTGTGTTATCGAAATTGTGCCCGTGTTAGGTTAGGTTTAGTGTGCATATGAGTGGGGTATTAAAGCTCTGTGTTATCGCAATTTTGCCCGTGTTAGGTTAGATTTAGTGTGTATATGTGTGGGGTAATAGGGCCCTGTGTTATCGAAATTTTGCCCGTTTTAGGTTAGGGTAGTGTGCAGATGAGTATTGTAATAGGGCCATGTGTTAACGAAGTATTGCCCGTGTTAGGTAAGGTTTAGTGTGTATATGAGTGGGGTAACAGGGCCTTGTGTTATCGAAATTTTGTCAGTGATAGGTTAGTGTTAGTGTGTATATGAGTGGGGTAATAGGGCCCGGTATTATCCAAATTTTGCCCGTGATAGGTAAGGTTTAGTGTGTATATGTGTGGGGTAATATAGCCCTGTGTAATCGAAAATTTGCCCGTGTTAGCTTAGGGTAGTTTGTGTATATGAGTGGGGTAATAGGGCCCTGTGTTATCGAAATTTTGCCCGTGTTAGGTTAGGTTTAGTGTGTGCATATGAGTGGGTAATAAGGTCCTGTGTTATCGAAATTTTGCCCGTGTTAGGTTAAGGTAGTGTGTATATGAATGGGATATTAGGGCCCTGTGTTATCGAAATTTTGCCCGCGTTAGGTTAGGTTAGGGTGTGTATATGAGTGGGGTAATAGGGCCCTGTGTTATCGAAATTTTGCCCGTGTGAGGTTAGGTTTAGTGTGTGTATATGACTGGGGTAATAGGGCCCTGTGTTATCGAAATTTTGCCCGTGTTAGGTTAGGTTAGTGTGTATATGAGTGGGGTAATAGGGCCCCGTGTTATCCAAATTTTGCCCATGTTAGGTTAGGTTAGTGTGTATATGAGTGGCGTAATAGGGTCCTGTGTTATCGAAATTTGGCCCGTGTTAGGTTAGGTTAGTGTGTAAATGAGTGGTGTAATAGGGCCCTATGTTATCGAAATTTTGCCCGTGTTAGGTTAGGGTAGTGTATATTTGAGTGGGGTATTAGGGTCCTGTGCTATCGAAATTTCGCCCGTCTTAGGTTAGGTTAGTGTATGTATATGAGTGGGGTAATACGCCCTGTGTTATCGAAATTTTGCCCGTGCTAGGTTAGCTTTAGTGTGTATATGAGTGTGGTAATAGGGCCCTGTGTTATCGAAAATTTGCCCGTGTTAGGTTAGGTTAGTGTGTCTATGAGTGGGGTATTAGGGCCCTGTGTTATCGAAATTTTGCCCGTGTTAGCTTAGGTTAGTGTGTGCATATGAGTGGGGAAATACGGCCCTGTGTTATCGAAATTTTGCCCGTGTCAGTTTAGGGTAGTCTGTAAATGAGTGGGGTAATAGGACCCTGTTTTATCGAAATTTTGCCCGTGTTAGGTTAGGTTAGTGTGTATATGAGTGGGGTATTAGGGCCCTGTGTTATCGAAATTTTGCCCGTGTTAGCTTACGTTAGTGTGTGTATATGAGTGCGGTAAAAGGGCCCTGTGTTATCGAAAATTTGCCGTGTTAAGTTAGGTTTAGTGTGTGTATGTGAGTGGGGTATTAGGGTCGTGTGTTATAGAAAATTTGCCCGTGTTAGGTTAGGGTAGTGTGTGTATATGAGTGGGGTAATAGGGCCCTGTGTTATTGAAATTTTGCCCGTGTTATGTAGGGGTGTGTCTATAAAAGTGGGGTAAAAGGGCCCTGTGTTATCGAAATTTTGCCCGTGTTAGGTTAGGTATTGTGTGTGTATATGAGTCGGATAATAGGGCCCTGTGTTATCGAAATTTTGCCCGTGTTAGGTTAGGTTTAGTGTGTATATGTGTGGGGTAATAGGGCCCTGTGTTATCGAAATTTTGCCCGTGTTAGGTTAGAGTGTTGTGTATATGAGTGGGGAAATAGGGCCCTGTGTTATTGATATTTTGCCCGTGTTAGGTTAGGGTAGCGTGTATATGAGTGGGGTATTAGGACCCTGTGTTATCGAAATTTTGCCCTGTTAGGTTAGGTCAGTGTGTGTATATGAGTGGGGTAATAGGGCCCTGTGTTATCGAAATTTTTCCTTTGTTAGGTTAGGTTTAGTGTGTATATGAGTGGGGTAATAGGGCCCTGTGTTATCGAAATTTTGCCCGTGTTAGGTTAGGGTAGTGTGTAAATGAGTGGGGTAATAGGGCCCTGTGTTATCGATATTTTGCCCGTGTTAGGTTAGGTTAATGTTTATATGAGTGGGGTATTAGCGCCTTGTGTTATCGAAATTTTGCCCGTGTTAGCTTAGGTTAGTGTGTGTATATGGGTGGGGAAATAGGGCCCTGTGTTATCGAAATTTCGCCCGTGTTAGCTTAGGTTAGTGTGTGTATATGAGTGGGGTAATAGGGCCCTGTGTTATAGAAAATTTGCCCGTTTTAGGTTAGGGTAGTTTGTGTATATGAGTGGGGTAATAGGGCCATGTATTATCGAAATTTTGCCCCTGTTATTTTAGGGTAGTGTGTCTATATAAGTGGGGTAAAAGGGCCCTGTGTTATCGAAATTTTGCCCGTGTTAGGTTACGTTTAGTGTGTGTATATGAGTCGGGTGATAGGGCCCTGTGTTATCGAAATTTTGCCCGTGTTAAGCTAGGTTTAGTGTGTATATGAGTGAGGTAATAGGGCCCTGTGTTATCGAAATTTTGCCCGTGTCAGTTTAGGGTAGTCTGTAAATGAGTGGGGTAATAGGACCCTGATTTATCGAAATTTTGCCCGTGTTAGGTAAGGGTAGTGTGTATATGACAGGGGTATTAGGGCCGGTGTTAACGAAATTTTGCCAGTTTTAGGTTAGGGTAGCATGTATAGGAGTGTTGTAATAGGGCCCTGTGTTATCGAAATTTTGCCCGTGTTAGGTAAGTTTTAGTGAGTATATGTGTGGGGTAATATGGCCCTGTGTAATCGAAATTTTGCCCGTGTTAGGATAGGTTATTGTGTGTATATGAGTGGGGTAATAGGGCCCTGTGTTATCGAAATTTTGCCCGTGTTAGGTTAGGTTTAGTGTGTATATGAGTGGGGTAATAGGGCCCTGTGTTAGCGAAAATTTGCCCGTGTTAGGTTAGGGTTGTTTGTGTATATGAGTGGGGTGATAGGGCCCTGTGTTATCGAAAATTTGCCCGTGTTAGGATAGGTTTAGTGTGTGTATATGAGTGGGGTAATAGGGCCCTGTGGTATCGAAATTTTGCCCGTGTTAGGTTAAGGTAGTGTGTATATGAGTGGGGCATTAGGGCCCCGTGTTATCGAAAATTTGCCCGCGTTAGGTTAGTGTGTATATATGATTGGGGTAATAGGGCCCTGTGTTATCTAAATTTTGCCCTGTGATGTTAGGTTTAGTGTGTGTATATGACAGGGGTAATAGGGCCCTGTGTTATCGAAATTTTGCCCGTGTTAGGATAGGTTATGTTAGTGTGTATATGAGTGGGGTAATAGGGCCCTGTGTTATCGAAATTTTCCCCGTGTTAGGTTAGGTTAGTGTGTATATGAGTGGGGTAATAGCGCCCTGTGTTATCGAAATTTTGCCCACGTTAGGTTAGGTCAGTGTGTATATGAGTGAGGTAATAGGGTCCTGTGTTATCGAAATCTGGCCCGTGTTAGGATAGGGTAGTGTGTAAATGAGTGGTGTAATAGGGCCCTATGTTATCGAAATTTTGCCCG
The DNA here is from genome assembly GCA_030765045.1 of Tenodera sinensis. Lineage (NCBI taxonomy): Eukaryota > Metazoa > Arthropoda > Insecta > Mantodea > Mantidae > Tenodera > Tenodera sinensis. Next base: position 102,360,485 of record CM060967.1, read on the forward strand.
TGTTAGGTTAGGCTAGTGTATATTTGAGTGGGGTATTAGGGTCCTGTGCTATCGAAATTTCGCCCGTCTTAGGTTAGGTTAGTGTATGTATATGAGTGGGGTAATACGCCCTGCGTTATCGAAATTTTGCCCGTGTTAGGTTAGCTTTAGTGTGTATATGAGTGTGGTAATGGGGCCCTGTGTTATCGAAAATTTGCCCGTGTTGGGTTAGGTTACTGTGTGTATGAGTGGGGTATTAGGGCCCAGTGTTATCGAATTTTTGCCCGTGTTAGCTTAGGTTAGTGTGTGCATATGAGTGGGGAAATACGGCCCTGCGTTATCGAAATTTTGCCCGTGTCAGTTTAGGGTAGTCTGTATATGAGTGGGGTAATAGGACCCTGTTTTATCGAAATTTCGCCCGTGTTAGGTTAGGTTAGTGTGTATATGAGTGGGGTATTAGGGCCCTTTGTTATCGAAATTTTGCCCGTGTTAGCTTAGGTTAGTGTGTGTATATGAGTGGGGTAAAAGGGCCCTGTGTTATCGAAATTTTGCCGTGTTAAGTTAGGTTTAGTGTGTGTATGTGAGTGGGGTATTAGGGTCGTGTGTTATAGAAAATTTACCCGTGCTAGGTTAGGGTTGTTTGTGTATATGAGTGGGTAATAGGGCCCTGTGTTATCGAAAATTTGCCCGTGTTAGGATAGGTTTAGTGTGTGTATATGAGTGGGGTAATAGGGCCCTGTGTTATCGAAATATTTCCCGTGTTAGGTTAAGGTAGTGTGTATATTGAGTGGGGCAATAGGGCCCCGTGTTATCGAAAATTTGCCCGCGTTAGGTTACGTTAGTGTGTGTATATGATTGGGGTAATAGGGCCCTGTGTTATCTAAATTTTGCCCTGTGAGGTTAGGTTTAGTGTGTGTATATGACTGGGGTAATAGGGCCCTGTGTTATCGAAATTTTGCCCGTGTTAGGATAGGTTAGGTTAGTGTGTATATGAGTGGGGTAATAGTGCCCTGTGTTATCGAAATTTTCCCCGTGTTAGGTTAGGTTAGTGTGTTTATGAGTGGGGTAATAGGGCCCTGTGTTATCGAAATTTTGCCCATGTTAGGTTAGGTTAGTTAGTATATGAGTGAGGTAATAGGGTCCTGTGTTATCGCAATTTTGCCCGTGTTAGGTTAGGGTAGTTAGGGTAGTGTGTAAATGAGTGGGGTAATAGGGCCCTGTGTTATCGAAATTTTGCACGTATTAGGTTAGGGTAGTGTATATTTGATTGGGGTATTAGAGCCCTGTGTTATAGTAACCTCGCCCGTCTTAGGTTAGGTTAGTGTATGTATATGAGTGGGGTAATAGGGCCCTGTGTTATCGAAATTTTGCCCGTGTTAGGTTAGGGCAGTGTGTATATGAGAGGGGTAATAGGGCACTGTGTTATCGAAATTTTGCCCGTGTTAGTTTAGGGTAGTGTGTATATGAGTGGGGTAATAGGGCCCTGTGTTATCGAAATTTTGCCCGTGTTAGGTTAGGTTAGTGTGTATATCAGTGGCGTACTAGGGTCCTGTGTTATCGAAATTTTGCCCGTGTTAGGTTAGGGTAGTGTATATATGAGTGGGGTATTAGGGCCCTGTGTTATCGAAATTTTGCCCGTGTTAGCTTAGGTTAGTGTGTGTATATGAGTGGGGTAAAAGGGCCCTGTGTTATCGAAATTTTACCCGCGTTAATTTAGGTTTAGTGTGTGTATGTGAGTGGGGTATTAGGGTTCTGTGTTATAGAAAATTTGCCCGTGTTGGGTTAGGGTAGTTTGTGTATATGAGTGGGGTAATAGGGCCCTGTGTTATTGAAATTTTGCCCGTGTTATGTTAGAGTAGTGTGACTATATAAGTGGGGTAAAAGGGCCCTGTGTTATCTAAATTTTGCCCGTGTTAGGTTAGGTATAGTGTTTGTATATGAGTCGGATAATGGGGCCCTGTGTTTTCGAAATTTTGCCCGTGTTAGGTTAGGTTAGTGTGCATATGAGTGGGGTATTAGCGCCCTGTGTTATCGAAATTTTGCCCGTGTTAGCTTAGGTTAGTGTGTGTATATGAGTGGGGAAATAGGGCCCTGTGTTATCGAAATTTCGCCCGTGTTAGCTTAGGTTAGTGTGTGTATATGAGTGGGGTAATAGGGCCCTGTGTTATCGAAATTTTGCCCGTGGTAAGTTAGGTTTAGTGTGTGTATATGAGTGGGGTATTAGGGCCCTGTGTTATAGAAAATTTGCCCGTTTTAGGTTAGGGCAGTGTGTATATGAGAGGGGTAATAGGGCACTGTGTTATCGAAATTTTGCGCGTGTTAGGTTAGGGTAGTGTGTATATGAGTGGGGTAATAGGGTCCTGTGTTAGCGAAAATTTGCCCGTGTTAGGTTAGGGTTGTTTGTGTATATAAGTGGGGTGATAGGGCCCTGTGTTATCGAAAATTTGCCCGTGTTAGGATAGGTTTAGTGTGTGTATATGAGTGGGGTAATAGGGCCCTGTGTTAACGAAATTTTGCCCGTGTTAGGATAGGTTATGTTAGTGTGTATATGAGTGGGGTAATAGGGCCCTGTGTTATCGAAATTTTCCCCGTGTTAGGTTAGGTTAGTGTGTATATGAGTGGGGTAATAGGGCCCTGTGTTATCGAAACTTTGCCCACGTTAGGTTAGGTCAGTGTGTATATGAGTGAGGTAATAGGGTCCTGTGTTATCGAAATCTGGCCCGTGTTAGGATAGGGTAGTGTGTAAATGAGTGGTGTAATAGGGCCCTATGTTATCGAAATTTTGCCCGTGTTAGGTTAGGCTAGTGTATATTTGAGTGGGGTATTAGGGTCCTGTGCTATCGAAATTTCGCCCGTCTTAGGTTAGGTTAGTGTATGTATATGAGTGGGGTAATACGCCCTGTGTTATCGAAATTTTGCCCGTGTTAGGTTAGCTTTAGTGTGTATATGAGTGTGGTAATGGGGCCCTGTGTTATCGAAAATTTGCCCGTGTTGGGTTAGGTTAGTGTGTGTATGAGTGGGGTATTAGGGCCCAGTGTTATCGAATTTTTGCCCGTGTTAGGTTAGGTTAGTGTGTGGATATGAGTGGGGAAATACGGACCTGCGTTATCGAAATTTTGCCCGTGTCAGTTTAGGGTAGTCTGTATATGAGTGGGGTAATAGGACCCTGTTTTATCGAAATTTCGCCCGTGTTAGGTTAGGTTAGTGTGTATATGAGTGGGGTATTAGGGCCCTTTGTTATCGAAATTTTGCCCGTGTTAGCTTAGGTTAGTGTGTGTATATGAGTGGGGTAAAAGGGCCCTGTGTTATCCAAATTTTGCCGTGTTAAGTTAGGTTTAGTGTGTGTATATGAGTGGGGTAATAGGGCCCTGTGTTATCGAAATATTTCCCGTGTTAGGTTAAGGTAGTGTGTATATTGAGTGGGGCAATAGGGCCCCGTGTTATCGAAAATTTGCCCGCGTTAGGTTACGTTAGTGTGTGTATATGATTGGGGTAATAGGGCCCTGTGTTATCTAAATTTTGCCCTGTGAGGTTAGGTTTAGTGTGTGTATATGACTGGGGTAATAGGGCCCTGTGTTATCGAAATTTTGCCCGTGTTAGGATAGGTTAGGTTAGTGTGTATATGAGTGGGGTAATAGTGCCCTGTGTTATCGAAATTTTCCCCGTGTTAGGTTAGGTTAGTGTGTTTATGAGTGGGGTAATAGGGCCCTGTGTTATCGAAATTTTGCCCATGTTAGGTTAGGTTAGTTAGTATATGAGTGAGGTAATAGGGTCCTGTGTTATCGCAATTTTGCCCGTGTTAGGTTAGGGTAGTTAGGGTAGTGTGTAAATGAGTGGGGTAATAGGGCCCTGTGTTATCGAAATTTTGCACGTATTAGGTTAGGGTAGTGTATATTTGAGTGGGGTATTAGAGCCCTGTGTTATAGTAACCTCGCCCGTCTTAGGTTAGGTTAGTGTATGTATATGAGTGGGGTAATAGGGCCCTGTGTTATCGAAATTTTGCCCGTGTTAGGTTAGGGCAGTGTGTATATGAGAGGGGTAATAGGGCACTGTGTTATCGAAATTTTGCCCGTGTTAGTTTAGGGTAGTGTGTATATGAGTGGGGTAATAGGGCCCTGTGTTATCGAAATTTTGCCCGTGTTAGGTTAGGTTAGTGTGTATATCAGTGGCGTACTAGGGTCCTGTGTTATCGAAATTTTGCCCGTGTTAGTTTAGGGTAGTGTATATATGAGTGGGGTATTAGGGCCCTGTGTTATCGAAATTTTGCCCGTGTTAGCTTAGGTTAGTGTGTGTATATGAGTGGGGTAAAAGGGCCCTGTGTTATCGAAATTTTACCCGCGTTAATTTAGGTTTAGTGTGTGTATGTGAGTGGGGTATTAGGGTTCTGTGTTATAGAAAATTTGCCCGTGTTGGGTTAGGGTAGTTTGTGTATATGAGTGGGGTAATAGGGCCCTGTGTTATTGAAATTTTGCCCGTGTTATGTTAGAGTAGTGTGACTATATAAGTGGGGTAAAAGGGCCCTGTGTTATCTAAATTTTGCCCGTGTTAGGTTAGGTATAGTGTTTGTATATGAGTCGGATAATGGGGCCCTGTGTTTTCGAAATTTTGCCCGTGTTAGGTTAGGTTAGTGTGCATATGAGTGGGGTATTAGCGCCCTGTGTTATCGAAATTTTGCCCGTGTTAGCTTAGGTTAGTGTGTGTATATGAGTGGGGAAATAGGGCCCTGTGTTATCGAAATTTCGCCCGTGTTAGCTTAGGTTAGTGTGTGTATATGAGTGGGGTAATAGGGCCCTGTGTTATCGAAATTTTGCCCGTGGTAAGTTAGGTTTAGTGTGTGTATATGAGTGGGGTATTAGGGCCCTGTGTTATAGAAAATTTGCCCGTTTTAGGTTAGGGCAGTGTGTATATGAGAGGGGTAATAGGGCACTGTGTTATCGAAATTTTGCGCGTGTTAGGTTAGGGTAGTGTGTATATGAGTGGGGTAATAGGGCCCTGTGTTAGCGAAAATTTGCCCGTGTTAGGTTAGGGTTGTTTGTGTATATAAGTGGGGTGATAGGGCCCTGTGTTATCGAAAATTTGCCCGTGTTAGGATAGGTTTAGTGTGTGTATATGAGTGGGGTAATAGGGCCCTGTGTTATCGAAATTTTGCCCGTGTTAGGATAGGTTATGTTAGTGTGTATATGAGTGGGGTAATAGGGCCCTGTGTTATCGAAATTTTCCCCGTGTTAGGTTAGGTTAGTGTGTATATGAGTGGGGTAATAGGGCCCTGTGTTATCGAAACTTTGCCCACGTTAGGTTAGGTCAGTGTGTATATGAGTGAGGTAATAGGGTCCTGTGTTATCGAAATCTGGCCCGTGTTAGGATAGGGTAGTGTGTAAATGAGTGGTGTAATAGGGCCCTATGTTATCGAAATTTTGCCCGTGTTAGGTTAGGCTAGTGTATATTTGAGTGGGGTATTAGGGTCCTGTGCTATCGAAATTTCGCCCGTCTTAGGTTAGGCTAGTGTATGTATATGAGTGGGGTAATACGCCCTGTGTTATCGAAATTTTGCCCGTGTTAGGTTAGCTTTAGTGTGTATATGAGTGTGGTAATGGGGCCCTGTGTTATCGAAAATTTGCCCGTGTTGGGTTAGGTTAGTGTGTGTATGAGTGGGGTATTAGGGCCCAGTGTTATCGAATTTTTGCCCGTGTTAGCTTAGGTTAGTGTGTGGATATGAGTGGGGAAATACGGCCCTGCGTTATCGAAATTTTGCCCGTGTCAGTTTAGGGTAGTCTGTATATGAGTGGGGTAATAGGACCCTGTTTTATCGAAATTTCGCCCGTGTTAGGTTAGGTTAGTGTGTATATGAGTGGGGTATTAGGGCCCTTTGTTATCGAAATTTTGCCCGTGTTAGCTTAGGTTAGTGTGTGTACATGAGTGGGGTAAAAGGGCCCTGTGTTATCGAAATTTTGCCGTGTTAAGTTAGGTTTAGTGTGTGTATGTGAGTGGGGTATTAGGGTCGTGTGTTATAGAAAATTTACCCGTGCTAGGTTAGGGTTGTTTGTGTATATGAGTGGGGTAATAGGGCCCTGTGTTATCGAAAATTTGCCCGTGTTAGGATAGGTTTAGTGTGTGTATATGAGTGGGGTAATAGGGCCCTGTGTTATCGAAATATTTCCCGTGTTAGGTTAAGGTAGTGTGTATATTGAGTGGGGCATTAGGGCCCCGTGTTATCGAAAATTTGCCCGCGTTAGGTTACGTTAGTGTGTGTATATGATTGGGGTAATAGGGCCCTGTGTTATCTAAATTTTGCCCTGTGAGGTTAGGTTTAGTGTGTGTATATGACTGGGGTAATAGGGCCCTGTGTTATCGAAATTTTGCCCGTGTTAGGATAGGTTAGGTTAGTGTGTATATGAGTGGGGTAATAGTGCCCTGTGTTATCGAAATTTTCCCCGCGTTAGGTTAGGTTAGTGTGTTTATGAGTGGGGTAATAGGGCCCTGTGTTATCGAAATTTTGCCCATGTTAGGTTAGGTTAGTTAGTATATGAGTGAGGTAATAGGGTCCTGTGTTATCGAAATTTTGCACGAATTAGGTTAGGGTAGTGTATATTTGAGTGGGGTATTAGAGCCCTGTGTTATAGAAACTTCGCCCGTCTTAGGTTAGGTTAGTGTATGTATATGAGTGGGGTAATAGGGCCCTGTGTTATCGAAATTTTGCCCGTGTTAGGTTAGGGCAGTGTGTATATGAGAGGGGTAATAGGGCACTGTGTTATCGAAATTTTGCCCGTGTTAGTTTAGGGTAGTGTGTATATGAGTGGGGTAATAGGGCCCTGTGTTATCGAAATTTTGCCCGTGTTAGGTTAGGTTAGTGTGTATATCAGAGGCGTAATAGGGTCCTGTGTTATCGAAATTTTGCCCGTGTTAGGTTAGGGTAGTGTGTATATGAGTGGGGTATTAGGGCCCTGTGTTATCGAAATTTTGCCCGTGTTAGCTTAGGTTAGTGTGTGTATATGAGTGGGGTAAAAGGGCCCTGTGTTATCGAAATTTTACCCGCGTTAATTTAGGTTTAGTGTGTGTATTTGAGTGGGGTATTAGGGTTCTGTGTTATAGAAAATTTGCCCGTGTTGGGTTAGGGTAGTTTGTGTATATGAGTGGGGTAATAGGGCCCTGTGTTATTGAAATTTTGCCCGTGTTATGTTAGAGTAGTGTGACTATATAAGTGGGGTAAAAGGGCCCTGTGTTATCTAAATTTTGCCCGTGTTAGGTTAGGTATAGTGTTTGTATATGAGTCGGATAATGGGGCCCTGTGTTTTCGAAATTTTGCCCGTGTTAGGTTAGGTTAGTGTGCATATAAGTGGGGTATTAGCGCCCTGTGTTATCGAAATTTTGCCCGTGTTAGCTTAGATTAGTGTGTGTATATGAGTGGGGAAATAGGGCCCTGTGTTATCGAAATTTCGCCCGTGTTAGCTTAGGTTAGTGTGTGTATATGAGTGGGGTAATAGGGCCCTGTGTTATCGAAATTTTGCCCGTGGTAAGTTAGGTTTAGTGTGTGTATATGAGTGGGGTATTAGGGCCCTGTGTTATAGAAAATTTGCCCGTTTTAGGTTAGGGCAGTGTGTATATGAGAGGGGTAATAGGGCACTGTGTTATCGAAATTTTGCGCGTGTTAGGTTAGGGTAGTGTGTATATGAGTGGGGTAATAGGGCCCTGTGTTATCGAAATTTTGCCCAAGTTAGGTTAGGTTAGTGTGTATATGAGTGGGGTAATAGGGCACTGTGTTATCGAAATTTTGCCCGTGTTAGGTTAGGTTAGTGTGTATATGAGTGGGGTAATAGGGCCCTGTGTTATCTAAATTTTGCCCGTGTTAGGTTAGGTGTAGTGTTTGTATATGAGTCGGATAATGGGGCCCTGTGTTTTCGAAATTTTGCCCGTGTTAGGTTAGGTTAGTGTGTATATGAGTGGGGTATTAGCGCCCTGTGTTATCGAAATTTTGCCCGTGTTAGCTTAGGTTAGTGTGTGTATATGAGTGGGGAAATAGGGCCCTGTGTTATCGAAATTTCGCCCGTGTTAGCTTAGGTTAGTGTGTGTATATGATTGGGGTAATAGGGCCCTGTGTTATCTAAATTTTGCCCTGTGAGGTTAGGTTTAGTGTGTGTATATGACTGGGGTAATAGGGCCCTGTGTTATCGAAATTTTGCCCGTGTTAGGATAGGTTAGGTTAGTGTGTATATGAGTGGGGTAATAGTGCCCTGTGTTATCGAAATTTTCCCCGTGTTAGGTTAGGTTAGTGTGTTTATGAGTGGGGTAATAGGGCCCTGTGTTATCGAAATTTTGCCCATGTTAGGTTAGGTTAGTTAGTATATGAGTGAGGTAATAGGGTCCTGTGTTATCGCAATTTTGCCCGTGTTAGGTTAGGGTAGTTAGGGTAGTGTGTAAATGAGTGGGGTAATAGGGCCCTGTGTTATCGAAATTTTGCACGTATTAGGTTAGGGTAGTGTATATTTGAGTGGGGTATTAGAGCCCTGTGTTATAGTAACCTCGCCCGTCTTAGGTTAGGTTAGTGTATGTATATGAGTGGGGTAATAGGGCCCTGTGTTATCGAAATTTTGCCCGTGTTAGGTTAGGGCAGTGTGTATATGAGAGGGGTAATAGGGCCCTGTGTTATCGAAATTTTGCCCGTGTTAGGTTAGGTTAGTGTGTATATCAGTGGCGTACTAGGGTCCTGTGTTATCGAAATTTTGCCCGTGTTAGGTTAGGGTAGTGTATATATGAGTGGGGTATTAGGGCCCTGTGTTATCGAAATTTTGCCCGTGTTAGCTTAGGTTAGTGTGTGTATATGAGTGGGGTAAAAGGGCCCTGTGTTATCGAAATTTTACCCGCGTTAATTTAGGTTTAGTGTGTGTATGTGAGTGGGGTATTAGGGTTCTGTGTTATAGAAAATTTGCCCGTGTTGGGTTAGGGTAGTTTGTGTATATGAGTGGGGTAATAGGGCCCTGTGTTATTGAAATTTTGCCCGTGTTATGTTAGAGTAGTGTGACTATATAAGTGGGGTAAAAGGGCCCTGTGTTATCTAAATTTTGCCCGTGTTAGGTTAGGTATAGTGTTTGTATATGAGTCGGATAATGGGGCCCTGTGTTTTCGAAATTTTGCCCGTGTTAGGTTAGGTTAGTGTGCATATGAGTGGGGTATTAGCGCCCTGTGTTATCGAAATTTTGCCCGTGTTAGCTTAGGTTAGTGTGTGTATATGAGTGGGGAAATAGGGCCCTGTGTTATCGAAATTTCGCCCGTGTTAGCTTAGGTTAGTGTGTGTATATGAGTGGGGTAATAGGGCCCTGTGTTATCGAAATTTTGCCCGTGGTAAGTTAGGTTTAGTGTGTGTATATGAGTGGGGTATTAGGGCCCTGTGTTATAGAAAATTTGCCCGTTTTAGGTTAGGGCAGTGTGTATATGAGAGGGGTAATAGGGCACTGTGTTATCGAAATTTTGCGCGTGTTAGGTTAGGGTAGTGTGTATATGAGTGGGGTAATAGGGCCCTGTGTTAGCGAAAATTTGCCCGTGTTAGGTTAGGGTTGTTTGTGTATATAAGTGGGGTGATAGGGCCCTGTGTTATCGAAAATTTGCCCGTGTTAGGATAGGTTTAGTGTGTGTATATGAGTGGGGTAATAGGGCCCTGTGTTATCGAAATTTTGCCCGTGTTAGGATAGGTTATGTTAGTGTGTATATGAGTGGGGTAATAGGGCCCTGTGTTATCGAAATTTTCCCCGTGTTAGGTTAGGTTAGTGTGTATATGAGTGGGGTAATAGGGCCCTGTGTTATCGAAACTTTGCCCACGTTAGGTTAGGTCAGTGTGTATATGAGTGAGGTAATAGGGTCCTGTGTTATCGAAATCTGGCCCGTGTTAGGATAGGGTAGTGTGTAAATGAGTGGTGTAATAGGGCCCTATGTTATCGAAATTTTGCCCGTGTTAGGTTAGGCTAGTGTATATTTGAGTGGGGTATTAGGGTCCTGTGCTATCGAAATTTCGCCCGTCTTAGGTTAGGCTAGTGTATGTATATGAGTGGGGTAATACGCCCTGTGTTATCGAAATTTTGCCCGTGTTAGGTTAGCTTTAGTGTGTATATGAGTGTGGTAATGGGGCCCTGTGTTATCGAAAATTTGCCCGTGTTGGGTTAGGTTAGTGTGTGTATGAGTGGGGTATTAGGGCCCAGTGTTATCGAATTTTTGCCCGTGTTAGCTTAGGTTAGTGTGTGGATATGAGTGGGGAAATACGGCCCTGCGTTATCGAAATTTTGCCCGTGTCAGTTTAGGGTAGTCTGTATATGAGTGGGGTAATAGGACCCTGTTTTATCGAAATTTCGCCCGTGTTAGGTTAGGTTAGTGTGTATATGAGTGGGGTATTAGGGCCCTTTGTTATCGAAATTTTGCCCGTGTTAGCTTAGGTTAGTGTGTGTACATGAGTGGGGTAAAAGGGCCCTGTGTTATCGAAATTTTGCCGTGTTAAGTTAGGTTTAGTGTGTGTATGTGAGTGGGGTATTAGGGTCGTGTGTTATAGAAAATTTACCCGTGCTAGGTTAGGGTTGTTTGTGTATATGAGTGGGGTAATAGGGCCCTGTGTTATCGAAAATTTGCCCGTGTTAGGATAGGTTTAGTGTGTGTATATGAGTGGGGTAATAGGGCCCTGTGTTATCGAAATATTTCCCGTGTTAGGTTAAGGTAGTGTGTATATTGAGTGGGGCATTAGGGCCCCGTGTTATCGAAAATTTGCCCGCGTTAGGTTACGTTAGTGTGTGTATATGATTGGGGTAATAGGGCCCTGTGTTATCTAAATGTTGCCCTGTGAGGTTAGGTTTAGTGTGTGTATATGACTGGGGTAATAGGGCCCTGTGTTATCGAAATTTTGCCCGTGTTAGGATAGGTTAGGTTAGTGTGTATATGAGTGGGGTAATAGTGCCCTGTGTTATCGAAATTTTCCCCGCGTTAGGTTAGGTTAGTGTGTTTATGAGTGGGGTAATAGGGCCCTGTGTTATCGAAATTTTGCCCATGTTAGGTTAGGTTAGTTAGTATATGAGTGAGGTAATAGGGTCCTGTGTTATCGAAATTTTGCACGAATTAGGTTAGGGTAGTGTATATTTGAGTGGGGTATTAGAGCCCTGTGTTATAGAAACTTCGCCCGTCTTAGGTTAGGTTAGTGTATGTATATGAGTGGGGTAATAGGGCCCTGTGTTATCGAAATTTTGCCCGTGTTAGGTTAGGGCAGTGTGTATATGAGAGGGGTAATAGGGCACTGTGTTATCGAAATTTTGCCCGTGTTAGTTTAGGGTAGTGTGTATATGAGTGGGGTAATAGGGCCCTGTGTTATCGAAATTTTGCCCGTGTTAGGTTAGGTTAGTGTGTATATCAGAGGCGTAATAGGGTCCTGTGTTATCGAAATTTTGCCCGTGTTAGGTTAGGGTAGTGTGTATATGAGTGGGGTATTAGGGCCCTGTGTTATCGAAATTTTGCCCGTGTTAGCTTAGGTTAGTGTGTGTATATGAGTGGGGTAAAAGGGCCCTGTGTTATCGAAATTTTACCCGCGTTAATTTAGGTTTAGTGTGTGTATTTGAGTGGGGTATTAGGGTTCTGTGTTATAGAAAATTTGCCCGTGTTGGGTTAGGGTAGTTTGTGTATATGAGTGGGGTAATAGGGCCCTGTGTTATTGAAATTTTGCCCGTGTTATGTTAGAGTAGTGTGACTATATAAGTGGGGTAAAAGGGCCCTGTGTTATCTAAATTTTGCCCGTGTTAGGTTAGGTATAGTGTTTGTATATGAGTCGGATAATGGGGCCCTGTGTTTTCGAAATTTTGCCCGTGTTAGGTTAGGTTAGTGTGCATATAAGTGGGGTATTAGCGCCCTGTGTTATCGAAATTTTGCCCGTGTTAGCTTAGATTAGTGTGTGTATATGAGTGGGGAAATAGGGCCCTGTGTTATCGAAATTTCGCCCGTGTTAGCTTAGGTTAGTGTGTGTATATGAGTGGGGTAATAGGGCCCTGTGTTATCGAAATTTTGCCCGTGGTAAGTTAGGTTTAGTGTGTGTATATGAGTGGGGTATTAGGGCCCTGTGTTATAGAAAATTTGCCCGTTTTAGGTTAGGGCAGTGTGTATATGAGAGGGGTAATAGGGCACTGTGTTATCGAAATTTTGCGCGTGTTAGGTTAGGGTAGTGTGTATATGAGTGGGGTAATAGGGCCCTGTGTTATCGAAATTTTGCCCAAGTTAGGTTAGGTTAGTGTGTATATGAGTGGGGTAATAGGGCACTGTGTTATCGAAATTTTGCCCGTGTTAGGTTAGGTTAGTGTGTATATGAGTGGGGTAATAGGGCCCTGTTTTATCTAAATTTTGCCCGTGTTAGGTTAGGTGTAGTGTTTGTATATGAGTCGGATAATGGGGCCCTGTGTTTTCGAAATTTTGCCCGTGTTAGGTTAGGTTAGTGTGTATATGAGTGGGGTATTAGCGCCCTGTGTTATCGAAATTTTGCCCGTGTTAGCTTAGGTTAGTGTGTGTATATGAGTGGGGAAATAGGGCCCTGTGTTATCGAAATTTCGCCCGTGTTAGCTTAGGTTAGTGTGTGTATATGAGTGGGGTAATAGGGCCCTGTGTTATCGAAATTTTGCCCGTGGTAAGTTAGGTTTAGTGTGTGTATATGAGTGGGGTGTTAGGGCCCTGTGTTATAGAAAATTTGCCCGTTTTAGGTTAGGGCAGTGTGTGTATGAGAGGGGTAATAGGGCACTGTGTTATCGAAATTTTGCGCGTGTTAGGTTAGGGTAGTGAGTATATGAGTGGGGTAATAGGGCCCTGTGTTATCGAAATTTTGCTCAAGTTAGGTTAGGTTAGTGTGTATATGAGTGCGGTAATAGGGCACTGTGTTATCGAAATTTTGCCCGTGTTAGGTTAGGTTAGTGTGTATATGAGTGGGGTAATAGGGCCCTGTGTTATCGAAATTTTGCCCGTGTTAGGTTAGGTTATTGTGTATATGAGTGGGGTATTAGGGCCCTGTTTTATTGAAATTTTGCCCGTGTTAGGTTAGGTTAGGGTGTATATGAGTGGGGTATTAGGGCCCTGTGTTATCGAAATTTTGCCCGTGTTAGCTTAGGTTAGTGTGTGTATATGAGTGGGGTAAAAGGGCCCTGTGTTATCGAAATTTTGCCATGTTAAGTTAGGTTTAGTGTGGTTATGTGAGTGGGGTGTTAGGGTCCTGTGTTATAGAAAATTTGCCCGTAATAGGTTAGGGTAGTGTGTATATATGAGTGGGTTAATAGGGCCCTGTGTTATTGAAATTTTGCCCGTGTTATGTAGGGTAGTGTGTCTATAAAACTGGGGTAAAAGGGCCCTGTGTTATCGAAATTTTGCCCGTGTTAGGTTAGGTATGGTGTGTGTATATGAATCGGATAATAGGGCCCTGTGTTTTCGAAATTTTGCCCGTGTTATGTTAGGTTTAGTGTGTATATGTGTGGGGTAATAGGGCCCGGTGTTATCGAGATTTTGCCCGTGTTAAGTTTGAGTAGTGTGTATATGAGTGGGGTAATAGGGCCCTGTGTTATCGATATTTTGCCCGTGTTAGGATAGGGTAGCGTGTATATGAGTGGGGTATTAGCACCCTGTGTTATCGAAATTTAGCCCGCGTTAGGTTAGGTTAGTGTGTGTATATGAGTGGGGTAATAGGGCCCTGTGTTATCGAAATTTTGCCCGTGTTAGGTTAGGTTGGTGTGTATATGAGTGGGGTATTAGGGCCCTGTGTTATCGAAATTTTGCCAGTGTTAGGTAAGGTTTAGTGTGTATATGAGTGGGTTAATAGCGCCCTGTGTTATCGAAATTTTGCCCGTGTTAGTTTAGGGTAGTGTGTAAATGAGTGGGGTAATAGGGCCCTGTGCTATCGAAATTTTGCCCGTGTTAGGTTAGGTTTAGTGTGTATATGAGTGGCGTAATAGGGCCCTGTGTTATCGAAATTTGCCCGTGTTAGGTTAGGTTTAGTGTGTATATGAGTGTTGTAATAGGGCCCTGTGTTATCGAAAATTTGCCCGCGTTAGGTTAGGTTAGTGTGTATATGAGTGGGGTAATAGGGCCCTGTGTTATCGAAATGTTGCCCGTTGTAAGTTAGGTTTAGTGTGTGTATATGAGTGGGGTATTAGGGCCCTGTGTTATAGAAAATTTGCCCGTTTTAGGTTAGGGTAGTTTGTGTATATCAGTGGGGTAATAGGGCCCTGTGTTATCGAAATTTTGCCCCTGTTATTTTAGGGTAGTGTGTCTATATAAGTGGCGTAAAAGGGCCCTGTGTTATCGAAATTTTGCCCGTGTTAGGTTAGGTTTAGTGTGTGTATATGAGTCGGGTGATAGGGCCCTGTGTTATCGAAATTTTGCCCGTGTTAGGTTAGGTTTAGTGTGTATATGAGTGGGGTAATAGGGCCCTGTGTTATCGAAATTGTGCCCGTGTTAGGTTAGGTTTAGTGTGCATATGAGTGGGGTATTAAAGCTCTGTGTTATCGCAATTTTGCCCGTGTTAGGTTAGATTTAGTGTCTATATCTGTGGGGTAATAGGGCCCTGTGTTATCGAAATTTTGCCCGTGTTAGGTTAGGGTAGTGTGTATATGAGTGGGGTAATAGGGCCCTGTGTTATCGAAATTTTGACCGTGTTAGGTAAGGGTAGTGTGTATATGACAGGGGTATTAGGGCCTGTGTTAACGAAATTTTGCCAGTTTTAGGTTAGGGTAGCGTGTATATGAGTGGGTTAACAGGGCCCTGTGTTATCGGAATTTTGTCCGTGTTAGGTTAGGTTTAGTGTGTATATGAGTGCGGTAATAGGTCCCGGTATTATCCAAATTTTGCCCGTGTTAGGTAAGGTTTAGTGTGTATATGTGTGGGGTAATATGGCCCTGTGTTATCGAAATTTTGCCCTTGTTAGGATAGGTTATTGTGTGTATATGAGTGGGGTAATAGGGCCCTGTGTCATTGAAATTTTGCCCGTGTTAGGATAGGTTTAGTGTGTATATGAGTGGGGTAATAGGGCCCTGTGTTATCGAAAATTTGCCCGTGTTAGGTTAGTGTAGTTTGTGTATATGAGTGGGGTAATAGGGCCCTGTGTTATCGAAATTTTGCCCGTGTTAGGTTAGTGTAGTTTGTGTATATGATTGGGGTAATAGGGCCCTGTGTTATCTAAATTTTGCCCTGTGAGGTTAGGTTTAGTATGTGTATATGACTGGGGTAATAGGGCCCTTTGTTATCGAAATTTTGCCCGTGTTAGGATAGGTTAGGTTAGTGTGTATATGAGTGGGGTAATAGGGCCCTGTGATATCGAAATTTTCACCGTGTTAGGTTAGGTTAGTGTGTATATGAGTGGGTAATAGGGCCCTGTGTTATCGAAATTTTGCCCATGTTAGGTTAGGTTAGTGTGTATATGAGTGAGGTAATAGCGTCCTGTGTTATCGCAATTTTGCCCGTGTTAGGTTAGGGTAGTGTGTAAATGAGTGGGGTAATAGGGCCCTGTGTTATCGAAATTTTGCACGTGTTAGGTTAGGGTAGTGTATATTTGAGTGGGGTATTAGAGCCCTGTGTTATAGAAACTTCGCCCGTCTTAGGTTAGGTTAGTGTATGTATATGAGTGGGGTAATAGGGCCCTGTGTTATCGAAATTTTGCCCGTGTTAGGTTAGGTTCAGTGTGTATATGAGTGGTGTAATAGGGCACTGTGTTATCGAAATTTTGCCCGTGTTAGGTTAGGGCAGTGTGTATATGAGTGGGGTAGTAGGGCCCTGTGTTATCGAAATTTAGCCCATGTTAGGTTAGGTTAGTGTGTATATGAGTGGCGTAATAGGGTCCTGTGATATGGAAATTTTGCCCGTGTTAGGTTAGGGTAGTGTGTATATGAGTGGGGTATTAGGGCCCTGTGTTATCGAAATTTTGCCCGTGTTAGCTTAGGTTCGTGTGTGTATATGAGTGGGGTAAAAGGGCCCTGTGTTATCGAAATTTTACCCGCGTTAAGTTAGGTTTAGTGTGTGTATGTCAAAGGGGTATTAGGGTCCTGTGTTATAGAAAATTTGCCCGTGTTAGGTTAGGGTAGTTTGTGTATATGAGTGGGGTAATAGGGCACTGTGTTATTGAAATTTTGCCCGTGTTATGTTAGGTTAGTGTGTATATGAGTGGGGTAATAGGGCACTGTGTTATCGAAATTTTGCCCGTGTTAGGTTAGGTTAGTGTGTATATGAGTGGGGTAACAGGGCCCTGCGTTATAGAAAATTTGCCCGTGTTAGCTTATGTTAGTGTGTGTATACGAGTGGGGAAATAGGGCCCTGTGTTATCGAAATTTCGCCCGTGTTAGCTTAGGTTAGTGTGTGTATATGAGTGGGGTAATAGGGCCCTGTGTTATCGAAATTTAGCCCGTGTTAAGATAGGTTTAGTGTGTGTATATGAGTGGGGTATTAGGGCCCTGTGTTATAGAAAATTTGCCCGTTTTAGGTTAGAGCAGTGTGTATATGAGATGGGTAATAGGGCACTGTGTTATCGAAATCTTGCGCGTGTTAGGTTAGGGTAGTGTGTATATGAGTGGGGTAATAGGGCCCTGTGTTATCGAAATTTTGCCCAAGTTAGGTTAGGTTAGTGTGTATATGAGTGGGGTAATAGGGCACTGTGTTATAGAAAATTTGCCCGTGTTAGGTTAGGGTAGTTTGTGTATATGAGTGGGGTAATAGGGCACTGCGTTATCGAAATTTTGCCCGTGTTAGGTTAGGTTAGTGTGTATATGAGTGGGGTAATAGGGCCCTGTGTTATCGAAATTTTGCCTGTTTTAGGTTAGGTTAGTGTGTATATGAGTGGGGTATTAGGGCCCTGTGTTATCGAAATTTTGCCTGTGTTAGGTTAAGGTAGTGTGTAAATGAGTGGGGTATCAGGGCCCTGTGTTATCGAAAATTTGCCGGTGTTAGGTTAGGGTAGTGTGCATATGAGTGGGGTATTAGGGCGCTGTGTTATCGAAATTTCCCCCGTCTTAGGCTAGGTTAGTGTATGTATATGACTGGAGTAATAGGGCCCTGTATTATCGAAATTTTGGGCGTGTTAGGTTAGGTTTATTGCGTATATGAGTGTGGTAATAGGGCCCTGTGTTATCGAAAATTTGCCCGTGTTATGTTAGGTTAGTGTGTATATGAGTGGGGTATTAGGGCCCTGTGTTATCGAAATTTTGCCCGTGTTAGCTTAGGTTAGTGTGTGTATATGTGTGGGGAAATAGGGACCTGTGTTATCGAAATTTTGCCCGTGGTAGCTTAGGTTAGTGTGTGTATATGAGTGGGATAATAGGGCCCTGTGTTATCGAAATTTTGCCCGTGTTAAGTTAGGTTTAGTGTCTGTATATGAGTGGGGTATTAGGGCCCTGTGTTATAGAAAATTTGCCCGTTTTAGGTTTGGGTAGTTTGTGTATATGAGTGGGGTAATAGGGCCTTGTGTTATCGAAATTATGCCCGTGTTATGTTAGGGTATTGTGTCTATATAAGTGGGGTAAAAGGGCCCTGTGTTATCGAAATTTTGCCCGTGATAGGTTAGGTTTAGTATGTGTATATGATTCGGGTGATAGGGCCCTGTGTTATCGAAATTTTGCCCGTGCTTAGTTAGGTTTAGTGTGTCTATGAGTGGGGTAATGGGGCCCTGTGTTATCGAAATTGTGCCCGTGGTAGGTTAGGTTTAGTGTGCATATGAGTGGGGCATTAAAGCTCTGTGTTATCGAAATTGTGCCCGTGTTAGGTTAGGTTTAGTGTGTATATGTGTGGGGTAATAGGGCCCTGTCTTATCGAATTTTTGCCCTATTTTGGTTAGGGTAGTGTGTATATGAGTGGGGTAATAGGGCCCTCTGTTATCGAAATTATGCCCGTGTTAGGTAAGGGTAGTGTGTATATGACTGGGGTATTAGGGCCTGTGTTAATGAAATTTTGCCCGTTTTAGGTTAGGGTAGTGTGTAGATGAGCATTGTAATACGGCCATGTGTTATCGAAATTTTGCCCGTGTTAGGTAAGGTTTAGTGTGTCTATGAGTGGGGTAACAGGGCCCTGTGTTATCGAAATTTTATCCGTGTTCGGTTAGGGTTACTGTGTATATGAGTGGGGTCATAGGGCCCGGTAGTATCCAAATTTTGCCCGTGTTAGGTAAGGTTTAGTGTGTATATGTGTGGGGTAATATAGCCCTGTGTTATCGAAATTTTGCCCGTGTTAGAATAGGTTATTGTGTGTATATGATTGGGGTAATAGGGCCCTGTGTTATAGAAATTTTGCCCGTGTTAGGTTAGGTTTACTGTGTATATGAGTGGGGTAATAGGGCCCTGTGTTATCGAAAATTTGCCCGTGTTAGGTGTGTATATGAGTGGGGTAATACGGCCCTCTGTTATCGAAATTTTGCCCGTGTTAGGTTAGGTTTAGTGTGTGTATATGAGTGGGTAATAGGGTCCTGTGTTACCGAAATTTTGCCCGTGTTAGGTTAGCGTAGTGTGTGTATGAGTGGGGTATTAGGGCCCTGTGTTATCGAAATTTTGCCCGCGTTAGGTTAGGTTAGTGTGTGTATATGAGAGGGGTAATAGGGCCCTGTGTTATCGAAATTTTGCCCGTGTGAGGTTAGGTTTAGTGTGTGTATATGACTGGGGTAATAGTGCACTGTGTTATCGAAATTTTGCCCGTGTTAGGATAGGTTAGTGTGTATATGAGTGGCGTAATAGGGTAATGTGTTATCGAAATTTTCCCCGTGTTAGGTTAGGGTAGTGTGTAAATGAGTGGTGTAATAGGGCCCTGTGTTATGGAAATTTTGCCCGTGTCAGGTTAGGGTAGTCTGTATGTGAGTGGGGTAATAGGACCATGTTTTATCGAAATTTTGCCCGTGTTAGGTTAGGTTAGTGTGTATATGAGTGGGGTATTAGGGCCCTGTGTTATCGAAATTTTGCCCGTGTTAGCTTAGGTTAGTGTGTGTATATGAGTGGGGTAAAAGGGCCCTGTGTTATCGAAATTTTGCCCGTGTTAAGTTAGCTTTAGTGTGTGTATGTGAGTGGGGTATTAGGGTCCTGTGTTATAGAAAATTTGCCCGTGTTAGGTTGGGGTAGTTTGCGTATATGAGTGGGGTAATAGGGCCCAGTGTTATTGAAATTTTGCCCGTGTTATGTTAGGGTAGTGTGTCTATATAAGTGGGGTAAAAGGGCCCTGTGTTATCTAAATTTTGCCCGTGTTATGTTAGGTATAGTGTGTATATATGAGTCGGATAATAGGGCCCTGTGTTATCGAAATTTTGCCCGTGTTAGGTTAGAGTAGTGTGTATATGAGTGTGGTACTAGGGCCCTTTGTTATCGATATTTTGCCCGTGTTAGGTTAGGTTTTGTGTGTATATGAGTGAGGTAATAGGGCCCTGTGTTATCGAAATTTTGCCCATGTTAGGTTAGGTTTAGTGTGTATATGAGTGGGGTAATAGGGCCCGGTGTTATCCAAATTTTGTCCGTGTTAGGTAAGGTTTAGTGAGTATATGTGTGGGGTAATATGGCCCTGTGTTATCGACATTTTGCCCCTGTTAGTGTAGGTTAGTGTGTATATGAGTGGGGTAATCGGGCCCTGTGTAATCGAAATTTTGCCCGTGTTATGTTAGTTTTAGTGTGTATATGAGTGGGGTAATAGGGCCCTGTGTTATCGAAATTTTGCCCCCGTTAGGTTAGGTTAGTGTGTGTATATGAGTGGGGTAATAGGGCCCTGTGTTATCGCAAGTTTGGCCGTGTTAGGTTAGGGTAGTGAGTAAATGAGTGGGGTAAAAGAGCCCTGTGTTATCGAAATTTCGCCCGTGTTAGTTTAGGGTAGTGTGTATATGAGTGGGGTATTAGGGCCCTGTGTTATTGAAATTTTGCCCCCGATAGGTTAGGTTATTGTGTGTATATGATTGGGGTAATAGGGCCCTGTGTTATCGAAATTTTTCCCGTGTTAGGTAAGGGTAGTGTGTGTATATGAGTGGGTAATAGGGCCCTGTGTTATCTAAAATATGCCCGTGTTAGGTAAGGGTAGTGTGTGTATATGAGTGGGTAATAGGGCCCTGTGTTATCGAAATTTAGTCCGTGTTAGGTTAGGGTAGTGTGTATATGTGTGGGGTAATATGGCCTTGTGTTATCGAAATTTTGCCCGTGTTAAGTTAGGGTAGTCTTTATATGAGTGGGGTAATACGGACCTGTGTTATCGAAATTTAGTCCGTGTCAGGTTAGGTTTAGTGTGTATATGAGTGGTGTAATAGGGCCCTCTGTTATCGAAATTTTGCCCGTGTTAGGTTAGGTTCAGTGTGTATATGTGTGGGGTAATAGGGTCCTGTATTATCGAAATTTTGCCCGTGTTAGGTTAGGGTAGTGTGTATATGAGAGGGGTAATAGGGCCCTGGGTTATCGAAATTTTGCCCGAGTTAGGTAAGGTTTAGTGTGTATATGAGTGGGGTAATAGGGCCCTGTGTTATGGAAAATTTGCCCGTGTCAGGTTAGGGTAGTGTGTGTATATGAGTCAGGTAATAGGCCGTGTGTTATCGAAATTTTGCCCGTGTTAGTTTTGTATTAGTGTGTGTATATGAGTGGGGTAATAGGGCCCTGTATTTTCGACATTTTGCACCTGTTAAGTTAGCTTTAGTGTGTGTATATCAGTGGGGCAATAGGGCCCTGTGTTATCGAAATTGTGCCCGTGTTAATTTAGGTTTAGTGTCTGTATATGAGTGGGGTAGCAGGGCCCTGTGTTATCGAAATTGTGGCCGTGTTAGGTTAGGGTAGTGTGTATATGAGTGGGGTATTAGGGCCCTGTGTTATCGAAATTTTGCCTGTGTTAGGTTAGCTTTAGTGTGTATATGAGTGGGGTAATAGGGCCCTGTGTGATCGAAACTTTGCCCGTGTTAGGTTAGGTTTAGTGTGTATATGAGTGGGGTAATAGGGCCCTGAGTTATCGAAATTTTGCCCGGGTAGGTTAGGTTCAGTGTGTATATGAGTGGGGTAATAGGGCCCGGTATTATCCAAATTTTGCCCTATTTAGGTTAGGGTTAGTGTGTATATGAGTGGAGCAATAGGGCCGTCTGTTATCGAAAATTTGCCCGTGTTAGGTAAGGTATAGTGTGTATATGACTGGGGTAATAGGGCCCTGTGGTATCGAAATTTTGCCCGCGTTAGGTTAGGTTAGTGTGTATTTGAGTGGGGTAATAGGGCCCTGAGTTATCAAATTTTGCCCGTGTTAGGTTAGGTTAGTGTGTATATGAGTGGGGTAATAGGGCCCTGTGTTATCGAAATTTTGCCCGTGTTAGATTAGGTTAGTGTGTATATGAGTGGGGTAATAGGGCCCTGTGTTATCGAAATTTTGCCCGTGTTAGGTTAGGGTAGTGTGTAAATGAGTGGGGTAATAGGGCCCTGTGTTATCGAAACTTTGCCCGTGTTAGGTTAGGGTAGTGTGTATATGAGTGGGGTATTAGGGCCCTGTGTTATCAAAATTTCGCCCGTCTTAGGTTAGCTTAGTGTATGTATGTGAGTGGGATAATAGGACCCTGTGTTATCGAAAATTTGCCCGTGTTAGCTTAGGTTAGTGTGTGTATATGAGTGGAGAAATAGGGGCCTGTGTTATCGAAAGTTTGCCCGTGTTAGGTTAAGTTAATGTGTATATGAGTGGGGTAATAAGGCCCTGTGTTATCGAATGTTTGCCCGTGTTAGCTTAGGTTAGTGTGTATATGAGTGGGGTAATAGGGCCCTGTGTAATCGAAATTTTGCCCGTGTTAGGTTAGGTTAGTGTGTATAAGAGTGGGGTAATAGGGCCCTATGTTATCGAAATTTTGCCCGTGTTAGGTTAGTTTAGTGTATGTATATGAGTGGGGTAAAAGCGCCCGGTGTTATCGAAATTTTGCCCGTGTTAGGTTAGGTTTAGTGTGTATATGAGTGTGGTAATAGGGCCCTGTGTTATCGAAATTTTGCCCGTGTTAGCTTAGGTTAGTGTGTGTATATGAGTGGGGAAATAGGGCCCTGTGTTATCGAAATTTCGCCCGTGTTAGCTTAGGTTAGTGTGTGTATATCAGTGGGGTAATAGGGCCCTGTGTTATCGAAATTTCGCCCGTGTTAAATTAGGTTTAGTGTGTGTATATGAGTGGGGTATTAGGGCCCTGTGTTATAGAAAATTTGCCCGTTTTAGGTTAGGGCAGTGTGTATATGAGAGGGGTAATAGGGCACTGTGTTATCGAAATTTTGCGCGTGTTAGGTTAGGGTAGTGTGTATATGAGTGGGGTAATAGGGCCCTGTGTTATCGAAATTTTGCCCAAGTTAGGTTAGGTTAGTGTGTATATGAGTGGGGTAATAGGGCACTGTGTTATCGAAATTTTGCCCTTGTTAGGTTAGGTTAGTGTGTATATGAGTGGGGTAACAGGGCCCTGTGTTATCGAAATTTTGCCCGTGTTAGGTTAGGTTAGTGTGTATATGAGTGGGGTATTAGGGCCCTGTGTTATCGAAATTTTGTCCGTGTTAGGTTAGGTTAGTGTGTATATGAGTGGGGTATTAGGGCCCTGTGTTATCGAAATTTTGCCCGTGCTAGCTTAGGTTAGTGTGTGTATATGAGTGAGGTAAAAGGGCCCTGTGATATCGAAATTTTGCCCGCGTTAAGTTAGGTTTAGTGTGTGTATGTGAGTGGGGTATTAGGGTCCTGTGTTATAGAAAATTTGCCCGTGTTAGCTTAGGTTAGTGTGTGTATACGAGTGGGGAAATAGGGCCCTGTGTTATCGAAATTTCGCCCGTGTTAGCTTAGGTTAGTGTGTGTATATGAGTGGGGTAATAGGTCCCTGTGTTATCGAAATTTAGCCCGTGTTAAGATAGGTTTAGTGTGTGTATATGAGTGGGGTATTAGGGCCCTGTGTTATAGAAAATTTGCCCGTTTTAGGTTAGAGCAGTGTGTATATGAGTGGGGTATTGGGGCCCTGTGTTATCGAAATTTTGCCCGTGTGAGGTTAGGTTTAGTGTGTATATGAGTGGGGTACTAGGGCCCTGTGTTATCGAAATTTTGCCCGTGTTAGCTTAGGTTAGTGTGGATATGAGTGGGGTAATAGGGCCCTGTGTAATCGAAATTTTGCCCGTGTTAGGTTAGGTTAGTGTGTATATGAGTGGGGTAATAGGGCCCTATGTAATCGAAATTTTGCCCGTGTTAGGTTAGGTTAGTGTATGTATATGAGTGGGGTAAAGGGGCCCTGTGTTATCGAAATTTTGCCCGTGTTAGGTAAGGTTTAGTGTGTATATGAGTGTGGTAATAGGGCCCTGTGTTATAGAAATTTGCCCGTGTTAAGTAAGGGTAGTGTGTGAATATGAGTGGGTAATAGTGCCTTGTGTTATCGAAAATTTATCCGCGTTAGGTTACGTTTATTGTGTATAAGAGTGGGGTAATAGGGCGCTGTGGTATCGAAATTTTGCCCGTATTATGTTAGGTTTAGTGTGTCTATGAGTGGGGCATTATGGCCCGGTATTATCCAAATTTTGCCCGTGTTAGGTAAGGTTTAGTGTGTATATGTGTGGGGTAATATGGCCCTGTGTTATCGAAATTTTGCCCGTGTTAAGTTAGGGTAGTCTGTATATGAGCGGGGTAATACGGACGTGTGTTATCGAAATTTTGCCCGTGATAGGTTGGCTTAGTGTGTGTATATGAGTGGGTTAATAGGGCCCTGTGTTATCGAAATTTTGCCCGTGTTAGGTTAGGTTTAATGTGTATATGAGTGGGGTAATAGGGCACTGTGTTATCGAAATTTTGCCCGTGTAAGGTTAGGTTTAGTGTGTATATGAGTGGGGTAATAGGACCCTGTGTTATCGAAACTTTGCCCGTGTTAGTATAGGTTAGTGTGTGTATATGAGTGGGGTAATAGGGCCCTGTGTTATCGAAATTTTGCCCGTGTTAGGTTAGGTTTAGTGTGTATATGAGTGGGGTAATAGGGCCCTGTGTTATCGAAATTTTGCCCGCTTTAGGTTAATAGGGCGCTGTGTTATCGAAATTTTGCCCGTATTATGTTAGGTTTAGTGTGTATATGAGTGGAGCATTAGGGCCCGGTATTATACAAATTTTGCCCGTTTTAGGTAAGGTTTAGTGTGTATATGTGTGCGGTAGTATGGGCCGGTGTTACCGAAATTTCGCCCGTGTTAAGTTAGGGTAGTCTGTATATGAGTGGGGTAATACGGACCTCTGTTTTCGAAATTTAGCCCGTGTTATGTTAGGTTTAGTGTGTATATGTGTGGGGTAATAGGGCCCTTTGTTATCGAAATTTTGCCCGTGTTAGGTTAGGTTCAGTGTTTATATGTGTGGGGTAATAGGGTCCTGTGTTATCGAAATTTTGCCCGTGTTAGGTTATAGTAGTGTGTATATGAGAGGGGTAATAGGGCCCTTTTTTCGAAATTTTGCCCGTGCTAGGTTAAGTTAGTGTGTATATGAGTGGGGTAATAGGGCCCTGTGTTATCGAAATTTTGCCCGTGTTAGGTAAGGTTTAGTGTGTATATGAGTGGGGTAGTAGGGCCCTGTGTTACTGAAATTTTGCCGGTGTTAAGTTAGGTATAGTGTGTGTATATGAGTGGAGTAATAGGGCCCTGTGTTATCGAAATTTTGCCCGGGTTAGGTTAGGTTTAGTGTGTACATGAGTGTGGTAACAGGGCTCTGCGTTATCGAAATGTTGCCCGTGTTAGCTTAGGTTAGTGTGGGTATATGAGTGGGGAAATATGGCCCTGTGTTATCGAAATTTTGCCCTTGTTAGGATAGGGTAGTCTGTATATGACTGGGGTAATAGGGCCCTGTTTTATCGAAATTTTGCCCGTGTTAGGTTAGGTTAGTGTGTGTATGAGTGGGTTATTAGGGCTCTGTGTTATCGAAATTTTTCCCGTGTTAGCTTAGGTTAGTGTGTGTATATGAGTGGGGTAAAAGGACCCTGTGTTATCGAAATTTTGCCCGTGTTAAGTTAGCTTTAGGGTGTGTATATAAGTGGGGTATTAGGGTCCTGTGTTATAGAAAAATTGCCCTTGTTAGGTTAGGGTATTGTGTGTATATGAGTGGGGTAATAGGGCCCTGTGTGATCGAAATTTTGCCCGTGTTAGGTTAGGTTAGTGTGTATATGAGTGGGGTATTAGGGCCCTGTGTTATCGAAATTTTGCCCGTGTTAGCTTAGGTTAGTGTGTGTATATGAGTGGGGTAAAAGGGCCCTGTGTTATCGAAATTTTGCCCGTGTTAAGTTAGCTTTAGTGTGTGTATGTGAGTGGGGTATTAGGGTCCGGTGTTATAGAAAATTTGCCCGTGTTAGGTTGGGGTAGTTTGCGTATATGAGTGGGGTAATAGGGCCCAGTGTTATTGAAATTTTGCCCGTGTTATGTTAGGGTGGTGTGTCTATATAAGTAGGGTAAAAGGGCCCTGTGTTATCTAAATTTTACCCGTGTTATGTTAGGTATAGTGTGTATATATGAGTCGGATAATAGGGCCCTGTGTTATCGAAATTTTGCCCGTGTTAGGTTAGGTTTAGTGTGTCTATGTGTGGGGTATTAGGGCCCTGTGTTATCCAAATTTTGCCCGTGTTAGGTTAGAGTAGTGTGTATATGAGTGTGGTAATAGGGCCCTTTGTTATCGATATTTTGCCCGTGTTAGGTTAGGTTTTGTGTCTATATGAGTGAGGTGATAGGGCTCTGTGTTATCGAAATTTTGCCCGTGTTAAGTTAGCTTTAGGGTGTGTATATAAGTGGAGTATTAGGGTCCTGTGTTATAGAAAAATTGCCCGTGTTAGGTTAGGGTATTGTGTGTATATGAGTGGGGTAATAGGGCCCTGTGTGATCGAAATTTTGCCCGTGTTATGTTAGGGTAGTGTGTCTATATAAGTGGGGTAATAGGGCTCTGTGTTATCCAAATTTTTCCGTGTTAGGTTAGGTTTAGTGTGTGTATATGAGTCGGGTATTACGGCCCTGTGTTATCGCAATTTTGCCCGTGTTAGGTTAGGTTTAGTGTGCATATGAGTGGGGTATTAGGGCCCTGTGTTATCGAAATTTTGCCCGTGTTAGGTTAGGTTTAGTGTGTATATGTGTGGGGTAATAGGGCCCTGTGTTATCGAAATTTTTCCCGTGTTAGGTTGAGGTTGTGTGTATATGAGTGGGGTAATAGGGCCCTGTGTTATCGAAATTTTGCCCGTGTTAGGTTAGGTTTAGTGCGTATATGAGTGGGGTAATAGGGCACTGTGTTATCGAAATTTTGCCCGTGTAAGGTTAGGTTTAGTGTGTATATGAGTGGGGTAATAGGGCCCGGTATTATCCAAATTTTGCCCATGTTAGGTTAGGGTAGTGTGTATATGAGTGGGGTAATAGGGCCCTGTGTTATCGAAACTTTGCCCGTGTTAGTATAAGTTAGTGTGTGTATATGAGTGGGGTAATAGGGCCCTGTGTTATCGAAATTTTGCCCGTGTTAGTTTAGGTTAAGTGTGTATGTGAGTGGGGTAATAGGGCCCTGTGTTATCGAAAATTTGCCCGTGTTAGGTTAGGGTTGTTTGTGTATATGAGTGGGGTAATAGGGCTCTGTGTTATCGAAATTTTGCCCGTGTTAAGTTAGGGTAGTGTGTATATGAGTGGGGTATTAGGGCCCTGTGTTATCGAAATTTTGCCCGCGTTAGGTTAGGTTAGTGTGTGTATATGAGTGGGGTAATAGGGACCTGTGTTATCGAAATTTCGCCCGTGTTAGCTTAGGTTAGTGTGTATTAGAGTGGGGTAATAGGGACCTGTGTTATCGATATTTTGCCAGTGTTAGGTTAGGTTTGTGTGTAAATGAGTGGGGTAATAGGGCCCTGTGTTATCGAAATTTTGCCCGTGATTGGTTAGGTTAGGTAAGTGTATATATATGAGTGGGGTAAAAGGGCTCTGTGTTATCAAAATTTTGCCCGTGTTAGGTTAGGTTTAGTGTGTATATGAGTGGGTAATAGGGTCCTGTGTTATCGAAATTTTGCCCGTGTTAGTTTCGGGTAGTGTGAATGTGAGTGGGGTATTAGGGCCCTGTGTTATCGAAATTTTGCCCATGTTAGGTAAGGTTTAGTGTGTATATGTGTGGGGTAATATGGCCCTGTGAAATCGAAATTTTGCCCGTGTTAAGTTGGGGTAGTCTCTATATGAGTGGGGTAATTCGGTCCTGTGTTATCGAAATTTAGCCCGTGTTAGGTTAGGTTAATGTGGGGTAATAGGGCCTTGTGTTATCGAAATTTCGCCCGTGTTAGGTTGGGTTCAGTGTGTATATGTGTGGGGTAATAGGGTCCTGTGTAATCGAAATTTGGCCGTGTTAGGTTAAGTTAGTGTGTATATGAGTGGGGTAATAGGGCCCTGTGTGATCGAAATTTTGCCCGTGTTAGGTAAGGTTTAGTGTTTATATGAGTGGGGTAATAGGGCCCTGTGTTATCGAAAATTTGCCCGTGTTAGGTTAGGGTAGTGTGTGTATATGAGTGGGGTAATAGGGCCGTGTATTTTCGAAATTTTGCGCCTGTTAAGTTAGGTTTAGTTTGTGTATTTGAGTGGGGTAATTGGGCCCTGTGTTATTGAAATTTTCCCGTGTTAAGTTAGGTTTAGAGTGTGTATATGACTGGGGTAATACGGCCCTGTGTTATCGAAAATTTTCCCGTGTTAGGTTAGGGTAGTGTGTGTATATGGGTGGGGTAATAGGGCCCTGTGTTTTCAAAATTTTGCCCGTGTTAGGGTAGGTTTAGTGTGTATATGAGTGGGGTAATAGGGCCCTGTGTTATCGAAAATTTGCCGGTGTTAGGTTAGGGTACTTTGTGTGTATGAGTGGGGTATTAGGGCCCTTTGTTATCGAAATTTTGCCTTCGTTAGGATAGGTTAGTGTGTGTATATTAGTGGAGTAATAGGGCCCTGTGTTATCGAAATTTTGCCCGTGTTAGGTTAGGTTTAGTGTGTATGTGAGTGGGGTAATAGGGCCCTGTGTTATCGAAAATTTGCCCGTGTTAGGTTAGGGTAGTGTGTATATGAGTGGGGTATTAGGGCCCTGTGTTATCGAAATTTTGCCCGCGTTAGGTTAGGTTAGTGTGTGTTTATGAGTGGGGTAATAGGGACCTGTGTTATCGAAATTTTGCCCGTGTGAGGTTAGGTTTAGTGTGTGTATAGGAGTGGGGTAATAGGGCCCTGTGTTATCGAAATTTTGCCCGTGTTAGATTAGGTTAGTGTGTATATGAGTGGGGTAATAGGGCCCTGTGTTATCGAAATTTTGAACGTGTTAGCTTAGGTTAGTGTATATAAATGAGTGGGGTAAAAGGGCTCTGTGATATCAAAATTTTGCGAGTGTTAGGTTAGGTTTAGTGTGTATATGAGCGTGGTAATAGGGCCCTGTGTTATCGAAAATTTGCCCGTGTTATGTAAGGGTAGTGTGTGTATATGAGTGGGTAATAGGGCCCTGTGTTATCGAAATTTTGCCCGTGTTAGGTTCGGGTAGTGTGTATATGAGTGGGGTAATAGGGCCCTGTGTTATCGAAATTTCGCCCGTGTTAGGTTAGGTTAGGTTAGTGTATGTATATGAGTAAGGTAATAGGGCCCTGTGTTATCGAAGTTTTTCCCGTGTTAGTTTAGGTTTAGTGTGTATATGAGTGTGGTAATAGGGCCCTGTGTTTTCGAAATTTTGCCCGTGTTATGTTAGGTTTAGTGTGTATATGAGAGGGGTAATACGGCCCTGTGTTATCGAAAATTTTGCCCGTGCTAGCTTAGGTTAGTGTGTGTATATGAGTGGGGAAATAGGGCCCTGTCTTATCGAAATTTTGCCCGTGTTAGGTTAGGTTAGTGTGTACATGAGTGGGGTATCAGGGCCCTGTGTTATTTAAATTTTGCCAGTGTTAGCTTATGTTAGTGTGTGTATATGAGTGTGGTAATAGTGCCCTGTGTTATCGAAATTTTGCCCGTGTTAGGTTACGTTTAGTGTGTGTATATGAGTGGGTTATTAGGGCCCTGTGTTATAGAAAATTCGCCCATGTTAGGTTAGGGTAGTGTGTGTATATGAGTGGGGTAATAGGGCCCTATGTTATCGAAATTTTGCCCGTGTTATGTTAGGTTTAGTGTGTATATGAGAGGGATAATACAGCCCTGTGTTATCGAAAATTTTCCCGTGTTAGGTTAGGGTAGTGTGTGTATATGAGTGGGGTAATAGGGCCCTGCGTTATCGAAATTTTGCCCGTGTTAGTTTAGGTTTAGTGTGTGTATATGGGTGGGGTAATAGGGCCCTGTGTTATCAAAATTTTGCCCGTGTTAGGTTAGGTTTAGTGTGTATATGAGTGGGGTAATAGGGCCCTGTGTTATCGAAAATTTGCCGGTGTTAGGTTAGGGTACTTTGTGTATATGAGTGGGGTAATAGGGCCCTTTGTTATCGAAATTTTGCACGTGTTAGGTTAGGTTTAGTGTGTGTATATGAGTGCGGTAATAGGGCCCTGTGTTATCGAGATTTTGCCCGTGTTAGGTTAGGGTACTGTGTGTATGAGTGGGGTATTAGGGCCCTTTGTTATCGAAATTTTGCCCGCGTTAGGATAGGTTAGTGTGTGTATATTAGTGGAGTAATAGGGCCCTGTGTTATCGAAATTTTGCCCGTGTTAGGTTAGGTTTAGTGTGTATGTGAGTGGGCTAATAGGGCCCTGTGTTATCGAAAATTTGCCCGTGTTAGGTTAGGGTAGTGTGTATATGAGTGGGGTATTAGGGCCCTGTGTTATCGAAATTTTGCCCGTGTTTGGTTAGGTTAGGTTAGTGTATATATATGAGTGGGGTAAAAGGGCCCTGTGTTATCAAAATTTTGCGAGTGTTAGGTTAGGTTTAGTGTGTATATGAGCGTGGTAATAGGGCCCTGTGTTATCGAAAATTTGCCCGTGTTATGTAAGGGTAGTGTGTGTATATGAGTGGGTAATAGGGCCCTGTGTTATCGAAATTTTGCCTGTGTTAGGTTAGGGTAGTGTGAATGTGAGTGGGGTACTAGGGACCTGTGTTATCGAAATTTTGCCCGTGTTAGGTAAGGTTTAGTGTGTATATGTGTGGGGTAATATGGCCCTGTGATATCGAAATTTTGCCCGTGTTAAGTTAGGGTAGTCTGTATATGAGTGGGGTAATACGGACCTGTGTTATCGAAACTTAGCCCGTGTTAGGTTAGGTTAATGTGGGGTAATAGGGCCTTGTGTTATCGAAATTTCGCCCGTGTTAGGTTAGGTTCAGTGTGTATATGTGTGGGGTAATAGGGTCCTGTGTTATCGAAATTTTGCCCGTGTTAGGTTAGGGTAGTGTGTATATGAGAGGGGTAATAGGGCCCTGTGTTATCAAAATTTTGCCCGTGCTAGGTTAAGTTAGTGTGTATATGAGTGGGGTAATAGGGCCCTGTGTGATCGAAATTTTGCCCGTGTTAAGTTAGGTTTAGTGTGTGTATATGAGTGGGGTATCAGGGCCCTGTGTTATCGAAATTTTGCCCGTGTTAGATAAGGTTTAGTGTGTATATGAGTGGGGTAATAGGGCCCTGTGTTATCGAAATTTCGCCCGTCTTAGGTTAGGGCAGTGTGTATATGAGTGGGGTATTAGGGCCCTGTGTTATTGAAATTTTGCCTGTGTTAGGTTAGGTTTGGTGTGTATATAAGTGGGGTAATAGGGCCCTGTGTTATCGGAATTTTGCCCGTGTTAAATAAGGTTTAGTGTGTATATGAGTGGGGTAATAGGGCCCTGTGTTATCGAAATTTTGCACGTGTTAGGTTAGGTTTAGTGTGTATATGAGTGGCACAATAGAGCCCTGTGTTATCGAAATTGTGCCCGTGTTAGGTTAAGTTCAGTGTGTATATGAGTGGAGTAAATGGGCCCTGTGATATCGAAATTTTGCCCGTGTTAGGTTCGGGTAGTGTGTATGTGAGTGGGGTATTAGGGCCCTGTGTTATCGCAATTTTGCCCGAGTTAGGTTAGGTTTAGTGTGTATATGAGTGGGGTAATAGGGCCATGTGTTATCGAAATTTTGCCCGGGTGAGGTTAGGTTTAGTGTGTATATGAGTGGGGCATTAGGGCCTGGTATTATCCAAATTTTGCCCGTGTTAGGTAAGGCTTAGTGTGTATATGTGTGGGGTAGTATGGCCCTGTGTTATCGAAATTTTGCCCGTGTTAGAATAGGTTAGTGTGTGTATATCAGTGGGGTAATAGGGCCCTGTGTTATCGAAATTTTTCCCGTCTTAGGTTAGGGAAGTGTGTATATGAGTGGGGTATTAGGGCCCTGTGTTATTGAAATTTTGCCTGTGTTAGGTTAGGTTTGGTGTGTATATAAGTGGGGTAATAGGGCCCTGTGTTATCGAAATTTTGCACGTGTTAGGTTAGGTTTGGTGTGTATATGAGTGGGACAATAGGGCCCTGTGTTATCGAAATTTTGCCCGTGTTAGGTTAGGTTTAGTGTGTATATGAGTGGGGTAATAGGGCCCTGTGATATCGAAATTTTGCCCGTGTTAGGTTCGGGTAGTGTGTATGTGAGTGGGGTATTAGGGCCCTGTGCTATCGCAATTTTGCCCGTGTTAGGTTAGGTTTGTGTGTATATGAGTGGGGTAATATGACCCTGTGTTATCGAAATTTTGCCCGTGTTAGTATAGGTTAGTGTGTGTATATCAGTGGGGTAATAGGGCCCTGTGTTATCGAAATTTGGCCGTGTTAGGTTAGGGTAGTTTGTGTATATGAGTGGGGTAATAGGGCCCTCTGTTATCGAAATTTCGCCCGTGTTAGGTTAGGTTTAGAGTGTGTATATGAGTGGGGTTATAGGGCCCTGTGTTATCGAAATTTTGCCCGTGTTAGGTTAGGTTGGTGTGTATATGAGTGGGGTAATAGGGCCCTGTGTTATCGAAATTTTGCCCGTGTTAGGTTAGGTTGGTGTGTATATGAGCGGGGTAATAGGGCCCTGTGTTATCGAAATTTTGCCCGGGTTAGGTTAGGGTAGTGTGTAAATGAGTGGGGTAATAGGGCCCTGTGTTATCGAAAGTTTGCCCGTGTTAGGTTAGGGTAGTGGGTAAATGAGTGGGGTAATAGGGCCCTGTGTTATCGAAATTTTGGCCGTGTTAGCTTAGGTTAGGTTAGTGTATGTATATGAGTAAGGCAATAGGGCCCTGTGTTATCGAAGTTTTTCCCGTGTTAGTTTAGGTTTAGTGTGTATATGAGTGTGGTAATAGGGTCCTGTGTTTTCGAAAATTTGCCCGTGTTAGGTTAGGCGAGTGTGTATGATTGGGGTATTAGGGCTGGCTGTTATCGAAATTTTGCCCGTGTTAGGTTAGGTTTAGTGTGTGTATATGAGTGGGGTAATAGGGCCCTGCGTTATGGAAATTTTGCCTGTGTTAGGGTAGGTTAGTGTGTATATGAGTGGGGTAATAGGGCCCTGTGTTATCAAAATTTTGCCCGAGTTAGGTTAGGCTAGTGTGTATATGAGTGGGGTAATAGGGCCCTAAGTTATCCAAATTTTGCCCGTGTTAGTTTAGGTAAGGCTAGTGTGTATATGAGTGGGGTAATTGGGCCCTGTGTTATCGAAATTTTGCCCGTGTTAGGTTAGGTTTAGTGTGTGTATATGAGTGGGGTAATGGGGCCCTGTGTTATCGAAATTTTGCCGGTGTTAGGTTAGGTTAGTGTGTATATGAGTGGTGTAATAGGGCCCTGTGTTATCGAAATTTTGTCCGTGTTAGTTTAGGTTAGTGGGTATATAGTGGGGTAATAGGGCACGGTGTTATCGAAATTTTGCCCGTGTTAGGTTAGGTTAGTGTGTATATGAGTGGCGTAATAGGGCCCTGTTTTATCGAAATTTTGCCCGTGTTAGTTTAGGGTAGTGTATAAATGAGTGGCGTAATAGGGCCCTGTGTTATCTAAACTTTGCCCGTGTTAGCTTAGGTTTGTGTGTGTATATGAGTGGGGTAATAAGGCCCTGTGTTATCGAAACTTTGCCCGCGTTAGCTCAGGTTAGTGTGTGTATATGAGTGGGGAAGTAGGGCCCTGTGTTATCGAAATTTTGTCCGTGTTAGTTTAGGTTAGTGGTTATATAGTGGGGTAATAGGGCCTTGTGTTATCTAAACTTTGCCCGTGTTAACTTAGGTTTGTTTGTGTATATGAGTGGGGTAATAAGGCCCTGTGTTATCGAAACTTTGCCCGCGTTAGCTTAGGTTAGTGTGTATATGAGTGGTGTAATAGGGCCCTGTGTTATCGAAATTTTGTCCGTCTTAGTTTAGGTTAGTGGGTATATAATGGGGTAATAGGGCCCGGTGTTATCGACATTTTGCCCGTGTTAGGTTAGGGTAGTGTGTATATGAGTGGGGTAATAGGGCCCTGTTTTATCGAAATTTTGCCCGTGTTACGAAGGGTAGTGTGTATAGGAGTGGGGTATTAGGGCCCTTTGTTATCGAGATTTCGCTCGTGTTAGGTTAGGTTAGTGTATGTATATGAGTGGGGTAATAGGGCCCTGTGTTATTGAAATTTTGCCCGTGTTAGGTTAGCTTTAGTGTGTATATGAGTGTGGTAATAGGGCCCTATGTTATCGAAATTTTGCCCGTGTTAGATTAGGTTTAGTGTGTATATGAGTGGGGTAACAGGGCCGTGTGGTAACGAAATTATGCCCTTGTTAGGTTAGGTTTAGTGTGCATATGAGTGGGGTATTTGGGCCCTGTGTTATCGATATTTTGCCCGTGTTAGGTTAGGTTTAGTGTGTATATGTGTGGGGTAATATGTCCCTGTGTTATCGAAATTTTGCCCGCGTTAGGTTAGGGTAGTGTGCCTATGAATGGGGTATTAGGGCCCTGTGTTATCGAAATTTTGCCCGTGTTAGGTTAGGTTAGTGTGGGTATATGAGTAGGGTAATAGGGCCCTGTGGTATCGAAATTTTGCCCGTGTTATGTTAGGTTTAGTGTGTATATGAGTGTGGTAATAGGGCCCTGTGTTATCGAAATTTTACCCGTGTTATGTTAGAATAGTGTGTATATGAGTGGGGTAATAGGGCCCTGTGTTATCGAAACTTTGCCCGTTTTAGCTTAGGTTAGTGTGCGTATATGAGTGGGGTAATAGGGCCCTTTGTTATCGAAATTTTGCCCGTGTTAGTTTAGGGTAGTGAGTATATGAGTGGGGTAATAGGGCCATGTGTTATCGAAATTTTGCCCGTGTTAGGTTAGGTTTAGTGTGTATATCAGTGGGGTAATAGGGAGCGGTATTATCCAAATTTTGCCCGTGTTAGGTAAGGTTTAGTGTGTATATGTGTGGGGTAATAGGGCCCTGTGTTATCGAAAATTTGCCCTTGTTAGGATAGGGTACTTTGTGTATATGAGTGGGGTAATAGGGCCCTGTGTTATCGAAACTTTGCCCGTGGTAGCTTAGGTTTGTGTTTGTATATGAGTGGGAAAATAGGGCCCTGTGTTATCGAAATTTTGCCCGTGTTATGTTAGGTTAGTGTGTATATGAGTGGGGTAATAGGACCCTGTGTTATCGAAACTTTGCCCGTGTTAGCTTAGGTTAGTGTGTGTATATGAGTGGGGTAATAGGGCCCTGTGTTATCAAAACTTTGCCTGTGTTAGCTTAGGTTAGTGTGTGTATATGAGTGGGAAAATAGGGCCCTGTGTTATCGAAATTTTGCCCGTGTTATGTTAGGTTAGTGTGTATATGAGTGGGGTAATAGGGCCCTGTGTTATCGAAACTTTGCCCGTGTTAGCTTAAGTTAGTGTGTGTATATGAGTGGGGTAATAGGGCCCTTTGTTATCGAAATTTTGCCTGTGTTAGTTTAGGGTTGTGTATATATGAGTGGGCTAATAGGGCCCTGTGTTATCGAAATTTTGCCCGTGTTAGTTTAGGGTAGTGTGTATACGAGTGGGGTATTAGGGCCCTGTGTTATCGAAATTTTGCCCGCGTTAGGATAGGTTAGTGTGTGTATATTAGTGGAGTAATAGGGCCCTGTGTTATCGAAATTTTGCCCGTGTTGGGTTAGGTTTAGTGTCTGTATATGGGTGGGGTAATAGGGCCCTGTGTTATCGAAATTTTGCCCGCGTTAGATTAGGTCAGTGTGTATATGAGTGGGGTAATAGGGCCCTGTGTTATCGAAATTTTGCCCGTGTTAGGCTAGGTTAGTGTGTATCTCAGTGGGGTAATAGGGCCCTGGGTTATCGAAATTTTGCCCGTGTTAGGTTAGGTTTAGTGTGTGCATATGAGTGGGGTAATAGGGCCCTTTGTTATCGAAATTTTGCCCGTGTTCGTTTAGGTAAGGGTAGTGTGTATATGAGTGGGGGATGAGGGCCCTGTGTTATCGAAACTTTGCCCGTGTATGTTAGGTTTAGTGTGTGTATATGAGTGGGGTAATAGGGCCCTGTATTATCGAAATAATGCCCGTTTTAGGTTAGGTTTAGTGTGTGTATATGAGTGGGGTAATAGGGCGCTGTTTTATCGAAATTTTGCCCGTGTTAGGTTAGGGTAGTGTGTAAATGAGTGGGGTAATAGGGCCCTGTGTTATCGAAATTTTGCCCGTGTTAGGTTAGGGTAGTGTGTATATGAGTGGGGTATTAGGGCCCTGTGTTATCGAAATTTCGCTCGTGTTAGGTTAGGTTAGTGTATGTATATGAGTGGGGTAATAGGAACCTGTGTTAACGAAATTTTGCCCGTGTTAGGTTAGCTTTAGTGTGTATATGAGTGTGGTAATGGGGCGCTGTTTTATCGAAATTTTGCCCGTGTTAGGTTAGGGTAGTGTGTAAATGAGTGGGGTAATAGGGCCCTGTGTTATCGAAATTTTGCCCGTGTTAGGTTAGGGTAGTGTGTATATGAGTGGGGTATTAGGGCCCTGTGTTATCGAAATTATGCTCGTGTTAGGTTAGGTTAGTGTATGTATATGAGTGGGGTAATAGGAACCTGTGTTAACGAAATTTTGCCCGTGTTAGGTTAGCTTTAGTGTGTATATGAGTGTTGTAATAGTGCCCTGTGATATAGAAATTTTGCCAGTGTTAGGTTACGTTTAGTTTGTGTATATGAGTGGGGTAATAGGGCCCTGTGTTATCGAAATTCTGCCCGTGTTAGGTTAGGTTTAATGTGTATATGAGTGTGGTAATAGGGCCCTGTGTTATCGAAAATTTGCCCGTGTTAGGTTAGGCGAGTGTGTATAAATGGGGTATTAGGGCCCTGGGTTATGGAAATTTTGTCCGTGTTATTTTAGGTTTAGTGTGTATATCAGTGTGGCAATAGGGCCCTGTGTTATCGAAATTTTGCACGTGTTATGCTAGGTTAGTGTGTATATGAGTAGGGTAATAGGGCCCTGTGTTATCTAAACTTTGCCCGTGTTAGCTTAGGTTTGTGTGTGTATATGAGTGGGGGAATAAGGCCCTGTGTTATCGAAACTTTGCCCGCATTAGCTTAGGTTAGTGTGTGTATATGAGTGGGGAAATAGGGCCCTGTGTTATCGAAATTTTGCCCCTGTTATGTTAGGTTAGTGTGTATATGAGTGGGGTAATAGGGCCCTGTGTTATCGAAACTTTGCCCGTGTTAGCTTCGGTTAGTGTGTGTATATGAGTGGGGTAATAGGGCCCTTTGTTATCGAAAGTTTGCCCTTGTTAGTTTAGGGTAGTGTGTATATGAGCGGGGTAATAGGCCCCTGTGTTATCGAAATTTTGCCCGTGTTAGGGTGGGTTTAGTGTTGATATGTGTGGGGTAATAGGGCCCTGTGTTATCGACATTTTGCCCGTGTTAGGATAGGTTGGTGTGTGTATAACAGTGGGGCAATAGGGCCCTGTGTTATCGAAATTTTGCCCGTGTTAGGTTAGGTTTAATGTGTATAAGAGTGGGGCAATAGGACCCTGTGTTATCGAAAATTTTCCCGTGTTAGGATAGCTTAGTGTGTGCATATTAGTGGAGTAATAGGGCCCTGTGTTATCGAAATTTTGCCCGTGTTAGGTTAGGTTTAGTGTGTGTATATGAGAGGGGTAATAGGGCCCTGTGTTATCGAAATTTTGCCCGTGTTTGGTTAGGTTAGTGTGTATCTTGGTGGGGTAATAGGGCCCTCGGTTATCGAAATTTAGCCCGTGTTAGGTTAGTGGGTATATGAGTGGGGTAATAGGGCCCTGTGTTATTGAAATTTTGCCCGTGTTAGTTTAGGAAAGGGTAGTGTGTATATGAGTGGGGTAATAGGGCCCTGTGTTATCGAAATTTTGCCCGTGTTAGGTTAGGTTTAGTGTGTGTTTATGAGTGGTGTAATAGGGCCCTCTGTTACCGAAATTTTGCCCGTGTTAGGTTAGGCTTAGTGTGTGTATATGAGTGGGGTAATAGGGGCCTGTGATATCGAAATTTTGCCCGTGTTAGTTTAGGCTAGTGTGTAAATGAGTGGGGTAGTAGGGCCCTGTGTTATCGAAAATTTGCCCGTGTTAGGTTAGGGTAGTTTGTGTATATGAGTGGGGTAATAGGGCCCTTTGTTATCGAAATTTCGCCCGTGTTAGGTTAGGTTTGATGTTTGTATATGAGTGGGGTAATAGGGCCCTGTGATATCGAAATTTTGCCCGTGTTAGGTTAGAGTAGTGTGTAAATGAGTGGGGTAATAGGGCCCTGTGATATCGAACTTTTGCCCGTGTTAGGTTAGAGTAGTGTGAAAATGAGTGGGGTATTAGGGCGCTGTGTTATCGAAATTTCGCCCGTCTTAGGCTAGGTTAGTGTATGTATATGAGTGGGGTAATAGGGCCCTGTGTTATCGAAATTTTGCCCGTGTTGTCTTAGGTGTAGTGTGTGTATATGAGTTGGGTGATAGGGCCCTGTGTTATCGAAATTTTGCCGGTGTTAGGTTAGGTTTAGTGTGTATATGAGTGGGGTAATAGGGCCCTGTTTTATCGAAATTTTGCCCGTGTTAGGTTAGGGTAGTGTGTATGTGTGGGGTATTAGGGCCCTGTGTTATCGAAATTTTGCCCGTGTGAGGTTAGGTTTAGTGTGTGTATATGAGTGGGGTAATGGGGCTCTGTGTTATTGAAATTTTGCCCGTGTTAGGTTAGGTTAGTGTGTATATGAGTGGGGTAATAGGGCACTGTGTTATCGAAATTTTGCCCGTGTTAGGTTAGGTTAGTGTGTACATGAGTGGGGTAATGGGGCCCTGTGTTATCGAAATTTTGCCCGTGTTAGGTTAGAGTAGTGTGTAAATGAGTGGGGTAATAGGGCCCTGTGATATCGAACTTTTGCCCGTGTTAGGTTAGAGTAGTGTGAAAATGAGTGGGGTATTAGGGCGCTGCGTTATCGAAATTTCGCCCGTCTTAGGCTAGGTTAGTGTATGTATATGAGTGGGGTAATAGGGCCCTGTGTTATCGAAATTTTGCCCGTGTTGTCTTAGGTTTAGTGTGTGTATATGAGTTGGGTGATAGGGCCCTGTGTTATCGAAATTTTGCCGGTGTTAGTTTAGGTTTAGTGTGTATATGAGTGGGGTAATAGGGCCCTGTTTTATCGAAATTTTGCCCGTGTTAGGTTAGGGTAGTGTGTAAATGAGTGGGGTAATAGGGCCCTGTGTTATCGGAATTTTGCCCGTGTTAGGTTAGAGTAGTGTGTATATGAGTGGGGTATTAGGGCCCTGTGTTATCGAAATTTCGCTCGTGTTAGGTTAGGTTAGTGTATGTATATGATTGGGGTAATAGAACCCTGTGTTATCGAAATTTTGCCCGTGTTAGGTTAGCTTTAGTGTGTATATGAGTGTGGTAATAGGGCCCTGTGTTATCGAAAATTTGCCCGTGTTAGGTTAGGTTAGTGTGTATATGAGTGGGGTAAAAGGGCCCTATGTTATCGAAATTTTGCCCGTGTTTGGTTAGGTTTAGTGTGTATATGAGTGGGGTAATACGGGCCAGTGTTATCGAAAATTTTCCGTTTTAGGTTAGGGTACTGTGTGTATATGAGTATTGTAATAGGGCCCTGTGTTATCGAAATTTTGCCCGTGTTAAGTTAAGTTTAGTGTGTGTATATGGAGTGGGGTAATAGGGCCCTGTGTTGTCGAAATTTTGCCCGTGTTAGGTTAGGTTTCGTGTGTGTTTATGAGTGGGGTAATAGGGCCCTGTGTTATCGAAATTTTGCCCGTTTTAGGTTAGGTTTAGTGTGTATGTGAGTGTGGTAATAGGGCCCTGTGTTATCGAAAATTTGCCCGTGTTAGGTTAGGCGAGTGTGTATAAATGGGGTATTAGGGCCCTGTGTTATGGAAATTTTGCCCGTGTTGTTTTAGGTTTAGTGTGTATATGAGTGTGGTAATTGGGCCCTATGTCATCGAAATTTTGCCCGTGTTATGTTAGGTTAGTGTATATATGAGTGGGGTAATAGGGCTCTGTGTTATCGAAACTTTGCCCGTGTTAGCTTAGGTTAGTGTGTGTACATGAGTGGGGTAATAGGGCCCTGTGTTATCGAAATTTTGTCCGTGTTAGGTTAGGGTAGTGTGTATATGAGTGGGGTATTAGGGCCCTGTGTTATCGAAATTTCGCTCGTGTTAGGTTAGGTTAGTGTATGTATATGAGTGGGGTAACAGGGCCCTGTGTTATCGAAATTTTGCCCGTGTTACGTTAGTTTCAGTGTGTATATCAGTGGGGTAATAGGTAGCGGTATTATCCAAATTTTGCCCGTGTTAGGTAAGGTTTAGTGTGTATATGTGTGGGGTTAAAGGGCTCTGTGTTATCGATATTTTTCCTGTGTTAGGATAGGTTGGTGTGTGTATATCAGTGGGGCAATAGAGCCCTGTGTTATCGAAATTTTTCCCGTGTTAGGTTACGTTTAGTGTGTATATGAGTGGGCTAATTGAGCCCTGTGTTATCGAAAATTTGCCCGTGTTAGGATAGGTTAGTGTGTGTATATTAGTGGAGTAATAGGGCCCTGTGTTATCGCAATTTTGCCCGTGTAAGGTTAGGTTTAGTGTGTGTATATGAGTGGGGCAATAGGGCCCTGTGTTATCGAAATTTTGCCCGTGTGAGGTTAGGTTTAGTGTGTGTATATGAGTGGGGTAATGGGGCTCTGTGTTATTGAAATTTTGCCCGTGTTAGGTTAGGTTAGTGTGTATATGAGTGGGGTAATAGGGCACTGTGTTATCGAAATTTTGCCCGTGTTAGGTTAGGTTAGTGTGTACATGAGTGGGGTAATAGGGCCCTGTTTTATCGAAATTTTGCCCGTGTTAGGTTAGGGTAGTGTGTAAATGAGTGGGGTAATAGGGCCCTGTGTTATCGGAATTTTGCCCGTGTTAGGTTAGAGTAGTGTGTATATGAGTGGGGTATTAGGGCCCTGTGTTATCGAAATTTCGCTCGTGTTAGGTTAGGTTAGTGTATGTATATGATTGGGGTAATAGAACCCTGTGTTATCAAAATTTTGCCCGTGTAAGGTTAGCTTTAGTGTGTATATGAGTGTGGTAATAGGGCCCTGTGTTATCGAAAATTTGCCCGTGTTAGGTTAGGTTAGTGTGTAAATGAGTGGGGTAACAGGGCCCTATGTTATCGAAATTTTGCCCGTGTTAGGTTAGGTTTAGTGTGTATATGAGTGGGGTAATACGGGCCAGTGTTATCGAAAATTTTCCGTTTTAGGTTAGGGTACTGTGTGTATATGAGTATTGTAATAGGGCCCTGTGTTATCGAAATTTTGCCCGTGTTAAGTTAGGTTTAGTGTGTGTATATGGAGTGGGGTAATAGGGCCCTGTGTTATCGAAATTTTGCCCGTGTTAGGTTAGGTTTCGTGTGTGTTTATGAGTGGTGTAATAGGGCCCTGTGTTATCGAAATTTTGCCCGTTTTAGGTTAGGTTTAGTGTGTATGTGAGTGTGGTAATAGTGCCCTGTGTTATCGAAAATTTGCCCGTGTTAGGTTAGGCGAGTGTGTATAAATGGGGTATTAGGGCCCTGTGTTATGGAAATTTTGCCCGTGTTGTTTTAGGTTTAGTGTGTATATGAGTGTGGTAATTGGGCCCTATGTCATCGAAATTTTGCCCGTGTTAGGTTAGGTTTAGTGTGTGTTTATGAGTGGGGTAATAGGGCCCTGTGTTATCGAAACTTTGCCCGTGTAAGCTTAGGTTAGTATCTGTATATGAGTGGGGAAACAGGGCCCTGTGTTATCGAAATTTTGCCCGTGTCATGTTAGGTTAGTGTGTATATGAGTGGGGTAATAGGGCCCTGTGTTATCGAAACTTTGCCCGTGTTAGCTTAGGTTAGTGTGTGTATATGAGTGGGGTAATAGGGCTCTGGGTTATTTAAATTTAGCCCGTGTTAGGTTAGGTTAGTGGGTATATGAGTGGGGTAGTAGGGCCCTGTGTTATCGATATTTTGCCCGTGTTAGGTTAGGTTTGGTGTGTGTATATGAGTGGGGTAATAGGGCCCTGTGTTATCGAAATTTTGCCCGTGTTAGTTTAGATAAGGGTAGTGTGTATATGAGTGGGGTAATAGGGCCCTGTGTAATCGAAATTTTG
Source organism: Tenodera sinensis (assembly GCA_030765045.1). NCBI lineage: Eukaryota > Metazoa > Arthropoda > Insecta > Mantodea > Mantidae > Tenodera > Tenodera sinensis. Next base: position 102,401,840 of record CM060967.1, read on the forward strand.
CCCGTGTTAGGTTAGGTTTAGTGTGTATATGTGTATGGTAATAGGGCCCTGTGTTATCGAAATTCCGCCCGTGTTAGGTTAGGTTACTGTATGTATATGAGTGGGGTATTAGGGCCCTGTGTTATCGAAATTTTGCCCGTGTTATGCTAGGTTAGTGTGTATATGAGTGGGGTAATAGGGCCCTTGTGTTATCGAAAATTTACCCGTGTTAGCTTAGGTTTGTGTGTGTATATGAGTGCGGTAATAGGGCCCTGTGTTATCGAAACTTTGCCCGTGTAAGCTTAGGTTAGTATCTGTATATGAGTGGGGAAACAGGGCCCTGTGTTATCGAAATTTTGCCCGTGTCATGTTAGGTTAGTGTGTATATGAGTGGGGTAATAGGGCCCTGTGGTATCGAAACTTTGCCCGTGTTAGCTTAGGTTAGTGTGTGTATATGAGTGGGGTAATAGGGCTCTGGGTTATCTAAATTTAGCGCGTGTTAGGTTAGGTTAGTGGGTATATGAGTGGGGTAGTAGGGCCCTGTGTTATCGATATTTTGCCCGTGTTAGGTTAGGTTTGGTGTGTGTATATGAGTGGGGTAATAGGGCCCTGTGTTATCGAAATTTTGCCCGTGTTAGTTTAGGTAAGGGTAGTGTGTATATGAGTGGGGTAATAGGGCCCTGTGTTATCGAAATTTTGCCCGTGTTAGGTTTGGTTTACTGTGTGTATATGAGTGGGGTAATAGGGCCCTGTGTTGTCGATATTTTGCCCGTGTGAGGTTAGGTTAGTGTGTATATGAGTGGTGTAATAGGGCCCTGTGTTATCGAAATTTTGTCCGTGTTAGTTTAGGTTAGTGGGTATATGAGTGGGGTAATAGAGCCCTGTGTTATCGAAATTTTGCCCGTGTTAGGTTAGGTTAGTGTGTATATGGGTGGGGTAATAGGGCCCTGTGATATCGTTATTTTGCCCCTGTTAGTTTAGGGTAGTGTGTAAATGAGTGGGGTAATAGGGCCCTGTGTTATCGAAATTTAGCCTGTATTAGGTTAGGGTAGAGTGTATATGAGTGGGGTATTAGGGCCCTGTGGTATCGAAATTTCGCTCGTGTTAGGTTAGGCTAGTGTATGTATATGAGTGAGGTAATAGGGCCCTTTGTTACCGAAATTTTGCCCGTGTTAGGTTAGCTTTAGTGTGTACATGAGTGTGGTAATAGGGCCCTGTGTTATTGAAAATTTGCCCGTGTTAGGTTAGGTTAGTGTGTATATGAGTGGGGTAATACGGCCCTGTGTTATAGAAAATTTTACCGTGGTAGGTTAGGGTACTGTGTGTATATGAGTGTTGTAATAGGGCCCTGTGTTATCGAAAATTTGCCCGTGTTAGGATAGGTTAGTGTGTGTATATTAGTGGAGTAATAGGGCCCTGTGTTATCCAAATTTTGCCCGTGTAAGTTTAGGTTTAGTGTGTGTATATGAGTGGGGTAATAGGGCCCTGTGTTATCGAAATTTTGCCCGTGTTAGGTTAGGTTAGTGAGTATCTGAGTGGGGTAATAGGGCTCTGGGTTATCGAAATTTAGCCCGTGTTAGGTTAGGTTAGTGGGTATATGAGTGGGGTAATAGGGCCCTGTGTTATCGATATTTTGCCCGTGTTAGGTTAGGTTTAGTGTGTGTATATGAGTGGGGTAATAGGGCCCTGTGTTATCGAAATTTTGCCCGTGTTAGTTTAGGTAAGTGTAGTGTGTATATGAGTGGGGTAATAGGGCCCTGGGTTATCGAAATTTTGCCCGTGTTAGGTTAGGTTAAATGTGTGTATATGAGTGGGGTAATAGGGCCCTGTGTTGTCGATATTTTGCCCGTGTGAGGTTAGGTTAGTGTGTATATGAGTGGTGTAATAGGGCCCTGTGTAATCGAAATTTTGTCCGTGTTAGTTTAGGTTAGTGGGTATATGAGTGGGGTAATAGGGCCCTGTGTAATCGAAATTTTGCCCGTGTTATGTTAGGTTAGTGTGTATATGGGTGGGGAAATAGGGCCCTGTGATATCTAAATTTTGCCCCTGTTTGTTTAGGGTAGTGTGTAAATGAGTGGGGTAATAGGGCCCTGTGTTATCGAAATTTTGCCCGTGTTAGGTTAGGGTAGAGTGTATATGAGTGGGGTATTAGGGCCCTGTGGTATCGAAATTTCGCTCGTGTTAGGTTAGGCTAGTGTATGTATATGAGTGAGGTAATAGGGCTCTTTGTTACCGAAATTTTGCCCGTGTTAGGTTAGCTTTAGTGTGTACATGAGTGTGGTAATAGGGCCCTGTGTTATTGAAAATTTGCCCGTGTTAGGTTAGGTTACTGTGTATATGAGTGGGGTAACAGGGCCCTATGTTATCGAAATTTTGCTCGTGTTAGGTTAGGTTTAGTGTGTATATGAGTGGGGTAATACGGCCCTGTGTTATCGAAAATTTTCCCGTGTTAGGTTAGGGTACTGTGTGTATATGAGTGTTGTAATAGGGGCCTGTGTTATCGACATTTTGCCCGTGTTAGGTTAGGTTTAGTGTGTGTATATGATAGGGCCCTGTGTTATCGAAATTTTGCCCGTGTAAAGTTAGGTTTAGTGTGTGTTTATGAGTGGGGTAATAGGGCCCTGTATTGTCGAAATTTTGCCCGTGTTAGGTTAGGCGAATGTGTATAAATGGTGTATTAGGGCCCTGTGTTATGGAAATTTTGCCCTTGTTACGTGATTTTTAGTGTGTATATCAGTGTGGTAATAGGGCCCTGTGTTATCGAAATTTTGCCCGTGAAATGTTAGGTTAGTGTGTATATGAGTGGGGTAATAGGGCCCTGTGTTATGGAAACTTTGCCCGTTATAACTTAGGTTGGTGTGTGAATACGAGTGGGGTAATAGGGCCCTGTGTTATCGAAACTTTGCCCTTCTTAGCTTAGGTTAGTGTGTATATGAGTGGGGTAATAGGGCCCTGCGTTATCGAAATTTTGCCCGTGTTAGGTTAGGTTTAGTGTGTATATGAGTGGGGTAATAGGGCCCGGTATTATCCAAATTTTGCCCGTGTCAGGCAAGGTTTAGTGTGCATATGTGTGGGGTAATATGGCCCTGTGTTATCGAAATTTTGCCCGTGTTAGGTTAGGCTTAGTGTGTATATGAGTTGGGTAATAGGGCCCTGTGTTATCGAAAATTTGCCCGTGTTAGGTTAGGGTAGTTTGTGTATATGAGTGGGGTAATAGGGCCCTGTGTTATCGAAATTTTGCCCGTGCTAGGATAGGTTTAGTGTGTGTATATGAGTGGGGTAATAGGGCCCTCTGTTAACGAAAATTTGCCCGTGTTAGGTTAGGGTAGTTTATGTATATGAGTGGGGTAATAGGGCCCTGTGTTATAGAAATTTTTCCCGTGTAAGGTTAGGTTTAGTGTGTGTATATGAGTGGGGTAATAGGCCCTGTGTTATCGAAAATTTGCCCGTGTTAAGTTAGGGTAGTGTGTGTATATGAGTGGGGTAATAGGGCTCTGTGTTATCGAAATTTTGCCCGTGTTAGGTTAGGTTTTATCGTGTATATGAGTGGGGTAATAGGGCCCTGTGTTATCGAAATTTTGCCCGTGTTATGTTAGGTTTAGTGTGTATATGAGTGGGGTAATAGGGCCCGCTATTATCCAAACTTTGCCCGTGTTAGGTTAGGGTTAGTGTGTATATGAGTGGGGTAATAGGGCCCTGTGTTATCGAAAATTTGCCTGTGTTAGGTTAGGGTAGTTTGTGTATATGATTGGGGCATTAGGACCCTGTGTTATCGAAATTTTGCCCGCTTTAGGTTAGGTTAATGTGTGTATATGAGTGGGGTAATGGGGCCCATTGTTATCGAAATTTTGCCCGTGTTAGGTTAGGTTGGTGTGTATATGAGTGGGGTGATAGGGCCCTGTGTTATCAAAATTGTTCCAGTGTTAGGTTAGGTTTAGTGTGTATATGAGTGGGGTAATAGGGCCCTGTGTTATCGAAATTTTGCCCGTGTTAGGTTAGGGTAGTGTGTAAATGAGTGGGGTAATAGGGCCCTGTGTTATCGAAAATCTGCCCGTGTTCGGTTAGGGTAGTTTGTGTATGTGAGTGGGGATATAGGGCCCCCTGTTATCGAAATTTTGCCCGGGTTAGGTTAGGTTTAGTGTGTGTATATGAGTGGCGTAATAGGGCCCTGTGATATCGAACTTTTGCCCGTGTTAGGTTAGGGTAGTGTGTATATGAGTGGGGTATTAGGGCCCTGTGTTTTCGAAATTTTGCCCGCGTTAGGTTAGTGTGCGTATATGAGTGGGGTAATAGGACCCTGTGTTATCGAAATTTTGTCCCTGTTAGGTTAGGTTAGTGCGTATATGAGTGGGGTAATAGGGCCCTGTGTTATCGAAATTTTGCCCGTGTTAGGTTAGGGTAGTTTGTAAATGAGTGGGGTAATAGGGCCCTGTGTTATCGAAACTTTGCCCGTGTTAGGTTAGGGTAGTGTGTATATGAGTGGGATATTTGGGCGATGTGTTATCGAAATTTCGCATGTCTTAGGCTAGGTTAGTGTATGTATATGAGTGGGGTAATAGGGCCCTGTGTTATCGAAATTTTGCCCGTGTTAGGTTATGTTTAGTGTGTATATGAGTGTTGTAATAGGGCCCTGTGTTATGGAAAATTTGCCCGTGTTAGGTTAGGTTAGTGTGTATATGAGAGGTGTATTAGCGCCCTGTGTTATCGAAATTTTGCCCGTGTTAGCTTAGGTTAGTGTGTGTATATGAGTGGGGAAATAGGGCCCTGTGTTATCGAAATTTCACCCGTGTTATCTTAGGTTAGTGTGTGTATATGAGTGGAGTAATAGGGCCCTGTGTTATCGAAATTTTGCCCGTGTTAAGTTAGGTTTAGTGTGTGTATATGAGTGGGGTATTAGGGCCCTGTGTTATAGAAAATTTGCCCGTTTTATGTTAGGGTAGTTTGTGTATATGAGTGGGGTAATAGGGCCCTGTGTTATCGAAATTTTGAACGTGTTATGCTAGGGTAGTGTGTCTATATAAGTGGGGTTAAAGGGCCCTGTGTTATCGAAATTTTGCCCGTGTTAGGTTAGGTTTAGTGTGTATATGAGTGGGGTAATAGGGCCCTGTGTTATCGAAATTGTGCCCGTGTGAGGTTAGGTTTAGTGTGCGTATGAGTGGGGGATTAATGCTCTGTGTTATCGCAATTTTGCCCGTGTTAGGTTAGGTTTAGTGTGTATATGTGTGGGGTAATAGAGCCCTGTGTTATCGAAATTTTGCCCGTGTTAGTTTAGGGTAGTGTGTTTATGAGTGAGGTAATAGGGCCCTGTGTTATCGAAATTTTGCCCGTGTTAGGTAAGGGTAGTGTGTATATGACAGGGGTATTGGGGCCTGTGTTTACGAAATTTTTCCCGTTTTCGGTTAGGGTAGCGTGTATATGAGTGTCGTAATAGGGCCCTGTGTTATCGAAATTTTGCCCGTGTTAGATAAGTTTTAGTGAGTATATGAGTGGGGTAACAGGGCCCTGTGTTATCGAAATTTTGTCCGTGTTAGGTTAGGTTTAGTGTGTATATGGGTGGGGTAATAGGGCCCGGTATTATCCAAATTTTGCCCGTGTTAGGTAAGGTTTAGTGTGTATATGCGTGGGGTAATATGGCCCTGTGTTATCGAAATTTTGCCCGTGTTAGGATAGGTTATTGTGTGTATATGAGTAGGGTAATAGGGCCCTGTGTTATCGAAATTTTGCCCGTGCTAGGTTAGGTTTAGTGTGTATATGAGTGGGGTAATAGGGCCCTGTGTTATCGAAAATTTGCCCGTGTTAGGATAGGTTTAGTGTGTGTATATGAGTGGGGTAATACTGCCCTGTGTTATCGAAATTTTGCCCGTGTTAGGTTAAGGTAGTGTGTATATGAGTGGGGTATTTGGGCCCTGTGTTATCGAAAATTTGCCCGCGCTAGGTAAGGTTAGTGTGTGTATATGATTGGGGTAATAGGGTCCTGTGTTATCTAAACCTTGCCCTGTGAGCTTAGGTTTAGTGTGAGTATATGACTGGGGTAATAGGGCCCTGTGCTATCGAAATTTTGCCCGTGTTAGG